>JAPDNY010000009.1:127611100-128971600 GCA_029375565.1 Gekko gecko
GCTTCTAACATAAAGTCCCAGCTAACATTCTCAAATGCTTTCTCGGCATCCAAAAAGATTAATGCCATTTGTTTTTCTGGATGTGCTTCATAATACTCTATAATGTCTAAGAGACATCTGAGATTATTTCTTATTTGTCTTTTGGGAAGAAAACCCACTTGGTCTTTATGTATCATTTGAGATAGATTTTTTTTTTCATTCTGGAAGTTAATATAGAAGCAAATATTTTATAATCCACATTTAATAAAGAAATAGGCCTATAATTTTTAATTTCCTTTTCAACTGTGTCTTGTTTATGAATAAGAGTTATTATAGCTTCAGTCCATGAATCTGGCACCTCTTCTTTATCTACTATATTTTTACAAACGTCTTTGAAAGAAAGTAATAGTTGTTCTTCAAAGATATGGTAAAATTCTGCTTTAAAAATTGATGTGATCCTGGGTCTTTTACCTTTGACTGTAAAAGTTAGACCTTCTGGTAGTAGCCATCTGTACCTTACTCTGTTGTTCCTCAGAAGTAATGTGAGTTCCATATATTCTCTCCTTTTCTCTCTGACCCTCCAAGGAATTTCTTTCAACACATTTATTTCATTGTCATCCAGGGTCAGAGGTGAGCTATTCACTTCTCTCAAAATCTTGTATCTGACAGCCCTTTTGTGGAATCTTGCCATGAACCTCTCTTGGCAGTTTATATTTTCTTGCATACAAGGAATTTATCCTAAAAGCAACATCAATTTCTTGAATGATCATCTTTTCATCATCAGTATTCATGTGCCAAGCTAAGATTTTGGCCATTTTTGTTGTTAAGTCTTCATTCTGCTTTTCTGGTATGTTTTGAAATCTCAGGACAAAGGCCGCTCTCTCAACTTGCAGTCTCATCATGTCCTGTTCCAGCGTGGATTGTCTAGCATCTATATCTAGCATTCTATTTAAAATCTCCTTTGTCTTAATTTCCATTTTTTCTGTTGTAGTGTTCAAGCTGGCAATCTTTTGGGTGTTCTCTGTTACTTGCTTCTGTAATGTTTCCATGTTGGCACTAAATTTCTCTGTTATTTCTTTCAAAGCCTCTTTGATAGGATCTACAGCATTTGCAATTGAACTTTTGATAGTATCTTGGACAAGGGCTTGCATTTCTTTGTTGGCAGAGGCTGCCAGACTTGCTGTAACTGATTTTGGCACACCAGGTGAGGTACCATGCATCCTCACTTGTTTTACTTGGCCTATTTGACCTGCTTTCTCCGTCATAATGTGAAAAAAAAATGTGAAGGCCAACCAAGAGAAGAGAGATATCTGGCTGGCTGCCAAAACTTTATTTTGAATACTGTCATTCTCATTTTTCTTTTCTCTTCAGGGTGTTATTTTGGAACACTGTGTTTGTGTAGCTTGTGCAGATTGACCACAAAAATGTGTCTCAAGGTCAAATAGTTAAGATGTGCCTTCTCTCCTGAAAACAAAATATAATCCCCTAAACAGCTGTTACGCAGTCACCATACAGTGGGGAATGCCAAGCAAGAGTGCCAATAAAGACAATGGCTTCTAGCAGCAACTAACCAGAAAGTCTGCACCACAACTCAATACCAGCCCCTTTTAAATACAGCAAGAGTCAAGTAACAGTCCTAATACAGTCAGAAGAAAGCTCTCCCAATGTTACTGTTAAGACCTATGGGGAAAAAAAGACTTATACAGAGCATCCCAATGGTCCACACTCTACCCTAAATAGGGGAACAATTAAGAACATTGCAAAGGGTCTTTAAGAGTAGAAATATCAACCTGTCAAAGTTTTGTACTGTATAGAATAATCAGACTGAGTTTGCCTTAGCATTGCCCGGTTTGAAAATGACAGTAAGATCAAATAGTCTCGTCCCCTTTCACTAGCTGCTTAAATTGGGGGAGGGGGGGAACCTCCCGCCTCTACCCTTCAGAGTGACTTTATTGCTTTATAGAAGGCAATAGAAGTAATTAGTCCCAAATCCTTTTATTGCCAAGCATAGGAAGTGTTAGTCACATTGATCTTATGCAGCTTCTTTGGCTAGGTTTCTACCCCCCCCCCAATCTTGGGAAGTGACAGCTAATGCTCATAGCCATGGATTCCTTTTCTGGTTCAGCATTGGAGGTGATCTAAGAGACTCGCACCCATGTGCAGCCATTGCACAGGGGCCCCAATCAAGCCTCTTGCTCCTACCCCCCTTCCCTAAGGGGGTGAGGGATCTCCATATGATCGGAGACCCTTTAAAAATTGAAAGTGGTAGGAGTGCTGGAAGGCACATCCTATCTCTCTGCGCTGCAACCCAATCCCCTCTATCCCATGCATAGTCTTGTAAACCTCTTATCATATCACCCCTCAGTCATTGTTTCTCAAAGCTAAGAGCCCCAAGTGCCTTAACCTTTCTTCATAGGGAAAGTGTCCTCCTCTTATCATTGCAGTTACTCTTTTCTGCACTTTTTCCAGTGCTATAAATATCCTTTTTGAAGTGTGTGTGGTCAAATGAGGTTGCACCATCAATTTATACAGGGCAGGGCCTGTATAAATATTGTTCCTGTTGGTCTTTTGGGGTTTCTGTGTGGCACTGTGGCATGCTTGCACTGCCACAGTGCCACTTGTTCTGGAGTGTGCCGCTTGTTCTCATGGCAAACAAGCACCTCCCGAGACAGTTCACTTTCCCTGAGATTCTCTGGGAGAGTCTGACTGCTGGGTGCTGCCTGCTTGCCTGCCTTAAGTGCTGCTGACTGGGTTTCCCCACTGGAAACAATAGAGGTAATGGGGGTAACCTGTTTGGGTACCCATAGAATTGAACCCACTGGTCCAATTTCTTTAGGACATGGGGGTGTATGTGGGGAGAGGCTCCTGAAGCTCCCCTGAAAATTTGGAGCCTCTCTCTCAAACCCCTTCCCCCCCAGAACCACTAACAGCATCATGAGGGGGAAGTAACTTTTCCCTCACTGTAGAGAACAATGGAGGGGATGGGGGCAACCACTTTGGGGGCCCATAGAATTGGTCCTCCTGGTCCAATATTCTTGAAACTTGGTGGGTACATTGGAGAAAGGCTCCAGCAGCTACCCTGTGAGTTTGAAGTCTCTCCCTCAAACCCTCTCCCCTCCAGCCCCCAGAATATACCCTATGTTTTCACCATTGACTTCATTTGCCCATTGGTATAATGGGGCTGAAATTGACATTTGGCTGGCCAAAAGACTCCTGAATTGGCTTGTATTGCCAAAATTGACATTCGGGAGTCTTTCTGCCAGCCGAAATTGATTCTGCCCAATTCGGCCAAATCCAAATCGGGCTGATTTTTTTTTTTTTTTGCACAGTCCTACAGGGCACCATGGACTGTCAAGCCTACATGGGTACAAACTGCTGCGTGGTTTTCTTGCCACCCGGTGGTGAGAGCCACCTGATAGTCCCCAAGCCTGGCATGCTGCTAAAGGGTTCCACCCCCCAACACCCATTAAGGGAGTCCCTGAAATGAGGGATGCAGTCTTGTAGGCACAGCCTTCCCCCAAATGGATTCATCCCTGTGCCCAAGTCACCACAGGAGTGAGGGTAAACAGCCCAACTACCACCAAAGCTCCCTTGATTGCAGGCAACAAAGCAACACATTGCAAACCTCATGCAGCCAAATATTTAAACCCCACTCAGCTAGATGGATGCCATCAATGCTGAAGAAAGCAGCCTGTTTGAATAAAATGTCCAGGTGCTGAATCAGGAGCCTACCCACAGACTCAATGACATACCATGCAGCAGAGCTGACTCCTTCTGGCTAGGTCTACCCTGTCCTGTGAGATGGCACTGAGCCACTCGCAATGCTACAAGAGCTCAGTCCACAGCAGCTTCATATTCGGGAGTCTGGAGATGAAAGTCTGTAAGTCTGCAAACATGGAGACAGTGTCAGCTTCCCTCTGATCTAGAAGATAACTTTTGTCTCATCTGGGTGCAAAATTATAGGATGCAAATGGACATTAAAATTAAATATAATGCAGAAGGGGAAATTGAAAGGTATAAGGCAAGACTTGTTGCAGAAGGATATTCCCAAAAATATGGTGAGGATTATGATGAGACATTTGCTCCTCTAGTAAAGTATCCCACTATAAGAATCTTGTTGAGCATAGCAGTTGGAAAGGGAATGAGAGGGAAAGCAGATTCATGTTTGTAACCAGAAAGCAAGATAACCAATGGACATACATCCTGATTTAGGTGGATAACATAATTCTTTGTTTTGAACAAAAAGGGACTGTGATAGGATAATATAGCAGTTGAATCAAAACTCTGAAGTGAAACAACTGGGAGACATAACATATTATCTTGGCATTCAGATAGAAATAGAAACTGATGGGAGCTATCTCTTTAGTCAGAAACAAAAAATAACTGAGATGCCGGAGTATTTTGGAATGAAAGATGCAAAAGTGGGGGAAATACCCATGGAAGTAGGACACCTGAAAAATGACAGCAGTCAAGAATCATTGTCAAATAATAATCAATATCATGAAGCAATCAGAAAACTATTTTATCTAGCCACAGTGTCTAGGCTGGTGTGATGCTCAGTTGTAACTGTAAAACTTTGCTACTGTTAAGAGAAAGATAATAGCCCTATGTGCTGGATAATTAGACAAATTGTTAATAGGTGATGTTTGGCAAGCTTGAAGCCTTTGTATGTTGGCTGGAAAAGGTCATGTTTATTAAATCATTAGCTCGTTAGTGGGGAGATAGTGGATAAAATTGGTAGACAGAAGGCATATGAAAGCATATGTGGACACTGATTGGGCTGGGGATACCAATGATTAGAAGTCCACCAGTGGAGGATATCTGTTTCAGTATGGAGAAGGGACCATTAGCTGGACAAGTAAAAAATAGACAATTGTAGCACTTTCTTGAACAGAAGCAGTATATGTTGCAGCATGCCAAGAGACTATCTGGATTTGCCAGTTAATTTTAGATTTAGGACTGGATAGACCTGAACCAATAACAATCTTTGAGGACAATCAAGGGAGTATATAATTGTTACAGACTGAGAAGATCAACCCACGGTCTAAACATATTAATGCTAAATATCACCTTATGGAGGATATGCAGAATCAAGGGCTAATTAACATGCAGTATTTACCAACTGAAGAAATGACTGCTGATGCTCAAAACATTGCCTGGAGACCACCATTAGACTCTTCTAGCAAAATTAAACATGGTGGAATATGTTGTCAAGAAGGGGTGTTCGAGAAGCAACAGCCTGCTAAGAATCTAGTTACTGTAAATACTGCTGAAAGAATGGTTTAGTCCACTTGTACCCTAGGAGGAGCTGTGGTGCATTTGCCAGGGTTTAGGGTTTATTGAATGTTTTCTCTTGCAGTTCAACCTGCCTCTTGTTGTTTCTCTTTCTGCTGTGTGTTACTATGTGTTAGTTGCAGTAAATTGACTGAAAGCATACTCCAAAGCATGGATTCGATTATTTCCTGAACTCTGCCAACAACCTATCCCTATTACTAACATTTTTTAAAGAACTCCATTAGCAGTGCAGACTGGAAAAAGGAGCCACCCCTTCACTGTGGCTCAGAGTCATTCAAAGTCCTTTTACTTAAGCCTGTATGGTCTCCCTTATGCATAATCCTAGGAATAACAAACTCCTTCAGTATCGCCATTCTCAGCCTAGGTTTAACTTATTGATATGGTCTAACCATACAACTATTCCTGACATCCGTCTCTTGTATACCATGCCAGGAATCAAGCTTCACTCCCAAATATTTCTCCACAGTTCCTGAATCCATCATAGGAAGCTGTTCCCTGTTTATTTTCCAAGCTTCACAATTGTTCACAGTAAACAACTCCCACATAGGATAATATAGAAGCCACTGAGAGTCCAGGTAAATTACAAAACACCTTCCCTATCTACAAATTTTCATCCATTGTCTCCCATTCACAGCTCAGAATAGCTGAATTATCAGCAAAGGCCAACACACTAACCTCGACAGAATCACAACAACACCCCCCCTTTCTAATTTATCTATTGCGTTTATTAGAGGATCCATGGTGATGTTAAATAAATTCAGAGAGAAAGGATCCCCCTGCTTAACTCCAACCATAAATTCTATCTGAGAAGTCACTTCCTCAGCTAACTGAAAGTATGTATTAGGTCCACTCATCAAACTTCAAATCAGCCATATAACATGCTCATCTGCACCTCTCATTTGCAATACCCAAATAATATGATCATGAGCAATGGAGCTGAGGGCCTTAGCAATATCAGTAAAGATAATCTCCTAATCTATTCCTATTATTCCTAGCTTTCTTTAAAACTTCCTGCAAAACCAATAAATTCTCTGAACAATGAGGAATTTCCAAAAAACTTCTCTGCCTAGGATTCAAGGGATAAGCTTTGGTGAATCTACTATAATAACCTTTGAGAACAGCCAAACTGATCATGGATGCCATCGTAGGTGTTCTTGAATTTCTATATTGCTTAAGCACAACTGTTTACTCATTCATCCCTGCTAAGATCTCCAAAACTTCACCTCCAATTATCAACGTAGTAAAATAGGAGCTGTTGAATCCCCTGACATAAGTCCATGAACTCTCCACAAATTTCCCATTTATTCCAATAAAAATTCTAAATCTGTGCAGCTAGTACTTGGCAATGATGTTGCTGAACTCCTTCAAGGACATATGATGCAGCCTTAGAGCAGTTCTTTCAAAACATATTCTGTGCCTTCTTCAACTTGCCTCTCTTCTTAGCCTGCCTCCTTATCCAATTACCCTCTGCCTCCCACTGCTTCCAGCCTTAGCCACTGAGACTTTATGCTCTGGCAGAAATTGTATTATAGTCTCAACGGCTGGATCTTCCACTACTTTCTGCTCCTCTGTGCTTCCCTGCAATCAAACCAGAATTCTCTGGGTCACTCTGGGCATTGTTGACTCTCTTTTCCTTTCCATAATTTTTCCAAAGGTATTCCTCTAAACCGTCCACCAGCTCAGTCATACAAACTGGTGCCAACATTGTCTCAGCAAGAGATGGCTTCACTACTTACTGAGGTGTGTTCTTCTTACACAAAACAGTCTTCCCTGGCATATCCCTCTGAATCAGCAAACTGATGTTTTTCTCATGCCCCCAGTCCTTCCTTTCCAACTTGCCACATCAATCACATACCCATTTTCTTTTAACCATTTCCTCCAAGGGGTTCTTACATTTACTTAAATGTACTGCTGTTCTGTTGGGGTCCACAAAGACTACAAGCAAACTCCATCAAGCTTCTACCACATGCATCTAAGATGTGTGCTCTTAAGGTATTTGGTTTCCCAAAATGACAACTGCAGAAAAAACATGTAGGATCCTATCCTGGCATCCAAAATACATATTCTTGCTTCTCCACCACAACCATTCTCTTGCTGCTGATACTCAACTTCCTTATTCTCTTCCACTTCACACCTGTAATGTATCCACTTGAGAACATGGGCTCCGGGCAGCCATGTGCTTGGACTGGTTCTAACCAGTCCACCATGTGGCCAGGCGAAGGGCCTGAGCTTCGCCCCGAAGGACAATGGACTAGTGGATCCTGACTCCCCTCCAATGGAGGAGCAGGAGTTAATCCAATCAATGTAAATAGCGAATCACCTGGTGTGTGTGTGTTTGGGGTGTGGGTCACTTGGGGATAAAAAGCCAGCCTGCGAGCCGGCTTAGTTGTCTTGTTCCTGATCTAAATAAAGTATGTGAGAGCTGAAATCACTCGTCAGTCTCAGTACTTTTCACTGGCGATGAAGGTGGGATCCCAACTCCCTCCATGAACAACGACCACGAGACGAGCACCGCTGACCGCCCCAACGCCGAAAGCACTGAATACCGCCGCCGAGCTTCGTGTCCGCCTCTTCGGTTCCTGGGCACCGCTCCCTAGCACCACTGACCCCGAGAGCAGCCTCACTTCCATCGCCACCAACTCTACACCAGAACCGCGACCTCCACGGGTGAGCGCAATGGCCGCTAGCAACGAGAGCTTCCCTGCCTTCGACATCTCCCGTCCCGCACACTGGGAGACCTGGATCGAGACACTGGAGCGTCACTTCGAGATCCATGGCATCACGGATGCAGGTACGAAGAAGGCCTATCTCCTACGCTACTGCGGCATCGAGGCACACCTCCTCCTGAAGGACCTGGTGAACCCCCTCCTGCCGAAAGACGCGGCCGCCACCTACGAGATGCTGGTCAAGGCGTTTACCGACCACTTGGAAGCCCACCAAGTTCGCGGAACGAATGGAGTTCTTCGCAAGAACACAGAGCCCCGACGAAACATCTCCGGAATTCCTGGCCGGACTACGCCGCGCAGCCACAAGGTGTGCCTTCCCCAACCTCGCAGATGCCCTCCTAAACCAGTTCTTGGTGGGGCTGAAGGAGGCGAAGCTGCGCCGCCGGCTCGTCAGCTGGGACGACCTCACTCTGGAGGCCGCCATCAAAGAAGCGGCCGCCTACGAGAAGTCCCACGCGGATCGCCGGCCAAAGATGGTCCATCGCCTCCAGGACTCCGGCCCCTCTGATGACTCGAACGATAAGGAGGTCCTACAGGTGAACCGCCGATCACAGCAACGCACCCAATGCAACAAGGGACTCCCCGCAACACCAACCCAGCCCAACGCATCCGCCTGTGCCAGCTGTGGCGACGCTCACGAGCGCCGGACCTGCCGTTTCTGGGACGCCATCTGCAGGACCTGCAACAAGGCCGGACACCTCGCCCGAGTCTGCCGCTCCAAGGCAAGCGCCTGGGATCCACTGCTCAGCTGGACGCTGCAAGCCTGCACACCGTGACGACCCAGTGCCGGCAGATGGTATGTAACTTGCCCCCTGAAAGCCCGGACAAGGTGCATGTGACTGTCCAAATAGAGGGGTCCCCCTGCCAAATGGAAATAGACTCGGGGCCTTCTTTCTCTATAATTTCTGCGGAAACCCTCAAAACTCTATGCCCCAAGGGGGGACCCCGACTGCACAAGCCACGGGGTTTGAAACTGACGGACTTTAACAAAAACCCAGTGGCGGTCCGTGGCTGGGGCAAGTTTCAGGTCCGATTTAAAGGGTTCTCGGGCTTGCTGGACCTGCTGGTCGTGGAGGGGCGCCTCTCGAGCCTCCTGGGGTTGTCGTGGTTTGGGCCTTTGGGACTCCAAATAGCGGGAGTAAACCACCTCGGGACCACAGACTGGGAGGCGGTTTGCCGCGATTTCCCCAAAGTGTTCGATGGGACCCTGGGGAGGTACAATGGGACCCCGATTTCGCTAGATCTGGACCCTAACGTACGACCCATCCGCATAAAGGCACGGCCCCCTCCCATAGCCATGCGGGAAAAAATAGAGGCCGAGCTCGACCACCTGGTTGCCCAAGGAGTGCTGGAACCGGTCATGTCAGCGCACTGGGAAACCCCCATTGTAATGCCAATTAAACCGAATGGGGCTATACGCATTTGTGCAGACTACAAATGCACCATAAATAAGGCCCTGCAGGACCACGCCTATCCGGTCCTGGTAGTGAGCCATGTCCTGGCCTCCCTTACGGGGGCCAAGGTTTTTGGTAAATTGGACTTGGCACAGGCTTACCAGCAGCTGCCAGTGGACATGGCCGCTGCAGAAGCGCAAACCATCACCACCCACAAGGGGGCCTTCCAGGTCAATAGACTGCAGTTTGGGGTTTCGGTGGCGCCCGGGATTTTCCAGTCTTTCATGGATTCCCTCCTTAAAGGAATTCCAGGGGCCCAGCCCTTTTTAGATGATGTCATCATCGCGGCACCGGACTCCACCGCCTTTGCTGAACAGCTGCGTCAGGTCCTGCAGAGGTTCAACGATGCCGGCCTCAAGGTGAAGAAGGAGAAATGCCTCCTGGGGATGCCCCGCATCGAATTTCTGGGTTTTGCAGTCGATGCACTAGGCATCCACCCCACAGATGAAAAAATTAAAGCGATCACACAAGCCCCGGTCCCCACGTCCAAACCGGAACTCCAGGTCTTC
This sequence comes from Gekko gecko, assembly GCA_029375565.1. NCBI lineage: Eukaryota > Metazoa > Chordata > Lepidosauria > Squamata > Gekkonidae > Gekko > Gekko gecko. The sequence goes on from JAPDNY010000009.1 coordinate 127,621,064, forward strand.
CTAGGCCTCTTGAATTTCTACCACACGTTTCTGCCCCAAAAGGCAACGGTGGCTGAACCCCTCCACCAGCTGCTGGACAAGGAGGCGCCGTGGGCCTGGAAGCTGGAACATGCGGCAGCATTCCAGGCGGTAAAAGACTTGCTGGTCTCCAACAGGGTACTGCACCATTTCTGCGAGGCTTTACCAGTTGTTCTTGCGTGTGATGCGTTGCCCTACGGGGTGGGGGCGGTGTTGGGGCATCGGTTGCCGGATGGCTGGGAGGTTCCGGTCGCCTATTATTCTCGGACCCTGTCTTCTGCGGAGCGTAACTACGCGCAGATTGACAAGGAGGCACTAGCGATAGTAGCGGGGGTAAAAAAATTCCACCATTATCTCTATGGCCGTCCGTTCGAGATCCTTACGGACCACAAGCCTCTCCTGGGCCTCCTTGCGCCCGATCGACAGACGCCACAGATGGTCTCGCCCAGGGTTCTCCGCTGGTCCATATTCCTGGCGGGATACTCTTATGCCCTCACCCACCACCCGGGGAAGGCCATGGGTCACGCGGACGCACTCAGCCGCCTTCCACTACCCGCAATGGACACGGCCTCGGCCCCCGCCCACGTCATCGCCCTCTTAGAATCGCTGCCCGGTCGCCCGGTACACATCAAGGAGGTGGCCCGTCTCATGGGCCACGACAAGGTTCTCTGTCGGGTTTTGAACTGGGTGGGGAGGGGGTGGCCGACAGCTAGACAAGACCCGGAGTTTACGCCCTTTGTCATAAGGCGCGATGAGCTGTCGACCTATAAGGGGTGCCTAATGTGGGGAGGTAGGGTGGTCATTCCTAAACCACTACAGCCACGGGTACTGAGGGACCTTCATGAGCACCACCCGGGGGTAGTCAGGATGAAGGCTCTGGCGCGGGGGTATGTCTGGTGGCCAGGGTTAGACTGGGATATTGAGGACGTTGTAAAAAGGTGTCAACCCTGCCAGGCCTCCCGACCCGCACCCCCGACGGCCCCGGACAGGGCCTGGGAATCCTCTCACCGCCCCTGGTCGCGCCTGCACCTCGACTTTGTGGGCCCGTTCCAGGGGCAGCTGTTTTTTATACTTGTAGACGCCTACAGTAAGTGGCTAGAGGTAGAGCCGGTGCCATCCACCTCCTCCCGGGCGGCCATCCGAGCGATGTGGCAGATTTTCAGCTCGCACGGACTCCCCGACACCCTGGTCACCAACAACAGGACGGCCTTCACGTCTGGGGAGTTCCAGGAGTTCATCCACCAGCACGGGATTCGCCACATCAGGTCGGCCCCGTTCCACCCCGCCACCAATGGCCAAGCCGAACGCATGGTGAGGACGGCAAAAGAGGCGCTCTGCCGGACCGAAGGAACGGACTGGGACTTCAGGCTGGCACACTTCCTGTTCGGCCAGAGAACTACGCCCCATGCGACAACCGGCCGAAGCCCGGCGGAACTACTGATGGGCCGACGCCTCACCACCAGGCTAGACCGGTTACATCCCGATTGAGCGCCCGAGCGGGAGCCTTCCACGGAAACTCCAGCGGCGGCACGAGGGTTTTTCCCGGAGGACCCAGTGTACGCACGGAACTATGCGAAAGGGCCTCCGTGGATTCCCGCCCAAGTAGTACGGGTCCGAGGCCCCCGGTCTTATGAAGTCTCGGTAGAAGACGGCCAGATCCTGCATCGCCACATCGATCAGCTACGCCGCCGGGTGCTACCCCTGGAGCTGGATGAGGGGGAGGAGTGGAACGAGCCAGCTCAACCAGACACGGGGGCGGACGCACCAGAAGAAATCCCGGTGGACTTCAACTCCGGACAGCCAGCAACCGCAAATGACACACCGGGCGAGATGGTGAGCCCAGCCCCGCCAACACCAGAGCGGCCACCGGTCCCCATGGCCGCCCGGGAGGCCATCAGTTCCCCCATGCCAGAGCCCCGCCACTCCACGCGAGAGCGGCGACCTCCCAGCTATTTGAAAGACTATGTGTGCGGGTGTTTATCGGACCAAGGGGGGAGGGGTGTAATGTATCCACTTGAGAACATGGGCTCCGGGCAGCCATGTGCTTGGACTGGTTCTAACCAGTCCACCATGTGGCCAGGCGAAGGGCCTGAGCTTCGCCCCGAAGGACAATGGACTAGTGGATCCTGACTCCCCTCCAATGGAGGAGCAGGAGTTAATCCAATCAATGTAAATAGCGAATCACCTGGTGTGTGTGTGTTTGGGGTGTGGGTCACTTGGGGATAAAAAGCCAGCCTGCGAGCCGGCTTAGTTGTCTTGTTCCTGATCTAAATAAAGTATGTGAGAGCTGAAATCACTCATCAGTCTCAGTACTTTTCAACACCACTAAGACTTTCACCTCTTTCCTCCTGTTTTCATCCTCCTCAGGCACCTCAGTGGCATCCTCAGATTTCTCAGTCTTCATACTGTCCTTCACCTTCTCACACATATTTCCTGTGGGCTCATCATGGAGAAACTGTATCCTGTCACGTCTGAAATATGGGGGGGGGACACAACTTTAGCCCCACATCACAATTTATCTTTGTCTCTTGTGTATCAGTACCCTGTACCCTAACAAACTTTGTCCATGGCTAACTTATGTAATACATACAATTTCTATCTTCACTGTGATCCCAACATAGAGGGAGTGAACATCCTTAAATGGTACATTAGGGACATTGCAGTTTGCATAAATTGAAAACCATCTTATCCTACAGTACAGAAAATAGCACTGGGTTAGAGGAAACAACAATTAGCCATAAAGATGCCTCTGTTAACAGCAAGACCACAGGGAGGGGGTGGAATCCAAATTATATGCTACCTTGCAAGAGTAATAGTTACTCCTGCCAATGCCAACAACTGCCAATCCCCACTACTCAAGAACATTTCCCCACACCATCTGTTTTCCTAGCATCACAAATGACCCTTACAGAGATTCCCACCAATAAAGCATTACTATAGATCAATCCATCAGTATCCCCATGACAAAAATATCCCTCATAAACTAAGATACCATACAATTTTCCTCCATACCATCCCTTTACCAGGAAGTGAGTCCAGTGCACTGGTATGAATTCCTGATTATTCATTCACTGCCCAACACTTCCTACATGGTTGCATGTTCCCTAGCCAAAACGCCAACTTTGGGGAATGAATTTGAGCCCCACTCTAAGGGTGGGTGCGTGGAAACATGTCAATGACAATGCCTTAAGCATAACAAAAGATATTAAACAAAGATATACCACATTACAGGAATTGTATGTTATACTTTGTAACTGCTGGTTTTAAAATGTATGTTGGTTTTAAATTGTTTGTAAGCCGCCCTGAGCCGCTTCGGTGAGAGGGCAGGGTAGAAATCTAATAAATAAATAAATAGACTGATACTGTATGGTGTTGTATGGTGCACTACCTAAAAACAATTCATGAGACAAAAAAGGAAACAGTTCATAAGTACTCTAGAAAACTTAATAGTATACATGACATGTATTACTGTGAAGCAAATACACACACTTAAACGTTTTGTTTCAAAATTTCATTATCGCTGATTCAATTAAAAAATCAACATCTCTATATTGTAACATTTATTACCATAAAACATCTCTTTAAAATAAAGTACACTCTTTATAGTGGATACTTAAACAGTTGCTAACCCATTGCACAGTATCTAGAACAATGATCATTGCACAAAGCTACTAGGTAGCTTAATAATTAGTTTCAAGAAGATATGAATCATAGCCTGATATAAAAAGGCTACTGTCAGAGTAGAGATGAGAAAGATAAACACCTCCAGGATCCAAACAGCTACAAAGTGAGCAGTCACTTGAATCATACCATTGCTTGCCTTCTGAATCAAGCAGCAAGAAGACATTCAAAGCAAAGGAAAATCTTTCAAGTGGGACTGCTCCTACAGGTTCGTCCGTTTCAAAAGCTGTGGAAAGGAGGCATTGGACACTTGCTAGTGGTTTAATTTGTTGTGGTGAGATACCAAAATCCTATTTCAGCTTGAAGTGTTATTGAATTTTATTATAAAGAAACAGAAGGATATAATTTGAGCACTTAACTTTTTAAAACTTTCATCTCATAATGTTCCTCTTAGAGCAAAACTAGACAGCTTGCAAGTACTATTATAGAAACAGTTGTTTAGAGTGCTGTTATTAAGATATATTAAGATTAGCAGCTACGGTAAATTTATTGGGCATCTGGTCTACCAAGGAAAGTGTTGGAATGGTGCCACAATTTGTAGATTCCAGAAGTGGTTTATTTATTCATGGGGTTTCTGGTTTAATTGTACACGGTTGTATGCAGAAAAGTGCATGGTCCTACACATGTATTCTGTAGAAATTTTTGTGATCATGGGTGAAAGTTGGAACTATTACAATTGCAAAGGTAGAGGCAAAATGAATTATTAACATTAGTATACCAAGGCTAGACAGCTTTTGCCAATCAACCTGTGAAGATGTTAGTGTTCTGGCAAAGAAAATGGTGATGGTGGTGGGGGAGAAGATGTGGGCTATACTTGAACAGGCACTCTTGGAGTAAGCTAAGCCTCAGTGGCAGTCAGCATCTTTGGGCTCTACCTTGGACTTGGCTGTTGGCTGTGCATAATTGGGAAGTAATGGCAGACATAAGTGATGCCTGTTGCCTGTTCTTGAACCTGTTGCCTTTTCTTGGGCCCCGCAGTGCTGCCATTGCCTTGGCTACTCTCCCTGTGTAGCAAGCAATATTTACTTATACCTCACTTTTCTCATAAATGGGGATCCAGAGTTGCTTACAACATCATTCCCCCTCTTCCATTTTTATCACAATAACAACTATGCAAGGTTGAGAGAGACTAACTGACCCAAGGTTATTCAGAAAGTTTCCTTGGCAAACTGGGGATTCAATTTGAGTATCTTAGATCTTAGTCTGGCGCTCTGACCACTACCATATGCTGGGTCTCTCATCTGATGTGCCACTGTCAGGTTATAAACTGTGGTTTGCCTACCCCTGGTGTACTCTGATCTAGGTAGGGACTGTATGCAGGGCTGTATGTGAAAGCAGTCTTCCGCATGCCTACATCTACCAGTGTAAGAAATGAACCTGCCCCAATTCTCATCTGGATTCCTGGGCTAGGCCACAAATAGTACTGATTATTTCTTTGGAAGAGGGAATAGGGAGCTGAATTCAATTGCTCCTGTTTGTCCTTCCGGCTGAACAGATGATTGGCACGGCTACTGCTTTTTAACAGGGTTCTGTGTATCCTAGTGCAGCAGCTGGATCTGGGCCAATATGTTTTGTCACTAGTGATTCCAACAAAGTTCACAAATAATGGACTTGTAATACACATTTTCACTGTTTGTAATATTCATTTTGGTGATGAACTCTTCATCTTTAATCTGAATATTTTTTTTCAGAAATAATTTGACACCTACCCATACATGATGCCCAAAGCAATTTATGTTGTAAAGCAGAAAAGTTATTCAACAATAAAAACTGAAATTATTTCCATTAAATAAGAAACAATGAACATAGCTATCATCAGGGAAGGAAGTTTTAAAAGTGTGACTGCTCTTTACAGAACAATGGCATGCCTCTAATCAGCAGCAGTATGCCACCCACATGGAAGCCAACCACACTTTATTTTAATCTTTTTCAAAGCTTCACTGCAAAGTAGCTTTGAGAAAGATCAGAGAAAAGCTGGGGAAACCCTTGGAGCAGGGCCGGCTTGCCCGCTAGGCCCTGCAAGTGGGGATGGATGGTGTTGTGTCTGTGGACTGCCACCAGGGGTCTGTGGCCTCAGTCCTAAGCTTGGTCCCAAACACAATAGGGGTCAAGGATCCTAGACCACCCGGAGCCCTCCAATAGGACCTTTGGTGGGAAATTCAACTTCCCCCAATGGAACTGTGGGTGTGTCTGGGTTGGGTGTATATAGTTGGCCTTTGCCGGGCTTTTTTTGTCTTTTGTGTAAAGTACAATAAATGCGACTTGTTCAGCATGTCATAGTCCGAGTCTCCATGCTGCAAACTTAGTACTTAGTACTTTACAATGATGACGAGGATGGGATCCCGATGAGCGAGCCTGACGCATCATCCAGCACAGCACCGGGCATCGATCCAGTGGAAGCCACTGCGCCCGCACCATTCCTGAGCAGCACTGCAATGCACCCCACTCCCCTGAACACCGCTCCCTGCTCCACTCAAGAGCCATGGTTGTCACTTTGGGACACCTCAAGGTCTTTGACCCCACAAACCCCGAGTTCTGGGAATCATGGGTAGACCAGCTAACATGTTTCTTCACCTACCATGAGATTACCAATGCAGGCAAGAAAAGGGCTCTACTCCTCAGCATATTCGGCTAGCAAAAGGCCTCTTGGCACCCAAGACGCTCCTGGAAAATACATACGATGAGATCATCACAGTCTTCATGGGGTACTACACGCCCAAGCCCACAACAATGGCTGAATGCATGGACTTCCAAGCACACCTCCAGAAGCCCAGTGAGATAGCTGCCGCCTTCATAGCTGACCTCCGCCAACTCGCGATGGATTGTGGGCTCACAAAGGTGGAGGAGAACATCCTGACACAGTTCATCTGGGGTCTGCGAGACGCCAAACTCTGGCGCAAACTGGTAGGCACTGCCGCCCTCAAAATTGATGGTGCCTTACAGACTGCCACCACATATGAAGTCTCCCACTGCGACCATCCACCATCGGCAACACACTACGTGTTACCCGAAGCAGCATTTGACAACTTGGACGAAGAAGAAGTCCAGCTCGTCTGCCCCTCCAGCTGCAGGGAGCCACCCTCACCTGCTGGAGCTACACCTAGAAGAGGAAGAAGAAGAAGAGTTTGGATTTATACCACGCCCTTCACTGCCCAAAGGCGTCTCAGAGCAGCTTACAAACTCCTTTCCCTTCCCCTCCCCACAACAGACACCCTGTGAGATAGGTGGGGCTGAGAGAACTTCTGACAGAAACTGTCCTTGAGAGAACAGCTGTGCCAGAGCTTGTGACTGACCCAAGGTCACATCGGCAGGTGCAAGTGGAGGAGTGGGGAATCAAACCTGGTTCTCCCAGATAAGAGTCCGCGCACTTAACCACTACACTAAGCTGGCTCTCTAGACAAGCCCACCAATGAAGCAGCGTGTGCCAGCTGCGGAGAAAGTCACGAACGCAGGACATGCCATTTCCACAATGCAATATGCCACACGTCTGGGAAGCAAGGACACCTCACATGCACTTGCAGGTCCAAAGGTGCCAGGGCTCCAAACACACAGCTGCGACAATGCTGCCGGGCCGTGATGCACTACGAGGCCACCATAGGGACAGAGGAACTGTACCTTCTCACGAGCCAGCCTTTACTCCAGGTACTATGTCTCCCCAGCCAGATGGCAGTCCCAAAAATACAGGTCCAGGTTCGGATAGAGGGGTCCCCTGCTCCATGGAGTTAGACTCCGGGTTTGCAGTGTCCATCATCTCAGTGGAAACACTGAGACTGTCCAAACGGGGGCCCCCACCTGCGACCCTCACCTTTGAACCTGGTGGACTTCCAAAGAAACCCTGTTCCCATACGGGGTGCGGGGGCTTTCCAGGTACAGTACCGGAGGTTTGAGGGCTACCTGGACTTATTAGTAGTCGAAGGGAACCTGGTCAGCCTCCTAGGGCAGGCTTGGCTCACTCTGCTGGGAATCACAATCAAAGGGGTTAAGCAATGCACCCCAAGAGACTTTAGCAATGTTAGTAGGGAATTCCCCACAGTGTTTGATAGGGCTCTAGGATGTTACATGCCCCCCCCCCCGGTTTTCTTACAACTTGACCCTAAGGTAGCTCCCATCTGCATGTGATTCCGAAGTGCCCCATTTGTCCTACAGTCTAAAATTGACGTGGCACTGGACCGCTTGGTGGTGCAAGGGGTCCTGGAACCAGTCTCCCATGTGGCCAGGGAGACCCCCATAGTCACCTCCGTGAAGCCCAATGGTGACATCCACATCTGTGCAGACTATAAATGCACCTTGAACAAAGCTCTGCAGGACCATGCATACCTGGTCCCAGTAGTAAGTCACGTGTTAGCCACTTTAGCAGGGGCCAAGATCTTCAGCAAGTTGGACCTCACCCAGCCATACCAACAACTGCCAGTTGATGGCGCCACGGCCGCCACCCAGACCATAGTCACACACCGGGGAGTGTTCAAGGTGAAATGGTTACAGTTTGGGGTGAGTGTGGCTCCACAGCCTCCGCGGGTCCAGAATTCACAGCCTTCACCACCCGCAAGGACAAACTGTCAGCCTACAAAGGGTGCTTACTGTGGAGGGATAGCGTGGTTATCCCCAATGCCCTGTGACAACGCGTCCTCACAGTGCTTCACGAGGCCCACCCGGGAATAGTCCAAATGAAGGCCCTGGCCCAGAGCTATGTCTGATGGCCAGGGATTGATGCAGAGATCAAGTCCTGCGTGTGAAGGTGTCAGATGTGCCAGGCAGTACATCTGAATCTGCTGAGCTCACCCACTCAGTCCTGGGAGTCCACCCACAGGCCATGGTCCCATGTGAATGTGGGTGCTGTGAAACAAGCTTGCCTCCCTGAAAGAGCCAACAACCTTCCTTGAGAACTACACCACAGAGGATGAGATTACTAAGAGTAGGGGGGTTGGCTGTCCTGGCCAGGATATCATCCACTCCTGTGGGCCATCACCTTAGTTCTGGTACCCTGGGAAAGGCAGGCCCAGGCACAGTCATGAGCAAGAGCCTTGGAGCATCCTCTTCAGGGTGCTTTTCAGAGCAGTCAGTGCCACAGAAGGCCTCAGTAACAGCTACACTCCCTCTATCTAAGCCAGCCAGGCCTCCTTCAGGACAGGTACCATTAACTGCCCATGTCCCCTGATTCACATGCAGTGAACTGGGGCACTTTCAGCAGGAGTGCCCCACGAGAAAATGTGATGCTGGCTGGGAAATCACATTGCAACCTCAGGCTAGTAGCACTGGTGCCTGGCTTTCACTGTGACCCTCACCATTTTGGGGAAAGAATTGATAGAACCACTGGATTCAGACAGCACCATATCAGTGGTGCAGGTGGATTTCCTATCAGATGATCTTCCTATCCAACTCTGGACCTGGCTGTTCTGTGTGTCTCAGCATGCCCATGAGTGGCCTGTGGTATGGATCCCAGTGATGTTCTGTGGCTCACCCTTAACATTGGAGGGGGCTCAAATAGAGAACCTGGCCAACCCAGTCCTTCCAGGTCAGGACATCCTGGCATTTCAGGCCACCCTTCATGAGGCCACTGGGAGCTCTGAGACTTATCTGGGGGAAGATGGAGAGGAAGACATCCCCGAACAGCCAGCCTGGGAAGCTAACACTTGCTTTTTTACTGTTCAGGAGTCTGACAAGATCCTCCAAAGTGACAAAAGATCCAAGAAGGCAGGAAGAAGTCTGATAATTCTTGGTGCCAATCAATGTTTCCTCTAAGTTGTGGAGTCTTGTGAGCAAAAATTCTACCTTGTGAGCTACAGGCATTAAAGTTGTGAGTCAGTGATTTGGGTACTGCATAAATTAATTTGCTCTGGAGCTCTCCTTCCTGAGCTAAGACAAAAATCTGTGAGCAGGAGTCTAAAAAACTGTGAGCTAGCTCACACTAACTCAGCTTAGAGGGAACAGTGGTGCCAATACCCTACTGCTCAGAGGTCCTGTGGTTCGCCCATGACCACACAAAGGTTGAACATCAAGGACCAGTCAAAACTTTAGTTTGGATCCTGGACCATTTCTTTTGGCCAGCAGGATTTCCACATGTTAAAGCTCATTGTATTTCCTGCCTTACCTGCTTTTTTTTTTTTTTTGTAAAACTCTCTTAAAAAAGAGAGAATTTTATTCTTTTTATAAGAAAAGGGAAGGGTAGACAGATGGAGAAAGAAAAAGGTGGAGTGAAATTTTTTTCTGTTAGTGAGAGTTAGTTTAGGTTAATAACCAATACCAAGATTTGGCATCCATCATGGTTAGAAGATCTTCTTTTGACTAAAGCAAAGTCCAAAATCACTCTGTTAATGCAGTTAGTAAAGTCCATTGGGGTTAGTAATTAAACAGCTCCTTCCAGATGTAACACGAACAGTCCTCAAAGTATCTTCTTCTTAATTTTCTTCCAGTTATGGATTAAGTCCATTTTAACTTTGAAGTCTTCCGTTCCATCACCTTCCCCTGGGCTGCTGTCATCTGCACTTATCCCAATTTTGAATGCTGCATCCTTCTTCCTGCTGGCATGTCTCTTCAGGAGTTTCTGTGTTTTGAAGATGAAATCCTTCTTCTTTCTTTTCTTTTTTTCTTAAACTTCTGGCCTTCAAGCTTCCAGGGCTCCACAAACTCAGCAGATGAAATTAGATCTCCCGTTTGTCGCCTGCTATGCTCGACATCCCCTTCTACTGGCAGAGTATTTCTTTTTATAAAGGCGGAATAGGCTTTGGGAGCCTTATCCACCTCTTCTTTTAACTTTATCGCTTCACTGCCAGTTAGGGGTGTCAAGACATTTGTCAAGGTAAATCCGAGATCTTCTTTCTCCTCTTCTTTAGCGCCCTGGAAACCTGGAATCAAATTCGATTTCTGTTCAATCTCGTTCATCTTTCTAGTTGTTTCCAACTGCCTTACCTGCTAGAAGACTTCTTGAACACTCCTAGAGCTCCACTGGCTCCACTAGTGGTGATATGCACTGTCTTACACTGCATAGCCATGGACTTCATAGATCCACTGCCCCAAAATGCAAGAGGTTTCTGCTACATCCTAGTTGATAGTAAATTATGCCACAAGGTTTTGAGAGGCCACTCCACTCTGTAATCCATGTGAACTGCTTGAAGTGCTGGTGCAACCAACTTATGGAAGAGTGCAAGGTGGCCAAAGGACACACAGGAACTGGAGGAGGGGCTGGCTCTGGATGGCATCAATGGGGGGAACATCCAAAAATTGACCCTGTCTGTCTCCACAGCAGGTCAAGGACATGAAAAACCTCCTCAAGGGAGTTCATGGGGTATTTTTGAGACTGCCTGGAGAGACAGCCATGGTGTGAGTGTCATGGAGGCCCTTTTCAAGGAAGCATGGGAATGTTGGCAAGGGAAACCAAAGAGATGCTGCAGCTGTAGGTTATAGCAAATGATGGAGCCCTATTGTCCTGTCCCAAAGCCCAATGGCAGCATGAGGCTCTGCACTGACTACTGGAAGATCAACAAGGTGGCCCACTTCAATGCATACTCCATGCTGAGGACTGTTATCCTGATTGACCAGCTAGGAGGAGCCTGTTTCCTGATCGTCATAGACCTCACAAAGGGCTACTGGCAAGTGCTGGGGAAAAGATGGCCTTTGCCATATCCCAGGTGTTCTTCCAGTTTCAGAAGATGCTATTTGGGCTGCATGGGGCAGTGGCAACATTCCAGTGGTGGTCAATAAGGTCCTAGCGGGATGCCATGCATTCACAGCTGTATGTATAAATGACATTATTGCCTTCAGCTTTGTTTGAAGACCCCACCACCAGTACTTGGAAGTAGTCCTAAGACAGCTAAAAGCCAGTCCCACCAAGAGCCACATAGGATTCCAAGAATTTTGATACTTGGGGTTTGTTGTGGGGGACAGCCAGATCTGGCCCCTTCCAGAGAAGGCCACCTCGTTGGAGGACTATCAATAGTCCCAGGTAAAGTGTCAGGTACAACTACTCTTGGGACTGCTGGGGTATTATAGCAGGTATATACTTCACTATGCCACTCAAGCAGGGCCATAGCTAGGCGGGATTGGCACTCCATCCTGAATCTGCATGCTTCTACCCCAGGATGATGCCACACTCACCCACTCCCAATGCACCACACTCCTTACCCCTGTGGGCAGATGCTGTGACTTTGTGGCTCTTCCCGCTGCTTCCTGACTTCCAGCCAGAGCCCCTCCTGCCTGCTGTCTGAGCTCAGAGAGGAGGCTGAGTTTGGCAGCTGAAGTGGCAGCAGCACCCGTAACTCATGACTCCTCAAGCAGGCAGCTGAGGAGAGAACGAGCATGGGGCTTGCTTCTGCCGAGTTTCCCCCCAGTGAAGTGATGGCTGGGTCCTGCCTCAGCGTCTTCCTTCCTGGGGTGTTGGAGGAGCGCTAGGACCCAGCACCTCCTGTGGCATGGACTGAGGGCAGAGGGGCACATGAGGCTGGGTAGGCAAGGGAAGAGGGGAGGCCCTTCGGATTGATTCACAGCTGAATTGTGCAGCTTAAGGGGGTTGTGCGGAGAGCGGGGGGGGCTAGGAGAATGCTTAATCCACACCAGGGAGCTGGCTGTTCTCTGGTTCTTCTATTTTTATTTTATGTTATTATATTTGTGATGTTAGAAGTGACATCATCCTCCAGTACCCTCTGACACGCTCAGCCTGCGAGGTCGGTCCTAGTCCTCCGGTAGCTGTGGCGTCTGGAGACCCAGCAAGAGGGCTGGTCTTGGTGGCGGGGAATACTCAAAAAGGGGGGGAGGAATGAGGCACCTCAGACCAGCAGGGGATGAGGTTAGAGCCACCCCTCAAGTCCCTCTGCCAGCGTGCCCAGGAATCGCCCTTCTCATTCTCTCTCTCTCTCAGCTTGATGGTCTCTCTTTTCCTATGTCTCCCCGCCCGCATGGCCCCACCCTCCTTCTTAAGCAGGGATGCTGAGTCAGCATCGGTTGGGCGGAAGTTGCGCTGACCTGCCAACTCACTGGCCCGGGAGGGCCTTTTGGGGGCTTGCTGTCATTCCTGGCGGTCGCCCGAGGGGCCCAGTTTTGGTGCCGGGCCCGACCGGGGCTGTCGCCTTCCTGGGGGCTGGCACGGGCTGCCTCCACCCCTACTCCTTCGCTGTGCTCTGTCCTGGCAGCCCAGGCGACTGTCACCTCCCTCCACACCGAGGGCTTCCCAAGAGCATGGGAGGGCTGGGGATGCTGTGGGAGATTCCTCGCTGGGGTGGTCGGGGTTGCTATGGAAGGTTCCCCGTCGGGGGGGGGTCAGGCTGAGTCCCGAGACCACAGGGCCAGGACACCCTCTCACCAAAAACCATCTAGCTGTGAGGCTGCATCCAAGTGTCCCCTCTTTCAGACTATCTTGCTGTGTCTTTAATATACCAGATACTCTATGCCACTCAAAGTGTGGAACTGAACTCATTCATATTCTGTCATTCAGGAAATGAGAAAAATCTTGTCATTTTACATTACTATATATTTGAGAGTTCTATAATTTACTTAATTCCAGCCATCTGTTTATCAATAATGGCCCCCAATTTTCTTGTACCTATTGCTGACAAATCAATGTCTTTATTTTTTGGAGAAGTTTGAAGAATTATGAGGTTGGAACCAATAACCATTTAGGCTTGTGAAAAAGGAGATGAGGATCCCTTTTGGCCACCAAAGAGGATGTGTTAGGAATTATGGCATCTGCATCGATAAAAGGCATGTGGAAAGGGGTCTATAATAAGAAGAGAAGTTAGGTGTTGTTGTGTGGAAAAGCTGGCTGGATCCAGGCCCATCTATCCAGATGATAAGAGCCAAGCTATATGTTACAATGTATGCAACTCCACTATGGACACTTGCAGCCATATTGCAGCTCAAATTCCCATTTAAAAGTGCTGGGAGTGCTGATTCAAGCTGGGATTGCACTGTAGCAGCAGAAGGGGCTGATGCTTTCTCCTTATGCCATTTTCCTGAAACAAAACTGCATGCAAGATGTTATATGACCTGTTGGGGGAGCACCACATGTACTGAATGCTTGGAAATAATATCCCCTACCACCCTTTTGCACCAGGAAACAGAACAGGGGGGCATAAGCCTCTGTTCCCCATGCCACACTTGCAGTTTGAAGCAGGCCCTTGCAGCACTTTTACGTGGAATCTCACCAGAACTCGCAGCTGTAATATATCCCTGTGGGGGACTCTCATACATTGTAACATGTAGTTTGGCACTGTCACTGAGCACTCCACAAGTCTGTTGCTGTACATGCATTAAAAATATCATATTTTAATCTGTGAGGTTGAAGGATATCAGTATGCACACATATACACACTATCCTCCTAGTTTAATTAATCTTATTTTGTTCTTTCAGGTAGGCAACAATTACAAATACATCCTGTACTTCCGCACTGATCCTTATGATATACCCCACGGATCTAGCTTACACATTTGAAGAATGGACTGGAGCAAAGTTCTTGCAGGAATATTTTCTTTTGGGACTCAGCTGGTTGCTGACAGCATTATTAGCAGTTCCCTTGTGGATATTCTGCTATATGTACCTATCCGCTTTTATCGTTCAGATCTTTGACAAGGCTTCTCAATTAACAGGAAGTTCATCCAGCAAATTGCAAAGAAAATGCATTTTTCTTTTGGCATGTCTTTGGGACATCTTCGGGAAAATATGGCATGGTAAGCATGGTTTTATTTTACCATTTGTTGTTAGATTTGCATCAAAGTGTTCTCTGAAACCAGCTGAAATGGCAAAAACGCATGGTTAAACTATACAAAACTACATCCACATCTGTAGTCGGGACATGAAGATTTGTCCACAGAAACTTTTTGTTTTGCTTGAGATGGACAACAAAATAATACAAACTGCTGCTATAATGTGCCCCACATTCTAGGTTACACCACTGATATGGACTTTTGCCCTCTGCTTTCATAAAGTTAACAACATATTACAAACTAACGTTCTTGAAAAATACAAAGATTGCCCTTTGCAAATGAACAGAAGCAGCAACATAATGTTTAGTTTCTTTTTTGTTGTTTCTTTGTCAGCCTTTCGACCCAAGTACTACAAACAACAGAACTATTAACAAAAACCTACACAAGGAGTCATGGGAGGGGGAATGATTTGGAAATCTCCGCTCTCTAAAAATCTCCCACTACAGGATTCTCTAAGCCTTTATGGGCTCGGATAGGCTGACTTCTTCCTGCTCCCACTTTCCCTTTAATCAACACTCAGCAGCTTTCAACATTCCTTTCCTTCTGGAGTATATTCATTTCTTGCAGGTCATATTTTTCTCCATATCTGGGGAATATTTTGAGAATACAGAGGGCCTTGCCTTGTCTGTGAGTGGTATCATTGTGCTGCTTTTGTTATCCACATAGCAGCCAGCCAAGTAATGTTTTCTACATATCTGGGGATTTCCATGAGTATCTGAAGACCCCCTGCCTTGCCTGTGGGTGGCTTGGTTTTGTGGTTGCCCTCATTTTTAAAGTGGCCAGCCAATTTATTATTAGATACAATGAAAGTGGGAGCCCGTAACAAGATATTTTGAGATATTTTGATCTGTTTCATCAGCCCTCCAAATGCAGCCCTCTAGATGTTGGGGAATTTTTTTCAGCCTCCCCTCCCAGCCAAACCAGCTCTAGGGGTGGGGGTCGATATAAAATTACACAGAGACAGCTTTTCTAAATGCAAAGAAAAAAAATTATTTGCAGCTGCAAAGGAGAGCTGGGTGGGGAAGCCAAAAGAAATTCCACAACAACAAGAACACCTTCTCTTTAGGGCTGTACTTACAAATGCTCAAATCTGAAGATACCAATTGCTGGTTATCCAGTTCTAAAACAGGGAGGTGTCCCTTTAATCACTTATGTTTGGAAATTCAGTTCCATATGGAAGTTGCTCCAGAGTGCTGATGTTTGAGGGCAACCAAGGAGCTTGCTTCTTTCCTGTTCTCCCACACCAGTACTACACAAAAACTTATACCCAGAATTAAAGTTTGTTGGTCTTAAGGGTACTCCAGTGGGCTAAAACTTTGTTCTAGATTTAGAAAGTTTTCTGAAAATTTGTCCGCAGCACCCTGGATGAAGATGGAATAGGGAATCAGCAAGTTGTTCTTCACGTTTCACTACCACACAGAAGCACTGGTGGCAAATGTTCCCATAGGCTTTCAAAGCACCAGATCTGTTTAGGATTGAATGAAAGCAACCAAGCTGCTTTATTCCATTCAGCCTGTCAACTGGCAAAGTAAGAACTGCGCCTTCACATCCTGCAAATCTGCCTGCTTATTGGGAGGTAGGCAAATGTTCTAGAATCATAGAGTTGGAAGGTACCTCAAGGGTCTTCTAGTCGAAACCTCTTCTCTTGATCTTCTGAACAGGAAAGCTAAAAAGTACAAACCTGTCAAGAGAAGGGGTTTCGACTAGATGACTCTCGAGGTACCTTCCAACTCTATGGGGAATTTCAGACAGATGATATAATCCGGAAGAGGAATGGTTCCCAAACGGTTTCTGGTCTGGCATTTCAGACAGAACCGTTTTAGAACTGGTTCCCTACCGGAATATATTTGTAATTTCACATAGAATCGCTTCTGTCCCGTTCAGGAAACGGGGCTGAAATGTTTTACCTGTCAACCGCTTCCAGGTAGTCGTCAGTTTCTTCTCCCGGATCCGATACGCTTTTTTCCCGCCTTTTTTCGCCCTCGCGGGCGATCTCCGGCTTTTTTTTTTTAACGTTCGCTTTAGAGCGCTATAACGCTATAGCGATATAGCGATATAGCGCAATAGCATCATAGCAACCCCATTGGAATGCCTGCAGTGTTTTTTTATAGCACTATAGTGCTATAGTGCTCTAAAGCGAACATTAAAAAAAAGGCATGGCAGGAAACGGCTGGAAAACAAAGTGGTGCAGTCTGAATTGCCAAACCGCTTCTGATTCGGCTCTTTTCCGGTCAGGGAAAGCCATGTGTGAAATGGCAGCCCTGTACCGGTTTACTTCAACACAAATCAGAAACGGCTTCAATCCAGCAGAATCTCGGTAATGTGAAATTCCCTTATGATTCTAGAACATTTGCCTACCTCCAGTCTCATTTTTCCCTCCAGGATTTCTCTAAACTAATAAACAGAGATTCCGAGATTGCATCACCAAGTTCCTTTACTACTCTAGAATGCAATATATCTAGCTCTGAAGATGTGAACTTATTTAAACTAGCTAGGTGAACAACCCCTTTTCAATCTTAAATTTCAATAATGTCCCCTCATCACTCACACCACTTTTGCAAAATTCAGGTGGGTAGCTGGGTTGGTCTGAAGCAGCAGAACAAAGTTTGAGTCCAGTGGCTCCTTTAAGACCAACAAAGTTTTATTCAAAGTGTAAGCTTTTGTGTTCAAAGCACACTCCTTCAGACAAATAGAATAAAATCTCCTCAGAGGTTACTTACAGGGGAGGGGGGCAGCCATTAGGAGGGGCCACTCAGAACCAAGATGCACATGCAGAGCTAAAATTAGACCAGGTGGGCGGTAAGATCTATGGATAGCAGCAAATTAGCACAGAAATGCAAGAGTTAACAAAGCAATGTGAGAATGAAGCTAGAGGCCAGAAGTACCCTCAAGCAGTACCACTTTTGCAAAGTCGTTCCCCTTTTGGAAGAAGATGGAGGCAAAACAGTTAAGCAGTTCCATTTTCTCTTTGTCACTTGTTAACCTTTCATTATATTCACTGAGCCTTCAGCTGCATTTTGTTTTCCTTTGAACATGCATGAAAAAGCCTCTTTTCCCCTCCTTTAGCATCTATTGCCAGTGTCTGCTCATTTTGGGCTTTAGCTTTCCTAACACTGGCCCCGGTCATACGGGCTAGAAAATGCGGCGGGGGGGGGAGGCGTGGCAGTTCGCCCCGGAGCAAAATAAGGTGCAGTAGCCCGATTACACGGGCCACTGGGTTGCCACGCTCTGGCGCAGAGCGCCGATCACACAGCACTGCTACAGCATGGCAAAAAGCAGCGCAGCAGAGCAGGCAAGCCACACTGTAGCAAAGGGTGCATGTGCTGTTGGGGGGGGTGGGCCGCTGTCAGTGTCTTGCATGTGCGCATGCATCATTCAGCGTTGGTGCACATCCCATGGAAACTTACAACATCCGGAAATCCCGGGACATGGGCGGGCGTCGGAAGCCGCAGGATACTGGCGCTCCCGTGATCAGATGCTGGCCTTTGCCCCAGGGTTTCCGGAAATGAGTACTTGGACCCTAGTAGTTTTTTACTCCGTGTTTTCCATGGGAAGCTGCAGGTTGGCCACGGGAGTGCTACGCCTCCCAGATGTGCTGGTATGATCGCGCACAGAAAGTCCGCAGGGCTACCGTGCCTTCAGTGGGGCAAATGCTCTGTGTGAATGGGGCCACTATCCTTACAAACCTGGGTTACCCTTCCAGGCTACCCAACTAGTGATCTGTCAGTCTTTCCATTTCTTATTATGTTTCTTAATTTTCAGCTTTTCACTCTGTTTTTAATACAGCCACCCTAGCTTCTTAGATGTCTCACATTTTTTTTTGTCATTACTGCTGTTCTCTATTGTATCTTCAGCAACTCCTGCTTTAGGGAACTCCCACCCATTTTGGACTCTTTTCTGTTATGGAATCCTAGCTAGCATTTCTTTAAGACAGCAACATTAAGGAGTTCAGCTCAGAATCCCACTTAGGTCTGTTCAGTGGGACTTAGGAAAGTGTTTTTGGATTGCACTGTATGTTTATTAAAACCAGCTTTTCTAAAGTTTAACACGCTTTTTGCAACATGCTTACCTCTAGCTTTCCATTATATCAAGAATTCCAGTATTATGTGGCCACTTTCACTTGAAGTTCCCATTATTTTCACTCCATTGACCAAATCTTCTCTATTCTGAAATAATAAATTGTCAGCAAGGAGTGTTAAGAATTTAACATTCCATGCTTGATAGATTTTGTATTCCAACAGACATCAGAGTACTTCAAGTCTCCCACAGTTACTAATTCTTGATTCTGTAGTTTGTTTTGAGGAAAGTATGATCTACGTACTCTCCTTGGTTGGGCAATCTGCAGAAGACTCCAACAACAATACTGTTTTCAAAACACTCCGTCAACTGGCATCACCCAAAGGCCAATCTCCCCCCCTCAGCCACCATATTTCTCCATCTTTGGGCATGGGTGCATCTCACTCCCACCTCTCCAGCTTGGTGATGGGCTTGTAAAAGTTGGGGCTGTCAGCTGAAATGGAGTGCTTCCTTCCCCCTCATATTCCTTGAGCTCTTGCCTGCTTGCTTGACTGCTGTGTGGGATGGTTTTGTGGCTCAGGGGAAGGATTCCAACAGGGTAGGGTTTGGTCACTGAAGAATCCTTTCAGCAGGAGGTGGATCAAAAAATAAGTTTGAGTACACAGTACATTTTATATTATTTATTTATTTTATTGATTTTTATCCCGTCCTTCCGGCCTAGGCTGGCTCAGGGCGGTTTACAACAGAATAAAAGTTCTCATAACACATAAAACATGATTCATTACACTAATACAGTTCCTGATAATAATACAGTAATATAAAAACAGTGTTAAAATCAAACATAGTGTTAAAGTGCTAGTAATTCCAGTTGTTGCTTTAGTTCTATTGGTCAGCTTCAGTTAGGGGGGGCTAGGACAGGCAGTAGTCACAGGGACTAGTGGCTTAAAGTTTCCACCATGGTTGTCAGCTGTTATTGATAGTGACACCAATAGTTGTGACGGTAGTGGTGGTGGTGGTGGCAGCTCCAAAGTCCTAGTGGAACAGCTCCGTTTTGCAGGCCCTGCGGAACTGTACATTTGATTAGCTGCCAACTCCCATTCCCTATGAATTATATATAAAAAAGCTTTTACTGTGTATATGTGTAGGTCTCACTTTGCACTGAATACCCTATGTGTGATGAGCAAGGTGCTCAAGTGGCTCATTCCTGTATTCTGACATGTGTGAGATATATACACATGGTTTGTGGGTGTGGTGGCCTTTCATGGCAGCACATTATAAGAGGTATGGAGCTTCTGCTGTTCCTTGTGTCTTACTTTATCTTCTTTGTAAAATTTCTACAACAGATCACATGATTTGACAATATTGTGCCATGCTTCTATATTTCTCTATGGTTCTCTTCCTGCCTATAATGGGAGGCAGGAAATGGGGAGAGCCAAAGAACAATGACATTGTCACGTGTTGTAGTACACATTGTCAGAGGGCAAAGATACATAGAGTGGCAGCAGTTCCGTGGCACTTATAAAATCTAGTTTCACACTCACTAATATTAATGGAACCAAATCTTACAGTTGAATACCCAATTAACATTGGTTTCCATGGGTCTTAACTACAGCTAACATTCTCTGGTTTGTACCACATAAGTTCAAGTGGAGCAGATATATGAATAAACAAAATGTGTGAAAGAGGCAAGCTGGCTTTGGTAAAAAGCAGCTGTCAGTTGTCGCAACATGGAATAAGTATATAGCTTAAACAACCTGAGAGCCTTTAGAGAGAACTAGATGATGTTTTGAAATGGAGGAAAAAATTGAATATTTTCTTCCTAACTAGTAATTGTAGAACAGATCTCCCTCAATGCTGAAGGAAAGCAAAGATCTCCCTCAGTGCTGAAGGAAAGCACAAACTTGAATATTGGAGGGGGAGTGCACATGTACTGTAGTTTAAAAAGCCATGTAAAAATAAAAACCACCAACGGTTCCCAACTGGTTATGATCAGAGAGGCAGTGCAAGCTTTTTATCACAGTCACACACACTTCATGTTCATGAAGAAGGAGGAAGAGGAGGAGGAGGAGATTAGATTTATACCCCACCCTTCACTACCTGAAGGAGCAGCTTACAAACTTCTCTCCCTTCCCCTCCGCACAACAGACACCCTGTGAGGTAGGTGGGGCTGAGAGAGCTCTGACAGAAACTGCTCTTTTTCAAGAACAGCTATGCCAGAACTATGGCTTGCGCAAGGTCATCCAGCAGGTGCAAATGGAGGAGTGGGGAATCAAACCCGGTGTAACAGGCCGGATTCACCTAGAATAACCCCTGCTGGGCCAGGCCAGAGTAACCCCGGGGGTTAATCCAGACTAACCCCTGCCAGACAAATCTCTGCCGGGCTCTGTTGACTAATGAGATTGGATTCATACCCCATTCTTCACTACCCAGAGGAATCTCAGATTGGCTGACAAGTTTCTCATGGACCTCAAACCCTCAGAAGCTGACACTGTGCTGGTTACAATGACATTTAACTTACCACTCTATATTGGGGACTGTGAGACCCAGGTTCAGATAGTTTGGCATAGGCAACTTTACACCTGAGGGGTTACTTTGGCCCGGGGTTACAGGTTGTTGTATTGTGCAGTTGGGGTAACTGTGGTGTGACCCGGCAGAGGTTTGTCTGGTAGGGGTTAGTCCGGATTAACCCCCGGGATTACTCTGGCCTGGCCCTGCAGGGGTTATTCTAGGCTGGGGGGTAAATCTGGCCTGGGGTTACTCTGGCTGGGGGTAAATCTGGCCTGTTACACCGGTTCTCCCAGATCAGAGTCCATGCACTTAACCATTACACCAAACTAAGAAGCAAGGATAGGACATAACTATTTGTACAGCTCTAGTCATTAACTTCTGCACAGCCTGTTCTATTTCCCAACCACTTGTTTCCTCTTCAGGCTCTCCTCCCAATTTAAATTCAGTTTCCTTGTTTACTTCTTGGTGTTCTGTCTTTTGGTATGACAAACATGTTCTTGCTATGCCTTTTCCACACCATGGGCCAAGTCGTGCTATCTTGTATCATCATCTTATGTATTTATATACTACCTTTCTGTTTAATAACAGGTCTGCAGGGCAGCTGATAATAAGTTAAAGTAAAACATTATAAAAATAATATATTATCTCAGTAAGAAGACTGAAACCTCAAGCAGCCAACCAGCCATAAAGTGATAGAAATAGATTAAGATTTTCCCCCCTAATGCGATCAATCATATTAACAATAGTCACAAAAATAGTAGTCCATAGCATATTAAACTATCAGCCTCACACATGGGTAGTTAGCCCTTCAAATATCTTGGCCCAAGACTGTTTAAAGCTTCCCATGATGGGTGCCAATAAGCACTTGCTTTATATTCAGAATCTGTTGTAGCTTCTGGATAAAGGCAGACATATAAAGTGTATTACAATAATCCAATGTAGAGGTAATCAAGGCACAGATGACAGTGGTTATCTCACTTTTCCTAGAGAGCGACGCAATTAGCATACCAGTGGAAACTGGTAAAAAGTGTTTCTGGCCACATGACACCCAACTAGCCAGAAACCAACTAAGTCCAGGAACATACCCAAAGTACAAATCCATCCAAAACAGGCCAGACACCTGAATCAGGATTCTTTACCTGGCTTCGGAAACTCCATCTTATACGAATTCTGATTCAGTTTATTAGTCAGTCCAAGTCCATCACTGATCCCAGTTGCCTATTCAGAACTTCCACTGTATTATACCTCTGCTTATGTTAAAATCTGTGGCTCAGTCTTTGTAAAGAAAACAAGGAAATTTGAGCAATTAACAAATACAATGGAATAAGTTAAAACAATCATTTTCTGATTGTACTAGCAGCTGGACCTAAGATGCCAGGTTCTTCCAACTGGAGCTGCTAGATTTCTTTTAGTGAGCCAGGAAAAAAAAATGTTTCATCTTACTGTGAAATGCAAATAATTTATTTCATTGTCACATATTTATTATTAGACTGTTTTAAATACAAGTCATATACTGGAGATATACATGGAGCCTCCCAAAGTGTGAATCATCTTAACAACTTCCTCTTCAGCATTAAAGGAAACTGGAGAGGCCATCATAGACAGGGCCGGCTCCAGGTGTCTGGGCACCCTAGGCAGGACAGCCTGGGGCACCCCCACTGGGGATGCCAACCTCCTGGTGGGGCCTGGAGACTGGGGGAGGCGGCGGAGCGCTGGCTTTCCTGGAGGCTCCACAGCTGTGGGGCCCCCAAGAAAGCCAGGGAAGGGGGCAGGGGGTCTAGCCACCACCCCCTCCCTCCCAGCACTGGCTTTCCTGGGGCTCTGCGGCTGCAGGCTCCCCAGGAAAGCTGGGAAGGGGGCGGGGGTCTAGCTGCCGCCCCCTCCCTCCCAGCGCCGGCTTTCCTGGGGGCTCCATGGCTGCGGGGCCCCCAGGAAAGCCGGGAAGGGGGCGGGGGGTCTAGTGGTGGCGGCGGGCACCTGGTTAGGGTGGCGGGGGGTGCTTTCGGGGGGAGTGGGGCACCATTTGGCGCCCCTGAGGCCAGCGCGCCCTAGGCAAGCACCTAGTTCGCCCAATGGGTGATCCAGCCATGATCATAGAGTACTTATGCCATATAGACTGATACTGTGAGAGCTCATAAAAATATGGTAAACAGATCACTCATGCTACAACTTGAGGCTATATTTTTACTGTCTCTGTTCGTAGCTTTTTATTATTTTGCTTGAAACATGGTCATACAGTACATTCATGTGAGCAATCCCTATATTATGTCTCCCATCACCTCTCTGCTTTCTGGATGATGGAGCCACATGGGTGATATACCCTGTATCATTAGAAAAGTTAGGTTACAGTCCAGCAGCACCTTAAGAGACCAACAAGATTTTCAGGGCATAAGCTTGTGAGAGTCAGAGTTCCGTTCGGCTGGCACGCTGATGAAGGGAGCTTTGACTCTCAAAAGCAGAAAGGGCCCGGGTAAGCCGGGCCCGCCATTTGCGGGGACGGGTTTGGACCGAGAGGCTGGCCGGCCGGAAGGGGGGGGGCTAGTGCGCGGCGGGAAAAGACGCGCCGCCCCCCCCTTTTCCACCGGCTAAGGGAAGGTCAGTGGGGGTGGTCGCGGAGGGGGAGGCGATATAAAGTGAAGGGACGGAGGTCGTGGCGAGGCGCAATTCATCCCAAAAAGGTGGACGTGTCGAGGTGGAAGGTGTCCGGCAGGCTGGGCCGGGCAGTCGAGTTGGCGGGCGGTATCTGGATCCGCCACCCTGACATCTCTCACAAGATGGAGGCCCTGTTCCGAGCGGATGGTGTACACCTGTCGGCCTGGGGCATGGATGTCTGGTTGCACGGAGTCCGTCATTACCTGTTTTCTTGGCTACAGCCGTAGGGGCGTTGGCGGGAACAGGACTAATGGGGTCGTCCTGTTCTTGTGGCGGTAACAGCATGGGGCCGGATCCGTTGGCGGAATTCGGCCTGCGCGCCAATTCCAGAGTTGGGGACCCCTTAAGGGTCTTGGCGTGAGGGCTGAACGGAGCTGGCTAGCTCAAGGAATAACAGCGCTTGCCCACACAGCCAGAGGGCAGGGGAGCTCACAAAGGGGCAAGCGTCCAGGTGAACTCTGATAACCTGCCATCCCGCCTTCTCTACCCATGCCAGCTGGCTGGGTAACGGTCAACTCGGCTGGCACACGGGCCAGCCGGTAGGTCGGATCGGGTGGACCCATGCTGTGCCAATGCTCTACAGCTGTAACCAATAAAAGTTGTGGCCAAATTTATCCACATTATTTCCAAAGAAACTGGTTGTGCGTGTTCATTGCAAAGGGGGGGGTGTACAAGGCGGGCCGATCTCGGCATCCCAAGTAAGACATGGAACCGCAAGCTTCTATCCTGAAAATCTTGTTGATCTCTATGGTGCTGCTGGACTCCAATCTATCTCTTCTACTGCAAACCAACATGGCTAGCCACTTAAACATGTATTATTAGGTATTAGCTGTCCTTTCTTTTCTCCAGAACTGAAGATCAGGGTATTTCCCTGCCCCGGGATGTTTACTAGCTGCTTATAAGACTATATGGTCTAGGGAGGATAGGAGGGTGATGCAGTGGAAGAAACCCCCCAGAAACCATGTTTGAATAAAATATATGATCACAGCTTTATTGATTACAATAAAAAGGAGCATTGGTGCAGCATGGGGACAGATCCAAACATCAGATGACCAGCCTGTCAACCAATAACACCCCCAGCCCACCTGCTGGGGGATAAAATCATACAGTGATAAGACCTGAGATCCATGTGGGTGCTGGTGGGAGCTGGCAGCCTCCAAGCTGGGCATGTGGCATGAGAAGCTTCACCCCCAAGATCCCGTAGGGGAGTTCCCTAAACAGGGGAGGTGAGCACACCAGCACATCTGTTTGGTGTAGTGGTTAGAAGTGCGGACTCTAATCCAGGAGAACGTGTTTGATTCTGTACTCTTCCACATACAGCTGCTGGTGTGACCTTGGGTCAGTCATAAGTTCTTTCAGACCTGTTATCTCAAGGGCAATTCTCAGAGAGCTCTCTCAGCCCCACCTACCTCACAGGGTGTCTGTTGTGGGGAGGGGAAGGAAAGGGATTGTAAACTGCTCTGAGACACCTTTAGGTAGTGAAGGGTGGGGTATAAATCCAATCTCTTCTTCTTCTTTCCCCCCCACAAAGGATCCATCCCAATGCCAAAAACTGCCCAAGCTGTGATGATGAAATAGCATAAAAGAACAGAATGATACAGGAAAATATGATAAACATGATGAACACACCAGAACAAACCATCACACTATAACCACAAAACAGGGAAGGAAGGATGGGAAAAGCTGAAAACCCAAAGGGAAGGGGAGCCATATGGGGAGCGGATTTTTTAAGGCACCAGGCAATGCTCCCCATGCCCACTCCAGCCACGTTGGCTTATGTAGCAGACCAATCCACCCAGCTGGCCTCACACCCACAGCCTGTGGGCAGCATGAGGCTGCAAGCCATGCTTCCATTGCTTTGCTCACCTCCACAATGAGTGACCTGGGGAGTAGGGACTGTATTTATATAGATGCATGTAGGTTGTGGTGGCTCAAGTGGTTAAGATGTTGAACTGCAGACTGGAAGGTCAGTAGTTCAGCAGTTCAAGACCTGAGTGCCGCATGACGGAGTGAGCTCCCATCTCTGGTCCCAGCTCCTGCCAACCTAGCAGTTTGAAAGCAAGAAATTGCAAGTAGATAAATAGGTACCACTTTGGTGGGAAGGTAACAGCGTTCCATGCACCTTAGCGTCTAGTCATGCCAGCCATATGACTATGGAAATGTCTTTGGACAGCGCTAGCTCTTCGGCTTGGAAACGGAGATGAGCACCGCAACCCTAGAGTTGGATTCAACTGGCTTTCGAGCAAGGGAAACCTTTACCTTTACCTATGTAAATCCTAAGGTTGTAATTTAAGTGGTGTCTACCTTATCAGGAACAGAGGATAAATAACACAGTCTTCCAGTCTATTTTACTTTACTATTTACTATAGTTAAGTACAGTGGTGAGCACATTGTAAGAGCACAAGTGTAATATGAGTACTGAAGGTTATATCCACCAACATTACTGAGGCACCTTTTTGGACCAATGGCAGTTTTACAAGATGTCTTCAAAGACAGGCCCATGAAGAATGAGCTACAGCAGTCTAATTCTGAAGTGACCAATATGAGTACTGAGGGTTATATCCATCAGCATTATAGAGGCACGTTTTTGGACCAATGGCAGTTTTACAAGATGTCTTTAAAGACAGGCCCATGAAGAATCTGCTACAGCAGTCTAATTCTGAAGTGACCAAGCCATGAATGATTGTGGCCAGATCATTTCTCTTCAGGAAAGGGTGCAGTTGGTGTGCTAAATGAAGGTTGACTAAATGCACTGTGTATCACAGATTCCATGAGCAACCTTAGTCAAAAGTGGAGCAAGCAGAATTCCCATGCCTGAGGATCTTCTTCATCAGGAGAGCTATGCCATTTAAAACAAGTAGTAAATCATGGTCTAGTGTTGTTGTTGTTGTTATTGTTTTTTAAAAAACAGTAGCATCTCCATTGTGTTCAGATTCAGCTATAGTTTATTAACTTCATCCAAACTATTATCGTTTCCAGGCAATGACTCAGCACATCCACTACCCCATCTTATTTGGTGTCAGGGTTAAGTGTGTGGACTCTAATCTGGGAGAACAGGGTTTGATTCCCCACTCCTCCACTTGCAGCTGCTGGATGACCTTGGGCAAGCCATGGTTCTGTCAGAGCTGTTCTCTCAAGGACAGTTCTGGAAAGAGCTCTCTCAGCCCCACCTATCTCACAAGGTGTCTGTTGTGTGGAGGGGAAGGGAAAGGAGTTTGTAAGCCACTCTGAGACTCCAAGTGAAGGGTATAAATCCAATCTCTTCTCCTCTTCTTGTCTTTATCTGAAGAGAAGTAGAGCCTTGTAACATTCTTATATTGATGGCACCTCATCTGAAATCTCTGAATGACCTCTGCTAGCACTTTCATGTAGTTGCTAAAAAGCATGAGACAAATAGAGCCCTGTGAGATTCCATAATCACTGGATGGCTCTGAGTAGATTCAATGGCACTGAAATACCTTTGTCATAGCCACCAAGTAGGTTGTAATCAATGTTCCCTCTAAGCTGTGGAGTCTTGTGAGCAAAAATTCCAGTTTGTGAGCTACTGGCATTAAAGTTGTGAGCGAGCCATTTGGCTGCTGCATAGATTAGTTTGCTCGGGAGCCATCCTCCCTGAGCTGAGACAAAAATGTGTGAGCCGGAGGCTAAAAAACTGTGAGCTAGCTCACACTAACTCAGCTTAGAGGGAACACTGGTTGTAATATGACCTCTGTCATAGTACATTCATTCTGAGACTGCTCTAGCAGCTATCCTTGTCATTTTATAACCTCGAGCTACCTGGAACACCACAGGGCCTAACAGGCTCAGCTTAGAAGGCATCTTGAGAAAGCTGAGAGAACAGCTCTCAGTTTTCTAATCATCTTGCTGAGAGAATCTTCTTTTTGTTTATGTGTTTGTTTTATACACACACATGCATTATATGCACATTATATGCTTTATAAAGTTTGTTGTCATAGTCTGGGTGTTCGGCACCCTGAGGACCCTGAACTAATTGGAATGGTGGCATAAAAATGTTTTAAATAAATACATACATAAAATGGGAATAAAATGGCAACCAGGAACTCCCAATTCCATCTAGTCTATTACTAACTGCAGTGTTACCTAGTGACTTAACCAGATAAATACTTTCAACTTTTGTTTAAAGAGATGACATAGAAATGAATCAGCACCATGGAAACATTTGGTAGTTCTGTTAACCACTCATCTCTATATTTGAAAAAACTTTTGAATAACACACAGAGTGAGTGAAATGTGAGTACACACATCATTGTCTGCCTTGGCCCTTCTCATAAAAGGAAGAAAATGTCAACTCTGTCTATTAAGTATGCCTCACACAGTCTTGACCACACGTGACCTGGGTGTTCAATTTCTCCCCTATGTATGGTAGCTAAAGTCTGCCCTGCCTTTTCTCCATTAAGCTTGATAGAAACATTTTCTCGTGGCTCTTAGGACTGTAAATCTCATACTGAGTTATGGCAGTTATAGAAATATTCATAGCCTCTTTTAGTTTGGTAATCTGAAGCAATACCCATTTTCTAGAATTAGAATGAGTTTTTGATTTGTCTTCCCATTGACAATTCTGCTGGGCTATATCCAGGAACTAATAACAATGTTGGTCTGCAGCTTAAGAGGGCAATGTGTGGATCATTCTGTTGAAAGATTTCATTTGCAATCTGTACTTCTTTCTCTGCCTCTCTGTTAGGTTGAGGAAATAAGGCTGAAGTCAGGAATGTCAGGAATGGCTGAAATTCTGCTCCTGTGAATTAGGTTGCATCATCAGTCACAAGTTCATCTGGACACCAAAACAAACAAAGGTGTTCTTTAGTTGAGCAACAACCCTGTGACAGGTGATGTCAGGCAAGGGGAATGTCTTAATATACCAATAATAATAGTACTCAGCAGTCAATTAAATATAGACTGCTGTGTCCACGATGGTTGGCTGCTAATCTTTTCCTGAAGTCTAACGGTTAAGGGTGTAGCATCAAAAGTTCCTTGTGTTGTGTTCATTTATTTCTTCTGCAGTAGTCACAGGATAACAAATTCATTCCAAACAGCAGGCCACCATGGCACTGTCTGCTTCACTGCCTCTGTGCATTTAGGTAGACCTTGATGTCCCTTGTGAATTTTTCCCCTTATAGAATGTCATTGGGCATTACAGTTCTCTTTCAATTCACTCAATCGTCTGTGGTCAGAAAAGTATTTCATACTAATCTCTAGAGCATTACTAGGGTACTTCAGCCATCTTTTCCTTATCTAATGTAAGACTTTCTGGAGTTCTGGATCTTCTTGCATAGCTGATTGGATCTGATGCAGCCTATGTTAGGATCCTGGGAAGGAAGCATATGCAATAGGAATGTAAGGTGTATAAACTGCTTATATTGCAGAGCTTTGTGATAAGGCATCTGTTATGACCAATCTTTTTCCTGCAGCATACTCTGCTTCTGGATTGAATCTTATCATTCTAATCAAATAGCATTGGTCCTGGAATGGCACTTGGTCTGGGGAGCCTTTCCTTGCATGACTGTTACCAAAGGTTTATAGTTTGGGAGGAGTATGAATGAAGTATGCCACACAGATACCTTTTGAAAAATTTTGCATGTTTGAACACTGGCCAGGCATTGCTTTTGATTTGTGCATTTATTGTTTTTTGCTTCTCTATGGGTTCTGGAACAGAAAGCAACTGGCTTCCACTCTGAATCATGCAGTTGCTTTAACATCCACCTCAGCATTAACTTTGTAAAGGTAACTTCTTGATCTGATACCCAGATCCAGGAAGTGGTAGATTTCAGTAGCAGCTGTTGTGCTTGTGCTAATGTTGAGATATTTTGACATAGTTTACTGTTCCCAGAAAATATCTCAGGTCTCTAATGTCAGTCTGTGCTTTCTAATTCCACGTAGCTTACCTGTGCATGGCTTTGTCCTTATTGTGTAATTACTGGTCCCAAGAACTCTATTTCTACCTGACAAAAATTCATTTAACTTGAAAAAATCATATAACTTGAGCCAGGCTTGATTCAAGACAGTAGCCATTATTTCATCATTGTCTCCTGTCAATGTGCCACACATATTAGGATGCCATCCATGAATAAAATGAGTCCTTTTTACATAACTGAGGGATTCTGTCATCTTCCTTCAGAAAATCATAGAAGCACCTGTCATTCCAGATGGCAAAAACAGAAAACAAAATCTCCCAAAGGGTGTAGTGATTGCAGTCAGTTTAGCACTTTCGTTTGTCAGACACAGTTGCCCAAAACTTTTAAGCACCTAACAAATTACAGTGACACCTAGTGACTAAACAGTATAATGAGAATATCCATGAAGCAAAGGAGAACACGGGGCCAATGTATCAGCCACTCAAATAACCACCAGGTTTGCACAGAACAATCGCGGCATCAATAGAACTATCCAGAACATGATATAGAAAACTTCCAAAGGTCACTTGGAAAACATCTGAAGTAACCTCCAGCAACAGATGGGTTATATCAGTTCCATTAATCAGTACTATTGGGAGCAACTAAGAATACAAAAATACAAAATATTGATGTCATTGCTCTAACTTTCTCTGTGATGCTATCAGTAAAATATGATAGCAACAGCAACTAACTGATTTGGAAACCGTATGAGAGACAGGTGAAGTTAATAATCTATGTGAAGAGAAGATCAATGGTAATTTATATTTTTGCTTGTCTAGTTGTCCTGTGCATGTAGAACATGCAACATTTTATCATCCTGCTTGGCAACCTTAATTTTCCTTCCAGAACCATTTTTCAGTATAATTGTTAGCAAAATGCCCCATGACCAGTGTCTCCTTCCCTTGTACTACTAAACATTCTATCTGGATAGCATGTTATATACACAATACAAAGTATATATTACATATGATATCCATAGGATAATCAGGTCTTCATCCAAGAGTCTCTTCCAGTGGATGATTTCTCCCCCCTCATGTTGGCACACTAATTCTGTGAGTGTGAGAGCCATCAATATGTGAGCAGTACACCTTAAGAAGGTTCCTGAAAGTCTCATCTACCTACTTCTCTGCCTTAGTCGGATTCTCTATGTCAGTATCAGTATCTCAAGGAAACATATCTGTTCTTTAAGTGGCAAAGAAATTAATTCTCCAAGCTATATGCTCCCTCTGTATCTTCCCATACACCTGATATTGTACGCTTGACTAGATAGCCCTTGCACCTTTGCTATAAAACAAGCTTAATTTATAAACTGCCCTCCCTGAAGGGCTCAGAGTGCTGTACATCATTATCAAAACATACAGCAGCTTTTAAAATATATAGTAAATAGTTACAGCTAAAATCAATAAACATCATCCAGATCACTGATGGCACATACCATATTATTGGTCACAGTAAAGGCCTTAACTGTAAAGGCCTTAACTGTAGGCCTGGTGAAATATCTCCATCTTACATGCCTTGCAGAACTGAACTAGGCACAGATGTTACCAGGTAGAGAGTTCTACCAGGCTGGGGCCAGGGATGAAAAAGCCCTGGCTGTAGTCAAGGACAGACAGACGTCTTTTGGACCAGGGACCACCAATAGATTTTGATCTTCTGAGCATAAGACTCTTTGGGGGATGTACTGGGAGAGGTGATCCTGCAGGTACATTGGTACCAGACCACTAAGGGCCTTAAAGGTTAGAACCACAATCTTGAAGTGGATTTGGTACTCAACTTGGAGCCATTGCAGCTGGTAAATCATAGATTGTATGTGTGCTATCTGGGGTACCTGTAAGTACTGGTGCTGCTGCGTTCTGGACAAGCTCCAATTTCCAGGTCAGCCTCAAGTACAGTGAGTTACAGTAATCTAACCTTGAGGTGACTGACCAAGAGAGAGATCTTGGAGTCATAGTAGAGAACTCAATAAAAATGTCTAGACAGTGTGTAACTGCAATAAAGAAGGCCAACACTATGCTGGGGATTATTAGGAAGGGAATTGAAAACAAATCAGCCAGTATCATAATGCCCTTGTATAAATCATTGGTGCGACCTCATTTGGAATACTGTGTACAGTTCTGGTCGCCACACCTCAAAAAGGATATTATAACATTGGAAAAAGTTCAGAGAAGAGCAACTAGAATGATAAAAGTTGGAACACTTTCCCTATGAAGAAAGGTTAAAATGCTTGGGGCTCTTTAGCTTGGAGAAACGACGGCTGAGGGGTGACATGATCGAGGTTTATAAGATTATGAATGGGATAGAGCAGGTTGAGAAAGAAGTACTTTTCTCCCTTTCTCACAATACAAGAACTCATGGGCACTCAATGAAATTGCTGAGCAGTCAGGTTAGAACAGATAAAAGGAAGTACTTCTTCACTCAAAGAGTGATTAACACATGGAATTCACTGCCACAGGAGGCGGTGGCAGCTACAAGCATGGACAGTCCACAAGCAGAAGTCCATCAGTGGCTTTTAGCCACAAGGTATAGATAGGAACTCTCAGTCTGGGGCAGGTGATGCACTCTATTCTTGGTGCTGGTGGGGGCAGCAGTGGGAGGGCTTCTAGTGTCCTGGCCCCACTGCTGGACCTTCTGATGGCACCTGGTATTTTTGGCCACTGTGTGACAGAATGTTGGACTAGATGGGCCATTGGCCTGATTCAACATTGGCTTCTCTTATGTTCTTATGTTCTTATGACTGTTGCATGGATCACTGTGGCAAGGTCAGGGCTAGAGAGGAAGGGGGCCAGTTGCTTGACTTGGCACAGTTGGAAGAATGCCAGCCTGCCAAAATTTGCTTCCACAGATAAGGAGGTATTCAGGAGCACACACAAGCTTTTGATGATTGGTGCCAGTGTTAGGGGCAAGCCTCAGGTCACCCCCACCCAGCCACAAGGACCTCCATCTGTGATGGATTCACTCTCAGCCATCTCTACTTCAGCCATGGCCTCCAATCTGGCCCTCTCGATAGACCTCAGAATTAAGGGACAGATTGATAATGTCCATCAGGGGCTCCCATATTCCAGCCTTCACCAGCCATGATGGGCATGGGTCTAAGGTGCACGTGGTCAGCCTAACAGCAATCACGAATCCTATTGACGTCAGCCTGAGAGAGTCTGCTGAAGTTGTCAAACACTAAATCCAAAGGCAGCCAAGGGGCTTCACGTTCCCTTACTGTATCAACAGTGGCAGGCAGGTTGTGGTGGAGCAACAAGACTTTATCCACCCAAAAGCTTGCAAATGCTTTACAACTAATGGTCGAATTTCTTGTATTTTGAAATCTCCTTGAAAGGGAGGTTAAAGACCTAATTATGTTTGTAGAGTTTGGTTCTCTAGCAAAGTACATCTAAATAGCTGTGCCATTTCCTTTTAATTACCAGTTCCAGTACCAGGACCCACTTATTACAAATAGGAAAATTAAGGTTTATTTGGGCTCCCTCAGTCAGGAGGTAGACATCTACTCCTTGCTGTAGCCCTAAATATTGATTCTAAACTTTAGCTTTACCCTCAGTTCTTACCTACCCTGTGCTATATAGTTAATCCTTTCAAGTTAAATCACAGTTTGTCTGTACTATGAAAAACATTATCAAGAAAGCCTTAAAAGGCAAGAAAAAACAGTATCTGAGGAATTGATTGGTAAATATGTTAACAATGAAATTTTCTTTAAATATATAAGAAGTAAGTTGGGTGATGGGATGCAAAAGGGGGGAAATATTACTAAAGGGTGCGTAGAACTTCAATAAGTCTTTACTATAGAACAGGGGTGGCCAAACTTGCTTAATATAACAGCCACATAGAATAAATGTCAGATGTTTGAGAGCTGCAAGACATGAACAAATATTACACATTTTTACTGGGAAATATGCAAATTTGCTTTTTATTAACATTTAAATAAGACTGCCAAAAATAATAACAAAAGTAGTAAAAGCAGATATTGATAATGATATTTATTTGTCCAATGATATTTGTTTGCTAATGATATTTAGCTTTCCTAGGCACCCTGCCGGGAGTCACACAATATGCGTGAAGGAGCCGCATGCAGCTCCCAAGCCACAGTTTGGCCACCCCTGCTATGGAAGATATTAAAGAATTATCCATGTCACAGCCATTATCTTCAGAGATGGTGTCTAAAAGAGACAACAGAGGTGGTGAAATCCTAGGTTAAATAGACAAATTAAAAATTATCAAATCACTGGATCTGGCAGGCATACACTTTTGGAATCTTAAAAAAATCAAATGTGATAGTGACCATCTCCTAACAAAACTATAGAACCTTTTAACTAAAATTGTCTCTTTTACCAGGGAAAACATTAAGACTAATGTTTTAAAAAGTGATTCATGGAGAAGCCAGGAAATTAAAGAGGGGCTAGCTTAACATGTATATCAATGGTCATTAAAAAACACTGAATTATTAAGCATACAGAAGTAAAATGAAGCCCTACCAAGTAACATGGCTTCTGCAAAGAAAAGCCCTGAGTTTACCAACCTGTGGGACTGCTGTGGGTACAAGAATGTGGATAATTTATTATTTATTCATTTATAATCTGCCTTTCTCATTGAGACTCAAGGTAGATAACACAACTAAGGCTGGTCTGGCAGATACTACTTCTTTGTACTTAACAAAATCCTTTTGACAAAGCCCTTCACCAAAACTTCCAAGTAAACTCAGCAGTTGGAGGGTAATGGATTTGTAACCAATTTAGGTTTGTCAGCCTTCAGGATGTGGCTGAAGATCTCCTGCTATTTCAACTGAACTCCAGATGACAGAGATCAGTCCTCCTTGAGAAAATGGCTACTTTTGGAAGTTGGACTCACTGGCATTATGCCCCAAACCCTGCCCTCCTCAGGCTCCACCCCAAAATCTCCAACTATTTCCCAGTCTGGAGCTGGCAATCCTAAACCGATTAAGTAACACACAGCAGAATGTATTTATTTATATATTTATACCCTGCCTTTTCCCTAGTGGGGATCCAAGACAGGTTACATCATTCTCCTATCCTCTATTTTATCCTCACAACAATGCTGTGTGGTCGGTTAGACTGAGAGAGAGTGTCTAGGCAAATAGCACCTGGTGAGTTTCCATGTCAAAGTGGTATTTCAAATCTGGGTCGGTCAGAGCCTAAGCTGATACTCTGACAATGGAGGAATGTATGTAGTAGAATACTCTAGGAGTGTGCAGGACAGGTTCTATTTAATTTGTTGATCAATTATATGAGAAGAAGAGGAGGAGAGGAGGAGGAGATTGGATTTATAACCTACCCTTCACTTGTAGTCTGAGAGGCTTACAAACTCCTTTCCCTTCCCCTCCCCACAACAGACACCTTTTGAAGTAGGTGGGGCTGAGAGAGCTCTTGACAGAACTGTCCTTAAGAGAACAGCTCTGACAGAACCATGGCTTGCCCAAGGTCATCCAGCAGCTGCAAATGGAGGAGTGGAGAATCAAACCCATTTCTGCCAGATTAGAGTCCATGCACTTAACCACTACACCAAACTGATGAGCCATAAAGTGGCTAAATTTGTAGATGGCACTGAAGTATTCAGGGTGGTGAAAACCAAAGTGAATTGTGAAGAACACCAAGAGGATCTCTCCAAACTGGGTGAGAGGACACAAATATGGCAAATGAGTTTCAGGGTAGATATTTATAAAATGATGCATTGAGGGAAAAAATCTGACTTTTAAATATATAGACACACTGATGAGGTCCGAAGTGATTGTGACTAATCAGGAAAGAGATCTTGGGCTTGTGTTGACAGCTCAGTGCAAATGTTCTTAGTGGGTATAATAGGTAAAGAAGGCAAAATTTTGAATATTATTCTGGTCAAAAAGGATATCATAGAGTTGGAAAAGATGAAGAAAAGACAAATAAATTATTAAAGGATTGTAGTGGGAAGCATTTGATACTTTTTTTGCTGGGAGGGGGAGACTATTAAGGGGGAATATGTGAATAAAAAGATCAACCCCCCCAGAACTCAGGGTTTTGCAATTAAGGTGATGAGCAGTAGACTCAAGACAGCAAAAAAAGTACTTCTTCACTCAACACATAATTATCTTATATATTGCATTGTACTTATACTTTCAACTGACAGATGACACAGAGTAGGACTTTCTCCTATAGCCCACTGATTCCCCATCCAATTTTGTTCCTACAGGTCATTGGACCTACAGCAACAGCAAATTGGCAGAAATCACCATCCCATCTTCCACAAAAGAAATGTCATTCTGTGGAGGATGGTTGGATACATGCCACTTCTATTAACTTAAAAAAACTTTACAAGGTCATAAAAATTATGGATGCTAATTCTATCAATGCCTATTAGTCATAATGGCTAAACAGACCATCCATATCTAGGGGTAATTTACCTCCGAATACCAATTGCTTTAGCTTCCATGCTCAACTAGTAGACTTTCTATTGTTTGACCACTGTGGAGAATACGATCTCATACAGCAGGGCATTTCTTATGCTTTTATTTCTTAGGCATGTAACTATTTGTAACACCAAATCTTATGATGCCCATCTATCAATAACATTATTCTGCTTTGTATCCAAAACAGGTTACGAGATACATGGTCTAGAAAATATACCAGATGGACCGGCTCTTGTCATTTATTACCATGCTGCACTTCCTGTAGACTATATTTTCTTCTTATCAAGGCTCTTTCTTCAAAAGAAGATAATTTGTCATACAGTGGTTGATCGTTTTGTTTTTAAACTGCCAGGTTTGTTAATTTTCTAAAGATTACAGACCAAGGAAGCATGTCAATAACCTTTTGGTCTAGCAAGATGGGTATTCTTTGACAGTGTTGCAGTTCCATAGCAACCCAATGGGTGAAGGATTAAAGTCTAAGAATGATATAACCACATGCTGAATTCACTTCTTTCCAGTTACTCAAGTCATTTGATAGTGAGAATATACCCAGTGGTGAAATCTGACATTACATCAAAATCCAAACAATCAACTTTACTGTATTATTGTTTATTTTCTTTTTTATATAAAATTATAGACTAACCAACTACAAGAACTGGGCTGGAATTTTTTTTTTAAATAAAACTTTATTGGTAGGATATATTAACACGCTCTGTAAGTCATAATACTTTTAAATACATCCTTTTCATTTATCCCCTTCCTCCCCCCCCTTGGCTTCCAGAAATGCTCCACCCTGCTAACTGTTTCATTCAATATTCAATAACAATAAAAACTTTCCCCATATTCAAGTCTTCTTTTAAAACATATTAATTCATTCAACCTGACCCTAAGGTAACATTTTAGCTATTATTCAGTCATTACTTTCTTTTTTTCTGTCCTTAATAGTTATCAAAGCAGAGTAACTTATTTCTTACATCCCAATTCATTTCAAGATAGTCTTTAAAGTCTTTCCATTCTATGAAAAATTCTTCATCTTCTTTACCATTAAGCTTCTTTGTCAGTTTATCCATTTCTACCATAAAAAGCATCTTTATCCAGTCCCATTTTTCTGGTATTTTTTCAACACTTTACAGTCCTTCACTATCGGAATCGTCTGAAATAAAAACATTAAGCGCGGTAAAATATTCATCTTGACTACCGAAATTCTTCCCATTAATGACAGATTCAAAGTGTCCCATTTTTTTTATATCTTGTTGGATTTTACACCAAATCTTCTCATAGTTATTCTTAAAAAGATCTATATTTTTCATTGTCAACTCAATTCCTAAATATTTTATTTTTTTTACCACTTCACATTGTATTATTTCTTGCAGTTCCTGCTGTTTCCCTTTTGTCATGTTCTTACATAACACCTTTGTTTTGTTCTTATTAACATAAAATCCTTCCAAGTCTCCAAATTCCTTGATCTTTTCCATCAACAATGGTAAATTAATTAATGGATCTTCAATCAAAAACATTTCATCATCCGCAAATGCCCTATATTTGTAAGTAAAGCCCCCTATTATGAGTCCCCTTATGTCTTTGTCTTCTCTTATCTTCGCCAACAATACTTCCAAAACCCAAATAAACAATAAGGGGGATAGCGGGCAACCTTGCCTGGTCCTTTTTTGAACTTTGAAATAGTCCGTCATCTCTTTATTTACATTTAACGATGCTTTCTGTTCTGAATAAATCGCCCTAATTACATTTAAAAAGGGCTGTCCAATATCCATTCTTTCCATCAGTTGAAACATAAAGTCCCAGTTTAAATTATCAAAGGCTTTCTCTGCATCTACAAATAGGAAAGCAACCTCCTTTTCTGGATGTTTATCATAATATTCAATAGCATCTATGACCGTCCTTAAGTTATCCCTAATTTGTCTATTTGGTAAGAAACCAGCTTGTTCTTTAGTTATAACGTCTTTCAAATAATTCTTCAGTCTTTCTGAAATTATTTTGGCAAGCAACTTATAATCATTGTTAAGTAAAGAAATTGGTCTGTAATTCTTAACATCTGTTAAGTCTTGTCCTTCTTTTGGTATGAGTGATATATTGGCTTCCTTCCATGTCTCTGGTATCACTTTGGTTACCTGTATCTCATTTGCTAAAAGTTCCAAAATTGGGGTTAGCTCCTCTTTTAGTTTTTTTGTAAAATTTTACTGTAAATCCATCTGGACCTGGAGCTTTCCCTAATTTGGCATCTTCTATTGCCTTGTAAACTTCTTCTTTTTGAATTGGGCCATTCAACATTTCCTTACTTTTTATTCCAACCTTTGGGATTTCTACCATGTCCAAATATTTTTTAATTTTTTCAGAGTCTATATTCTTTTTTTGAAATAACTTCACATAATACTTGAAAAAAACTCTTTTTAAACCATTCATATCCACAATTTCTTTACCTTCTTCCATAATTTTGTTTATTAACCTTTTCTCTCTTCGATTTTTCAATTGCCATGCCAGAAATTTTCCTGGTTTATTTGCTCCTTCAAAGGAGTGGGCTGGAATTTCTTGAACAGCAACTCCTCATACCACATGACAAAATGTTCTTGACACTGAGAGGTTTTTCAAAGCATACTGTGATATGACATAGTTTGTGATACATCATTCAAAAGTCATTTGTTTTTTAGATTTGCTCAACCACTTGGGCACACCAAAACAGTTCTTTGGATCTTAACTTTTATGAATGTGTTCACATAATTGTTTTAAAAATGCCTAATATTTTTATCACAAAACAAGTATAAAGTCAACAGTCGTGAAAGTCTGACCCACAATTCAAACAGTCAACAAGACTTGCAAAGAAAATACTGTGTATTCTAATCTGAAACACTACAACATCATATGCAAAAGAAAATCCTTGAACAAAGGTACATAATCCAACGCCACCTCCAGATTACATAACAACGTTTCAATAATACATCTTCTTTGAGGAGATATTCTGTAGTGTACAAAAATACAGTTCTTTAGAATATATACTATGCAAACAACAAGAGACAATATAAAAACTTAGCGCAATCTTACTTACATAAGTGCAATCTTGCTTACATATAGGTGCAAAGGCTCTCTGTTTCATAAATACTAGACAGCAAGTCTTAAAGAATCTGTAATGTAATAATGTTCCCTTTGTAACAAGAATTTACAAGGTATTCAAATTAAGTTAAATTAAGCCAACCCAGTAGTAACTTACATGGTAGTAGTAACTTACATTATATTAAAATAATATAAAATAATGTTGCTTTAAGTATACTGCCTCTCAGCACCTGTTGGCAATTTAGAAGGTTTCTTTAAAAAATACTCTGTTAGGACCTACTGGGGAGAGATGCCTGAGATCCATTATAAACATAGCAGCATAATTTTGAGCCTGAATGTTTCAGATCAGCGTCCTATTTTAGGTTTTTATTCAAATATAATGTTTTAATTGATGGTCTGACATGTATTTGCTTTAGTTTCTATTCAAATATAATGTTTTAATTGATGGTCTGAATTCAAGAACAAAAAAAGAATTGTTGTCAAACATTTTCTGTTTAATAAGTGTTGCAGATCTTTCCCTTGTTCCCCTCCCTCGATCATCCTTTCTGATGCTATGAAAGCTGATTCCTGTGGTCACAGCAGAAGGAGGAGGAGAAGCAATTTCACTCCCTTCTGCTTCCTCAGTGCAGCACCCTTATATATAGGACTGTTAATTCACACAGATGGAAAGGATTGCTGGCGGGGGTGGGAGACCGGACAAAGTAGAAATCTGCATCCATCCAAACCTTCCATTGATGGATGATTCGATCCAACCTATTCCTAATATCAACTCCCACTTCCTTTTCTATTCTGGCTGATTTGGAAGGACCAAAAAGGGACATAAAGCTTCTATTCTTACTTATTAAAAGCCATTATCAGCTGACAGCAGAGTCCTTGGATTTTAAGCCTTATTTCTAGAGATGCAGCACTATTTTACATTGTAAAGGGGATCTCCTGCAGTGCAGTACGTTCCTCTGGAACTAGATGCTTCTGTTCGTCAGTGTTCTTCAATCAGCCAAAAAAGCATCTCATGTACTGCACCACAGAGGACTTCCTCCGCAATGGAAAAACAAGGTCACAAACAAAAACAAGGCTTAGGATATGGATACACACACAAACATAAATAATATTCTACATCTATATCTATCTAATATGCTACATCTCTTTAATTCAAATTGGCTTTTAATTAAGTACCTAAAAACATGGTAAGGAATTTCACATTACCAAGTTTCAGCTGGTTTGAAGCCGTTTTTGATCCCTCTTGAAGTAAACCGGTACAGGGCTGCCATTTCACACATGGCTTTCCCCTACCGGAAAAGAGCCGGATCAGACGTGGTTTGGTAATTCAGATTGCACTGCTTTGTTTTCCTGCCATTTCCTGCCTGTGCCGTCTTTTTTTTTTAACATTCGCTTTAGAGAGCTATAGCGCTATAGCGCTATAACACAACCTC
This sequence comes from Gekko gecko, assembly GCA_029375565.1. Lineage (NCBI taxonomy): Eukaryota > Metazoa > Chordata > Lepidosauria > Squamata > Gekkonidae > Gekko > Gekko gecko. The sequence continues at coordinate 127,661,443 of JAPDNY010000009.1, forward strand.
AAAACAGTGATGGGATTCTGATGGGATTGCTATGGCACTGTTTTTGACATTGTGTTATAGCGCTATAGTGTTCTAAAGTGAATGTTAAAAAAAAAAGATGGAGATCACCTGCGTGGATGAAAAATGGTGGGAAAAAGCGTTTCAGACCCAGGAGAAGAAACTGAAGACTACTTGGAAGTGGTTTACAGGTAAAACGATTCAGCTCTGTTTCCTGAATGGGACAGAAGCGTTTGTGTGTGAAAGTACAAATATATTCTAGTAGGGAACTGGTTCTAAAATGGTTCTGTCTGAAATGTCAGACTAGAAACCGTTTGGGAACTGTTCCTGAACTGAAATATATTGCCTGTCTGAAATTCCCCAATATAACAATAAATTGAGCTGAGATTAATTGTTGTACTGTTCCTCAACATCTCAACATCATTGAGCAATAGAAAAAGCTTGCAGGAATTTGCTTGAGGCTTTGAAAAAAAGCCATTGGTGAATTGTGGGTTATATTAGTATTGGGTATTTTATTATTAACTGAGCAGGCATTGAATCTGTGAGACTCTTTCCTCCTTGCTCCAGCTTGATCTTCTACTGCCTGAAGCTAAGACAAGGCTGAACTCTTTGGCCCCTCTCTGGCTTTTAAATGCCAGTCTAAAGAGAGGTGAGTCCCTCCACAGCTTCCTGGCTCTCATTATAGGGTTGGCCTTCCCCAAAGATTTAGAGAAATAATTGCTGTAAAGTCCAGCCTCATCCTTCATTATTTTAACTCCACAACTCTCCTCACCTCTAACAGGCAAGAATTCCTTTACCATGTCAATCAGCCAGTCAATGTCTATGTCAATAGGATTCCTGTCATGGTCAGAACATGGCCACCTAGCTGAGCTACTGGCTGGTCCTCCAGCAGCTCAGTCCCACCCATTTTTGGAGTACCCCTTCACCCCCAAGATAAATATTAGTGCTGCATTTTACTTTAGAAGACTTCTCCTTTACTGTTTCATGTTCCACTGTTCTGGCTATAAATCCTATATTTCTTTTTTACAGGCTATAGAAGACTTCTAGAAGCATTATATATGTTTTCTGGTATGAAGAAAGATTGTCTCTCTGTTTTGAAAGATGGCAATTTGGTGTCTATTTCACCAGGGGGGGTACGAGAAGCCCTCTTTAGTGATGACACCTATAAAATTATGTGGTGCAACCGTACAGGATTTGCTCAAGTTGCAATAGATGCAAAAGTGGTGAGTACTAAGAAATATATGCTGGAGCAACATTATCTTCCACATTTTTTTTCTTTAAGAAGAGTGTATTGGGAATGAGAGACTCATACTCCCTTAATATTCTTTGTATTTCTAGACAGCAGTTCTCCTCTGATCCATTCCTAATTCCTTTAGTCAAGACAATTCCCAGTCACTAAGTATGGAGTATGTTCTATAAGTCGCTAAGGGACCATTTTTTTTTCAATCTGAATGGCACAGTTGCCTCTCCCCTATAGATTAATACTCCTGAGATCTGGTAAAAATTTGTATTCAGGAGACCACATATGGTAGCACAACCATAAGGTTATTTATCATGCTACAGCTTACCCAATCAGGGCATGAAAATAACCATGTAATTTGCCAATATCATGTGATTTTTTAATAATTAATATTAGCATAGCAGCATGGGATGGAGCCATGAAAACTACTTCAGTAACACGTGAACAGGCCCTACATTTCTAATTAATTTCCATTTTCTGCAGCCTCCCAACTGCTTGGGGGTTGTGTTAAGGTTGTGTTTTAATACAGGGGAAATTATGCCTACATTCTCACAATTCCTCTCTCTCTTTTTTTAGCCTATCATTCCTATGTTTACACAGAATGTTCGTGAAGCATACAAGACGTTAGGAAATATACGTAAGCTATCCTGTGTATCACCCTGACTTTCAGTAGTGTTCTGTTTCTAAACAAGATATTTTATACCAATAGAACACTAGTCTGCTTCATATTGCATAGTAATTGGTCAATTTTGGGTTTTTTTCCATATGACAACTATGAAGGGGTATTTTTCCATTCTATGGGAGTTGTGAACAAAAGTGTATTCACTTCTACCTGTGGGTTATTTTAACCTAGAAATGAGAGGAGTGGGTCTATTTCTTTTACTGTCCCACATATGTCCCACAGTTTTATCTCATATACTATCTTCCTCAACTATTCTTATCAGGGCCTAACTAGACATTACAGGAATTTCATGGCTGCCAATGGCACTAACTGCATGTTGCCTGACATCTTCTCAATAATATGTAATAAGGGAAACTTATGATAATATCATCTTCAGCATTTCCTTGCCTTGTGAATGGCATCCAATGAATGGGAATGGTGGTGTTAAAATATAAGGCTGGACTCTGCATCATTTATTAATCTTCTATATGTGTGCGCTATCTAAACATTTTGTTCACCTCCTATTAATGTCTTCAAAAATGCTTTGAAATTTCATTAGCAAAAATTTCACTTTGCTGTGTGCTGTATACTGCTAGACTACTAAAATCATTAAATGCTTCTCTCTCACACACTACATAGGGTACATTGGCTTAGGGGTGTGCATTCAGATATACCCCAAGCAGAAATTGTATCTGAAATTAGCTGGGTTTTGGGCTGACTCAAGTGTATCCAAGCATTCCCAACATTCTGGGAGTAACAAAAATTTATGTCATGGAATTTCAGGGAGGCACAAGAGTGGGGAGGGAAAGAGAGGAACCTGGCCAAGAAAACAGTCCTTATTAGGCAACAGAGATGCTAACAGTTGATGGTCAGGTAGACCTGACCTCTACCCAGAGTTCCCTCTAAGCGGCACTAGGAGGTGCTGGTGCACTAAATTTTAGCTGCCAGCTCAGGGATTTCAAGCTTTGGTTCACACTAAGGCATTCCACCCCCCACTGGAAACAATGGAGGATGGGGGCACCTACTTCTGGAGCCCATAGAATTGGGGTTTTCTGAGGAGAGGCACCAGCAGCTATGCTGCAAATGTGGTGCATCTACCTCAAAAAACACCCCTCCAGAGCCCCGGATACCCCCAGATTAATTCTCCATTATCGCCTATGGGCCCCAATGACTATAATGATCCCCATAGGATATAATGGAGCTGGAAAAAATAGATTTTTCTTTGCACACCCGTAATGCTATTTGCTATGATTTGTAAGCTGCCTTCGGCCACAGGAACAGTGGGATATAAATATTTGAATAAATAAGTAGTTTAGTCAGGTTGATAACATTTAAGCATCTTCCTGTTTCTTAGGTTAGGCAGGGTCCACCTCTGTTATACTTGATCTGTAATTTATCATATTTCACTAAAAAAAAAAACCCACAGTAGATTGCAAGAGTCCCCCCCCCCAAAAAAAATGCTGATATGTTTTGTAAGGTGACAGGTCTTTTTTTCCCACCATAGAGAACAATGGAGGGAATGGGGGCAACCTGTTTGGGGGCCCATAAAATTGGACCCTCTGGTCCAATGTTCTTGAAACTTGGTGGGTATCTTGGGGAGAGGCTCCACTAGCTACCCTGTGAGTTTGGAGCCTCTCCCTCAAACCCCCTCCCCTCCCGCCCCCAGAATATACCCTATGTTTTCACCATTGACTTCAATGGCCTATAGGATATAATGGGGCCAAATTGCGGCCAAATTTCTTTCATTCCCTCCTTTTCTTCATTCCCTCCTTCTTCTCTTCTCTCTTTCTTTCTTTCCCACCTTCTTCTCTTCTCTGTTTTCCTCCTTTCCCTGTTTCCCTCCTCCTTCCCTCTCTTTCTTTCCCTCCTCCTTTCCTTCTCTTTCTTTCCCTCTTTCCTTCTTTCCTTCTCTCTACTCTCTCTCTTTCCTTCACTCTTTCCTCCTTCTGTAGCCCAACTCTAGTGAGAAGGAGTTTAAACTTTAAACCCCTTAGCTACCCCACCCAGGCCAGCTGGGGAAGGGAAGGGGAGGCTTTTGAAGATGCCTCCCCCCCTTTTGCTTCCCCTTCTGACATCACTTCCGGAGATGTCAAGGGGTGTGGCATATGCTAATAGCCTAATAGCTCATTAGCATACCATATGCTAATGAGCTCCTGCAGCTGTTTTTCTACGAAAAGACCCCCGGGTAGACCTGTTCTCTGGAGGCCAGGTCTACCAACATAGTGGAAGGGGAGGGGAGACCTTTTCTCCAGAGGTCAGGTCTGCCAGTATAGTGGAAAGAAGAGGGTAGACCTGTTCTCTGGAGGCCTGGTCTACCCACATAGAGGACAACATTTTCTGTAACAAAATTTGACTTGAGTCTGTTTTCTCTTATAATGTTTGACTTATTCTTAAAATACAGTTTAAATATAGTTTAAAAGAATTAATTCTGAGATTTTTACAAGGTTATGGAAATAATCTAAAAGACTAATTTAGGTGACAGTCAAATGTAGACTCCAACTTTAACGCTACTAGCTTTCTTTCACTCACGAGGTAGAATTTTTGCTCACAACACTGTGGAGGGAGCTTAGAGGGAACATTGCCTCCACCCATGGTCTTGTGAATTTTAAAAGAGAAAGGACTGAACTGGCTCTGGGTTTACCATGCCTGGATTGTCCCTGCTGGAAGCTTTTCTCCTCACCAGCATTGGAGGCACCAGATCTTGTCCCATGGCTGGAAAATGGCAAGTGGGCTGGCAGGCTCCTGGACTTCTGTGAGTCTTCACTGTCACAGTGGCCATTTTTTCCCCTGCCACTGGGGAGGGGCTTTTTATTTATTTTAAAATTTACAATTGAATAGTGTTATATCCAGGGCTCATTTCCTACTGGAGCCCACTGGAGTGACGCTCTGCCAGTAAGGAGCCCAGGGGGCAGGCACATGCAGTAAGCCCCACCCCCTGCTCCCAGCAGCCCTCAGTCGGCTATGAGGAGCAAAAGGACACAATGTAAGTTACAGAGGGGCCCCCCTCACCTGCCTCTGCAACCCCCTTGCAGGGCTGAGATCTGTCAATAAGTGCTTTGGTCCTATTTCTGGATGCCTGCGCGGCTGTTCAAGTTGCCCCTGGCCGGATGTGCACCTCCGAGCCTCTTTTGGCTCTGGCTGGAGTGCCAAAGGCTGCCACTCGGAAGCATCAGTTTCCCTGCCTGTCCAGCCCTGTCCAGTCATTCCTCACCAGATGCAAATTTTCTAGATTTATACCTTGCTGGCATATAGTGCTTTTACATGGTACTTACCCAGTGTGTACCTAAAGGATGGAAGAGTTGCCTCAATGTTGCATTTACACAGTATTCTGATATGTAGGATAGGGCCCTATTTAAACCAAAAGAACTATTCTCACTGCTAATTTGCAGTATAATGAAAGTCATTCACAGGATGCATTGCTTGTCTCTCGTACTTCATCTGAAAATTTTGTCCTTTTTCAACCCCACTCTCCTCTATGCTCACAAGTGTGTCTTAACTTTTTCAGAATAAATCTTCATTGTGGTTGCATGCATGTTTACTCTGAACAGCTAAGTTCCAAGGACAATGTTGATCAAAAACATTTGGGAAGCACCCCTAGTAAATGCTGTTACATTACACATTACATTAATATGGTGATACTTGGAGAGGGGAGAAAAGTTGTTAAAAGTTACACGTTCAAACTACTTCTAGCTAGGTCCTCTTTTGCCAATATAATTTCACTTAAGAGACTTGTATATTTAAGTATATGCTCTAACACTCTCTCTTGGTACATCTGCTACCCAACTTGACTTTTAAATTAAATTGAATATGCTACCCAATTGACTCTTTCATACAGGAGTACTGAAACATCTGTATGAATACAGCCGGTGGCCACTGGCTCCTGTATATGGAGGGTTTCCAGTCAAATTGCACACATACCTAGGAGAACCAATTCCATATGATCCAAACATAACTGTTGAAGAGCTGGCTGAAAAGGTAAGCTGACACTCTTCTCAAAAACCTTAGAGTACAAATCCCAGTACAGGTTTGGGAAGACGTCTGCCTCTGACACTCTCCTTGAAAACTTTAGAGCACAAATCCAGTACAGGTATGGTCCTACTTGGTGCCACTGAGCAAGTCTTTCTTTTTTCAGGCTAATTCTCGCCCGCCAAATAATAATGTTGCTGCAAACATGAATTAAATGATGATTTTAAAGACCTTTGTAAAAATTACTTCTACATGTTGTATGAACAGCCGTGTGCAGGCATCACCAAATAGCTGGCTGTAACTGAGGGCTGGTGTCTCTGAACACACCAGAGAGACTGTGGGAAGCTGTTAGCATTGTTATGGGGGGTGGACTTTTTTTGCGAAAATCATTTTTTCGTATGCTTTTCTTTTTCAAAAGAGGAACTTCCCTTTGAAGTTTTTCATTATGCCACTATAACCAGCCCCTGCACAGTTTGCACAGTCTCTTAAGAGGTGCTATTCAACTGGAATCTAGCTGTTCTACTGCAGACCAACACAGCTGCCCTCTGAAGCTATTTGCAGGGGTTCTGTTGATGTTACACACCAAAGGGTGTTCAAGCAGCAAGGCAGGAAGGTTTGGGAAGACATTGTCTACCTCTGAGCATCTGGAGAATGAAATTTTGTAGATCCTCATTTTCTGCCTCCCCCCCTTCTTTGAATATCTCTTTTGATCAAGATGGAATTTATCTGAAACGAACTCGAAATTCTTAAAAAGAGAGGTAGGGACTGATAGTTGGATTTTAGGGAGAAACTGAGTAAAGAGTAGTTGATACAATTCCCCTTAACAACACTAGAAGCCATCAATTGCTGACTATCCTTAGCCCAACAATCAGCTGGTCACAGGGTATGGGCAGAAGGTGATTGGCTCCACAAGAAATGCACAGGAGGAATGGCTCAGTCTGAGCCATGAGAGCCACCCATGCTTGTTCCATGTTCCAGGCCTATCCTGGGGGACATGGCTGAAAAGAGACTGGAGGGCCTCAATGGCCATGAGACAGTACTCTAGGGCTGCGTTCAGACGGCCAGTCAATCGTGCCATGAGCCCTCCTAAAATTTTATCCCGATTTTTTTAATCCAGCCTAGCATGACCAGATGCCCCCCCATGAAATAGCCTCACCGCACGTTGTTCCTGCCGTGATTTGTCTACACGGCATCCACCGAGGATTTTTTTAAAAAAAGTTTTGTACATTCGCATAGGCAAGGCTGCGCCTCCTTGGAGAACTGAGGCGATCGCGGAGGGTTTTCAGCAAAGTCCCGGTCCTCCCCCTTGCCATTGCCATCATGATCAATGGAGGGACTATTTTGCAAGTTAGAACAGTCCTTCCCCCCTCCATCTCCCATCGCGGTAACATCTTGTTCCTAAAAGAAATAAGCATGAATATTACATTCCTCGTAGCGCTTATCGCTGAATGCGTTTCCTCGTTAAAGCGCACATGGGGTTTCAATTTTTTAAAAATCGCGCCCCCGTGGGCTCGGTCTGACGTCAGACCGAGCCGACGGGAGCATCGCGCGCTAATGGAGTTACCAGACGGAAGAAAGTCTGCAGTTGTTGCGCGGGTAAGCGAAAACCCTACATTGAAACTGCTACTTTTTAAATCAGGATTGGAGGCGCAGCAGAACGGGATGCCTATGGGACCGGAATATTTCCCAGATGTTTCTGTCTGGTCGTGCATTTTTGATCCGCAAGGGAGTCGTTCCTATGGCAGATCAAAAGATCCATCTGAACACACCCTAGGAAAAGCTAGGCTGCATGGCAGAACAGCACTGGGATAAAAAGGCTAGGTGTGAGGAGCCAAGCAGAGTGGAAAAGAGGAAGCAGGGAGAGGTACGAGTGAAAGTGAAAGAACTGAAGAAAGGATGGAGGAGAGGAGAGGAGAGGAGAGGAGAGGAGAGGAGAGGAGAGGAGAGGAGAGGAGAGGAGAGAGGAAAGGAGAGAGGGGAAAGAAGAGACAGGAAGAAGGTAGTGAAGCAGGCCAGGCAAAAGTACAGCTCTGATCAAGGAAGCCCAGGAGGGCAGGAAAAGTACTCAGGTGAAGAGAACACCTGGAAGTATGCCTTTTCTCCCAGAAGGGATCTCAGGATGACAGTGATGGAAGATCCAGGTCAGAATATTGTCAAGTACAATTAGGTAGCAAAAATCATTCACTGCCAACTGAATATGTAGTATCAACATTCCAGTTTCTCCCATTAAAAATACAGAGCACAGTCCAGAAAAAATAAAGTCTATACAAGTTCCACTGACTTCAATGGGAAAGTTTTCAACATGTGTTTAACTCTTCCACTGAAATGAACTTAAAAGCATTTAATTTGGACTGAATTTTAATTGTCATACTGGCCATGCTTTGAAACCAGTTATTATACTTCATGCAGTTCATACACTAAAATAAAACTTTGAAAACATATAAATAGTAGATACGGTGGTGAACAAAACAACTGAAAAATTGTTCCCATTATGGATACAATGGTATCTCTTACTGGGGAGAAAAACAGAATGAGACAATATATACCACAACCTAACAAGGAATATGTAGCTTGTATGGGACTCTGAACATCTCATGTAGTCTGTATCAATTATGGGAATCATCATGGATAATTTGAAGAAAAACATGTACTTATTATTACAATTAAAACAATACCACAAGCTGGCAGATTTATTAAAGGCAAGATTCCTGTCTAAACCTATCAATAATAGCAATACCTGAAGATGGTAAAGAGCTGACAGTATACAGAATTGGTACACAAAATTACTGATATGTGCTAGTTGAAAATTAGTACAGTACTTTTCACCGATACACTATTTGGTATTTTTATTTTAAAAACTTGTTAAAATCCTTCCCAATATTAGTTTTCACATACATTTTTTATATTTTCTCCAATTCCCCAGTAAGTTTTAAAATGTACTTCATCAACAAGAACATCCTGAGCAGTTGAGTATAATGCACATCTTCAGTGATTATGGGATAAAAATAATAATACTTATGAATTTGAGTAAATGTATCTAAAAGTAGAAAGTGTGCTGGATCCTAAAGATCAACTGTAATAATAGCAGAGCTTTTCTCTGCCTCAAGAAACCTTCCACTGGCATAAGGTTTCTTATGTTCAACATGATGAAATCACTTTTCACACCTATATTGTATACATATGCCTACGATTTCATTCATACTATACACCTTCTTACTAGGAAGATTCATGATAATAGGATGTTTAATTTAAACCTAAGGAGAAGGGACAGCAGACATTTGTGGGCTTTTGCCCTTTCTGGATCTTCTTCCAACTGAAGTGATGTTGGTAACCATATCACCAACCTGCCAGGCTATACAATTTTGTTGCTGAATGCCAGGTCATTCACAAGAAAAACAGCAGCAGCCATCAAAGATTTAATCCTGGATGAGAGGGCTGGCCTGGCACATATCACAACGAGTTGGCTGGTGTGTGCACGTGGGAGGGGTTAACATCCCCCCTGGGTACATCAGAATAGGTCTGGCAGGCATGGAGGTGGTGTCACTACAGTCTCTAAGGATTCTGTTCCCCTAGCTTGGTCCCCCATCCATGACGTTACTGGTTTTGAGGCTGTGTACCTAATGTTGGAATTGTGAGATGTAATAGAGATTCTGTTAGTGTACCATGCACCCTCCTGCTCCACAGTCTCCCTGCCTTAGCTGACAGAGTTGATCTTTGGGCTGTTGTTTAGGACTCTTAGACTGATTGTTCTGGGGGACTTCATCATTCATGCTGTGGTTTTCTTGCCAGGAGTGGTTTAGGATTTCATGGTCTCCATGACAGCCATGAGCCTGTCCGAGGTAATAATTGGTCCTACACTACATGTAGGCCACACTCTGGAACTGGTATTTTGTTACGGTTGGGAGGAATGTGATCTGAGGTTAGAAGAACTGATGGTGGTTCCTTTGTCATAGACAGATCCCTGTTGGCTTGAGTTCTGAGTTACAGGGGTGAGGGTGGGGTCTATTAAAATAATTTGCCTCCAGAGACAGATGAATCTGAATGGCTTTCTGATGGTTCTAGGGAATTTTCCTATTGATATGGTTGGTGTTCCTATTGACACCCTGGAATGAGGAAATTCCTCAGGCAGTTGACATGATTGTTCCTAAGCACAGTACCCCAAACATTAGAGCCCAGATAGCACCTTCATTTACCAAGGGGATTAGGGCAATGAAAAGACAAGGGAGAGGGCTAGAGTGACCATGGAAGAAGCCTTGGGATGAATCCATCAAGACACATGTAAAAGCTAATTTTAAAGAATACTTCACGACAGTGATGGTGCCAAAGGAACAACACTTTTCTGCTTCTGCCAGCATTGTGTATGCATAATGCAGGCTGGTGAAGCAGTTCTGCATGATTAGATGTCTTTTGGGATCTGGTTTGCAAGAGGAGGTGGACTGCTTGGTGGCCCACTGCGGCCATTTTTCTCAACACTTTGCAAATAAAATCTTTTGCACCCATTCATACTTGGACTCTACATTAGTAGTGACAGGGTCAGAGGGTGCCAAGGTACCAACTTTTCAGGTTTATTCAGAGGATGTGCACAGAATCCTTGAAGGTCTGAGGCCTACCACCTGCTTTGTATAACCCTTGCCTTTCCTGGTTACTTAAATCTGCCAGGAGGGGGCTAGCTGACTGTATCCAAACAAATCATAGTGTGTCCACTTATAAAGAAATCTGCCCTGGACCCAGTAGAACACAAGAACCATTGACCAGTCTCAAATGTTCCAGGTGGTGGCAGGATAACTTCAAGCTTTCCTGGATGAGGCAAATTGTTTAGATCCTTTCCAATCTGGGTTAAGGCCTGGATATGGAACTGAAGCAGCCATGGTCACCCTGGTGGATGACTTGTGCCAGGAGATGGGCATTCTGTTGATTCTTCTGGATCTCTCATCAGCTTGTGATATCATCAATCATGGGGAATCCTTCTGGACCATTTTTCTGGGCTGGGATTGAGGAAACACTGTTCTGTGGTGTTTCAGGTCCTACCTAGTTTCAGGTAATGCTGGGGAACTGATGTTCAGCCCCCTGGCCTTTGGCTTCTGGGGTCCCACAGGATTCTATCTTGTCCCCTAAGTTCTTTCACATCTATAGAAAACCACAGGGTAAGGGCATCCTTAGATTAGAACTGAGCTGTCACCAATAGGCAGAAGACACTCAGCTCTATCACATGCTTTCAGCTGGTCCCAGGGAGGCTGTAGTAACCTTGAACTGGTGTCTGGAGGCACTTTTGGAGTGGATGCAGGCCAACAAACTGAAGCTTAATTCCACAAAGACAGAAGTGCTACTGGTGAGCACAAGGTCTGAGCTGGGACATTCTGGACATGGTTGCACCCGCCCTTGAAGGAAGAGATCTGTAGTCTGGGGTTGCTGTTGGACGTGGCCTACTGCTGAATAAGCAGGTGGTAGCTGTGGCCAGGGTTGCTTTTTACCATCTTATACCAGTTAGTCAGTTGCAGCCTTTCTTGTGCAGAAAAGGTCCGGCCACTGGTGCATGCCCTGGTCGCATCTAGATTAAGTTATTGCAATGTGGTCTACATAGGGCTGCACTTAAGAATTGTTTGGAAAATTCAATTGGTGCAGAATGCTGCCACTAGGATGTTTACTGGATATCATTCCAGTCTTGGCCCATCTACCCTGGCTGTTTCTGGGCAGAATTTGAAGTGCTGGTGTTGACCTTTAAAACCCTATATGGTTTGGGACCAACATATCTGAAGAACTACTGCCTTATGAACCCACCTGACCACTATGGGCATCTTCAGAAACCGAGCTTTGGATGCCTCCATCTTCTGACATTAGGCAGATGGCAACCTAGAAAAAGACCTTCTCAGTCCTGGAAATATTGTTTGAATTATGTATTTTGGGTGGTAGCATGTTTTGTTTATGTTTCAATTTGTCAGCCACCTTGATGACCCTTGTCGGTGCAGAAAGGTGGGTTATAAATTTTGTAAATTAAAACAAACAAACAAACAAATAGCAGTAACAGATGTTAACCAAGTAGGAGATACTGAACATTTTGTCTAACTAATGATCCATAATCCTCTAGAATTCTCTTATTATCTTCCTCCTCTGTCATGCACTGATCCTGCACGTGGAATTCCTCAGAGCTGGCCCCCTTCAACTGTAGATCTCCTTCTGTGTTTGAACGGCTTAAAAGGGACATCTGCACATATACAACAATACACAAAGGGTGCAGATTCTACAGTGCCCTATGCTATTCAAAATAACTATGCCTTAAGCGCAACATGGAGCCTGCAGAGGGCACCACATCCCCAACTGTCCGCACCTGTCTGCAGCTCCTTTCTTTTAAGCTTGCAGTGCAGACTAAATTGAAACCCTGCTAGCCCCACCCGCCCCCTCCAAGCTCAGCAACTAGCCAAAGGGAGTGGTGCTACAGAAAGCAGTGTGAGTCACCTGGCTGAGATCTGGGGTTGGAAACAATTATTCAGAGTCCTTCTATTCACACCCCCTCTTCTAGCCAGGCACAATAGGTGCTCCTGCTTATGGCCAAGAGATGAACTTCCTTACGATTAACTTTTTGTTGGGACGTCTGTTGTTTTAAAATTAGAACTAAAATAATTATGGTGCTATTGCCTGTCCCTTGGAATTTATGGTTTTATTTCTTTCTAGACAAAGATTGCCATCCAGGATTTAATATACAAACACCAAAAACTACCAGCAAATACAGTAAGAGCTCTACTAGAACGATTTGATGCCAAAGTCAAGGAAGACTAATTTTGCTGAATGTACCATGTGCACATATTTGCTGAAAATGTGATCAACACTGTAGTTACTGTATCCTGTCATATCAATTTTCTTTATTAAACTACTATACATGTAAGTTGTCAAGGCCTTCACCAGATTTTTCTTAATAATTTATTTTATATGCAATCAAGTTTTTAAATGGAAATAATATTCTTAAGAGCTATTGTGATGTGGTGGTTAGAGTGTTAGACTAGGATCTAACAGACACGGGTTCAAATCCCCACTCTGTCATAGAAACTCGTTGGGGAATTAGGGTCAGTATCTCTTTCTCATTGAATTGTTCTCGTGAGAATAAAATGGAAAGAGGGAAAAACAATGATGTAAGCTGTTTTCTGTCCCCATTGGGAAGAAAAGCTGGGTATATTTATATTTATAGTTAAATACATAAATACCTTTGAGCACATGAAGTTATATCATTAGAAGATCAAGAATTTACTAACATTATATAGTAGACCATCTTGTTTCTTTTCCCTCTCCTTTTTTCTTACTTTCTCTCATGATACAATTTTAGTAATGGATTTAGGGAAGGGGATGAAGCTTGAAATGCAGTCTATGCACTACAGAGTATTTTTGTTGCTTGTTTCCGGTTCTTAGGACACAATGCATCAAACATCATTCACTGAAATGAATAACTACACCTCAATATTGCAGACAAGTTAGGAGAGTGCTGCCATTCATATTTCTATACATTTTATACATTGGGCATGAGAGTTGGAGTCCAGTGTTACATAGCTGGTATGATAATTCTTCAGGAAACACAGTCCATTGCTCATGATGTCAGTAAAAAAATAGTTGAAAATAAAATATATTTAAGGTGGCTTGATATGTCACAGTATCTGACAAAATGAGTCTCAGTTTACAAATTCATATCAAGAGGAAAGTATATGTGTTAAGAAATTTTACTTGAAAGTACAGATGTAAATCTTCTAAATCAGCATTTCTATCTTGCACAGAGACATGATCTGATCCTTGAACAACTTTAAATATCTTGTTTCTCATTAGGTTCATTATGCGTTTGTTTATCCTCTCATATGATCATGGAGACATTTTAGCCTTTGCCTCTATTTACCTTGACAACTTAGCTGAAAATAAGTATATTAAATAAAACATTCATGCAATCTATCTGTGCGATAGGTAGGCTACCGCCCATTCTATACAAAGCCTGGGCATCCGCATCTCTGCTTGCCTGCCAGCAGATCTTATACTACCCCTTCTGTCTAGATTTAGCCCTCTGCAGTCTTATCTTGACTTTAGGCCAGAAGTTCTTTGTAAATACCTCTTAGAAGATGTTAAGAGCTCAGTGACTTATGCTGTGGCAAAATTTTGTTGCATAGCTATTAGGAAATGTAAATTTATTTTAGCTGAAAAAATTGTATGGTTTTCTTATTAACGTTATTTTATTTTACTAATTTTATTAATTTTCTCTTGTTAGTGTTTTTATACTATTCCTATGTTATTACTGTTTTAATCCTTCTTATATCAGAATTATACTGTTTTACTGGCTCTTCCTGTAATAAATTAGATTGATTGTAAGCCTAACATTTCTTTCTGACCCCTGCAAGGAATGAAACCTAATTGTATAACATTATTCAGAGGCTGGGGCAAATCATGAAATGACTTCAGTTATCTTACATTTCTGCTGATAGTACAAGAAAAGTATTCCTCTCTGTTCCTGAAGAACATATGAGCTGGCTTGTGTCACCTACCAGTCTTGATGGTTCTCTTGCCTGTATGCCAGCAGTATAAGCAAAATCTCACCAGGGATGCTTAGCACACATGCAGAGACAGATAATTGTGAGCACAAATTATTTTGAACAACTTGTGCCATTTGATAAAAGTAGCACTTCCCCTCATCAATAGCTTCGCTTGATTGAAAATAAATGGGGGATCAGTCACCAGCATAACATGCAGTTTAGTCAACAGTGTTTACTGTCAATGCAAAATACTGCTGTAAATCACTTCCTGGCTTTGCAGAACATATCAAGCAAATTGCAAAATAGTGTTGCAGATCACTTTCTGGCTTTGCAGAACATATCAAACAGACTGAACCTATTATGCTAAATTATGAAACTTCAGGTAAGAGATATGAAAGAACTTTGGGTTCAGGCCAGAATTTATGGCACCTTTAGGATTGAGATTGCCAGGGCATTCCAAGTATTACTTTCCATTTCCTAATAGCCATTGTTTACTGATATATTTTACTGTGCTGTAATTGGAGCTGCAGAATACTTAGGTCATGATCAGATGGGCAGTTCAATCCGCTGTTGCCCCACCTCTAATAGAGGCAGATTATCTTGTTACAGAGAATCCTGACCAGACTTACCCCTTTTAGCACTCTTCAAAATGATTTTACTGGCTGTGGAATGATCAGACAGCACCAAGCATGGAGTCAGCCCGTCAGCCATTTTTTTAAGAAGTTTGTCCTAGGAGCATGCCCACAAGCAGGGATGAGCCTTCTGGGATATGCAGTTCATGGGGCTGTCAGCCATTACTTCCCTCTGAGTGTGCACACAAGCGCTTGCTGAGAATGCTGGGATATGGAGTTCACTGTCATCCTCCCTCTAATCTTTTCAATTTACCCCTTCCCCAAACGAAATTAAAAAGCTGCAGAACAGCGATGTCTTTTTTTTTTTTTTGAGATTTTCCAAAAGAAAACAAGGTGAGCAGCCCCCACGTATATACAGTCATGTGATCCTCACTAACGGGGTGGGGGGAATGGTGGCTGGAAAACAAGAGATCAGTGAGACCTGCCTGGCAGCTTGGGTGCGCATCAGTGACTAGATGACAGGAAATCCATTTTGGAAGCGGCTCAGACCAACAGGACCAGACTTTCTCAGGTATCAAAGAAACACGGGGCAAGAGGAGGGGGAATAGAACTAAGATGACTGGGGCACAACAGACAGATGTTGCTGTCTGATCATGCACTTTAAATCTATAAGGGAATAGAAAGGGCAATGGATCAAATTGCCCATGTGAACATGATCTTAGACACACTCTTCTTCCCTCTGCTACTCCCTGAATTCCCTGAACACTGCTGAGGGTTAGGACCCCATGCTGAGCTATATGTAATGATGGGGGAGAGGCATCAGAAAAAGGAAGTCAGCAGATAGTGTCCTACCTCAGCCTTGTATAACATTTTGCCCCATTTACTCTTTCTTCACCTTGACACAGAGAGTACTCCATCTTTCTATGTTATACCTCTGTGGATGCCAGTCACAGCTGCTGGTGAAACTTAAGGTCCTACTGTGCTAAGACCACAGCCATACAGCCCAGAAAATCTACAACAACTTTTTTATTCCATTTGTGCCAAAGTAAGGAGAAATTATTTTGCCAATTTCTTCTTTGTTCCAGTTCCTCATGTGGCATTCTATACTGAAGGGGACCCCTACTCACAACAGTAAAATTGTGGGAAGAATCCCAGAGGGAAAGCAGGAAAAAAACATACGACAACTAGCTCTATCCATGAAAGGACTGGATCTAGGCTTGTGCCTATAAAAATGCTTATATGAAAATTTAACAGAGGTCACTAGAAACTCAGAATCCATGTTTACATTCAGTTAGAAATGCTTCACTGTAATCTGAATTTTCATGCCTCTCTATGATATTCTGTGAGGTTCTGACATGGTGATGTCATTCAACCAAGGGATCTTCTCCATAGTATTTGAACAAGAAGAAAATGAAGAGCTGCACCAATTGGAGGAATGAGACAAAGAAGAAACAATGGCGCAGTGGGAATTTTCTTCTCACTGCACTATTTTTTTCTCCATAATATTGTAAGCCATTCTCATATTGTTACTCTACTCAACTGAAGGGTGATTAAATGCACATTTCTCTTTGTTTTGTCATGTTTTACTTTGACTTTTCTGAGAACAATGTTTGGGAAATATCCAATAATATTAATTTCAGAATGTTGCTTAATTTGTTGCACCATGAAATTAAATAACAGGTTATAGCCTCTGGTTATCATATTATCTGGAGCTAATGTGTTTCAATAATTAATAATGCACCACTCCCATTTGTTTCAACACAACTTCCATAAGAGCATCTTCTTCTGTTTGGTATTTAATACGGGTGTTCAACCAAGTGAAAAAGGAAATTGCAAACTGGGTGGGTGTGTCAATAGATCTAATTCTCAACATGGCCAAATCAATGGATAGTGCAATCCAGAAACTGGAGCCATGAAAAGACAAGACAAAATCTCCTATGAACCTGAAAAACACTCCAAGTTTGCAGAAAAAGCTGAAATCTAATGTCTGTCTGTCTGTCTGTCTGTCTGTCTATCTAGTTTTAAACCCTCAAATAATAGAAGCAGCACCTGTACTTTTAAGAAACAAAATGCCCTCTATTGTTATTGCTAGGCAACTGTACAGTATTGCCAACCTTCAAGCCTTGGCTTCTGCCAATAGAAGACAGGGAGACAAGGCAAGGCCCAACTCAATAACATGCAACCTGCAGGACTCATCCAGGCTTGGCTGCTTGCATCTGTTCAGCAGCAGCCAACTCACATAAGGTAGTATGGTATGTTTAGAGCAGGGGTTCCCAATATATGCCCACCAATAGCTTTCTTGCCATCCACCAAGTGTTTTTACAAAGTGGGTGGGATCAGGCTGGATTCTTGCTCAGCAATGCTTTTGATTGGCCACTGGAGATTAAAATAACATTGCTTCAGAGCAGTTGCCACCACAGTGTTGGTTTTATTCTTTTCCATTCCTCTTTCCCAAAGGAATTTTAAATCTATCCTCTTCTCTTCTGCACTTGGGCTTCCTCTGTGTGAGTGGCTCCACCCTGCAACAACAATTTTGTGTTTGGATCCACTTCCTGTGGCAGCCATTTTGTGGTTGTGCCCACCATCCTAAATTATGTAAGCTGCTTTGGATCCTCATTGTGGAGAAAGACAGGGTATAAATATAAAAATAAACATATCTGAAGATCTGGAGCAGATAAAAGATAGGTTGGTTGGGGGGTGGGAAGGACAGAAGGAAGCCGGGAAAGCTGAGGATATGGAAGTTGCCAGCAGGAGAGAAAGAGGAAATAGAGTGGAGAAGGGACAGTGTTGGTATCAGCAGTGGACAGGGTAGGACAAATGTTGAGGCCCACTGTTGTGAAAAATCGTGTCTTTTTTCTGACACTGCAAACTTCACATCACAGTAAATTGGAGAAGAATAACTTTATTACTTTATGGTGATGGATGCTAAGCTCTCACTAAGATGGATGCTAAGCCACTCTGTTCACACACATCCTCCCCCCTTTTTGTTAATAGCTAATCAGTAGACATCAAGGAGAATTTTTTTTGAAATTTCTGTATGTCACAGATACAACAGGAAAAGGTTTTGCAAGCATTGTGTTGGACAGGGTGACCAAAAAATATGGATTGTTGGTGTGTAATATCTGTAGCCAAAGGAGTGCAAGCCATTGTTACACACACACAAACACAGAATACCCAGGCTTTCTTTGTACTTTTCTGTCCCCACAACTGGATTTGATTTGATTTATTTTATTTATATCCCGCTCTCCCCGCCGAAGCAGGCTCAGGACGGCTTACATAAAATGCCGTAGCTAAAACAATATAGGTAAAAGCTTAAAAAGACTACATAAGCTGCTAGTAAAGAATTTAAATGGCAATGGTAAAAGCAGAGTAACATCAACATTCTAGTAAATGTAATTGGTATTTGATGTTAGAATCAGCGAAGCTCAGGCTGTCAGTGGTGGTATTGGGCATAGGGCCTTAGTGTGTTGGGTGTGGCTCCTTAACTAAAGGCCTGGTGGAAGAGCTCTGCCTTGCAGGCTCTGCAGAACTGTAAAAGGTCCCACAGGGCCCTGAGGTCTTCTGCAAGCTCATTCCACCAGTGCAGAGCCACCCCTGAAAAGGCCCTGGCCCTAGTTGATGGCAGCCTGAAGTCTTTGGGGCCTGGAAGGGCCAGATGGTTTTGGGATCCTGACTGCAGAGCTCTCTGGGGAACATATGGGGAAAGGCGATCTCTCAGGTAGGTAGGTCCCTGACCATAAAGGGCTTTAAAGGTAAGCACCAGCACTTTGAAGTGAATCTGGTAAGCTATAGGCAGCCAGTGCAGTGCTTTTAGTGCAGGTTGAATGTGTTCCCGTATGGGGAGACCCAACAATCGCCTGGCCACTGCATTCTGCACCAGCTGAATCAACTGGAACCTTGCATCAACTAGACCCTTGTGTTTTTTTTGTTTTTTGTTTTGCCTGCTTAAGATATAATAAATTTTTGGTGATTTTATGAACTTCTAGTGCCTGTAGTTTTTTTCTTTCCAGTTCTAAAAGCTTGTATATTTTAGGGTTACAAGGTTTTTTATGCTGAGTTTCTAAGATTTTAATCTTGCTTAGTATTTGGTGTTGCATTTACTGTTTCTTTTTTTTGTATGCAGCAGAGATTGATATAAGCTTACCCCTAATTACAGCCTTATGCACATCCCAAATTACATCCAGTTAAATTTAACTTAAAATATTCTTGAATCTCTTGCTCTATAGTTTTGACAATATCAGGATTTTTTAAATAAAAAATTATCAAACCTCCAGGTAAAACTTCTCTCCATTTCGGTTCTTAAGTTGAGTATGAAATGAACTGCAGCATGGTCAAACCAACACTTTGGTTCAGTTTCAGCCATTACCACCTTATTAATAATACTATTGGAAACAAGGACATAATCAATTCTAGTATGTGTCTGAAATCTGCTTGAAAAATATGTAAAATCCCCGTCTGAATTATGCAGAAACCTCCATGTATCAACCAAATCAAATTTTTGTAATATCCTTCTGAGACCAGTAAAACTACCTTGAAAAGAAGATGACATTTTGTTTTGTTTTGTTTTGTTTTCAAAGATTTCTTATCCATGACCATATTCATTATATAGTTAAGATCTGCACCCATTATAAGTGGGCCTTCTCCAACACTTCTGGTATAAAACCTAACTGACCAGAGTTGGGGGCATAAACTGCAGCAATTGTTACTTTGACATCATTTAAAAAACCCTTTACAAAAAGAAAACATCCTCTAGGATCCTTTTCTACCTGTAAGCAGGAAAATCTGTGGTGTCTAGATATTAAAATAGCAACTCCACGTGCTCTTGAAGATCCAGGAGCATTAAAAAAATGTGGAAACCAAGAAGATTTAAAAATATAGTTGACATTATTCTTTAGGTGGGTCTCTTGAAGTATTGTTATGTCAGACTTGTGATTTTTCATATAAGTATGAATCCTCTTAGCTTTGATAGCATTATTTATCCCTCTGGTATTCAGAGAGATTATCTTAATTTGATTAGCCATTATATATTAAAAAATTAAAGATTCTCTGAAATATATAAAAAACTTGGTGGAAGCAAAAACTTATAAATCTATAGATATATGTCTTCAGCCATTGTATGAACAACAGAACTGACCAACTGGATCTTTTAATATATTGAGGAAAGTTAAGCTGTACAGTATTGCTTCTGAATATAGCATCTTTTCTAAGACTTTTTAAACTAACCCAGAGAATGAAGCTACCTTCTAAAACAAAAATTAAATAACAGTTCACATTAATACCATCCAAAAGGCATATAAAAGCATTGTGTTTAAACTTGTGACTCAATCTTCCCCCCATTCCCTCTTCCCCCTCCCACTCCCCCTCTCCCACTCCCGCCCCCAGCAACTTATACCAATAAGAACTTTTGCCATTTCCCTCTCCCCCGCCATTTCCCACCCACACCTACCCTTCGTTTGTCTTGAAATATAAAAGTAGTGCAAAAGAAAAAATACAAATGAAAAACAAAGTGCACTATTTTGCACATTACAGAGGAAAGACCTTCCTGGTCTAAGAACGGCAATAACAAAAGCAAAACAAACAAAAGTACTCCTTTTCCTCAGACCAGAGCCTCATGGGCTCAACCTTTAGGTCTCTCTAAAAAAAAAGGAGCTAAAAGATTGAGTAGTCCTCATATTCCTGTCCCCCCAATCTCCCCTGTACTTATTATTAAACAACATTTATCTCTAAACTGGCACAGACCAAACAAATTAGTTTAAGATCAAAAAATTACTTCTGAGGTGTAAGCTTAAGAATTGTTCCTTACAGAAATCTTGCTGCTTTTAAGAGGTGAGGAAAAATCTAGTTTACGTTTGTTAGATCTTTTGTCACATTCCATCGGAACTTGAAGGTGTAGAGTTTGTAAGACCAATCCTCCTCCCTCTAAATCTTCTACCGTCCATGTCTCGTTCTGATGACATATCTGCATTTTACCTGTTTTATAACGAATTCCTGCTTCAGTTAGTTGTGAAGCAATGGGTTTGAGTGTTGTGTCCGCAGACCACTACGGGCCATCAGCGAAGGAGCCTGAGCTTGAGGTCCTGTGAACAATGGGACTGGGGCTCCTGGCTTCAGCGCAGGGGAACCAATGGGAACGGCGGTGGGAATTCAAACCCGCCAATGGCACTAGGGGGCGTCCCCTGCGTGTATATAGTTGGCCTCCGGGCCAGGTACCTTTGTCTCGTGTTGTATAATAGCGAACCATGCTGATCACTACATCGGTGTCTGTGGTTTCATTATGCGTCTAATCCACTATACAACAATGGCGACAAGGATGGGATCCTGCTGAGTGCTCCAGCCGGGCTGTCGGACAACGCTACCGAAGACTCGCTCCACCGCTCCACGTGCGTCATCCATGAGCACCACCAAGGGTGAATCCAGAGCCGTGTCGCAGCCGCCGACTAGCACAATGGCCATCGCTCCGGGATCCGGGCTGCTGCCACCGTTCGACGCCTCCCAGCCCCAGCGATGGGGAGCCTGGGTTACGGGATTGTGGCAAGCCTTTGTCTTTTATCAGATCACGGACGAAGACCGAAAGAGAGGACTGCTGCTCTGCTCTTGCGGCCCCATGATCGTAGATCTGGCCCAATACCTTCTCTCTCCCAAGAAGGTGGAGGAGTGCACGGTCGACGAGATTGTCAAGGCCGTGCAGAACTACTATTCCCCTAAACTGTCGGAGATGACCTGCCATGTGGTCTTCCAGCATCGGAACCAGCAGGGCAAGGAAACCGCCGTGGAGTTCCTCGGAGAGCTCTGCCACCTGGCGGCCGACTGCGCTTTCGGAGCGTACTTGGATATGGCTCTCCGCGACCGATTCGTCGTGGGCCTCAGGGAGGAGAAACTCCGGCGCCGAATAATGGAAGGCAAGAAGGTGACCATCACCTCAGTGTTAGCCACCGCCACCGCATGGGAGAGGTCACACCCGGCCACCACCACTATGCATCGTGTGGCCTCCCCCGGGAACAGCGACCGTGACAACCCCGAGGTACACCGCACACTAGCCCAGCATCGCCCGCCAGCACCACCCGCCAGCTCCGCACGCAAGCAACCCGGCTCGGCAGCGCAGGAGTGTGCCAGCTGCGGAGGGCAGCATGAGAGGAGATTGTGCCGGTTCTGGGATGCCACATGTCGGGACTGCGGCCACACGGGCCACATCGCAAGGGTTTGCCGCTCCAAGCCATCCCGCGCAGCGCAAAAACCGCCCCGCCGCAGGTCTGAGGCGCACTTCGAGGACTGCGCAGCCCCGGAGGAGGACCTATACCAACTGACCAACGCCCTGGCCGCCCGAGCACAGGTACTGAAACTCCCCAGTCAGGCCTCTACCCCAAAAAAATACGTCCGGGTCAAAGTAGAGGGGGCCCCCTTACAAATGGAACTTGATTCGGGCTCCGCATGTTCCATCATTTCGGAGGCCACATTAAAGCAGATTTGCCCAAAGGGGGGCCCCCGCTTGCGGCCATCACCCGTGACGCTTATGGACTTTCAGAGAAACTGAGTGCCAGTGAAGGGGGTCAGAAGTTTCAGGGTGCAGTACCGGGGTTTCAAGGGTCACTTGGACTTGCTCGTAGTCGAGGGGGACCTAGTCAGTCTCCTGGGAATGGCCTGGTTTGGACCCCTAGGAATCGCGATCGAGGGGGTCCAGCAATGCGCAACCCGCGACTTCCAGGAAGTGTGCCGCGAGTTCCGATCCGTCTTCGACAGGTCCCTGGGCCAATACACGGCCCCCCCGGTTTCGCTACAACTCGACCCCATGGTGGCCCCTATCCGCATGCGGGCCAGGTCCGTTCTGTTTGCCTTTAAACCCAAAATAGACGTGGAACTGGACCGACTGATGGCTCAAGGGGTCTTGGAGCCGGTCTCCCACGCAGTGTGGGAAACCCTGATCGTGACCCCAATTAAACCTAATGGGGATGTCCGCCTTTTCGCGGATTATAAATGCACGATAAATTGGCCATTGCAGGACCATTCCTACCCAGTCCCGGTGGTGAGCCACGTTCTGGCCACCTTGGCGGGGGCCAAGATCTTTGGCAAACTAGATCTGGCCCAAGCTTACCAGCAGCTGCCTGTAGATGGGCTGACAGCAGAGGCCCAAACAATTGTAACACACCGGGGGGGCTTCAGGGTAAATCGCCTGCAATTCGGGGTGAGCGTGGCACCTGGGATATTCCAGCAACTGATGGACTCTCTCCTCAAAGGGATTCCCGGCGTCACACCATTCTTCGATGTTGTGATGATCGCTGCCGCCACGCTTGACGAGTTCGCCTCCTGCCTCCGCATGGTCCTCAGCCGTTTCCAGGACGCCGGTCTCAAGGTCAAGCGCGAGAAGTGCCAGCTTGGGGTATCATCCGTCGATTTCTTGGGCTTCACTGTGAATGCAGACGGACTCCACCCGGCCCGGGACAAGGTGAAGGCCATCGTGGAAGCGCCGTCCCTGACCTCCAAAGCCGAGCTCCAGGCTTTTCTCAGACTCTTGAACTTTTACCATGCCTTTCTCCCCCACAAGGCGGCGGTAGCTGAGCCCCTCCACAGGTTGCTTGACAAGAAGGTGCCCTGGGTCTGGGGCCCACGTCAGGTCACCACGTTCCGGGCCGTCAAGGCCCTGCTCATCTCGAACTCGGTCCTGTCGCACTTCGACGAGTCCCTGTCCATGGTCCTGGCTTGCGACGCATCTCCATACGGGATGGGAGTCGTGCTGGCGCACCGTCTTCCGGACGGTCGGGAAGTCCTGGTCGCATACTACTCGCGGACCCTATCTGCGGCAGAGCAGAACTACGCCCAGATAGACCGTGAGGGACTGGCTGTCATGGCCGGGGTGAAGAAGTTCCACGACTTCATCTACGGTTGTCCCTTCACCATCGTGACGGACCACCGACTTCTGCTGGGCCTTTTCGCGGCAGATCGCCGGACCCCCCAGGTACTCTCCCCCCGAGTCTTGTGGTGGTCCATCTTCCTGGCGGGCTACAATTACACCCTGCAACATCGGCCGGGCAAGGCGATGGGCCACGCAGACGCGCTAAGCCGCCTTCCCCTGCCAGACGAGGGGGAGGACCCGGCTCCTGCCCACCACGCCCTACAGATGGAGAGCCTCCCGGACGCCCCCCTCCATGCGGCAGACGTCGCTCACCGCTCCGCCCATGACCACATTCTCTCCTGGGTTCTGGGCTGGGTGGTGAGGGGGTGGCCCACGGCCCCAGTGGGCCCGGAGTTCAGTGCGTTCTCAACGTGGTGCGAGGAACTGTCAGCGCACAAGGGCTGCCTGCTGTGGGGGGACCGGGTGGTAGTTCCCAGCGCGCTCCAACACCGAGTCCTTAAGGCCCTGCACGAGGCACACCCGGGCATCGTGCGGATGAAGGCCCTCGCCCAGAGCTACGTCTGGTGGCCGGGAATGGATGGAGAAATAGAGGCCTGGGTGAAGCGCTGCCAGACCTGCCAAGAAGTCCGACCAAGCCCGCCAAGCGCGCCTACACAGTCCTGGGAGGCGACAAGGTCACCGTGGTCCCGGCTCCACATCGACTTCGCCGGCCCTTTCCATGGACTGACGTTCCTGGTGACTGTAGATGCGTACTCGAAGTGGCTAGAGGTGAGTCCGGTCTCCACCACCTCCGCGAGTGCCACCATCTGGGCCCTCTGGAAAATCTTTGCCACGCACGGGTTGCCTGACATGATTGTCTCGGATAACAGGCCAGCGTTCATGTCCGAGGAGTTCCAACATTTCCTGAGGAACAACCTGATCCGGCACATCAGGTCGGCGCCTTTCCATTCTGCAATGAATGCCCAGGCCGAGCGGATGGTCCGCACCGCAAAGGAAGCGCTGAGCTGTCTGACGGACGGGGACTGGGAGGCTCACATCGCTCGTTTCCTCCTAGCAAACCGGACCACACCCAACCCTGTGAGCGGCCACTGCCCTGCAGAGCTCCTAATGGGCCAGAGGCCCACGATCCTACTTGACCGCCTGCACCCCGACAGGGCCCCAACAGCGCACAACCTGGTCGAGGACAGGGAGGTGCCCCGGGGCTTCTTCCCAGAGGACCCGGTGTTCGCAAGGAACTACGGTCGGGGCCTGGAATGGCTAGCAGGGAAGGTGATCTGCCCCACCAGCCCCGTCTCCTACGAGGTGTCAACAATGGACGGGCAGGTCCTGAGGCAACACGTGGACCAGCTGAGGTGGTGCCTACTACCTATGGTAGGAGATCCGGGAGACCAAGGGGAGGGGGAGCAGGCCCCACGAGAAGCCTGGGGAGAGCCCGAGGCAGAACAAGACCTCAGGGAAGCGGCCCCCAGCGACCGGCAGATCTCACCGCCTGGGGCCCCAGCAGCTGAGGACTCGACGGCACACTCGTCCCCAGAGGGCGGAAGCGAAGCGGCCGGCCCCACCACACATCCACGACCGGCCTGTGGGGAAACCCCGACGCCCACTCCACGGCGATCCACTAGGGAACGCAGAGCCCCTGCATACCTGAAGGACTATGTCATCTAGGAAGGATTGGAACTATGGGGGGAGGGGTGTTGGGTCCGCAGACCACTACGGGCCATCAGCAAAGGAGCCTGAACTTGAGGTCCTGTGAACAATGGGACTGGGGCTCCTGGCTCCAGCGCAGGGGAACCAATGGGAACGGCGGCGGGAATTCAAACCCGCCAATGGCACCAGGGGACATCCCCTGTTGTGTGTATATAGTTGGCCTCCGGGCCAGGTACCTTTGTCTCGTGTTGTATAATAGCGAACCATGCTGATCACTACATCGGTGTCTGTGGTTTCATTATGCGTCTAACCCACTATACAACATTGAGCTTCCTACAATTTTGCAGAGTCTCAGCTGATAGATCTGGGAAGACTAAAATCATTTAATCATTGTAAGTAAGTCCTCCACTACTGTGTGATTGTTCCAAAATCCTTCGCTTTATATGATTGTCGGCAAGTTCAATGATGATATCTCGAGATGTTCTAAGGCGTTTGGCAAAAGGACAGCCGATTCGGTATGCCTTCAAAATAAATGGTGCAACTCCATCTTCCAGTTGTAGAACTGAAGAGAGCCAGGTTGCCATAAAAATCCCTAGTTCAGTCGTCCCTTCAACTTTCTCCTCAAATCGACAAAATTTTAAATTACGATCACATATTTTATTTTCAAGAAGTAAATTTTTTCCGTGGCCCATTTTTCATGAGACTGAAGATTACAGGGGGGTTTCGGTTTCGGCGCTGCGAATGGCGGCCGCCTCTCGGGACGCTCCCGGAGGCGGTTAGCCCACACGCAGTTAGGGGGGTCTTCGCGTATGCGAAAGACCCTAGTGAGCCTTAGGTAAAGGCTCCGAACCGGGGGCGCTTGGGGAGTAGCCTCTTTGCCGGCAGACAGCCGGGAAATTGAGGCTTTCTCCCCGCCCCAATCGGCCCCGCTGCGTTGTGCCCATAATGGGACTTAGCGGCACCACCGAATTCCAGGAGTGAAGACAGCGTTACGATTTAATATAAAAAGAAGAAGTGGCATCGAACCGTGAGTTGAAGATCGATTTTGAAGCGTGAATTAGAGCCCCCCCGTAAGCGTTTAAGCGTATGGGAGGAGGGAGGAATCCCCGCCCCTTTTGAGAAGCAAGATTTACAAAGGGTGCGCGAGGGGGGGCAGAGAGGAAAACAGTGTTGGTGAAAGTACCGTTGGAGTTGTATAAAAGAATCGATCCTATTAGCTTCCTTGGGGATGCGGCACGAACTTTATAAAAGTAAATAATAAATCAAAATGTCGACTACGGGGAAAGTCCTGCAGAAACCGGAAGAGATGAGAGGAGGGACTTCCGGCCCGGGTAGCCTCCCCCAAGAGCTAGCTGTCAATCAACAGGATCTGCGCCCTCTGCTGGAGCAAATACAGAAAATCAATGAATTTGCTTAAAGTGGAAAGTGTCTTGGTTAGTCGACAGGGGAAACTGGAGGAAATAGAACAGAAATCAGATTTGATTTTAAGTTTTCAGGGCATGAAAGAAGAAGAGAAAGAGGATCTCGGATTTACCTCGACAAATGTTTTGGCACCCCTAACTGGCAGTGAAGCGAAAAAATTAAAAGAAGAGGTGGACATGGCTCTCAAAGCCTATTCCGCTTTTATAAAAGAAGATACTCTGCCAGTAGAAGGGGATGTTGAATATAGCGGGCAATACACCAGAGATCCGATCCCATGTGCAGTAATTATGGCGCCCTGGAAATTTGAAGGCCGGAAACATAAGGAAAAAGAGAAAAGAAAGAAGATGGATTACACCTTTAAAAAGCAAAAATCTTTGAAGAGACACGCCAGTTTGGAGGAAGACGCAGCATTTAAAATTGGCAGAGAAAAAGACGGCAGCCCAGGGGAAGGAGGCGACGGATTGGAAGACATCAAAGTTGAAAAGGACTCAATCTACAACTGGAAGAGACCTAAAAAGAAGACATTTTAAGGACTGTTCGTGTACCATCTACAAGGAGCTGTTTGATTACTAACCCCAATGGACTTTACTAACTGTATTAACAGAATGATTTTGGACTTTGCAGTTTAAAAGAAGATCTCCGAATCGCGATAGATGCCAAAAATGGTATTAATTACTAATTAAAACTAACCTTTACTAACAGAGAAAACTTCACTCCATCTTTCTCTTTCTCCAGCTGTCTACCCTTCCTCTTTCTTATAAAAAGAATAAAATTCTCTCCTTTTTAGGAGAGTTTTACCAAAAAAAAAAAAAGAGACTGAAGATTACATACGCCTTCTTGGTTTGCCAAGTCAAGTTCTGTTGCAGTTTCTGCTGTTCTGGCCACATCTTGCAGTGTTATTTGTAGAGCTTCCATTTGCTCAGTTAAAGGTTGGAGCATATTTTGGATAATCTCAGAAATATCCACTCAAAGAGATTTTAGTGCAGATCGAAATTCAGAGATAGTTAGCAGTTCCATGGATGAGGAATCCGAGTTAGATGTTCCGGTGGCCATATTAAGTGCAGATGATGACGCACTCGTAATAACTTTAGTTGTGTGTCCCGATTCCAAAAAGTCTTTTAGAAGCTTCTTTGATGCTGAAATGTTTTTAGTTTTAGCCCCGCCGCTTTTACCCGTAACCTGGGCAAGATGGTCTGTGTCTGATAAGGGGAGAATGAGGGCTTCGGGATGAGGAGCTTGATCCCTACACATCTGTCTTCATGCAGACCGACGCCACGCCCCCAACTAGACCCTTGTGTTGATGCATGCTGCAGACAGTTCTTGTGAGGCAAAGGAATTTTTGTAATCCATCATATTATTCTTTTTTTTCTGGATCAACAAAATGCTGGGAAGTTGTCTTGCAGCAGAACTAACCATGAAAGCTCTGGATGCAGTGTGAGGCTGGCTTCAGAGTCCCTCCAGCTGATTTGGGCCCTCAAATTGTGTCCACCCAGTCCCTCCCTCTCAGTGGCTCTGTGAATAGATAAGAATTATCTTTCTACGAAAGTGAGGAAAGACCGAGGTTTGCAGAAATTCTTTTTAAAATTGTTTTTTTAAAAAACCTGCAAATAGTAGAAGCATCAGCTGTTACTTTAAGAAATGAATATCCTCTGCAATGACCACAACAATACTGCCAGCCTTGAAGTATTATTTTTTTCCACAATAAAAGGAAAGGGCCAGGGTTCATTCCAGGGCTACTTTGACCTTTAAGGGCGGTCTCACTGTGGCCAGGCCAAGTAACAACCACTGGCAGACCCCGCTGCTAACTATTATTAAACACCAGCCACCACACAAAAGCCAGTGTGATGCAGTAGTTAGAGTTTCAGACTAGGATCTGGGAGAGCCAGGTTCAAATTCCCACTCTACTGTGGAATCTCATATGGTTGAAAACTAGCCTGAGGCTGAGGAGTAGAGTGCTTTTCCATCACTTGGGTTTATTTATTTATTTCATTTGATTTATATCCCACCCTCCTCCATGAGCAGGCTCAAGGTGGGTTGCAACATTTCATTAAACATTTCATTAAGTAAACATAATAGCATTAAAACATAAAATATAAAACCAAATTTAAATCCAGTCAGAGAGATGGCAACTATTCAAGGCAGTTCATAGTGCCTCCTGTACGATGCTAACATAGGTGGTAGTTAATAGCAACCAGTTTTCCAACAATGCTCTGTTGACCACTATTGGGCAGGGCAAATTGTAGCAGACACTGTAAACACTGCGAGCAGTGCAAGGAGGGGAGGCCAACATGGTTGGATGTTTGCCACCTCAACCAAAGGCCTGGTGGAACACCTTAATTTTACAGGCCCTGCAGAATTGTAATAAGCCCCACAGGGCCCTGATTTCAACTGGGAGCATGTTCCACCAGACCGGGGCCAGAGCAGTAAAGGCCTTGGTCCTGGATGAGCCTAGGGTGCAAAAAAACCTTGGGCCAGCCCTGCCCCTAATCCATCTTGGTAGGAGAAAGTGTGTGTGGGTGAATTCACATAGAAGTGATGGGTAAGACTCTAGGAATCCCCCAACAGATTAGATCTCTAATCTTTACCATAGTTTTAGGAATTCTAACAAAATCACCCAGAAATGCCATCACTTCTGGTTCCAGACACAATCTGCCCTGCACTTTCTCCCACCACTATGATCACCAGTCATGGCAACCAGTCCTCACACAAAGGCCTCAGGCCTTGCTGCCATTTTTTCTGCACGTCCACATTTCCCAGGCACCCTCCAAATCTCAGGAGTAGATTTGGGGGAAATGGAAGGAAAGGTAAGAGACAATTGCTCTTGATGAGGCAGAGTCTTGATGGATGGGATATAAGACCACACAAAGGGAGTTTACTCCTCAAAGATGGGCAGCAGTGAGGCTGTTTTTGGAATAAGCTGATATTTTACCTTAATGTGATGTACATCTAACCTGAGGGGGAGCCGGGACTGATGTAGAGATAATGAAGTCCAGGAAAGACAATTGAATTAGGGAACTTTGTCTTCTAGCTAGGGTTGCCAGACCCCCAGTTGGGGTGGGTTTTTTCCTAATTTCAGGAGCTCCAATCTGCCACCAGCCAATTGGCCAGCAGGGGAAGCCCCACTCCTGAACACCCCGCTCCTGTGGCAACATGATGACATAACCCAGAAATGAAATCATCGTAATGAGTATGTTGCATGGCGATGCTCTAGCATTTTGACCAAAACTCTATGGTAACCCCAGGCAAGCCTTGTACCAGAGTGGCTGCAGCCAGTTAAGCCCCTTTCCTACCCTGGGGGTCAGGATGGAAGGGGGCAGGTGACAAGGAGAGTATGTGTGGGACTAGAAGATTCCTTGGAAAGGACTTCTATCCAAAGCAAAATTCCATATTCAGGCCCCTTCTTCCTGCATCAGGGACAAATGTGTGTGAAGTCTGAGATTCTGGCAGTGACAGAAAGGGAAGCAGACAGACACTGCTGTAAGTTGGCTGAAGCCCTCTTGGAGAGCACTCTTTCACTTACTCTGATGTGGAGTAACAGATCTGCTGTCCTTTAGGAGTGCCTCTACTTGCATTCCACCTGTGCCTTAAGTGAAGAGATACGGAGATAAAATATATCCTTGTCTGACACTGTTGCCAATTAGAAACCACCCTGTTTATCCATATTCTGTCCTAACAGTAACCTCTTTTCCAAAGTACATGTTGCACATTAAGGGGCGGTCACATGTGCAAGATAAAGCGGGGGGGGGAGCAAGGCTATTTCCTCCAGAGGAGTTTGATCTGCATTTGCGTGATCACACAGTCCTTGGAAACTGCATGATCAGATGCAACCGTGGGTGAGTTGTTAGTTAGTTTTATTATTACGGTCTTAAGACCAGCATACAATACAAACATAGGGTTTATTTGTTTTTGCTGGTTGTTTCCAATACACTTACACGAGGAATCTGTCAGGCTCCCAGATAAACCACTCTTCACGCAATATTCCTCATTTAAGGTTTATTGGCAAGACTTGGTCAACTGTAGAGGTGAACGTCTTTGTCAGGACCAGCAAGGGCAAAGCAAGGGGATAGATACCAAAGTGCAAAACCCACATTCCAAGCATACACCATTGACACCGGCGTTACTACAGGTCATGACAGTTATAAGACCCAACTAGTTATTCCCAAAGTCTTACCTCTCCCAAGGCTGGCTCTCATGCAAAACCCTGAGAACTCCTTGGGGGCTGCATTCAGAAGAGTTACAATCGGTGCATCATTATCCTACAGACATTTGAGCTCACACACACACACACCCCTTAGGAATTTCATGACAGTGAGGGTGAGACGATAAGGGGCACAAAGTAGAGGAGGAGGCAGGGTTACAAAAGCAAAAGTAAGCATAAGCGTTACAGAGATTAATAATCACAAATCAGCAGCCCAAGTCTGACAGAACTGATGAATCGCATCTCTGCACTGAGGTCTCCCTATGGAGTTTGCGATGATTCACATACTGAGAAGGGGGAGAAAAATAATGGCACGGAGTCAGGATGGCCTGATCAAACCATCCCAATGCCATGAGAGTGCGCTAGAGCAAACAGACATGGGAAACTCCATCCACGGCCAGTCACAACCTGTTTACTACCAGATTTTCCCCGGTGTCTTTTTACTCCGCTTCTGCAGTGGAGCAAAACGGGTTGCCAATGGGTGCAGGGTGCTTCCCAGATGTTTGTGTCTGATTGTGCCCTTTAAATCCACCCAGCATATGCACCTATGGCGGGGCTAATTGTGCGTGTGATCACGCCCTAAAATAATCAGATGCTGTGGCATACCCATTTCCTTTAAAACCAACCATAGATTGTCACAATCCACACAGTCAAAAGCTTTGCTGCAGCCTATGAAACACAAGCTGATTTTCTTCCGAGAATCTCTCATATGCTCCAGTAACCATCATAAATTTGAAATATCTCAGGACAGCTCACACAGGATTCATAGGAGGTTCTAGGTACTAACCAGACCAATACCTACTTAGCTTCAGAAAGGTTACTGGATCATATGATTTCTAATTTTACCCTGCTCTCCCTTTTATTTCTAGCATCTCTGATTCCATTTCAATCATGTTAGATCATAAACTGGACTACTGACAACTACAATGTGACAGGCATCTAGCATTATCATTTCTACATTACAGATTGATGCTTGCTTAAGACTGAGGTGAATTTCAAATGGGATTTCACACTTTGCCAATGCAAGCCTAAGCAGAGTGAGGTCAATGGCCTTAGAAAGGCATAACTTTGCTGAGAATTGCTGAAAGCCAATGTGGTATAGTGGTTAAAGTGTTGGACTAGGATCTGGGAAACTTGGGTTTGAATCTTCACTCTGCCATGGAAGCTTGCTGAATGACCTTGGGCCAGTCACATACTCTCAGACTAGCCTATCTCACAGGGTTGCCATGACTTTAAAAGGGAAGAAGGAGAATGATGTAAGCAGCTTTAGGTTCCCACTGGGAAGACACGTGGAACATGAATTAATGAATTGTACTGCTACCCACTTCAACACACAAACTATAGTGCTGGACAATGACAGCATTAGTTTCCTGCATTAACCAAGGAACTGTTGTGGTTTTCTTATGTCTAAGTTAGTAAATGTTGATATGAATGCCAGGAAGTTTTGTATTTCTATACATTTGTAAAGGACAAATGTATAGTTGACTTTGGCTAATAATGGCAGTGAATGCTGAAATCATACATATGACTACAGCAATCACAATTGGTCCAGTTGGTTATTTCCTGTTCTCATTCTTTAACCTCATTACAGGTTTGCAAATAGTTTCCTGACTCATCCAGACATTCCATCCCTGACATTCCTTTTATTATCTAGTTTTATCAATCATTTTATCACTGCCTAATCATTAGGTTAATCAATTTAAGTAGGTAGCACAGGACCACTTCAAGGTGTTTTGTCTCCTCAAGGAAGGTACAATTTTGACACAAGCCCCATTAGTTCCTGAACTGCACAACATAGGTTCCTGGGATATATCTTGCAATATAAAGTATCTCAGTTCCACAGGCAATATGTTTCATTAAAAACTTCATAGAAAAGTAGCTGAGGTGAATAACTGAACACCCTGGAACCAAACCATTGATGTAAAGCAAGGATTAAATAGCCATTGTGAGAAAACTTCCAGAATCCTGAAAAGAATCTACAATATTAAAACCAGGTGTGGACTATTTGGTCCCGTCAGATTGCCCATACTAAATTATCTATTTTCTCCTTCTCACTGTCGCCCACTGAGCTTTCAGAAAGAAAGGGTACACCAAGGAACAGTGTGGCAGTGAAGTGAAAATTATTCACCTGCCTATAAATTAAATGCTCTGATTTTATGGCAAACCAATTATATAGGACAAAAGGATGATCTGTAAGTACTTGTGAGAAAGCAAACAAAGTGATCCTCCCTTCATTTCCCTCTTGTCATTCGGCATTGCCCTGCTATCCCACTTCCTGTATCAATATATCTAATTTTCAACACGGCTAAATCTGAGAATACATAAATTCAGAAACTGGAGCTATGAACAGGCAAGACAAGTTTCTACAAATCCATAAAATGTCTCAAGTTTGCAGAAAAATCTGAATTTATTTTTAAAAACTGGGGCATTAACCCCCCCAATAATAGAATTAGCACTTGCTTTAAGAAAATATGCCCTCTGTAGCTGCTGCTAGGCAACCATGACAGTGCTGCCCATTGAAACTTTGGATTCTGTCATTAAAAGATGTGTGTGGGGGAGACAGGGCCCTTTTCAGGGCTCTTTTGATCTCTGATGGAGGTCTTATCAGGGCCAAGGCCAGTGAAAACCACCAGATAATTTGATACCATGTGACTTGTATTACCCATCCAGGCCTGACTCAGACTAATTTATTTATTCATATTATTATATCTTGCTATAGCTTGGAAAAAGAACTTTGCAATAGACAAAGTGGCTTTGTGTAAAGTACCTGCTGGTAGTATTCTCTGTTTCTCTCCAGTAGGCATATTTTTCCTCCCTTGAGGAAGCAGCAAAATCCAACATAGAAACACATTAAATAAATGTAAAAGACCTGAATTAAAATCACAGTGTACAATAATAAGGGGGGGAAACCTAAAATAATGCTGTCCTGAGTAATACCTTCTTCAGCTATCTCCTAAAGAACAAAAGTGAGGGTGCCAGGAGTTCTTGAAAAGGACCTCTTTTGTGTACCCACCAGATGAGCTTCTTTGGTAGATGGGACAGTCAGGAAGGCCTCTTGCTGTGATCTTAATTTCCAGGCAAGAACTTGTGGGAGAAGATGGTCATTTACACATCCCAGGTCCAAGCCATGTAGGTCTATAATGAACAAAAACAACATATTGAATTGAGCTTGGGACCGGATCAGTAGCCAATCTAATCATGGTCACATGATCCCAGAAGCTGGCCCCAACCATAGCCAAGCTGTTGCATTCTGCAGTTAACTGCAGCTAGAGAATGCTCTTTAAGAGCAGCCCCAAGTAGAGTACATTGCAGTAGTCCAGTCTAAATGTAACTAAAACATGAATCACTATGGCTAGATCTGACTGAATCAGGAAAAGGTTCAGTTGATGCACCAGTTGAAGCTGGGTGAAGGCACCCTGGACCATCACAGCCACCTAATTTTCTAAGGTGACTGCTATGTCAAGCAGCATTCCTAAGTTATGAACCTAACTTTTAAAGGGGAATGTAACCCCATCCAAGACATGGGAGATCTTAAGTCTCTTGTCTGCCTTTCTACTAACCCAGAGAACTTCTGCCTTGTTAGGACTAAGTTTCAGCTTCTTTGCCCTCATCCAGACCATTACTCACCTCAAGTATTGGTTCAGAGCATCAACAGCATCCTCAGAATTAGGTGGAAAAGAAAGGTAGAGCTGTGTATCATCTACATATTGGTGACTCTGCAGCCCAAACCTCCTGATGACTTCTCTCTAAAGTTTCATGTTAATACTAAATATCATGGGGAATAAGGTCAAACCCTGCCAACAGTCATGGAGCACTGTAGGAATGCCCCAGCACCACTTTCTGGGACCAACCCTCCAGAAAGGACTTGAAACACCATACCAGTGTCTCTAAGTCACAGCACCAAAAGGAAGCTCAGTAGGATACCATGGTCCACAGTATCAAAGGCCACAGTATCAAAGGCAGGACTAGCAGGGTCACAGTCCCCCTGTCTACTTCTTGGTAGAGGTCATTAACCAAGGTGATCAATGCAGTATCTGTTTAAAATCCTAGCCTAAAACCAGATTGAAATAGGTCTAGAATATTAGTCTCTTACAAGAACCCCTGGAGCTGAGAAGCAACCACCCACTCTAACTGCTTGCCCAAAAATGGAAGACTGGAGACTGGCTGGAAGTTTTATGACGTTTAATCACTGCCTCCTTAAGTATGGGTGGCACAACTCTCACTCCCAAGGAAGCATTTACTATTCCCCTTATCCACTCAGCCAGTCCTCCATTAGCAGCATTTATCAGCCAGGAAGGGCGAGGGTCAAGCATAGAGGTGGTAGGTCTCATTTCCTGTCCATATCCTCAGGCATCACAAGCTGAAAGGTATCCATATAAACCATACAAATTATCTGAACATGCATTCATGCCAGTAAATCTGGCATTTTATCTAAGTGGCAAATTGATCACAGTAGGCTGTCGTGTGGTCACAGTCTAATCCCCTGAAGCTATGATATAAATGCCCCCAAACCACATGAAACAGCGCCTATGGATGATTACATGGAGACACAATGGTGATGGAGAAATATTTCCTTTTCACCACTATCACTGCCATGGAATAGATTCTAATATGGGCTCTATGCTGTGTTCAATCAGTTTTGTTTCAAGTTTCCCACCAGAGGTGCTCTAGCCATCATCCCTCACATTTCACCATCAGTTCCTCCATAAACCAGGTAGAATTCTTGGCTCTGTCTGTGGGGGAGAGGCTTCTTACGGGCAACTGTGTCAACAGCCCAGGCCATTTCTGTATTCCAGAGAGTGGTCAGTGCCTTGACAGAATCAGCAGCAGCTGAGATGGGGAAATCCCAAGAGCCAATGGGAAACCATCTTGATACATCAGGTGCCTGGGACAACCATCTTAATGGATCCACCACCCTTCTGGAGGGAAAAAGGACTTACTGAGTCTAAACTAGGGATGGGCATGTAGGGATGGGCATGAACTAGCTGATGAACTAAAGTTTGCCACAAATTTTGGCTGGTTCGTGAACTGAAGAACCACCATGAACTGCACTTTGGTGCAGTTCATGATGATTCATAGCAGTTTGTGAAGAACATGAAAAACAGCTGAGCACCTTTTCAAGAGAACAGAAAGCAGGGTTTAAATGGCTCCAATCCATATAAACCAAATAGCTGAGTGGCGATCCCCACCACTCAGCTGTTTGGAAACCCCTGCTTTCTGCTTCCTGCGAAAAGCTGCAGGGAGCAGAAAGCAGAAGTTTAAACTTTAAACTTCATGAACTAATGTGAACTGGGTCAGTTCACAAACCAAGTTCCTGATTGGTATGGGTTCGTGGTTCAGCTATGAACCACGAAACAAACTGCAAAAATGCAGTTCATGCCCATCCCTAGTCTAAACTCTATCAGGTAATGATCTTCCCATTACAATGTTTTAGATCTATGGATTCTAGCAAGCCCTGATGTATGTAACAAATTATCTGGCCCAGAGGCCTGCAGCACTAAATTCTAGCCTAGTAAAATATTTTTCTGTTCATTTGGAAAATGTTGACACGGATTCTATTAATTTGGGGCCCTCAGGTCTCAGTGTTTGCTCTCTATCTGACCTGGGCAAAGGTCTATAGCAACTCTGGCTAGGGATCCCAGAATATTGTTGGCCTGAAGGTCAGAAGTCATAGCAGCTGAGAACAGTTGAAGCAAGAGAGGGGCAAATACACCAGGCTTGGGAGAAAGTGAGACAAAACACGTATGAGAAACACTAAGCATATGATTTTTAAGAGAAAAATGAAGCATTCTTTCTTCCAAAGGGAAAAACTGACTTGTTTTAATATTGAGTTTTAAATAGTCTAATGAATCTGTAAGGCTTCATGGATTAACTTAACTTAACTTCCTAAAGGACAAGTTGGAATGTCAAAAGTCACACACTACCCTCTCCATATGAACTTAAATCCTATTTTTATGCTCTGTAGAGACACACATCTGCCCTACAGTAAATATATTCTCTATACATCTGTTCAGTCTTCATGTTTTCAGTCAAAGGACCTAAACAGACATTTTTGGGAACTTATGTGTGCATAAGTGAGATAGCTCTCTCAGAAACAGACTTATGAGAAGGAATTTTCTGACAGTGACTCTTAAGACAGATTTGTACCAGGTTCAAGATCCAGCACTCCCAGACATTTCACTTAATATCTAAGATGTGATCTAGATGGTGTTAGGAACAGTAGTTAAGCAACTTCCTAATGTTCTGAGATGAACCTTGGGGAAGGTGACTCAAAACACATTCAGGAGTTGAATTCCTGGTATTTTAAGGGGTAATGGAGAAAACTAAAAAGGGTGATGTGACCCACAATGATTAAGAGGAATGCACATGAAAATGGTGTGTTTTCTTGTACTGTCAAAATGACCAAGCAAACTTTCTTGCCAAGTCCTGTGTTTCTTTACTGGGAAACCCTTAAAACTGGAAAAATCTAGAACTGGCTGCATAATAAAATTGGCCATTATTATATCTATTTATGGTATGAGAGGGAGGATGCCCTGAAAACTCCAGAGTAGTGGAGAGGGAAGAGAACCATGGCTTCTCTCTCTCTCTCTCTCTCTCTCTCTCTCTCTCTCTCTCTCTCTCTCTCTCATAAGAACATAAGAGAAGCCAATGTTGAATCAGGCCAATGGCCCATCTAGTCCAACACTCTGTCACACAGCGGCCAAAATATACCAGGTGCCATCAGGAGGTCCAGCAGTGGGACCAGGGCACCAGAAGTCCTCCCACTGCTGCCCCCTCCAGCACCAAGAATAGAGTGCATCACCTGCCCCAGACTGAGAGTTCCCATCTATACCCTGTGGCTAATAGCCACTGGTGGACTTCTGCTCCATATGTTTATCTAATTTCCTCTTGAAACTGTCCATGCTTGCAGCTGCCACGACCTCCTGTGGCAGTGAATTCCATATGTTAATCACTCTTTGGGTGAAGAAGTATTTCCTTTTATCTGTTCTAACCCGACTGCTCAGCAATTTCATAGAGTGCCCACGAGTTCTTGTATTGTGAGAAAGGGAGAAAAGTACTTATTTCTCAACATGCTCAATCCCATTCATAATCTTATAAACCTCGATCATGTCACCTCTCAGCCGTCGTTTCTCCAAGCTAAAGAGCCCCAAGCATTTTAACCTTTCTTCATAGGGAAGGTGTTCCAACCCTTTTATCATTCTAGTTGCCCTTCTCTGCACTTTTTCCAATGCTATAATATCCTTTTTGAGATGTGGTGACCAGAACTGTACACAGTATTCCAAATGAGGTCGTACCAATGATTTATACATGGGCATGATGATACTGGCTGATTTGTTATCAATTCCCTTCCTAATAATCCCCAGCATAGCGTTGGCCTTCTTTATTGCAGCTACACATTGTGTAGACATTTTCAGCGAGTTATCCACTACGACTCCAAGATCTCTCTCTTGGTCCGTCTCTGCCAGATCAGACCCCATCAACGTGTATTTATATTTAGGATTTTTGGCTCCAATGTGCATCACTTTGCACTTGGCCACATTGAACCCCATTTGCACGTTGACGCCCACTCACCCATCCTCGACAGATCCCTTTGGAGTGCCTCACAATCCTCCCTGGTTTTCACCACCCTGAACAACTTTGTGTCATCTGCAAATTTAGCCACATCACTGCTTACTCCCAATTCCAAATCGTTAATAAACAAGTTAAAAAGCATCGGACCGAGTACTGATCCCTGTGGTACCCCACTGCTTACCACCCTCCACTGAGAAAGTTTCCCATTTATACTCACTCTCTGTTTCCTATTTATAAGCCAGTTTTTGATCCACAAGAGGACTTGTCCTTTTATCCCATGACTATTGAGCTTACTTAGGAGCCTTTGATGAGGAACTGTATCAAAAGCTTTCTGGAAGTCAAGGTAAATAATATCTATTGGGTCCCCCTTGTCCACATGTTTGTTCACTCCCTCAAAAAACACTAACAGGTTAGTGAGACAAGATCTTCCCTTACAGAACCCATGATGAGTCTGCCTGAATAGTTTTTGTTCATCAATGTGCCTACTAATTCTTTCCTTAATAACAGTTTCCACCAACTTACCCGGTATCGATGTCAGACTGACTGGCCTGTAATTTCCCGGATCTCCCCTGGAGCCCTTTTTAAAGATGGGAGTGACATTAGCTACCTTCCAGTCCTCAGGAATGGAGGCAGATTTTAAAGAAAGATTACATATTTTTGTCAGGAGATCCACAAGTTCACATTTGAGTTCTTTCAGAACTCTCGGATGAATGCCATCCGGGCCTGGTGATTTATTAGTTTTTAAATTGTCCATCAGTCGGAGGACTTCCTCTCTTGTTACCGCAATCTGATTCAGGTCTTTCAAACCCCCTCCCGAAATCGGTGCTTCTGGAGTGGGCAAACACTTCTCCTCTTCCACAGTGAAGACAGAGGCAAAAAATGCATTCAGCTTCTCAGCCATTTCCCTATCATCCTTCACTACTCCTTTTACCCCTTGGTCATCCAAGGGCCCCACTGCCTCCCTGGCTGGCTTCCTGCTTCTA
The DNA here is from genome assembly GCA_029375565.1 of Gekko gecko. Lineage (NCBI taxonomy): Eukaryota > Metazoa > Chordata > Lepidosauria > Squamata > Gekkonidae > Gekko > Gekko gecko. The sequence continues at coordinate 127,701,047 of JAPDNY010000009.1, forward strand.
ATGTATTTGAAGAAAGTTTTATTGTTGGTCTTTATGTTTTTTGCGATATGCTCCTCATATTCCCTTTTTGCTTGCCTGATCACAGATTTGCATTTTATTTGCCATAGTCTGTGTTCCCTTTTATCAACCTCACTAAGATTAGCTTTCCACTGCTTAAAGGAATCCTTCTTACCTTTTACAGCTTCCATTACTTTATTTGTTAACCATGCAGGCTTTTTTCTATACCTATTTGTACCTTTCCTAACCTGCGGTATATATTTTTTCTGAGCTTCTAGGATTGTCTTTTTAAATAGTCTCCAAGCTTCCCCAATGGTTTTGACCTTCTCCACTCTTCCTTTCAATTTCTTCCTCACATGTCCCCTCATACCAGAGAAGTTACCCCTTTTAAAGTTAAAAGTGGTTGCGTCAGTCTTTTTGGGCAACTCCCTATCTGTACAAATGTTAAACTCAGTGACATTATGGTCACTGTTCCCAAGTGGTGCAATCACTTTTACATCTCTCACCAGGTCTTGGGTGTTACTTAGGACCAAATCCAGGATCGCCTCTCCCCTGGTAGGATCTGTGACCATCTGTTCCACAGCACAGTCATTGAGAGTGTCTAAGAACGCAATCTCTCTCTCTCTCTCTCTCTCTCTCTCTCCTTTTTCAGATTCAAGCAGATAGCTGTGTTGGTCTGAAGCAATAGAACGGTTTGAGTCCAGTGTCACCTTTAAGATCAACAAAGTTTAATTAATATGTTGGTCTTAAAGATGCCACTGGACTCAAATTTTGTTCTGTTCTTTTTCAGGTTATCCTCTATGTTCTCTGTGTGAATCTAAAAGAATGTTGATGTAAAATCTCTCAGTCCGACTGCCTTAATTAGGGGTAACTCCTTTTAGTATTGCTCTTGGAAACTAGTGAGTTTATTGTAATCAGGCATTGTAAGAATTAGCATCGAGGTAAGAAGAGTCAGCATTGAGGCAAGTTGTGCTAGAATTTATTGAGGTTTCTGGTTTTGATATTCATCTTCTTGGGTTGAAAGAACTAGTGGAGAATTTCTGTATTTGTTCAGTTTGTCAAATTGGGTTGAGAGGAACTAGTGGAGAATCTCTGCTTTGGGAGAATTTGTCCTCTTGGATTGATAGGAACAGTGGAGAATTTAACTTCTATAGGATGTTGTTGTGTTTTGGAGAATGTATCCTCTTGGGTTGAAGAATGTAATAAGAAGTTGTAATGAAGGAATGAACCTTTTTGCCTTAAAATCTTCATTGTTGCATAGCTAAAATAAAGTAGTTAAATAATATCTGGACTGTGGTTCCTTTCACATAGGATTTTGCTTCTTTTGTGATAAGGATGGGAACAATACACTGAAGGACTATATATAATGAGATGAAAGGATGACAGATTCCTTCAAAGAAGAATCTTTTGATGAAGAACCTACAGTTTTCAAAAGTGAAGTGAAAGCTGCACTGAGAACAATTGGGAGAAACAAATCACTAGGAATAGATGGGATATCAATGGAGCAATTTCAAGCCATAGAATTACCAAGAATATGCCAACAAATATGGAAAGCAAAACAAAGGCCCACACACTGGAAATATTTAATCTACATTTCAGTTCTGAAAAAAAGAGATGTCAAAGACTGCAGCAACTATTGGACCATCACATAAATTTCTCATGCAAGTAAAATGATACTCAAAATCTAACAACAAAGACTATTCATATGGAACAAGACATACCCCATGTTCAAGCTGGATTCAGAAAAAGAGGAGGTACTAGATTACAGGAAAACTTTTGACTGTGTAGATCATGAAAAGTTATAAAAGATCCCTTGTAACTGAAATTAGCCTAGGAACTGATGGCTTAATAAAGGCAGTAAACTTTAATTCCCCCAACTCCAGATCACCTCCTCCTTTAGAACAGTAGATCAAAAATATTAGGGTTGCCAGCCTTCAGATGGGACCTGGAGATCTCCCAGAATTACAACTCATCAGCAAACTAGAGAGATCAGTTCCCTGGAACAAAAATGTCTGCTTGGAGGGTGGGCCTATGGGGTCCTCCCCTCCCCAAACTCTGCCTTCCCCAGGATCCACCCCCAAATTTCCAGGAATTTTCCAGGCCAGAGCTGGCAACCCTGTATAGTTTTGGAAGGAAGTTCAATGGATGGTTAGATGCCTCTTTGAAAGTCCTCTCAAATTCTCTGCTATGGAACTGGGCCCAGCCTGGTGGCCGACACCACATTACTTGGCCAAACTTTTTCCAGGGAGACGCTGCCAGCAGCAGGTAAGGAAGGAAAAGTGAAGGTGGCAGGGGGAGATAAAGTCAGGCAGGCTTGTAGATGTGATGGAGAGAAGAAGGCTGAAAAAGGGTAAAGGCTATGGTGACTTTCAGGGATGGGAAAGAGGAAATAATGGAGGAGTGGAAAAACAGATGCCCTCTGGAAGTCCTTGCAGGTCTTCCAGTCGTCATGATCTAGTACTATAGTTTATTTTATATAAAATTTTTATACTCTGCATTTTTAATAAAACCTAGCCTTAAAAACATTTCATACATTCCAAAAGGCAAGAAAGCATAGAAGTTATTTTTCAGCACTTCCCAAATTTTCCAGTTTCCCACTTGACAAATAGAAAAAGTCATCAAGCCTTTTATGCTATACATTTGGAGTAAGTAAATTCTTATGTTAAAAAACATTTCATTCATTCCAACAGATAAAACATTTCAAAGGAATTTTTAGTACTCCTCCAGGTTTCCTAATTTTTCCACTAGATAATCAAATGAGTCTTTTTTCATGCTATACATTGTAAATGAAAAAAAAAAATTCTCATCTTAAGAAGCAAGTCACTCATTCCAAAGGAGAAAATAGTTCACAGAAGTTTTTTTTCCTCAGAGATCACCCAAATTTCCTTGGGGGAAAAACAGAAATAATGTTTCTCACCAAATTTTCCATTCCCCACCCTAGGCCTCCACATCTCTATTACCACAACCTCATGTGGCAAACACCTTGAATTACCAAGGAATATTAAATTAAAATGCTTCCTTCTAGAAGATCCCAAACTGCAGTGCTTCCTCAGAGTCATAGAGAACAATACTTGATTATCCATACACAAAATGCAATGTATTTTGTGGGGCTTCTTGTTCCAGGGCACTTAAATTGTTCTATTGTCAATCTTGTGTGTCTTCGCTTCATACTGTATACTTTCTGTTCAGAGATGCAGTCAGCCAACAGGAGTCAGCAGAAGCACTCTGCAAAGTACTGCCTGCACACAAATAACATACATGTGTCACCTTCACTTTGGCACAGTTCATGTGCCCTCATTCCTTTCATTGATAATAATTGATATAACAATGCAGGTTAAAGAGATACATTGTCAGGTACACCACAGTAATCAAAATTTTAAGGATTATTTGATCATGCTCCAAGGCCCAACCCTAACTAGGTCTTTTCTAAATCTAGTCATACTGTCCTAATCTACTAAACAGCTAGCCTCTTCTGAGTTACCAAATTGTTTCATATGAGATGATCCACAGGAGATCCATAATCTGCGCTCCCACTTTTGTTTACACTAATTAGCATCTTTAATTTGCATGGGTATCTCTTCCACCTACCTCCGTATAGCTAATTGATGTTTACATCAGAGACATTACAAATACCAAGGGACAACAGTATGTAAAACCATGGAAGGGGGTTAGAACAACAAAGAATTTTAGTGGGTTGTTTTTTTTTTTACCTACTCAGATATTGCTTATATGTTAAGAAGTCTGAAATCAGTTATAGGTAATTTAAAATGTGGAAAATGTTCCCTTTGCTCTTTATCTTTGGAAAGTGGGTGCTCTGAACAACTGCAAGACCACAGTAGGTTACAATTACATCATGTTTCAAACTTTACTGCCAAATGAGTTGTAATTATACGTTCCTTGTAATTATACATCCATGTGGATCGTTACATGTGGGGAAAACTACTTGTTCTTCCTGGACTTCTATTGTGGAACATAGACGTAAATTCAAGAACACAATAATGGAAGCACATTTGGTTGCTTTTTTCTTACAGAAGGGGCATGTTGTGGCTGACAAAATACAAGTACATTCACTGAACTGAGGTAATTATGATAATTTATTGTGCACAGGGGAAAGGGGGGGGTAGAATGGTTTTTTAGACTATAGAGTGTTGGTCCTCATGGTCTTAATTCTAATCTAGATCTTGACTGTTATATATGAATTGGTATGACTAATCATTTATAAGAAATCAGGTTCCTGTGAGGTTTCTAACAATTAATGGACAATAGTCTGACTTATAATGGATCAGCAATAGGTCTTTTTGATATAGTTAACTGATTGTTTTGTGAATGGGTTAAGTTATGTTAAGTTAGTTAAGTAGCCTTTATTGGCACAGAAAAAAATTGATACAAGTAAATACAGTTTAAAAGGTAAGTTAAAACCATAACATACATATACAGAGTGGGTATTTAATCTGGTTTAGCAGGAGCATGTTTCCTTACAAGAAGCTACATAAAAGCTTCATGCAGAAGAAAATAAGCTCACCTACTCAGCTGTTTTAGAAAGGAATTATTTTGTAGCTTGTAAGAGATAACAAAGGTTGGTATTTTTTTGACATCAAAGCCCTTAGGAGGATAAAGCTCTATATACCACCCCTTTAAAAACTAAATACAGACCTGTTTTATCTGCTTTCAATGTTTTCTGGAGATATATTCTGAAGTTGTGAAATATAATTCAAGATATCTAGTGGTCTGATTTAACTGGATGGAAGTTTCAGAACAATTCAAGCTCTATTAGGGAATTAACTGGAGATGCGCATTATTGAAGCTGTGTTTAGGCAATGTCTACCTTTAGGTTTAAATTGCAGCTGAGCAGGTTTAAGATTTCTTTTTGTTGTAAGTTTTTTTAAACAAAACTTATATGGTGAAATGCTAAATCATAACTGGATGTTGTCAAACCTGCCCAGTTGCAGATTTAAAAGTCTTCATTATACTTTTACAATGTTGGAATGAAATGTCTGAAGAAAAGGTTCTGCCTAGAAATAGGAACCTTTCTGGACTCCTGTTACAGACCCATGTACAGATATATCAAATAAATTCTACCTTAAGCTATAAATCGTGTATAGTTTTGTACCATAATGCAAACAAATCTTATATTTAAAAACACACAATTTTGGTGTAAATTTGGGTGCAGTGATGTTTCAATTTTAGAGTTCCTTACTTAAGAGAAATGCCACAGAAGAAAATAATTTAAGGTCCCAGTCACACGAGCGGGATACTGTGCCACTGAAGGGAGGCAAATTAGAGCCAGAGCAAAAAGATGCGTGGTAGCATGATCAAATGGGTCCCCGAGATGCCACGCAGACACCGATAGCCGGCGATCACACGGCGATGTTGAAGCACATCAAAGGGTTTTGCTTTCGCATTCTTGTGCATGCGCAATCTTACATTTCTTTGCATACTGTGGAGGCTTGGAAAAAACACATCCAGTGCAACGGGACGCATGCACATGCTGGATGCGCCAGATTAACTCTGCTTCCATGATCCGACGCTCGCCTGCGACCTGTGTTTTCCAGTTGCTACTACCCTTTTGCTGGTACTTTTTAAATCTGCTTCTTCGGGCTGACAGTACGGGTTGGTGACGGGTGTGTTACACTTCCCAGATGTTGCTGTATGAGCGCGCCCATTTGATGCACCCTTAACCCGTCCAGTTCAGGGGGCAAATCCTCCCATGTGACCAGGGCCTTAATATACCTTTAGTGCCACTTCCCCAATAGTCAAATATGTGTCAGCTTTATATACTCAAGAGTCCAGGACTGCCTTTAACAAATCCCAAGAATCTGAATATACTTCTTGAGGAATGAATGCTTAAATGATACAGCTTTAAAGGATGTGACAGATTGAGAGGGAACAAATAGAAAAGCAGTAAAAAGTTCTCTAACTGAAGTACACTATCAGCTTTTTTTCACCTGGAACTGACTTTGTGTTAAGTATGCAACTCAACAAGAGGCAGTGATTTCAGCAAAGTGATTCAGCTTTATTGTAACGGCAACAAGATGATCAGACAACAACAACACACAAAAACAAGTGAAATCTGGGCTGTCTAAACCATGCCCACAGATAAGTTAAGACCCAATGGCATATCAGAGATAAAGGCCAATCAGGTCTATTCCCTCCATAAACATATTTACAACTGCGATTGGTTGCTCAGTACAATTCCATAGGAATGGCCAATAGGAATGTTACATCTTACGATCCAATACTAAGAATCAAGCTTTACATGGGAAAGAATAGGCAGTGTTCACAGTTGAGACATAACACTTTGTATTCCTGAATAGCAGACAACCTCTCACTCAAGCCAGAGGTAAATAAGACAAACCTAGGAAATGTGAAGCTAAATGCCTGTATAAATGTTCTGAGCTGCTAGGGCCAGTAACTTCTGACAAGTCCTAAGGCATAAATACACCTAGAACATGGTAACAGCTGTTATTGACAGCACCATCCACAGAAACTTAGGCGTATGGGGTGGGGGGTTAGAGCACAGACCTCTTTCTCTACATAGAAGGAGAGAGAAAATACCCATCAAGACATTTTTATCCCACTCTTCCTTCAAGGAGCTCATACATACTGGTTCTTCTCCATCAACATATTGTCTCACTACAACCTTGTGAGGCTGAGACTGCATGCAGCTGACCACTGATCGCTCAGTGAACATCATAGTTGAGTAAGGATCTGGACCCAGCTTTGCCATTCCTTGACCAACTCTCTAAGCCCAATGCCAAACTGGCTGTCATTTTAAACCCTGCATTTTAAACCAGTTATATCATGGGAAGTTGTGAATTTAGTGATGCTCCCTTATTGAACTGTATGTTATTTTCCCCTGGTTCCTTAGGGCCAAGGAAAGCATTTGCTGCAGTTTAGTTTCTTTTTCCTATGCTGGTTGTTGGCTACTAGTTTTGTGTTCCAGCAGAGGCCAGGGAAGGCCCTGCTTTATTCTAATAAAACCTGCAATTACAAACCCCCTCTCATCAGTATTTATTTAACAGAAAGCAGTATATGTGTATATATATCTATATTGATATAGATACTTCGTAAAGTTACGTAGAAGGAACCAGAATTGCTCTAATCATTTATAGGCTCAGCTATTGGGATGTTCCAGAAGTAGAATTCTAATTTTTTTTAAAATGTTGTCTTCCTGGAGAAGTATCTTGGACAGCAGTACAAATGAGTTGCTGGAAACTATAAATTTTATAGCTTAAGTAGCCTTATGTTTACACATTGTATGTTATCTGACTAAATAAGGCCTGGAATATCTTTTAAAAAATCATAGTGCAGGCGGCAGAGAATGTTAAATATTACTACAAAAAATTCATTAACAATGGTGGCAATGCTGTGGCCAATTATTGCCCAGTTTCTAATCTGCCCTTTCTGGTCAAAGTGACTGGAAGAGCAGTAGCAGATCAACTCCATGTCCTCTTGGATAACTCATCTGCTCTGGTCCCTTTTCAGTCTGGTTTCAGACTGGACTATGGAGAAGAGATGGCCCTGCTGGCTTTAGTTGACAACCTTCATCTGAATGCAGACAAAGGCCATGCTTTTCTGTTGCTCCTACTAGATTTATCTGCAAGCTTTGATACAGTGGACCATGACATCTTGTTAAGTCACCTGGAGGCAGAAGTAGATATCTGGGGATGTGCTTTAGATTGGTTTGAATCATGCCTCATGAACCAGACTCAAAGGATTGCTACTGGACAACAGTTATCATCACTGTATCCAGTAGGGTTGCAAAGGGCTCAATCCTATCCCCCCTACTTTTCAATCTTTATAAATTATTCATAGTTTTGGAGTTGGCTGTCATTAATATGCTGATGGTGCCCAACTCTGTATATCCTTATCCAAATCTCCTGGTGATGTGGTAGAGGTCCTGAATTGCTACTTGGCTATTGTGGTTAAATCAAAGCTAAATCCTGGAAAGACAGAGGTAATGCTGGTTGTGAATGTGGAGGTCTTGAAGGACAGGACATTGTGCTTCCTGCTCTTAATGGGGTCCAGCTGACACTTGCTGACTCAGTTAGGAGCCTTGAGGTTATACTGGATCCAACATTACTGATGGAGAAGCAAGTTAATATAGCTGCTCAGAAAATGGCACCCTCCCTTGATACAGCCATTCTGGCCACCTAGATCCATGCCACATTAACATCAACACTAGACTACTGTAACACACTTTACATTGGTCTCCCCTCAAAGTCAACTCAGAAACTCTTGGTGCAGAATGTTGCAGGTCAGCTGTTGTTGGGAGGTAGTCAGACTGTGCATATTACTCCCATCCTACAGTCACTCCACTGCCAGCCCATTATTTACCAGGCTCAGTTTACGGTATTGGCTATCTTCGTGAACTTCATTCCTAATATCAACAGGACTGCCTATCCCCTATGCTTCAGCACAGCAGCTTTGCTGAACTGAGTAAGGCCTTCTGCAGATGCCAACTTGCAAATGGGCAAAATCAACAATTGCCTGTACCTGTGCATTCTCTGTTGTGGCCCCCACCTTACGGAACGGCAAGCCTTATGAAGTCAGGAGGGCTCCCACTTCCCTGGCTTTCTCCAAACTATACTAAACAGCAGAGCTATTTTGGGTCTGGAACGTCCTGGAATGGTGTTCTGGATGGCTTCCGAACCCACCGCTCCACCCCGTGGCACCAGCCTGCATCAGTGGCGAGGCCTGGCTGCACTCTGTTGAGTGCCACCAGGCCACCCTTGCTCTCTTCTTGGCAGGCAAGGCAGCACCCATCATGTGGCTCTCCACTGCTGCCCCTGTGCTTGCAGCTGCCGCCCCTGCCACTGAACAGAGTGCAGCTGGGCGATGGCAATCAGGGAGATCCGCTCTTCCCGCCTCAGGCCTGGGCCTTCCCTCCCTTCAGACAGCCTCTGCTGCCTGCCCCCTGATGACTAAGGCAGCGGGGCAGGGCAGAGGACTACAGAGCCACAGGCCTGTCCTTCACTTCGGCGCGTTGTTCGGTTTCACTCTCCTCAGCCATGGTTGCTGCCACCGCTGCCGCCATTTGGGTGCCTGGGACAAGATCCGCTTGCCTCCTTCTGCTCCTGGCCTCTATGTGCAGGGGGCTTTCCTTTGGATCCCAGGACTTGCACTACCCGCCTAAGTGAATAGGTAGGGGGGGACCAAATGTGGGACTGGTGAGCAAAGTTCACTGTGAAGCAATTTTTGCTGCATTCAGGTTGTTGGCAGCGGTCAGAATTTGTCTGGCCTGAGGGGGGCGGGACACCAAATGGGAGGAGATTAGTATGTTTCCCTTGCTGTCTCCCAACTTTCTGGTTAAAACTTGATTTAAAACTCTCATTTAAACCCGGCTACTAGTGTGTGCTGTGGCTTCAGGTGGGTAGGTTTTAAGGGGAGCAGGCTCTATAGGTGCTTAAGTGCACTCATGTCTTTATAGCGATTTTTAAAAAAGCTTTCCTTATTGCTCAGAATCACTTTGCCCATGATATTGGTCCTTTTTATTTAAATAGTAAAAGGTAGAAGGGGAATACTCTTCATTTGGGGCCAGGGCAAAGACATTCTCACACTTAGCCTAGGTGCCAGAATTTTTGAGAACAAAATATGTTAATCTTATCTATAGCCCCACATTTCCCCTTATCTTCTGCAATTATTAAAAGCAGAACCATAAAACATTTTCAGGAAACTTGCAAAAAAAGTTTCCACAGTATTATGGAGCTGTGCAAAACAGGAGTTGTAGAAGACTATGCTTGTTAACCTTGAAGTAAGACTTGCTGTATTCAGAGTGATATGTTGTTGTTGTTCAGTCGCACAGTCGAGTCCGACTCTTCGCGACTCCATGGACCAGATTACGCCAGGCCCTCCTGTCTTCCGCTGTCCACTGACGTTTGCTCAATTTCATGTTCGTTGCATCGATGACACTGTCTAACCATCTCATCCTTTGCCGTCCCCTTCTTCTTTGACCTTCAATCTTTCCCAGCATCAGGGTCTTCTCCAGTGAATGCTCCCTTCTCATTTGGTGGCCAAAGTATTTGAGCTTCAGCTTCAGGATCTGGCCTTCCAAGGAACAATCAGGGTTGATTTCTTTTAGGATTGACTGATTTGATCTCCTTGCAGTCCAAGGGACTCTCAAGAGTCTTCTCCAGCACCATAGTTCAAAAGAATCTATTCTTCGGCGCTCGGCCTTCCTTATAGTCCAACTCTCACAGCCATACATTACTACGGGGAATACCATTGCTTTGACCATGCGGACTTTTGTTGGCAAGGTGATGTCTCTGCTTTTTATCATACTGTTTAGGTTTGCCATCACTTTCCTCCCAAGGAGCAGGCGTCTTTTAATTTCATGGCTGCAGTCACCATCTGCAGTGATCTGGGATCCTAGGAATGTGAAGTCTGTCACTACTTCTACGACTTCCCCTTCTATTTGCCAAGGAGTGATGGGCCCAGATGCCATGATCTTAGTTTTTTTGATGTTGAGCTTCAAGCCCACTTTTGCGCTCTCCTCTTTGACCCTGAGCAAGAGGCTCTTTAGGTCCTCTTCACTTTCTGCCATCAGAGTGGTATCGTCTGCATATCTGAGGTTATTGATCTTTTCCCCAGCAATCTTAACTCCAGCTTGTGATTCATCCAGGCCAGCATTTCGCATGATGTACTCTGCATATAAATTAAATAAGCAAGGTGACAATATACATCCTTGTCGTACTCCTTTTCCTATGCTAAAACAATCAGTTGTTCCATATCCGGTTCTAACTGTTGCTTCTTGACCCTTATACAGGTTTCTCAGGAGACTTGTGAGGTGGTCCGGTACTCCCATCTCTTTAAGAACCTGCCATAATTTATTGTGATCCACACAATCAAAGGCTTTAGCATAGTCAATGAAGCAGAAGTAGATGTTTTTCTGGTACTCTCTTGCTTTCTCCATAATCCAGCAAATGTTGGCAATTTGATCTCTCGTTCCTCTACCTCTTCGAAACCCAGCTTGTACTTCTGGCAATTCTCTATCCACGTACTGTTGAAGCCTAGCTTGTAGGATTTTGAGCATGACCTTGCTAGCGTGTGAAATGAGTGCAATTGTGTGATAGTTTGAACATTCCTTGACATTACCCTTCTTTGGGATTGGAATGTAAACTGACCTTTTCCAATCCTGTGGCCACTGTTGTGTTTTCCAAATTTGTTGGCAAATTGAGTGCAGCACTTTAACAGCATCTTCTTTTAAGACTTTGAATAACTCAGCTGGGATACCATCACCTCCACTAGCTTTGTTGTTAGTAGTGCTTTCTAAGGCCCATTTAACTTCGCTTTCCAGGATGTCTGGCTCGAGGTCAGTGATTATACCATCGTGGTTGTCAAGGACATTGAGGTCCTTCTTGTATAGTTCTTCTGTGTATTCTTGCCATCTTTTCCTAATCTCTTCTGCTTCTGTTAGGTCCCTACCATTTTTGTCCTTTATCATGGCCAGCTTTGCATGGAACGTTCCCTTGATTTCTCCAATTTTCTTGAAGAGATCTCTAGTCCTTCCCAATCTATTGTTTTCCTCTATTACTTTGCATTGTTCATTCAGGAAAGCCTCCTTATCTCTCCTTGCTGTTCTCTGGAAATCTGCATTCAGTTGGGCAAATCTTTCCTTTTCACCGTTGCCTTTAGCTTTCCTTCTTTCTTCTGCTATGTGTAAAGCCTCATCAGACAGCCACTTTGCTTTCTTGCATTTCTTTTTCTTTGGGATGGCGGTGATTGCTGCCTCCTTTACAATGTCATGGACCTCTGTCCATAGTTCTTCAGGCACTCTGTCTATCAAATCTAATCCCTTAAACCTATTCTTCACCTCTACTGTATATTCATCGGGGATGCGATCTAGGTCAAATCTGAATGGCCTTGTGGTTTTCCCAACTTTCTTCAATTTAAGTCTGAATTTTGCAATAAGTAGCTCATGATCTGAGCCACAGTCAGCTCCAGGTCTTGTTTTTACTGACTGGATAGAGCTTCTCCATCTTTGACTGCAAATTATATAGTCAATCTGATTTCGGTGTTGCCCATCTGGTGATGTCCATGTGTAGAGAAGCCTCTTAGGTTGTTGGAAAAGGGTGTTCGCTATGACCAGCGTGTTCTCTTGACAAAACTCTGTTAGCCTTTGCCCTGCTTCATTTTGTTCTCCAAGGCCAAACTTGTCTGTTATTCCGGTTACCTTTTGATTTCCTACTTTAGCATTCCAGTCCCCTATGATGATGAGGACATCATTTTTTGGTATTAGTTCTATGAACTGTTGTAGGTCTTCATAGAACTGGTCCATTTCAGCCTCTTCTGCAGCAGTGGTTGGGGCATAGACTTGGATTACTGTGATATTGAACGGTTTGCCTTGGATTGGGATTGAGATCATTCTGTCATTTTTGAGATTGTATCCCAGTACTGCCTTTCTCACTCTCTTGTTGACTATAAAGGCCACACCATTTTTTCTACGGGATTCCGGGCCACAGTAGTAGATATAATGGTCTTCTGAGTTAAATTCGCCCATTCCTGTCCACTTTAGTTCACTGATTCCCAAGATGTCGATGTTCATTCTTGCCATCTCATTTTTGACCACGTCAAGCTTACCTTGATTCATAGATCTTACATTCCAGGTTCCTATGCAGTATTGTTCTTTGCAGCATCGAACTTTCCTTTCACCGTCAGACACATCCACAACTGAGCGTCCTTTCGGCTTTGGCCCAGCCGCTTCACTCTTTCTGGGGTTACTCGTACTTGCCCTCTGCTCTTCCTCAGTAGCATATTGGACACCTTCCGACCTGAGGGGCTCATCTTCCGGCGTCATATCTTTTAGCCTTTTGTTACTGTCCATGGGGTTTTCTTGGCAAAGATACTGGAGTGGGTTGCCATTTCCTTCTCCAGGGGGATCATGCTTGGTCTGAGTTCTCTGCTGTGGCCTGTCCGTCCTGGGTGGCCCTCCATGGCATAGCCCACAGCCTCATCGAACCACGCAAGCCCCCTCGCCATGACAAGGCAGTGATCCATGAGGGAGCAGAGTGATATAGGCAGATACATGTTCACAAAATTGCAGCCCCAATTTCCCCCATTTTACCTAATGATTTTATCGCCTGGTTTCATTTGCTTTTGGAAGTTTACTTGAGGTCTGTAACTGGCCTTGTCTACCCTTAATTGGCAGAATGCCTTTGTCACAGAAATACAGAGACTATGACCAGGTGTAGGTCTTCTGTGCCACCAAGCAATGCCTGGGGCAAATCTGGCAGTTTTTGCCTCAGGTAACAACAGGTAACAATCTTTCTTTCTTTCCTTCTTTCCCTCCATTCCTTCTCTCTTTCCTTCTCTCTCTTTCTGTGCAGATCTGTGTGTGTGTGTCCCCCATAGCTAGCAATTCAAAAGAGTCCAGTGGCATCTTTAAGACCAATGTTTATTCAGGTACAAGCTCTCCCTCCTCTTGTGAGGGCAGATCTGTGACCACACTTCTGGTAACATGGGGGTGTGACGTAATATGCTAATGAGCTGCACTGTCAGGGTGTGTGGCCTAATATGCTAATGAGTTTCTGATGTTGGGTGTGGCCTATTATACTAATGAATTCCTGCTGGGCTTTTTCTACAAAAAAGAACCCTGCTAAACAGAATTATTCAAGAAGGCCTTTTTATATAGGTGAACAAGGCTGTACTGTAACAAAACAGTTCAGGAAGTTAAAGAATTAGGGACTGTGGTCTATACTACTATATATAGTTCATACTGCTGTTCTATAAGTAGGATCCTATTATGTAATTTTTTTGTATTGTTTAATGTGTTGTGTTAATACTTATGCACTGCTTCATTTCTTTTTCAGATTTCTGTTTGGTTCAGAATTCTACAATCCAAATCATATTGTATTGTTTATTGGATGTCCCATCCTGTTGACTGTATGGACTTATTCTGTGTAATCCACTTTGATTCCCAGTGAGAAAGGTGGACTATAAATAACAAGTAAACTCATTGAAAATAGACCAGGAGTAATATGGTGGACACCAGGGTCCAATCTTAAAGCCGAGTCACACATTTTCAGCATTTCAATATACATTACTTCTATAAACACAGATCTTTACATGGACTTCTCCAACTGCCCTTACAACATAATGTCTACCCAGGTATGAATTGACAGAATTTTGAAAATTATTTTCATAGTATATTAAAATGACAAAAAATAATTAAATTCAGCAGTTGTATCAGTAGCTTTATCAGTTATATCAGCTGTATTCCTGATTAACGTTTATAGAAGAATGTGCTGCTTTGTTCCCTTATATAATAACTGTCATTTTTCACATTGAACTTTTTTTTTTTAGTCCTTACAAGATGTCTTAGTTCACAGTAATGGTCATCTCCTGTATCTTACTTTACTATTCTCTGAGGGGGTCTCTCTCTCTTATCATGCAGGATCTTTACTGCTATTATCACATATCATTGAGGCTTTCAGTGTCTTCTGTGTACAGCTTTCATACTAACCAATAAAAATGCCAAAGGTTCCAGATTTACAAGTATTGCTGTACTTTATAAATTGTTCTGTTATTATCAGACCAATAAGTCCACCACAGTGGATAAAGTGCTCCCACTTTTTCCTCAGTCTTCCAGCAAAAGGGTATCACAAGTGGCCTATGTCCTAGTTAATTTAAAGGATGACTAACAGAGATAACCTCCTTAGGTCCATTGAAGTTAATGGGCTTAGAAGGAAAAATCTTGAAATATATAGGAAAACATGTCTTTGCTTGTTCAGTATCCTAAGTTTCTTGCAGTAATTTATAAGGGATAAATTCCATTTTTCATGCTTGTTAAATCTCTAGGGTGGCAAGAATGTTCCTATAGCCATCTTAATAAGCCTGCTGCAGATACTACTAAAGCTAATAAAATCTTTGATCTTCAAAGTGCTTCTATGCATATTAAACCTGCTTTTTATTATTATTCCCTGCCAAGCATGTTTTATAGATGAAGAAAGGACTGAAAATCCTTCTTTCTCTCCCTCCTCTCCCATACTAATGTAGGAATATTGAGATTTCACAGGATGGTTTCATAAGATTAATCCAAAAATGGACTTTCAAGGAATTTACATCAATGTTTAATTGTGAAAATTTTATTACTAAAAATTATATAATAACACACTTAAACGCAGCAGCACAACAGCACAAAAATTTAAAATAAATTTTAAAAGAAAGTTTTTTTCTTCCTTTCTTATTCCAAAACATAACACTATCCAATGTTTATTAAATTTACCAGTTTCTTAGAAGTGATTCCTTTGAATTCCGTAGCAATATTTTTATTTATAATTTAAATGTATAGACTGCCCTTCTCTGAGTACATATATACCAGTTTTACCAGTAAAGCAATGTCCAGATTTTATTAAACCATTAGTTAGATGATATCTAGGTCACCTCTTCAGAGTCCTGCTTGAGGCCACTTATAGTTAGAATAAGTTATCTATATAAGTACAAACCACGAGAACAAGCCCAGGTACATAAATAGTATACAACTATACCCTAAAAGATAATTAAGTAGGTGCCAGGTAGAATCCCCAAGGTGGCAAACAATAAAAAATACTTAAAATACATACATAAAACAATTAAAAGAAACACCAAACCAAACAAAAAAATCTTCACCTGCTGGCAGATGAAGATGATAGAAGGGGACAGATAGATCTTCTTGGGGAGGGAATTGCATCATTTTAGTGCCACAACCAAGCAGGCCCTTTGTCTGTTTGCCACCCATCTAATGACAGATGGGAACCTGAAGTAGGACCATATGGCTGGGTAGGTTCACATGGGAATAGCCAGTTATTTAGGTATGCTGGCTTCAAGATATTTAGGGCTTTAAAGGCCAATACCAGCACCTTGCATGAGGTCTGGAAGGAAATTGGGAACTAGTATAGGCAGAGTGAACCTAGAGTGTTATGTCCCAATAACATATCCAATCAGAATTTTGGCCACAGCATTCATGGTTTCCACAGTTTCCCTGGGATCCACTGGAAGCACAAGATAGAACTGAGTGTCACCCCAGCCCAGCCTGGATCTCTAGTAACTTCTCCCAGTGGCATCATCTAGATGTTAAAAAACATGGGGAGCAAGGATCCAAATTTGGAACGGAACCACATAATCTGCTGTGTCCAGGAATTTTAGGAGTTGTCTAGCTCAACCACCACACATTCAAGTACCTTGATTAAGGCTGCTACATTTGAGGCTGCCGTCACACACACTAAATAATCCACTGTCAATCCACTTTCAATGCACTTTCCAACTGGATTTTGCCAGTTCACACAAGTAAAATCCAGTTGGAAAGTGCACTGAAAGTGGATTGAAAGTGGATTATTTAGTGCATCTGACCGTGGCCTGAGACTGGACAATATTAAAATCCCCTGTGTCCAGATTATATTTCTTTTATAGTGGACATATCACTACCTCTTTCAGGGCAGGAGAAACCACCTCCCTCTTAAATAGGCATTTGCTGTCTCCCTTACCCTTACCCAATCTGCCATTCCCCCCCCCACATCAAAGCAGATCTAACTAACCAGGAAAGAGAAGTGTTATATAAGAAGGTGGCAGCTTCCAGGTATCCTGTCCATATCCTCCGACTGAATAAACTGAAAGATATCCCATACAACTGGACAAGGTAGTGCACAGGCACCCTTTGAGCCTATCACCGTTAATGTAGAGTCCAAATCCATAAGGATGCAACATATTTTCTCTGTCAAGAAAAATGGTAACAGTGGGTTGCTAAGTAGTCTGTCTCATCCTACAGACCAGAACCCAACAGGCCCATGACCATCTGGAAGAATTCTACATGCCTATGATGGGCAGATACAATGGTGGTAGAGAAGTACTATATCTTTGGCTCTATCACCACCATGGATTAATCTTTAAAATAATCTCTACCCAGAGTCTTGTTTGATTTGTCATGAGTTTTTTCCACTGTCTTGCTAGTCATCTCTCCTGTCTTATCATAGCCTGCAGCCCCTCAGTAAACCAAGGGGTTACCTATGCTACTAAGACCTCAGAAGGGTACCTAGGAGCAATTATGTCAACAGCCCAAGTACCTTCCTCATTCCAGAGGTCTGGGAAGATCCAGCCTTTAAGCTATTCTCTATGGCTGAAATGATCTCAAACATTAGTTAAGTATAACTGTTCAGCTCTATCAAACGTCTTTTTAGCGTCTAACCCCCCACCTGGGTTGATTGACGTTATCTGTGACTATTGTTCATTGAGTGGTCACCTGTG
Organism: Gekko gecko; assembly: GCA_029375565.1. Taxonomy (NCBI): domain Eukaryota; kingdom Metazoa; phylum Chordata; class Lepidosauria; order Squamata; family Gekkonidae; genus Gekko; species Gekko gecko. Next base: position 127,718,261 of record JAPDNY010000009.1, read on the forward strand.
CAGTCACACATAGATACTGTTCACAAGCAGGCCTCCAGAGGAGAGGTTTCTGAAGCTCAAAAACACTTGAGGACACTCCATTTCCTTCCTCTGTGCTGTTTTCCCACCTGTTGCAGCATGATAATGAGGTAGAGCACCCCTCCCTCAGTTCTCTCTCTGCAGCTGCTGAGAGAGGTTCATTAGAAGAAGCTCTTTAACAGAAGCTCTCCTCTATAACCAGAAATCAACTACCAACAATTCTACTTCATTCTGTGTTTTTGAGCTTCAAAAATCTTTCTGTAGTAGGTCTGCATATGTGCAGTATCCATGTGGGACTGCACAAGTGCCATGACAATAAATAGTTTGATCATGAATTTTGTATGCTTTACAGATAACATTCAGTACTCTCTTATTATTTGATGACATGCACTAATTTCCAATAAATCTCTTTTGAGAAGTCAATGTACTTACCAATATTTTTATCTAATCTTGCAGTTATCATTGACTGTATCTTAAAATAGTGGTTAAGTAGAGATACTGGTATATATGACTCTAAGACACGTCTTCCCTGGCTTGTTCATTTGAACTCCTTTCTAAAGGAACAATCTCATTATAGTAATTAAAGGTTTTTTTTATAAAGCCTAAAAGGTCTTATAAAATTCAGGTGTTAACCCATTTCACCGGTCAAGTTCAGAAGTAACATTAAGCAAGCAAGCAAACAAACAAAAAAACCCTTCTGCTATTTTAATTTATTGATTCCTGTACATCTTTCAGCCAACTCCCCACTGAAAGGTTTCCATGGACACCCAATATTGTTAGTAGTGCATGCTCTGCATAGACCATGGTTTTATAGTGATGCTACAAATTCTTGCCATAATTGCAGTAATAATACAGAGAAAAGACCCTCAAATAAGACCTTTGAGGAGGAAAAGGTCAGGTATAGTCCCTAGCATCTGTGTAAAGTATATGTTACTTTAGTTCTTAATTACAGTGACAAAAAGTGGGTGTTTTGTAATTATGAATTAAGAAAACAATACAATTGTCCATCTAAGCAGTCTATAACAAACCCTCACTTTTTGTCCTTTTTCTTGTTTCTTTCATTATTGCCTTCTTGCCTCTCTATGGCTGTGGTCACACACACTAAATAATCCGCTTTCAATGCACTTTCCAGCTGGATTTTACTGTGTGAACTGGCCAAATCCAGTTGGAAAGTGCATTGAAAGTGGATTATTTAGTGTGTGTGACCACAGCCTTTGACTAATAGTACCACTTTTACAAGGCAGCCCATATAGCACAGAGTGAGATAGGGAGGCTTTGGGCTTTCTTGCAAGCTGTAGCCGCTAGAATTATATACACATGCGAGGTATTCCAGTTCTGAAGGATACGGGGTAGAATTTTTCCTTTCTCTTTCCTCCCAATGCCTACCCTGCCGTGCCAAATTTCCCCTTGCAGTTCGCATCTCCTGTTTGCCTGCTGTTCTCCAAGCAAATTCACCTCAAATCCGGCCTGCTGCTGCCTGCCTGCCCAGTTGCTTTCCTGTCTTGCACCACCAAATGTCCATGCCCCTTGTCAGTCTGCCTCTTCTTCATGCTAATAGCTGCAGCATCAAATTCCCTCACCTTTCATTGTCTCAAGATTCCCCTCCCCCTATATTTTATGTATCTGAAATTTCTGAAATTATTGTGGAAGTCCTAGGGGAATACTGCAATTTTCTTGCTGTACTAATATCACACCCAGTGTGGATGGACAACCATGATGTTATAGACCCAAGAAGGGGCAGGGCTTTCCACTGAAACCAGTGGGAAATAATTACAAAAGTAAAATGATAACAAAAGAATCAATGAGGAAATAAAACCATATGAAACAAACCAACAATGAAGAAGTCGCTTTTGGAATTAGCAACAAAAATGAAAGAAAGGAAACAAAGTTCCACAAACAAGTCTAGTGAAGTGTTCTTCATGTGTCCATGAGTTGACGGTGATGCACAAACTTTAAACAGGCTTTAGGAAGAGACTTAGCTTCTGGATGTGTAAATGACCAGTCTGTTTTAAAATTAATAACACTATTAATAACACCATAATGATATGAATAAATTTTAAATATATTTTTCTTCTCTTTTGAACAGGAAATGATAAGTAGAAATGAAACTTTAACTTCAGTGACAGTTTTCACATTAGGAGAATGGACAAATACTGCTGATCTCCTGATTCTTCGTATGGCTGCACATTTGACAATGTTCATAGTGGTCTTTACAATTAGTGTCCCCATTATTCTAACTGGTGTTTGCTATACTTGTGCATTTATTGTACTAATATATCAAAAAGTTAACAAACTAAACAATGATTATTCTAGTACATCGTGGGACAATGCCAGACTAGTTATTGCTCACATCCTCAATGGACTTGGAAGAATACTGCATGGTAAAGTTTAAAATCTTTACATTTCTGTTTTTAGTTAGAGCTAATAGTGATTTCCAGATATAATTTTATAGGCATATAATTCCCCGCACCATCTTTTGCTTTCCAATATAGATTAGCAGGAGGATGCTTGAGAGAAGGCCAAAATATTGCCATGGGCTCAACTTTCCTTGAAGAATTCCTTTCAGTGGGGATTGGGTATTCACTTAGAGGGTGGAATAGCATCATGTTTTCTTGTGCTTTCAGCTATTTCCAAGTATGGTAATCTGATGGGGTTTTTCTTAACCCCTGGGAAAAGAGTTACCATTTTCTTCTCTACACTAGAAAGAGAAAATCTTTATTCTGGTGGCACTAGGAACACTGTTGATGGCAGGGTTAAGCCAGTAGCAACCCAGTGTCTGCAGCACAGAAAGTGTCCCCCACCCCTCATATTGCTTTATTGGACTTCAGTATTGTAAAATTTTATAATTCTTTTTATGAAGACCTTTTGAAGACTGTGTATTAGATCCAGCCAGCTTTTCTGCCAGTGAAAAAGGAAGCTGGAGTTCCCTTTGACCACCCAAAAAAGCTATGCTGTGGTTCATTGAATCTGCATGCACAAAGCATGTGGAGCACAGGTTGTAATAAGAAGGGATATCAGGCCAGGTGGTGGGATCGAACTTGTACATATAGAAATAATTCCTACTTGTTAAATATCAGTGTCAGATTTACTGGTTACAACATTGTACATTATTCTTTCAACAGGATATGAGATTCACGGTACAGAAAACATACCACAAGGGCCAGCTCTCATTGTTTACTACCATGGAGCTATCCCTATTGATTACTCATTTTTCTTAGCTAATCGACTTGTTTTGCACGGGCAACGCTGTTATTCTGTAGTTGATCACTTTCTCTTTATGGCACCAGGTAAGCTTTTACTGCTAAAAGATCACAGATTAAACAAAGTTTTGTGTTTTTCACTTAGAAATGATCATTTTTTAAAAACAACCAACACGCTTGGTAATTTGATTTTCGTAGCAGGGGTTACAGTGGACTTTCGTAGCAGGGGTTACAGATTATTGCTACAGCAGTGCCATGGTTAGACCACCATGCCCTGAAGGCATATCTGAATGTTTCAACCCAATCTTGTTTGCGCAGTGAGCATATTTTAGCTCACCCGCGGAGCCAAATGGACCCTATGTGGCTTCAGGTGGCCCGGTGGGATCCAGTGCCCCCTGGTGGCTCATTAGATGAGCTTGTAGAGGATTGGCATAGCTGACTCTTGGCAGCCATCAATGAGATTGCTTCCCAACACCCTCTGCACCCTCACTCTAGGCTGGCTCCTTGGTTCACCTAGGAGCTGCAGCTATGAAGCGAAGGCTTAGATGGCTAGGGAGCAGTGGTAGCGTGCCTGTGTTGAAGCTACAAGAGCATCCTGTAGGACATTTATGAGATCCTATGAGATGGCAATCAAAGCCACCAAGAGAGAGTACTACGTGGCCACAATTCTCTCTGTGAGCTCACGCTCAGCCCAATTATTTAGAATGATTTGATCTATGACTATTCTGTCACAAGACAGACCAAATGCTAGGGAACTGGACACTGGCTGTGAGGCCTTTGTGAGTTACTTCGCAGATAAAGTCTTGTCACTCCACCATGACCTCCCTGCCACAGCTGAGACAGTGAGTGAACTTGAGGCTCCATGCACGTCTTCTAGTGAGGTTGTGGATTATTTCAGTCTGCTCAGCCTAGAGGAAGTCAACAAATTACTCTCAACTGTATGCCCTACCACTTGCAGCCTTGATCCATGTCCATCGTGGCTAATTAAAGCTGGTTGCAATGGGTTATAAGGTGCCCTAAGGGAGATCATCAACAAGTTCCATAGGGCACTCAAGGAAGCAGTGGTATGCTCCCGCCTAAAAAAAAATCTCTGGATCTGGCTGAATTGGCTATTAGCCAGTTTCCCATTTGCCCTATCTGGGCAACCTAATTGAGAGGGTGGTGGCAACCCAGTTGCAGAGCTGCATGGATGACACTTCCACATTAGATCCCTTCCAGTCTGGCTTTCACCTAGGCCATGGGACAGAGATGGCAGTGGTTGCCCTCACGGACGACCTCCGGAGGCATCTGGATCAGAGCAGTTCTGCGGTGTTGCTGTTGTTAGACCTGTTGGCAGTGTTGACCATCAGCTACTGATCCACCACCTCACCAACACTGGGATTCAGGGGTCTGCCTTGCAATGGCTTTTCCCTTTCCTTCAGGGTTGGGGACAAAGGGTGGCATTAGGTGAACAGCTGTCCTGAAGGCGTCCGCTGGTATGTGGAGTGCCCCAAGGGGCAGTACTTTCCCCAATGTTATTTCACATTTATATGCACCTCCTTGCCCAGATTGCCCAGAGGCATGGGCTGGGATGTCATCAGTATGCAGATGACACCCAGGTCTATCTGCTGTTGGGCAGCCAGTCTGACTCTAGACCAGAAGATCTGGACTTGGTGCTACAAGCTGTGGCTGGTTGGCTTAGACTGAGCTGACTGAAATTGTATCCAATGAAAATGGAGGTTCTGTGCCTGAGTCAAGGTAGTTCTGGGTTAGGGATCCCACTCCCAACCTTCGAAGTGGTGCTGCTCATGCTAGTGCTGGAGGTTAAGAGTTTGGGAGTGCTCTTCGATGCCTCCCTAATGATGGAGGCTCAGATAGCAGCCACTGCTAAGTCAGCCTTTTATCATCTTCAGCTGATCAGGCAGTTGGCGCCCTTCCTTGAACGCAACAACTTGGCAACAGTGATCCATATGATGGTCACCTCGTGATTAGACTACTGTTATGCTCTCTACATGGGGCTGCCCTTGACCCAAGTCCAGAAGCTTCAGCTAGTGCAGAACACTGCGGCCAGGCTGTTATTGGGTCTCCTTGTGTGGGAACACATCCAGCCTGCACTAAAAGCACTGCATTGGTTTTCACTTCAAGGTGCTGGTTCTCACTTTTAAAGCCCTTTATGGTCAGGGGCCTACATACTTTTATGGTCAGGGGCCTTTCCCTACATGTTCCCCACAGAGCACTGTGTTCAGGGTCTCAAAACCATCTGGCTCTCCTGGGTCCCAAAGATGCCAGGTTGGCTATGACTAGGGTCAGGGCCTTCTCAGTGGTGGCTCTGCACTGGTGGAATGAGCTCCCGGAAGTCATGAGGGCCCTGTGGGACCTTTTATGGTTCCACAGGGTCTGTGTGACGGAGCTCTTCTACCAGGCACTCAACCAAGGAGCCGCACCTAATAGCTGAGTAGAAATTTAAGACCCTGTGCCCTAATACCACCATCAACAGCCTGTGCTTCACCAGTATGAATCAGACCAAGATAATAGTTCTAACACCAATGCTGACTGCACTCCTCATTATGATTGATTTGTTACCAATTTTCCGCTATCGTCATATAATATTGTATACTAGCACTTTATGTTTGGCTTTATATATGCTCTATTTTTATGTGTTTTGATTCTTATGGAAGCTGCACTGAGCCTGCTTTGATGGGGAGGGTGGGTATAAATTGAATGAATGAATGAATGAATGAATGAATGAATGAATGAATGAAAGGGAAGTCTAACCAAAGTAAAAAAACTAACTAAAAAGTTTGACACACATCCAAATTTAGGCAACACTGAACTCTACAGAAAATATGTTACACCTCTGTAGGTCAAGAACTACCTTGCTCATTGGACACTTAGGCAGATAATCTGTAGAAGCATAGCTGGGAATGGGGGGGCGTTATGAAAGATGGTTCTTGCCACATGAAGCTGCCTTATACTGAATCAGGCCATTGGTACATCAAGGTCAGTAATGTCTCCTCAGACTGACAGAGCTCTTTCCATATAGAAATCTGTTATGATAGTATGTAGGACTATTTCACATAGAAAGAAACTTCTGCAGAATTTAATATATTCTTCATAGGGTTGCCAACACCCAGATGGGGCCTGGAGATCTCCCGCTTTTACAACTGATCTCCAGCTGACAGAGATCAGCTCCCATGGAGAAAAAGCTGCTTTTAAGGGACTCTATGGCATTGTACCATGCTGAGATCCCTCCCCTCCCCAAACCCCACCCTCTCCCAGACCCACCCCAAAGTCTCCAGGTATTTTCCAACGCAGACCTGGCAACCCTAATTCTTCAGACATCAAGTGAGCACATGACTCAGCTTCTTCTGAACCAATTTAAAAGATCATGATATTTCATGAGTCAGCTGCTACTGGACAAATTTCCTGATTCCTCATAGCCAAGTACAAGAGTCATGATATCCATACCACACACTCCATCCTCTATCTTCTATTCAGTGCCACCTTATTTGATAACACAATTTCCACATGAGCAAAGCCAAAATTGCCACTGAACATGTATTCTACAATCAAAGATTTCTATTCTTTTTATAAGTATGGCATACTTAGGCTCTGCTTGTTCCTTTTATGCTCTTTTTGGCGGTACGTCTTACTAGTCATTTTGTGTGTGAGAGAAAATGAGTATATGAGTTCAGGCACAACTTGTTTCCTCTGTATATTCGTATCTCCTTAATATGTAATCCATTTAGTAATAACACCCTTCTTGAATTCTTATAAGATCTCCACTTCTCTCCCCCACCTCAGTTACTGCTTAGTCTGTCAAGAGCCACAGAGATAAGCCAGGGAAAAGCAGTCTTGGGGCCTCCCTTCTATGCTCCTTCTATACTGTCAGTAGATAGCAGAGTACTGTATATGAAATAGTGAAATAATAAATCAATTGTATAGTTTAGTATGTAATATTTAATAATTAGACAATCATTAATTATTATTATGCCAATTCACTACATAGGCAAATAAGCTTTCTATCTAACTCTAAGCCACTGCCCTGGAATTGAAAGGCCAGATGGCAGCAACATTGTATGTCCAATGACTTAAGGCAACAAAACCAATACTGTAACAGAATGGCTCTTTGTCCCCTACCCCAAATCCCTAAGGCTATCGTTCCAAGATATGCATTGCTTTGCTCTCCAAACAGAGCCTTCTTTCCTTAGCTTCTAGTATTACTTAATGAATTAAAGTGCAACAGTCCTTTTGGGGTATGTCAAAATTTGCCTTTTAGGAGGAGGAGGAGATTGGATTTATACCCCGCCCTTCACTACCCAAAGGAGTCTCAGAGCGGCTTACAAACTCCTTTCCCTTCCCCTCCCCACAACAGACACCCTGTGAGGTAGGTGGGGCTGAGAGAGCTCTGACAGAAACGGCTGTTTTTCAAGAACAGCTGTGCCAGAACTATGGCTTGCCCAAGGTCATCCAGCAGCTGCAAGTGGAGGAATGGGGAATCAAACCCGGTGTAACAGGCTGGATTCACCCCCCTGCCAAAGTAACCCTGTGGTTACTCTGGCGTAGCCTAGAATAGTCCCAGAGGGATTATCTGGCCTAGCCCCTGCCGGGCCAGGCCAGAGTAACCTCAAGGGTTAATCCAGACTAACCTGTGCCTGACAAACCTCTGCCGGGCCCTCTGGGATTATTCTAGGCTAGGCCAGAGTAACCCTGGGATTACTCTGACCGGGGGGTGAATCCGGCCTGTTACACCGGTTCCCCCAGATTAGAGTCCGTGCACTTAACCACTACACCAAACTGTTGTAGACTCATTACAGTTCCCCCCCACAAAATAACCCAGATTTACTCCCTCCTTTCACACTATGTTGGTGTGTCCTAATCAGCAGCTCATCTGTGTTTCCTTCCCTCCACATTTCAGGCACATTAGCCACCTTTTAAAAGATTTTAATCAGTAGCATCATAAATTGAGTTAGAAGGGTATAGATCAGGGGTGTCCAAACTACGGCCTGCGGGCCAACTGCGGCCCGTGGGTCAGTTTTTATTGGCCCGCAGCAAATTCTGAAAATATAATTGAACAAGAAGCAGGACCCGCGATACTTGCAGGGGGGGGGAGAGTATTTCGAAAGGCTCCCAGTCTGCAGGAGCAGCTCCGCAGGTAAGCCTTCTCTCCCCCTCTGGCCCGACAATCCCCCCCCCCACTGCCAATTTTCCCTTCCCCCTGCAGTCACCAGCGGTGAGGCCTGAGTGCCTCCCAGCCGCCGGGCCCGACGATCCCCCCGCCCGCCGAGTTTCCCTCCCCCCGCATTATAGGTGAGTTAGAAATACACACAGTAATCATGTGTCAATATGTCACCTCTTGTGTGTGGCCCGGGCCTTTGCTTATTTTTCTGTATTTGGCCCTCACCAAAAAAACTTTGGACACCCCTGGTATAGATCTACTTAGGATGCTACTGTAAAAATGCCACAGGACACTAGTATTAAACCTTCAGGATTTTTGCTTTAAACAAATAAAATATCCTATGAAGGGAAGTTGCCTTGTAACCTCACAAGCACTAATAAAAATTATGGACAGCCAAGTTTTGCTATAATGTGGCAGAATATGATTTCTTGAAGCACAGCCCTGGATGGGTATAGATGTGTTTGTACAAAATGCAGTGAATGCATATCGATGGCAGCATGAGTATAAAAAATAGGGTGCCAGCTCTGAGTTGGGAAATACCTGGAGATTTTTAGGCGCTGGGACCAGGGCAGGGTGAGGTTGGGGGTTGGGGGGGGAGGGAACTCAATAGGGTATAATGCTATACAGTCCACCCTCCAAAGCAGCAATTTTCTCCCTAGGAACTGATCTCGGTCACCTGCAGATATATTGTAATAGCAGATCTCCAGGTGTGACTTAGAGGTTGGCAACCCTATACATTTTGGATGTACCCTAGTTAGGGCCTAGATCCTATCTCAGGCATTAACAATTGCTGGTGGATTTATGTAGAACATTTCATAATATCCATTCAAAAATACATTTATCTTGTTTAGTGGAATAACTAACATGAATTAATTTGGTATTAAGTTCTCAATGTTGCGCCAGCCAGTTCGGCCCTTGGTGCCAGCAACATTTTTCAGAAAGTAGATGAGGCCATTTTAAGGCAGGGCTTCTTATTCAAACGAAAGGGTTTTTCATAGGTGCAATAGCAGCTGCAGCCACAGGCATTGGATGATCAGGAGAACTGAACCCCCAGACTTGTGGTTTCATTCCCTTTCAAGCTTACCTTCTTTTATCCACCCCCCAGTTCTTTCTCCATCCCTCTCCTCATGCTTTCTTTCTTTTTATTTCCCTTCTGCAATTCTTTTGTAAAGTGAGGAGAACCCACCCCCTTAGATAGCCATTTTTTGTTTGGCCTTGTTTCCTGTAGATGCCATTGCCCTCCCAAAATTCCAATTGTATCTGTAGGCTGAAAACAGGTTGGGGACCCCTGAGTTAGTGTATCTTGACTTTGGACCACCCTTCTTGTGTATTATCCATTCGACAGCTGAGTGCATGAAGATATTGCACTTAAGGATCTTTATATCCATATAAAGGCATACTAGAGATCCTGGATCAGGGCCTTTTATCCCCCCCCCCCATATTCTTTGCCTCTTTCCCTAAACAGGCATCATCTCATCTTAACTGGTGAGACTCCATTAAAGATTCTCCTTGGGAAATATAATCTTAATTGATTCATTAAGAAATAGAGACTCTTAGGAAATGTGAAAGACCCCCAACACAACCATTTAGAAAATATGTGAGATCAGTGATGTAAGTAAAAACCTCTTTCATGATCTGATATCTCTTGGTATTTTTACTTTGATTTAAAATCAGCCATGGGAGGGGAATCAATACCTAGGGCTGCCAACTCCAATCTAGGAAATTCCTGGAGATTTTTGGATGTGGAGCCTGGGGAGGGCAGGGTTTGGGGGGAGGAGGGATCACAGCTGGGTATAATGCCATAGAGTCTACCCTCCAAAGCAGACATTTTCTCCAGGGGAACAGATATCTGTAGTCTGGAAATGAGTTGTAATTCTGGTCTCACATGGATGTTGGCAACCCTAATACATATGAGTCCATGCACCCATATATAAAATGAGTACAGTGGCCCTATTTTCCCACTGACCCCCAAAATCAATGCATAGAAAATGGGAGATAAACATGCAATCCCCTGCTTTACTTCACTGTATTTGACTGTTTGGAGCATTATTTCATACAGGTTGATAGTGGGTTAGAAGTGAATTCTGAGATTAACAATGAATACCAAGTAGAGTTGTCAGCTCTGGGTTGGGAAATTCCTGGAGATTTGGGGGGTTAAGCCTGGGAAGGATGGAATTTGGGGAGGGGAAGGGGCTCAGCAGGGAAGTGATGCCATACAGTCCACCCTCTGGGGCTGCCATTTGCTCCAGGGGAGCTGATCTCTGTATTGTAGAGACCAGTTGTAATTCCAGGAGAACTTCAGGCCCCACCTGGAGACTGACAACCCTAACAGCAAGGCAAGATGGTGGTGGAAGGCAAAGTTTACATTTCCTTGTCAAGGATGTTTGATCTTTGTTTTATAAATATACATCTACATCCAAAATGTTTGGTTAAAAAAGAAGAATGCCAGGAATACCTTCCCCATTGAAAACAATGGAACTGAATACAAAATAATAATAAATGATATTGAATAGCCTTAACAATGTGCACTGAATTAAAAAATGACAACACTGCAAAACTAACAGTACAGTCCTAAAGAGAGTTATACCCTTCTTCCATTTATTTCTATTGAATTGGAAGGGTGTAAGTCTGTTTAGTACTGCATTATATAAGAACCTCTGGTCTAAGTAAGTTTTTGTGTCTTATCATCTGTGTAGTATACTACTTTTGTATTTCTTTCTTTCAGGTTTAAAAACATTATTAAAGATAATGAATTTCACAACAGGTTCAAGAGAGGAATGTCTGAAAATTCTCAAAAATGGCAATTTATTAGGTATTTCACCAGGAGGAGTTCGAGAAGCTTTGTTTAGTGACAATAACTACAGACTTCTATGGGGTAATCGTACAGGCTTTGCTCAGCTAGCTATTGATGCTGAAGTGGTGAGTCCTTGCTTAAAGAGACATTCTTGCAGTACACATATTTTACTTTATTTTTTATTTTACATCTACTGTAATTTGGCTGGAAGAGACAAAATGAAACTTTGCTCAAGACAAGGGCCACAACCTGAATATCATCTTCCATTTGAGGTAACCCATCCCTATTTTGGAGCTCTTGATTTGCAGCCCAGCAGCATGGGAAGGGGCAACGAGGGCATGAAAGGCGAGGGATTCTCTTACACCCTTAACAATACCCCAGTTGAAATAACTTACGCATACAGAGTCTTTCAGAAAAAGTGAAATAAAATTGGCCACAACTTTATTGGCTACAGCTATAACAAGTTTTGGCACAGCATGGGATATTGGATCCCATTCCTGCCAGCTGATGATCCCCTAACTGCCCCAGCCGGCAAGAAAATCTTGGGATGACAGGTTGCTGCATCCCCAGTCCCAGTTCCTTCTGAGTGTGAGGGTAATCCCCAGGCATGTCCCTGGACTGGGCGTTCCTCTTGACTCTCACGCCAAGATCCCTTAAGGAGATCCCCATACTCAGGGAAATGAGCACACAGGCTGGCTTTCCTGAGAATGGATCGGGCCCCATGCTGATACCGCTAAGTTGAGACAAGGAAGAGACTAATTGAAGCAAAACTTGCATACAGACCCCACCTACTAACTACTGCCAAGCAAGGGGTGGGAGAGTGGACAAAAAATCCTGATGTTGGAAAGAGGGCAAGCTGGGGTGGTGCAGTGTCCAAAGGAGCAGCCTTGGTGCCCTCATCCCATCAGCTATCCACATCTCCCTGATAGGTCTGGTGTTGGGCCAGGCGGGCCCCAGTTTCCTGCACACATTGCTGGCACACCCCCTCTACCCCAGCAAGAGCCACCATGGCTGCCCTCACCATCACTGCCTTCCCCACTCCCCACAGTGCCAGAAACAGAACCTGCAGTGAGCCTGGGCCCTGACTTCCTTAAATAAGCATCTTATGATACAACATTGCATGAGGAAAATTAAACCTTTCCTAGAGATTAGCAGGGCGATCTTAAAAATCCTTTCATTAGACTAAGCCCCATTTAATTAATCTAAATAGGCTGGCCCTAAATTTCACATTAATCTTCCACGTGTAACCTAACCATCCTGTTCCCCATCCCCAATGAAATCTAAAGCCAAGATCATGTGACTGATATGAGCAGAATATATTCAGATACACACACGTTCTTCTCGTATTCTAGAAATCAGAAATGGCTGCTGATCCAAATCTGAAAGTTTCTGGCTGCATTTAAGGCATCCATTTGCCAGTGGCTATAACCATAATAAATGTATAAAACTGAACATTCTTCAATCATTTCCTCTATTTTTATGATTATAATCATAGCACAGCCTCCATCTATAACCCTGCAACATTTGTGGCCCCAGTTCAGAAAAATGGACATATCAATATTCAACATCATTTATCAAACCAACTGTGCACAGCTCTAATTTCAGTTTGCAAACATTAGCCACTTAATTCTATGCCAAATTTAGGAGGAAACAGAACACATAACCAAAAACTGAACACTAAAGAACTAAGAGCCCTAGGCAGAAGATCAACTTGAGAACATGCAGCATAAGGACAAGAGAAGAAGGATCAAGAGAACATGAGAGATGATGTAAACTCTTGGGAATATATTGATGGAGAATGATGTGTGTTGTTCGGGCTCATAAGAGGAGGGTGTGACAAAAATGTACTTTGGAGAGGGAGGGGTAGCAAGGACTCTCAGATAAGATATGTACCCAACAGCTATGTACCGGTTGCTCAGAGGCATCTCTGCAATCTCCAAGGTTCTCACCAACCCAAGTTAGAGTGGTTCACAGAAGAACATGGCCTGCTGACCCACTGGGGAAGGTATATGTACTGCCAAGACCATTGTTGACAGAAGTGCTACAGGTGGTACATGATTCTAGACCTGCTGGGCAATTCAGTCATAATAAAACAACATATCCGCTAACCTGAGAATTCTGGTGGCTCTGAGTTCAATCTGATGCAGCCTGGTACTCGGTCTCCTGTGAAGTTTGTAGGCAAGCCGAAGACCTTCCTGGCAAACCCTCTGGACTATTACAACCATTATCCACTCCCACAGGACCCTAGAAGACTATATCCATGGACTTCATCACTGATTTGCAGCACTCTAAAGGCCACACATGTATCCTTGTAGTGGTGGACCTGTTCATGAAAATGGACTGCTTCATTTCCTGTCCCAGACTCCCCACAGCTCAGGACACCACACAGCTATACATCCAACACTTCTTCAGTCTCCACAGAATACCAGATAATTTAATCACAGATCGAGGGGTCCAACTCACCTTGCAATTTTGGCGGACCTTGCATTCTCTTCTTAGCACCCAAGTCCATTTATCCTCTGCCTACCACCCCTATTCTGATGGACAGACTGAATGCACCAATGCAACCCTGGAACAGTATCTTAAATGCCACATCAACCAACAGCAAGAAATTTGGGTAGCCTTACTTCCTCTTGCTGAGTTCGCCTATAACAATGGGGTGTGCTCATCCACTCAGTGAACACCTTTCATAGCAAACTATGGCTATATCACCCTTGGTTCTTCCCCTGCACTACACCTCCTTCTGGTGTCCCTGCAGCTGATGATTGCATACAGGAACTTCAATCCATGTAGAAGCTGCTACAAGTGCTTACAAAGAGGTTTGCTGATTGCAAATCTCTGAATGTAGGAGACTCTGTGTGTTTATCCACCCATCATATTCATGGCCAGAGGCCTTCCCGCAAACTGAATGCCAAGTTTATTGGCCCATTTTTAATCATGGATCAAATCAATCCAGTAGTTTATTGTTTGCAACTGTCACCAAAGCTCCTGATCCATCTTGTGTTCCACCAGTCTCATCTAGTCTCTGTCTTACCTCCAGATCTGCAAAGGCCCCAGCTGCTGTCTCCCCCACCAATAATTGTTAATGGACAAGAGGAATATGAAGTTACCTAGGTCGTTGATTTCCCTCAACATTGAGGTCAATTGCAATACTTGGTCTACTGGAAGGGATCTGGCCCAGAAGACTGTTCTTGAGACAACCCCCCCCCCCAATCTTCATGGTCCAGACCTCATACACCATTTTCACTGCACATAGCCCCCCAAACCTAGTTTGCCAGTTTGGAGGGAGGTGCTGAGGTGGGATGGAGTCATGGGTCAGCCAGAGCTCAGTGATAGCAAGAAGAGGACTCCTCAGGAGAAGAGGAGCCCTGTGTAGCCAGCTCTGAATCAGCAGAAGCCAGCAAGCAGGAAAATGAGTTGCAAGCTTGTCAGGGTTCACAGCTAACAGCTGGTGCAGAGCCACTGACACTCTTCAGTCCTAATTCAACAGGTGAAACATAATGGGTCATGTCAAGCCCTCCAGTATCACTCACACCCTTACAGCACCGCAGACAGAGGCTAAGAATGGAATTACAGGAGAGATGACAAAGTACACACCTCCTGGCCCGACACCAGCTGCTTGCTGATAGCAAAGATGAGTAGCTGCAGGATTACTCTTGAGCAGCTGGCTGCAAGCATTAAAGTATATGGCTATAAAAACCAATAAAGCAAGGCTGTAGGAGTGGAAGTAACAAGTTGAAATTCCTCCGACATTGTGACCACTGCATCAGAGCCTGCCTTGTTTCTGTGACTCTTTGAACTGTTCCCTGACTCTGCCTTTATCTTGCCCTTGAACCTGCCCATGGATAACTTTTGGACTTCCAGACCTTGCTGTACAGACTGACCCTTGGACCAGACTAATCCTGGTGTGGACCTTGACTATGCTGTTTGAGTTGGTGCCCTTGCCTTACTCATTTCATGCTCTGATGGCACAGCCCAAGCTGACCCTGGCCCAGCTCCTGACAAACTTACTTCACATTGCAGCCAACCAGTAGCCCTTGCTCTGATGCTGCCTTCTATCACTGATCTTCAGAAGTTTGCTGGTTCTAAATATGGAGGTTCCCTTTAATCATAGTTAGTGGCATTTCAAGGACTTATCCTCCAAGAATCTGTCTAACCCCCTTTTAAAGCCATCCATACTTGTGGTCATCACTACATCCAGTAGCAAGGAATTCAGTAATTTTATTACTCATTAAATTAAATAGCACTTCCTTTTGTCTGTCCTGAATCTAGTGCCCATCAACTTCATTGGGTGCCCCCAAGTGCTCTTATCATCATTTCAGGAAAGGAAGAAACTTCTCTCCTTTAGCTTTCTCTACCTACACATAATTTTATAAACCTCTGTTATGTTCCCCTTAGGTATCTTTTTTCTAAACTAAAACGTCCCCACCTTTCCTCATAGCCCTTTAATCATCCTGGTTGCCCTCTTCCATACTGTTTTCAGCTCTGCAATATCCTGTTTGACCAGAACCTACATACTCCAACTGAGGCCTCTCCATAGATCTATTAACGGGGATTTCAATATTGTCAGCTTTATTTTCAGTTCCTTTCCTAATAATGCCAAACATGGAGTTTGCCTTTTTCACTGCTGCCACATACTGAGTCAAATTTTTCATTGTCCATTGCAACCCTAAGATCTCTTTTCCCTCTTGGTCTCAGAAAGTTCAGACCCCATCAGCATATAACTTCATTTAACATGTTGCCCACCCACCCACCTCAGAGAAATCCTCCTGTGGCTCTTCACAGTCTGTCTTGTTTTTCATCATCCTGAATAATTTGGTATCATCAACTGCACCTGCCATGTGTTGCACCTCAAGGATCTCAGAAGTAGTCCTGACAAAGTCAAAGAGGAGAAAGAAGACAAGAAGGGATATACTTGGTGGGAAAGGGGAGGCGATGGCAAGCAGGACAAAAGAGAAAATTAGGAGGCAAGTTAGATTTCCCCCTCTCTTGTAAGCCTTTCTTATTACTATACTATATGTGCAAATATCAAAAGATTTTGTAGGACGTATGATATATTCAGTTCAGAGCAGACTACATTCAGTTTCAGCTTACGTTGCAATATCCAAGATAAGATTCTAGTTAAGCCAGCATGGTGTAGTGGTTAAGAGCAATGGATTCTAATCTGGAGAACTGGGTTTGATTCTGCACTCCTCCACAAGAAGCCAGCTGGATGACCTTGGGTCTATCACAGCTCTTTCAGAGCTCTCTCAGCCTCCCCCTCACTACTTTAGTGGTGCATAATGCTAAAGGACTAGAACTTAAGGTTGCCAGACAATCTTTGTATTTCCTGGCTGTACTACACACATTGCCATATGATGATTATTATTATTCTAGTGAAGCAGTTAGTACTATTAGCAAGAACAGAAGGAAGTATTAGGTGGGTAGGCGTGTTGGTTTGAAGTGGCAGAACAAAGTTTGAGTCCACTGGCATCTTTAAAACCAAAAAAGTTTTATTCAAGGTATAAGCTTTTATGTGCACACACACTTCTTCAGTGTGTGTGTGCACATGAAAGCTTATACTTGAATAAAACTTTGTTGGTCTTAAGATGGATTGGTCCAAAATCACACAGTGAACTTCTACAGCAAGTTAGACACTTGAACCTAGGTCTTGCAGATCCTTCTCTGAAGCTCTGACTGCTACTCCACACTGGCTTTCAAGCAGCTAGGCCTAGTTGGGTGGTTGGGTGGCATCGTCCCCATGAGGTTACTCACAAGGCCTAGGGTTGCCACCGGTCCTAGGGTTGCCAGCCTCTAGGTGGAACTTGGAGATCTCCCAGAATTATGACTGAACTCCAGATGACAGAGATCTGATCCCTAGGGTTGCCAGGTCCTACCTGGCTGCTGGCAGGGGGCTCCAGGGTCCATCCTGGGATATTCTGGTGCCATGTGCAAAGCATGCACACCACAATGACAGAAGTGACATCACCACATTGCCGATGTTGGGGAAGGTGACACACTAGTTTTGGGGCAAAACTCTATGATTTGAGCCCAATTTTATCACGGAGTTTTGCCCCAAAACTAGAGTGTCACCCCCGACATTGGCAACGTGATGACATCATTTCTAGATGACATCATTATGTTGCATTCAGAGGCATTTGCAGGTGGAGTTCCCCCCCACTGGTCAGTTGGCTGGCAGTGGAAAGGGGCCCGCAAAAGTGGGGGAACTTCTGCCTGGACTGGGTGCCTCGGAACCTTATCTGTCCTCCTGGAGAAAATTACTGCTTTAGGGAGTGGCATTATATCCAGCTGATGCCTCTCTGATCCCCAAGCCCTGACCTCCTCAGACTCCACCACAAAAATCTTCAGGAACTTCCCCACCTGGAACTGGTAAGCCTAATCAGGCCTGGCACTAATAAGTCCTCCCTCAAAGGCCAAAATAGTCCTGGAAAGGACCCTGCCCTCTCCCCTGTCTTTTTAATCACAGAAACCTAGTCTGGAATATAGCGCTTACCTAGGAACAGTCACTGAAGGAGTCCATTGCTTAAAGTTACAGGCACTCCTTTTATTGGTTTTGGGGGGTTTTTTTGGTTTTGATTTTTTTTTAATTTCTGCAAACCTGGAATATTCAGGTTTGTTGAAAGATCTGCCTTGCCCATTCACAGCTCTGGTCAGTTGATTTAAGTAGCCTCAGATTTCACCAGCTTCATTAGTAGTATGTAGACAGCATAGAAGTTACATAGGAATTAATCTCACTTTGAATACAAATGAAAGGACTGCAGCATTTCAGTCAGGCAACACTGTTGTCTACTGACTATAGGTGCAAACCTAAATGGGCAAGAAAAACAGGACTGTAATCTTATGTTAGCCTTTGTGCAATACTTTCACAAGTCCCCTTTAAATTACAATAATGTGATATCCCAAGCTAAAGGACAGAAAACACTCATGTTTGTTTGAAGAGTGAACAGAACATAAAAAACAAAATATCACAGATTTATTTTATTGATAATGACTACCTGTGCATTTCCAGAATTAGAAAAGGTTCACTAAATATTGCAAGAGCATATCAGAAGAGAC
Organism: Gekko gecko; assembly: GCA_029375565.1. Lineage (NCBI taxonomy): Eukaryota > Metazoa > Chordata > Lepidosauria > Squamata > Gekkonidae > Gekko > Gekko gecko. Next base: position 127,736,487 of record JAPDNY010000009.1, read on the forward strand.
TGTTGTATTGTTCATCACTAATAATGGCAAAAAAATACAATAGATACCTGTGAAACCTACACAGTTGCATTCCACAGAACAATTCAATGTGCACCTCCCCACACATTAAGATTATTACAGGGCTTGTTGAAGGTGCCTCACCCATGAGAGTACTGCTTAACAGCCAGCCAAAACTCCACTGCCACCAAAGTATGTGCATGCGTGCATGCATGTCCATCTGCAGGCTGCTTTATTGTATATGCTTATCATACAATAAAGGATACAGGATAATATAACACCAAAACAAACAAAAATCATAATTGCAATACCTTGGATCCAGAGAGACTCTTGGGTAGGTGGAAGTAGGGTTGCTATCCTCTAGGTGGGCCCTGAAGACCTACCAGAATTACAACTGATCTCCAGACTACCGAGATCAGTTCCACTTGAGAAAATGGCTGCTTTGGAATGTGGACTCCATGGCATTACAGACTGATGAGCTCACTTCCTTCCCCAAACCCCACCATCCCCAGGCTCAACCCCCAAATCTTCAGGAATTCTCCAACCTGGAGTTGGCAAGACCAGGTGAAAGGCACACCACATATAAGGGTGGGGAAGATGTCCAATTTCTTTCTTTCTTTCTTCCTTTCTTTCTTTCTTTCTTTCTTTCTTTCTTTCTTTCTTTCTTTCTTTCTTTCTTTCTTTCTTTCTTTCTTTCTTTCTTTCTTTCTTTCTTTCTTTCTTTCTTTCTTTCTTTCTTTCTTTCTTTCTTTCTTTCTTTCTTTCTTGTTTATGAATGTATTAAAATAGACAAGATGATGAGTTACCATCAAATGAGTCTCCATAAAATAAATCACCCCAAGCCCTATTATTGCAAGACATTCAACCAAATGTCCTCATGTTTTGTATACCTCTCTTCTGAAAAACATTATATATATGCTGTTTTATAGCAAAATCCAACATACCTTCTTGTCAAAGATCTGTGCATGACATGGAATTCTGCTTCCAACCCTGAAGAACTAATCTTTTAGAATGTAGTATGGTTGCCAGCCCCCCCCCCAGTGGAAGTGGGGCCCCCCCACCAGGTCCCACTCCCTGTCACTGATCAGCTGGCTGGCAGGGGGGACTTACCTGGAGAGAGAGGGAGGGCTAGGCTATGCGGCCAGTAATGTGGTGATGTCACTTCCGGGCAACACTATGGAAGCCATTTTTTCCTTGCCTAAATACTAGAGCATTGCCCTGACATCTCAGTGTGATGACATCACTTCCCTCTCATTCCTGGTAAGTCCCCCCATCCCCTGCTGGATGCCAGAAGGGACCTGGCAGTCCTAGGCTGTAGCAGTCACCCCACAAGATCTATACTTTGTTCTCCTTTCTAAATGAATCACTCGGTGAAAAAGACCCAGCAACAAATACATCTCTGACAGGTCTAAAGACATATCTAAACAAGTTTATCTGCTTTTTCACTTTATGTCACAGTGGGACAGAACCACATTATGTCACCCTGGGCAGAACCACATTGTATGAAATAAGGTCCCTCTTTCCTTGTTGCAGTGTCAGCAGCAGGCCTGTAATATTAAAACCTGATTTCACCAAACTGACAGGGGAACATTATACTCAGAAGTAGGGTTGCCAGGTCCCTACCTGGCAACTGGGGGAGCGGATGGGGGGACTTACCAAAAACAGCAGGGAGGCCCAGCCAATGTACAGTGACATGCCTATTTCATTGACCATGTGACCTAGAAGTGGTGTCATCACGTCTGGGAAGTTGGGTTGATGCTCTGTTATTTGGGCAAAAACTATGACAAATTTGGCTTCAGCCATAGAGTTTTTGCCCAAATACCAGAACATTTCCTAAAGGGGATTTTTTAATTGCTTTTTCTATAAACTACAATGAAAAAAAGGGGAGGGAACTGCAAACTAATGGTGAAAGTAAAGAAAACCCACTAAACACCCAAAAGATGGTGGTCATACATAATGCTTATAGAATCAGCTTATTAGCTCAAAGTTACAGTTAGTTCATTGAATATGTTAATCTAATAGTCTATTTAAACTGAAAAATACTAAAATTGAAAACTCTCCCATGTCTGCCTTCATAAAGAGCAAAATAAGAAATAGTTATACAAAATAAAAAAACTTTAAAACGTTCCAGAGTGCAATAACTACTCATTTTTTGTCCTTCTTCTTTCTCAAGAGATAGCTTGTTTTGGGGGCTGCTGCCCCCAATGCTGAGTCTGAGTTCTCATCAGAAGATGCCACTGCTCCCTCTTCATCACTTTCTTTGGTGCTGTTGTCTTCCTCTTCTTCTCCTCCTTTTGCTGGATGACTATGAAGATGCAAAAACTCATGTGCTTTTTCAACAGAGTCATTTTTTTTTCTTTTTTGTCCATAATTTGAAGATTATGTCTTTGGGAACAGTCCATCTGTAGGCAACGTTGTTTTTCTGTAAAAATAGAACCAAGTCCCTGTATTTCCTTCTTTTCCTTCTTATTTCAAATGGAATATCCTTCAACACTTTTATTTCTTTGTTCTTGATTTTCAGGGTAGCTCTGTTTGTCACTTTAAGTATTTGATCCCTCACTTGTCTTCTGGAGAATCTCACCGTAACTTCCCCGGGCAGATTATTTTTTCTTATGAATTCTGAATATGACCTAAAGATTATATCAATTTCGCTTTGTAATATATCCATTTTCACATCTGCAGTCGGGCCCAAAGCATCACACATAATCTGCTTCGGATCCTCTCCCTTCTCTTCTGGGACACCTAGAAATCTTATGACATAGCTTGCCCTTTCCACTTGCAGCTGTAACAAATGGGATTCATTGGTTTGTCTCTTTTTCTCTGTCATTTGCAGTAGTTTTTGAAGCTTCTTAGTATTGGCACCCACCTCTTTAAGCTCTTGTTCCATTTTTTCTGTTTTTTTAACTGTCTCGTTCAATTGAGTTTGCTGTGCATTGAACTTGTGGTGTAATGCCGTGACTTATTCCAGCAGAGGTCACAACGCTTCACTCAGCATCCTTTGAAGCTCTGTTGTTGAGTCCTGTCTAGGGACAGAACTTGCTGGGTTGGCATTTCTGACTGGCAGCTTAGGTTTCATTTGTTTATCTTTCTCGTCCCTCCGTGGAAGTGCCATGTTGAGAAATTGTTTATTTTTTGTAAAAGTTATCACAGTCTCTAGAACTCTTTGCAAAGCCTGGTAAGTTCTTACAAGTTCTTTATTTTAGTCCATCTTGCTTCTATAGCCCACCCCCCTTAAGTCCGTGTTTCCTTCTTATCGGGGAGAGTTCCTTCCCCCCTTGCTTTTTAAGAGGAGGTTTTCGGCTAGATCTTTGGTGCTTCTCGCTTTCACTTAAGACTCACATTTCAATGATGTAGCCACTTTCATCTGCTTTTAGCTCATACGCTCGGCCACCAAACGCTTGTCCCAATGTGTGTTCTTAGTTCCTTTCATGGACGCTCCACAGTGGGACCTTTGGGGCATGGAAGAGCCCCCCTTCGCCAGCTAGTCACCGGAGGAAGAGCTCTCCTAGCGCCCCATGGCTGGGAGCCCAACACAAGGGCTCTGGGGGTGCTGCAGACAATCACACCCCCTCCCAGCCACAGACGCTGGCATGCGACTTCCAGGAGATCAGGAAGCTGCAGCCGCCAGCAGATGCCAAAACTGGAACACCAGAGCATTTCCCTGACATCCCAAATGTACCCTGACATCACTTTCAGGTCATGTGGTCACATCAGAAACACACCACAGGATTTGTTCCCCTCTGCTGGCCAGCTGATTGGCAGTGAGGAGGTGGGCCTTGGCAGCAGGGGACCCCTGCCTCCACAGGGAGTCTGGCAACCCAACCTGGAGGGCTATTTTATGTTGCATAAGCCATCAGTGGAGATCTAATGGAGTCTAATACTTTCCATTGGAAAGTACCAAATTCAGTGTCTATATCTTTTCCCTGAGCTTCATGGATGTTCAGAAGTCCTTAGTTCCAAATATAGAAATGCATATAGCAGTTTATGGACTTGTGGTAGAGATTTCATAGTACTTAGAAACATGAAAACCTCAGGAGTTTTGGAGACCATTAACACTTCTGGACTCCACCCTGATAGTAGTCTATGTTTGGGGTTGAGAACTCTGGGTTGGGAAATTCTGACCTGGACACTTGGGTGTGGAGCCCAGGGAGTGCAAGGTTTGGGAAGAGGAAGGACTTCAGTAGGGAGATGCAGAGTGCAAGAATCTCAAGCTAGGGAGTGGTTGTATCAGGCAGAGATTGGAAATGTTTACAAGTGAAGCATAGATAAGGTAGTCAACCTTCAGATGGTGCCTGGAGTTCTCCCAAAATTAGACCTGATCTCCAAAATACTGAGATCAATTCACCTGGAGAAAACAGCTGCCTTGTTGGGTGGATTCTGTGGCATTATACACAAGAACATAAAAAGAGCCTTCCCCTGATGTTGTCTCCTCACTCTGGGATTCAGAAGCTTAGTGCCTCTGAATGTGGAGGTAGAACATAAGCCTCTGAATCCCAGAGCCAGGAAGCAACATCAGGGGAAGGCCTCAGCCTCTATGCCCTGTGGTTAGGCATCTAGAGGAACTGGTTGACCACACTGTGAGACATGATGCTGGACTAGATGATTGATCTGATTGATTGATTGATTGATTGATTAGGCTTATATCGTGCCTTCCCTTGCAAGCGGGCTCAGGGCAGGTCACAACAGATGGACTGTTGGCCTGATATTATGTATAATGCCACAGAATCCACCCTCCCTCCGGCAGCCTTTTTCTCCGGGGGAACTGATCTCTGTAGTTTGGAGATCAGCTGTAATTTTGCAAGATCTCTAGGTGCCACATGGAGGTTGACAATCTTATCTATGCCTCAAGTTGTAAACATTTCCAGTCTCTGCCTGTTACAGCCACTCCCAAGCTTGAGATTCTTGCACTGCATCTTCCACTATTCTGATGAATTCCCTAGCCCTCAGAAGTGGCCTTTCAGGGGAACAAGTGACTGCAGTGGGGAAGGCATGTTGTACAGGCAGATCTCCACTTCTACTTGTCTTGATCCAAACTGATAACATGCCAGCAGGTCAATCTTAAGAACACTTCTTTGAGAATAAGCCCCACTGAGTAGACTTGAGTAAGACGAAATCGAAAGTACAGGTAGTCTCAGCTTATCATACTAGAAAGTGCTGGAATTAAGCTTCTTGACAACAGCAGTTTCACTGCCTGGCCAGTTTGGTTCTTGCTAGCAACCAGTTCAGTTCAATATTTCCTTTTGATGTACCTTTACAAATAAAATAAAGACACGTGTTGGACATGAGCCTTCTATGTGGATTCCTCTTCATGAAGAAATTGTACTGTGAAGAAATTGAAGAAATTGTACAGTGTAGAAATTATACAGTGAAGAAATTCTACTGAGATCCCAGGAGAGAGAAAAAAAACCCAATGTAAAATGTGGACACAGAGTGTATTAGCCAAGAAAGCTACAGCATATGCCCAGTTAAAGTACTGCATTTTGTGGAAGAAATGGATACTTTTGTGAATTGCTTGGTTTAGGAAATGCTACTTGTTGAAATTGCCCCAGGCTCATAGGCTAATTTTTGGCATTAAAATTTACACAGACCATACAGTTTATATATAGACTAACAGTCAAACATTGTGGTGTGTCTACAATGAAAATAACAGGAAACGAGTTAATTTTTGTGTAGTAGCACAGTAGAATTGATTATTGCCCTAGTTCATAGAAAAAAAACTTAAGAAATGTTTCAGTGTTTTTTTAATTTATCTTTTTAGGCCATCATCCCAGTGTTTACCGAAAATATTCGTGATGGGTATAGGACACTTGGAGATATATGTAAGTGTTCCATATATGATTTCTTAACTTCTAAGATGCTTGACTTTGACTAAATATTCAGCTTATTTCACTTCTGTGATAAATATTTTATTTAGAAATTTCTACTATTTTTCTTGCTTAATTCTTTACTTTCCTATGGTATAGATTAAAGTTTTTTACATGCTACATTTGTATTTCAATTTCACAAGACCAGGAGCAACTGCCACACAACTGATTTCTAATCATTTTGTTTATTTACTAGAAATAAGGCCCATTGTGGAAATAAATACAATGAGCTCTAGAAAGAGGCTCTAGGAGAGTGACCCAGCGTCAATTTGCTGTGGCAACCTCAGCGGGGTATAATGACACAGAGTCCACCATTTTCTCCAGAGGAACTGATCTCTGCTACCTGAAGAGCACTTGTAATTTTGAGTGATCACCAGCCCTCCCCTGGAGACTGGCAACAATGAGGAAATGGCTGGTTTGGAGGGTGGAGTCTATGACATTGTACCTGCTTGAGGTCTCACCCCTCCTCAAACCCCACCCTCTCCAGGCTCCACCTCTCAAATCTCTAGTAATTTCCCAACCTGGAGTTGGCAGTTCTATCTTCTTCCCAGCCAACCATCAGCCTTTCTTTATCTGCCCCTCTGATTTCAGCTTTCCATCTCCTCCCCCCTCCCCCCTGGAGAGCAGTTGTAATTCTGAGTGATCTCCAGCCCTCACCTGGAGACTGGCGACAGTGGTTCCCCAGGAGGAAAAGTGCAGTCTTTCTCTGCAATGGGGACCAAAGCAGCTTACATCATTCTCCTCTCCCCCTTTTGACTTGCACAACAACCCTGTGAGGAAGGTTAGCTGAAAGTCTGTGACTGGTCCAAAATCACCCAGTCAGCTTCCACAGCAAGAACCTGGGTCTTGCAGACCCTGCTCTGAAGTGCTAACTGCTACACCACATTGGCTGTGGTATCGCCTGATATCACAACTGAACTCCAGACAACAGATCTCTCGCTCCCCCTGGAGAAAATAACTGCTTTGGAGGGTGGGCTCTATGACATTCTGTTCAGCTGAGGCTGCTCCCCTCCCTAAACTCTGGCTTCCGTAGACTCTACCATAAAAACTCCAGGAATATAAAAAGTTTCAATTGTAATCTAATTTGATGTTCATAAGATTTATTAAATGTCATTGTCATTTTTATCACAGTGTTTGTTTGTTTGCTGTATTTCCCACCTGGAGATTGGCAACCCTAGGCCACACAGCAGGGGGTTGAAGGGAATGGTTTGATGGCTCCTGGCCCACCTCAGTAGCCAGCCAGCCATGGCAGAGCCAAGCAGGAGAGACAGCCGTTTTCATAGTTTATTCTGACAGGAAAGTGTCCACACTGGCAGTGGGCAGAGGAGAAGGTTACACTGAAATGACTGGTCCAAAATCACCCAGTTAGCTGCCACAGCAAGAACCTGGGTCTGGAACACCCTGCTCTGAAGTGCTAACTGCTATGCCACACTGGCTGTGGTATTGCCTGATATCACAACTGAACTCCAGACAACAGATCTCTCTCTACCCCTGGAGAAAATAACTGCTTTAGAGGGTGGAGTCTATGACATTCTATTCAGCTGAGGCCTCTCCCCTCCCCAAACCCTGGCTTCCACAGACTTCAGCAACCTGGAGCTGACCTCCCTAGTCAGGACTGGCCCCAATGAGTTCCCCACAAAGGTCTGGAAAGGGATTCATTCCTTTGTCTTTTTACTGACAGAACCAAGCTTGGTTGCCTAGCAACAGCCACTGAGGGAAAAGTTAGTCCTACAGGAGCCAAGCAGGAGAAGTGTCTTTGTCAGGAAAGATAGCCATTTGGCAGTTATTCTGACAGGGAACAGTGGCTGAGTTGGCAGTGGGCGGGGAAGTGGAGCAGACCCAGCCCCCAGCCAATAACATGAGATTACTGTTGAGTGCCAGCTGACGGGCCAATGGCTGATGAAGCGCACAGCACAGCCAATGGGAGAGATGGAAATGGCCAACATGTCAAAATAATTATACATATATATAAGATTATATATGTTAAGATTGCTGGGGAAAAGATCAATAACCTCAGATATGCAGACGATACCACTCTGATGGCAGAAAGTGAAGAGGACCTAAAGAGCCTCTTGCTCAGGGTGAAAGAGGAGAGTGCAAAAGTGGGCTTGAAGCTCAACATCAAAAAAACTAAGATCATGGCATCTGGCCCCATCACTCCTTGGCAAATAGAAGGGGAAGTCGTAGAAGTAGTGACAGACTTCACGTTCCTAGGATCCCAGATCACTGCAGATGGTGACTGCAGCCATGAAATTAAAAGACGCCTGCTCCTTGGGAGGAAAGCAATGGCAAACCTAAATAGCATGATAAAAAGCAGAGACATCACCTTGCCAACAAAAGTCCGCATGGTCAAAGCAATGGTATTCCCCGTAGTAATGTATGGCTGTGAGAGTTGGACTATAAGGAAGGCCGAGCGCTGAAGAATAGATTCTTTTGAACTATGGTGCTGGAGAAGACTCTTGAGAGTCCCTTGGACTGCAAGGAGATCAAATCAGTCAATCCTAAAAGAAATCAACCCTGACTGTTCCCTGGAAGGCCAGATCCTGAAGCTGAAGCTCAAATACTTTGGCCACCAAATGAGAAGGGAGCACTCCCTGGAGAAGAACCTGATGCTGGGAAAGATTGAAGGTCAAAGAAGAAGGGGACGGCAAAGAATGAGATGGTTAGACAGTGTCATCGATGCAACGAACATGAAATTGAGCAAACTTCAGTGGACAGCGGAAGATAGGAGGGCCTGGCGTAATCTGGTCCATGGGGTCGCGAAGAGTCGGACTCAACTGTGCGACTGAACAACAACATAAGATTATCTTTTTCAAATGAATACCAAAGATACGTAGGATCCAACTTCTTAAAAATTAATAAAACTAATACAATCAGATAGTTATATTCATTTTCATGCATTAATAAATGGCTCATTGTTTTCAGTGTGGCATAATTTAAGATAATTTAATATATAATTAGTAGTAAACATCGGAGAAAACTATAATCTTAAATATACATACATAGGAATGCATACCATTGTTCCTAGTGATATGCTTTTCTAATTAAAGACACTCAAGACTAGCCTGAAAGGCTGTCTAAAAAGTCCACTGTCCAGTAGCCAGTGGGGAACTACAATATTTTACCACATGTAAAAACTTGTGGCTTAGACCCATTGAAGCATTTCTGCAGATTTCTATTTGCGGATTGCAACTTTCTCACCTGTCCCTTCCAGTGAAGCCCCCACCCCCAAAATGAACAGCATTTGATGGAACATTTTGGGCCACAGAAGGAACAATACCTGAGAAAACTGTGTTCCATGGGCAGAAATCCTTTCATCAGAAGAAATACTCCAGTGATCCAAGCCTGTATGTATACACAAATTATATACCAACACTTCTGCTGCCTGGTTCACATGATGCTGGTGTGAAGCTCCTTCACATGAGTGTAAGGGAAGACATAAGAATGTTTTAAAAACAGGGCTGCAATCAATTAGATCAACTAATTCAAACAAAAATAGGGCAAATTAAAACCCTGACTGGGGATGGCCCAGGCTAGCCCAATTTCATCAAATCTGGGAAGTTAAAATATCTTCACAAGCATCATAGTTAGGATCATAGAAGCATCACTGAAAAACATTTGGAGGTTGCTTCAGTCAAGGTTCCCCAGACAGCTGAATTGCACATATTCAAATAGTAGAATGGTTTAAAATTACTTTTTGTTCCTGAATATCTACAAAATGTCCTCTTTTATACTACACAAGATGCTACAGATATAAGCAGCCAGGATAGCCACAGATTCCGTTCATAATTAGATTACCCAGTGCTCCTCCTATATCAGTAATGAACCTATTCCAACCAACCAAGGAAAGGGTAAATTTTCAGCTCTGTGAACTCCAACTGAGTGCTAGATACGATGGCCACCTGCTACCCTATTATAAAGCAAAGGTACTTAGACCTAGGTAGGCAATGATAGTTTGCACAACAAAGCAATCTAGGGATGCCAGATCCCCCAGTTGGAGGTGGGGTGGGGGTCTCCTGCTGCCAGGGCCCATCTCTCTGCATTTCCCCCCCGCCAAAGCATGGAATGCTTCTACCATAGAGTTTTTGCTCAGAAACCAGGGCATCACCCCCAACACCTCTGATGTGCCTTCATCACTTCTGGGTCATGTAGGCACATCACTGAAATGCTGGGCATTCTGCCCTACTCCCGGTAACTGCGCTCCCAATTCCCCACCAGCTGGTCAGAGGGACCTAGCAATCCTAAAGCAATCAGAGGAAGCACAAAATAATAGGCTGGCTGAAATGTTCATGTACATTGCCAATGCATTCCTTTTCATTCTCTTCTGTGTTAGCAGCTATTAGATGCTAACATAAACAGTATTAGAATAAATTTGAGACACATGAAAATATTTACAACTTGTTATGCACTAGGGTAGCAGGAAGACAGTATACAAAAAAAAGAGAGGTATTATTAACTGACTTCTAGACAGCAGCAGCCATTTTCGGTGGGCATCCACAGTACTGGGTACTGGGTGTAAACATTTCTGAATCAGATATGTTATAAGCTGACTACATCTTCCTATCCCATATTAAGACTTGGAAAAAAAAAATTGGCTGAGCGATGCCTGTTGACATCTAAAGCTTCTCTTATAATATTTCTTTCCTTATGTTCTTGGTGTTTTATTTGTCCTTAGCTCTCAAAATATGACTCCAATTGTAATTCATTACACAGGGCCACTGAGATGTCTGTATGAGCGCACTCGATTACCACTTGTTCCTGTTTATGGATTTTTTCCTGTCAAGTTTCGCACACATATAGGAGAGCCCATAGCTTATGATCCAAACACAACATCTGATGAACTAGCTCAGAAGGTAAGGGATTTCTTTAAAAAAAGAATTAGGAAATGTCAGCTATCTTAACATGTTGGGCATTCCATGTAGAAGGTAAGGGAAAGAAGAACTCCCACTTTCACTATTAGTGTTTTCATATACAGTAACTCCATCAATTGCCAATATCATTACAATGGAAGAAATCCAGTAGCTTGATTATAGGTGAGAATGGCATGCTACAGCAGTCAATTTTCCAGATGAAACAGTGAACCATGACTATTAACCTTTTAAAAGAAAAAATAAATGCCTTACAAGGCTCAGGACTCAGGCTACTTTTGCAGATAACAAGTGGACACAAATTCTATACCAGTTACTTTTTGTTACAAATTGTCAGAATCAGTTATAGGGTCTATTGTAACGTCAACAAAATGTCCATAGACTACAAATGGAATACCTGCTTGGCTTGAGTGGTGATCTATTTTTTTAAATGGATAAACAACAAATAGCATAGAAGCAAGAATACCAAACAAAGGGGGCACACAGCAAATGTAGAGTCATTGTGGTAATCAGGAAACAATCTAAGTACAAGGTGTGACACTATGTTCTTCTTGCCTCTTCAGGTGCCAAAGTTGTCTTCTGCAGCCAAGAACTGATCAGTAAGACTAGGAGCCAAGTTACAGAAGGCAAGGTTCTTGGGCAGAAGATCTCATCCAGCAGGGGGGGTTGTTCAGTTGAACAGCTAGGAAACAAAGACATTGCAATAGCAGTTTCCCAGTGATAAAGGTTAATATACCTGGCCTGTGGGGCCCAAGGTCCTACTTATGTTTCTGGTGCTACATTATTTATGACTGGAAGACTAGTTTTATGGGTGTCTGCCAACAACTGAATATGGCAAATTAGTTGTCTAGACTTGCATTATTCTAGTGTCTGGATGTAAAGAGAATCTTCAAATGGGGTGGCCCACCTGCTAAGCAGCCCTCAGCTAATGCCTAGAGCACCAGGGGGACTCCCAGCACCTCTCCAGATAGATGTCTCCCAAGGCAGTCACTGGGCTCCCAAGGCAGTTGCTCACCAATGTAGTGGGAGAAAGTGCAGGGGAATTGCATTGGAATCCAGAAGGGATGCCTCCCTGCCCAGATTTCTTTACCAGAGAGATTTTAAAAGTTCCTAGAGCATCACCCAGAAGAAGGGTCCCTTCTGGGTTCCAATGCAGTTCCCTCCTCTTTCTTCTGCTGGTTCAGTGGTGAGTCTCAAGTCGACTGGCTGGCAGCTTGGGGTACACATTGATGGGCAGGGCACTCTGCCTGGCCTGTCTAGAACACTGAAAGCTTTGTACTCAAATGGCTATGTCTGGCTGTTTGTATCTAGGCAACAAGTGAGCAAACTGAAATACAGAGCTGAGACAATAGCTATCAAAAATACATATGGGAAGTCTGAAACTGGAGACCCATGGTTCCGTTCCTTCCTTCAGTCTTAGTCCTAACAGAACTTAACCACAAGGATCCTTATGAGGGAGAAGAATTAGGATGAGCAAGGGCCTGTACTTTGCATTCTGGCTAGAGACTGTTGAAATTTTCTTTTTTAAGGATGACTCTGTGGGATCCTGTACTAAAGGGCACAGAGTGAGAAGGTATAGTGGGTTCATCAGGGACCCACAGTTTTAACTTGCAACTCTGTCTCCTTCTATGGAAGAGTGGCTACAAAGGATCACATATTTCAACTTCTTCCTCTGTGGGCATCCTTTCACATTCGGTCCTTAAGCCACAGCACACCTAATAACTAGCTTTCACAATCTCTGACAGATGCTGAATAGGCTGAACAAAATAATTCAGAATAAAATCAGTTAAAGTGACACTAAATAAAATCACATTTATCTTTTTTCAAAGGCATGAAGTGAAATTCTAGAAACCTAGAACTTTCTCTACATAATAGCTTAATGTGTAGTTTTAGACTGCTAATAAAAAGCCAGTTCACATCTATGCTACAGTTGGAGGGACATTTATCTGATTGGCAAGAACATCTAACTTGTAAGGGCCTCTGCCACCAACTTTGAAACTGCCTTTCTGACCAAGCTCTTGTAGTGCTGACCAAGCTACAAGTGGGTGTGATGAGGCAAGGCCCTCTTCCACCCATTTCCATAGCACTGTAATCATTCTTCATCCAAAACAGTCAGAGCATACACAATTATATTTTGCAAGCCAAGTTGTTTTCAAGGAACATACACAAATGGTTCTGGTATAGCCACTTTTGATGGGGAACACTGGGCATCTTAGGGCCAAATAAGATGTGAAACAGAATTTGTGAACACAGCTTCTGGCATCCCCCCGTTTTATTAAAATAGCAGGCATGTGGGAGGTTGATTTCAATCATAGCTGCAGTGCAAGAGAAGAGGGAGTTGAAGCCATCTTTTCTGGCCCTCAGACACAGAAACTTCCAACTGGTTGTCCCACCATGCTAGGGTTGCAAACTCAGGGCTGGGAAATTCCTGGATATTTAGGGGTGGAGCTTGGGGTTTGGGGGAGCAGGACCTCAGAAGAGTATAAGACCACAAAGTCAACCCTCCAAAGTAGACTCCGCCCCCCCAGAAGTGATCTCTGTAGTCTGGAGATCACTTGTAATCCCAGGAGACCTCCAGGCTCCAGTGGAGGTTGCAACCCTATACCGTACTTCCTTCTGAATTCCCCTTCCAGGCCAGGGAGTCAGCCTTCCTCACACTGTTGAAACATTCCATGTCAAATAAGCCTCCCTCCCAGTTGAAACACTCCACATGCATTTCTAGAAAGAAGATCATGAATTCACATCATAGACGGGTTTAAGCACAAACTGAGTAGACTTGCATGTGAAAATGCCCATATATCAAGGCTACTATTTAAATGTTTAGTTACTTTTTTATATACTAGGAATAGAGACACTGGTAGTAAAGCTCTGTCATGTAGCTCACTGAGTAATTCAGGGTCAGTTACTCTCTATCAGTCTAACCTTTGTTCAGGTTGGAGGGTTAAATAAGTCACAGGTTGCAGTATAATACCACTCTGGACTTTTTGGAATAGTTGTATTGAAGTGATCTGTTCATTCTATTGAGATGTATAAAGGATGTTTATCTCTTTTTTCCTCTTTGTAGACAAAAATTGCAATTGAAGCTCTAATACACAGACATCAAAAAACTCCTGGAAACTTAATAAGAGCTATACTGGATAGATTTGATAAGCAACAGAAACCAGACTAAGGTAAAAAAATGTCACTAAAACATAACAATAGGATTTAAGATATGGGGAACAGATCAAACTCAACAGTGAGAATGGTTCCAAGCATTGTTCTTTAAATAGCTGCTTGTGAGCAGTGAGCCCATTTATAGCAGAACCATGACATGAGGGAAGGAGAGCTTAAGACCCCATCTAAATTGGGCGAGTGAGTTACTATTTATTTTTAAAAATGCTTGGAGCTTTATTCTCATACCTCCCAATGCCATAAGTAGTTTGATTTGTAGTCACATTTTATGTATAGGTTTAACAATGTTAATACAAATTTGCTTATCAAAATGTTTGCTTCACCCACGATTGCTTCATCTTTATATTGAAATTATTTGGCAAACCGGATAAGGACTTCAGAACAGTTGTAATTGTTGTGAAACAATTTCATATCATCTTCTGTATCATATATGCTTACCAATTAAGCATTTTTTTTAACTTGCTGTTACAATTTTTCCTTCTGCACTACTTACATTGTGATGACACCTGCTGGTTTACAAGAATATGACAGCCATGAAACATTCTGAAGACAGTTCATGGTGATTCACATATATTTGCCCTTGTATTGCCTAAAATGTCTAGGGTGTGTATTCCACCTTGAGTCTCAGTGACCAAGGTGGACTATATATAATGTAAATAAATAAATACTGCTGTCCCAACATTAGACCTCTGACTCCTCAAGCTATTTCTAGGGTCCCCCATCCCCTTGAAACAGCATTTGGGGTGATTGGGCTGAAGTGGGAGGAGGAAGTGATATTGCAGGTGAGATCTAAGTTGTAGTCTTAGAAGTTTATGACTTGCCTTTACTTTAGTTGTTGTAGATTTTCTGGGTTGTATGGCCATGGTCTTTGCATTGAGAACTTTAAGAACTCTTATGTTGACACAGAGGGTACTCCATCTTTCTGTATTATACCTCTGAGGATGCCACTCATAGCTGCTGGTGAAACAGCAGGTACTACAATGCCAAGTCCACAGCCATACAGCCCGGAAAATCTACAACAACTAATGAACTCTGGTCGTGAAAGCCTTATTTTGTTGTATAGTATCAAATTAGTTTTCCTCCTTGCTGTCCCAAATACTTATAATAGATGGACTTCCTATTAGAAATTTAGGCAGTTTGCTCTAAAATGTGAAATTTGCATGATTCCACTTAAAAAAAAAATAGTCTCTCAAGAATCACATTTCTGCCAAGATTGTGAAGTTGCCCAGTTCTGGATTATGAAGATTTTGTCTAAAAGGTATCAAGAAATAAAAATTTAGAAGAGGATACCCAAGTGAATAGATATGCTGAGATATAATGGCACAAATTCTCATGTAATAAAAGAGGAGAAGCAAAACAAGAATAGAAAGAGGGATAGCATGAGATATCTGTGAAGAAGAAGGAGAAGGAGGAGATTGGATTTATACCCTGCCCTTCACTCAGAGTCTCAGAGCGACTTACAAACTCCTTTCCCTTTTCCTCCCCTACCCCTGTGAGGTAGATGGGGCTGAGAGAGCTCTGACAGAAACTGTTCTTTTTCAAGAACATCTCTGACAGGACTATCCAAGGTCATCCAGCAGCTGCAAGTGGAGGAGTGGGGAATCAAACCCAGTTCTCCCAGATTAGAGTCCACACACTTAACCACTACACCAAACTGGCTCTGTGCTGAACAATCATGGAGAGGTGGTCATCAGTGATGGTGTTACATTACTTTGGGGGGAGGGAACAAAAGTGATGTCATTCCTCTCTAAGAATCTCTGAGAACTCTTATGTTAAATGAAAGCAAATTAAAACCCAGATGTGAAAGATCAGCCAGGAACACAATCTGATAAATGATATATTGTGGATTGTATCTCTTTCCCCCCACATGACAATTACTAACAGATAATGAAAAAACAATAATCCATTGGTTTAGAAACACCATTATGAACTGAAAATCAAGAAAAGTTATGAGTTACCCTAAAGCAGCTTGCATAAGCCAGCTTATTTTCTTCTGAAGTTCCTCAATGGAATCCTTTTATCAGGGTAATCTCCAATTATATCACAGAAAGGAAAAGTCAAGGAGAAAAGGAAAGACACAACCACACTTTAGAAGATAACAAAATCATAAAGAAGTAAAACAATCAAACAATCCAAGTAACAGGAAAAGAAATGGAAAGAAGTAAAGCAATGAGGTGTCATGACTGAGCCAGTGGGGCAAGGCAGAGAGTGAGAGTTCAAAGTCCAGTCCGAAGGTCAAAGCCAGAAAGAGCAGGATACCGAAGCGTCAAAGTCCCAATACACAAAAACAAATGCGTAGTCAAGGTTTTACCTAAGGTCTGAGTCCAGTTTGCCGAGAGTCAGAGTCGAGGTGCAGAGCTGGAGGTCAAGAGCCAGGAGAACGCCAAAACACGGACTGGAGTCAGGAACCAGGAAGTCAACCGATAGCAGGATACCAGGAATCGAGAGATGCAGGATCCGAGGTGCAAAGCCTTTGGTCTGAAAGGACTAGTTTGCCAGCACAAATTGGGGATTTCAGAGAGCCGCCTTAAAAGCCTGTTCTGCTCATTAGCAAATTACCAGCTGCTTTCAGAGTCCTGGCTCCTGTCCGGACTTAGAGAACGCCGACCTTGCATGCGTGCCTCTTTGTGTTGCGTTGCCAAGTCCTGGTGTCTTAGCTCTCTCAGCCTAGTGACAGCTGGAGGAGAATCAGGAGGCATGGTGCCCATACTTGGCAGTGCAGGAGCGGCTCCAGGTGTGAATTCCCCTGTTAACTGGTGCTCATCCTCTGCAGAACTTAGGTTAGTTCCTTCCAAGGGTGCAGGGAGCTCATTCTCAGGCATTAAAGGTGCAGAATCCCCAGGATCGGGGTCCAAAGAATCGGGCTGCACGGTAGGCATGACACCTCCTGAGGGCCGGGTTTCTCAGGGCAGGTCTCATGAAATCGGTGGACCAACTCAGGGGCATGAAGATTGGTAGCAGGTTCCCAAGACCGATTGTCGGGACCATAGCCCTCCCAATCAACCAAATATTGCAAAGTTCCCCGCTGAAGGTGGGAGTCCAGGATTTGTCAGACCTCATATTCTTCTTCGTCATCGATGATGACGGGCAGTGGTGGCACTGGTGGTGTGGGGCGGTTGGGATTGGCTGGAGGCGAGGGGATCAGCAGGGACTGATGGAAGATGGGGTGGACGCTAAGGTGGTCTGGGAGCTGGAGACAGAATGAGATGGGGTTGATCTGCTCCAGGATCTTATACGGACCAATGAACCAAGCGTCTAATTTATGGGAGCGGCCAGGCCGCCTCAAGTATCGAGTGGATAGCCACACGAGTTCCCCGACATGCAGCGGGGGGGAGGGCTTCTTGCTGTTTTCGGTCAGCGGCTTCCTTGTATGCTTCCTTGGCCTGGTGGAGCTGTTCCTTCAGTAGGGTCTGTAACTATTGCAGGTGTATGTCTGATGCTGGAACATTCGTGGGAGGGCAAAGGCTGGGGAAGAACCGGGGGTGACGGCCATAGTTGGCGGCAAAAGGAGTGGTTTGGGTGGAGGCATGAACAGAGTTATTGTACGTGAACTCAGCCAAAGGTAGCAGGGAGTACTAGTTGTCTTGCTGATAGCAGGCACAGCAACATAAGTATTGCTCTAAGGTGGCGATAGTTCATTCAGTCTGGCCATCGGTTTGGGGATGGTATGCTGACGATAGACGGACTTGAGTGCTGAGGCCTGAATGTAAGGCCTGCCAAAAGCAAGAGGTGAATTGAGGTCCACGATCAGAGACCAGATGGGTGGGTAGGCCATGGAGCTGGAAAACGTGTTGGAGGTACAGTTGGGCGGTTTCGACCCCAGTAGGTATTTTTGGACAGGGAATGAAATGCACCATTTTGGTGAGGAGATCTATGACCACAACGATACAAGTGTGCCCATGAGAGTGGGGCAGGTCAGCTATGAAGTCCATAGATACGGCATCCCATGGGTCAGAGGGAGTGGGTAAGGGATGAAGTAATCTGGATGGCTTGGCTGGGATGGTTTTGGCTTGCAGGCAGACTTCACAGGAGCCAACATAGTGGTCAATGTCTGCCTGGATTCGATGTCACCAAAATTCATGTGTTAGAAGGTGCATTGTCTCATGTCAACCAAAATGACCTGCCGGTAGGGAGTCATGCACCAAGTGCAAAATCCAAGCACGAAGGGGTCTGGGCGAAATATACAAGCAGTCTTGTTGGGAAAGCATGCCCTCCCTTGTGGTAAACACGCCTTTTGTCCTTGCTGGAGGTCTCTTAGGCGTTGTTGGGCCCACGGATTGGTGGCTTGACTTGTTCGGATTTCATCTGCCGGGCCCCCGGGACTGATGCTAGCAGTGAAGACCTCTGGAGAGAGTCTGGTGGTCTCAGAAGATTCCTCCGCCAGGGCTGGCACATATTTGGGTTTCCTGGATAGGGCATCTGCTTTTTGATTTGGGGTGTGCGGAATATGTGAAATCTTGAAATTGAAACAAGAGAAGAATAAGGACCAATGGATCTGTCACTGATTTAGGTGACAAGTGGTTTGCAAATGTTCCAGATTGCGATGGTCCATAAGAACTTGGACCGGGTGGCGGGTGCCTTCGAGGTAATGCTGCCATGTCTTGAAAGCAGCTTTAATGGTCAGCAGTTCCCATTCCCATATAGTATAGTTTCGTTCAGCAGATGTTAGTTGACAAGAGTAGTAGGTACAGGGTTGTAATGGCTGTGTGTGGTCATCTCGTTGGGACAAGATGGTGCCAATAGCCACACTAGAGGCATCAGCCTTTACGGTGAATGGGAGGTGAGGTTCTGGGTATCGAAGCAAAGGTCCAGACATGAAGCAGGATTTCAGCTGAAGGAAGGCATGTTCAGCTTCTGGTGTCCAATGAAAGGGTTCTTTAGGGCGAAAAAGCTGGGTTAAAGGGGTGGTCAAGGAGGCAGAAGCAAGGACGAATTGCCTATAATAGTTGGCGAATCCCAATAGGCACTGAACACCCTTCTGGTTTCGGGGTACCTGCCATTGCATGATGGCCTTGATTTTTTTTGGATCCATGAGGAGGTCTTGTGAGGAGACAATGTGGCCCAGAAATTCCACTGAATGTAGATGGAAAGCACATTTCTCTAGCTTGGCATATAGGCCATGAATATGAAGGCATTGGAGCACCTGACACACATGCTCCACGTGTTGGGTCATGGAGTTGGAGTACACAAGGATATCATCCAAATAAATGATAAGGAAGTGATCTAGTAGGTCACAAAAATGTCATTCATGAGCCATTGAAAAACTGCTGGGGCATTGGTTAAACCAAAGGGCATCACGAGGTACTCATATTGTCCATATCTGGTACCAAAAGCTGTCTTCCATTCATCCCCTGGTTTGATGCACACCAAGCTGTAAGCTCCACGAAGATCCAATTTCATGTAGACCTGTGCTCCTCTAAGGCGATCCAAGAGTTCAGGGATGAGGGGTAACGGGTATCGATCTTGAATGGTGATCTTGTTCAAGGCTCTATAGTCGTTACAGAGGCGTAGGTCACCGGTCTTCTTTTTGATGAATAAGATGGGAGTGGACAGCGGGGATGTGGATGGCTGGATAAATCCTTGTGTGAAGTTCTTGTCCAGGAACTCATGGAGAGCTATGAGCTCTGGTTCAGCCATGGGGTACAACCGGCCAACTGGCAGGGGAGCATCTGGAATCAAGTCGATGGCACAATCATAGGGTTGGTGTGGATGTAGGCGATCCTCTCCCTTTTCTTCGAAGACATCCGCGAAGTCTCGGTGGGGAGCGGGAAGCAAGGATGAAGACTCTGCAGCAGTAGCGACCATGGTCGGAGACAGAGGTGCAGCAGCGGCTGCAGGTGGCAGGACGACAGGAGTGATGAGGGTGAGGAGACAGGAGATTCCAGCTCAGGTAGGGTGGAAGACAGGGACGATGGAGGTGGGGCGATCGGAAACTGTAGTTCTTGGTGGATCCAATCCACTCGGGGGTTGTGGGATCTCGGCCAAGAGAGTCCCAAAATGATTGGGATCCAGGGCATCCAAGCGATATTAAAGCATAATTGTTCCTGGTGCTGCTGCACCCATAAGGTGAGTGGTCATGTTTCCTGCGTGACTGGTCCTGACCAGAGCAGTCGCCCATCGATGGCTTCCACCAAAGCTGGGGTTTTCTTTTCCCGGGGGGGAGTAGCATGTAGCTTCATGAAGAGAACGTCCATGAAACAGGAGGCAGCTCCAGAATCCAGCATGGCATGGATGAAGAGCCACTACAGGGAGTTGGTGTTTCATAGGAATCAAGACAGAGCCATGATCTGGAAACAGAGAGCACGACGATCCTGCTAAATTCCCCAAACCCAAGGGTCGAGTTAGGCCTGGGGCTGGTCTTTTACTGACGGTGGCGGGGCCATAGGCCGCGGTCGTTTAGCTGGACAGGTGAGGGAATAATGACCAGCTTGGCCACAGTATAAACAGAGGTTCTGAGTGCGGCATCGGGTCTTCTCCTCAGGAGTAAGGCATGGCCGCACTGTTCCCAATTGCATCGGTTTCCCTTCTGGTCCTGTTGACCTGGAACTGGCAATACTGGACCAAGGGTTTAAGCAGGGAGGAAGAGCAGGGGTGGAGTCATGACATTTTGTCTGTTGTCGACTTTGTAACTGGTCATCAATGCGCAGACATAAGGTGATGAGGGTTTTGAGGGTTTCAGGGCACTCTACTTGGGCTAGTTCATCCAGCACTTCATCTGCCAATCCCTCTGTATACTGGTCCATGAGGGCCACTTTGTTTCAGTTCAAATCTTGAACCAATAAATGGAATTCCATAGAGTAATGAGCAACAGACATTTTGCCCTGTTTTAAAGCTCGGATTTTTCTGTTGGCAGTGGCTGCCTGCATTGGATTAGGATAATCAGTTGATAATCGCGTGAGGAACCCTTGGAAATCAGACAGCAGGGGGGAAGGTTCCAGTGAAAAGGGAGTAACCCATTTGGCAGCTTGCCCCTTTAAGAGACTGATAACAAAACATACTTTCGTTTTATCATTGGGGAAGTCCCATGCTCTAAGTTCAATATATAACTTGCATTGAGCTATGAAGGCTGGAAACTCATCCACATTTCCACCAAAGTTTTCAGGTGGGTTTACAGGGCAATGGGGTGGAGGTACTGTGGCAATGGCAGCTTGCTGCTGAGCCTGAACAAAACTTACTATTTGCACCTGAGTAATTATGTCCGTCAGCTACACTCCACCTCCTCCTGCCTCGTCCATGCTTTGGGTGAGTCAATGTGGTGCTGGCAATCTGTCACGACTGAGCCAGTGGGGCAAGGCAGAGAGCGAGTGTTCAAAGTCTCCAGGTGTGAATTCCCCTGTTAACTGGGGCTCATCCTCTGCAGAACTTAGGTTAGTTCCTTCCAAGGGTACAGGGAGCTCATTCGCAGGCATTAAAGGTGCAGAATCCCCAGGATCAGGGTCCACAGAATCGGGCTGCACGGTGGGCATGACATGAGGCAATACAAACAGCAGAAAAGGAAAGGGAGGGAGGAAAAGCAGGTCTTGAGTTGAGATAAAGTTTGAAAACTTGAGAGGAGAATCTGATTCTGGTGTGTTCAGTTCTATGCCTAGGGTATCTTTTATGCATTCCCCCTCTCCACTGATCAGAGGCAGCCCCTTCTATTCTTAGAATTGACAAATTTTCCCTGCAAAGCCAATCATCAAAAATTATTATCCAATTATTTTCTTTTCTGGGATAAATATAACCTGTATCATTTAAAAAAAATCCTCCCTTCTTATCTATCACATTCTCAAAAAGCAGCACTCTTAACAGTTCATCCCATCTTCATCACACAAGCAACTCTTCTGCTCATATACTTACCAGTTATACAGAGAAGACATATCGCTTCTGTCTTCTAATTAGAGAAACTGTTGAATTATCTTCTTTATCTGTCCTTCACCACATCTCCAAGCTCCTGGAATCACATGCTTAGGTATGGTTGCCAGGCCTGACTTGACAACCAGAGAAACACCACATGGGGTGGTCACTTGGAGGAGTGGTCATAAGTGACGGCATGACATCACTTCTGGAAAAACCCAGAAGTGATGTCATGCCTATCTAGAAACCTCCAAGAACTCTATGGTAAAATCATAGTTTTCAGTGAATCCTAGAAAGGACTGACATCACGCCTGGGTTTTCTGAGAAGTGATGTCACACTACCACCTATGCCATTTAAAAAAATTTCCCTACTCTAGCTGGCTGCTGGAGTGCCAACAGGCACATTGCAATCCTATGTTTAAACTACTTCCACTTACAAAAGATTATTTTTGTCCATCATAGCAGGGCTTGTAACAGGCCAAACTCAGGGTTCTTCAGAATAGTCACACTGAACTTCTTTGGGGTTTAGAGACTAGGTTTGGGGACCAGATTAACACAGAAATTGTGACCCAAAATACCAAAAACAGCCCATAAACCATGTGACCCAACCAGTGCTTGATAAACCATTTGTGATTTGTAAAATATTTATGCATACATAGAATCATAGAATCATAGAATCATAGAATGTTAGAGTTGGAAGGGACCTTGCAGGCCATCTAGTCCAACCCCCTGCACTTTGCAGGAACACAGCCGAAACCCCTACATACCTACAACATACCCAAAAGATGGTTGTCCAGTCTCTTCTTGAAAACGTCCAGCGAAGGAGCATCCACCACCTCCCGAGGCAGTCTGTTCCACTGCTCAACCACTCTTACAGTCAGGAAGTTTCTCCTGATATTAAGCTGGTAACGACTCCCTTGTAATTTCCACCCATTAGATCTAGTCTTGCAATCTGGAGCAAGAGAGAATAGATCCACTCCATCTTCTACATGACAGCCCTTCAAATACTTGAAGACTGCAATCATGTCCCCTCTAAACCTTCTCTTTCCCAGGCTAAACATACCCAACTCCCTCAGCCTTTCCTCATAAGACTTGGACTCCAACCCTCTCACCATCCTGGTCGCCCTCCTCTGGACCCGCTTGAGTTTGTCAACATCCTTCCGAAAATGTGGTGCCCAAAACTGGACACAGTACTCCAGGTGGGGCCTGACCATAGCAGAATACAGCGGAACTACCACCTCCCGTGATCTGGACACAATGCTTCTGCTAATGCATCCTAAGATTGCATTAGCTTTCTTCACAGCTGCATCACACTACAGGCTCATGTTTAGCTTGTGATCAACCATAACACCTAGATCCCTTTCACATGTGCTGCTGTCAAGCCAAGTCCCTCCCATTCTATATCTGTGCCTTTGATTTTTTGTACCTAAGTGTAGGACTTTGCACTTATCTCTATTGAAATTCATTTTATTTGTCTCAGCCCACTGTTCCAGCCTATCAAGATCCTTCTGAATCCTGACTCTGTCTTTTTCAGAATTAGCAATCCCACCCAGCTTCGTGTCATCTGCAAATTTGATAAGCATCCCCTCTATGTCTTCATCCAGGTCATTTATAAAAACATTGAATAACACCGGGCCTAGGACCGAGCCCTGTGGTACTCCACTCGAGACTTCCCTCCACGTAGACGCAGAGCCATTTACGAGCACTCGTTGGGTATGATTTTTCAACCAACCATGAATCCACCCAACGGTTGCGTCATCCAGCCCACACTTAACCAGCTTATCCTCAAGGATATCATGAGAAACTTTGTCAAATGCTTTACTGAAATCTAGATACACTATATCCACGGCATTGCCAGAGTCAACCATTTTAGTAACTCTGTCAAAAAAGGAGATAAGGTTAGTCTGGCATGACTTATTCTTCATAAACCCATGCTGGCTATTACCAATTAACTCATTTTGTTCAAGGTGTTCACAGACAAAGCATTTAATAATCTGCTCCAGAATTTTCCCAGGTATTGATGTCAAACTGACAGGCCTATAATTTCCCGGGTCCATCTTTTTCCCCTTCTTGAAGATTGGGACAACATTCGTTCTTCTTCAGTCTTCCGGCACAACACCCGTACTCCAGGACCTCTCAAAGATTATAGCCAGAGGCTCTGAAATAACATCTGCAATTTCTTTTAGCACCCTCAGATGCAAGCCATCCGGCCCTGGAGATTTGAAAGTATTTAAGGCAGCTAGATGTTCTCTAACCATTTCCTTACTTATTCTGAACTGGCAGTTCCCCTTTCCTTCATATGCCCTGCATTCTTCAGTTTGTATACAGCTCACTTTACGGTTAAAGACCGACGCAAAGTGAGAGTTGAGTAATTCCGCTTTGTCTTCATCCCTTGTTAAGTCTTGACCATCTTCCCCTAGCAATGAGCTTACTCCATCCCTGTTCCTCTTTTTGCTCTGAACATAGGCATAGAAATTTTTCTTGTTATTTTTTGCATCCCTTGCAAGCCTCAGCTCCATCTGTGCTTTAGCCTTTCTGACACCATTCCTACAGATTTGTGCTCATCTCTTGTATTCACCCTCAGTAATCTGAGCCTCCTTCCATTTCCTGTACATTTCCCTTTTTAGTTTCAGCTCCTCAGAGAGTTCCTCATTCAGCCACCTTGGCTTCATTACCCGTCTCCCACCTTTCTTTCTTACCGGAACAGTTTGAGATTGTGCCTTAAGCACTTCATTTTTCAGCATCACCCATCCTTCCTGTGCAGATTTTCCCTTCAGCATTTCCAGCCATGGGATCCTAGCTATTAGATCTCTGAGTTTATTGAAATCAGCTTTCCTGAAGTCCAGGATATGAGTTCTGCTACGTCCTGGTTTCACAGTCTTCTCTATGTCAAATTCCAAGCTAACATGGTCACTATTCCCCAAGGAACCCACCACCTTCACTTCATCAACCAGTTCTTCCCTGTTAGTCAGAATTAAATCTAGGATAGCAGATCCTCTGGTTCCCACCTCCACCTTCTGAGAGATGAAGTTGTCCTCAAGGCTATTCAAGAATCTGTAGGATGCCCCATATCTAGCAGAGTTAGATTCCCAGCAAATATCTGGATAGTTAAAATCTCCCATAACCACTACATCCTGTCTCTGTGAAAGTTTAGCAAGCTGCTGTTGTGCAAGTTTGATTAGTGCTACCTTAGAATCAGTATGATTGATTACCTTAGAAATAGCTTGATTAGTGCTACCTTTCCTCCCAACTGCAAGAAGTTTAACAATGAATTTTCAATAAGAAAGCTTATTTAAACATTTAGCCAATGAAGTTATGAAGGCAGAAGGACAGTGGGATGACTATCCAGAAAACTGCATTAAATGTTTCATGTATGACTATCTGCCCGCTATTGGGAGTATTTAGTTACTTCAGACAAGAATTTCCTGGACAAATGGAGGCACAAAGAGAAAAGGAGATTTGTAGACCATTCAGGTTCATTCTAGTAGTATCCCACATTCATGGAATGGCACAACAGCAGATTGTGAAGAGAAAATGATCCTTTAGAAGAAACTCAAGTTATTTAAATACTGAACTAATATGTTCTCCTTGCAACATGGATATCCTTACAGTCAATACCCATGGTAGTTGGAGATTTGATAATTAGAAACATTGACTTACAATGGGCATTTTGACTGCATAGTAAGTAGTTGCCTGGTACGAAGGCTGTACACATCATACATATACAGATAGACTAGTTGTGGTGTTGGTGTTAATAGGTGTAGTCAGGGCTCTTTTTGTAGCAGGAACTCCTTTGCATATTAGGCAACACACCCCTAATGTAGCCAATCCTCCAAGAGCTTACCGTAGCTCCTGTCAGAAGAGCTCTGTAAACTCTTGGGAGGACTGGCTACATTAGGGGTGTGTTGCCTAATATGCCAAGGAGTTCCTGCTACAAAAAGAGCCCTGGGCCGCCTAGTACATATGGGCATCAATATTGGAACAAGTAATGAAATACTGAAAGATTTACGTTGCTAAGTAGATGCTGAAGTTCAGTGGTTCCATTTCAGAAATTCTACCTATTTCACACACAGAGATTGAGTGGTTGAGACTGTGATGTTCATAGGAAGCCACTGTAGAACAGCTTAGGACAAGCAAAATCTGTACAAAAGAGTTTCTACCTGAACTGAAATAGAATGAGAATGCTGGTGCCAAAATATCAAATAGCAGACTTCAAATCAACTTCTGGAGAAAGCCAATAGGAAATCAAGAGCACCCACTTCAAAATGACCTATCGCCAATGAAAAATAGCGTAACTGTTCCAGATCATCTCAGTTGGGCTGGTAAGGTTGCCAGCGTCCAGGTGGAGCCTGGAGATCACCCGCTTTTACAACTGATCTCCAGCTGACAGAGATCAGCTCTCTTGGAGAAAATGGCTGATTTGAAGGGTGGACTCTATG
The DNA here is from genome assembly GCA_029375565.1 of Gekko gecko. Lineage (NCBI taxonomy): Eukaryota > Metazoa > Chordata > Lepidosauria > Squamata > Gekkonidae > Gekko > Gekko gecko. Next base: position 127,762,662 of record JAPDNY010000009.1, read on the forward strand.
GCATGGTACCATGCTGAGGCCCCACCCTCCCCCAGAAGGAAATGGCAGCTACCTGAAAGTCAGAGGAAAATGCATACAAAAAAGGACATTTGGAGAATTATTTATATTCTACTACTCAAGAATATAAAAGTATTTATATTCTACTACTCAAAGCTTCCAAGCAAAGTTTCTTGGCACTGAATGGAAGAAATAGATTTAGTGAGCATTTTGGAAACCTAATGATCAGAGAGAATTAGTGGAATAGGGATGTTCCTGAAAATAAACACTATAAAAAGGACAGAGAAGGATTCGTCATGATGGGGTTGCTCTGAATTTCAAACTGTGTACACAGCAGTTCTCAAAGTAGAGTAGAATGCCATTCCTCTTCTTTTTTCAATGGCTGAAAACCATGCTGGGATGGACTAGAGTCTCACTTGGCCTTGTTGGCTTTTCATAATTCAAGAATCCTGTTAGCAAGGCTTGCTCAAAATAGGCTCTGCTGAGCTTGGGGTTTCAACTGATGTGGAAAGGGGGAAACTGTTTCTGGGTAAGGCTAGATGGAAATTGCCTGTTTCCTATTCCTTCTAGACTTGCCCATGCCAGAGCTATTTGGGAAGGCTGAGGGAGAAAAGCACTCAGGAAACAGTTTCCTCATCCTCTGAGGACTCACGTTCCCTAAAGCTGTGTCTTTAAGTGCCTCCCTCTGCAATGCCTGTCTACTTCTCCCAGTTCTTCAACCAGCTGTGGCCTGGGCAAGGCAAGACAGGAACAGGTCCATGTTGACTATACTTCTTGCCCTACCCCTGAAGTGATGAAGTGCACCTATTAGGGAACAGGAATATCTTTTTGAAGGTCTATTTTTGAAGGAATGAAATGTCTAATATCAGGCTACACTAATTAATGTTTATGAATTAGTGTATAGTATCCCTTTTCTTGGGAATGACTGATAACTGATTTCCAGGTCTGAATATCTAACTCACATTTACTTTCAAATACTTTCTGCACCAGTTATCTATCAATCTATGAACTGACCACAGGCTAAATTGAGTCTGGCCTAATTTGAAGCAAAATCATGCCACTTCCTTCCTTCCTCTCACTTGGGACACTAACAGAGTCCAGGGCTGAGTTCAGACTGGCAGTTTGCTCCGGTAGCCAGTCGTAGCAAAAAAGCCCCGGAATAAACTGTTCCGGGTTTTCCCGTTCAGACAGCCTAGGTTGCTGCCGGAAGATGCGGGGCGGAGCTGGGCGGGAGCATTCAGACTGCCGCGCGTGGGGGCACACTATATTTGGCATTTCCCCATTAATTTGGCTGTGGGTGTATGGGTGTATGTGCACATGAGTGCTCATGCACATAAGCGCATAAGCGCATTTTGCTGATTGGGGGAGGACCCCGCAGTGCCGGCACTGCATTGGGCAGTAGAGCGGAGCACAGCCAATCATACCGCTGCTGCCTTCTGCCCAACATGGGTTGCTCCCGGCTTTCCATTTGCACGTTCAGACTTCCCAGAAGCGGAGAAACGTGCAACACATGCGGGCTTTCGGATTTGCTACCAGTTTTATGGGGTATCTTTTTAACCCGGCGGTGAAGTGCAACAGCATGGGTTGGCTACGGGTGGGGGACGCCAGGCAGATGTTCCTGTGTGAACGCCCAATTTACTCCGGGATTGAATCGTCGCTGGCCCAGGTCCCTAACAGGGCAAATTGCCAGTCTGAACTCAGCCCAGTAAACTGCAAAATTGAAAAGGGGCCAGTCCCTCCACAAAATGGCTTTTGATGGAAATACCAGGGTCAAAAAAGCACTTTAGTACTACTGCAGAGATATTACTGTTCTTTTTCTCCAAAGTCTGAGAGTGATCTTGAGAGTTGCATAGGTAGCAAAAATGGAAAGTAGTTATGGGTAACTTTTACTTTCACAATAAGCTTTTGTTCAGGTAATGGCAGAAAGACAACTTATCTAAAGTCCCTGGAACCTTTAGTCAAGGAATCTCTCTCTCTCTCTCTCTCTCTCTCTCTCTCTCTCTCTCTCTCTCTCTCTCTCTCTCTTGATGAACAGTAGATTTGGCCATGATGGCCAAATACAATCTGTGCAGTAAGATACCGTGTATTTCTGAATTCTACTTCCTGGCAGAAAGAAAGGCAACAACAGAGGATAGCTATTGTCCTCATGCTCCGCTTATGGTTTGCTTATGATATGTCCACTACAGGATGCTGGATTAGATGGATCTTTGGTCTGATGCAGCAGAGATCTTATTTTCACAAGAACAATGAAGGAAAAATACAATAGAACAATATTTAATTCACACGTTGAAAATCTTCTCAGTAAAAGGACTAAAAACATCAAGATCATTTCAGCCAGCTAAAATGCTCCTTCTTTTGAAAGAAAAAGTGTCCCGTGTCTACTCTAGAACACGTTGTTGTCAAAACTGCCATTTTACTTTTCAAGCTTGACTCCAAAACCTGAAGGAATCAGCTGAAAAGTGAAGCAATTATATGGATCCTATAAATAATTTTCACTAAGATTGCTTCAATGGAAGGAGATTTATTTACCTAGCAGGAAGGAGTCATAGCATCTTAGTTTTCAGATTGAACTGCTTAAAGTCAGTGCTCTATACAGTTCTGGAAATCTGAAATCCCAAAAAGCTAGATAGCAGATCAGTCCATAATGGATGCAACCCTTATTGTGCAACTTTTTTATTTTTGGTACTACTTTGTTCTGTTGGGTCCTTTAGGAGGATGTCAGACCAAAGCAAAGAAAGAACATACATGTGCATAATATTTGTAATCTGGACCTGAATACTTTAGTGAATTAACACAAAGGCAAACAGGCAAATTGAGGTATAGCTAGAATCAAATGACAACCCACTTAGCTTCTACCTCATGCCCAACAGGATAAAAATGTCTTTATTGAACTATTTTTAACATACAGCATACATACAGAGGGAAGAGGGATGGGGAACAGGGGAAGTATTGTGAGATTACATGTGCACAAAATATTTATTATCCAATTCAAACCAATGTTTGAAAAAAACATTTTTCTCAAGTGTTCTGGTCACAGTTTGTAATCTGAACAGCAGGGTGATCAAATAAACTGTTCAAAATCTAATTAACAACCAGCTCTAACTATCCTTTCATCAAATCCTAGGAAAGCACTGGAGGCTCTGAATCAATGCCTGAAGTCAGCGATAAGGACTAATGAAGACTAATGGACTGCACTAACAAGTTTAAACAGCACTGGTCAGAAATATGAATTTGATGGGAATTAGATTGTTAGTCTGGATATATCACTTCACACAGTATTTTTCAGATGAGGCAGTTCACTCATGTAGATAAGAGCAACTGAGTGATAAATCGGACCTCTGGTTTGGTTTGAATAAAATCAACCTGTAATTCAGTCTGATAAAGATTTTTCTTTAGTATCTCATATTAGAGACAGGTCTTCTACTATTGGTTTGGTCCCTAATAGTCTTCCACCATGACAGTCCTTCAGCTCAGGTAAGAAACACACATCACATGAAAGATGCTGATGGGGCTGAGGTGAGGGAAGAAGTAGCAAAGCTTATTGTTTTCCCAGAGTCCTTGACTCCCACCAAAAATAGAACACCAAAGGGAAACTGGCTGAAAGAAAGAACAGCCTTGCTTTTGTTTTTTTCTCAGTAGAAAGTGCTGCCAAGTCACAGCTGACTTATGGCAACACCACAGAATTTTCAAGATGTGAGTCATTCAGAAGTGGTCTGCCATTGCCTGAATTTGTGTTGCCACCCTGATATTCCTTGGAGGCCTCCTATCCAAATACTAGCCAAGGCCAACCCTGTTTTGCTTCTGAGATCTGAGGACATCAGGCTAGCTTGGGTTTTCCAGGTCAGGGTGTGTTCTTCTTAGCTACTTCAAAACCAAACCTGTTATTTCATAGCAGCCAGTAGCATATTTTCTATTCCCGTTTATCACACTATGGCACTCCTATAAGTGTTAACAGAGTTACATTCTTGAGATTCATACTAGCATACGAAAGCTCACACCTTGAATAAAACTTTGTTGGTCTTAAAAGTGCCATTGGACTCTTACTTTGTTCTATTGCTTCAGACCAACACGACCACCCACCTTGATCATACTAGCATATTGTTTCTTTTCAGTGTTTATGTTTTATATTTAGGGACTGCTATGAAAAAGTGAAAAGATTCCCCCCCCCCCACTAAAATGGTTTTGATTATCAAGTTCCTGTGTTACTCTGGATATATTGTCTTAAACATAACTGATTTGGCATGGGGTAACTGCTATAAAGATTTAGTTCCTGTTGCAATTTTAAACAGCTGGTCATAGTTTACCAATCATTCTATCATGAATAAATTTCTGGAAAATCAATGCAACCTTTATTTTCGTTATAAACACAGAACACATATTTTATTTTTACCTCACTTTTCCAGAACTAGTTCAAAGTGATTTATTTTTTTAAAAAAATAATTAAAGCAAATTGGGATAAAATAAATTATATTAAAGACAAACTTAACCATTATTAAAGATCAGTTTAGCCAAATGCCTGTTGGAAAAAATAAAGTTTTGCAACACTTCCTAAATACCAAAGTGAGTTCATTTTTCTAACTTCTTCAAGAGAGGAGGTTTCAGAGTTTAATAGCCATCACCATAAAAGCCCCATTTCTAGCCATAAATGTGCCTAGTGTAGTTTAGAGAGAAAATGTCATGCAGTGCCTATTGGCCAGATTTCAGTTGACAAGGGGGCTCAAATACATAGAGGCACTCCTGAAGGTATGAAGCTCCCAGGTGTCAAAGGACTTTAAAGGTTAAAACCAGTATTGTAAATTGTGCCTAGAAGCGAATTGTGTAACTGGTCCAAACAGGCTGAATGCACACACATCTCCCAACCCCAGTGGGTTTCATAGTGCAAGTTTACCACCCAAGCAAAGGAAGTAGTCACTTGTGATGCCAGATGAGCAAGGGGCACCAAAAGGAGGCAGCGACAGGTGTGGTTTGTCATCAACTACCAGAGACATTCTGCAACTCACTGGAACTAGGGCAGCATGAGTAGAGATGCACACTTTCTACCTACTTGTGCTGCTGTTGCCAAGAGCTGGTGGGATATGGGGAGCAACCCCCCTCACTCATGCCATTGCCACCCATCTTGAAGCTGGGTTCAACCCTGAGGTTCTTAGTCATGGTCAAGGGCAACCGAACACAATTCATTGCACTGGAAGTTATATATCCTTGTATCAGTGTTGTTATTCTCGTACTTTTTTGGCCCTGAATTGGCACAGTTCCAGCCTCCATCTTCAAACAAAATTGATTTTAGACCCTGACTTTGTGTAGTTTGCCATCGGAAAATGTGATTTTTGTAGGGTTGCCAAGTCACTTACCTTGCGCAGTGGGGGAGAATTGGTCCCGGGCCAGGACATTCACATGCCTGTGTAGCACACCGTGATGACATCACCCAGATGTGATGTCATCACACTGGGCACGTCGCTGGACGAAGCTCCAGCAATCAGCCTGAAAACTCTACGGTACCATAGAGTTTTCAGGCTGATTGCTAGAGCATTGCCTGGTGACGTGCCCAGCATGATGATGTCACTTCCAGATGACATCATCACCCTGGGCACATCGGCCTGATCTGGGCACTTTGGGGGTGGGGTTCCCCCTGCCGGCTGGATCCAGACCGGCGGGTTGGGGGCCCTTTGGGTAGGCAAACCCCCGCCCCCCCCAGGGGACCTGGCAGCCCTAGAGTTTTGTTGAGACTGCAACCATGCAGTACCAAGTGATTGTTGTGCATTTAACTAGGACCATCTAACCACAAATAGCTATTAATACTGGGGAAACACCTCTTATTATTGTGAGAACTCTTTTATTAAGAGGGGCAACTTGGCCAAAACATGAGGGGGAATTTCAGACAGATGATATAATCCGGAAGAGGAACGGTTCCCAAACGGTTTCTGGTCTGGCATTTCAGACAGAACCGTTTTAGAACTGGTTCCCTACCGGAATATATTTGTAATTTCACACAGAATCGCTTCTGTCCCGTTCAGGAAACAGGGCTGAAGCGTTTTACCTGTCAACCGCTTCCAAGTAGTCATCAGTTTCTTCTCCCGGATCCGATACGCTTTTTTCCCGCCTTTTTTCGCCCGCGCGGGCGATCTCCGGCTTTTTTTTTTTTGAACGTTCGCTTTAGAGCTATAGCGCAATAGCATCATAGCAACCCCATTGGAATGCCTGCAGTGTTGTTTTTATAGCACTATAGCGCTATAGCGCTCTAAAGCGAACATTTTTTTAAAAAAAAGGCGTGGCGAGAACCGGCGGGAAAACAAAGCGGTGCAATCTGAAATGCCAAACCGCTTCTGATTCGGCTCTTTTCCGGTCAGGGAAAGCCATGTGTGAAATGGCAGCCCTGTACCGGTTTACTTCAAGACGAATCAGAAACGGCTTCAATCCGGCAGAGTCTCGGTAATGTGAAATTCCCTGAGGTCATGACATGGTTGGCAGTGGTCAAGGATCAGGTTTAGAAACTCTGTGCATACTGAAAGTGGGCACTCTGTCAGTCAGTCAGTCAGTCAGTCAGTCATACCTTTTATTGGCATACTTAGATATAGTACAAAATAGGAACAAGTGAATATTCAGTTCAAGATTAAGAACAAATATATATAAAGTTCATGGTGAGACATCCCCTCATAAATTTTAATAGACTTCTCCAGGTATTTACTAACAGCCCTTGTGATTTCTATTTCATTATCTTTTAATAAGCAACAATAATCAATCCCATTTACCAGATTACAGGGAGGGAGGGAGAGATTACCAAACAGTTCCCTCCGGGGATTAGAATATAGCTGGCAATCCAGCAATATCTGTTGGATGGAATCTGGAATATTTGCCCCAGAAGGACAGACTGTCTCACTATATGGAATTTGGAGGAATCTACCATAAACAACATTTGAAGGGAAGGAATTCATCCTAGCCAACATAAATGCTCTCCTTTGTTGGGGGCTTTCAAGATCACATAAATAGTTGGCCATTTTCCCAATGTGTTGAGTAAGACCAAGTACCGCAGGCGAACATATATAATATTGAACCAGACGTAACTTAGTAAGTTCTAAACCAAGAAGCCTTTGTTTAATTAGTCTAAAATTATAGGATTCATTGGATAGGAAGTGGTTTTCCATTGCAATTCCTATGGTTTTAAGCTTATTTATAATCCTGCCCAACCACATAGCATTATGAGCGTCTTTTTTAAAATAGCTAAGCAAGCTATCCGAGCTAAAAATAGCTAAGCAAGCTAAGCAAGCTATAATAAATTCAAAGCCAATATTTAAAAGTTAGGATCCATGCTTTGGTTTCTATTAGGTGCAAATCTGTTTCCACACAAATTGCAGTATAAGGTACACATTTAGGCACTCCAAGAAGTTGATGCAAGAATTTGGTCTGAATATTTTCTATTCCCTGATTCAAGTCATTAATCCACACAGGAATGCCATGGAGTATTTGAGAGAGTTTTAGCCTGAAAGACTTTGATTGCTGTATGGAAATATTGATTGCCTTTATGTAGTACAAATGTTTAATTTGAGAGGAAGAGAAATTAGCTGTATTAATTATTCTGTTACGATGAACTACCCATTTGAGTTTATAGAGAGTGAATTTAGATGACAGTAGTTATCCAAGGCTTTCAAATATCTCTGTAATCCCACTCTTGTGTGGGAAAGAATGGTTGTATCATCAGCATACAATAATAGTGGAACTGGGAGTTCATTTAGCTTGGGTGGATGTCCATTAATAGATTTTTAAAAATGAGGTAAATCATTTAAAAATAGATTTAAAAGATATAGAGCCAACGCCCATCCTTGCTTAACTCCTTTAAAAACAGGTATTTTCTTAGTTAAATGACCTTTCGAAGAATATTTTACCTGACAAGTTGTACCTGTGTGTAATTTCTTTAATAAGATTAATAAACAAGGATCTATCTTTTGGTCAGCTAATTTGCTCCATAGCTTATTTCTATCCACAGAGTCGAAGGCTGGTTAAATATAAGTATGGGAGGGGTGCAGCATTTTTTTTGGTGAGGAACTGTTTGGTTATTCAGGATGGGGAAGACTAACAACAAGTCTGTGTCCAGGCCCGTAGCCAAAGTGAGGCATTTGGGCACACAGCCCCACCATTCCTGACCCCTGCTCCATCACCTGATGATGCCTGACACACCCACCCTCAGTCTGCCTAGTCCTACAGCCACTGCAAGGCTTGGGGAAAGAAAGGGAAAGGAAAAGAAAGGGAAGCTGTTAAGTTTAACAGCTGAAAGGAGGGGGATGAAACTGACAAGAAGCAGCAGGGCAGCTTTCCTTCCCTTCCCCAGCCTCCCTGCTTTGGGGGTGGGGCTGGGGCTGGGGAAGGAAAGAGAGAAAAGGCCTGGTGATGGTGGTGGGGAAGCTAATCTCTCTCCCATTACTTTCCGTGGCAGGGGGGTGGGATGGGAAGCCAATCTCTTTCTCCTGGGGCTGCCAATCTCTAGGTGGTGGCTGGAGATCCCCTGGCATTACACCTGATTTCCAGGTGGATTGTATGACATTATTCCTCATTGAAGTTCCTCCCCTCCCCAAATGCCATGCTCCTCACACTCCACTCCCAAAATCTCCAGTTATTTATTATTTTTAAATATGTGTAAACACAATGGGTGCCCCAGAAGAAAAAATTGCCCCACAAAATGAAAAATCTTGGCTACAGCCCTGTCTATGCCACAAAGCATGGGCAGCCCTCAGGGAGCATGGAGATGGGGGATGGAGACTGTGGGAGCAGAGAATGGCTCTTCCTCACCCAGGTGGAGCCCCATGAGGAGTGCCTGCAACAACAAGGAAAAAATCCCTGACAGCCCTACGAGTCCAGCATCTCACAGTTATGGCTGTTCTGGCAGAGAGGCAGCCCAGCCCAGGAAGGCTGAGCAGTAGGGCAGGAACAAAGGAAAGAGATCTTGGTGGTTTGAATAGAGCCATGGCAATGCCTGAACTGAATAGGCTTATGGGAGCCAACCCACCTGATGCTTTGCAGGGGGGGAGTTCCAATTAAATCTTGCTAAAATGGCCCACAAACAGGAGATGCAGAGGCTTTGCCTAGAGGAGATACATCTCAGCTTCCAAGCACAAGAAGCTCAGATGGCTTTTGATGGGGCAAGAAATTATCTGTCAATGCAGCAGCAGGAGGGATAGAGAGCAGTTACCAGTACCACCACTGGAGGGCCAGAGGAGACCCATGATGTGGAATTCTTCCTGATGATCTTTGAATGGGTGTGCAAGATCCAACAGCACTCAGAAGCAGATTTCCTAAGAGCACTGGCTTCACAGGTATCAGGCCCATTGTCAGAACTTTGGGGAGAAATGGGGCCAGGAAAGCTGGCGGGCTATGCTTTGTTCAAAGAAAGGGTGAGGGCCAGGTTTAGATTCAGCACCCCATTGTGTGGGCAACAGTTTCATATCTTATGCAGAAGTCCTGGGGAGCCCTAGGTCTGTACAGGATTTTTTTCTCCCTCACCCCAGTCCAGGAATGAGAGTCACCAAAATCCTGCAAGCTGCCAGCATGTACAGGCTTTCTCATCTCATCCCCATCCAGTGATGAGAGTCAAAATCCCACACGCTTCAGGAACACTTAAACAAGCCCCCAGGAGTTTGTCTGCACACTCTCTAGGGTATCAGTAGTTCTGCCACCAGGACCTCTGGACAACAGGTTCCCACCAGCTCAGGAGCAGAGGTCCCACCTCCTGTCTGGTTTCTGGGAATTAACATTTTACCAGCTCTGTATCAGGGCTGCAAACAATTAATTAACCCAGTGGTAGCTTTCTTAGGTGAATAGCTTAGGCACAAGATTAAGCCTTAGAGTCAAGTTGCAACAGAGGGAACATGTCCAGATAATATTAGGTATATATTATCTTTTATTCAGTGCAAAAGCATGCATATATAATGAGACTAGCAAAAGGTAAACAAAAATAAATAATGCCTATAGCATAATCAGCTCTAACTACACAATAGTATTCATAGTTACCAGGCTTTCAGAGCTATCAGATAATTCAATGTCCAATGTATAACCAGGGAATTTTGAGGATGAACCACATGGTTGATGAAGGCAACTAAGACCAACTTGGTTGCCTAGCAGTAAAATTCCATGTTGCAGGTATACAGTCCAAAAGGGAACTCTCCTCCAAAAAGGAACTCTCTTCTCAAGAAAACTCTTCCCCTCTTCCCATAGGGTGATCACAATTATCCCCCTTCTCCGTCACAACTGAATATGGCCATTATCCAATTGCGAGGGAGTGAAGAGGTGTGCCCAAATCTCCAGTTACTAGCCATTGCCTACGTGAGCCACAGCAGGTCAGAGAACACTTTGATGTGTTAATATACTGGGCCTAGCTATGCCCATGTGTGAGAAGGCGCCTGAATGTCTCCTTGCTGTAGTAAAAGGTGTCACAGTGTCTTGTATATGGATATGAAGCCTGGCCATCTGTGCGGGTGACAAAAGTTACATGGACATGTTACCAGGGAGAATTCAGGAAAGGCTTTTCCTATACACCTTCCCCCTTCAAAGATGAAATTTCAGGAAGCATACCTCAAATTTCATCTAACCTACTCATTAGGGTCATGCATACATGTGAGGATACAGGACACTACCTACAGAAATCAAACAGAATCAAGAAGACATTAACAGAATACATCATAGAATACAAAATACAATGGGTAGCTAGTACACATCAAGAAAACAGTCTACATTCATGAAGATGCCATTTTCAAACTTCAGGTACAAGCTTACAAAAGAAAAATTCAAACATTTGGTTCCCTTTTTACAGAAAGGAAGAACAAGTTAAGGCACAGTTTAGGTAACAGCAGGGTGTAGCACCCTTAGATCAAGACCTCCCTCCTGGTGATAGTCAGCTAACATATCAAAGGGCACATCACTCTTTCAGTGGTAAGCAAACCTGTTAGGCAATCTCTCATAAAATATCTTTGGACTGCTTATGTGGTACCCCTTGGGTCTAGCATGTTCTGCTTCACACGCTACCACATCCTTTGGATTGTTTTCAAGTGTTACATCACCTTTCTGTGCAGCCAGAAATTGCATATCACCAGCAAATTCTCATACAGTGTTGTTGAAATCATTTCCCTCTTTCTCAGCAGCATAAGTGACAGCGGAAACAGTCACAGAGGCTAACGAAGGGGGGGGGTCTTGAGGGATTTAGCACCTTGGATAGTGACAGGCACAGGGCTAACAGCTTTAGGTGGTTTGACACTCCCTCTCCCCACATGCAACATCAATTGGTACATTGCACTTCAAGGAATCCTGATACAGCCTGCCCAGTAGCAATATAAGATCTGTATGCCAGATCTGTCCCTATTAAGACTTTGGCGGCACATGATTCATGGATCATCACAGTAGTTTTGCCCTCAAAGCCTCTATAACATACATCAACTTCAGCCAGCTTCCTATGAATAACTGCACTTTCATATGGAGCCACAAGAATCTCTCCAGGCAAAATCTGCCCAGGTTTAACTAGGGAACAATGCACAGAGGTCATATCAGCTCCTGAATCAAAATAACCCATAAGTTTAACATGATTTACCTGGATCTCATGAGAAAATTCTTTACTAACCCAGTCCAATTGCTTATTGTCCACTCCAGCTGCAATATCGATTGCTGGAGTTGAAGCTTGGGCGACGGTTGTCTCCTCTGCTGGTTCAGCAGCTGTATTCGCAGGGGTCAGAGGGCTAGTGTCTGCAGGTCCAAACTGTTGGATCACACAGACTTGTGACATGGCAGGGGTGGCGGGCTTCTCTCTTTTCGCTTTTCACACAGGACAATCCACATGTCGATGTTGTGGGGATTTACACTCAAAACATACCCCACTTTTGGGATCCACACAGCTTTTGACAGGTGAAGTAGAAGGAGATTTCAGCTTCTCCGTTGACTTTGGCAGGTTGGGTGCGCTGGTCTTCGGCGTTGGGAAAGGCTTCTCTGCAGCTGGTCGAATAGATCTCCCAGAGCTCCTCTCCCTATGCTCATGCATGCTTTGAGCAAGTTCAGCTGCCTCCTCAAGAGTAGATGGTTTCTTGTCCCTCACCAAGGCAGCAATATCATCAGACACCAGTCTACAGAACTGCTCGAGCAATATCAGTTCTCTCAGGGTCTCATAATTGTGCACTTTCGCAGCACAAAGCCAGCGATCCAGGTTCTGTGCTAGCATAGCAGCAGCCAAAAGATAACTCTCTGGGAATGCTTGCCTCTCCACTCTGCGAAAGGAGTATTGGTAAGTCTCCGCAGACAGGGCAAACCTCTTAAAGGCCAGCGTCTTGAACTTCTGGTAGTTAGACGCATCTAAGCCGCTCAAAGTTCCCAAGAGGTCAGCTAACCCTCCAGACAATTGAGAGCGTAAAATCAGCATGTAATGGTTAGGCTGTACACCAATCTCTTGGCAGGTATTCTCAAAGAGATTAAAATATCCTAGCACATCTTGACCTGATTTGTAGTACGGAAACATTTTCCTGTCGACATCCCATGGAGCAACAGCTCTGGGGGGGCCAGAGGCCAAAACAGGGGCAGGAAAGTCCTTTCGTGGGACAGATCCCAAAGTCTGCACACCACAATCCTGTCTCCTCTGCATTTCAGAGTGTTTTTGCCAGCCACCAGCTGGCAGTATCAGCGGACTTCAGCACCATGGACAGCTCAGGTCCCCTTGGTTGCCAGTCAGGCTTGAGATTTCCGAAGTCTGCCAGATCGAGATGCTTCAGCAAGCTCCATTCATCAGTGTTACCTCTTTCAGAAAGGGAAGTTGCTGAGGCAGGGAGCAAGTGCTCACAGCAATTCCCTCTATGCTGCACCTCTCTCTGGTACAAAGGCACGTTTTTCAGCTGTACAACTGGGGATCCAAGTTCTGAGGCATCCCAGAATTCATCCTGATTCCCCATTTCATCAACAGTGAGGAGAGACAGCTCCTCCTCCAGCTTAGAAATACCTGGATGATGTTTCAGAGATTGATGAATCACTTGCTACAGGGGTTCCAGTTAGAATAATAGATTCATAGAATATTAGAGTTGGAAGGGGTCTTGCAGGTCATCTAGTCCAGCCCCCTGCACTCTTCAGGAGCATAGCCAAAAGATAGCCCTACAACATACCCGAAAAATGGTCGTCCAGCCTCTGCTTGAAAACATCCAGTGAAGGAGCATCTACTACCTCCCAAGGCAGTCTGTTCCACTGCTCAACCACTCTTACAGTTAGGAAGTTTCTCCTGATATTTAGCCGGTAACGACTCCCTTGTAATTTCCACCCATTAGATGTAGTCTTGCAATTTGGAGCAAGAGAGAATAGATCTGCTCCATCTTCTACATGACAACCCCTCAAATATTTGAAGACTGCAATCATGTCCCCTCTAAGCTTTCTCTTTCCCACGCTAAACATATCCAACTCTTTTAGCCTTTCCTTGTAAGACTTGGATTCCAACCCTCTCATCATCCTGGTTGCCCTCTTCTGGACATGCTTGAGCTTGTCAACATCCTTCCTAAAATGTGGTGCCCAAAACTGGACACAGTACTCCCGGTGAGGCCTAACCATAGCAGAACAGAGTGGAACTACCACCTCCCATGATCTGGACACAATGCTTCTGTTAATGCATCCTAAGATTGCATTAGTTTTCTTCACAGCCACATCACACTGCAGGCTCATGTTGAGCTTGTGATCAACCAGAACACCTAGATCCCTTTCACATGTGCTGCTTGCCACAGCCTACATGGATGTTCTGGCTGTGTTCTCTGACTCATGCAAAGAGCATCTAGGTATGCATAGAACATTCTTCAGTGCCTGAGAAATGTTGGCCTCATGATGAAAGCCTGGAAATGCCAGACTGGGCCTGCTGAAGTTGTGTATTTGGGACACAAAGTAGGGAGGGACAAGCTCCAGTTGGTGGTGTTCAAGGTGGAGGCAATCCAATGGTGGCCTTCCCCTTCCTGCTAAAGAAACAAGTGTGGTCATTCCTTGGGTTGGCAGGGCACTATAGGAAGTTTGTGCCGCAGTATAGCACCTTTAACTGGCTTGTGCAGAAATTGATAGCCAGACAAAGTAGCCTGGACCAAGAAATTTCAGGAAGCTTTTGGGGCTCTTAAAACCAGGCTTGCGGCCATGTCAATATTAAAGGCTCCTGACTTCCAAAAGACATTTGTGCTCCAAACCAATGCATCAGTTTGGAGCACAAATGTCTTTTGGAAGTCAGGAGCCATGCAGCTTCAGCATGCCCAGTCTGGCATCCTGATTGCCACAGGTCCTGGAGCACACGTGCTATGGGGTATGAAAAGGGGAGCTGTTCTTTTGTTTGGGAACTCTTTTTTGAGTCCATTCTGGGAGTACTTTTGGTGAGTGCATTTGGTATCAGTTATCATGAAGGATGACAGAGGAGAATGATGCTAAAGGGGGTTGCCAATGCACCAGGGATGGGGTCAAACTACCAAAGATCAGATATACCATAGACTGTAAATACCTTAGTTAGTAACTGTCCTTTTATTTTACTTAGTGCACCGAGTCACTCCTCAGTGTTTAAGGTGGCTCCTAATTGAAAGCCTGGTGGAAGAGCTCCATCTTACAGGCCCTGCAGAACTGTAAAAGGTCCTCCAGGCCCTGATCTCCTCTGGGAGCTCATTCCACCAGTACGGAGCCACCACCAAGAAGGCCCTGGCCCTGGTTATCAGCAGTCTAATATCTTTGGGACCCGGGAGGGCCAGCTGGTTTTGAGCCCCTGAATGCAGTGCTCTTTGGGGAACATATGGGGAAAGGCAGTCCCTCAGGTATGTTGGACACTGACCAGAAAGGGCTTTCAAAACCAGTGCCTTGAAGTGAATCCGGTATGCTATTGGCAGCCAGTGCAATGCTTTCAGCACAGGCTGGATGTGCTCCTGCATAGAGAGACCCATTAGCAGCCTGGCCACAGCATTTTGCACCAGCTGCAGCTTCCAGATTTGGGACAAGGGCAGCCCCATATAGAGGGGATTTCAGTAGTCTAATCCCGAGGTGATCATCGCGTGGATCATTGTTGCCAAGTTGTTGCATTTGGGGAAGGGAACCAACTGCCTGATCAGCTAAAGATGGTGGAAGGCTGACTTGGCAGTGGCTGCTACCTGGGCCTCCATTGTTAAAGAGGCATCCAGGAGCACTCCCAAACTCCTAAGCTCTGATGCTGGCACCAAAGGCACCCCATCGAAGGTCAGGAGTGGGATCCCTACCCTTGGGCCACCCTGGCTCAGGCACAGGACCTCCGTCTTCATTGGATTCAGTTTCAATTGACTCAGTCTAAGTCAACCAGCCACAGCTTGTAATGCCTGGTCCAGATCTTCCAGTGTAGAGTCAGACTGGCCACCCAACAGCAGATAGAGCTGGGTGGCATCCGCATACTGGCGACACCCTAGCCCAGGCCTCTGGGCATTCTGGGCAAGGGGGTGCATATAGATGTTGAACAACATCGGGGAAAATACCACCCCTTGAGGCACACCACAAGTCAGTGGATGCCTTCAGGACAGCTGTTCCCCTAGTGCCACCCTTTTCCCCGGACCCTGAAGGAATGATGCAAGCCATTGCAAGGCAAGCCCCTGAACTCCAGAGTCGGCAAGGTGGTAGATCAGTAGCTGATGGTTGACTGTGTTGAACACTGCTGACAGGTCCAACAACAACAGCACTGCCGATCTGCCTCAATCCAGATGCCTCCTGAGGTTGTCCATGAGGGTGACCAGTATTGTCTCCATCCCATGTCCCAGGCGAAAGCTGGACTGGAAGGTGTCTAAAGTGGAAATGTCATCCAAAAAGCTCTGTAACTGTTGTGACAGTGATTGTTCCACCTCTGTTATACCTGGCCTGTAATTTGTCATATTTCACTAAAAAAAAAAATCCCCAAAGTAGACTGCAAGAGTCCCCCCCCCGCTCCAGTGCTGGTGTGTTTCCTAAGGCTCAGCACAGGGCAACAATCTGAGGCCAGGTCTACCAATATAGTGGCCTGGGGTGGGTGGGTAAACCGTTTCTCTGGAGGACAGGTCTACCAATATAGTGGAAAGGGGAGGGTAGACAAGTTCTCTGGAGGCCTAGTCTATCCCCATAGAGGACACATTTTCTGTAATGAAATTTGACTTGATTCTGCTTCTCTTATAATGTTTGACTTATTCTTAAAACAGAATTTAAATATAGTTTTTTACAAGGTTATGGAAATAACCTAAAAGAATAAGTTAGGTGATAGTCAAATGTAAACTCACTCACTACTTCAATGCTACTAGCTTTTTTGCTCACAAGGCAGAATTTTTGCTCACAACATTGGGGAGCTTAGAGGGAACACTGGTGTGATCCTACATTCTGGAGCTGGATGCATGGAATATACTCTAACAAGCAAAGATTTGAATTAATGGGAAACTAACAGAAGCAATTTCATTTGAAAAAGGAACACATCAGGGATGACCTTCATCCCCTTTATTAACTAGGAATAATGTCTGTTGTGGAAATATATACAATGAGCTCTAGAAAGAGGCTATGGTCAGATGTGCTGGCCTTAGGCACTCAGTGTCAATTTGCTGTGGTGACCTCAGCAGGATATAATGACACAGAGTCCACCATTTTCTCCAAGGGAACTGATCTTTGCCATCAGAAGAGCTGTTGTAATTCTGAGTGATCTCTAGCCCTCACCTGGAGATTGGTAACAATGGTTCCCCAGGAGGAAATGGCTGGTTTGGAGGGTGGCATCTATGGCACTGTATCTGTCTGAAGTCCCACCCCTCCTCAAAACCCACCCTCTCCAGGCTCCATCCCTCAAATCTTGAGGAATTTCCCAACCTGGAGGTGGCAACCCTATCTCCTTCCCAGCCAACCATCAACGTACTGCTATTTGTCCCTCTGACTTCAGGTTTCCATCTCCTCCTCCCTCCCTGCAGCCTCTACTTAGGAAAAGTATAGTCATTCTCTGCAGTGGGGACCCAAGCAGCTCACATCATTATCCTCTCCCCCTTTCAATCTACACAACAACCCTGTGAGGTATGTTAGACTGAAAGTCTGTGAGTGGTCTGAAATCACTCATTCAGCTTCCACAGGAAGAACCTGGGTCTGGCAGACCCTGCTCTGTAGTGCTAACTGGTATGTCACACTGGCTTTCATGGGGGGCACCTCAGCAGAGTGTAATGACACAGAGTCCACCATTTTCTCCAGGGGAACTGATCTCTGCCATCTAGAGAGCAGTTGTAATTCTTATGGATCTCCACCTCTCACCTGGAGATTGGCAACAATGGTCCCCCAGGAGGAAATGGCTGGTTTGGAGGGTGGAGTCTATGGCATTGTACCTGCCTGAGGTCCCACCCCTCATCAAACCCCACCCTCTTGAGGCTCCACCCCTCAAATCTCCAGGAGTTTCCTATATCCTATATCCTTCCCATCCAACCATCAACCTACCTTTATCTGCCCCTGAGAGCCAGTTTGGTGTAGTGGTTAAGTGCGTGGACTCTAATCTGGGAGAACCGGGTTTGATTCCCCAGTTCCTCCATTTGCACCTGGCTGGATGACCTTGGGCAAGCCATAGTTCTGATAAGAGTTGGTCTTGAAAAAGAGCCATTTCTGTCAAGAGCTCTCTCAGCCCCACCTACCTCACAGGGTATCTGTTGTGGGGAGGGGAAAGGAAGGGAGTTTGTAAGCCACTCTGAGACACCTTGGGGTATAAATCCAGTCTCTTTTTCTACTTCCCTCTGACTTCAGGTTTCCATCTCCTCTCTCCCCCCCTGCAGCCTCTACTTATGAAAAGTACAGTCTTTTTCTGCAGGGGTGACCCAAGCAGGAGGTAAGTGGCCTCAGCAGGGTATAATGACACAGAGTTCACCCTGAAAAGCAGCCATTTTCTCCAGGGGAACTAATTTCTGCCATCTGGAAAGCAGTTTTAATTCTGAGTGCTCTCTAGCCCTCACTTGAAGATTGGCAGCAATGGTTTCCCAGGAGAAAATAACTGCTTGGGAGGGTGGACTCTATGGTATTCTATTCAGTTGAGGCCTCTCCCCTCCCCAAACTCTGGCTTGTGTAGACTCCACCACAAAATATCCAGGAATTTCCCAACCTGGAGCTGGCAATCCTGGACAGGACTGGCCCCCATGGGTTCCCCACAAAGGCCAAAATGAGCCTGGAAAGGGCCTCCTTCCCCCACCTTTTTACTGAGAGAACTAAGCTTGGTTGCCTAGCAACAGCCACTGAGGGGAAAGCTAGCCCCACAGCAGGAGAAGAGAATGGTTTGATGGCTGGTGGCCCACCTCAATAGCCGGCCAGCCAGCCAGCCACAGAGGAGCCAAGCAGTAGAAGCATATTTGTCAGGAGAGACAGCCATTTTGGCAGTTTATTCTGTCAAGGAAGACTGGCCAGGCTGGCAGTGGGTGGGAGAGAGGAGCACACCCAGCCCCCAGCCAATGGCACGCGAGTACTCTTGAGTGGCGGTTGACAGGCCAATGGCTGATGAAGCACACAGCACGGCCAATGGGACAGCCAGAAAGTGCCAATATGCTGGGCTTTTATATATATAGGAAACTAGCAACATTTTAGCTAAAAATATTAGACAAGATGACAGAATTAATAGAATAAAAGTGGATGATGTAGAGTTCAAAATGGAAAGTTATGCAGACAACATGGTTCTAACAGTCTTGAATCCCCAAAAATCACTGCAATATGTAATTGAACATATTGAAGAATTTGGATTCCTGTCAGGCTATAAAATTAACAGGAAAAAACAAAAATAATAATGAAATTCTTATCACAACAAGATGAAGGTTATAAAGAGCACAAAGTTCTCATCAGCCACTATTCCTATTCAGTATTTGGGAATAAATGTGACTGGGCAAAACTGTAATCTCTTTAAAAATAACTACCTGAAAACTTGGAAATTAATGCAGGCAGATTTATTAAGATGGAAAAAACTAAAAATTTCATAGCTGGGAAGAATCTCTGCAATCAAAATGAATGTGCTGTCAAAACTAAGCTTTTTGTTCCAAATGTTATCCATATACATAGAAGAAAGAATACTGAAAGAGTGACAAAGACAGATAAATCAATTTATATGGAATGGCAAACCCCCCCAAAAAATAAGCTTCAAAATATTACAAGATGAGAAAAAGAGAAGAGGATTAGTAGTCCCAAATATAAAATTATATTACCAAGCAGCAGGTCTGGTCTGGATTGTGGAATAGATTAAAAACCCAAGACAAAGAATAGTAAAATTAGAATCAGCAGATCTCGATAAATGTCTACGCAATTATTTATGGATTAAGAAACTGACTAAAAAGATCATAACACAAGAAAGAAGTCACATAATCAGAGATGGACTTATGAGAAAATGGTTTACATGCCGGAATTTATTGAGCCCCTCAAACTCCTTGCTTATGACTCAAATAGAAGCTCATTATGATAAGAACACGAGAAATAAAAATAATTTTTTAACATATGGTGTAATGTACTGAGCTTGGACCCGAGAACAAAGACAGACTTCTATCCTAAGAGCACACCAGTAGGAATGCTCGGATCCTAGATGGCCCAATAGGGTCAGCTGGAAAGGTGACTGGGTGTAAATAGCCTATCATGGTGGTGGGGTGTGTTTTGGGGTGTGAGTTCACTGGGGCATATAACCAGGCTTTGGCTCAGGGTCCGTGTCTAGAGTTTGCCAAATAAACTATGAACTGATCACTGAACGCGGTTGGACCCACGATATTTCACTAGCGACGAAGGTGGGATCTGGATGAGCGACCTGGCTCCAGCTGACGATGCACTGCACACTGAGGCTCTAGATCCCATGCACCGTGCCACGCTGGAGACAATGGCCGTCGCTCCTGGATCGTTCAACACATTCGATGCCACTACTGAGGACTGGGAGTCCTACATGGGCAATTCAAATTCTTCATGGAATCCTCCAGCACCCACACGGCCAAACTGAAGCGTGCCATGTTCTTTTGTGTAAGCAGTCGTTTGACATACGAGATTGCTCGTTCACCCCTCACTCTGGTGGAGCTCAAGGACATGGACTACCAGGTGATCATCAACTGCCTAAAAGAGCATTTCTCACTGAAGTCATCAGTCATCATGGCCCGCCATGCGTTTCACTTGAGAAATCAGACTGCCACGGAATCCATCTCAGAATTCGTTACGGCGCTACGCCACATCACCCGGTACTGCAACTTCCCAGCACTTGAGGATTCCCTACAGGACCAGCTGGTCTGCGGTCTCCAGGACGAGAGGATCCAGCAAAAAATCCTGGGCAAAGGGGATCCCAACTTTAAGAAGTCCCTAGAGAATGGCCGCAGAAGCCACTGAGCAATTCATGGCAGTGGTCCGAGGAGGAAAGGGGTCCCCGGCGTCACCAGGGCCACCATCTTGGCATGGGCCTACCAAAACCAGCCACCATGTGGCCAGTTCTGGGAACGAAGAGGAAAAGGTTCTACAAATCCCTCGACACACATGCCGATGCTCACCAGCAGCATCACAACAACAGTCGACAGTGCGCCGCACCAGTGACCCCGATTCTACCACCGTCTCCATGTGTACCAGCTGTGGAGATCTGCATGAGCGGAGAACTTGCCGGTTCTGCGATGCCACATGCTGCAGTCATCCAGGCTGTCAAAGCCATGCCCATATTTCAGTTAATAACCAATCATAACATTGGGATAAAGGCCAATGAGGTGTGTTCCCTCCAACAAGTATATACAGTTCAGGATTGGCTATTTACAGAGTTTCACAGAAACTAACCAATGGGAATGTCGATGCTTACAATCCCTTTTGCTGACTCAAGCTTAACATAGGAATACATAGGTCTGATTCAGAGTCAGACATAACATTGCCCAATTCACACAATTCAGGTGGTTTTAGAGTTTTAGAAGCTCTAGGTAATGAGATAATTCCCCCTACAGAATGACTATTTGCTTAGTGTATGGCTGCAAAATCTACAGTGCATTTCG
The DNA here is from genome assembly GCA_029375565.1 of Gekko gecko. Taxonomy (NCBI): domain Eukaryota; kingdom Metazoa; phylum Chordata; class Lepidosauria; order Squamata; family Gekkonidae; genus Gekko; species Gekko gecko. The sequence goes on from JAPDNY010000009.1 coordinate 127,783,592, forward strand.
ATGGACTTAGATTGGAGAAACTTTGGATAGGACTGCACTCTTTAACCAATTATAAAACCATTTTTGTAAAAAGTAGGCCCTAACTAAAAGATTTTTTTAAAAAACTTGCCAGTATTTCAGGTGGAAGACAACAAAGAGGCATTCCTCCTCCTTTCGAAGAGTGTACAGAATCAGGAGGGTCACAGAGCTGAGAATGTTTTGAAAGCTCTTTCTCATGCATATGTGGCTGTAGCATATTGACAAAATAAACACTGATATGCTATAGCCATACTTTGCTAGCTCAGGGCCGGATCACCCATTGGGCGAACTAGGCGCTCGCCTAGGGCTCCCCTGGCCTCAGGGGCGCCAAATGGCACCCCACTCCCCCCCAAAAGCGCCCCCCCGCTGCCCTAACCGGGCGCCCGCTGTTGCTGCCACTGCTACACCCCCTTCCCCTTCCCGGCTTTCCTGGGGGCCCCGCAGCCGCGGAGGCCCCGGGAAAGCCGGCTCTGGGAGGGAGGGGGCGGTGGCAGTGGCTAGACCCCCCCGCCCCCTTCCTGCTTTCCCGGGGACCCCGCAGCTGCGGAGGCCCCGGGAAAGCCAGCTCTGGGAGGGAGGGGGCGGCGGCGGCTAGACCCCCCCGCCCCTTCCTGCTTTCCCGGGGACCCCGCAGCCGCGGAGGCCCCAGGAAAGCCGGCTCTGGGAGGGGGGGCGGCGGCAGCGGCGGCTAGACCCCCCCGCCCCTTCCCGCTTTTCCAGGGACCCCGCAGCTGCGGGGTCCCTGGGAAAGCTGGCTCTGGGAGGGAGGGGGTGGCGGCGGTGGCTAGACCCCCTGCCCCCTTCCCGCTTTCCTGGGGACCCCGCAGCCGCGGAGGCCCCGGGAAAGCCAGCTCTGGGAGGGAGGGGGTGGCAGTGGTGGCTAGACCCCCCGCCCCCTTCCCGCTTTCCCAGGGACCCCGCAGCCACGGAGGCCCCAGGAAAGCCAGCTCTGGGAGGGAGGGGTGGCGGCGGCTAGACCCCCCCGCCCCCTTCCCACTTTCCCGGGGACCCCGCAGCCACGGAGGCCCCGGGAAAGCCAGCGCTCCGCCCCTGGTCTCCAGGTCCCACCGGGAGGTTGGCATCACCAGTGGGGGGCGCCCCAGGCTGTCCTGCCTAGGGCGCCCAGACACCTGTAGCCGGCCCTGTGCTAGCTGCTCAGCTGGTACCATCGCTGCCTTTTCCCTGCTTGTTTAGAAATTATTTAAGAAGTTTTCAGCCCACCTTTTCCCCACATAACTATCTGCTGGATGCTTCACTGCCACAGAGAGGGAGGCAACCACAATAGTGTGTCTAAACCACCAGAGTAATGTGGTTATGACATATCACATTATTAATTATTATTATTAATAATAAAAACCCTTGAGTGCAATTTCCAGAAGAGGTGTATGACAACTCAGAAATGACAACCAGAACTAGTTCACAGCCCAAGTGATCCAAATATCCTCTAAGAGTACAAGCATACTGATGATGCTCATCTTACTCCCAGTTGGTGCCAGCACAGCAGAAGACAACTTTTTAAAATTTCAAACTGATCACAAACATGTCTGTTTAGAAACCAAATAAGGAAGGGTGGAAGAGTAGCATTATATATAAAGAAGGTATATACTCGTGAGGAAATACATGAATCTGAGCATGGAAGTCCAGTTAAGAGTCTCAGGGTAAAAAAGAAAGGAGTAAGAAATAATACCGATATTATGGTGGGGTTCTGCTATAGACCAGCATGCCAGGCAGAAAACTTTGATGAGACACTCCCAGAATGGATTACAGTTCTCAAAGAAACAGGACACAGTAGTCATGGGAAATTTCAGTTACCTGGATATCTGTTGGAAGTCCAATTCTGCTAAAAATGAAAGGTCCAATAAATTCATGACTTCTCTTGCTGACAACTTCATTTTCCAGAAAGTGGAGAGGGAAACAAGGGGATCTGCTATCTTGGACTTGATTCTCACCAACAGGGAAGAACTGGTTGACGAGGTGAAAGTAATGGGCACCCTGGGTAGTAGTGAGCATGTAATTTTGGAATTTACAGTTTTGGGGAAGGTAAAAGCTGTATGTAGTCAGACATATAGGTTGGACTTCAGGAAAGCAAATTTTGACAAACTTAAAGTTATGCTGGGGAGAATCCCATAGTCAGAAATACTTAAGAAGGGAGTTCAAGAGGGGAGGGAGTTTCTTTAAAGTAAAATATTGAAGGCACAATCATAAACAATTCCTATGAGAAGGGAAAATGGGAGGAGCCTAAAAAAGCCAAGGTGACTCCATAAACAGCTTTCTTAAAACCTGAGAAATAAAAAAGGCTCATTTAGAAAATGGAAGGAAGGCCTTATAACCAAGGATGAATATAAACAAATAACCAATGCTTGCAAAGAGAGAGTTAAGAAAACTAAAACTCACTATGAGCTTAGGCTAGCAAGAGATGCTAAAAACAACAAAAAGGGTTCTTTTCTTATGTTCAAAGTAAGAAAAAGAGCAAGGATATGGTAGGCATATTGCGGGGACAGGAAAGTGAAAGTGTAACAGGTGATGAAGCGAGGGCAGAACTGCTCAATCCCTACTTTTCCTCAGACTTCTCTTGCAAGGGAAATGTTGTTCAATATGATAAAAACAGAACACATTATGAGGGAACGGAGTTGCAGCCAAGGATCAGCATGGGGTAGTACATAAACACCTAGTATCTTTAAATGAAACTAAGTCCTCGGGGTCAGATGAACTGTAACCAAGGGTACTAAAAGAACTCATGGATGTAATTCCTGAGCCTCTGTCCATTATTTTTGAGAATTCTTGGAGAACAGGTGAGGTGCCAGAAGACTGAAGGTGGGCAAATGTTGTCCTCACCTTCAAGAAGAGGGAAAAGGAAGATCCAGGTAACTATTGACTCGTCAGCTTGATGTCTATACTTGGAAAAGTTTTAGAACAAATCATTACTCAGTCCTTGAACATTTAGAAAGGGCAGCTGTGATTAGTAAGAACAAGTCATGTCAGACTAACCTGATCTCTTTTTTTTGAGAAAGTTACTACCTTGCTGGATCAGGGGAATGCTATAGACATAGTTTATCTTGATTTCAGTAAGGCTTTTGATCCACATAATATTCTTGTTGACAAATCGGTAAAATATGGTTTGGATCCTATTATTGTTAGGCGGATCTGTAACTCATTGACAGGTCACGCCCAAAGAGTACTTGTTAATGGTTCCTCATCCTCTTGGAGAGGCATGACAAGCGGAATGCCTCAAGGAAATTGGGAGGAGTAGCAAATATGGTAGAAAGAGTCAGAATACAGGATGATCTTGACAGGCTGGAAAAGAAATAAAATGAATTTCAATGTAAAGTTTTACATTTTGGTAGGAAAAATCAAATTATAATTATAGGATGGGGGAGACTTGTCTTGGCCTTAAGAGTATGTGTGAAAAGGATCTAGGGGTCTTAGTAGACCATACACTGAACATGAGTCAGCAGTGTGATGCAGTAGCTAAAAAGGCAAATGTGATTTTGGGCTGTATCAGCAGAAGTATAGGGTCCAGATTACGTGAAGTGATGGTATCACTTTACTCTGCTCTGGTTAGACCTCATCTAAAATATTGTGTTCAGTTTTGGGCACCACAATTTAAGAAGGATATAGGCAGCAAACTAGAATGTGTCCAGAGGAAGACAACAAAGATGATGAGGAGTCTGGAGACCAAGTTCTATGAGGAAAGGTTGAGGGAAGCTTTAGCCTGGAGAGAAGATGACTGAGAGGCAATATGTAACCATCTTCAAGTACTTGAAGGACTGTCATACAGAGGATAAATATCTAATCAAGTACTTGAAGGACTGTCATACAGAGGATGAATATCTAACCATCTTCAAGTACTTGAAGGACTGTCATACAGAGGGTGGTGCTGAGTTGCTGTCTGTTGCACCAAAAGGTTAGACCAGAATCAGTGGGTTGAAATTATTAGAAGAGTTTTCAACTAAACATTAGGAAGAGCTTCCTGACAGAATGGTTCCTCAGTGGAACAGGCTTCCTTGGCAGATGGTAGGCTCTCCTACTTTGGAGGTTTTTAACAGAGGCTAGATGGTCATCTGACAGCAATGCTGATTCTGTGAACTTAGGCAGATCAAGAGGAGGGAGGGCAGGAAGGGTTGCATCAGTGCTTAGTTCTCCTGGCCTTTTCTTCATGCCCAGGGAACAGCTGATCGCCACTTTGTGGTCAGGAATCAGTTCTTCTCCAGGCAAGTTTTGCCAGGGATCCTGGAGGCCTTTTGCCTTATTCTGGGCATGGAGCAGGGGTCACTGGGTGTGTGTGGGGGGAGGTATTTGTGAATTTCCTGCATTGTGCAGCGGGTTGGATTAGATGACCCTGGAGGTACCTTCCAACTCCATGATTCTATGATTCAGAGTAGGGTTAGTGTCTTAATAATTCAAATTATTTTGATTATTGATTGATTAAATTTCTACCCCGCCCTCCCGGCCAAGGCCGGCTCAAGGCAGCTTACACAAAACAGCATAAAATTACAATGCACCTAAAATAGATTAAACAACATTTAAACATTCAAATAATTCTAAAACCATTTAACCATAAAATATAATAAAGTGCTAGTGTCAGTAATTTCACAGCAGTTGTTATTACTGAGTTCTCTCTCTTCGCAGTTGGCTCCTTGATCTTCTTGGATTGTCTTAGGCAGCTAGCTCATACTGTAGTTGAAAGTGCCTGGGGGGACTGGGCCTTCTCAGCTTAAGCTGTCAGTTGTTAGTAGTGGCAATGGCTCCAAATGCCTGGTGAAAGAGCTCTGTTTTACAGGCCCTGCGGAGGTCATTCCACCACGATGGAGCCACCACCAAGAAAGCCCTGGCCCTAGTTATTGTTAGCCTGGCCTCCTTGAGACTCAGAAGGGCCAACCGGTCCTGGGCCCTAATTGCAGTCCTCTCTGGGGTATATGTGGGGAAAGGTGGTCCCTCAGGTATGTAGGTCCCTGGCCATAAAAGACTTTAAAGGTAAGAGCCAGCACCTTGAAACAAATCTGGTATGCTATAGGCAGCCAATGCAATGCCTTTAGCACAGGCTGGATGTGCTCCCACGTAGGAAGTCCCATCAAAAGCCTGGCTGTGGTGTTTTGCACCAGCTGCAGCTTCTGGATCTGAGACAAGGGCAGCCCCATGTAGAGGGCATTTCTGTAATCCAGTCTCAAGGTGACCATCGCATGGATTACTGTTGCCCAATCATTGCATTCAAGGAGGGAAATCAACTGCCTGATCAGCCGTAGGTGATAAAAAGCTGATTTGGCAGTGGCTGCTACCTGGGCCCTATTGTTAAGAAGGCATCTAGGAGCACTCCCAAACTCCTAACCTCCAGTGCTGGCACCAGTGGAGCCCCATCAAAGGTCAGGATCCCTACCCTTGGACTGCCCTGTCTCAGGCACAGGACCTCTATCTTCATCGGATTTAATTTCAGCTGGCTCAGTCTAAGCCAACCAGCCACGGTTTGCAGCACCCAGTCTAGATCTTCCAGTTTGGAGTCAGACTGACTGCCCAACAACAGATATAGTTGGGTGTCATCTGTTGTTAGCCCCGACGCCATTATGGGGCTTTGCTATGGACTGTTTGCTGTTGCCACACGGTCTGTGTTCTTGCTAGACTGTAAAATGGATGCCAAAGGAGAAGCCCATAGAAAAGGGGAAAAGCTGTCTTTTTACTCTGAGGGACTCCATTGCATACCTGCCGCATGTCACATACATAGATTAAGGGCCATATAGCAGACAAAGGACTTTTCCTCTGCCAGTCATTTGCATGATGAGATTAAGTACCTTCCCCACCCGAGCCATACACATGAACAATAGAAGAGCCATCAGCTACCTGAAGAGATCGTCTGCCTGCCAGCCAGCTTCCTCTGTCCAGCCCCCTGGGCCACCCATTGGTTTGCATTGTCTTACAGTGGGTATATCCCAGCAGGCGCATGGCCTTAGAGTGTGTGTCTCTGCCATGAGCCAAAATGGCAGTCCACCCCTGAACCCTCTGGGTTTAGGCCACAATCCTTCTTCATGGACTTCTGCACATCTGACAGGTAGTATCACCTCTCCATAAGCCATCAATCCCCTCTGCTTTCTTAGTTCTATTTTATGTGTGTGAATGTTTGAATATTGTTTGTGAATGGATAAATAAGGATTATATTCAGTAAAATAATATTTTATTAATTATACCTGGTCTCTGTGTCTTTTACTGGGAACCATTACAGACTAGCAGCATTCTCTGTATATACAGGCAAGAAGCCAATAATAATAATAAACCAATTGCTGTATTTAAAATAGAGCAATTTGGCTAACAGAAATGGAGGCACCGCTGGGATTCGCCCTGACCATCTGAACGTGTATGCTAGTCGACACGTGTCCTTCAGATGGCCAGACATGGAGAAGAAGCTGTTTGTGTGGTTTCAGTGAAGACCTGTGTGAAAGGTTGCTGTCTGTGTGATTGGCTAGAGAGCATTTTCTGTTGTGGGAGGTTGTTTTTCCCCTTTGTCTCCTTCAGCAACTCCTGGTCTATTTTGTGGGGTGGGAACCAAGACCGACAGAGTAGGGTGTTAGGAATTGCACCACACTACACTACACCACACCACACCACACAGGCAGCTATAACTGCAAACTAAGAGGAGCCGCAGCAAGGTCCTAAAAGTCCTCCAGAGCTTCTGGAAGCCCACTTCCCTGTTTCCTTCAGCTTTGACTAGCTAGCAGAGCATAGAATTAAAGTGAGCAAAGAGGTCCGCTCGCTGGAGTACATTACTCCGAGGACCCTAGGTCGGAGGTTTTCCTGAAGCCTTCCCGGGTTTATAGAGGTTATCCCGGCAGGACAGGGTGTCCAAAACCCAAATACCGGTTTTAAGAGAGTTATCCAGTTAGGAGGTGAGGTCTAGGCCAGGCCCACTGACCAAAACTCCAATTTAAGGGTTCGTGAGAATAGCCGAGGTGGAGGCAGAGACCTCACCGAAAAATCTCATATTTTAGCGTTTGTGGTCATCGAAGGCAAGGGCGTGGACCCCACCCTTACCAAAAACCACAACTCATGGACCACGAGGCCTAAAGAGCCTAGCTCACCTCGCCCGTAAGCAGAAAACAGAAGAGGGGAGAGGCAACGTGATCAGGGGATCCCTATTCGGAAACGGAGCCACGTTGCTCCCAATAAAAAGCAGCACTGCTGCACAACATATCCCCTCGATCCCTATTTGGAAACGGAGCCACGTTGCTCCCAATAAAAAAGCAGCCCTGCTGCACACCAGTTCCCCCCCTCTTCCCTGTTAGTGGATAGTGGATGGGAATATCCTGAAATTCTTCTAGGTTAAGTTGGTTTTCCTGGTCACGGGTGGAACGCCTTAAAACCTTCTATAATCCAAGTCTTAGAACACTTGGGAACCATAAGCCAGAGAACCTGCCAGTGAGCCGTAAAGTCCTTACTGGTTAGAAACATCCAAGTTTTAGAACATTTGGAAACCAGAAGCTGAATGTGTGTTTGTGTGTGGGTAGCTGCACACCAGCATCCCACATGGACTTTGAAGCCCCTGGAGTCAGGGTCTTCTCCCTTTTGCTCGGTGGCCCTTGACCGAGTTTGGTTTGTAACTTAAGTTTGCTCCTCAGATACGAGAATCTGAAGTCAGGGAGACCCCAGGAATCAGGGTCTTTTTCCCTTTGGTGGCCATTGGCCATTTTGGTTTGTAACATAAGTTTGCTCCTCAGATCCGAGAATCTGAAGTCAGGGAGACCCCAGGAATCAGGGTCTTTTTCCCTTTGGTGGCCATTGGCCATTTTGGTTTGTAACATAAGTTTGCTCCTCAGATCCGAGAATCTGAACTCAGGGAGACCCCAGGAATCAGGGTCTTTTTCCCTTTGGTGGCCATTGGCCGTTTTGGTTTGTAACATAAGTTTGCTCCTCAGATCCGAGAATCTGAACTCAGGGAGACCCCAGGAATCAGGGTCTTTTTCCCTTTGGTGGCCATTGGCCATTTTGGTTTGTAACTTAAGGTTGTTCCTCAGATCCGAGAATCTGAAGCTAGGGAAGCCCTAGGAATCAGGGTCTTTTCCCTTTGGTGGCCATCGGCCAATTAGGTTATTGTAATGTAAGTTTGTTCCTCAGATCCGAGAATCTGAAGTTAGGCAAAAATGCTAAGTTAAAAACAAGAGAAAAGTCTGACCTTGTAATCAAGATCCTCCCTCTCAAATTCCCCTTTCCCAAATGGAAGGAGAACTGGAAAGGGTGATAGAATTGTAACAGAATATACAAAATGCCAGGCAGTCTTTTTAGACATCAAACTGCCTTGCTCCCTAGCCTCTTAAGTAAAACCCAGCAGGCCATGCTGAGATTAAATTCCCCTGAAACAGCAGCTTGAGACCCTGGTTGCATTTGCACCCCATGTAACGCTGCTAGAACTCTTAGAAAAGAAAAAAAAATCCCTGAAATTCCTGTAATCCTGAACAGAATAGTGAGAATCCTGTAGTTTATGCTAAAACCAAGACAATAGTAAGGCAACAGAAAATTAGGAAAACAGGAGCCCTGAAATGGCCCACTAAAACGCATGGGCAAGACCAGGCCTACTCTCAGTATAGAAACAGAAGCAGTCATTAAGTACAGCCACTTAATGGCTGGAGTAAAATAAATGAGACAGTGAATGCCTAAAGTAAAACCTCCCCCCATTCCAACTCCAAACTGGGCAAGGAATGGAGTGCACACAGGACTTCCCTGTGAAAAGAACTTAGAAAGTAAAGGAAGAAAAACCCATCCCTTAGTTTCCCTGATGGAAATGAGCTAGCATTTCCATCAGGCCCCAAGCTCAGGACACAAGAGCTCCCCTTAAACCCTTGGGAAGTAAAACTTAGAGGAAATGGTGCTAATTCCCAAGAAACTACTGCCCAGAGAATAACATCTCCCTTTAGTAATACTCTCCAGGCGAAACCTGGAGAACTCCTGGAGTTATAGTAAGTCTCCAGGCAACAGAGTCCAATTGCTCTGTAGAAAATGAGTGTTTGGAGGAGGGGGAAGACTATGGTTTTTGCCCCACTGGAGTCTTCATCCTTCTTCTGACCCAAGCCTAGATCTCCAGGAATCTCCTGCCTGGACCTGGCAGCCTTGCTCAGGGCTCAGCAAGACCAACAGGTCCAAAAATATGTAACTTTAATATAAGTAAAGAACCTTAGCTGCAGAACTCAGGCCCCAGGAAGAACTTGAATTCAGTGGACAGTGCAGCTATGTCACCAAAATTCCCAAAACAAGCTTAAATTCTTGAGAAATGAAGTACAATACAGATGTAGCATAAGAAATAATCTTTCTATAATTACTGGCATAATTGAGAGAAATTGAGAAAATTCTGTACCTCTGGTTTTACCTTTTAAAATATAGAATTCTAGAAATCCCATTCTCTTCCCAAATGCCTTTGGGAGAGAACTGGATCCATTTCAGTCATATTTAAAACCATCCAAAGAGTGGAAAATTAACACTTGCCTAATCAGGAAACTTTAGCAGCCCTCCCAAAAAAAAGAAAAAAAGAAAATGAGACATTACTTTCCCCTTCCCAAATCTAAATGGGCAGGGATCCCAGCAGGATAATCATAAAATAAGAAATGTAACTTTTATTTTGAAAATGGAAGCTCCTAAGCTTCATTCTTTCTGTAAATTCCCAATAGTCCATTGGGACGCCACCTTCCAGGTAGGACCTGGAGACTCCCCAGAATTATAGCCTTAGGCAGCTATAGTTCACCTGGAACACTTGGGAAAAGGGGGAACCCCCCCCCCGCATAACCTTCTTCCATCTGAAACCTCTGTATGTCCAATGTATTGTCTTTGTTTTGTATCATAATAACAAGCCTTTGGAGCTGCGGTGGCTCAAGTGGTTAAGACACTGAACTGCAGGCTGTGGAAGGTCAGCAGTTCGAGACCCGGGTGCCGCATGATGGGGTGAGCTCCTGTCTCTAGTTCCAGCTCCTGCCAACCTAGCATTTCAAAAGCAAGAAATTGCAAGTAGATAAATAGGTACCACTTTGGTGGGAAGGTAACAGCGTTCCGTGCGCCTTGGTGTTTAGTCATGCCGGCCACATGACCACGGAAATGTCTTTGGACAGCGCTGGCTCTTCGGCTTTGAAACAGAGATGAGCACCGCAACCCTAGAGTCGGATTCGACTGGCTTTCGAGCAAGGGAACCTTTACCTTTACCTTTAACAAGCCTTTAAAGGCTGCCCCTTTTTATATGTTTTAGAAGAATGCCACTTTATTTTGAAAATCTTTCTGTTTAAACTTTTTTTAATAGCCCCACCTCAGGAGTAACTGAGAGGCAAATAGTTTTAAGTGGCACATTTTCAAACTCTGGAGCCCCAGCAGTCTGCAAGAAGCAGCAAAATCTTCATTTTGGGCACAAACGTAGAGCCTCCAGCTTCCAGTGCAGTGAAAACTGAAGTAGTGCTGCTTGGCAGAACCCAGGCAGACTCTCTCCTTTCAGCTGCCCTTGAGGGAAAAGAAAAAAATTGAGCCCAACTTCAGCCTTACCAGACAAAAGAAGTTAATACTAAAGAAGTCCCTCTGTAATCCCTCATCAGGGCAGGAGGCTGATCAGTTCCCCTTGTGTAAATTTTGCATAACCAAAGAGCTAGGGGGACAAGATAAGAAGGCTCCTAGCTAGATTAATGGCCCTTCTGGAGGGTAACAATTGCACCTCCTTCTTTTGTTAAGAGTAATCTCCCTCTGTAGCCAGAGAGGGAGAAAAGGTGTTTTTTTTTGTTTCCCCCCCTTAATGTCACCCCCATCCCAAAGGAACTAGGGGGGGAGCACAGAAAGAAAAAAAAAAGTTTTCTCCTTTGGTTTTTAAAACATAGATGGGAAATTTTTGGTTTTCAGAATCTCAGAAGCAATTCTGCTAACATCTTTTAGTTTGTGTTTTGTGAATTCACAGAGAAAGATTTCTCTCTGAATTCAAGGGGGGGAGATACTGTGGAAATATATGTTTTTAAGGCTTTCCTTTATTGTGATTTTTTTTTCTGTCCTCTTTTAATTTGATTTTAATTTAAAAGATACACTTCCAAAACTCAAGAAATTTTTTGGTTGTTTTCATTTATTTTGAGTTTTCCTGTCCTTTTAAAGATTTTATCTGTAAAAGATCTAAACCTTTTTTTTTATTATTGCAGCATCAGTAGTTCTAATAAAATCTTTTGAGACTCATGTCAAAATTCAAAACTAGACATGTGGCACATAATTTGTGAAATATAAAAGCTCTCTGAAAACCTAAAATGCATCTACTATTGTAGAAATGCCAATCTCCAGGTGTCACCTGGAGACACTCCCAAAATTACAGCCTTTGTCCAGAATCTGAAGTCAGTCCCTGGAAAAAAAGGGCACACCTTACAGGGTTGATCTTTATGTAACATTTTACCTAAGTTCCCTCTCCAAATCTAAAGGACTTTCCCGGGCTGGAGTTGGCAACCCTACCCTACTGTGAGGAAACTGTTTGAAAATGCATGGAGAAGATTGATCTTTTTTCCCCTTTTGAATTTGTAATTCCTTGTCTATCACAGGAAGGTCATCTTCCTTCCCCCCCATTCCAAAGTTTAGTTTTTGTTTTTTTAAAGGTCCGTTTTGTAATTGTTTTTACATGGTAATATCGTTCCCTTTTAATTTTAATGGAAATCTTTCTTTAGAAAGTTAAAAATACATTTATTTGCATCCTCTTCCTTGGAATTTCTCATGATTAGAGATCCCTTACTTTCAAAATGGTACGTTTAAAAATAGATTTTAAAATAGATTTGTTTCTGTTCCATTAATTTATTACAGCATCTCGATTTTAAGCTTTGTCTTATCTTCCCATTCTTATAGAAGGGAATCTCTTTTAAAATTTCTTGGTAAATTTGTGTGATCTAGAACTATTTCATCTCTTTAAGGTTTTATAAATACTCTTTTGGTTTTGGAATTAGCTGTTCTCTTAAAGCCCCACCTTTAGGGCTAATGTTTCTTTAGTCTTGATATCAGTTTATAATATAGCTACCATAGAATATTTTAAAGGGTTTAAGTCTGGCAGCACATCCCTTCTGTTTTTATTCTAGTAATCCAGGGGTCTTTTTGGGGGGGAGCCCACCAGAGCGCAGCTCCGGGAGCTCAGGAGCCAAGCCCCGCCCCCAGCCGGCGTCCCGGAGAGTCTTTCAGGCAGCCGAATGTCAATTTCAGCTCTATTATATCCTATGGGCCATTGAAGTCAATGGTGAAAACATAGGGTATATTCTGGGGTGGAGGGAGGGGGTTTGAGGGAGAGGCTCCAAACTCACAGGGTAGCTGATGGAGCCTCTTCCCAAGATACCCACCAAGTTTCAAGAACATTGAACCAGGGGTCCAATTCTATGGGCCCCCAGACAGGTTACCCCCATTCCTTCCATTGTTCTCTATGGTGGGAAAAAAAGTTACTTTTTTCCCACCATAGAGAACAATGGAGTGAATAGGGGCAACCTGTTTAGGGGCCCATAGAATTGGACCCCCTGATCCAATGTTCTCGAAACTTGGTGGGTATCTTGGGGAGAGGCTCCAACAGCTATCCTGTGAGTTTGGATCTTCTCCATCAAACCCCCTCCTCTCCAGCCCCCAGAATATACCCTATGTTTTCACCATTGACTTCAATGGCCCATAGGATATAATGGGGCTGAATTGCCGCCAAATTTCTTTCATTCCCTCCTTTCCTTCTTTCTTTTTCCTCTTTCCCTCATTCTTCTCTTCTCTCTTTCTTTCTTTCTTTCTTTCCCACCTTCTTCTCTTCTCTTTTTTCCTCCTTTCCCTGTTTCCCTCCTTCTTCCCTCTCTTTCTTTCCCTCCCCTTTCCTTCTCTTTCTTTCCCTCTTTCTTTCACTCTTTCCTTCTCTCTACTCTCTCTCTTTCCTTCCCTTCTCCTCCTTCTGTGGCCCAACTCTCATGAGAAGGAGTTAAACTTTAAACCCCTTGTCTCTTAGCTCCCCCACCCAGGCCAGCCGGGGAAGGGGAGGCTTTTGAAGATGCCGCCCCCCTTTTGCTTCCCCTTCTTACATCACTTCTGGTGATGTCAGGGGGCGTGGCATATGCTAATAGCCTAATAGCTCATTAGCATACCATATGCTAATGAGCTCCTGCAGCTGTTCTTCTACGAAAAGACCCCTGTAGTAATCTATGCCCAGGCCCCCTTCAGCCCAGCTTCTACTAGCAAGGAAAGAAACTCTGTACATGCTCAGAAGAACTATTTGCTAGCACAAAGCCTGTGCCAGAGACAATTTTTTTTCCCTTTCCTCTTCTCTTGTGGTGTGATCTTTGGCCGACTTCTTAAGTCATGCAGAATTATCAAGGGCTACTGCCTCTTCTCTTGTCTTGGATTTTCAATCCTGTCTGTAATTTAGCTACTTGATTCTTTCATCTTTATTTTGTTTAAGGGCTTCCTCTTTGAGGTACACAATCAGTACCTGATGTTCTAAGTTTATTTTCCTATTTAAGTTTTATCCCTGCATGGCTAGAGCATCTTTCTATCCATGCAAACCTGTTAATCTGTCTCTCAAGTTCTTTTATATCTGTGGGACCTCAGTGTCTGAACCTGCAACTGAAATCTTATAAAGGCATGCCTTATAAGTTATTTTAAGAATTGTTTGTTTTGTGTGTATGTATTAATATTATTGCTTTCCAGATTTTTGTTACCTTTGTTTTACACTCCCATAAGCCGGCAGCTTTCCCTGGGGGCCCCCAACTTTTTCTACAACAGCTATGGCAATTCAGCTTCCTTTTTGACCATTTTATTTTTATTTTTTTTACAATGTCTTGGCGCCTTCCAACTGTGCACATTTTCACCTAGAGATCCACCCTGGTGACCGTAACAAAATTTGAACGTTCAGCTATTTACTATGCATCAAGGACTTCCCAAGGTTCCTGTTCAAGCCCACAAGACCTGGTAGTCTTGCCAAAGCCTTTGCTCCAGTTTCAGCATAGGACCTGCCAATTTACCAGCTGCCTTCGCTGGCCCTCCAGCCACTGTGGATCTGCAAATTGCTTGCAAGCAATCTCATGGCCATCGGATGCCACCTCAAGGGCAGGCTACTGCCTTTCTTCACCTGCCCATCTCCAATTGCATTTCCAGTTCAAAGTCACTGTTCCATCTCGACGAAAACCCTCACCATCCTGCAACTTGCGTCTCACAGCCAGCTGCAAATGCCGCGCAGCACTCACCCAGTTAACACTCTGGGACCCAAGAACTACTTTTCAATCCTTGTCAGCGTGACACCTCCACAATAAGGCTCAGATTGTCTGTGCCTTCTGTCAACTTGAGTATCGAGGGGGTGGTGGTTTCAAAATGTATCAATGTTCCTTACCCACATTTATCTGTAATGTTCAACTGAAGCTCAAATTGATTTGTATCACTGATTGTATTCATTTATTGGTCCATGTCATTTTCATGTGTTATTGCTCACATGTTCTAAATGTTTTGTAATCATGCTCTTACACACATTCATTCTCAATTCTTTCAGCATAGCATTTGCATTGCTTTTAGTTATCTTTTTGCTTTAAGTTTGCTTAACCCACCAATTTTTGCTTTCTGTATTTGTCTAATTGTTTAGGAATTTTGGTAAGCAATTACCTTTGAGTTAGATATGTTTTAAGCTTATAAGTTTTTAGAATTATTAGGATGTCTTGCATTTCCTTTTTGTTGCTTTATAATAATTAGAAGCCTTCATTAGATTTGCTATAGGTAGCATTATGTACAGTAGTCATGTCTCTCTGGAAGATGTGCAGAAGGTCCCTGCAAACACATACACAGAGGCACTCACCCTTCCTTATTTTAAAACATTTTTTTTTAAAAAAAATTCCTTTTGGTTCCCAGAGATATATTTTTATAGCCGGTATGCCTGACTCCCTCACCGAGCCTTTCCCCTGTAAATTCTTTCTCTAACCTTGTTCAGCTGTCTTTTCTTTTCTGGTCATATGGAACTCCAACGGCAGCGAAACATCATTTGAAGTGAAGCCATCTTGGCTCACGCCTAAAGATGGCTTCAAGGGGGGGAATTGTTACCAGAGGCACTGCCTTTTATTCTTGGGTAGCCCCAAAACAGGGGTGCCCTACTTTCTAACCTGAAGTCCAAAAAGCCAGGCACTCTCAGCTTGACCACAGAGTTGGGCTGCAAGTGGTCTGCAAAAAGATTTCATATTCAGGTTTCATAAGGTGACTTCAGAGCAAGCCTCCAGTCTTCCCCCTCCACCCAGCAGAGATTATGTTTATGGAATAACAATGAGTTCCAGAGGTAAGTCTTTAGAAGCCACCTGGCACTCTCCAGCACCTCACCCAGCCTTTTATGTCCTAAGTGTAAATTCTTTGTCTTTCTTGCCTCTGTCCCTCAAGATACCGAGATATCAATCATTCAAATGTTTAGCAATCCTTCCTGACACTAATCAGGGACGGCTCCTACCTTTTGTCTACCCCAGGCCAGGACCATTAGTGAGTCAGATAATCCATTTAACTAGCTACCCAACACTGGCTTCTATTGTTTAATCCAGACGCTGATGCCTGAGGACTACCGGGAAGTCTCCATCGAAGTGTGTATGTGCAGACGATGTCATCTGACGCTGCCACGTCTGCAAGGAGGGGATATGTTAGCCCCGATGCCATTATGGGGCTTTGCTATGGACTGTTTGCTGTTGCCACACGGTCTGTGTACTTGCTAGACTGTAAAATGGATGCCAAAGGAGAAGCCCATAGAAAAGGGGAAAAGCTGTCTTTTTACTCTGAGGGACTCCATTGCATACCTGCCGCATGTCACATACATAGATTAAGGGCCATACAGCAGACAAAGGACTTTTCCTCTGCCAGTCGTTTGCATGATGAGATTAAGTGCCTTCCCCACCCGAGCCATACACATGAACAATAGAAGAGCCATCAGCTACCTGAAGAAATCGTCTGCCTGCCAGCCAGCTTCCTCTGTCCAGCCCCCTGGGCCACCCATTGGTTTGCATTGTCTTACAGTGGGTATATCCCAGCAGGCGCATGGCCTTAGAGTGTGTGTCTCTGCCATGAGCCAAAATGGCAGTCCACCCCTGAACCCTCTGGGTTTAGGCCACAATCCTTCTTCATGGACTTCTGCACATCTGACAGGTAGTATCACCTCTCCATAAGCCATCAATCCCCTCTGCTTTCTTAGTTCTATTTTATGTGTGTGAATGTTTGAATATTGTTTGTGAATGGATAAATAAGGATTATATTCAGTAAAATAATATTTTATTAATTATACCTGGTCTCTGTGTCTTTTACTGGGAACCATTACAGACTAGCAGCATTCTCTGTATATACAGGTGAGAACCCAATAATAATAATAAACCAATTGCTATATTTAAAATAGAGCAATTTGGCTAACACTGTGTACTGGTGACATCCCAGCCCATGCCTCCGGGCAATGTGGGCAAGAGGGTGAATGTAGATGTTAAAAAGCCTTGGGGACAGCACTGCCCCTTGAGGCACTCTACATTCCAGTGGGTGCCTCTGAAACAGCTGATCCCCCAGTGCCACTCTTTGTCCCCAACTTTGGAGAAAGGAAGTGAGCCCTTGCAAGACCAGTCCCTGAACTCCAGTGCTGGTGAGGCGGTGGATCAGTAACTGATGGTCGAGCATGTCAAACGCAGCCAACAGGGCTAACAGCAACAGCACTGCTGATCCACCCCGATCCAGATGCCTCTGGAGGTTGTCCGTGAGGGCGACCATTGCCGTCTCTGTCCCATGTCCCGGCTGGAAGCATCTAAAATGGAAGCGTCATGCAAAAAGCCCTGTAACTGAATTGTCACTGCCCTTTTTATTACCTTGCCCAAATAGGGCAAGTTGGATATCAGCTGGTAGTTGGCCAATTCAGCTGGATCCACGGATGGCTTTTTCAAAGAGAGGGTGCATTACTGCTTCCTTTAATGCTTCCAGGAACAGCCCCTAAAGGACGGACTCATTGATGATCTCCCATGAGGCACCTTGAAACCCCTCATGGCCAGCTTTAATTAGCCACAACGGGCATGGGTCACCATATATATAGGCAATGATAAAGAATAAAAAGAATACACATCAAAATCATATGGAAATGGAAACATATGTTCTGGCCTGGGAATTAAGATCACAGGGAGAGACCTTCCTGATGTCCCATCAACCAAACAAGCTCATTTGGTGTGTACATGAGGTAGGGCCTTTTCAGTGGCAGCCCAACAATTATGTGACCATCTCCTCAGGGAGTTGCACCTGCCCCCCTTCACTTTCAATGTTTTGTTGGCTGTTGAAGACTGCTCTATTTAGTACTGCATTCAATTAAGCTCCCAGTAGTCCTAAATTTGACTTTTAAATTTTGAGTTTTATGTATTTTATGTATTTGATTTTATATATTTTATCTATATTGTAAGCCACTTAGAGTTCCATAAAGAAGAAAGGCTGCTAACAAATGTTTTAAATAGATAAACATTTTTGTATGCAGAACAAAAAATAGCAAAGACTCTATATAGTTGTTCATTTCAGCAGCTGAATAGGCTCTTTTGGCAACTATTTCCACCACATGATATCACTTGCTACTGACTTTGTCCTCAAAGCACTGTTATACTACTGTGGTCATTCTAATCTCTCCAACTGGGGAGAAAAGAAGTACTGCAAGAAAACAGCAAACATGAAAGTGTAGGAAAAATACTCTCACCTACATCAACTGGGATGAGTTGATGGGCATGGCTTGTTCATTTATTTCTTCATACTCCCGTGCGGATACTGCCTGACCCAGTTTCAAAGGTGAATGCCAAGATGCTGGCAGTCAGCACCTCTGGAGGTTACGTTGGAGCCCCTTGACATAACAACAAAGAAACTGCTTTGTTGATTGGGCCAGGCAGTACCATGAAAGAAGGCAATAGGTGCCCGCTCCCACATCTCTGGCACCTGGATCCACTGTGTAAGTCAAGGTCCAGAGCTGCTGGCAGCCAGCAACTCTGGACAGTGGTGGAACAGGAGGGAGTGCAAAACACCTTGGAGTGGCAAAATATCTTTCACCACCAAGTGAGCACTGACTTACTGAAGCTTATGCAGAAATAATTTTTGTTAGTCTTTAAAGTGCCTCTAGACTCTTGTTTTAATCTGTTGCTAACACAGAGCCCCCTGGGATTACATTGAAACTCTTGGGAAATTCTATTAGTTTCAGGGATAACTGGATAGGGGGAGGGAAGCAAGTCATTTTATTGAAAGATACAATACCAATTAAAGATGAGCAGCTAGATGACAAGGCACGCCCACCCAGCTCGCTCTTCCTCCATTGAAACGATGGCTTTGCTTCAACTTCATGCACGCTGGTCCAGCCATATTTAATTTTTATGTTGCTTACCTTAAGGGTCTTCCAGAAACCACGGATTTCGCTCCGACAGAAACCCTGACAAGCCTCGTGAGATGTCTGTTGCTTCTCGACCCATTTCCCGTATGCAAGGTAGAGCTGGCCAATAGAAGCCTGGGGTTCAGCAAGTTTCGTTTGCGTGCTTGAGGAAAGGGCTGAAATTGCGTTAGCAGGATGGGTGCGGAGACCAGATTGGCTTCTAGCATGTAGGTAGGAGGATCTGTTCTTCTTCCGTCAGCCTCCCAGTCCGGCTTCAAACCGGGTAAGCGCCTTCTCTCTCTCTCTCTTCCCCCCCCCCCGTCCTTGTGGCAAGGCGCGTCGACCGGGAGCTGAACCAGAGGAGGGGGGAGGTCTCTGGGAGAGCTGCTCGGTGAAGCAAGAGGACGCGAGTTTGAGGTGTTTTGACTCGTTTGGCGAGGGCGGGGCCGTGGAGGGTTCTCAGGGCTGAGACTGCCAGACCAGGCGGCTCGGGAGGCAGGGGGCCGGGGCGGGAAGGTGCCGAACGCCGTGAGAACGGCGGGCTTTGACAGAAAGGGTCGGTAGCGCGGGCACATAACCTTAGGAAGATGGCAAAGCTGGGTCATTTACGGGCCACTCTCTTTTCCCGCTCCTCCAACTTTTAGACCCAAGATACAGGGTTCGTGTCAGAAGGTAATGGCTGAGGGGAGAACGGAACGACCTCGAGCTCGGTATTGATGGTTTTGGACCTACGGCCATGCAAACCGGGTGTCAGATGTCGCTTTGGTGCGTCTGTATGAATGAGGTTGCTTTAGGAGTAAAAAAAATTCTCACTCTGAACATATGTGTCATCAAGTCACAGCTAACTTATGGTGACACCAGCAAGGGGCTTTGAGGGCAAGTGGAAAGCAGAGGCAGTTTGCCATGGTCTTCCTCTGTACAGCCTCCCTTAGAGGGTCTCCCATCCAAGTACCTCTGCTGCTTAGCCTTTGAAATCTGATAAGAACGGGCTATACCACACCCACCTTCCCTTCCCTGCTATTCTGTAGCAAGCGGCCAAGTGGAGTAGATAGTGGCCCATTCTGCATTTAGCATTTGCTTTAGCAAACCCACACTGGAACAGAAAAAGTTGTGGCTCAAAACCACATTCAAATACCCCGGGCCTACTGAGTGCGGAGTCACCCCTGAATGGCCATAAAATGGCCATAAGTCTATGCAGACAGTATCATAAAATTGAGAGATCAAAGGAAGTGAAACTGGCATGCAGTGTGGAGGCTTCCATAAAATCAGACCATCAGAAAAAGAGAAAGTGGCATGCAATGTAGAGGGAAATTTTCTGTTCCTACATCGGTTTGGTAAAACAGCAGAGGAAATGCTAGGTGCAGAATGGGCCAGTGATGCTTCCACTTTCTTTAGTCAAAGCAGGGGCAGCTATGAGTGCCACAGGTACTGCAAAAGGCATAACAGGTCTTAAATACCTAAGAGTTGGAATCCATTTACATAGTTGATTCTCAGCAGTTTATGGATGTGAGGGAATTAATGAGTCATTCCGTAAATTTAGTTTGTGCTGGTATATTAAAGCTTATATGTACATATCCCCAAACTCCTAAATTTCAGAACAATGCTGTGCACTTCAGTTATGGAAAGATCATAAAACCTGCATGAGGTTTACATGTGAAATTTAGACACTTTATATTTTGTAAATAGCATAATACATACAGGAGTGGCTTGGACATTAAAGCCACTGGGAAGAGTCCACTGGGGCTACCCAGTCCCAGGGTTTACCCCCACAGGGCAGCCCCAGTCCCAAAAGAGGGGTGGGAGCTATAGTGGAGGATGGGGCCCCCCTGACTACTGCAAGGGATGGGTGTGGGGCCATCATGCACAATCTTACATCTCCTGACAAGGGATGGTATGGAGCTCCCTGACCTTTGCCATGACAAAGGATGGGGCAGTCCTGTTTGGCCTCAACTCAGCCATTCAAGGGATGGGAATACCCTGGCCTCTTATCACTCAGTGAAGGATGGGATGGGGCTGACTGGCCTTGCTGTGGTGAGGAACAGGGTCACATGGACTGGGCTTGCTGCAGCTATGGACAGGGCCACCTACCCACTAAGTCTCTCTTCACCTGGTAAGGTGGCCCTGCTCAGCCTTACTATAGCAAGGAATAGGGCTGCCAGGTCTCATTGTGGAGAAGATGGACTGAGCCATTCCTCCCAGCTCACCAAGGGATGGGATGGGGCCACTCTACCTGAATTCACCTTTCCTGGTGCATCAAGGGATGGAGCCACCTGGTTCAGCCTCATCACAGTGAAAGATGGAACAGGGCTACCTTGCCTGGTATCTCCTTTCCTCTTGAGGGGCAGGGCTACCATGCCTGCCCTCAGTGCTGCAGGAATGAGCTGCCATGCCTGGCCTGACCTCCTACAGTGGGGTACAAGAGAGGGCTTCCCATCCAAGCCTCACTGAAGGCTGGGTTGGGTCACACTACCTGCCCTGACCCATCCCAGCAAGGGCCAGAATGGGGCCACCCTGCCCATTTCGCTTCTGGAAATGCTATGGGTTGAAATAGTGGGTCCAAAAGGAGGCTTAACAGTGGGAGTTTGTTATCGCCCACCAGATCAAAAGATAGAGGAGGATTATAAAATGATGAATGAATTAAAGATAGCGGCTAGACGAAATAACTGTGTTGTAATAGGCGACTTTAACTACCCACACATTGATTGGGTCAATATGAGTTCTAGTCGGGAAAAAGAGATTGCGTTCTTAGACACTCTCAATGACTGTGCTGTGGAACAGATGGTCACAGATCCTACCAGGGGAGAGGCGATCCTGGATTTGGTCCTAAGTAACACCCAAGACCTGGTGAGAGATGTAAAAGAGATTGCACCACTTGGGAACAGTGACCATAATGTCATTGAGTTTAACATTAGTACAGATAGGGAGTTGCCCAAAAAGACTGACGCAACCACTTTTAACTTTAAAAGGGGTAACTTCTCTGGTATGAGGGGACATGTGAGGAAGAAATTGAAAGGAAGAGTGGTGAAGGTCAAAACCATTGGGGAAGCTTGGAGACTATTTAAAAAGACAATCCTAGAAGCTCAGAAAAAATATATACCGCAGGTTAGGAAAGGCACAAATAGGTATAGAAAAAAGCCTGCATGGTTAACAAATAAAGTAATGGAAGCTGTAAAAAGTAAGAAGGATTCCTTTAAGCAGTGGAAAGCTAGTCTTAGTGAGGTTGATAAAAGGGAACACACAGACTATGGCAAATAAAATGCAAGTCTGTGATCAGGCAAGCAAAAAGGGAATATGAGGAGCATATCGCAAAAAACATAAAGACCAACAATAAAACTTTCTTCAAATACATTAGAAGTAGGAAGCCAGCCAGGGAGGCAGTGGGGCCCTTGGATGACCAAGGGGTAAAAGGAGTAGTGAAGGATGATAGGGAAATGGCTGAGAAGCTGAATGCATTTTTTGCCTCTGTCTTCACTGTGGAAGAGGAGAAGTGTTTGCCCACTCCAGAAGCAGCGATTTCGGGAGGGGGTTTGAAAGACCTGAATCAGATTGCGGTAACAAGAGAGGAAGTCCTCCGACTGATGGACAATTTAAAAACTAATAAATCACCAAGCCCGGATGGCATTCATCCGAGAGTTCTGAAAGAACTCAAATGTGAACTTGTGGATCTCCGGACAGAAATATGTAATCTTTCTTTAAAATCTGCCTCCATTCCTGAGGACTGGAAGGTAGCTAATGTCACTCCCATCTTTAAAAAGGGCTCCAGGGGAGATCTGGGAAATTACAGGCCAGTCAGTCTGACATTGATACCGGGTAAGTTGGTGGAAACTGTTATTAAGGAAAGAATTAGTAGGCACATTGATGAACAAAAACTATTGAGGCAGACTCAGTATGGGATCTGTAAGGGAAGATCTTGTCTCACTAACCTGTTAGTGTTTTTTGAGGGAGTGAACAAACATGTGGACAAGGGGGACCCAATAGATATTATTTACCTTGACTTCCAGAAAGCTTTTGATACAGTTCCTCATCAAAGGCTCCTAAGTAAGCTCAATAGTCATGGGATAAAAGGACAAGTCCTCTTGTGGATCAAAAACTGGCTTATAAATAGGAAACAGAGAGTGAGTATAAATGGGAAACTTTCTCAGTGGAGGGTGGTAAGCAGTGGGGTACCACAGGGATCAGTACTCGGTCCGATGCTTTTTAACTTGTTTATTAATGATTTGGAATTGGGAGTAAGCAGTGATGTGGCTAAATTTGCAGATGACACAAAGTTGTTCAGGGTGGTGAAAACCAGGGAGGATTGTGAGGCACTCCAAAGGGATCTGTTGAGGATGGGTGAGTGGGCATCAACGTGGCAAATGGGGTTCAATGTGGCCAAGTGCAAAGTGATGCACATTGGAGCCAAAAATCCTAAATATAAATACACGTTGATGGGGTCTGAACTGGCAGAGACGGACCAAGAGAGAGATCTTGGAGTCGTAGTGGATAACTCGATGAAAATGTCTAGACAGTGTGTAGCTGCAATAAAGAAGGCCAACACTATGCTGGGGATTATTAGGAAGGGAATTGATAACAAATCAGCCAGTATCATCATGCCCCTGTATAAATCATTGGTGCGACCTCATTTGGAATACTGTGTACAGTTCTGGTCACCACATCTCAAAAAGGATATTATAGCATTGGAAAAAGTGCAGAGAAGGGCAACTAGAATGATAAAAGGGTTGGAACACCTTCCCTATGAAGAAAGGTTAAAATGCTTGGGGCTCTTTAGCTTGGAGAAACGGTGGCTGAGAGGTGACATGATCGAGGTTTATAAGATTATGAATGGGATAGAGCAGGTTGAGAAAGAAGTACTTTTCTCCCTTTCTCACAATACAAGAACTCGTGGGCACTCTATGAAATTGCTGAGCAGTCGGGTTAGAACAGATAAAAGGAAATACTTCTTCACCCAAAGAGTGATTAACGTATGGAATTCACTGCCACAGGAGGTCGTGGCAGCTGCAAGCATGGACAGTTTCAAGAGGGAATTAGATAAACATATGGAGCAGAAGTCCATCAGTGGCTATTAGCCACAGGGTATAGATGGGAACTCTCAGTCTGGGGCAGGTGATGCACTCTATTCTTGGTGCTGGAGGGGGCAGCAGTGGGAGGGCTTCTGGTGCCCTGGCCCCACTGCTGGACCTCCTGATGACACCTGGTATATTTTGGCCGCTGTGTGACAGAGTGTTGGACTAGATGGGTCATTGGCCTGATTCAACATTGGCTTCTCTTATGTTCTTATGTTCTTATGTTCTTATTTCTGTGGTGAGGGATGGGAGGGGGCCACCCCAACCAGCTTCACCTCTCTGATCAGGAGAGAGGATCGGGCCAGCCAGCCCAGCCTCTCTGTGTCAAGGGATGGGGCCACCCTGTTTAGCCTCACCACAATAAAGGATTGTACAAGGCCACAAGTGAGGGAAAGGGCAGCCCTGCTCAGCCTCTCTACAGTGAGGGAGGGGCCACTGCACCCGGCCTCACCATGGGAAGGGATAGGGCCATTCTACCTGGCTTCACCTCTTCTGGTGGGAGAAAGGGACAGAGCCACCTGACTCAGCCTTGCTGCCCCATTTAGCCTGCCAGTGGTGAGGGACAGGGTGGAGCCATCCTGTCTAGACTTACCTCTCCCAATGAAGAATATGGCTACCCTGCCCTGTCTTGCTGCAGTGAGAGACAAGGCTGGCCCACCATGGAATGTTTGGACAGCAAAATTAATTGATTCTTGCCATTGGGAAGGACATATTTGTTCAGGGCACTGGTGCAGAAGGAACTGTAGGTTACCATCCTAAGCAGAGTAACACCCTTCTAAGTATGTAGAATCAGTGGGCTTAGAAGTGTTTATCTCTGCTTAGGATAGCACTGACAAGCTAGTAGTTCAATTCTTCCTCTCCCAGCCATCCCAGCACATAATTTATATGAATTTCTCTGTTGCAAATTTTTGTGGGTTGAAAAAATTAAACATAAGCAATTTTTGTTTACAAATTGAACTTTAACCTTCCAGTATATCTGACAAGTTTGGTGGACATCCAATATGTCCCTGGGAGAATGTTATGCTCTTTGGATAAGAATCTGCTGGTGATCCCTGGCCCTAAAGACATCCAGCTGTCCTCAACCAGGGCTAGTGCCTTTTCAGTCCTGGCCCCAACCTGGTGGAACTTTCTGCCAAATATCATCAGGGCCCTGCGGGATCTTATGCAATTCCATAGGGCCTGTAAGGCAGAAATGTTCCTCCAGGCTTTTAGTTGAGGGCAGCGATAATTTACATCCTGGCTGACACCCTCACCTCCACTCCCCTTCTCAGACTGTTTTACTCCCCCCACACACACCTGCAAGGTGATCACAGACTGGAAATGGGAGAAAACTGTAATTCTGCCACTTGGTTTTTAATTGATGTATTAATACCAATACTGTTTGTATTTATTTTATAGTTTAAATGTTTTTATTATGTAGTACTTTGCCCATAACCCTACAATAGTAGGGACTGGGCGATTCACAAATGTAATATAATAAATGAATAAATAAATACAATTTGTGGCTAGGACCCAGCCTTTCAGTGGTTGTTTGCATTACCAAACAGGATACTGATAGAATTCTCTCTAATGTTGTCCAAACTACAGCTTCCTCCAAAGATACAACATGCAGTGTGTATGTGCTTGGTCATTCCATGAAACTGAATTCCACATCTTAGTCCACAATTTCCCATACAAATGGAACACCTTTCTCTGAGACTACTGTGATAGCCTTGGGAAACACGTGTGATGTTGACTGGCTGGTTTAGATGTAGGTGTGTCTGGGTAGGATGATTTGCATCAATGGGATTTCACATACTGAGTATAAATTTTGACAGGGCATGTGAATCAGCTTACAGTTTATTGCAAAATTATATGTCATGGAACATATGTCACAATACAGTGTTCCATATTTATTTGGAAGTAAGAGCAGCTGAGGAGCTGCGGTGGCTCAAGTGGTTAAGACGCTGAACTGCAGGCTGTGGAAGGTCAGTAGTTCAGCAGTTCGAGACCCGGGTGCCGCATGACAGGGTGAGCTCCTGTCTCTAGTTCCAGCTCCTGCCAACCTAGCAGTTCGAAAGCAAGAAATTGCAAGTAGATAAATAGGTACCACTTTGGTGGGAAGGTAACAGCGTTCCGTGCACCTTGGTGTTTAGTCATGCTGGCCACATGACCACGGAAACATCTTCGGACAGCGCTGGCTCTTCGGCTTTGAAACGGAGATGAGCACCGCAACCCTAGAGTCGGATTCGACTGGCTTTCGAGCAAGGGAACCTTTACCTTTACCTTTACCTAAGAGCAGCTGAGTACAATAGGATGCACTTTCAGTCAGACTATAGCCTAACATAGTTTTCTGAGATTAAATGCTGGAAGTTACATGGAAGTAATTTATTCTGATTTTATTATCTTTTAAACAGGTGATGATAGTGTAAACGAATGCCAGACAGCAAATCAAGCACCTATGACTTCCTCAACCTATTTTGCATCCCAGTTGGAAGAATTGATCTTTTTAAAATACCTGGAGAAATACTTTTTATATGTGATCATCTATTTGACAATGCTATTTGTAGTGATCCTGACACCTTTTATCATTCCTTTGTGCATCCTCTTCTTCACTTATCTTTCTTCTTTCTTCTGCCTGATCTATCAAAGGATTCATAAACTACAAGAAGATTATTCCAGTAATAGATGGGATAGTGTACGACTAACTGTAGCAAACAAATGGGATCAATTTGCAAGATTTTGGAATGGTAAGTACATTTAGATTTAGGCTGTTGTAGAATCTGATTAAGATTTTTAAGATTTTTTTTTTTTACTAGGAAGGCTCACAGTACTTGGTATGTGTAGAATTCTTTTCTCTCCATCTTCCTATGGTTGGCACTATGCCTCTTGTTTGAACGGAAAATACAGATACGTCATCAGTCGAGCCATCATGGCAAACTATTATTAGTGTCAAACCAATGCTACCAGAGAAAGCAAAGAATGGAGCAGCTAAACTATGGTTCATATTAAGTCACAAAGTAAAAATCAATGATTTAATTAATTAATTTAAAAAACTAAAAAAGAACAAAGGAAAAAAAACTTAAAATCTAGCAAGTAAGCGAGATTTCTTTTTTAAAAAATAAATTAAATACATAAATACAGGACAAAATTATAATAACAGTGGTGACTAATCTACACATAAATTTCTATAAATGATTTCCAAATATCTAAAAATAGCTCCATATGCAGTTGTTGTCTATATGCCATCTGTTCAAATGCTGATAGAGTTCTAAGTTCCTTGATCCATTGGTTTACTGGAGGTGGGCTTTGTGATAGAAGTCCATTTCTGTTGACCATTGGTTAGCCTCCAGGAGATAGGCAAATAGTTTTAAATTACAAAAAATCAATTAACATTCTAATACAAAATTTATATGAATAATAACTTCTTCCCAGACAAATCAAATGACAGGACACACCCAAAGCATATACTTAATGGAAGTGTCCTGTGAGTTCCAACACCAGTAATTAGACAGTCCTTTGCTAAAAAGCCACTGTGCTGTCCAGTATATTCTGAACATAATTTTTTTGCTGAATAATTCTCAACTTAAGATCCATAGAGAAAGTATAGACTTTAAGGCCATATTGCATTACTTTGGCAAATTGGGCAATCTAATGCCTTATTCCATTTCTTTCTAAGACTCTGTACATCATAGTTGTTTTTAACTGACATCAAATATTTATAAACATAAATTGTAGGTTTGGTATTCTGCCATGATTTGATCAGAGCAAAGGGGATTCTGAGACACTTAATGCTGCTGGGCCATATTTCAATACCAACAAATGTTGCAACTGTTAGTATTGCCATTTTACAGAATTTGACAAATCATATCTAGACCTCAGCTGAGAAAATGACAAAAACTCATTCTCAGAATCTAACAGCTGATCCAATATAAAAATCCCCTTCTCAGTCCAAGCCTTCCAAACAAAAAAAATCTTCCTAATTTATAGATATGATTGGTCCATAATGTTAATTCAGAATGTGCAAATAGATCAAATTGATATAGTCGTGCCAATATACAACATTGTTTTCTAGCTGTAGAAACTACAGAAGGAATGGGATCCACTCTAGCATAAGTAGACTCTAATACATCTCACTTAGAGAGGGACACAAGACAAGAGGCCTCCAAAAGGGCCCAAGATGGATAGTCCAGCTGCAAGAAGCAATCCCAATAATTAGTACAAATTAACAAGTATGCCTGATTATATAAACTAAGATCAGAGAAAGCAAATCCTCCCTCACTTAATGAAAGCTGCATCCTCTTTAGAGAAATATGAGGCGGTTGCGGGATCCCACATACATTTCTGAAACAAAGTATTAATACTACGAATATATCTGCAAGGTATATATAAAGGAATTGCATGTAAAACATATAACTAATCCTAGGTATATTCATTTTGAGAGTATTTACTTTGTCCTATAGAGACAAGTTTAAAGTTGCCCATCTGTCCAAATCCAAAGATATATCTATCAAAATTAATTTAGCATTGTCATATGTGTAATATCTCTAGGAATCAATATTCCAAGATAAGTAATGACATCAAAAATTTCAGTATAAAATACGTTCCGTGATATATTGTCTCCCAGTGGCATCAACTCAGATTTTGCCCAATCAATTGAATATCCAGACAAGTCTCCAAAGGTATTACTCATATTCGTTAATGTAGGAACGGAAGACTGAGGTTCTGAAATAAATAATAGATCCTCTGCATAAAGTATAATTTTAAATGTGAAACAATTACATATAAAGCCATAAATATTATTATTTAGTCCAATAACACAAGCCAGAGGTTTCATCCAAACATAAATCAAAAATAAGAGGAGAAAGAGGGCAACCTTGTTTACTATTTGTCTCAAGAAAGAATGATGTGGAATGATAAAATACTTCTTCCTGGATGGAACCTCTTCCTGATGTACAACTGTCAGTCAAAACAGAAACTAAATCACCTTGTACACTTGAGATATAAATGACATATTTATTAAATAAACACATATTCAGTTCAGAACCCACATGGACTCTGATATGTAGATAGATAACTCCTGCTGTGGTCTCAGGTTAGTACATATATGAGGCGTTACAGTTCTGAAAGTGAAATCTGCAAAGGATCGTAAGAAAACTAAACACAAATGCTAAAGTGATGAACCAAGAATCTATATAATAAGTGCAAAATCGAAATAAGTATGTGTGTGTGTATACACTAGATAAGTGGGTTGTTAATGGGTTGCTGATGATGCTCTCTAGAATGAAATATATTGTTTTGAGGTCTTCTTCCGAACACAAAGTTGAGTTCATTAACAAGCCTTATTGAAATATTCATAAAACATAGCATAAGAATACTCATGGATAATACCCTAATAATGTGACAATCATTAAAGGACTAAAGTTACATACAAAACGTCTCAAGTTGGGTGCTTATCTGATGAATGAAACAAAAGCTGCAAGCGCAAACATGTCTTCACAGGAAATCTACAAAGATTTACAAGAATAAGTATGGTGTTAAAAATAAGGACCTACAGAGTTAACCATATTACAAAAGTGCATTAAAAACATTTAAAAATCGGACCTCCTGTTTTTGGTGCTGCAATGGCAGACACTCTCCCTGACACTCGGGGGAGCAATTTGCACACCAGCGGCATGGAGGGAAGCCACTGACGCAGTTTCCCCACAGAGCCCTAGGGACTGGCTCCAAGCCGTAGGGCTTTTGAGGAGTAGCCTCTTCGACGGTGCAATGCCAGAGAATTGAGTCACCCCTCTACCCTGACAGTCCTGCCACTGTGTAGCCTTCGGGCACAAGCTGGGCTGACAGGAACAAGCACTGGAGATCAAACGGAATTGGGAGGATGTAAACGAGGTTGAACGGGACCGACAATGAATGTGAGTCAGATGTAAATGAACTTTGAAATAAGCAGAAAACCCCCTACCCGCTCCTATTTTCAAGGTGAGAGAGAGGAGGGACGCCTCCAACTTGCGCGAACAGATAAGCAGAAAAGGGGGGGGGGACGAGGAAAAATAAGCAATTGGCTTGTTTTGAGAGTCTTACCAGAGCAGATTTAGTCCGGAAGCGATTTTCAGAGGTGGTGAAATAGCAAGTGGCTTAAGTAAACAATACGCCATGTTGGCAGGCGTGAGGAAAAAAGGAACGAAAGTGAAACCAACGGGCAGCCAGAGTCCAAAGCCGGAAGAGGGAGTGGATGTAATGAAACTCCTAGCGGATACCATCAAGCCCGTGATGAAACAACTTGCTGGTATTAACCAGCAGTTGGTCACACTAAACCAAAACTTTGCATCACAGCAACTCCAGTTGGTGGAAACGGCCAAAAAGATGGAGCAAACGGTGGAAGTTGTGAAGGAGATGTACGCCACAAATAAGAATATGAAGAAAAAGATGGGAGAGTTAGTGAATAAGCAGAACTACCAGGAAACTCGTTTGCTGGAATTACAAATGGAAAAAGCTAACATGGTCCTTAGATTCCAGGGAGTTCCTGAATCAGCTAAAGAGGACCTGAAGAAAATGCTCAGTGAAATTATTGTGCCAGCAACAGGCTTGAAAGTGGAAGAAATTATACATGATATGGAAACAGCATATAGGGTGTATCCTAATTACACCCCAAAAAATAGCCTGTCTGAGAAATAATGGTCACATTCTCAAGAAGACAGACCAGAGATGCAATCTTAAAAACAACATCAGCAACTCCACTGAAACTGGGAAATACAACTATCAAGACCTTAAAAGACATTCCATTTGAAATTCATCAAAAAAGAAAGAACTATAAGGACTTGATTCTTTTTCTCCAAACCAATCAAATTCTATACAGGTGGGCGGTGCCTGAAGGTGTCATCTTTAAAATTAATGACAAGAGAGAGAAGATTGACTCCATTTTTAAAGCCAAAGAATTTCTAAAATGCCATCTGGGATCTAAAGAAGAAGGAGAAACTGGGTCAAGTGGCTCCACCACCTCGGAAATGGATGAAGACCTGGCCGTGGAAGAGGGAGCTTCCACCATCAAATCATCTTATGACTTTAGAGACAGAAAGCCTAGATAAAGGCAGAAGGACTGGAAATTGCCTTTATGAAGCGAGCTGGAGGGGGTGCTCTGGAATCTCCTCATAACAAATAACAAACTAACAATTCAGCTGAGATAGACAGGAACATGCATTTTTTATTAACACTAAAATACTAACATTCAGCTTAACACGGATATGATCTCCTTCTCTTGGGGTTTTAGTATAGTGTGGGTTTACTTTTCTTTATCCCTAGACGTAGTTCCCTTTCTTCTTTGTAGTTTTAGTAGTATATGCAAAAATCAATAAAGAATCCCCTTTGGGGGGCCAAAAAAAACATTTAAAAATCACTCACCTAAAGTTCACATGATACATTTCTTTTGGGCAGAATACACAGAGCACCTTAACAGGTGTGCTACATTATTCAAATTATATACATTTGAGACACTACAGTGTCAATCATATAGAAAATACTTACAAACGCTGGTATTTAACAAAACGTGTACAAATTAACCACTCTACATTGCTGCAAGTGTAACAAGCTACACAGTTGAAAGAAGTTGAACGAGAAAGCCCTCATTATTATGCAGTTTACAAATAGCATGATAAATCTAAAGATGCATTTAAGCCGTGCGGATAACACATACTTAATTTGTGAATCCAGTAAGCCTCTCTGAGCAGCAGAATCTTATGGATATCCTGTCTGGAAAACTGCTGATTCTTAAAGACTTCTAAAACCACAAATCTGAAGTCATCATGTCTTAGACATGATGCTATGGCCCCTGGTGCTGAACAAGTGGTGCTTCCTTATAGTGGTGTTTAATTCTTGATTTGTGTTCCAAAATCTGAGTTTTAACAGAGTGTATGGATTCTCCCACGTATTTTAAGCCACAAGGGCAGATCCAAAGATACACTACTCGTTTGGTAGAACAAGAATAAAATGAAATTTCACTTTTGTAATTGACTTCAGGGAACTCCAAGATCTTTGCTTCCGAACAATTAGCGCATCTGTGACACTTGTACTGTTCTTTTGGGAGGTTATGAGTGGCTTGCTCTGGCTTTAGATCAGCACGTATTAGTATATCTCTAATGCTTTAAGTTCTATGAAAACCAATGTGTGGCTTGTTCTCACATCTTGAAATATCACTTAGCATATGCTAGTGTTATAGAATAACATTCCTGATGGAGGGGGCCAGAGGAGTATGGTCTAAAGTCCAGCAGGTCAGGAAACTTAAGAGAGATCTGCCCTTGGAAGGAGTTAGTCCATAGAGCCCTCTAGACCGCCACTATGTTTCATTTCTTTTTTTTTTTTTTGCCATTAATCCATCTGACTGCTTCAGGCTATCTGAACAAAGGGGAAGAAAACCTGTGTGTTGAGTCACGTCTTGCCTGAAGTGGCTTCACTGAGACAGTATTTAAAGGCAGCCCCAGGGAATATTTGCAGTGTGGTACTCTGGCCTTGGCTGGTATTCCTGACTGGGTGTTTTGCTATAGGGCTGATGTCTATATTTTTACTTTGTAGTGTGTTATTTTGGTTAGCCCCATAACTAGTAGGAGGCAGGGATGCTTTGTAAGGCTATTTTTGCTGGACTGGGTTGTGTTGATTGGTTGCAAGGAGTTATTTCTCCCTTTTGGTATGCCTGCTAGTTCTGTCTGGGTGCTGTCTGGGTAGGAAGATATAATGATGGAAAGAGTGGTGATTATATGGGAAGTATATCAGGATGAGTTTGGAGTCACTGGCTTTATAATCTCCATCCCATCTTCAGAGATTGGGTGCTAGTGCTTCTGGCTTTAACCTGGAAGTTGTGCGATATCAAATCAATGTGGAACAAAACAAAATTAGTACCTGCTGAAAGAGATACTAATTTTGCTTCCATGATTAGAGGGGCTGGAAATCCAGCCTGTGCCATAGTCCAGTCATTATCTGCTGTATGTGAGGGTGGCTCCATTTTCCTACAAGAGACCAGTTAGGATGATCTGCTGAAGAGGCTGCTGGATCCCATGAGATTCTGAGATACATGTGGGGATTTCATGAATCTGGGTAGTGGCTCTTTGAGTGATAGCCAAAGCCAGAAATGTTAGTTCCTTCAGACATTAAATAGAGTTGCTCACTGGCATCTTCCTCACTGATGCAGGAACTTACCACCATTGTTTGCAGTAGAGATGAGTGAACAGAACACAGCAAAGAGATGTATAGAGCATTTCATCAACTGTATGACAGAACGTGCTCATTTAGAAGAGCATTTTGGGTTCTACAAGGGGGCACAGGATAAGGACAATTTATTTGGTTATTTAGTGGGAAATTGTCTATAGTGTGGTAGTTTTTTAGTCATGTCTTGTGAGGGGTTGTTGTAAGGTTTTTTTACAAGTGATTTTTATGGTACAATGGATATTTGTTTTCAGTTGCTTTTACTGATTTTTTAAAAATTGTTTTATCTTATTATTCATCTTTGGCCCCATTTTCTGGAGAAAGGCAGGTTTACAATTTTTTAAATAAATACATAAGTCTTGCAGGTATGTAATATCTTGTTCTATTCAGTAGATGCAGCAAATCTACTGTAAGGGGAAAATGCACATATTGTTTCCATCTAAATGAATGGGGCAGTTCTGGGAGAAGTATAGCCTCCACCAAAGTGAATGGGACAGACAGTTCTATGAAAAAAGCCCACAGGAAAAAAGCCCACAGAAAAAAACCCATGGTCATAAATACTCACAGGAAAAAAGCCCACACAGAAAAAAGCCCACATGGAAAAATGTAAAGCGTCATAGGTATTTATAATTGTGGATAACCATTCATCTCTGTTTATGAGAATGAACAGGTATTACCTATGTTTTATATTGTTACTTTAGGATTAAAACATGTCATATTCACATGCAACAATTTCTGTTGCGATTTTATCAAGTATAATTAAATAATTTGCTATGTTATTAATAAAGTACTTCATTACTACACAAAAGTAGCCTGTATTAATTTCTGTTGTTATTCTTTTTCTTCTTAATAAAGCTTGTTGATAACAAAATGGTCACTTTTATTTCCTGTATTTTCCCTCCCAAGCTCTTACACTCAAGAGCATTAAAGCCCTCTTCATACAGGCCACTTTTGTGTAGTAATAAAGTACTTTACTAATAACAGCAAAATCGTTATTTAATAGGATTCCCAAGTGCTTACCGTCTGGGAGCAAGGGATGCATGCTCCCTGGCCGAACCAGTCCTCCCTGTAATGCACCATGCCGTTGCCAGGAAGTGACACCAAGTGACGCTCTGGCAATGGGGCTGAAAACTCGATGGTACTATCGAGTTTCCAGCCACATTGCCAGAGCGTCGCCTAGCATCCCTTCCTGGCGATGGCATCATGTGCACGTCTTTCCTTCCCCCAGGGATGGTCCTGCCAGGACGTATCTGTCCCCCGCCGAAATACGATAAGTTCTTGGCAAGCCTATTATTTAACTAGGAACAAGGCTCGTTGTGGAAATAAATACAACAAGCTCTAGATAGAGGCTTTGGGAGAGTGACCCAGTCTTGGGCACTCAATGTCAATTTGCTGTGGCAACCTTAGCAGGGTATAATGACACAGAGTCCACCATTTTCTCCAGAGGAACTGATCTCTGCTATCTGAAGAACACTTGTAATTCTGAGTGATCACCAGCTCTCCCCTGGATATTGGCAACAATGGTTCCCAAGAGGAAATAGCTGGTTTGGAGGGTGGAGTCTATGGCATTGTAGCCTCATACACCACAGTTTTAATAATAATCTTTACTTGTTCAGTAGGATCGTTAGAAATAGGTTGATAAAATTTGTGGTCCTGGAAGTACTTAAAACTCACCAATATATTAGTTTAGATGTTCAAAAAGGCTAAGACAACGTGAAACATTTTGGATTTTTAAACTTAAAACATATGATCCTTATGGTCTTAACCAATCATTGAAATTTGGCTGCTATTTTTGAGTTGTTGCAACTTATTTCTATAACTTAGCTGTAGAAATAGTTACTAGTTTTTTCATTTATTCTTGTGGTCTTAATCAACTATTAGAACTTGGCTGTTACTTATGAGTTTCTGCTACATAGTTGTTACTTACAAGTAGAAATAGTAATTGTTTCCAACTCTTTGTCACTTTAAACCTTTAACTGCTATGGTGCCTAATAGATACTAGCTATAGTGCATTAAGCCCTGGGTGTTGATTATTCTTTGAGGCTAACCGACTATTGGAGAGTTTGTGCTATTGTTGATTGGGTGCCCAGCTTTGGATGATTATAATAGGAATGGTGAGCATTATGACTCTTTAATGGTTTTTGTATATTGTAACTGCAAATAATAATATTGTAAGAGTATTTTCCTATTCTTCCTTGTTTCAGAATTTTTCCCTGTAATATTGGGTTGAAGGCTTTTATGCACTGTGAGTGCTAGGCTAAGGATTTTTCCTTCTAAGAGTCTTCTGTACTTTATGAAGGTAATTTTTTTGCCTCTTAATATTTAGAACATGGGTTTGACTGTAATATATGATATTAATAGTTTGGTTTTACTTGTAGTCGTAGCAGTGTGAACTTCTTGAAAAAGAATTACCGAAATAAAGAACAAAATCCGGAGTCTTTGTCCATTTTGTCTGTGTATCATTTATGGACTTGTACTAGTCATTTTGTCTGTGTACCATTTATGGACTTGTACTATTTATGGACCTGCACATTATATGATGTAATCTGGTTTTACTGATATATGCGGTCCCCTATTATATAAATTGATTTTTGTGCATAACTTCTTGAGCACTTGTGATCTGCGTTATTTGTACAGTGCTTTTCTACCTGCTAGGAGCTGCGGTGGCTCAAGTGGTTAAGATGCTGACCTGCAGGCTGTGGAAGGTCAGTAGTTCAGCAGTTTGAGACCCGAGAGTGCCGCATGACGGAGTGAGCTCCCATCTCTAGTTCCAGCTCCTGCCAACCCAGCAGTTTGAAAGCAAGAAATTGCAAGTAGATAAATAGGTACCACTTCGGTGGGAAGGTAACAGCATTCTGTGCACCTTGGTGTTTAGTCACGCCGGCCACATGACCACAAAAATGTCTTTGGACAGTGCTGGCTCTTTGGCTTTGAAACGGAGATGAGCACCGCAACCCCAGGGTCGGATTCGACTGGCTTTCGAGCAAGGGAACCTTTACCTTTACCTTTCTACCTACTGTATGTTGTATACTGTGGTATCGCATTTGTTAATGATGGGGTGCACTGCACAGCCAATGGGAGAACTGGAAATGGTCAATATGTAAGGGAATTCTTATATTAAGAGTATACTTGATAAAATCACAACAGAAATTGTTGCATGTGAATATGACATGTTTAAATCCTAAAATAACAGTATCAAATATAGGTAACTAGGAGTAAGTCCTGTTGTGGAAATAAATACAACGGGCTCTAGAAAGAGGCTCTGGGAGAGTGCCCTGGCTTTGGGCATACAGTGTGAATTTGCTGTGGCGACCTCAGCAGGGTATAATGACAGAGACCACCATTTTCTCCAGAGGAACTGCTCTCTGCTACCTGAAGAGCAGTTGTAGTTTTGAGTGATCTCCAGCCGTCACCTGGAGATTGGCAACAATTGTTACCCAGGAGGAAATGGCTGGTTTGGAGGGTGGAGTCTATGGCATTCTACCTGCCTGAGGTCCAACCCCTCCTCAAACCCCACCCTCTCCAGGTTCCACCCCTCAAATCCCCAGGAATTTGCCAACCTGGAGTTGGCAACCCCATCTCCTTCCCAGCTAACCATCAACCTACTGTTATCTCCCCCTCTGACTTCAACTGGCTTTTGCCCTCTCTCCTGCAGAGCAGTTGTAGTTCTGAGTGGTCTCCAGCCCTCACCTGGAGATTGGCAACAATGGTTACCCATGAGGGACTGGCTGGTTTGGAGGGTGGAGTCTATGGCATTGTACCTGTCTGAGAACCCACCCCTCCTCAAACCTCACCATCTCCAGGCTCTACCCCTCAAATCTCCAGAAACCTGGAGTTGGCAACCCTATCTCCCTCCCAGCCAATTGTCAGCCTACCAGCTTTCCATCTCCTCCCCCTCCCTCATGGAGAGCAGTTATAATTCTGATTGATCTCCAGCCCCCACCTGGAGATTGGCAACAATGCTTCCCCAGGATGGACTGGCTAGTTTGATGGGTGGAGTCTATGGCATTGTACCTGTATGAGGTCCCACCCCTCCTGAAGCCTCACCCACTTCAGGCGCCATCCCTCAAATCTCCAAGAATTTCCCATCTGGAGTTGGCAACCCTATCAGGACTGGCCCCAATGAGTTTTCTCTCAAAGGCCAAAACAGGTGACAGGACCAAGCTTGGTTGCTTACCAACAGGCACTGAGGGGAGAGTAGGGTTGCCAGCTCTAAGTAGGGATACCTGGAGATTTGGGGGGTGGATCCTGTGGAGGGCAGCATTGGGGGGGGGGTGGAAGGACTCAGCAGGGTATAATGGCATAGGGTCTACCCTCCAAAGCAGCTATTTTCTCCAGGGGAACTGATCTTGGTCATCTGGAGATCAATTGTAACAGCAGGAGATCTCCAGGTCCCACCTGGAGATTGGCAGCCCTAGGGGAAAGACAGCTGCACAGCAGGGGGTGGAAGGGAATGGTTTGATGGCCACTGGGCCAAGGTTGGCAACAATAGTTCCCCAGGAGAAAATGGCTGGTTTGGAGGGTGGAGTCTATGGCACTGTACCTGTCTGAGGTCCCACCCCTCCTCAAACCTCACCCTCTCTGGTCTCCACCCCTCAAATCTCCAGGAATTTCCATACCTAAAGTTGGCAACTTTATCTCATCCCCTCTCAGCAGCCTCTTCCTAGGCAAACTTCTGTCTTTCTCATTAGTGGGGAGCAAAGCAGTTTGCTTCATTCTTTTCGGCTTTGTGATCTGTACAGCAACCCTGTAAGGCAGGTTAGGCAGAAAGTGTCTGGCTGGTCCAAAATCACCCAGGCAGTTTCCATAGGGATGCTCCTGCTGAACAGGAGCAAGCAGCCAGGCCCAGGGTTGCCATTGCCAAAGACAAATTGATGTCCATATCTCTATTTTGCCTTCAATTGCTTTTGATGCCAACAGAGTGAGAAAATGCCAGAGGCTCTGGGTGGGTGCCCCATGGTAAATGCACCAAACAATTCCTAAAGATTTTCCACTGTGTCGATAAATCATTTTCTACACTCACAGTGTCCCCTCCCAGAATTAGTATCAGAGCTTTTTTTGCCTTGTGGTATTCTGCTTGTGGTGTGACCTGTCTTATTTGTGGTGTGGCATGGTTGTGTTATTGGGTTTGTTTCTTTTGAAGGGGAAGTGTTGTGAGTGAGGTCATATTTCACCTCATAATACAACAGGTTGCATAAACAATGGACAATTCCAACTGTCTTGCGGTGGGGGGGGAGTTTGAGGTGCGAAATGGAGTGAAGTCCAATCAGCTTCCATATGCAAATGAGCTTGAAATGCTGGCCCAATCAGAGAAGAGTGGCCTAGGCTGCAGTGGGTGGGAGAGAACTCAGGCAATGCAGCTAGTGGATAGGGACAAATTCTGAGCGACATACCAGGGAGCGAATTGATTTTGCCAAGCATAGAATCTTGCCAAACCTCTATCCTTTTATATAATAGGACAGGATACCTGTTCATTCTCATAAACAGAGATGAATGGTTATCCACAATTATAAATATCTATGGCACTTTACATGGCATTTTTCATGTGGTCTTCTTTCCATGTGATCTTTTTTCTGTGTGAGCTTTTTGGTGTATGGGCTTTTTTCCATGTGGGCCTTTTTTCCTGTGAGCATTTATGACCGTGGGGGTTTTTCTGTAGGCTTTTTTCATGTTGGCTCTTTTCATGTGCGCTTTTTTCTGGTCACCAGGACAAACAGGCTGTGAAAACTGGAGTACTTTTGTCTTGCTGGATGAGAGATTATTGACAGAGATCCATTTGCAGACTTATTTCTGTGAACGTGGTTACATGTTCACCAATGCAGCAAGATATATTCTTTTTCTTTTTTTAATAAACATTTTGTTAAATTTTGAGAAACAAATACACAACCCATTTCCGGGATAGTAAACTTAGTAAGTTGGATATCCAAAAGAGAGTCAACAATTGTTACTGAGTAATAATGCAAACACATAAGTTTCTACATAGTACAAAAGCCATAAAATGCATATTAAATTGTTAAATAACATAACAGAATAAACCTTGAGTGTCGCTACTATGTAAAGTAATTACAATGATAGATACCACAGTACAATAAAAATCTAAATTTCATACCCATTTATGAAATTGAGACCATTCAGATGAGATAACTGTTGTTGAGATAAGTAGTCTAAAACTGGGTACCACTTTCCAGTAAGAGCGTTTTGATGATTGAATGGTAGAATTTATTTGAACCGTAACAGAATTCATAAGATAATGATTCCATAGTTTCTGAAACCATACATCAATGCTTGGTGGTTTTGCATCTTTCCAGTAAGTCGCTATGGCTGTTTTCGCAGCATCCAATATGACTACAATGGTGGCTTTGTGGTGTCAGGAAGATAATTCCGTAGGCCAAACATTTAGAAATACAGTCTCCAGTGTAAAGGGGACAGTAACTGAAGTATCTTTTTGAATTACCGATAGCACTCCCATCCAAAAATTTTTAATTTTTTTGCACCGCCACCAGCAGTGGGCAAAATTTCTGATTTGGTGGCACCCTTTCCAGCAATAAAAGGACTTCGCAGGAGTAATATAAGAGACATATTCTTGATACTAAATATAACTAGTAATGTCTGTTTTCCTCTGAATGCTTGTCCATTATCTAAATGCTAATGCCCAAAATTGATTACCATGGAATTATGGCTTTGGTGAAATCATAGTGTATATAGTTAAAATAAATGCTTCAATTTATGAAGCAAGAAACCTTTAAACTATACAGTTTATTTCAAGTTAATAACTGGACCTAATATATGGGACTTTATAATAAAAATATAGCCAGAGGAGAATCATATACAGGACTATTCTGTGTTTAGCAATAGTAAAATGAACTGAACCTACACTCTAATATAATTAATCAGTTAATCACTGTTACATATTTTGAAATAATAACCCTTTTGTGTTTTGTATTCCAAATAGGTTATGAGCTACATGGCACAGAAAACCTGCCAGATGGACCAGGTCTAATTATTTATTACCACGGATCAATTCCTATAGACTACTTATACTTTTTATATAGATTGTTTATTCTGAAGCGCAGGCTCTGCTATTCAGTGGCTGATGAATTTGTCTTCAAATTACCAGGTGATGTATTTTTTGTTAATATAAAATTATTCTAAATATTGAATGATGTGTGAGATAATAATATACAGTTTCATCCCCCATCCACTTCCCCGGGTTGTAGGAAATTTCAGGGGCAGCTTTTCATAGGGTAAGTTTGCTAGTAAGAAGAGAGTACTAGAGAACAGGGTGGGTACCCACAACTTGCAAGGTGGCTATCCCATCTTCCCCTTTGCTTCCTCCCC
The DNA here is from genome assembly GCA_029375565.1 of Gekko gecko. Taxonomy (NCBI): domain Eukaryota; kingdom Metazoa; phylum Chordata; class Lepidosauria; order Squamata; family Gekkonidae; genus Gekko; species Gekko gecko. Next base: position 127,823,486 of record JAPDNY010000009.1, read on the forward strand.
TCAGGCAAGGCAGAGTTGTGCAGTCCAAGGTCAGAGGACCAGAAGTCAGGCAAGGCAATGGCTTAGCATCTATCATACGTGTTGCATCTATGCCTAACAGCTTCTCTTGGCTGGTTTTTATAGCCCCATGTCTGAGGGTCATACTTGCCAGCTGCTCAGAAGCAATCCTGCAACTACTCATCTTTATTATCAGCAAGCAGCTGGCATTGGGCCAGAAGGCATGCACTTTGCCGTCTTGTCTATAGCTCTGTTCTCAGCTTCTGTCTGTGGTGCTCTAAGGGTGTGGGTGATACTGGTGGGCTGAGAACAGCCAATTGAGGTTCACCTGCTGAATCAGGGCTGGAAGGTGTTGGTGGCTCTGCACCACCTGACAAGCCTGCAGCTCATATTCCTGCTGGTCAGCTTCTCTTAATTCATGGTTGGCTACATGGGGCTTCCCTTCTCCTGAGGAGTCCTCACTATTGCTGAGCATGGCTGACCCACAACACTTTTTCTCCCTTCTGCCACCCCTTTTCTTACTCCCCTCTCTCTTTCTGCCCCATCACTCTCCACCCCTTCACTCTTTCTCTTTCTGCCCCATCACTCTCCCAGCCTCCTGCTTACTTTCTCCCCCCCCTTACAGAAGCAGTGGCAGCACTCCCAGTTGCCCACCTGCTTCCATCACCCCCAGCAGTAGTGGTGACAGCAGCTCTCCAGGAATCACAATGGGCCTCCCAGCTACAGAGATCAATTACCCTTAGGGTTGCCAACTCCAAGTTAGGAGATTCCTGGAGATTTGGGGGTGGAGCCTTGGGACAGTGAGGCTTCGGGCGGGAAGCAACCTCAGCAGGATTCCACTCTCCAAAGCAGCCATTTTCTTCAGAGGAACTGATCTCTTCCATCTGGAGAGTAGTTGTAATTCTGAGTGATCTCCAGCCCTCACCAGGAGGTTGGCAATGTTAGTTCTCATGAAGGAAATGGTTGGTTTGGAGGGTGGAGTCCATGGCATTATTCCTGCTGATGTCCCTCCCCTCCTCAAACCCCACCCTTCTTAGGCTCCACCCCTCAAATATCCAGAAATTTTTCGATCTGGAGTTGGCAACCATATCTCCTTCCCACCCAACAGCTAACCTACCTTTATCTGCTCCTTTGTTTTCATCTTTCCATCTCCCCTCCCCTGTAGCCTCTACCTAGGAAAACTACAGTCTTTCTCCACAGTGGGGACCAAAGCAGCTTTTCCTCTCCTCTTTTTTATCTGCACAACAACCCTGTGAGGCTGAAAGTATATGATTGGTACAAAATCACCCAGTGAGCTTACACAGCAAGATGGAGATCTGAACCTGGGTCTTGCAGACCCTAATCTGAAGCTCTAACTGTTCCACTACACTGGCTTTCATAAGCTAGCTGCTGTTGAACAGCAGCCAGGCCTCTAGCACCAGAGGATGATAGAACTAGGGTTGCCAACCTCCAGGTAAGACATGGAGATTCCCCCAGAATTAACGACCAAACTCTAGACAACAGAGATCTGTCATCCTGAAGAAAATGGCTGCTTTGGAGGGTATCTCAATGGATTATATCCTGCTGAGGCCTCTCCCCTCAGACTCCACCATAAAATCCCTAGGAATTTTCTAGCTTGGAACTGGCAAATCTTGCCAGGTCTGGCCCCAAGGATAACTCCCTCAAAGGCCAAAATAAGCCTGGAAAGGGCCCTGCCCTCTCCCCATTCCTTTTACTGACAGAACCAAACTTGGAACACTATGATTGCCTAGCAACAGCCACTGAGGGAAAGCTACAGGTTTTCTTTTTATCATTTTTTTTAACCTAGGGTCCTTTTCTCAGCTCATTGCCATGTATTGTGGAGGGTGATGGAGGAGGCTGGGGGGAAGGAGAGTGTTACTTTTGCTTTCCCGCTCTATGCCCAGGCTCTTATCTGTAGTTTATGTGCCTGACCTTAGTAACATCTTCTCTGGTAACAATGAAACTGTCATGATTCTGGTGGGCCCTGCTAGCTACCTTCGTTGGCTCTCTCCCACCCCCTGACCTGCTTTGAATCTAGTATATCATTCCCATCCTGCGCTTTTCCCATCAGTTTCAGGACAGAACCTGAAGTACAGATGTCCTACCAATACTGATCAATAAACTTCCTTTATAAAAAAGCAAGTTGTTGGTTCTGATTGCTGTGGGAGTCTGACACCTTTTCAGGTTTGTAGAAAGATCTGTCCTGCCCGTTCACATCTCCAGTCCCTGGATTTAAGTGTCCAAAGACATCTTGACTTTGCTATGACAATATAAGACAAATAGAGATGCACAAGAAACCCTCAGAATCCCACAAGAATGCCATTCCCCAGACCTTTGCTTCCTCCTCTCTCCCTCTACCTCTCTCACACCCTTTTTCCCTTCTGTCCCCCATTTTCTTACTCTCTATCTCTCCTCCATGTATGTTACTTCCTTTCTCTTTCTGACCCATCATCACTGTCTTTGTTGTTCTGCCTCCCCACCTCATCACTCTTTCTCTTTCTGCCCCCATCACTTCCAGCTTCCTGCCTGCTTCCTCCCCACCCCGCACAGCAGCAGTAGTGGCAGGACTCCCAGCCACCCAACTGCTTCCTATCCCCTCACAGCAGCAGTGGCAGTGCTCTGGGAATCATAATGGATCTCCCAGCTACAGAGATCAATTCACCTTAGGGCTGTTAACTCCAGGTTGGGAAATTCCTGGAATTTTGGGGGTGGAGCCCTGGGACAGTGAGGCTTGAGGAGGCAAGCAGCCTCAGTAGGGTATAATGCCATAGACTCAATCCTACAAAACAGCCATTTTATCCAGAGGAACTGATCTCTGTCACCTGGAGAGCAGTTGTAATTCTGGGTGATCTCCAGCTCCCACCTGGAGGCTGGCAATGGTAGTTTTCATGGAGGAAATGGATGGCTTGGAGGGTGGAGTCTATGGCATTATACTGGTCTGAAGTTCCTTCCCTCCTCAAACCCCACCCTCCCCCAGCTCCACCCCTCAGATATCCAGGGATTTCCCAGCTTGGAGTTGGCAACCCTGTTTCTTTCCAACAGCCAACCTACCTTTATCTACCTTTATCTGCCTTCAGCTTTCCATCTCCACCCTCCTCCCCCACAGTCTCTACCTAGGAAAAATTACAGTCTTTCTCCACAGTGGGGACCAAAGTAGCTTACATTATTCTCCTTTATAGCTGCACACCAATCTTGTGAGGTTGGTTAGGTTGAAAATATGTGACTGGTCCAAAATCACCTAGTCAACTTCCATGCAAGATGGGGTTCTGAACCTGGGTCTTGCAGACCCTACTTTGAAGCTCTAACTGCTGAACCACACTGGCTTTCATAGGGAGGCTGCTGATGAACACTAGCAAGTGGCCAGGCCTAGTTGATTTATGCAAATCAGGTGATATCAAGTCACTCAGAGGGTGCTGCCTAGGGGATCCCCTGGAATTATTGCTCATCTTCAGACTACAGAGATAACTTCCCATGGAGAAAATGGATGATTTGGAGGGTGGACTCATTGGCATTGTACCTCACTGAGGTCCCTGTCCTCCCCAGGGTCCACCCCCAAATCTCTAGTAGTTTTCCCAGCCTGGATTTGGCAACCTTACCCTCCCATCCCCTGCTGTTGGCCAGGGGGGACCTGACAATCCTAGACTGCTGCCAGGCCTAAGGTTGCCAACCTCCAAGTGGGACCTGAAGACCCCCCAGAATTACAACTGAACTCTAGACAGCAGAGATATGTCTCCCTGGAGAAAGTGGCTGCTTTAGAGGGCGGACTCTGTGGCATTATACCCAGCTGAGGCCTCTCCCTTTCCCAAACCCAGCCCTCCTTACAGTCCATTACAAAACCTCTAGGAATTCCCCAGCCTGGCACTGGTAACCCATGTCGGGCCTGGCCCCAAGGCTCCCTCCCTGAAAGGCCAAAATAGGCCTGGAAAGGGCCTTCCCCCTGCCTTTTACTGAAAGACCCAATTAGAAGCGCCCCCCAACATTCTAATCTCTCACCATTGATGCCTGAAGTAGATCCCTACATAGGCCATTTCAAAAGGTATTGGGGGAATACAGCCCTCCCTGAGGGTTCCCCCCCCACACTTTTTGGATTTTTCTGCACACTCAGAAAGTCCCCTGAGTCTGTAGAAAAAGCTGTTGAGGGAGAGTGCACTCTCTGCACAGAAAACAGAGTTTGGATATTAGATATATACATACTAAAATAATTATGCATTTGCATGTAATCATCAATGTTTAATTAACCAGATATTCATCAGTGCTCATTAAAGAAACCAATTTTGCTGTTAAGCTATAAAAAATAGAGGAAGGGTCAACTCCTCATTCCCAAATAGATACTTAAATCAAATTTGTTGGGCCAATCTGTACAATTTTTTATGAAACATTACTGAAGTCACAGTGTAGCTTCAGACAGTTTTTTTCTTCAGTCTATGTTTGACTTTTACAGTTGTGACATGGTGATGTCCAAGCACAATGTTTTTGAGACACTATTACTTCCAAGTTGCCTAACGATTATATTGACAGCCAGTATCGTATAGTGGTTGGAATGTTGGACTGGGATCTGGGAGATACAGGTTCAAATCACCATTCTGTCATGGAAGCTTGCTGGATGACCTTGGACCAGTCACACATTCCCAACCTAACCTACCTCACCAAGTGTTGTGAGGATAAGATAGAGGAGAGAAGAATGATGTGTTATTGATTTCCTATTAGGGTATCAGGGTGGGGTATAAATGGAGTAAATAAAATAATATACTAAATTCTTTAAATAATGTTTATCCACAGGATTTCTACTACACAGTAATTGCAAACTTCAGTATATGTTAGGGGGGAAAAATTGACTGAAGTCATCCAACATTGAACAAATTATAAGATTCTGATGTATGATTCCTATTAATCCTAACTCTAAGTACTGTATTGCTAGAAGTGTTCCTTGCACCTTGTTAAACTTACTTGTAAAGGAGCAGAAAACCAATTGCTCCATCAAGATTTATAAACTGATTTTCAAAGCTTTAAGTCTTTCCTGATACTTATTAAAGAGCAGTCAACTTTACCTTTTGCCATTTATGTACTTGTAATATAAAATGAAATGACATTACCCACAGGTTTTTCCATGTTCTTCTCTCTTTTAATTTTCTCTTGACCTTATTCAGCTCTCATCTTCTGATTCAGTTATATCTCAATTTCCATCCCCTGTTTTCCTTCAATTCATCTTCCTAAATATGTGTTTTTAATGAGCAACCAACAGACTTTTATATTTGTAAGTTCTGCAACACAGTAAACATTGGGGGTGGGAGATAAAATAAAGAAGTGGCATATGCATCTTGGGAGTTATTTCACTGAGGATTTTGAGAAATGAGAATGCTTTCCACCACCACCATGTGGATTTCTTTTGCCAAGGTGGGGAGGATTTCTTCTATTTTCTATTGTTTCTGTGTTCACTGTGGAAAGTGTGGGGCACGTACCGTGCCACAGCCACTGTTTTCAGGAAGAAAGTTTGAAGAACTGAGTGGGAATTCAAAACTGTTAAGTCTCCAGGTCCTGATGGCATATACCCAAGAATTCTTAGGGAACTAAAATGTGAGATAGGTGACATATACAGGTTAGTAGATAAACTATCACTAAATCCAGAAGACTGGAGAGTCACAAATGTTACACCAATTTTTAAAAAGGTGTCTACTGAGAAACCAGGAAATTACAGGCTAGTCAATCTGTCAGGCAAATTAGTAGAAACAGTAATCAAAGATAGAATTATTAAGCACATAGGGGAACAAAGCCTGCTGAAGGAAGTCCTGCTTCACCAATCTTTTGGAATTCTTTGAGAAGGTGAACAAGCATGTAGACAACAGTAAAAGTAAAGACTTTTGACAAAATACCTCTCCAAAGACTCCTGAGTAAACTTAGCAGTCTTGGGATAAGAGGACAGGTTCTTCTATGGATTCAAAACTAGTTAAATAGAGTAGGGATCAATGGACAATTCTCACAGTGGAGGGAAGTAAGCAGTGGAGTCCCACAAGGATTGGTATTGGGAACAATATTATTTAATTTATTCATAAATAATCTGGAACTAGGGATGAATAGTGTAGTGGCCAAGTTTGCAGGTGACACAAAATTATTTAGGATAGTGAAAACTAAGGATTGCTATGAAGAGCTCCAAGAAGATCTTCACAATCTGAGTGAGTGGGTGACAATGTGGCAAATGAAGTTCAGTGTTGGTAAGTGTAAAGTGATGCACATTGAGACAAAAAAAAATCCCAACTTCAAGTATGGGCTAATGGGATCTGATCTTGCTGAGACTGAGAGGAAAAAGGATCTTGGGGTCATAGTAGACAACTCAATGAAAGTGTCAACCCAGTGTGCTGCAGCAGAGAAAAAGGCAAACTCTATATTAGGGATTATTTAGGAAAGGGATTGAACATAAAATGGCCAATATTATAATAGATCTATGGTGCAGCCTCATTTGAAATACAGTGTACAGTTCTGGTCACAGAGCTGGACAATGTTCAGAACAGGGCAACCAAGATGATTAAGGGGTTGGAGCACCTTCCGTATCAGGAAAGGCTGAAGTCTGGAACTTTTCAGTTTAGAAAAGAGATGACTAAAGGAGGACATGTTTGTTGTTCAGTCGCACAGTCGAGTCTGACTCTTCACAACCTCAAGGACCGCATCACGCCAGACCCTCCTGTCTTCCATTGTGTTCCGGAGTTTGCTTAATTTCATGTTCATTGCATCAATAACACTGTCTGACCATCTCATTCTTTGCTGTCCCCTTCTTCTTTTTCTTTCAGTCTTTCCCAGCATCAGGGTCTTCTCCAGTGAGTGCTCCTTTCTCATTTGGTGGGCAAAGTATCTGAGCTTCAGCTTCAGTATCTGGCCTTCCAGGGAACAGTCAGGGTTGATTTCCTTTAGGATTGACTGATTTGATCTCCTTGCAGTCCAAGGGACTCTCAAGAGTCTTCTCCAGCACCATAATTCAAAAGAATCTATTCTTCAGCACTCGGCCTTCCTTATAGTCCAACTCTCGCAGCCATACATTACTACTGGGAATACCATTGCTTTGACCATATGGACTTCGGTTGGCAGGGTGATGTCTCTACTTTTTATTATGCTGTCTAGGTTTGCCATCACTTTCTTCCCAAGGAGCAGGTATCTTTTAATTTCATGGCTACAGTCACCATCCGCAGTGATCTTGAATCCCAGGAACATGAAGTCTGTCACTGCTTCCATCACTTCCCCTTCTATTTGCCAAGGAATGATGGGGCCAGAAGCCATGATCTTAATTTTTTTTAATGTTGAGTTTCAAGCCAACTTTTGCACTCTCCTCTTTCACTCTTAGCAAGAGGCTCTTTAGGGCCTCTTCACTTTCTGCCATTAGAGTGGTATCATCTACATATCTGAGGATGTTGATGTTTTTCCTCAGCAATCTTAATTCCGGTTTGTGATTCATCCAGGCTGGCATTTCATATGATGTACTCCCAAAATACTAGAATTCCAGCACATACAGTGAAGCTGATGGGCAATAGATTCAAGCGGGACAAAATGAAATATTTCTTTATGCAGAGAGGGATTAAAATGTAGAATGTCAGAGGATGTAATGATGGCCACAGAAATAAACAGCTTTGCCATTGTGGCAGTGCAAACCCAACAGGACTAAGGTCAAGCCAGGAACCTGCTTTTTGGGGAAATGTCAGGCACAGGTTCGAAAGTGTATAGAATGGACCCCCTGCAAGCTATATACACAAAATGTACAGGGAACCTCACCATCTCTCCAGGTTGGGGTTGGATTACATTTCTGTGGTCCCAGTTACAGACCCCCCCACAAGGTCTCCCCAGCACTCTCTCTGGAAAGGACAGCTGCAGTTACAGGAGTCTATGGAACGGCTCAGGAAAAAGGCAGTGGCACCAAACTCACAGGGAAACTTCACCTGTGCAGACCCCCACCAGCCAGAAACTGGAAGCAAGGCAAGCATCCTCATGCCCACCCACCCCAAGTCTCCAAAGGCAGGTTCTGAAAGACTGAAAGACAGACATCTCCAGAGTTTTGACAGGGTCTCCCCAAAGTTACCCCATAACAGCTTGGCCGACACTCCAGCAGACCAATGGAAACCAGAGTTTTCCACTTAAAGTGATTAGTGATGCCAGCCATGACAGAAAGGCAGACATGAAACAGGGGTTTCCCAAAGTAACCCCATGACAGCTTGGTGGGCACCCCAGCCCCACCAGACCACTGGAAATCAGAGTTTTCCATTTAAAGTGATCATGAGGTAGGTGTTGTGTTCTCAGGTGGGTGCATCATGTGGTAAGTGTTGAGTGAGGAAGCCCCTCTGGATGTGGGCATGGCACACCTGGCATTCTGCCACAAAGGGGTTACTGGGGAGGTGCAGAAATGTTTCCAAAGTGTAGGTTGGAAATGATGCCCCAGGACTGAAGAAGGTGGGAGGAGGGATAGCTGCTTTCTGGCACTGGACTAGGAGGGGCCACAGTGAGGTTTACTGGAGACAGGAGCAGAAACAGGGAGTTGTGTGGAAGGGGAGGATGCTTACCCTCCCCCTGAATCACTGTTAGAGACTTTTCCAATGAGTGTTATCAACTGCTGATCTTTATGCAATGCTATCAACTCTTTGTCCTCTGTGGAGAGCCCCAGGAACAGATCAGGGGAAGGAGGCTCCAAGGCTATTGGGGATGCCCTGCTAGGGGTGGGTTTGAGTGTGCTGGCAGGGTAGGTAGGGTGCCCAGGATTCCCACCATGATGAGCACCCTTTGCACCCAGTTTCACCCTCACAGCACAGAGGGGTTCACAATCAGGAAGGATGGGAGGGTATAAAATGTGGGTCCTCAGCTGAGGTACCCACTAGCTAAGCTTCTTTGCTCAGCGTGAGCAGAGAAATGGGGTGGCTCAGAGCCCTGAGTTCACCTAACACCCCAAAACCTCAGCAGGGGAGAGCAGTTCTTAATCAAAGTGTGGGTCCTCAGCTGAGGAACCCTCTAGCTAAGCCTCTCTGTTCAGTGTGAGCAGGGAGATGGGGTGGCTCAGGATCCTGAGTCAACCAAACACCCCCATGCCTCAATGAAAGAGAGGTGAGTTCACCTAATACACCCAAACCTCAACAGAGGAGAGGAAAGTTCTCAATTAAAATGTGGGTCCTCATCTGAGAAACTCATTAACTAAGCCCCTCTGCTCAGCATGAGCAGAGAGATGGGATGGTTCAGGACCCTGAGTCCACTTAACACCCCCAGGCCCCAGCAGGAGAGAGCAGTTCTTAATCAAAGTGTGGGTCCTCAGCTGAGGAACCCTCTAGTCAAGCCCCTCTGTTCAGTGTGAACAGAGAGACTGAGTGGCTCAGAGCCCTGAGTCAACCTAACACCTCCAAGCCCCAGTAGAGGAGAGGAGTTCTCAATCAAAATGTGGGTCCTCAGCTGAGGAATCCACTAACTAAGCCCCTCTGCCCAGCGTGAACAGAGAAATGGGGTGGTTCAGAACCCTGAGTCCACCTAACACCCCCAGGCCCCAGCAGGGGAGAGGAGTTTCCAATCACGAGGGAATGTGCTCTACTACTCTGCTTTTAACAAGTTTCCTGCCTCTCTGTGTAACTGCAAACAGCAGAGTGAAGAGAGGCTGCTGAGCATATATATAGCATTCTGATCCCATAGAGCAGAATGGGAACTCTATTATTGGCAGCCTGCAGTGCCTATAAAGCTTCAGAGGGCTCTTATCAGTGTTTCCAAGGCTAGAGGATTCCTCACTTCCCCCACTGCCTTGGAGTTTTGTAAACAGTTAATTGAGTGGAGACAGATTGTCTGGAAAATGTAATAATTCACGAACTGCCATGAACTGCCACAAACAGCACCAACGTTTATGGAATGTTCATGCTGGGCACCCTTCTTCCATGAACATTGCTTCGTGAACCATGAAGTGACCAAAATTCTTGACAAACTTTACTTCTTGAACTGGCTCCTACCCATCCCTACATCCCTGCCCATCATAAGTGCAGCTGATGGATACGTATCTCCAAATTTCTGAATATAATTATTCAGTTTGTCCCAGTAGTATACTAATGCTGATTTGTGTGCAGCTTGAGGGTTATATGCATTCAGGACTCTTTTTGTAGGAGGAACTCCTTTGGATATTAGGCGACACACCCCTAATGTAGCCAATCCTCCAAGAGCTTACAGTAGCCCCTGTAAGAAAAGCTCTGTAAGCTCTTGGAGGATTGGCTACATTAGGTGTGTGTCGCCTAATATGCAAAGGAGTTCCTGCTACAAAAAGAATCCTGTATGCATTAATCAAAATGAAAGAGTGATTTTGAAATTTCAAAAAGAGAGCCATCACAAAAGGAGGTTCATTCAGGAGGACTGTTTAGCTTTTTGGAAAGCCTCTAGGAAATCAACAGTGAAACCAGGGCTGAGTTCAGACTGGCAATTTGCCCCGGTAGGGACCCGGGCCAGCAATGACTAAATCCCGGAGTAAATGGGGCGTTCACACAGGCACATCAGCCTGGCGTCCCTCACCCGTAGCCAACCCGTGCTGTTGCGCTTCACCGCCGGATTAAAAAGATACCTGATAAAACCCGTAGCAAATTTGAAAGCCTGTGTGTGTCACGCGTCTCTCCGCTTCCGGGGAGTCTGAACGCGCAGCCGAAAAGCCGGGAGCAACCCGCGTTGGGCGGAAGGCAGCAGCGGTGTGATTGGCTGTGCTCCGCTCCACTGCCCAATGCGGTGCCGGCGCTGCGGGGTCCTCCCCCAATCAGCAAAATGCGCTTATGTGCATGAGCGCGTCGGTGCTCATGCGCACATACACCCATACACCCACAGCCGAATTAATGGGGAAACAGTGAATATAGCACGCCTCCAGTGTGGCAGTCTGAACGCTCCCACGTGCCTCTGTCCTGTATCTTCCGGCAGCAGCCCCCGCTGTGTGAACGGGAAAACCGGTATAGTTTATTCTGGGGCTTTTTTGCTACGACTGGCTACCGGAGCAAACAGCCAGTCTGTACTCAGCCCAGGAACTGGAAAAGTAGACTTTAATAAACATCTACGTCTCTTGTAACAAAACTATATCATACTTAGCCAGAAACTGCCACATGAATCTTCAAAGTTCATCCTCAACAAATTCTTCTCTATAGGGCAAAAGTCTGCTTTACTTTGGACATATAGGTGCAATACTGCACCAGCTTTTCCATACTGAAAGGTGAATTCCAAAACTTGTTCTGCAAAATGGCATTGTGTTGATTCCCATGGGTGCATAAAAGCAGTTGTATCCTATTTTATTATTACTTTATGGTATAACATAACTTTTATGAACTATTCAGAGAAAACACATCTATGTCCCTGGGATATGGCTAATGATTCTTACAAGCCTTAACTATATGAAGAAAAATGTACTGTCAGAAGTAGCCTAAATCTTAACAAAGTGACATCTTGACCATTAGCTCTAATTAGATAAATGTGTAAAGACAGAAGTTTTCCTATTAAAGTATTCCTTCTAAATCATCTCTCCTTAATCATCATGGATTTTTGAGCATGAATTATATAGTCCAGACACTTGAATCTTTCTTCTCTTATTGCTGCATCTGATTTCCAGGACAAAATAATTATTCTGAAGCCTAAGAAGCGGTCAGGGCAATACTCAATGCAGATGTTAAGCACTTGTGTATTATTGCATGACTTAATGATACTTAATTCTTACAGGTCTTAAACCACTAATAGATCTGATGGGTTTTATGCGTGGTACAAAGGAGGAGTGTTTAAGTGTTCTGAAAAATGGTCATTTAGTGGGACTTTCACCAGGAGGAGTTCGAGAAGCACTGTTCAGTGATCAATCATACAAGCTTTTGTGGTGTAAACGTAAGGGCTTTGCTGAAGTGGCCATAGATGCTAAAGTGGTAAGTACTGTTCAGGTTTCTCTTTTTGAACAAGATGTGTTCAAAATTAGAACAATTACACATTTTCTTATATAAACATATTAAATTAGTCACATTACTATTTCATGTACATGGATTCCTAGTCTTGAATAAAAGGAGTAAGAACATCTATCCAACCAAAGAGTAGTGACCTACCTCACACATTTGTAGCAAATGAAAGTGAAATTAGGTTATATTTAAACTGTTATCTCAAATGAGGCTTTCCTTGGATCATGGAATAGGATGGCTTGTCCTCCCACTGCAGATTCCTATGACCCCTGGGGGCAATGTTTTGTGGTTCCATATTGGGGTGCAGCAGAGACGGAGGCAAAGGAAGTTCCATTCTTCTGCAGAGGATTCAAGCTACAGCATTGTGAAGAATCTAAAATATGAAGTCTCAGTTCTGTATCTTTACAGGAGGAAGGCCCTATATTCTTTGAATAATATTTAATTTATATATAACCCAGTGGCTTTTTCACCCATAAAATGTTACTTGTTCCACTGTACATAAACTCTGTAGATTTTCTACCATTATAACATTTAGAGAGATAAACAGTGGCTGCCTATGTTTTCAATGACATCAACACATATAGAGTTAAACAGAATAGCATAAACCATAAAGGTGGGAGGGGTTGGTTGGAAAGTGCCATCAAGTCATAGCTGAGTTAGGGTGACCCTGTAGGGTTTTCAAGGCGAGAGACATTCAGAGGTGCTTTGCTATCAGCAGCCTCCATGTCATGATCCTGATATTCTTTGGAGCTCTCCCATTCAAATACTAGCCCGCCCTACTTAGCTTCTGAGATCTGACTAGACTGGGCTATCCTGGGCTATCTAGGTTAGGGTTAAGGTGAGGGGCCAATAGGTTTTTTTAATGTCATTTGTGAAGATTTTTTTAGCATTGATAGACAAATGATTAAGGAATTAGATAATCACTAAATGCTTGAAATATAGGGAAAGTATTATTTAAGTAGAATCCAACACAAATTAACCACTTTGGAGCCCATTTCAAGAGGAGAGAGACATATACTAGTTTCATTTCCCATTGAAACTAGTGAAACTTTAAAGTGTTCCATTTTTGCTTGCTTGTACCCACTGTCTTGTGTCTTTAAAAGTGCTAACCATGGAAGAAGAGGCTAGATAAAAAATCAGAACCACCCGCAGCACAATGATGGTTGCTTGACCTGCCTACTCCACCCTCGTGGAGTTCCACTTCATAACTGATCATTTAATTTTTAAAATTGTATCTTTTCATGAAGCCTGGAGTCATGAAATTTGGCTGGAGTCAAGCAATAATGTTAAAGACATCTGAAGACAAAACAATAGAGACATAGCTGCCCATGTTGTAAGCCTTTATTTAGCAAATAAACAAGCACTGCACAAATAACACAGTTATCATTTACTGTGATTTGCACATACTTTGTCTTGTCAAGCAGGTTTTTGAAAAAAGTATAAAAACTGATCAAATTTGTACCCAAGAAATAATTGGGAAATAAAGGCTTACATAGTATATAGTATACAGCAAATAAACAAGCACTGCACAAATAACAGACCACAAGTGCTCAAAAAGTTATGCACAAAAATCAATTTATATAAGAGGACCATATATAGCAGTGAAACCAAAATTACATCATATAGTGTGCAGGTCTATAAATAGTACAAGTCCATAAATGGTATACAAACAAAATGAATAGTGCAAGCCTAGGGCACCGGGCCTGTAGGGGCGCCAAACGGCCCCCTGCCCCCCCGCCTCCCTGCCACTGCTGCCAGCAAAGCGCCCCAGCAGGGCTCAGGAGGTGGCGGCGGCAGAGCTTGCCCTCCCTCCCCGTCCCCCTGGGCAAGCCGATGCTCGTCTCAAAGGGAAGAGGCAGGGGTTTAAACCCCGCCTCTTCCCTGGCTTGCTTCAGCGCCCCCGTGGCTGAAGGGGAGGCGGCGACCCCCTGCCGCTGACGGGAGGAGAGGGGGCGGCGGCCACATGCGTGCAGCCTGGCCCAACAGAGAGAGAGAGGGAAGCGAGGGGAGAGAGCGCACTGCAAACACGCGGCAAATCTCCTTCACTCCCACACCTTCCTCCCGGTCTTGCATGCCACTGCCTCCTCCTCCCCTTCCTTCAGCTGGCTGAGAAAGGAGGCAGCAAGGCGGAGGGCGCTCGCACAGTGACGGAACCATGTTGGCGCCTGCGCACTGTTGAGCAGCAACGCAGGAAAGGCCCTCGAGGGTGAGCGGGTGATGAAGCGGCGGCAGAGCATTTAGAGCCGCCACTGAACCAACACCTCTTGTAAGGAATCGGGGAAGGAGGGCCGAGTAATGTGCAGGCGCTTCCAGGAGGAACCTTGCAACAGGGAAAGAGGGGTGTGCCTGAGCACATGCATGCGTGCGTTGGTGGTGGCGAAGAGACATGCCTTTCCCCAAAGAGGGAAGAGTTCATTTTTGCCTGTGCTGGAGGGGGGGAGAGGAGTAAATGCGGCACGCGGCGTATCAGGTGAAAGAGTTTGAGGAGGGGTCGTTCATGCGGTTGCCATTCTATTTGGACTGAAACTGAGAGTCCAAGGACAGGCTCAAGATTACTAAAACTGATTCCGCTATGCATTGAATCGGTGGGGTCTCACTGCCTCAAGGCGCTCCGAGGGAAGGGGCAGGGGGAAACCCCGCCTCTTCCCTGACTTGCCTGGGGGGGCAGCAGTTGTAGGGGGCAGGGGTAACCGGGCGCCGCTTGGGCCGCCCCCCCTGGTCTCCAGGCCCCACCGGGAGGTTGGCATCCCCGGTGGGGTAGGCGCCACAGGCTGGCCTGCCTAGGGCGCCCAGACACCTGGGGCCGGCCCTGTGAACGCGTACGTAAAAGCCGTTTCTGAGGCATGCCGAAAGCAGCTCAAATGGCGTGTCTGAACGCACCCACAGTGTATAAAAGCCTTCAACTCAATATTACAGGAAATATTCTGAACCAAGGAAAAATAAGGAAAATGCTCTTATAATATTATTATTTGCAGTTACAATATACAAAGAAATATTAAAAGGGTCACTATGCTCACCTTTCCTATTATAACCATTCAAAGCCGGGCTGCCGATCAACAATAGCACATGCTCTGCAATAGTCGGTAAGCCTCAAAGAGTAGTCAACACCCAAGGCTTAATATACTATAGCTAATCTCTATTAGGCACCATAGCAGTCAAAGGTTTAAGGTGACAAAGAGTTGAATAAAACATTACTATTTCTACTCGTAAGTAACAACTATGTAGCAGCAACTCATAAGTAGTAGCCAAGTTCCAATCACTGATTAAAACCATAAGGGTAAATGAAAAAAACAGTAACTATTTCTACAGCTAAATTATAGAGGTAAGTTACAACAACTCATAAGTAACAGCCAAATTCTAATGATTGGTTAAGACCATAAGGATCATATGTTTTGCAAATCTGAAAATCAGAATGTACTAGTGAATCACGAATGTTCTTAGTTCTTCTAAATCCTATAAAAGAACGATTTTGACAGCCTAAAATACCTTCCATTGGCAATTCTGATACCACAGTGACACCCAGTGGCAATCATCTATGTGGCAGATGCTCAGTCTGCCCACTTGTCTGGAGAACAAGTAGAATTGAGATTCCAAGCAGAAATTTTGTATAAGAGTTAAAAAAAAATTCTTTATGTTATACTAAATGGGTTGTATCTCTTTTAAAGTGCCCCTGTTTATATTTGTATGTAGGAATGTCAACTAGAACCAATAGAACTTGGATGATTGAACATAGGTCCTGCATTAGAAACTCATGTCTGGATTCACCTTTAGTGCAATGTTACATGAATATGAAGCACTCTCCTAATGATTTTCAGTTTGTGGTTCTGGAAATACTTAAAACTCACCAATATATTAATTTAGATGTTCAAAAAAGGTTGAGACAACGTGAAGCATTTTGGATTTTTAAACTCAAAACATATGATCCTTGTGGTCTTAACCAATCATTAGAATTTGGCTGTTACTTATGAGTTGTTGTAACTTACCTCTACAATTTAGCTGTAGAAATAGTTACTGTTTTTTTTCATTTACCCTTATGGTTTTAATCAATGATTGGAACTTGGCTACTACTTATGAATTGCTACTACATAGTTGTTACTCATGAGTAGAAATAGTAATGGTTTTTTCAACTCTTTGTCATCTTAAACCTTTGACTGCTATGGTGCCTAATAGAGATTAGCTGTAGTATATTAAGCCTTGGGTGTTGACTACTCTTTGAGGCTTATCGACTATTGCAGAGCATGTGCTATTGTTGATCAGCAGCCTGCCTTTGAATAGTTATAATAGGAATGGTGAGCATAGTGACCCTTTTAATATTCCTTTGTATATTGTAACTGCAAATAATAATATTATAAGAGCATTTTCCTTATTTTTCCTTGTTTCAGAATTTTTCCTGTAATATTGAGATAAAGGCTTTTATATACTGTGAGTGCTATAGTAAGGATTTTTCCTTCTAAGAGTCTTCTGTACACTATGAGTACTGTATGAAGGTAAAAAAAAATTCTGTTAGTATTCAGAACACGGGTTTGGCTGTAATATATGATAATAATTATTTGGTTTTATTTGCAATTGTAGTAGTGTGAACTTATTGAAGAAGAATTATTGAAACAAAGATCAAAATCCGGAGGTTTTGTACATTTTGTCTGTGTACCATTTATGGACTTGCACTATTCATTTTGTTTGTATACCATTTATGGACTTGTACTATTTATAGACCTGCACACTATATGATGTAATTTTGGTTTCACTGCTATATATGGTCCTCTTATATAAATTGATTTTTGTGCATAACTTTTTGAGCACTTGTGGTCTGCGTTATTTGTGCAGTGCTTGTTTATTTGCTGTATACTATATACTGTGTAAGCCTTTATTTCCCAATTATTTCTTGGGTACAAATTTGGTCAGTTTTCATAATTTTTTCTGAAACCTCTTTGACGAGACAAAGTGTGTGCAAATCACAGTAAATGATCAGTGCCATCCCAAGTAGGGTTACACTATTGTAAGTCCACTGAAGTCTCTTAAGTACTATTCTTTCTCTCTAGCCTAACTTTCATCGAGTTCACGGCACTCTCTGATTTCTTGGCTTATGTCTCTCCACACATCTGTTTTGCTTCTGAAAAATTCCTTCTGCCATCACAGTTTCTAGCTTGGCCCAGTTATGCTATCAGGCTAATCTGATGACAGGAAATTGGGTGGGGTCTAGGCACTGCAGAAGAAGCTTGGCTGATACAAAAACCAGCAGACCTATATTTCCTGCTTGTTCTGTAGTAACATCTTATATAAATCAAAACATATGATGCTACATGATCCTGTTGTTAGCTCCCCGACCCCAGTAGTTCACTGGATACTGCTTGCAAAGGTGATGAAATGAATGTCACACATGATGTCATATCACACATTTTGTTTTTCCTTAATGATCAGTTCATGAAAGCTTGGTCTTGATTTCCTGGAGGCAAAGAACAAAAGAAAACAGGGATAGAACTGTGTTTGTTTTCTGAAGAAAAACAAGTGACCAGTGAAGTCCAAATAAACCGTGGACTATATATAGGATGATCAGAGTGATCTAGCATATTTAATTCCTTCTGCAATAATTAAGAAATACTTTCATAAATGTCTTTTAAAACGTTTGAACAGTATGATCTTGATTTGTTTAATCTGCTTGAACAGTATGATCTTGATTTGTTTAATTTTGGAATTATATCTGAACTTTAAGATACAAAAGATCACCTACGAAGAGCTTTACATTAGCAGAACTAGCTACACAGGGTTTCTATGCATGACTGAACATGAAACTGTAGCATTCATTTGGCAAGACAAGGCATGTACAGGCTGTTTTGATGTCTTAGGCACTTCATCAGGCTAAGATGTATTACACAAAGCAAATTGCACATAAAACAAGTGCAGTGAATATTGTCCCTCGACAGGTACGCTGGAATGTGATTCTTTCTGTTACATTTCTTTTTGATACTGTTTGATCTCTAGAGTTCCTTGCTGGTCGCAGGAGACATCCTGCCTCCTGCTGCCATTGCCATCCACAACTCAGCTGGGTGATGGGAGGAAATTCCCTGGAAAAATGGAGGGCCCAACTGGCATCCCTGGTGGGATAATGATGCTTCCAGCACAATCTGGAGGTGACATCATCACATCGGGTGGTGCCCTAGAATGTTAAAGCATCACTCTTTGTGTGATGATATCATATCTAGTGTGACCTGGAAGTGACATCATTGTTCACCAATTGTCCAGGCCATGTTACCAGGCCATGTCTAGCAATCCTAATACTCTCCCCTCTGTGTGTATGTGTTTGTGCGTGTGGTGGTGTGCTCCCTCTGGTAGTAGTAGGAGCTTCAAGAACAATGGTTATGCATTGTCATTGGCTCTCTGAATGATGTAGCCTGTTGTTGGAGGAGCCACAGCCATACAGAGTCAGTTTGGTATAGTCATTAAGTGTGTGTACTCTAATCTGGGAGAACCAGGTTTGATTCCCCACTCCTTCACTTGCAGCTGCTGGATGACCTTGGGCAAGCCATAGTTCTGTCAGAGCTGATCTCTCACAGACAGTTCTGGAAAGAGCTTCCTCAGCCCCACCTACCTCACAGGGTGTCTGTTGTGGGGAGGGGAGGGGAGGGGAGGGGAGGGGAGAGGAAGGGAAAGGAGTTTGTAAGCTGCTCTGAGACTCATAAGAACATAAGAGAAGCCAATGTTGGATCAGGCCAATAGCCCATCTAGTCCAACACTCTATCAGACAGTGGTCAAAAATACCAGGTGCCACCAGGAGGTCCAGCAGTGGGGCCAGGACACTAGAAGCCCTCCCACCATTGCCTCCCCCAAGCACCAAGAATAGAGTGCATCACCTGCCCCAGACTGAGAATTCCTAGCTATACCTTGTGGCTAATAGCCACTGATGGACTTCTGCTCCATATGCTTATCTAATTCCCTCTTGAAACTGTCCATGCTTGTAGCCACCACCACCTCCTGTGGCAGTGAATTCCATATGTTAATCACTCTCTGGGTGACTCCAGGTGAATGGTGGGATATAAATCCAATCTCTTCTTCTATTGTCTCTTGGCTATTTTGAACATTCTGATGGATACTTACCCAAGGACACACAGGCTAAAAGCTCATCAGGGTCATACCAAGATCCAGTCCAGTATTGTTTCCGACAATAGCTGGGCAGATACTTCTGTTGTTTCTGACAATAGCTGGGCAGATACTTCTAGATGGTTGCAAGTAGAACATGAAAGTGATGGTCTTCTCCTGCTGTTTGTTCCCAACATTTCTATGTAAAGGCAAACCACCCCCAAACAAGGAAGTTCTATTTAGGTATCATGGAACATAGCAACAGCTTCTATAGGCTATACTGGTTGGTAGATTGGAGAGAAGCCATAGATGATGGCCTTAACAGGTTGATGGGACTTGTAGGACCCTTAATTTTTTGAAAGCAATATTTACTATAGTGGAAAGGTCTGTCTGCCTGCCTGCCTGCCTGCCTGTCTATCACACACTTGTTAAAGGAATGTGTATTTCTTAGACTTCAGAAATGGTACATTCAATTATCATGTTTTCCTTCCTTCCTTAGCCTATAATTCCAATGTACACCCAAAATGTCCGCGAAGGATTTAGGACCTTTGGAAGCATCAGTAAGGAATATTTTTTATGTATTAATATCTTAATTTGTACCCCCCTCTTTGTTGTTGGGCCATGAGTCTCTCTGTGCTAGCTGCCTCCCCAGTTACCCACTTGTCATAGATTGTTGAGGCGTCATCTGAGATAGTAAACTGATTGTTAGGTTTTAGGTTGTAGTATGTAGATTTTCAAATTGTAATATGCTGATTTTATTGTATATTTAACTGTTGGAAGCCACTCTGAGCCCTGCTTGACATGGAGAGGAGCGGGATATAAGCTAAATAAATGAAATTTAACTTAAAAGATTTCTAAAAACCACTTCAAGTTTGCATGATTATCAGTGCAATCCTAAGTAATTACAGCCTTCTAAGTCCATTATGAGCTTAAAGAGTGTAATTCTGGTGCTTTCCACACAGAAGTAGGATTCTGTGGTTTCCCTGTTGCTGGTGTGGCTACAAATAAAGCACAGCAGCAACTGGGCTTCCATGTGGCATGTTTCCCTGCAGTTTCATAAGAACATAAGAACATAAGAGAAGCCAATGTTGAATCAGGCCAATGGCCCATCTAGTCCAACACTCTGTCACACAGCGGCCAAAATATACCAGGTGCCATCCGGAGGTCCAGCAGTGGGGCCAGGGCACCAGAAGCCCTCCCACTGCTGCCCCCTCCAGCACCAAGAATAGAGTGCATCACCTGCCCCAGACTGAGAGTTCCCATCCATACCCTGTGGCTAATAGCCACTGGTGGACTTCTGCTCCATATGTTTATCTAATTTCCTCTTGAAACTGTCCATGCTTGCAGCTGCCACAACCTCCTGTGGCAGTGAATTCCATATGTTAATCACTCTTTGGGTGAAGAAGTATTTCCTTTTATCTGTTTTAACCCGACTGCTCAGCAATTTCATAGAGTGCCCACGAGTTCTTGTATTGTGAGAAAGGGAGAAAAGTACTTCTTTCTCAACCTGCTCAATCCCATTCATAATCTTATAAACCTCGATCATGTCACCCCTCAGCCGTCGTTTCTCCAAGCTAAAGAGCCCCAAGCATTTTAACCTTTCTTCATAGGGAAGGTGTTCCAACCCTTTTATCATTCTAGTTGCCCTTCTCTGCACTTTTTCCAATGCTATAATATCCTTTTTGAATTCCCTGCCCCAGTCCCCCAGAAGTGGCCATCTCCTGGGCCCCCAAGGCTTTTGCAGTTTTTTCAGCACTAGTCTACTGTTTTACCAATTAGTGTAGCCACTAGCCCCTTCCTTAGCAAATATATGCATTTTCCCTTAAATCTTCACAAGGGAATAGCAAAAGACTTACTTAAAAAAAAAAAAGCTGGGAATTCAGAGAAACTGTTATATGTGTTGGTACAATAATATACTGATATCATGATATTCTGGTACCTTAAAAAAAAAATAACCAGCCCCCTGGTGGGGTGTGTGTGGCTGCCATGGGGACAGGATCAGGGAAATAGCTGCCATGGGGGGGGGGGGCTGGAAAATTCAGGCTCTACTGCAGTCTTTCCCAAAACTTTGGAGGCAAGTAGGTTTCAAAAGCTGAGGAAACCCTTGGAGAGTGTGTAAATACACCACAATGCTGTGCAGAAATAGGAAAAAAATCTTTCCCAAAAACATTGATAGCCCATGGGGAAGACATCTCTGTTTAGGGTTGGTGTGTAGGGTCCATCTCTTTACAATAAATTGCTTTTGGAAATTTTGCTATTAATTTTCACCTTTTGTTAAACAATTTTGCCTGGTTTAAGGACACATTTTTTTAAAAATGAAATTTACAGCTAAACTCTTAAAGCCATGTGAGCTTAAATCTGAATTTGATAAATATACTATTGCTTAAATCTGTAGAGGAGAATAATATAAAAATATTTGTTGGTATGAATGTGCAGAAGCTAAAATGCTCATGGATATGATTGAAGCCTTATCTCTTAAAAATACTCAGATATATGTGTATGTCTTTATTTAGTACAGTTTAAAAAGTTTTGTGCTCTAATGTGTACACCCAGTTGCTATGTGTTCTAGTATTTGCATTCACTTTATTTCTTTGTTACTTCATACATACATTCCATAATTGAAAAGAACAGAAAAAACCTTGCAAACATAAAACTAAATATGTACATTTAATTTCTTGCACACACTTCTGAATTTGGTTGTTTGTATCTTGGAATACAATAGCATGTGCTCATGAATATAAATGAGTAGAACAGATTTATTATTATTTAATTGCAGCCATAAATACCTGGCATTAGAAGTAAGTTCTAACAAAATTCTAAATTCAGAGAAAAAGTCCAAGACCAGCGAAATCATTCCTGCATATGCTAATTTTCACATGCACAAACAAATCATAGAATCATAGAGTTGGAAAAGGACTTCCAGGGTCATCTAGTCCAACCCCCTGCACAATGCAGGAATTTCACAAATACCTCCCCACCCCACCCCAGTGACCCCTGCTCCTTGTCCCCAGAAGATGGCACCTTATGGTAGTGAAGGGCGGGGGATAAACTCAATCTCTCCTTCTTCTTCTTCTTAAAAAAACAACCCTACAGGATCCCTGGCCAAACTGGCCTGGAGAAAAATTGCTTCCTGACCCCATACTGGTGATCAGCATTTCCCTGGGTGTGTAAGAAAGGGCCATGAGAACTAAGCAGTGATGCAGCCCTTCCTGCACTCCCTTCTTGTGATCTGCTTAAGTTCACAGAATCAGCATTGCTGTCAGATGGCCATCTAGCCTCTGTTTAAAAGGAGTGTTCACCACCTCCCAAGGAAGCCTGTTTCACTGAGGAACCGCTCTGTCAGGAAGTTCTACCTAATGTTTAGGCAAAAATGCTTTTGATTTAATTTCAACCTGTCACTCTGGAGATCCTCTTGTTTTAGGTCCGAAATTGAAGCTATCGCTCCACTTAATGTTGTTTTTAAATCTTCTCCCTTCTGTTCAGACATTCCTTAGAATTTTAAAACATGCATAGATCTTTCCAGCTGCAGTTGTAGTAGTTGATTTTTATCTGTATTTCTTTCTTTTTGGACTTCTTCCAGTTCTTGCTTAATATCTGTAGTCTTTGTTTCAACTTTTTCAATCCTTTTGTCTGTCTTTTTGGCCGTTTTTCCATGTGGGTGAGTTGATTTTGCACAGACTCCAGTTTGTTGTTGATTGTTGACATCTGCTCCAGCAGAGGATGCAATGCTGCAACAAGCACATTGGAAAAATCTGCGGCCGCTTCTTGTGTCTGTGGGGGGGTCGTTGGCACAGAGCTTCCTGTAGTCAGTTTCTTTTCCAGCACTGTTCTCCTCCCTCTCCCAGACATCTTGTTTACAAAGAAGAAAAGTTTTATTTTTAAAGTAAAGTTTATCCAAATTCAACATTTCTTGGCTTAAAATGTAGCTTTCAAGCCCAGAAGGAGTCTCGTACAGTCAGTTCTGTTTTTTCTCTCTTTTTAAAAATGCTTAAGAACCGCTCCGTCTCCTTCAACCTTTCCTCATAGGACTTGGTCTTCAGAACCCCTTCATCTTCATTGCCCTCCTCTGGACACGTTCCAGGTTGTCTATATCATTCTGAAATTATGATACCCAAAACTGAACACAATACTCTAGGTGAGGTCTAACCAGAGCAGAGTAGAGCAATGCCATCACTTCATGTGATCTGGACACTATACTTCTTTTGATACAGCCCAAAATCACATTTGCCTTTTTAGCTATGGCATCACACTGCTGACTCATGTTCAGTGTACAGTCTACTAAGACCTCTGGATCCTTTTTGCACATACTACTGCCATGACAAGTCTCCCCATCCTATAATCATGTATTTGATTTTTTCTACCTAAATGCAGAACTTTACATTTATCCTTGTTAAAATTCATTTTATTTGTTTTAGTCAGATGTTCTTTTTGGTCCTGAAGAACAGTTTCTCTGCATTGGAATAGCAGTTTCCTTTAGGTGCAACCAATCCTTCTTCCATAGTGAGCTTTTTTTTTTAAAAAAAAACTGTCCCTAAGGACAGAATTTTATTATTTTTTAACACATTACAATACATAACACAACATACAAACAATAACACATACATATAACACAAATGGGGGTAATAGAATCTCATAGTGCATACCTTAACTATGCCTAAAAAATAATAATCAACATTTACTAATTTTATAATGAGTGAGTATAGCTCATTTCATTTCTCTCTTATTGGATTATATAAAAGTACTTTATTTTATAAATCGTCTTTCAATTGTAACAGCCTATACATAAGTATTATACCACTCATAAAACCGTGCCCATGTGTTCTGGAATACAGAGTCCGAGAGACTTTTCATCAATAGAGTCAGTTTGTCCATTTCAGCTGCTTCTAAAACTTTGTTTAGGTATTCTTGTTTCGTAGGTGTCTCCGGCCTTTTCCAATATTTAGCGTAAAGAATTCTTGCAGCAGTGGTTAGGTATACAATAAAATAGCTATCATCTTTATTAGAGGCTTTCGGTAAAATATTCAATAACAACACCTCCGGTGTAAATGGTATAGTCGTACCTAACACCTTTTGAATCATTTTGTGTACCCATGCCTAATATCTTTTATTTATTTCACAATGCCACCACATATGATAAAACGAACCCACCTTACTTTCACATTTCCAACACTTGTTTGAACATTTACTACTATATTTCGCTAATCTCTCTGGTGTTACATACTATAAAACATTTTATATACATTTCCTTGTAGACTATAGATTTGTAATTTTTATGTTTTTCTTCCACATTTGGTCATTGAATCATATTAACTTTCACAGTTTCCTCTAGCATCATCTCATTAAGCAGGAAAGTATAAGTTATTTTTATAAATTTTTGTTCAGTAGCTATAATTATCTTTTCAATCTCCACCAAGTTTTCATGAAAACCTGTTTTCTTATCTTTAGAATATCTGCATTCTATTTGAGCTTTTTGCCACCAAAATAAGCTCTCTAGTGGTTTCAACTCATTCTTAGAGTCCAAAATATCCTGATATCTTTTTGGTTTCTCTTCTTTGTATACATTTGGTAACGTAAAGGCTTCCAGAGGAGCGGTCAATTTTGAGTTTTTTGTAAAAAAATTGCTTATACATAATTTCCCAAACTTTCAGTAGAGA
The DNA here is from genome assembly GCA_029375565.1 of Gekko gecko. Classification (NCBI taxonomy): domain Eukaryota; kingdom Metazoa; phylum Chordata; class Lepidosauria; order Squamata; family Gekkonidae; genus Gekko; species Gekko gecko. The sequence continues at coordinate 127,848,114 of JAPDNY010000009.1, forward strand.
AGCCCGGAGCCAATGTTGTTTAAAATACTTTTGTGAGGATGCCTTCCCATACCATAAGAATGCATGCCATCCCATCATAAGATCATGGCCTTCTAGTTTTAAAGTTCTTTTATCCTCTAGAATAATCCAATCTCTAATCCAAGCTAATGCTGCAATTCTGTAGTATAAGATCCAATTTGATAGAGCAGAGCCTCTTTTTTCTTTAAAGTCTTGTAAAGCCTTCAGTCTTATTCTGGGACATTTCCCTTGCCAAATAAATTTCGATACTAGCTGATCCAAGTCACTATTTTTTTTTTGATTTTGCAGAATCAGAATTGTCTGAAATAGAAATATTCATCTAGGAAGCACATTCATTTTAATTAATGCAATTTGGCCCATTAAAGATATCTGTAATTTTTTTCCGTTTTTCTAAATCTTGTTGTCTTCAAAAGCTCTGTATAATTGTTTTCTTGTAGGGCACTACATTTGTTTGTTATCATGATTCCCATATATTTTATTTTATCTTGTATCTGAAAACTTGAAATTTCTTGTAATTTTTCCTTCTGTTTTGTGTCCATATTCTTGGTTAAAATCTTTGTTTTGTTAATATTTACCCTCAATCCTGCTACTTGTCCATAATCTTGAAGTTCCTCCTTCAATTTAAGTACCAAGGGTATTGGATTCTCTAAAATAAATACTAGATCATCCGCAAATGCCAATAGTTTATACTCTTCTCCTCTCAGCTTAAGTCCAGTGGTCTGGTTTTCATTTCTAATCGAATCATTGAATATTTCCAGTGCAATAATTTCTTTGATACATAAACAAAATTCAGATGAAAAGGAAATTAAGAATTATAGGCTGATCTCACTATTAAATGTGGATTATAAAATTTTCACCTCAGTACTAGTGGAAAGGTTCAAAAAATATTATCAAAAACAATTCACAAAGATCAAGCAGGATTTTTGCCTAAAAGACAAATAAAGAACAATCTGAGATGTATCATAGACATTATAGACTATTATGAAGCACACCCAGAAAAGCAGTTGGCCGTAATCTTTTTAGATGCAGAGAAGGCTTTTGATAATGTCTACTGGGCTTGTGTGTTGGAGGCATTGAAAATGGCAGAGGTTAGAAGTGAGTTTGTTAAAATGATCCAAGCCATTTATACTAGGCAGAACACAACGGTTATGATTAGCGGGGATCAGACCCAAAACTTTGATATTCAAAAAGGGACAAGACAAGGCTGTCCTCTTTCACCACTTTTATTTATTTTTGCATAGTGAGCTTTTGAGATACAGGGTCTCCACTGATCTCCAGCCCATGAAGAATTGTCCACCAATTTTAACAATAGAGGCAGCTTTGTATGCATGAAAGGAAATGTATATGGAAATATCACTTTCACAGATGTGAGTGACAGCTCCTTTTTTGATAGGATATCTCTTTGTGTGTATTACAGTGGACTACAGATTGTATCTCCAGATTCTTATTAGTATAAGATAGGGTCAAAACATGTACTTAGTTTCAAAGTATTTTGATATTTTTATTTATTTCTTGAAATTAAATTAATCTGCATCTTTATTGAATGTAAACTGACATTTCTTTCTTTAATGAAACAGCATTAACAAGGTGGTTATATGAACATGTAAAAATACCAGTCCTTCCTCCATATGGTGGACTGCCAGTCAAATTTCGGACATATATTGGAGAACCCATTCCATATGATCCAAATATAACTGCTGTGGAATTAGCTAAAAAGGTAAGGTAGTTTAACAATATAAAGTATTTTGAATAGCTGCCTTATTGTAGATCTACTTGAAAAATATTTCTGTTTAATAAAAAGGCCAAGCAATCAGTCCATATGGGGGGGGTGTTTAACTTGAGGCCATAGATTTGGAAAAGGAAAGGTTAACCCCCACCCCCTCACTGTTTCCATTGATGGAAATAATCTACCTCCTGGGCTGCTTTAATCCTGAGAGGGGCAAAAAGTTAAGGACCTGTATTGTACCTGTCCTTTTTTCTTCCCGGGGCTTAACACAGTGCATTTGGGATATTTCCAGCCACAAATGATGCACAGAAAAAGTTCAAGAGTAGGACATCCCAAAGACAAGGAACCATGACTGGAAATGTCCTACCTGTCATTGCTGCTGGCCTCACTTCTGGAGATAGGAGCACAGAAAGAAGCAGGGTTTGGGAAGGCAGACCTTAACTGGCAGGCTAGATGATATGGGACAAGAGGGTTCTCCAGGAATCTGAACCCCGAGCCTTTAAGGGCCTTAAATGTAAAAACCAGCACTTTGAATTGTGTCCAGAAACAAATGGGTTGCCAATGTAGATCTTTTAGCATAGGGGTAATACAGTTTATATAACCAACCTTGAGTAGCCTGCTGTCACATTTTGAACCAACTGAATTTTTCATACTACTCAAAGGCAGTCCTACCTTAGAGATGTTACAGTAATCATTACAGTATGTAATGGTGAGCTCTGAGATCTGCAGTTTATTAAAAAGGATATTAATATGGAAAAATGGCATTGTGAGGCTAAAGTCAGTTATATAGAGTCAGATCTCCATTTTGCAGTGGGTTGGGAATTATTCAGTAGTGCAAAGCAGCAAAAACTAATATGTAGTCTAATTTGTTTATAATAAGGATTTTCTTTTCTTAAACTTACGTGTCAAGCATCTATCAGTTTCCAAGAACCTTTTAAAGTTTTTTAGCCAGAATACTGTAAGGCAGCAGCAGATTTACTTTTCTCTAAGCAATTAGGTAGAATCCTGCTTGTACTTTTCTCCTTATACCTTCATAGGTAAAAAAAGGTTAAAGTTTCTCAAATTTGAGAAACTTGGGTACTCCCATCTTGATTTTAAAATTTCATGGACCACCTCCCCCCCCCCGGCATCTGCCATGCATTGGACAGTCCCCTTTCAAAGTATGCAGCAAGCTACATACCCACAGATGTCTCCACAACCTAGTGTCCTCAAAACAACACTTTGCAAACCACTGAAACTACACTTTTAAAGCGAGTTGAAGTCAAATGTTTTTATTAAATGTGCATGGCTTACAAGGTCAGCTCTTAGAGAATGCTTAACTCTATAGGGCCAAAACTCAAAAGGAACCGACTGTAGTTCTAATCAATCTCACTACCCAAGGGACTTTAGGCCAGATACAGGAAGAAACTTCCTTATTAATAATTCCTCATCAAAGCTGGCTGTATAGGAGAAGAAACTGAAACAACTTTCAGATCTGCTCACAGAAACAGAAAAAGAGCAGTAGCATACAAAACCTCTGAACCTCTGGCATTCAATTGAAACTGACCTTAACTGTTATCTTTTTATGGATACAGAATTATGTCTGTCTGTATTGTGAAATCTGATTAAATTTATGCCAAATAAATATGATGACTGTATTAGGACTCCTTGGTGACAGTCAGAAGAGTTCCTCAGTGTTAGATTTGAGACTCAGGCAGCAGCTCATTGAACAGTGAAAACAGCTTTATTTACAGAGGTAAGAACAGGATAAGATGACAGCAAAACTAGGGAGCAAAAGACTCCTTTTTAAACAGTCCGGGCTTGCTAAACCACACCCATTATTACAGTAAGGACCAATCAGAGTATTTACGTAAAGACCAATCACATCGTTTCCCTCCTGCACATATCTTGTATCCTGATTGGACAGCTGTGCAGAGTGTCCAATCAGATGGCATAGTTTTGGATACCAGGCTTTCAATGGGAGCTGGAATCAAACTCCTACATTTATGTATAACAATATATAACACTCAGACTGAACTATTAGATCCCAGTCACTAATCACTAGGGCCTGTAGCGGTGTTGTGAGCTCCACTTTTGAAAGAGGAGGCAGTTGATTTCAAACCTTTTCCTTGAAGTGAACACTTCCTGCCGTGATCCTGAGCATGCTTTATTGCCCCAGTACACCAATAAAGACACGAGACCACAGCATGGGTTTAACAAGTTTATTAAAATTTGCTGATCTATATAATCAATTAATTATGCTAATATTTAACTGAGGGCAGACTGTGCTAGGCAGCTGTCCATGGCTGCCATTTTTTGAAAATTCCACCTCGGCTCCAAACTCAGCCAGTGGATACTGCCATCCTCACTTATCCTTGCCTACGCATAGAGTGCTGAGAGGTAGCTAGCCCCCTTCCCTGATCTGCTGTGAAGCCACTATCAGGTTTGTGAAGATACTGCTCAGCATCAAGGTGTTCCATCATAAAGCAGACGATAGTCTGTTCAGAACACTCCCTCCATCATGCCCAATGGCTCAGGGTGTTCAACACTGATCCCTACCTATTGGTAAGCAACCTGCGGTATCCCTGCCAAACAGGGCGTTAGCCTTGTTTAACACCTCTTGTCCAGACTGCTGATTATGACATCACACGGACCCCAATGTAGATCAGCTAAATATAAATCACATCCTTCTACACAGAGATGAACGTCTTCATCCCTGTACAGGTGAGACATATTGAACCTTATCATCTGATGTAAAATGTAAACCCCTCTATCAGAGAGGACTCCTTGTGCACAGCCAAATCAACCTTACCGAGGGCTCTATCAATTTTAAGTAGCTTAACAGCCCCTCCAAATATACCCTTTGCAAAAATTCTGTCCAAACCAGCACATCTCCAGCTAACAACCCCTTTATCTAGTTGTTGTAGATTTTCTGGGCTGTATGGTCATGGTCTTGGCATTGTACTACCTGAAATTTCACTAGCAGCTGTGACTGGCATCCTCAGAGGTATAACACAGAAAGATGGAGTACTCTCTGTGTCAATGTGAGAAGAAAAATGGAGTTTCCTAGACTGTGACATGCTAATAGAGGAGCTTTCCTGAGAAGGTTCTTTTGCATATGGATTGGCTATTGAAATTCTAATCTATTTTTAAACTCTCTTCTTTCCTGTTGAAATTGTGTTTATGTTTATGAATTTCAATAGCTTCCCTGTCTTGGACAGTGAAATGCTGGACAACACATCCAATTACCATGTCAGGGAAGCCATTGAAATTCATAAACATAAACACAATTTCAACAAGAAGAGAATGTAAAAATAAACAGGACATGCTTTCCAGTCCTGAAAAACACAAAATGCTCTACATCTTACAACAGCACTACAGATAAGATTAGAATTTCAATAGCCAATCCATATGCAAAAGAACCTCCTCAGGAAAGCTCCTCCATTAGCATGTCACACCCTGAGAAACTCCTACAAGATAATGACTCAGCCCTACCCCACCTTCCTGAGTAGATATAAATTACCTGCCTACCATTTTCCTTCTCACTGACACAGAGAATACTTCATCTTTCTGTGTTATACCTCTGAGGATGCCAGTCACAGCTGCTGGCGAAACGTCAGGTACTACAATGACAAGACCATGGCCACACAGCACAGAAAATCTACAACAGCTAATAAACTCCAGCCATGAAAGCCTTCCACAGCATATTAACCCCTTTATCTTTGCAGTTCTTTATTTTCCTGCACCTAAACATAAATCCTTGGGTTTGCACTATATCATTCTCACCCAAATGCAACACCAAGATCTCAGGACGACTGCCTTCCCTCAAAACCTGATGGAGAGAAGGCAGGAGCTGATTCCACAACATCCCTCTTCTGCCACACCATTGCACACTGGAAAGAGGATATAAATCCAACTGTGTCCCCATCTTGGTGATGGCAGCTCACCTGCCCACCCAAAATATGATGGAGTGTGCCACTAAAAGTAATCTGACTGGGCTTCTTGATATGTCTGCACCTGAAAAATAAAACCAAACTGCTGATCTAATCTGTGACTTGGAGGCTTTTGATTCCCATTTCCCAGTTCCTTTGAATAGCTAGATGCCACACCTATGTGGAATGAATGAGTACCATATTCACCTGCTGATACCCCTGCTGCTGCCAAAATACTTCTGGACACCTTCCAAAACTGGGAGTGAGTTAGCGGGGTACTGTTGGCATGCTGGGAAAGATAGCCTGGACACACGCCCCTTAACACCAATATCTCAGATAGCATTCACACCGATTATAGCTGGGTGTCGCCTGTGGTCCAAAGGACCACAGTGGTGCCCATGCCATGCTGATCAGTCTTGAATTTCTGTATTAGTATGTGAACATCTCCAGCCAGCTTCAGATCCTCCACTTACAGAGCTGTCCATTAAGTACCCCAGCGCAATACTGCCAGCAAGTCATTAATCCTCAGAACTGCATTAAAACACCATTAAAGCTGCTGCATAAGTGTCCCTAAGACCTACCGTCCCAGCCAAAAATGCCCATGCTGTGAGATGACCCATGATTGTTTTAGATCTCCAACCCTAATACTTCAAATGAATCATAAACCTTTTAATATGCTGAACAGGGAAAGGTCAAAACTGTTCTAAACCACCCTGGTCTTGAATAATCAGTACTCCTGTCAGGCACTTCAGAAGAGTCAGTCACACACCAGGCTTCATAAGAAGATAGTGTTTATTGAAAGCAGTTCTAAAGGCACGTCAACATTCTTTTGTCAGGAATAGAGCACACAAAGAAACCTCTACAGATATACCCCCTTAGATTCCCCCCCCTTCTAAGTCTACCAATGACTACCTAGCCCACGCGTGGGAAAGAGGTGGAAAAGTGGCAAAGCTGTAAATAATGTGGTAGGGGCCCAGCTGTCTACCCAGCGGAAAGCAGAGCTGTGAGACAAGGCCATTTGATCAGATAGGAGATTGCCCAGGCTGGGAACTTATCTGTTTCCAAGGCAACCTACGCATCTCTCACATTCCAGTGTTGAAACCTTACAGTCCATCTCTCCCTCCTACCCTTCCACCTGAACATATGGCTGGGTCACCTGACAACTCCTTATAATGCCTCTCATAGGCCATCATTGTGCCAAGGATGCCATTACTGCCCACCATGCTTCAAACTCCCAAGATGCCACAGCTCAGCTGGCATTGGCATCGAGCCCTGATCCCGCACCTGGTGCTAGCTCTCAAAAATGCTGGTCCTGGAAATGAGATAGCACATCAGCAATACTATTATCTTGATCAGATGCATGCCTTGCTTTGAACAAGATATTAAGCTCTAAGCATTTCAAAACTTACGCTCTAACCAACTGCATGACCCTTGCATTCTGAGAGAACTGACTATTCACTACTTGGACCACTGCCTGTTTATTGCACCAGAACACAGCTACAGCATCCCTGAATTGCTTCCCCCAAATGTGTGCAGCCACAACAATGGGTAACAACTACAAAAATGTTAGGTCCCTCAGGACTCCCTCCTGTTCCCATTCCTGTGGCCACTGTTGAGCATATAAGTGGCCCTTAAAATAAATCCCCAAACCTAAGTTCCCTGCAGTGTCAGTTTCAATCTGAAAATCATGCCCCGGGATACTCCAGCCCAAAAAAGACATCACCCCTTTTGAAATTAAATGGCCACTATGTTGTTCTGTTTTGCTATATAATTTCTGTACATCTGACAAACTGAGTTTATTTTAAGTCTGCATGGTCTTTAGGCTGTTAAATCCAGGGAAAGGAATGGCCAATATCTGAATATAGTCCCATTACTGGGCGTGGTGCACCCAAACATTGATACTACAACTGCTGATTTTCCCACTCCCAGGATAACTCTGCATTGTCTAAAGCTGCATGCATCCCGAATGTTTCACAATATCTAAGCTATGCAGGGCCAGCATATTCTGTGGATTATGTCCAAGTATTTGATTAATGCCGATGTCTTCTAAGGCTGAATCTGCACCACTACAGCCATGTAAATGTTATACCCTAAGGACCAGATACCCATGTATGATCTGCTGAATTCTTCCTTATTTTTCCTCATCATCATCTTTGTCCTTGACTTCTGGCTCCTAAAACAACAAAGAAAATATATCCACATATTCTCCTTCCCATATTTTTAATTTAGTAGCCAGCAGCAGGTGATCGCCCAGAGGCAATCTAGCAAGGAAGATAAAAATTGTTTAGTAAAACACCTTGCAACCTTTGCTGAAGGGGGTGACATACCTGGTGCCCAGGCCACGAAAACCCTGGGCTTGCATGCAGCACACTCCAGGATTTCAATCCTTGCCAATAACTCTGGAACTTTAGGGATATCTTCTTTATCAGAAGAAACTTGCGCAGACTGCCTTTTGGGGTGGCCTTTCTGCCAGGCCACCTTTGTAGTCGGGCTTCCTTTGGCACCGTCCTGCACAAAAACTCATGAAAGGAAAAAAAAAGTGAACTCTCCATTAAAGAATTTAAACTTTTTAAAATCAAACACTGTCCCTAGCTATGCATCGAGGTACTGTGGCAACTGAAGGTCTTACACAGACCCTCTAAAAGTTACTCCTCTTCCTCTACAGGTGCACCAGTAGCAATTTTAAACTCCTATTAGTTACTGCGTTTAATCTGATCTAATACTTTTGTATTATAATTTTTAAATTTATATATTTTATCTGATCTCTATTAGCTATCTTTAAACCTAATAACTATAATTAACTATAACTACTAAACAATCATTGCTGGTTTGATGTAGTGGTTAAGAACGGTGAACTCTAATCTGGAGTACTGGGTTTGATTCCCCACTCCTCCACATGCAGCCAGCTGGGTGACCTTGGGTCAGTCACAGTTCTCTCAGAGTTGTTCTCTCAAGAGCAGTTCTCTTAGAGCTCTCTCAGCTCTGCCTACCTCACAGGATGTCTGTTGTGGGGAGAGGAAGGGAGGGAGATTGTAAACCATTCTGAGACTCCAAGTGAAGGCTGGGGTATAAATCCAACTCTTTTTTTTCTTCCTCTTTTCCCCTCCTCTTCTTCCTCTTCTCTTTTTTAATGGTAGCTGATGCTTAACATGGCCACCATCCAGGACACACCAAATGGCCACCACCTCTTCCCACCAAAAACAGCAGCCCAATGCAACTAGCCATCCACTAGTGCTCAAATGCAGGCTACAGTTAACCCCAATGCAGAGATCAAGCGCCCGAAAAGATCCAAACCCCAGCACATTAGGTGAAATAGAGCTATTCTGCCACCAGACCACTATTCCACACCCTGCTTTTTTTTGGGTATATTTATTTAAACTGGAGAAAATAGCAGAATGCCCTTCTATTGAAAGCAAGCATCTCTGCCCTTTTTTATGTCCAAGGGACCCTCCACCCATATCAGCAAATGAGAAGGGCCCAACGTCAAGCCTTTTTTTAATTATTTGATCAGTATGATGAAGAGCAACCTATGAATGACTCCAGCAACACTCAACCAGTAAAATCTAGAGCAGGGGTGGGAAGAGGGAATGGTGGTGGTGGGGAAGCAGTATGATCCCAGAAATACTCAACTAGCAAAATCTAGAGAAAGGGGAATTGATAAAAGTGGAGAGGGTAAAGAAACCATGAAGGTTGAGAAATGGTTATGTGAAGAAACTTCCAAAGAAATGGAGGGGAGGGTAACAGACACACCCAGAACACTAATCCAGCCACTCACCACTCTATCAAAATAGACCCGCAAAGAAACTGAACACTCACTCCAGACAACTCACTCCCCCTACTCATGCTGTTCAGCCACCCTAAACAGAAAACTAAGAGAAAAACCCACATCACTGTTGAAACTAAGCTCCAGCACTGTTTTCATCTCCTTCAGCTGCAGGTGGCAAAAAACTGCATCATGAAGGACAAACAACAATATAGGGATTATCCCTCCAGCATTCCCATTGGGTGGCAGCCAATCCAGCTGGGGCAAATGAGTCCCCAGTTTACCATCTGGGAATGCCTGTTTTCACATTAGCTGGATGGCCCTCCAAAAGGACCTGCAGGTCTCCCTGAAGTGGACCCCAGTTTGAGAAACACTGGTCTTAGGAAGTTAATTTTTAAAAAGAAAGCTAAAATTGCAGGCAGGGCTTCAAGTACCTCTGAGGGAGCTAGCATGCCATAGAATCTTATAATCCTAGGATACATTTTACATTGTTTTTCTAGTAGATTGTCTTGTGTGCCCATTGAACTGTACTAGTGAAATGTGTTGTGATGCTCAGTTTTCTTTTTCTCTTTTATCTTCAGACAAAGGCTGCACTCCAGTCATTGATTCAAAAGCACCAGCAGATTCCTGGAAACATCTGCAATGCTTTAAAGGAAAGATTTCATGAAGAAAAGAAAAAGGATTAGAATTTAGTTGTCAATTGTAAATTTGTTATGCTTTGACCCAGTGCTTTTTTTTTCAGATATAAATTTTCTGATCAGTAATTTTCTGTCTGCAGTATCTGCACTATCACTTCAGTTGAGAGGTTTTTCCATGTGTGAAGTGGGTCCTGCCACTGAAGTGAGCTGGCAGCCTGCACACAGGAGATCTCTGTTGCATACCAAGTGGTTAACATTCTCCAAAACTATTAAGAATTAGATTCCAGAAAAGATTAAGAGGTGAAATCTATTTTTTAAAAAAATATTAGATTAATGTGGCTTTTAAAATCTATGTTTTCCATGCAATCCACCAAACTCAGAACTGATTTCTTATATCTTATGGAGAGCATATTAGTTGCATATTACAAAAACAAATTTTGCAATCAGAAAATAACTACTTAGTGACAGTTTTCAGTGATGAAAAAACAAAACAGAAAACTTAATATTGCATTTTCAGTGTTATAACCTTGAATGACAAAAGGCTCGGGCTATAACTTTTTGTTGGTTAACCTGATGATCAGTTAACAGATGCCTTCAATTAATATGGAAATATTTAAAAATGTATTTTAAATATTGGATGGCAGGTGTAGTAGCGAGTGGTATGCTTCGGTATGGTATATACAATATTTCTATGCGATATGCACGAAGCATCTAAAATAAGGGAAATATGCTGTTTCTTTCAGAATTATTTTACTGATATGCAGATGTAGCCAATTAATATATTTAGCTATTAAAATACTTGCACTCAACTAATTTGTCTTTATTCAGATTGTAACCTAAAATGTTTCCCATGAAGCTGAATGCACTTTAGTAATTACAAAGGAATTTGTCTTCTATTTATATATTTATCCTGTGTTCAGATTCCTTGGCAGCCACTAGCTAAATTTTAACTAAATAAATGTTTCTCTAGAGGCTCTGTTCTTAGAACAAAACAGAACAAATTTTACTTCCTCTGGCTTCCATAAGCTCTGTGGTCTTATTCATAGTACAAGTCTGACAGAGTAGGAATTATTGTGTCCTGATCACAGATGACATCAATAATTTCCCCATGAAATCCGTTCTTCTTAACTTTATAATCCCTGGATTTCAAAATAAAGTTGGAATGGCTTTTGGATATATTGGGTTAGTAGGTAAAAATCAACTAAACAGAACTGTTGTAATCTAACAATGTAAAACTGTATTGGAATGTTGAAAAAAATGTCAAGCCCTGTGTAGTGGAACAGTCCTGCTTTGACCTACAGACTTTATTCCACCTTGCCCCTCCCTCTTTCTGCTCAACGACTGCCACCACCTTTGTAGGAATTGCCTGCTCTGAGGGCCAGGACTCCCAGCTTCCCTTCCAAGCTCTGAGGCCTTGCCTCTGTGTCTCCCACTATCCAGTGTCTGGTTATCATGGGGACCGTTTACTGCCTTATGTACCATTGGGGAAATAGCCATTTTCCAACTGCCCCTCCCCTTCATAAGAACATAAGAACATAAGAGAAGCCAATGTTGAATCAGGCCAATGGCCCATCTAGTCCAACACTCTGTCACACAGCGGCCAAAATATACCAGGTGCCATCAGGAGGTCCAGCAGTGGGGCCAGGGCACCAGAAGCCCTCCCACTGCTGCCCCCTCCAGCACCAAGAATAGAGTGCATCACCTGCCCCAGACTGAGAGTTCTCATTCTATACCCCGTGGCTAATAGCCACTGGTGGACTTCTGCTCCATATGTTTATCTAATTTCCTCTTGAAACTGTCCATGCTTGCAGCTGCCACGACCTCCTGTGGCAGTGAATTCCATATGTTAATCACTCTTTGGGTGAAGAAGTATTTCCTTTTATCTGTTCTAACCCGACTGCTCAGCAATTTCATAGAGTGCCCACGAGTTCTTGTATTGTGAGAAAGGGAGAAAAGTACTTCTTTCTCAACCTGCTCAATCCCATTCATAATCTTATAAACCTCGATCATGTCACCCCTCAGCCGTCGTTTCTCCAAGCTAAAGAGCCCCAAGCATTTTAACCTTTCTTCATAGGGAAGGTGTTCCAACCCTTTTATCATTCTAGTTGCCCTTCTCTGCACTTTTTCCAATGCTATAATATCCTTTTTGAGATGTGGTGACCAGAACTGTACACAGTATTCCAAATGAGGTCGCACCAATGATTTATACAGGGGCATGATGATACTGGCTGATTTGTTATCAATTCCCTTCCTAATAATCCCCAGCATAGCGTTGGCCTTCTTTATTGCAGCTACACATTGTGTAGACATTTTCAGCGAGTTATCCACTACGACTCCAAGATCTCTCTCTTGGTCAGTCTCTGCCAGATCAGACCCCATCAACGTGTATTTATATTTAGGATTTTTGGCTCCAATGTGCATCACTTTGCACTTGGCCACATTGAACCCCATTTGCCACGTTGACGCCCACTCACCCATCCTCAACAGATCCCTTTGGAGTGCCTCACAATCCTCCCTGGTTTTCACCACCCTGAACAACTTCGTGTCATCTGCAAATTTAGCCACATCACTGCTTACTCCCAATTCCAAATCGTTAATAAACAAGTTAAAAAGCATGGGACCGAGTACTGATCCCTGTGGTACCCCACTGCTTACCACCCTCCACTGAGAAAGTTTCCCATTTATACTCACTCTCTGTTTCCTATTTATAAGCCAGTTTTTGATCCACAAGAGGACTTGTCCTTTTATCCCATGACTATTGAGCTTACTTAGGAGCCTTTGATGAGGAACTGTATCAAAAGCTTTCCGGAAGTCAAGGTAAATAATATCTATTGGGTCCCCCTTGTCCACATGTTTGTTCACTCCCTCAAAAAACACTAACAGGTTAGTGAGACAAGATCTTCCCTTACAGAACCCATGCTGAGTCTGCCTCAATAGTTTTTGTTCATCAATGTGCCTACTAATTCTTTCCTTAATAACAGTTTCCACCAACTTACCCGGTATCGATGTCAGACTGACTGGCCTGTAATTTCCTGGATCTCCCCTGGAGCCCTTTTTAAAGATGGGAGTGACATTAGCTACCTTCCAGTCATCAGGAATGGAGGCAGATTTTAAAGAAAGATTACATATTTTTGTCAGGAGATCCACAAGTTCACATTTGAGTTCTTTCAGAACTCTCGGATGAATGCCATCCGGGCCTGGTGATTTATTAGTTTTTAAATTGTCCATCAGTCGGAGGACTTCCTCTCTTGTCACCGCAATCTGATTCAGGTCTTTCAAACCCCCTCCCGAAATCAGTGCTTCTGGAGTGGGCAAACACTTCTCCTCTTCCACAGTGAAGACAGAGGCAAAAAATGCATTCAGCTTCTCAGCCATTTCCCTATCATCCTTCACTACTCCTTTTACCCCTTGGTCATCCAAGGGCCCCACTGCCTCCCTGGCTGGCTTCCTACTTCTAATGTATTTGAAGAAAGTTTTATTGTTGGTCTTTATGTTTTTTGCGATATGCTCCTCATATTCCCTTTTTGCTTGCCTGATCACAGACTTGCATTTTATTTGCCATAGTCTGTGTTCCCTTTTATCAACCTCACTAAGACTAGCTTTCCACCGCTTAAAGGAATCCTTCTTACCTTTTACAGCTTCCATTACTTTATTTGTTAACCATGCAGGCTTTTTTCTATACCTATTTGTACCTTTCCTAACCTGCGGTATATATTTTTTCTGAGCTTCTAGGATTGTCTTTTTAAATAGTCTCCAAGCTTCCCCAATGGTTTTGACCTTCACCACTCTTCCTTTCAATTTCTTCCTCACATGTCCCCTCATACCAGAGAAGTTACCCCTTTTAAAGTTAAAAGTGGTTGCGTCAGTCTTTTTGGGCAACTCCCTATCTGTACAAATGTTAAACTCAATGACATTATGGTCACTGTTTCCAAGTGGTGCAATCACTTTTACATCTCTCACCAGGTCTTGGGTGTTACTTAGGACCAAATCCAGGATCGCCTCTCCCCTGGTAGGATCTGTGACCATCTGTTCCACAGCACAGTCATTGAGAGTGTCTAAGAACGCAATCTCTTTTTCCCGACTAGAACTCATATTGACCCAATCAATGTGTGGGTAGTTAAAGTCGCCTATTACAACACAGTTATTTCGTCTAGCCGCTATCTTTAATTCATTCATCATTTTATAATCCTCCTCTATCTTTTGATCTGGTGGGCGATAACAAACTCCCACTGTTAAGCCTCCTTTTGGACCCACTATTTCAACCCATAGCATTTCCAGAAGGGAATCCAATTCTCTTACCCTCTCAATCTTACTGGATGGTATACCCTCTCTGACATACAGAGCCACCCCACCTCCAACCCTTTCCCCCCTATCCTTCCGATATAATTTATAACCAGGAATCACCGTATCCCACTGATTTTCCTCATCCCACCAAGTTTCTGAAATACCTACAATGTCTATTTCCCCCCCCAACACCAAGCATTCCAACTCCCCGATTTTACCTCGGAGACTTCTAGCATTTGTGTATAAACACTTATAGTTTCCCACGTTTGTTAAGCCCACAGCCTTCCTCTTGCTGCCTCGAGACCTTGCCAGGCAGTTCCTATCATTAGCCACAGTCTCAGTGGACAATTGTAATCCATTTCCTTGTACAAAAGTAATAGCTACCCCTTCATCTCTTTGAGATGAGCCATCCCGAACCAGAGACTTTTCATCTCCTGTCGGCTTTCCCCCATTATTCAGTTTAAAAACTGCTCTGCCACCTTTTTGATTTTGAGCGCCAGCAGCCTGGTTCCTTCTCGGGACAAGTGGAGACCATCCCTTTTGTACAGCTCCCTCTTGTCCCAAAAAGCATCCCAGTGCCTAACAAACTTGAACCCTTCCCCCTACACCACCGTCTCATCCACGCATTGAGACTCCTGATCTGTGCCTGTCTCTCCGGCCCTGCGCGTGGAACAGGTAGCACTTCCGAGAAGGCTACCTTGGAGGTCCTGGCCTTGAGTTTCCTGCCCAGCAGCCTAAATTTCTCCTCCAGGACCTCACGACTGCATTTCCCCACATCGTTGGTGCCGACGTGCACCACGACCACTGGCTCCTCCCCAGCACTATCTACCAGCCTATCTAAAACACGCGTAATGTCCGCTACCTTCGCACCAGGCAGGCAAGTCACCATACGGTCAGTACGCGGGTTCGCCACCCAGCTGTCTACCTGCCTAAGGATCGAATCACCAACTACCAAGAGCCCCCTCCCACCCTTCCCAGGGACGGTTCCTTGGTACGAAAGGATACCCGTTCACCAGCTGAAGAAGAGGTCCCTTCTGAGGGCACATTCCCCTTATCCTCAGCATGGTGCCCCTTTTCCCCTTGACCCTCATGCTCCCTGGCAGCAGCCGGGCTGCCAGATCCAGAGTGGGACATATCTAACAAGTCCCCGAGAGTCTTCCCCGTGCACCTAACTGACTGTCCCTGCTTCTCCAGGTCAGCCACCTTGGCCTCAAGGGAGCAAACTTCCTCCTGACACTCCTTTTAAAATAGTATATCCAAGACAATGGAGGTCTATGTGGTACAGAGAACCACTACCAGTATCAAAAGTTATAAAATATTTATTAAAAAGAAAATGTTCACAAGCATACACTTAGCACAGTACAAGTTTGAGCAAGGGATTCTTCTGTCCCTCCCTCTATACATGCTCTATCAGATGTTAAATATAAAGCAGGCTCCATAGCTTAGAAAGTTACAGATGTTTTACAGGAGTTCCATTACCTTCAAGCCTCTTTCAGGTGTTCAGGTGAGCACATGGCAATGGCTGCCTTAGTTAAGAGTTCTGTCAGCTTTGATGGAATCAGCACAAACGAGCCCTTCCCCCTAGCTCCCAGGAATTTTATCATTCCTCTTTCTCCTCCCACGGACCAGGTCAGGCCAGGTCAAATAATCTTTTCCTGAAGTCTCCAGGAGTTTCTTCTTGTCTTTCTAGAACTTAATTCCTCCCTCCAAACCCTTATTCCCTACTTGGGTGGGAGGGTTTGACCACCCCATTGTCTCTTGTTAGACCTATTAGAATTTCTAAAAGGATGGCTAAGGTGAAGCTGAAAAGCAAACTGAATTTACTTCTCCCC
The DNA here is from genome assembly GCA_029375565.1 of Gekko gecko. NCBI lineage: Eukaryota > Metazoa > Chordata > Lepidosauria > Squamata > Gekkonidae > Gekko > Gekko gecko. The sequence continues at coordinate 127,864,286 of JAPDNY010000009.1, forward strand.
TTCTGTCTGTTCTCTGCCCAAATAGAATAACTTTCTAAAACTCATGGTGAAGGTTTTGCTCAATTCAAACCTTTTCCCCCAGTGCATTTCTTCACATCCTGTATAAATTTCCTTCCTTCTCTTCTCCAGCTTATGTGGCTAATGAACTTGCCATTCTTCTAGTTTAGGGCTATCCCTTGGGAAATGCCTGAAATACTTGATTTGTAACAGATATAGAATTAATCAGTAAACATTAATGTGCTTTAACTATTAATGAGGCCAAACTGGGATTTTGGAGGGGATTTTTTTTCTGGTTCTCCTGAAAAATCATGGATACATTTGGGAAGTCAAAATATACCCCAAAACCCCAATAAAGTGTTTTTCAGGTACATTTTTGGTTTGGGTAAACCCAAATGCACACACCTAACTGAAAATTGCATGAACCACACAAGTTGTTTATCGCACAGACTAGGATCAACAGAATGATTCTGAGAAGCAGCCATCCAATGCACATGACATGATCATAAGGAAACCTAACTGAAATCAACAATAGAAAAATGTATAGACTGGAGGCTGCTACTGATACCTTTTATCTAAGAAATATTTTTAGAAATTCACAAACTATAGTACTTCTAGGAATGAGGTACTCTAACAGTCTTTGTGGTATTATCATTAAACAGGTTGCATGCGTGAAAAGCAAGCTTTACCATGACTTCCCTTAGTACTTTGAACCCCACTCATGCATGGACTGGTTCCAGTGAAAAAAAGGACACGTGGAGCACAAAATCCTGTTTCACTGTCCATTCCATCTCTGTATGTAGAAAAGTGAGTAGAAGGAATGGGCTTCGGGAGACCATTCAGGATACAGATTTACTGAAGGGTTAAAACTGTAGTACTGGTATTTCCATACCTTAATTTATTCCAGAAATATCGGCTTTTATTTGTTTGTTTGATTGACTTCTATCCCTCCCTCCCCTGCACAGCAAGGCTCAGGGCAGTTTACAACAGTGCATATAAAACAGTAAGTAGATCAGAGAATGAAATATTCCTTCTCTATTTACAATTGGATGTACCAGTATAATAACACAGATCAAAGTGATAGGAAAACAACTAGACCTAGGCATGCCTAACTAATTTCAGAACTGCAGGGTTAGGCATGCCCACTGATTTCAGCACAGGTGAGCATCAAAAGAAATGAAGCAGAAGCAGAAGAATATAAGAAAAGCTAGAATGTGAATGGGAGTGCCTTTGCCAGGGCCAATTTCAAGTCCCTTTTTAAGCCCTGCTCCACCTTCTGTTAATGCTGTTATATTAGCATCTTACTCAGATGCTTAAACCAATGTTAGGAGCTGGTGGGGGAAATGCAGCAAACAGCAGTTTCCCAGGAGGATTGTTTCAAGTCAGGACAATGGTGGAAGTGACATAATGAATGGCAATGATGATTCTGTCAATCACCCCATTTATCAGTATGTGCATGAAGAGCAGCTAACTGCCAATCAAGACTCATGGAATGTTGAATTGAGATGGGAGTGGAGGAGTACAGAAGAAAATCTATGAAACTGTCAGTCTGAGTTAGGTAAGAGTTTGAGACTACAGAGAATGAGATTGGAAGATCTTTGTTCAGGAAACTGTGTTGTTTCAAAGCCTGGGTTTGGAAGAAAGCAGGCTAAAGAACTTGAATTGCTAGGGGGAGCTCACACTCATATTGTAGGATTCCCCCCCCCAAGGTTGGGGGAAAATCTCAATTTTTACCTTAAAAGTTTATAAAGTTTGGCTGTTAACTGCTTTCTGCATCCAGTAAATTACAGCTGCAATGTTAAAACTCAATGAGGCCAGTAACTGCTGTGTGTTAAAGTTGTAAATAGTTTCAAGCCGCTTTTCTGAAGATCCCCTATTCCAGGACAGAAATAAAAGTTATTGTTTTTTCTTATTTCCTTCATGTCTCATGGGAAATCTAGGGAAGGCAAGGCATTTCTGGACTATAACCTAGGCAGTACCAGGGAAGACTTACTCTAACACCATCATAACTACAGCAGGAAGCAACATTAATTAGGCCAAGGCTTCCCAGTGTGATGCCTGTGAATACCATGATATCCAGTGACAATTTCCTTGGAGCCCTTCCAAATGTTTTCAGGAAATGTTTATGGCCAGATGAGTCTTTTGTTTAGCAAAGCTTCCAGCCATTGGAGATCTGATTGGTTCTGCAGGACTTTAAAATCATTGCTTTGGCAGCATCTGCCACCACAACATAAGGATCTTCAAGGTGTGAAGGTAACGTGTGTATTTAAGAAATATTTTAAAACAATATGTTCATTTAAAAAGACATCCTGCCTGAAATGCTGAAGGGTTACTATGAGAGTTATGTATAACCTGACTCCCTGACATTTTGTGGTTGGCTATGTCTCCTGTGGCAGCCATTTGTAACTGGCTCCACCTCCTGCAACTGCCATTTTGTGGTTGCACCCACCACTCTGTGTCAGAATTCTAAATGTGCCCACAGGATCAAAAATGTTAGGGACTTCTGAATTAAGCTGTTGTACATTCCTTCACATATATTTAGATTTAGAAGCCACTTGGGTTCAGTCTGTCAGGTGGAGGTTGGGATACAGACCACACATGTTGAACTTCACACAGTTTAAAATCCTGGCCTCCACAGGTGGGACTTCCTTGCATACTGATTCAAATTGGGCCCACAGGCAATTGCTAATTAAGTTTAGAGCATGGAATTCCCAGCACATTTCTATTCAACATGACCTATAAGGGTTGCATGGGAGAACTGGCCCTTAGTGAAGCTCAGGAACATAAGAAAATTTAGTTCAGCTTATGGTAGTGTATTAACTGGAAGGGTAGAAGGGGACAGAGATAGAGAATTTATCATTGGCTGTTCATTGTAACATAGCCAATAAGTATGTAATTAAAAATGCTTGGTGTGTCCTTTAATTTGCCTACATTTTATTTATCTACATTGTGCTTCAATAAGCTCATGTAGTTAGTCCTGGTTGATTATGAAGTCTGTGTCTTCATACTGGTTGAGCATTTCCCACTAGGATGATAAGAGACTCAGGTTTACACAGTTAGCAAGTCTGCCTATTGTTGCCACTCACCAACATTACACTGAAGGTCTGTTAGAGTCTTGGGCAGGCCTGTAGCTACAGTGGGGCATCTCGGGGCTAGCCCCCCTGACTTGCTGGCAAGGCCCCCTGACTTCCCATCCAGCCCAGAGCGTCACGGCCTTCTCCCCTGGATTAATTTGATTAGTCAGTGCCCCCTAAGAAATTTAAATGCCCCCTGACTTAAAAAATCCTGGCTACGGGCATAGTCTTGGGCTCTGTGGTCTCTGCAACTGCACTCAGCCTCCCCCCTTGTGTTTTCTTTTTTGTCTACATGTAGGACTTTTCCTCATAATAGCTTTCCACTATTGACCTTGTTGTTAGTTGCATGCTCAGCTAAAGGATCTGAGGTAGCATGTGTTATGTAAGTTTCTAGAGAGCTATGGCCAATTAATGTAGGCAATACTTAATTAGATGGACCAATATCCTGACTTAGTATACGGCAGCTTTGTGTGTGTGTGTGTACACAAACATTTTAATTACTCCAAATTTTGGAAATATCCTGGTTTGCTAAAGACTGCCATAACCCTGTAGGGAGCTGGCATATCACATGGAACTGTTTTTAACAGAGGCCTACAAATGGGTCTCAGACTCATGGACTAAACCAAATCTTTGAAGTCTTATTGTGTTACTGTATGATATATTGAAACAATATGCACGTATAAATAGGAAAAAAATAAAAAGACTCCACAGCATCACTAAAATGACCACAGTGTACTTTATTTAATGATTTGGTACTTTGTGTTGCAATAAAATAAAAAAAAATCTACAAAATCCAAATATATAAAATTTTCAAGTTTTTCTTTGAAGTTTTACAAGAAAAAATCAAGTTGTAACCAAAGAAATTTGTTAGTATGAAGCACTACTTTCAACTTCATTTCATCACAAATTGCAACTTACTGAACAGACCAAAAGAACTATGGTACTGTAGTACACTAAATACTTCACACACTGTGTTCTTTACTATAGCACATGTAACCACTGCCATTAAAAAAAAGCAGTCTCTAGCCAATAAAGACACTCTTCACAATTGGGACTCTAAAGGAATGGTTGTATACATGGACTCTGATTATATCTATTTACAGGAAGGATTTCTCTTCATAACTATTTTGTGTCTTCATTTCAAACAAAATACCAAATACATTTGTACAATGTTTACAAGTTGAAGCAGGAGTACTGTCATGAGTATCATTCAGCTCAAGTCACTGTGCTTGTACTGAGGGAAATATCTACACTTTTCCATAAACACAAAGGTGATCTCTCAGAACTCATTTTTGACAATGGCAACTATTGAGTAAAAGCACAGTAACGGTTAATTAGCACAATCAGTTTATAAAGCAACAGTTTACAACAGGAGCCAAGAATTATTGGTCCACTCTATTCCATTTGCTAGTCTGCTGCTAATAGTATCTTTTTTATTTAAAAAAACATGTTATATATCTATACATCTGATACAGAATAGACAAAAAGGGGGGAAAAGTATGAGTAGGAAGGAGAACAGATGTTTTAAGGCAAATCAAGCATATACAAGCAGCTTATGTGGGTTTTGTTCCTGGATATTTAAACTGCACATAACCTGATCCAGCTATGCATGCACCTAGCTGCACATGTCCCCCTCCAATCAAGATGTGGGCCTATTCTGCATCTAGCATTCACTCTGCTGTTTTACCAAACCCACATTGGAACAGAAATTCCCTTCTACAATGCATGCCACTTTCACTTTTTGATTGTCAGATTTTATGGTGGCCTCCAGACTGCATGCTGGTTTCACTTCCTTTGATTTCTCAGTTTTATGGTACAGTCTGCATAGATTTATGGCTGTTTTATGGTCATTCAGGGGTGACTCTGCAGTTAGTACGGCACTGGCCCGGGGTGTTTGAATGTGGTTTTGAGCCACATCTTTTTCTGTTCCAGTGTGGGTTTGGTAAAACAATGGAGCGAATGCTAGATGCAGAATGGGCCATGGTCAGCTCTAGCCACATCACTCCTTTGTTCAGGAACACTTAAGTTATCCTCCCTATCACTGAAAAAGCAACTGGAGGTATCATTACTAACCATCTTATCGGATGATGGGAACCACATACACCAGCCTTTCAGGTACACCCTGGAAATGCACAAGTAGCTCCCATTTGCCAGCCTGTTTTACAGTAAAAGACAGGATACATGCATGGAAGCCTGTTTCTATGCATGCTGAACCCTAGCTGGATCAGGGCAAGGGTGTTCTGCAGTGGTCAGCAACTATAGGCTTTTCACTGTCTCTTATAAATTAATCAGGATGGCTTTGAAACAGGTTTTGTTTTCCAAGCTGGAGAGAGAGAGAGAGAGAGAGAGAGAGAGAGAGAGAGAGAGAGAGAGAGAGAGAGAGAGAGAGAGAGAGAGAGAGACCCTGATAAATACAAAGTGCATGTTCTAATATGCTTGGGAAAAAATGAATGGCAGCTGAGGTAGTTCAATGTAAAAATGTGATTTTCAAAACAGCTAGGGAATCAAAACAAAAATATTTTCAAAGGTTATCTAGAATTTATTTTTTCAGCAATTTAATTCTGTGCCTTTATGCTATCTAAAAATCAGAATGATCTAGCCAGAGTTAGATGCCTCTAACCTCCACTGGTTCAAGTTAAAATTAGTGGGTTTACTTTTTTTTCTGCTGGATGATGTCTATTGCTAGGGGTGATCAATTACATACAAGTAGTCTCATTTGTTTGAATGGGTCTGTCTCAGTATTCATCAAAAGTTCCCTCTTGTAGTACTGACAAATGTTTGTATTTGATTTTCAGACACTGATGTCTTTCCATGTATGCAAGTTTTCACAGATCTTTTTATATTTTATCAGAGCATTATATTTGCGCTAATATTATGTCTTCAATATGAGAAAACAAAAATGGGTCATCTACAGCATTCTTAATAGTCTATGTAGAGGTAAGATTGTCTCAGAAATTCCATTTGAACTAGCTACATTGGGGAGGGGGGAATGCGCACTCACCATCACATGTATTTTCTCCCCTGTAGATAGTCTTTTCCCAGGCTAATTTAGTATTTAGATGGACAACTCAATTCATAATCCAGTTTTGCTGGAGTTTTTTGTGACTAGTTTAACCTGTTAAAATTAGGTTAAAATTATAACGCCCAAAGTACTGTACTTTTGTGGAACCATAAGGACATGAAGATGGAGAAAATACATGAATGTGTTCAGAAAGGTTTTGCACAATGTGGTGCAGCCAAAATAGAGAACTCGTTTTGGCTTCCTGTAGTTTATCCCCCCTCCCATTTTAAATAGGGCCTAACATACCATACTCTCTCTTTCCTCCCTTTACCCCTCTTAGAGATCTGTGTCACTGTTATGGCAAAACTGAGGCAAGAGACAGGAAACATGGTGTTGTGCATAGGGGAAAAGAAGAGCAGATATGAAACTCTCATGTTGATCTGTGAGTACCAAAATGCCATAGGAGCATATGTAAAGTAAAGGTAAAGGTTCCCTTGCTCGAAAGCCAGTCGAATCCGACTCTAGGGTTGCGGTGCTCATCTCCGTTTCAAAGCCGAAGAGCCAGCGCTGTCCGAAGACATTTCCGTGGTCATGTGGCCGGCATGACTAAACACCAATGTGCACGGAATGCTGTTACCTTCCCACCAAAGTGGTACCTATTTATCTACTTGCAATTTCTTGCTTTCGAACTGCTAGGTTGGCAGGAGCTGGAACTAGAGACGGGAACTCACCCCGTCATGCGGCACCCGGGTCTCGAACTGCTGAACTACTGACCTTCCACAGCCTGCAGTTCAGCGTCTTAACCACTTGAGCCACCGCAGCATATGTAGGGAGACCCATTTTAACAGATTAAACTACAGATGGCATGGCACTATGTACCTGCTTAAAAACAAACACTTCAGTTTAACAGGGCTGTTGGTTATGTGTCTGTTGTGATTTCATTGATCTCATAAACTGATTGAACCTTCTGAGTACCTCACTGAACAAAATCACAAAGTTGTAAAAAAATCAAATGTCTATCTTTGGGCTCAAATGCTATTTAAGTAACACAAAGAAGATTATAAAAAGTATCTATTTGCTTGTTTGCTAAACGCTACCTTTCCTCAGCAAATGAACTCCCTCCCTTTTCTTCTATAATGCTATTTTATAAAGATTATGATATAGAAAACAACCTTCGTATTCATTTGAGAGAATAAATCACAAACAATTTACTATAGCACATTTTTCTGTCCTAACAGGAAATTCAGTATTGAGTGATGGCGAGATTAAAGGAAAGGCTATAGAAAACCAGGTTCAAATTCTTGCTCAGTTATGAAGTTCAGCAGGTTTTCTGTGCATTTAATAACATGAGAATCCTATATATTGGACCTTAACATCCTTGGAGGAAGAGTAAAGAACAAACATTCAGAGCAGATGTACCAACAGTTGCAGATATTATTGCAATTAGATTAGCTACCATAGGCAGAAATTTGGGAAGTGTGATATACATGTCTTAAATACATCTAATAGAACTGTAAGTAGATAAATTGGCCCCAGCCAATTTAGTTCTAAGGAAACATAGATTTCTGGAAAATGGATATGTGAATATTAAATACCATTATTTGAACATGGAACCAGGCAGATTTTGTGGCTTAAAAAATTCCAGGAGTATGTTTTAGTGAACAAAGAGCAAGATGGTCAGGACTGCAAAGACTGCTGAACAACTGCTGAAAGAGACAGAACAGACAGATTTGTATTTCCAAGAAAATAGAACAAGGGATTTCATATACAAAATGGATGAAAATATAGAAATCTCCTTTCAGAGTGAAACAACACCCTTGCAGAAATAAAAGTCTATGGGATAAAATTATCAGGTGGCAGAGCAGTTGTCTGTGCTTGGCTCTGCATGGAATAGGGAGGAATTGGCTGAGCAGACAAGCTCTATAAGGAAGAACCTGAAGTAGCTCCTCATCCTTTAATATGGGGCAATTTTCCATTGGCTTTTCCCTCCGTTGTTATACCAAACCTATGATGGAACAGAAATTCTCCTCTGCATTGAATGCTGCTGTCACTGTTGGATTTTATGGTAACCTCTACACTGCATGTCACTTTCACTTTCTTTGATCACCGGGTTTTATGGTACCTTCTGCATAGATTTATGGCCATTCAGGGGTGACTTTGTAGTCAGTACAGCATTGCCCCAGGGTATTTGAATGTGGTTTCGAGCTGCACCTTTTCTGTTCCAATGTGGATTTGGTAAAAGAATGGAATGCAGAATCAGCCATGGTCAACTAGATGGAACACAACATCAAAAAATGCATCTTTTCCCTACTGTGTGGTTTTGAAATGTGAATACCTTTGCTTTTCTCTCCTCCTGAAAACTGAATACTTTTCTATTTTTGTAACTGACAAGTGGTGTAAATTTATGAAATAAGTTAAGTAGTTTATAATTTGGGAGTAATCTTATTGAAACTACTGAGGCAGTAATGGCCATGCTGGATATGACACAAGAGATCTGTAATTAAGATTTACTGCACTTGACTGTGAATTAAAGTCATACAACCCTAGCTGGTGAATTAGGCTGGAGAAACATATGCCTGATCTAGCTAAGGAATGCTAACTATCCTGAAAGAATAGTTAAGGAACAAGAGGCATTTCAGAAGATTTGTTCATAATGGTAATCATTTACCATGTGGGAAAATTTCTCATGGGAGATGGTTTAAAATATGTAAGAATTTTCAGTGAACACAACACAGAACAATGACTTTCACCCAGATAACATACGAGCAATGCTATTCTTCAAAAACATGTAGAAATATGTTCCAATGTTATGGTCATTTATTTATCTCATTCTTTTCAAAACAGGTAACCTGCTTTTTCTTAATTAAAGAGGGCATGGGTTGAGGTATGATTGTTTCATATGATCACCATTAAGCAGCAGAAACTTTCTAACTCTAAACTGTAAAACTATTCAAGGAACTAAATTCCCAGCTGTAGACCTCGGAGTTTGCCCTTATACTATTCCAGGGAGGGCTCTACCCTGGAACAGCACTGTGGGGAATCAATTCAGACTGGGAGGCAATGAAATCCCATTTTGCTGATGGAAATCCCTTCTGTCAGAAGCGTTTTAGTACACAATCCAAGCCAGTAGTCCAAACAAGTAATATTTTGTTTACTATTGGAAATATCTCAGAGAATGCACCAATGATTTGTGGTTGCATCGATGAAGAGACCCTTAACAATACAGGTATCTATGGTGAACTAAACAGCTAAAATAGACATACTGCAAAGTCACATCTTAAAAGCTAAGTTTAAGGTACACATTCTCAATCATGAAAGAAAAGCCCCCCATCAGATTACAAAAAGGAATGTTTAATTTCCATGTCTTGTTAAAGTTTGGAATTATTTTTCTTCTGTGGAATAGATTCAATTGTATAACAGACCGATAAATTTAAAATAGTCCCATATTTATAATTACTGGGAAAATAACAGTTTGGTGGATAATTGTATGTAATGAGCAAGAAGATGAGAAGAAAGAAAAAAATAAGGACATAGTGCAGCCAAAAGTAAGGAATACTATGGAAATACTGAAGTTCTTCTACGGAAATTCTAAAGAGATCTGTAAACTTCTATGCCCATGTAACTCAGATTATGAATGCACTGTTAGTTCCCCTAGTTTTAGTAATTAGAACTGCAAAATGTTGGCCAGATCATACTTTACAGTTCCAATACTCTTGACCTACAAATGTGTGGAGAACAAAGAGTAGGAAGAAGAACCATGACAGGATGGAGCAGTCATGAGTGAAAACAGAAATGTGAGTCAAATTCCTAATATCTACCAATTAAAATGTTCTCAGCTGATTTATGATGTAATAATGTTTAATTAAAAACATGTGAAGCTAAGCTTTGTAGTATAGAAACTATTTCTGGTGTTGTTAATTCAACTGATCCCATACACGAACTGTTAGGTTTTATTAACATACATTCCTAACTGTGCCATCCTAAACAGAGTTAAACCGTTCTAAATCTATTGAAGTGCATGAGCTTAGAAACCTGTAAGCCTATTTAGAATGGCCCCGTAAAACTCCTAAACTGCACAGACCTTTTCTGCACCTCAGTGTTGCCGCTGTTTCCTGGTGAGTTAAATTCCCTGCTGATGCTCCAAATTTGCAGCACCCCTTCTGCAAAAGGGCATTTATTTCAGTGAATTTTTTTCTTAAATTTGGATCCAACCCTCCCCATGTGTCCCCCACTCCCTTTGAAAAGAGGTTCTGCTGCTATGTCATCATGTACTTTGTCAGTGACGGAACCTCCTCTTTTTTGCATTTGCAGTAACATTATAACATCATAATATTGTAAAAAAAAAAAAAAAAGGCTAGATGCAGGGGTCTTTGGGGGGGGAGCGTGCCAGAGCACAGCTCCGGCAGCTCAGGAGCCACAACAAATGGCGGTGGTAGCAAGCCCCGCCCCCAGCCGGCGTCCCAGGGGGTCCAATTCTATGGGCCCCCAAACAGGTTGCCCCCATTCCCTCCATTGTTCTCTATCGTGGGAAAAAAGTTTCTTTTTTCCCACCATAGAGAAAAATGGAGGGGATGGGGGCAACCTGTTTGGGGGCCCACAGAATTGGACCCCCTGGCTCAATGTTCTTGAAACTTGCTGGGTATCTTGGGAAGAGGCTCCATCAGCTACCCTGTGAGTTTGGAGCCTCTCCCTCAAACCCCCTCCCCTCCAGCCCCCCAGAATATACCCTATGTTTTCACCATTGACTTCAATGGCCCATAGGATATAATGGGTCTGAATTGCCGCCAAATTTCTTTCATTCCCTCCTTTCCTTCTCTCCTTTCCCCCTCCTTATTCCCTTCTCTTTCTTTCCCTCTTTCCTTCCTTCTTTCCTTCTCTCTACTCTCTCTCTTTCCTTCCCTCTTTCCTCCTTCTGTGGCCCAACTTTAGTGAGAAGGGGTTTAAACTTCTCTCTTCTCCCCCACCCAGGCCAGCTGGGGAAGGGAAGGGGAGGCTTTTGAAGATGCCTCCCCCCCTTTTGCTTCCACCTCTAACATCACTTCTGGTGATGTCAGGGGGCATGGCATATGCTAATAGCCTAGTAGCTCATTAGCATACCATATGCTAATGAGCTCCCCCAGCTCTTTTTCTATGAAAAGACTCCTGGCTGGATGTATTGTGGGGAACAACATGGTTGCCACCATTTCAAAGGCCTCCCGCTCCTCCTTAGTTGCCCACTAAGAAAATGGCTGGCAGTCATCAAACTGGATATACCAATTCATCACACTGTTATTCAGTACCTATGAAGCACACTAAATCTTTCATGTCCTTTGTAATCGATGGAACCTCCTTTTTTGTGCATATGCAGTAGTGTTATAACATCATAACACTGTAAAAAAAAAAGGCTGGATGTAACATGAGGAACAGCATGGTTGCCACCATTTTATAGGTCCCCTGCTCCTCCTTAGTTGCCAATTAAGAAAATGGCTGGCCATCATCAAAATGGATGCATCAATTCATAACAGTGTTATTCAATAATTATGAAGCATGCTTAATGTGTCATCATATACTTCATCAGCAACGGAACCCTCTTTTTTGCATATGCAGTATGCAAAAGAATCAAATCTCTTCAGGATGCTTGAAAGTTATGAAACTCACAACAACTCCAGTTTGGATAGAATGCATACCACAGACTAGGAAAGATATTATTAAAACTAACAGGATAAAAGGAGACTATAAAGGCAATTAGACTTCTTTTAAAAGTGGAATGTTCCCACTTTAAAAGTGGAATGATGACAAAGCAAAGAAGCACAGGCTTTGGCAGAACAGTAAGTTGATAGTATGACAAGCAAAATGAAATGTTGAGAAATAAACTGATAAAACCAGACAAACAGAAAGAATTATCCAAGAAACATCCAAAGCAGGAAACCAGCCTGGGAGGTGATTGGCCTGTTAAATGAAGAAGGAGTAAAAGAAAGTTAGGAAGATTGCAGACAGGCTGAACGAATTCTTTGTGCTAACTTCATCGTGCAAGATGTACGATTGTTATCCATGCTGGAACTGCTATTTTGGGAAATACGTCTGAACTCTGAACAACTAATAGAAATGGCAAGGAATGAAGTTCTAGGACTAATTAATAATTGGAAACTAACAAGTCATTGAGTCCAGATGGCATATACCCGCAAATTTCTAAAGAAATTAATAATTAAATTGTTGATGCTTAAACAATAGTATATATCTTGTTTAGGGATGCTAAAAACTCCTATGAGTTTGGATTGCCATATAATCACCAGGTGCAAATATGCCAATGATTTATTCTGGATTGGATTGAGTCTTTGGTTAGCCATTTGCTGGAATTTGTGGGGACAGAATGGGTGTGGTGGCTGGCAGCAGCTGTACAGCAGCACATCCATATATATTGCTTTCAGGAGTGTACATTGTCTCTTACACACACTGCACATACATAATTATTGTTTAAATCTATCTTATTTTAGGATAATTTCTACTTTTTGTTGTTCTCATGAACTGAGTATTGCCAGCCAGCATGGTTTTTCTGCTTATAACTTAGCTGTTTTGCAAAGGAGCTCAGTATAGGATACAAGAGAGGATTTAGAAGAACAAGGGAAGGGTTGAATATTGTCTCTGAAAGTAGAATGAGGCTGGGTCCTTCACCTGAGTAGCCCTAATTACAGGTGGACTGGGAGGCCAAAAGGCTTCTGGAAAGATCCCATTCCCCTCCAGCCACAATTCTACCTTTCTTAGTTGGAAGAAGGGACAGGACACAAATCCTCCAGCCACTAGGTCATCTCACCTAGTGGTTAGCCTTCTTCTCAATTTTGTACTTTCCTTTTCTACACATAATAGTAATAAACTTCGCAGCTCATTCTCCTTTCAGGCATTCTGTTTATCCATTCTCCCAGTTTTTATGGTACATTCCTTGTTTTATTTGCACCTTTGCAATGATGGAAGCATGTCAATTGTCTTCGGCTGCAAATGGTGAGATGGGATGGTGAGGAGGGAACTGTTTGGCCCCTCATTCCTCAAACACATTGCAGAAGTCTGCCTACTGCATCAAAATTTCTGGTTTGCTTTGGCAGGGTCCCGCCCCAGGGAGCATGGTTCTGGTGCAATGGTGGCAGCATAGCAATAGTCTTCAGCTGCACATGCTGCTTGCCAGTCGCAAGTTTGCAAAAAACATCAGGTGTGGCCAACTTAGCAACTGACAGGAAATTATTCAAGAAGGTGTAAACCAAAATAGATTGTGAATAGTTCCCCAAAAGTGTGAGAGGGTGACAGTGTGGAAAAATGAGATTCAATGTTAAGTATGTGTAAAGTGATACACACCAGGACAACAAAATCCTAACTGTACATGAACTGGTAGTGACTGGTATGACTGTACAGAAAAAAAAATCCCGAAGTTATGTTGGATAGCTGCCTGTCTTCATATGGAAAATTTTCCAACCTCTGATCACTTTGGTTCCCCTTTTCTGTATCTTTTCCAGCCTTGCAACACTAAAAAAAAAAAACAACCTTATCACAATATTTCAAATATGGCCACACCACAGATTCACACAAAGGCATTATGATATTGCCTGTTTTTATTTTCAACCTCTTTCCTCATAATTTTGAGCACAGAATTTGATAATTTGGGCTTTTCAGGTTAGAAAAAATGACTAAACTTAAGCAGAATCCAGGTATATAAAAAGAAGCATGATATGGAAAAAAGTAAATGTACCCCTCTCCCAAGTACTAAAATTAGGAGCACCCAATTAAATTGATGGGCAGTAGATTCAGGACAGAAAAAAATACTTCTTCATACAATGCACCATTAACTTATGGAACTCACTGCCAAAGCATGTAGTGATGTTATTTGCTTATATGGATTTACAAATTCATGGAAGCCTGTCCATCAACAATTATTTGCCAAGATTGCTAAAAAGAACTTCCTTGTTCAGAAGTAATTAGGGTTGCCAGCTCTGGAGTTTTAGGGGGCAGAGCCTGAGGAGGGTGGGGTTTGGGGTGAAACTTCAGTGGGGTATAATGGCATAGAGCCCACCTTCCAAAGCAGTTATAATCTCCAGGTGATCTCTGTTGTCTGGAGATCAGTTGTAATCCCAGGAGATCTCCAGCTACCACCTAGATTTTGGCAAACCTAGAACTAGTGTACCTCTTAAAAACAATTGCTGGAGGAGGTAACAATGGTGGGAAGATTTGAAACAGATTCTGAACAGAAGATTAGACTGATCCAGCAGGTCTTTTCTTACATTCCAAGAGTTATAGTGCTTACTATACTAAGAATCTAGAAGGTAAAGAAAACTCTGTGTCCAGAAACTAAGCCATGAATCTGCTGTGAGGCAAGACAGACAGAAAGATTCAGCAAAACAATTCAGGGTCCCAGTGCTGTTTTACCAGTTAATATAAAATTGGAATTTAATTGTGAGAGCCAAGCTTTTATGATCTATTAATAACTATATTTTTTCAAGCAAATAAAACTTAAAGTAAAAATGAAACCAAGAAGAAAAGAAACAAAAAAGAAATGAATTAAATACTGTTGAACAAAATACTTTTTTAAAAATTAGAGGCATTCAAGGCATTAGCAGCTGTGGATTCATTTGCCTTGGCCCCTTCTGTCAAATGAGGCATCGGGCAGAACGGGTCAGGGTTGGAAATGTTCCAGCCAAAGGGGAGAGGCAGCAGGGTAGCTATTTAAACAGACTGTGCCCTCCCAAACATTTGCTATGTGATGCTGACCCACCTGCCCAGGTCAGTTAGTGAGACAAGATCTTCCCTTACAGAACCCATGCTGAGTCTGCCTCAATAGTTTTTGCTCATCAGTGTGCCTACTAATTCTTTCCTTAATAACAGTTTCCACCAGTATTGATGTCAGACTGACTGGCCTGTAATTTCCTGGATCTCCCCTGGAGCCCTTTTTAAAGATGGGAGTGACATTAGCTACCTTCCAGTCCTCAGGAATGGAGGCAGATTTTAAAGTAAGATTGCATATTTTTGTCAGATCCACAAGTTCACATTTGAGTTCTTTCAGAACTCTCAGATGAATGCCATCTGGGCCTGGTGATTTATTAGTTTTTAAATTGTCCATCAGTCAGAGGACTTCCTCTCTTGTCACTGCAATCTGATTCAGGTCTTTCAAACCCCCTCCTGAAATCGGTGCTTCTGAAGTGGGCAAGAACTTCTCCTCTTCCACAGTGAAGACAGAGGCAAAAAATGCATTCAGCTTCTCAGTCATTTCCCTATCATCCTTCACTATTCCTTTTATCCCTTGGTCATCCAAGGGCCCCACTGCCTCCCTGGCTGGCTTCCTACTTCTAATGTATTTGAAGAAAGTTTTATTGTTGGCCTTTATGTTTTTTGCGATATGCTCCTCATATTCCCTTTTTGCTTGCCTGATCACAGACTTGCACTTTTATTAGCCACAGTCTGTGTTCCCTTTTATCAACCTCACTGAGACTAGCTTTCCACCGCTTAAAGGAATCCTTCTTTCGTTTTACAGCTTCCATTACTTTATTTGTTAACCATGCAGGCTTTTTTCTATACCTATTTGTGCCTTTCCTAACCTGTGGTATATTTTTTTTCTGAGCTTCTAGGATTGTATCTTTAAATAGTCTCCAAGCTTCCCCAATGGTTTTGACCTTCTCCACTCTTCCTTTCAATTTCTTCCTCACATGTCCCCTCATACCAGAGAAGTTACCCCTTTTAAAGTTAAAAGTGGTTGCGTTAGTCTTTTTGGGCAACTCCCTATCTGTACAAATGTTAAACTCAGTGACATTATGGTCACTGTTCCCAAGCGGTGCAATCACTTTTACATCTCTCACCAGGTCTTGGGTGTTACTTAGGACCAAATCCAGGATCGCCTCTCCCCTGGTAGGATCTGTGACCATCTGTTCCATAGCACAGTTATTGAGAGTGTCTAAAAACTCAAATCTCTTTCTCCCGACTAGAACTCATATTGACCCAATCAATGTGTGGGCAGTTAAAGTCGCCTATTATGACACAGTTATTTCATCTAGCCGCTATCTTTAATTCATTCATCATTTTATAATCCTCTTCTACCTTTTGATCTGGTGGGCGATAACAAACTCCCACTGTTAAGCCTCCTTTTGGACCCACTATTTCAACCCATAGCATTTCCAGAAGTGAATCCAATTTTCTTACCCTCTCTATCTTACTGGACTGTATACCCTCTCTGACATACAGAGCCACTCCACCTCCAACACTTCCACCCCTATCCTTCCGATATAATTTATAATCAGGAATCACCATATCCCACTGATTTTCCTCATCCCACCAAGTTTCTGAAATACCCACAATGTCTATTCCCCCCCCCAACACCAAGCATTCCAACTCCCCGATTTTACCTCGGAGACTTCTAGCATTTGTGTATAAACACTTATAGTTTCCCATGCTTGTTAAGTCCACAGCCTTCCTCTTGCTACCTCGAGACCTTGCCAGGCAGTTCCTATCATTCCTATCAGCCACAGTCTCAGTGGACAATTTTAATCCATTTCCTTGTACAAAAGTAATAGCTACCCCTTCATCTCTTTGAGATGAGCCATCCTGAACCAGAGACTTTTCACCTCCTGTCAGCTTTCCCCCATTATTCAGTTTAAAAACTGCTCTGCCACCTTTTTGATTTTGAGCGCCAGCAGCCTGGTTCCTTCTTGGGACAAGTGGAGACCGTCCCTTTTGTACAGCTCCCTCTTGTCCCAAAAAGCATCCCAGTGCCTAACGAACCCTTCCCCCCTACACCATCGTCTCATCCACACATTGAGATTCCTGATCTGTGCCTGTCTCTCCGGCCCTGCGCATGGAACAGGTAGCACTTCTGAGAAGGCTACTTTGGAGGTCCTGGCCTTGAGTTTCCTGCCCAGCAGCCTAAATTTCTCCTCCAGGACCTCACGACTGCATTTCCCCACATTGTTGATGCCGACGTGCACCACGACCACTGGCTCCTCCCCAGGTCACTAACTGACTCAGCATGGGTTCTGTAAGGGAAGATCTTGTCTTGCTAACTGACCTGGGTTCTATAAGGGAAGATCTTGTCTCACTAACCTGTTAGTGTTTTTTGAGGGAGTGAACAAACATGTGGACAAAGGGGATCCAATAGATATTATTTACCTTGACTTTCAGAAAGCTTTTGATACAGTTCCTCATCAAAGGCTCCTAAGTAAGCTCAATAGTCATGGGATAAAAGGACAAGTCTTCTTGTGGATCAAAAACTGGCTTATAAATAGGAAACAGAGAGTGAGTATAAATGGGAAACTTTCTCAGTGGAGGGTGGTAAGCAGTGGGGTACCACAGGGATCAGTACTCAGTCCGATGCTTTTTAACTTGTTTATTAATGATTTGGAATTGGGAGTAAGCAGTGAAGTGGCTAAATTTGCAGATGACACGAAGTTGTTCAGGGTGGTGAAAACTAGGGAGGATTGTGAGGCACTCCAAAGGGATCTGTCGAGGATGGGTGAGTGGGCGTCAAAGTGGCAAATGGGGTTCAATGTGGCCAAGTGCAAAGTGATGCACATTGGAGCCAAAAATCCTAAATATAAATACATGTTGATGGGGTCTGAACTGGCAGAGACTGACCAAGAGAGAGATCTTGGAGTCGTAGTAGATAACTCAATGAAAATGTCTAGACAGTGTGTAACTGCAATAAAGAAGGCCAGTACTATGCTGGGGATTATTAGGAAGGGAATTGAAAACAAATCAGCCAGTATCATAATGCCCCTGGTGCGACCTCATTTGGAATACTGTGTACAGTTCTGGTCGCCACACCTCAAAAAGGATATTATAGCATTGGAAAAAGTGCAGAGAAGGGCAACTAGAATGATAAAAAGGGTTGGAACACCTTCCCTATGAAGAAAGGTTAAAACGCTTGGGGCTCTTTAGCTTGGAGAAATGACGGCTGAGGGGTGACATGATCGAGGTTTATAAGATTATGAATGGGATAGAGCAGGTTGAGAAAGAAGTACTTTTCTCCCTTTCTCACAATACAAGAACTTGTGGGCATTCCATGAAATTGCTGAGCAGTCGGGTTAGAACAGATAAAAGGAATTACTTCTTCACCCAAAGAGTGATTAACATACGGAATTCACTGCCACAGGAGGTGGTGGCAGCTACAAGCATGGACAATTTCAAGAGGGAATTAGATAAACATATGGAGCAGAAGTCCATCAATGGCTATTAGCCACAAGGTATAGATGGGAACTGTCAGTCTGGAGCAGGTGATGCACTCTACTCTTGGTGCTGGAGGAGGCAGCAGTGGGAGGGCTTCTAGTGTCCTGGCCCCACTGCTGGACCTCCTGATGGCACCTGGTATATTTTGGCCACTGTGTAACAGAGTGTTGGACTAGATGGGACATTGGCCTGATTCAACATTGGCTTCTCTTATGTTCTTATACCCACATTCTTGTGGGATATTGTGGGATTAGCTGATTGCTTCTAAAGGATCAAATAGGATTTTTTAAGGTTCCTCCAGGATGAGAGGACCTTTCACCTGTTTTGCAATATCACTAAAGGGTTGTGTTAAAAATTAATTAGGCCTGGTCTTTGACTGGTTAGGCCATAACTGGTTGGCAGGAACAGGGTGTGTTGCTCACATGTAGGGATAATTGGTAAGCATCAGAAAGCTATTCAGTGCAATTATAATATATACTGGCATGCTGTTGATACTCCAGTACATTATTTATTAACTAGCAGTAAAGCCCGTTGTAAAGGCAATACAACGAGCTTTAGAAAGATGTTATGTGTAACGAATGCATCAGCTGGAAGCAGGTTAAATACACATTAGCAGTATCTCTCCTTATATATAATTGAGTAGTCGGGTGGCACTTTCTGAACATTCTCCACTTCAGCCAGTTGTTCCTGCACTCCTCCTGTTTGTGCGTGCCTAGTAGATCAACGATGCAACGAACATGAAATTGAGCAAACTTCAGCGGACAGCGGAAGACAGGAGGGCCTGGCGTAATCTGGTCCATGGGGTCGCAAAGAGTCAGACTCGACTCTGCGACTGAACAACAACAAGTAGATCTGTCTGTGACTGTGTCTGTATTTCTGTTTTGCAGCATGTCTCGGGGTTTTTGGCTTCCTGTTTTCTGTGTGTCTGGTCCCATCCTCTACCTTTGCTTGTGTGTGTATCCACTGCCTTTTTTGTGATAACTTGGACTGGTTCCCCCCCCCACCTCCACTGTGCTGACAGCTGTTTACTTGGCGGGGATTTTTCCATTCTGGAAAGTGTTGCCTCAGCAAACTTGGCTTGGAGGCTAAAGACGCTGGGTTTTGTCCCGAGGGAATCAATCAGCATCTGGCAAGGAGAGCGAAGACAGTAGCTGTGTTCACCAGAGCGAAGCAACTGTCTTCTGAGAAAAGTTTTGGCGGATGCCACCTCTGTGGGCAGGACTCAGGCAATGCAGCCAGTGGATAGGGACAGCTTCTGAGGGACACATCATGGAGCCAACTGATTTAGAGGCATGTGGAATGTTCAAAAAGTGCCACCCCACTACTCAATTATATATAAGGAGGGATTGGGCTTCTATGCCGCCCTTCCTGCAGAAACAGGCTCAGGGCAGTGTACAATAATTTAAACAAAGAAACATTACTAAAATACTAAAAACCTTACAATATCAGTGAATCCTATATGGCACCATAGTGCACAAACTTCTGAATCCCATTAACCCGAGGGGGGGAGGAGTGAAAGGCATAGCTGATAGAACCATTGCTGTTAAAACCATTGCTGTATGTTTCCTTCTGGTTCACATAAACAGCAGCTGGTTGAATTGACAGCCTTGCAAAACAATTTCAGTGACTAAAGTACTTGCTTTTGGGGGGAAAATCATAGAAGACATGATTTCCTAAAACCTTTTGAACAGATCTACAACTTAATCCTAAAGTCAAAATTTACATTCTTGAATTTTGACACATTGGTGATTACAACTGCAATCTAGAAATTGCTTCTTTATCTTTAACTCTGTTGTCACATTGTAAGATGCCATGGTAAAAGACAACAAACCAATAAAAAGGATGTATGTTTCTGCAACCATGGCTACTCTCTGAAGCCCACCTAGACTCCTGCTGTTTTTCAGCAGGCAGGGAAGTAGACTAAAAGAGGAAGAAAACATTTGGGCTGCCTTGTCCCCAATTCAGCAGCAGATGTAGCACAACTACTTCTTTCAAGTTTCATGTGGCAAACATGAAATTATATATGGCTTAACAAAAAGAGAAGGAAAGACATCCACAGTTATCAAGATAAACTAGCACAGTCAATACAGAGAAAAAAATCGTATCAACATATCCTTACACCCATGTCTTAAATCCACTGGACTCAAACTTTGTTCTTCTGCTTCAGACCAACACAGCTACCCACCTGAATCAATTTACAAAGATGTAAGAGTTAATCCAATCCAATCCTGAGAATCTTTTACACAGGCAACACTTTGAAAAACAAGGCATCCTTGAACTTCTGAAAGTCTTAAAATCTCTATGAAGTTCTGTAGCTAAACTTTTCTATTACAACTTTTTATCTAGAACATGGCACACACAAATGTACATGTAGTTTTTAAAAATTTTCACCCAGAAGTGGCTAGTTCCATTGCTCAGACTGTCAGTTGTCCTTTTATCATTCCTTCCCAGATCTACTGTCACTCTTTTTTTATGAACATGTGTAGCAGTGCTATTTAATAATAGGGGATCATTTGGAAACTCACTAAGATTAATGTGAATTACAAAGTATTAAAGACATGCTGTTCTTGAGATTTAATGACACTTAATGGTCTTAAGAGAGGACCATGATTTCCACTGATTCCCCACCCCCACCTCCATTTCAACATCTTCACTTTAACCCCAGTGCTGTTCCTGAGAGTCTGATAACCCACAGGGGAAAAAAATTGGGAACTTAGTGGACTGCAGTGGGAGGGGGAAGTGGGAATATCCCACTTTGCAAAGTACACAAATGGTTAAATAGACCTCACTATTTTAGAATGTTTATTGATTTGAAACAAGGAACATATGTGCCTAATAGGCAAGGGGAAACTGAACTGTTTTGTATGCATTAAGACATAGGCATCACGGTATGTTGATATGATTTTCTTCCTTCTGTGCTGGCTGCTTAGGTTTATCTTGACTTAAATTTCAATTACATTGGTCAGCAACAATATGGATGCTTCATTTCAGAGTGGCTAGCGTACCAAGTTTTTTACTAGCAACAGGAAGATTTAGGTTCAAATCTGTAATCTGTCAAGAATCTCACTGGGTGACATTAGTCCTGACACTCTCTCAGCAGAATGTATCTCACATGGCTTGTATGAAGAAAAAAATGGAGGGAGGGGACAATATGTCACCCACAGCTCCTTGGAGAATACACTCACACTCACACAAACACAAGACTATAGGACATAAACCTTAATCATGGGCTGCTTTGTGAGTGCTATAGATATTTACTGTATATTCCAATTCAAAGTTCTCCACTTATATAATGATAATTTATTTTCATGACTTGGTAGAGCAAAAGATAAACAATCAATAAAACATGACTTCCATGTTAATATTGATCAGAACATATATAATATAATCTACAATTGTATTACATTTTAATATTTCAGCAATGGTATCTAGTTTTTACTAAGAGGATTTCACATGTATTTGGGCTGTACCATTTCAGAGCACAAAAGAATGTTCACACAATGAAATAGTATCCAATAGGGATGAGCATGAACCCTGGTTTGAGCATGAACCAGATTGGTTCGTGGCTCGCAAACCAGGGAATTGGGAGAATATGTCTCCTGCAAACTGCCCACGAACCTCCATGTTTTTTATGGAGGTTCATGAGGTTTATGAGAGATACATTCTTGGGCTCTGGAGGCATTTAAATGACTTTGAAGCTTACTTCCAGGTTGGGCGGCCCACCCAGAAGTGAGCCCCAAAGGCATTTATTTGCTGTTGGAGCCCACCACCTGTCCACAGCCCCACCTGAGTGAGCTCTGAAGACATTTAAATGCCTTTGGAGCTTACTTCTGGGTTGGGCCACCTGACTGGAAGTGAACTCTACCTTTGGAGCACACCTCTATGTTGGGCTGGCCTGACTGAGCTACGAGAGTGAGCTCTGAAGGCTTTTATAGGCCTGCCCTTTAAATGCCTTTGGAGCTCTCTTCCGGGTGGGCCAAACTCCCCAAACTATGAACTAGTTCAGCAAATGGAGGAGTTTGTTGGAGGTTCAGGGTTCATGAAAACCCAAACCACGAACCTCAGTTTTCCTGGTTTGTGCCCACTCCTAGTCTCCAATGAAAAAGAGATTCCTAAACATGGAAAGTTAAATGTCAGGGACAAGTTTTTGCTAGCTCTCTTGCCTCTGATGTCTAGCTTTATTGAAGAGATTCTTTTTCTTTATGGAGAGACATTCAGTCATGTAAATGTCACTTGCAATCTGAAGTGGCACAACTCACAGGCCTACTATGCTTCATATGTTTAGTGATGAAGATTAACATATCAAAACCACAATCACTTCTGTTCTTTAGCAATCTCCTTTATTTTGCCTAGCATATGAACATAAATTTGCTTCCAGACCAGTCAGTGGGCTGGATCCACCAATGCACAAACCACAAAACAAATCTACTTAGCATAGTTACGCTTGAAGGAATTGCATAAGATCTTGTGTAGCATTTCCCAATCCCACAATGGCATACATTCACAAGATCCTGTGCAACAATCTCCTCCCTCTCCCATATTGTACCATCTCATGAATGAAGAAGCTGCTAGATTCACTTTCTGAGACCCCAGGACTGGTTTTGCAATATCTTGGGCAAACAGAAATGCAAGCGCAGGGGGGGGTATAATAAGTTTTACTGTGCACAAATGGCTACTGTGGTCTTTTTCTTACTTTTCCACTTGTGTGAGAGCTCTAGCACAAGCAGAAATTCTACACTGGATAACTCCTACTGGTAGTGAGATAAAGCTGGTGTGGGCTCAGCATGTAAAGCAATTATTTGCTAGCAAAGTCTGTTTTAGACATAGACTAGTAACCAGTACTTTGTTTTCAAGAGGTTCGGTATGTTTTTGGCTCAGGATTGCTTCACTGTTAGATATCCACTTGTGATCTAAATGGAATGTTTTTTTCATGGTTGATTATCAGCATGTCACCTGTGCAACATGATGCTCCATGTATTTTCTTACTTCAGCTGATTGTACAACTTAACATTTGTAATTCATAGGGGTGGACTGAGATAAGCATTGTGCTGGTGAATGACATGGTTAAATCACTATAAAGTAATTATTTGGGCATTGTTATCTGAATGGTCTCACATATCATTTATGTAGCAAGAACTTGGCTTGCTGCCATCATGACAGTATATTGAACCAGAAGCTAATGATCTGAGCATGTGTATTAGCAGTCACATGGGTGGCATGCTTCTTAACCAGCAGGTATCACACCTCTAATATTTTTACTATATCAGTAATGATTGGATTTCATTATCGAATACACTCTAAGACATTATATTACTTCCCTATTATTTCTTGCAAATCAAGTTTTCATAATTGAATCCAGTATACACAAATAAAAGTTTCATTGTTTTCAGAATGTTCTAAAAGTACCCATGGAGGTGTTCATATGGCATTATATTGCAAAATAAATATGGTATCAAGATTCTATGGTTTATCAATTTACAGCAAGCAGATAATATATTTTGTGGACCAGTTCTTCACCTCTAAGTTATAAAAGAGAATGACATGTGAGAAAAGATTTACGGTCTATAAAAGTAACACCTTTGTATATTGTGTTTTGGCTTTATAAAAATATTGACATAATCCATGAGTTATTCCACTTTGCACCAGGTATTTTTCCTAAAAAAAATACTATCAAATTTTGATTTGCACCTTTAATGCAACTGAAAGCACCATCAAGGGATACTTTTAACATAAGGAAAGATACAATTAGCTTGATCAAGGGAGTTATTTCATACCCAGATGTTTGCAAGCAAAAACAAACTTGTACACCTAACTTTTGATAGCTATAGGAACAGAGTATAGCCAGTTCAAGAAAATCTTGCACACAGTTTGGTTTCATTGTATGTTTACCATAGGTATTTACAGACAAGTGGCTGATTTTTGCCTTCAGTACAACCAAACAGTATTGCCCGTAAAGGTGGAAAGTACAGTTGTTCTTCCCAGCTTCTTGCTTCTTTAGGACTTGCATCACCCATTCTCTGTCCCTCCAACAAGAATTCTGCAATTACGCAATGTTTGGCACTAGAAGGGTATGACATATTGTGGTCTATTATCACATCTTCTGTATACATTCACACACAGAGCCACACACCCCAGGTCCTGAAACAGATATAGATCACAAGGCTTTTCATCTCCTGATACCATTCTGAACATGGTCCTTGAAAGGTTCAGAATATAGAACCACACTCGCCTTGTTATTTTTGTCCTCTTTTTTTTTGCAATTGAAAATTTAATCATGATTATCATTTAATTTACAATGCTAGAGCTTCTAGTTCTTGCTGTATGTTGGGAGGGGGGGTCATCTGCATAGAATTTCTGTAGAAAACACCTAAAACCCTGAAACTGTACATACAATATTGTCTTCTGTTTAAAAATGAACAGCTCTTTTGATTATAATACTCATAATTTTCTCATTTTGAACTTACTTGGGATTTGGAAAAAAATCCTTAATGTCTCTTTCAATAACAAAATCTTTTTTGCAAATATTTTATGATTCATCTAGATGATTTACCAAAATGAGAGGATTGTACCTTCATAATTTCTTTTATATAAACAAGAGTTCACGTAACAGTAACATTGCCTTTAACAAAATAAGCTATTTTTGACAAATAATTCCCCTCCAGACTGTTTCTTCTTTTTGTAAATGACTATGCAAACATCAATAATTGAATTTCTCTAATATTAAAAAATGCACTAATTGGTATGTTGATGTCACTCATTCAAACCTTCCTGTTTTAAGTACTGTGCAGTGCACGTTGAAAGCAATTAGAAGTCATTGAATTATCAGTCAAAATAACTAAATCTTTGAGGCTATTAACTACTGCTGCTTTATAAGTATATTGCAGACAGACTGCAAACAGTGGATCAAATGATAATCATGATGGGAACCAACCTAAGGACACTAGTAGAGCTTGCTGTTCTGTTGCTGAATGCAGTCAAGTTATTGCCACGGCTTTACTATTACCACTTTATTTGGATTTGTATCACAGCACCGCTGTTGTTTTTCCAAAATTGTGTTTATAGTGTTGTTTCATATTCCAAGCGCTCCTGTATAAGGGCATCATCTTTATATTGTAGCCGTGGAGGAGTAGGAGAACATTCAAAAGCTAAAATGGCCTTTCTTAGGCTCCTGTCCAGTACGTGTCTCTCCCATGCTGGATACCTGTTCCTGAACAGATCAATTTTAATGACAGATTCTTCAATCCTTGGTGGTCTGGATGAAGGCGTAGAAGGGGCAGTAGGTCTCACCTGAAACACAGGCACACACCCATCTCTGTCAGTAAATTTCTGATCCCGATCACTCGTGACACTTCTGTTATTAGAAATAGACCTTAATGTACTTGATGCTACTTCTGGAGGAAGTGTAAAGGCAGCTACAGAGTCCTCACAAGCACAGCTTGGTGACTGCCCAAACCTTGGTCCATTTGGATGAAAGAAGGCATAGTACATCAGCATAAAAACAATGCCTGTTAAAAAGCTGCTGAATACTACACATAGGGCTGGGATGGCAAATGCATCAGAAATCAGAGGAGCCTTGTAGAGGTACCAAAGAGCACTCAAGGCAGTGTTTTCCAAAAGGATCACAAAATAGTAAATGAAAAGCCTACAGCGTGTCCTTCCCTCCTTGACGTTGAACCAACTAAAGATATAGATTATCCCAACAACCATATCAAAGACAATCTCTTCCCATTTAGTGATGCAGAATTCTGTCTCACAATGGACAATCCAGAATGTCATGATACACCAGTGGAGGACGATAAAGATCCCAAAATACAGTTGGAAAACAGAAGCAAAGAGAGCAAAAGTAATCACTCTGGCTGCAATTGTGAAGAAGTGCCAGCAAAACTGGATTATTACAGCCATGTAACTGATAGGTTTCTTGTCATCACGGGAATCGCGAAGAGCTTTTTGGTATGAAGCCAAAGCCCATGCCAAAGACACAAGAGATGCTGCAGCTGTAAGGCCTAGAAGGAAGGAAGAAAAGAAACAGTTATATGGTCAATAAACGAAGAAGATGCAAAATCAGGAAGAAAGAAAAGAAGCAATTATATGGTCAATAAATGTAGAAGATGCATATGGTGAAGTTTTTATAAGTGAGACTATTAAGCAGGACTCAGCCTTTGTCTTTTAGCCTCATTATGCAACTAAAATGTGGCAGAATAGTCACTGGTAGCAGGCTTAATAGCAATCTAATAGCTGTGGCTTTTTCTCCTATTGTCCTTTCAAATTGCAAGAACCTCAGTGCACTTATACACTGTCTGCACTATGACAGTAAATGGGTACAATTATATATGTGAGAACAAGACACAGTTATGCATATTACAACATTCACTTCTGTAGCAGTTTTATGTTTTAAATTAATTACAAAAACAAATGTTAACAACTTTTGAAAAAGTTAAAAGGGTTTCCCTGCCAGCTCCCAGTGCACAATCCAGAATGTTATGATACACCAGATAAAAATATACAAGATTATATTGCATTTCTTTTCTCAATCTGAACCAAATAAAAATCAAAACCCTTTTTTCCTCAGAACAGCAACTACACTGAATAACACTGCAAGTATTTTTTTTTCATTTGTGACATATCAGGGTATGCTTCCTTCCTTCACACTGTCCTTTGAACCTGATTGTAAAACTGATGGAACTGAAATTGCACTTCACTTCCTATCTGAAATATTTGTGTGTCCCTTAGCAAATTCGATACATTAATGGCAGCTAGCACTTTTCCTGGAGGGCAATTGTCAAAAATGGTGCCATATCACGAATATGAATTGGTTACATATTGGACACTTGGATACATCATGGCTTTCCCCCCAAAGGCATGGGGATTCATGATCTGTTTTTGCCATCTTCCTCTCAAATTTCTTATCTATTGTTGATAGATTGCATATTTGAGGGCCAAGACATTTTTAACAGGTATGGTCAAGGTTCCCTTTACCTAATTTGCTTTTCCCAAACCCACACAGAAGCTGTGGGGAACATCTGTTTAAAATTCTGGGACATCAGTTTAGCTAGGGGCCGTGGCATGGGGGAAGGAGGAACTCCTGCCTCCCTTTCATGCCATTTTCCCAGGCCAAAGTGGCCCTGGAGGAGGCAGTTATTCTATCCTTTTTGAAGCTGCATGTACATGGAATACCAGAACTCATTTTAAAAAGTGTTTTTTAGTTTGGCCCTGAGACACAGTTCAATGAGCTGCTGGCAGTGTTTTTGCAGCAAGGACATTTGCATTCAGGCTTTTCTTCTTTTCATATATGTGCATGTGGACCAAGTAGAAATGCCAAATTCTTGAATACTAAGCAATATAAAATGAACCAGACACCAACAGACACATTCACAGACCTATTCATGGCAGCCAAGATAAGCTGCAAAACAGCAAAAGCTACTTAGTTAACTCATACTCTTGTTAGTTATCATTTTATTGAAAGATAAATATGAAATACAGAGGCTTAAGAATGTAACAATAACTAGTATAACAATTGCAAAATTGAGTCATAGCTATTGTTAGTGGAGAAGAAATATACTCGATAATATAGAGGGGAAGGGGGAAAATAAGAGCGAGGAAGAGGAACACAAATCAGAAGAGAAAAGAGATACTAAGTTATATAATCCTTATGTTGTCACTCATACCCTTCACTGACAGAGGCCACTATTAGAGATAGACTCAGGTGAGGAGAGGGGAAAAGCAGCAACCTAAATTAGTGTGAACAAATTTTTAGTTTTGTCTTCACAGAAATAGGAGCTACAGACCTATGATTTGATCTCACCAAAGCTCTTGAGAGTTGCTGGCTGTCTGGGTGTGAACCAGGTATTCCAGTATTTGAATGTTCTGTCTGGGGGGAAAAACACAGAAAAAATATCGGACATATAATGTCCAGCAGGGCTATTTTTGGGCTGAAATGCACCGGAATGGCATTCCAGCTGCCTTCCAAGCCCGCCCTGCCCCCTCCCCCCCTCGGGGGTCCCACGTGGCGGCGACCCTCGGCGGGCAAGTTCAAGAGCCATGGGGGACTGAGAAGCCACCACGCTCCCTGGGTAAGAGCATCTGCGTTGGGGGCCTGGGCATGGCAATGGAGTGGCAGGGGGAGAGGCAGAGGCGAACCAGCTGGTTCCCACACCTAGGCCTCTCGCCATCAATGAGATTGCACCTTTAACTGGGCTGCACAGGTGATGCACCTCCACACCAGAGCCTGGGCATGAGAAGGGCTCAGTGGCAGGGCGGATGCAATCGCCCACCCCTTTGCTGCCTAAGCGACCGGTGGTTCCACAGGACAGTGTGGGGAAGCATTGCTGGTCTGAGCCGCACCAAGGCCTCACAGCGAGGCGGTGTGTGCTGGTTGGATCCTCCGGCGAGCTCAGTGGGCCCCAGAAAAAGGGCTTCACGCAGGTCCACTGCGGGACACGGCTTTGTGCCTCCATGCCAGAGCAGGGGCCCAGGGGTTGACAGCAGCATGGGTGCAGTTTCCCTGGCCCTGCACTGCTGTGACAGCGTGGAGCATGAGGTCAACATGATGAGTGGCCAGCAGCCTGTTTTCTCCAGCAGCTTGAGCCAGTGAGGTTCATGAGGGGTGGGGAAGAGCAGGGGTTACCACCTGTGGAGCTGTAGTGGGGAAACTTGGAGGGGAGCAGTGCAGGGGTGGAGCCTGCACTCCCCACCTCTCGGCCAAGTGCTCTGCCCTGAAGGTTGCCCCCACTTCGAACCTGCCCCCTCAGTGCCCACCCGCTGCTCTCAGTTGCCCCTGGCCTAGTGTGGTGCTCCTCCAACCTGGCGTGACCATGCCCATCTAGGTGCCCTCCTTCAGCAAGCCGTCGGCCACTGCAGAGCCGCCCCTGGGGGGAGGCTGGGCCTGCTGGCCAGCTGGGCAGCAGTGGTGTGGTGGGCAAGAAGTTGCTGTGCTGCCCAAGTGCGCACGCTGCAGGAACCACAGCTACTCCTCATCGCTGAAGGGCCACAAGCGCTTCTACATGTGGTGGGACTGCCAGTGCAAGAAGTGCAGTCTGATCACCAAGAGGCAGTGCATGATGGCCGCTCAGGTGAGTCCCCCTGCCACTGCACACCAATCACAACCCTGGGCATGCATGGCCTTCGTCCTCCCGGGAATTTGCCCACTGCCGGGTCCTGGGGGGGGAAATGCCCAGTGGCTCAGCATGCAAAGGCAGGTGTGGCAAAGGTCTGACTGGATCAGGCCATGCTTTGGGTGTCTGGAGGGCTGCTTCATAGAAAGGGCTTGGGGGCTCTGCATAGTGCTCGATGGAACAGCCCTCAGGACCCTCACCCTTCAACACAGGGATTGGTTTTCCTTGCAACTGGAGAGATGGCATCTTTTCACTCTCCTTCCAGAATATTCCCCCAAATCAAATATAATAATTAGATTTGCTGAAGCCATGAGACCTTTGCACCTGCTCCTGATAATAATGACATAGGCAGATGCAAATGACAAGTTGATAGGGGGCAATTTTTACAAATAATGTAAGCCAGTAAATTGTATTTGTGCAGACTGAGACATAGAGAGCCAATGTAATCACATATGTTCCAATAGGATCTGAACTGACGCATCAGATTATGGCAGACATCAGTTTAATCTGTAACAGCAGTGAAAAAGCCAAACAATGTTGGGAATCAGTAGGAAAATCACTGAAAATAGAACTGCTATTATTGTGATGCCTTTGTAGAAATCTTTGGTGCAGATTCATCTGAGTTCTTGTTATGCCCCCTCAAATAAGCACTGGAAAAGGTACAGAAAAGAGCAAACGAAATGATCATATGCTGGGCAGACAGGATTGTAGTACATCAGGACAACTGTCAAGCTTGATACAAAGAACCGTACCCCAAACCTCTGTTTGAACTTTGTCATTTTTATTTTATTTATTTATAGCCTGACATCTTGTTGAGACAGATTACACAGTTGGGTAGATTCTACCCATATCCTACCCCTACATCAAGTAAAGTTTGTTTGTTTGTTAAAATATTTATATCCTCCCTTGCTTTTGTCTCAAGTTTGAAGCCCCCTCCAATCTAAGGAGATTCCATTGGAAGTTGCAGGAAGGGTCCCTTAGGCTGGAGAAAGGGTGCTTGAAGGAGAGTCCCCAAGCCCTGTTTTGTTCTCTTTACCCTCTCCCCCAAGAGTCTTCTTTCTCTCTCTCTCACGTGGGAGGGCTTCTGGAGTTCCGGTCCCACTGGTGGCCCTCCTGGTGGCCCCTGCGGCTTGGCCACTGTGTGGCACAGAGTGTTGGACTGGATGAGCCACTGGCCTGATCCAACATGGCTTCTCTTATGTTCTTATGTCTGGGGCAGTGATGCTCTGTCTTCTTGGTGCTTGGGGGGCAACAGTGGGAGGGCTTCTGGAGTTCTGGCCCCACTGATAGACCTCCTGATGGCACCTAGGTTTTGGCCACTGTGTGACACAGAGTGTTGGAGGGCCATTGGCCTGATTCAACATGGCTTTTCTTATGTTCTTAAGAGAATAGGGCCAGGGCTTTCTCTGTAAATGTGTCTCTCTGTGTGGTGTGGAGGTGGCTCTCCTCTTTTGAGCTCTTAAACATGGATGAAAATGCTCTCTTTTGGGGTTGGAAGATAAGGAATATTCCTTGTGAGTCGCAACGATCACAGCTTAAATAGTAGGGTATTTAAAATGAGATCTGCCATACTGATCACTTGTTTGAAGTAGTCAGTCAGGAGATATGTCCTCTTTTTTGCTTTTCAAAATATGGTAACCCTAGAGGAAAGTATTTGGTGTGGGAGTGCATCAGGTACAACATGGCTGTGTGTGAGGCGATGACCGCACTTCTAGTAACATGGGGATGTGGCCTAATAAGCTAATGAGCTGTGCTGTCAGGGGTGTGGCCTAATAGGCTAATGAGTTTCTGTGGTTGGGTGTGGCCTATTATGCTAATGAGTTCCTGCTAGGCTTTTTCTACAAAAAGAGCCCTGATGTCCGGTATCTTCCAGTTAAAACCCAAGCAGTTGCATCAGGTCCCGTCTGGATTTGGCAAGGAGGAAGGCAGAAAGGCTGTTGTCACCATTATACTGGGAGGTCTTTCCTTTTTGGTTGTTTGTAGTGTACATGTGTGTTCATTATTGGAGGCGGATGCCTCCTGGCTACAGCAAGTCTTCTGCTTTAAGGGAATGTAGCTGAGATCTCTATGAAAGGAAGGAAAGGACAATGAGCCAGAACTAAAGGAACAGGAGGTTCCCTGGAGTCCAGCAGCACTTTAAAAATGAACATAAGTTTATTCTAGTATCAGCTTTCCAGAACTAAAAAACACTTCTTCAAATGCAGTAAGCGGATCTTCGGTATACACTTACCTGATGTATTTCCATTCCAAGTAGTGCCTTCCATAATCAAAATGAAATGGCAGTCTGGTGGCACCTTAAACACGAATAATTTGGTATCAGGATGACCTTATGTGAATTCACTTCATCAGCTGCACTGAAGTGTTCGACCATTAGGCAGATAAAGTGTTCAAACATTAGGCAAATGTATTTATATTCAAATCACCTAACAACAGTAAATTGTGTGTGCTGGATGGGGTGGGGTCACAAAAAGAGTCCAAATTAAAACAATACCCAGTTGTAAGAGAAATCAATTCACTCTGTGTGTGAGTGAATGAACAAGAGATATATAATTATACCAGTCAACCAAAGCCCCTGTCTGGAGCTTCGTTGCTATGGAGAGGTGTGTGTGGAGGGCTGGCTGGAGGGGGCAAGGGTGCCATTTGAGGTATGACCAGACCACAAAAATCTTGAAGTGTTGCGCACCTCTTGGAGTTTCAACACCAAACAACTGGGATGGGTGGAGTCTTTCTCTAAGTTTAGTTTCACTCTTCAGCACCTCTCCAGTGCTGAACTTCCTGGCTGATTGCCCTGTCCTGCCTACCTCAGTCAGAAAGAGGAGGTGGTGGACTCCATGCCCTCCCATTGGGGGTGGTGGTTATGTGCAACCATGCCAAAGAAACCCCACAAGCTGATGGCAAGCCCTGGGTTTGCAAGTTTAAAACCTCAGTCCTTCGTGACTTCTTGCTGGAGCAGGATGTGGATCTGGTGTTTGTGACCAAGACCTGGGTACGAGATGGGGAGACAGTTGCTTTCTCTCAGCTGGCTCCTCCCAGGTTCTCGGTCCTCCACCAATCTCGGACTAAGGGATGGGGGAGAGGAGTGGCTCTGTTCATTCAGGAGGCTTACTCCTTCAGGGTGCTCCCAGCAACAAGGCTCACAGGTATTGAGTGTGTCAGCTTCGTGTGGGAAGCTGGGGAGACTTTGGCTGTTTGGCTGGTGTACCAACGGCCCAATGCACTGGTTGATAGCCTGTCATCCCTGGTGGAGGCCATGTTGGGCTGGGCAT
Source organism: Gekko gecko (assembly GCA_029375565.1). Classification (NCBI taxonomy): domain Eukaryota; kingdom Metazoa; phylum Chordata; class Lepidosauria; order Squamata; family Gekkonidae; genus Gekko; species Gekko gecko. The sequence continues at coordinate 127,896,906 of JAPDNY010000009.1, forward strand.
TGCAGCACCCTAGGCTGATAGTCTTGGGAGACTTCAATGTCCATGCTGATGATGCAGCTTTCTCACCAGCGGTGGACCTGGCATTGTCCATGGTGGCACTGGGACTCTCCCAATATGTAACGGCCCCCACTCACCGAACCAGGCACACACTTGACTTGATCTTCGCGGCGAGGTTTACAGTGGACCAGATTACTCCAATGCCAGTTCCATGGTTGGACCACCATGCCCTGAGGGCCCAAGTGAATGTTTCACCCCAACCCTGTTGGGGTGGCGAGCGTATTTTAGCCCACCCGTGGAGCCAAATGGACCCTGTGCAGTTTCAGATGGCTCTTCAGGATACATTGCCTCCTGGCAGCTCACTAGATAAGCTAGTCAAGGACTGGCATGACCAACTCTCTACAGCCATCAGCGAGATCATTCCCAGACGCCCTCCATGCCTTCGCTCAAGGCTGGTTCCCTGGTATACCCAGGAGCTGAGGCTGATGAAGCAAAGGCTCGGACAGCTAGAGAGACAAGGCGGTGCACTCACAATGAAGCAACAAGAGCATCTACAGGACGTTTATGAGGTCCTGTGAGATGGCAATCAAGGCTGCGAAGAGGGAGTTCTACACAGCCACGATTGCATCAGCAAGCTCTCGCCCAGCACAATTGTATAGAATGATTCAGTACTTAATAGCACTGCCACAGGGCAGGCAAAATATTAGCGAATTGGATATAGGCTGTGAGTCTTTTGCGAGCTATGTTGCAGATAAAGTCTTGTCACTCCACCACAACCTTCCTGCCACAGTTGAGACAGTGTGCAAACTCAAGGGTCCATGTGCGACTTCTGGTCCCATTCTGGATTATTTCAGTCTACTCAGCCTAGAGGAAGTCGACAGATTGATCTCAACTACATGCCCAACCACATGCAGCCTGAACCCGTGCCCCTTTTGGCTAATTAAAGCTGGCCGTGAGGGGTTTTGAGGTGCCCTTAGGGATATTATCAACAAGTCCCTCTCTGAGGGGCTGTTCCCAGGGGCTCTCAAGGAAGCGATGGTCTGCCCTCTCTTAAAAAAACCATCTTTGGACCCGGCCAAATTGGCTAATTATTGGCCAGTTTCCAATTTGCCCTATTTGGGCAAATTAATAGAGAGGGCAGTGGTGATACAGTTGCAGAGCTTTCTAGATTAAATTTCCATGCTAGACCCCTTCCAATTCAGCTTCCACCCAGGCCATGGGACGGAAACAGCACTGGTTGCCCTCACAGACAATCTCCGGAGGCATCTGGATCGGGGTGGGATGGTGGTGTTGCTGTTGTTAGACCTGTCAGCGGCGTTCATCATGGTTGATCACCAGTTGCTCACCCACCGCCTCGCCAACACAGGGATTCAGGGGCTAGCCTTGCAATGACTTGTCTCCTTTTTCCAAGGTCAGGGACAAAGAGTGGCTTTTGGGGAGCAGCTGTCCCAAAGACACCCACTAATTTTTGGAGTGCCTCAAGAGGCAGTGCTCTCCCTGATGTTATTTAGCATCTATATGTGCCCCCTTGCCCAGATTGCTCGGAGGCATGGGCTAGGGTGTCACCAATATGTGGATGACACCCAGCTCTATCTGTTGTTGGGTGGTGAGTCTGACTCTATCCTGGAAGACCTGGACTGGGTGTTACAGGACGTGGCTGGATGGCTTAGACTGAGCTGATTGAAACTGAATCCAATGAAGACGGAAGTCCTGTGCCTGAATCGGAGTAGCTCAGGGGTAGGGATCCTATTACCAGCCTTCAATGGAGTGCCGTTGGTGACAGCGCCGAAGGTCAGGAGTCTGGAAGTGCTCTTGGATGCTTCATTGACAATGGAGGCCCAGGTTGCAGCCACTGCCAAGGCAACCTTTTACCACCTTTGGCTAATTAGGCAGTTGGTTCCCGTCCTTGAATGCAAAGATCTGGTGTCAGTGATCCACGCAATGGTCACCTTGAGGGTAGACTACTGTAATGCTCTCTACATGGGGCTGCCCTTGGGGCAACTCTAGAAGCTGCAGCTGGTGCAGAATGTGGTGGCCAGGCTGTTGATGGGCCTCCCTATGTGGGAGCACATCCAGCCTGTACTAAAGTCACTTCACTGGCCACCAATAGTATTCTGGACTTGCTTCAAGGTGCTGGTTTTGACATTTAAAGCCCTCTATGGTCAGGGACCTGTCTACCTGAGGGATCACCTTTCTCTGCATGTTCCCCAGAGAGTGCTGCGATCAGGAACACAAAACTGCCTGTCTTTCCCTGATCCTAAGGATGCTAGGTTGACATCAACCAGGACCAGGGTGGCACTGACATACTGGAATGAGCTCCCTGATGAGATCAGGACCCTGCAGGACCTCCAGCAGTTCAGCAGGGCCATGAAAACGGAGCTTTTTCGGCAGGCATTCCAGTAGGAACAGCACCTATCAACTGAGCCGGTGCCGATCTGCCAGCTGAAGCTATTTAAAGTGGTTGCACCACAGAACATGTTCTAGATGCACTTTATTATATTGTGCTGCCAACGACACATTATGGTTTTAAACTGATATGTAATTTACATTGAAATGTATGGTTTTATTGGTTTTATGTAAGCTGCCCTGAGCCCGCCTCGGTGGGGAAGGCGGGGTAAAAGTGAAATAAATAAATAAATATTATAATAATTCCGTGCATAGATTAACTGGACTTTCCCCCTTTAAGATGGTTTATGGCTGTGACGGGGAGCCCCTCCCCACGGTGACGTCACCTGCCCCAGGCCAGGGAGATTTGAGTGCCTGGTGGAAAGGTTTAAAAGAGCATTGGGGCCTCATCCAAAAAAGTTAGTCAAAGCCAAAGAGGATTACAAAATCCAAGCAGATAAGGGCCGCACCCCTGAATGGAACTTACAACCAGGGGACTCTGTTTATTTGTCTACAAAGCACCTGCGAGGGCTTCAACCAGGGAGGAAGTTGGGGTGGAAACATGTGGGACCTTTCAAAGTCACCCAGGTTATTAATGAGGTGGCTGTCGAACTGGACTTGCCTAAGTCACTTATGCATGCGCAGCCCGTGTTTCATTTCAGCTTATTGAAGAGGGATCCGGGTCTGAACAAGTGGAGATCATGACCAGCAGGGCCTTCACCTCTGGTGCTGAATGGTGAACCACATCAGGAGGCTGAAGAAATCTTGGACTCCAAACTGAAACATGGTCACTTATACTATCTGATTAAGTTGAAAGTGTTTGACCCTTCCCATAATGAATTGGGTGCACAGTGAGCATGTTAATGCCTCTCGACTTGACTGCACCTTCAATAGGGCTTACCCTTTAAAACTGGCAGGGTAGGGCCTTCGGGGTGGCAGAATGTCAACTAAAGCGCCTGTCTGAAGATTGGTTGCCATGGAGAGGAGGGTGTGTGTGTGCGAACTGGAATGTATACTTTCGTTTCTGGCCTCCATATTGTTATCTGTCTGGTGTCTGGTGTAGCCATGTAACCTTCAGACCTGCACTGTCTTTAGTATTCTCTTTCCCCTGGGAATCTTAGGACGTTAATTCAGTGGGCTTTTATCTTAGATGCAATTGGCCAAAAGCCACTGATGTCTTATTTGATTATGCTATAATTGCTGGCTTCACGCAATTGACCTCAGATAAGTCTGGATCCCATCAATGTCTCGATAAACTTTACTTCTTCCGAATGACTGTTATTGGGAACTGATTTTTCCAGGGGCTCTGACAATACCGCCTTCAGTGCCCTCTCCCTAATTTGCAACATGGGATAATAATCCTGCCCTATCCTACTAGGTGGTTTTGCAGATTATGGAACCGTTGGATGGATTCATGGTTGCTTGAAAAATTGTACCCAACGAGTGCTCGTAAATGGCTCTGCGTCTACGTGGAGGGAAATTTCGAGTGGAGTGCCACAGGGTTCAGTCCAGGGCCCGGTGTTGTTCAATGTTTTTATAAATGACCTGGAGGAAGACATAGAGGGGATGCGTATCAAATTTGCAGATGACACAAAGCTGGGTGGGATGGCTAATTCTGAAGAAGACAGAGTCAGGATTCAAAATGATCTAGATAGGCTGGAACAGTGGACTGAGGCAAATAAAATGAAATTCAATAGAGATAAGTGCAAAGTCCTACACCTGGGCACAAAAATCAAAGGCACAGATATAGAATGGGAGGGACTTGGCTTGACAGCAGCACATGTGAAAGGGATCTAGGTGTTCTGGTTGATCACAAGCTCAACATGAGCCTGCAGTGCGATGTGGCTGTGAAGAAAGCTAATGCAATCTTAGGATGCATTAACAGAAGCATTGTGTCCAGATCACGGGTGGTGGTAGTTCCGCTCTGTTCTGCTATGGTCAGGCCTCACCTGGAGTACTGTGTCCAGTTTTGGGCACCACATTTTAGAAAGGATGTTGACAAGCTCAAGCATGTCCAGAAGAGGGCAACCAGGATGATGAGAGGGTTGGAATCCAAGTCTTACAAGGAAAGGCTAAAAGAGTTGGATATGTTTAGCCTGGGAAAGAGAAAGCTTAGAGGGGACATGATTGCAGTCTTCAAATATTTGAAGGGCTGTCATGTAGAAGATGGAGCAGATCTATTCTCTCTTGCTCCAAATTGCAAGACTACATCTAATGGGTGGAAATTACAAGGGAGTTGATACTGGCTAAATATCAGGAGAAACTTCCTAACTGTAAGAGTGGTTGAGCAGTGGAACAGACTGCCTTGGGAGGTAGTAGATGCTCCTTCACTGGATGTTTTCAAGCAGAGGCTGGACGGCCATTTTTTGGGTATGTTGTAGGGCTATCTTTTGGCTATGCTCCTGCAGAGTGCAGGGGGTTGGACTAGATGACCTGCAAGACCCCTTCCAACTCTAATATTCTATGATTCTATTATTCTAACTGGAACCCCTGTAGCAAGTGATTCATCAATCTCTGAAACATCATCCGGGCATTTCTAAGCTGGAGAAGGAGCTGTCTCTCCTCACTGTTGATGAAATGGGGAATCAGGATGAATTCTGGGATGCCTCAGAACTTGGATCCCCAGTTGTACAGCTGAAAAACATGCCTTTGTACCAGAGAGAGGTGCAGCATAGAGGGAATCGGTGTGAGCACTCACTCCCTGCCTCAGCAACTTCCCTTTCTGCAAGAGGTAACACTGATGAATGGAGCTTGCTGAAGCATCATGATCTGGCAGTCTTCGGAAATCTCCAGCCTGACTGGCAACCGAGGGGACCTGAGCTGTCCATGGTGCTGAAGTCCGCTGATACTGCCGGCTGGTGGCTGGCAAAAACACTCTGAAATGCAGAGGAGACAGGATTGTGGTGTGCAGACTTTGGGATCTGTCCCACGAAAGGACTTTCCTGCCCCTGTTTTGGCCTCTGGCCCCCTCAGAGCTGTTGCTCCATGGGATGTCGACAGGAAAATGTTTCCTTACTACAAATCAGGTCAAGATATTCTAGGATATTTTAATCTCTTTGAGAATACCTGCCAAGAGATTGGTGTACAGCCTAACCATTACATGCTGATTTTATGCTCTCAATTGTCTGGAGGGTTAGCTGACCTCCTGGGAACTTTGAGCGCCTAGATGCGTCTAACTACCAGAAGTTCAAGACGCTGGCCTTTAAGAGGTTTGCCCTGTCTGCGGAGACTTACCAATACTCCTTTCACAGAGTGGAGAGGCAAGCATTCCAGAGAGTTATCTTTTGGCTGCTGCTATGCTAGCACAGAACCTGGATTGCTGGCTTTGTGCTGCGAAAGCGCACAATTATGAGACCCTGAGAGAACTGATATTGCTCGAGCAGTTCTGTAGACTGGTGTCTGATGATATTGCTGCCTTGGTGAGGGACAAGAAACCATCTACTCTTGAGGAGGCAGCTGAACTTGCTCAAAGCATGCGTGAGCATAGGGAGAGGAGCTCTGGGAGATCTACTCGACCAGCTGCAGAGAAGCCTTTCCCAACGCCGAAGACCAGCGCACCCAACCTGCCAAAGTCAACGGAGAAGCTGAAATCTCCTTCTACTTCACCTGTCAAAAGCTGTGTGGATCCCAAAAGTGGGGTATGTTTTGAGTGTAAATCCCCACAACATCGACATGTGGATTGTCCTGTGTGAAAAGCGAAAAGAGAGAAGCCAGGTATGTTTAGCCAGGGACTTAGAGGAGACATGATTGCAGTCTTCAAGTATTTGAAGAGCTGTCATGTAAAAGATGGAGCAGATCCATTCTCTCTTGCTCCGGATTGCAAGACTAGATCTAATGGGTGGAAATTACAAGGGAGTCAATACCAGCTAAATATCAGGATAAACTTCTTAACTGTAGGAGTGGTTGAGCAGTGGAACAGTCTGCCTTGGGAGGTGGTGGATGCTCCTTCGCTGGACGTTTTCAAGCGGAAGCTGGACTTTTGGGTATGTTTTAGGTATGTAGGGCTACCTTTTGGCTATGCTCCTGCAGAGTGCAGGGGGTTGGACTAGATGACCTGCAAGGTCCCTTCCAACTATAACATTCTATGATTCTATGATTCTATGTAACAATGTAGATAAGAGCTCTTAACATTCATAAGGAACATTTTGTTGGGCAAGCAAAACCACTACTTAGTTCTGTGAGGGAAGAGGAGGGAACTGGGATCTTGAATATTTCTGGTTAGAATCTTTGTTTGAATATTTGTGAAAAGTTTCCCCCATCCCTTTCTTGGAACTGGAAGAAAGATGAGGTTTTGAAAAAATAAAGTGATACATGTCAAACAATCTAATGTAAAATATAAGGTGTAATGTAGAGTGTCATCAACAAACTTCTCATAAGAACATAAGAAGAGCCCTGCTGGATCAGACCAATGGTCTATCTAGTCCAGTATCCTGTCTCACATAGCAGCCAACCAGTTCCCCTCTGCTCCCCAAACACCACACTTCCCAGGCCCCCCCCCAAAAAAAAATATCCAGGAGTTTCTTAATGTGTCCAGTATTTTTGTTGAAACCATCTGGCAACCCTATCTGCTTGTATGAATTTTAAGTTCTTTATTTTGTGTCCACTGTGTCTTTTGAATCAGATATACGCATTTGCATAATCCCTGATCTAAAAATGGATGACCTGATGAAATACTTGATGGTAAATACTTAATTCTTTAATTTAGGGTTGCCACCAACTGTGAAGTAGGAAATACCTGTAGATTTTGGAGGTGAAACCTGGGGTGGGACATCAGCAGGGTATAATGCCACAGAGTACACCCTACAGAGCAGCCATTTTCTGCAGGGGGACTGATCTGGATATCAACTACAATAGAGGGATGTCTCCAGGTGCCACCTGGAAGCTGGCAACCCTTTTTTAATTACATGCATCTATGTGAGTCATAAATGGTGACTGCCATTGTGTTAAATCCCACTGCACACCACAATCTTTATGCCATGACTGATGTATTGTTGAAAGTTTTCCCCAAGAAGATTTACTAAGCAGTTGATATAATATAGAGATCAATCCTTTAGAAGAGAGGGTTTTATTTTTGATAAAAGTTTCAAACTGGGTCAGTGGTCTATCTAAAGAAGAAATCATATTTGAATTATGGATCAAGTGGTTGACTTGCATATATTGAATCCAAGGTATAACAAAATTGCCTTTATCTTCAAGTTGAACTTTAGAAAGTTTCGATATTGAAAAAGATCTTCTAATCTAAAGAGTCCATTTTCTTTCCATAAAGAAAAGGTAGAAGATTCCATTGCTGGGCTAAACCAAGATTGTATCAAAAAAACCGACATATGGGAAGTATCTGGAGCTAAAACAAAACAATATTTACTCCACATATTTAAGGTAAGTTTAAGATATGGGTTTTTTTCTTCTGAGCTATTTCTTTATCACCATTTATAACTCACATAGATGCATGTAATTAAAGTAGGGTTGCCAGCTTCCAGGTGGCACCTGGAGACATCCCTCTATTGTAGTTGATATCCAGATCAGTTCCCCTGCAGAAAATGGCTGCTTTGTAGGGTGTACTCTGTGGCATTATACCCTGCTGATGTCCCTCCCCAGGTTTCACCTCCAAAATCTACAGGTATTTCCTACTCCAGAGCTGGTGGCATTATACTGATGGATACAATGAGTCTCACCATGAGACACTAGCTGTAAGATTGTTAAATGGATTAATCTTGTAAGTATGGTAGATAACAGTCAGTTGTTTGCTTAGCTTTGTGTTATATTGGTGTTAATATTAATACTAATAATGGAATTTTATATTTTTACACTAGATATAGGTTATTTCGATATTTCAACGCTATTCTGCTTGACAAAGATGCACACGAAATGAGATAATATGCATAATCCGTTGTGTGGTGGCATTTGAATTACATTGAGCAAACTGAATTTTGGAACAAGAAACTTTCAGTCTGTGGAGACTTTTGTGATGTAACACATCACAGTTGTTGTTTTCCTTTCTACTTCCTTCCTGTGATCTGTCTCCTTGGGTTGCATCTCACCTGAAGATTGGCAATAATTGTTACCCAGGAGGAAATGGCTTGTTTGGAGGGTGAAGTCTATAGCATTGTACCTGTCTGAGGTCCCATCCCTCCTCAAACCTCACCCTCTCCAGGCTCCACCCCCCAAATCTCCATGAATTTCCCAACCTGGAGTTGGCAACTCTATCTCCTTACCAGCATCAACCTGCCATTATCTGCCGCTCTGATTTCAGCTTTGCATTTCCTCCCCCCTCCCTCCCATAGATCAGTTGCAATTCTGAGTAATTTCCACCCCTCTCTTGAGATTAGGAACAGTGGTTCCCCATGAGGGAATGGCTGGTTGGAAGGGTGGAGTCTATGGCACTGTACCTGCCTGAGGTCCCAGCCCTCCTCCAATCTCACCCTCTCCAGGTTCCATCCCTCAGATCTCCAGGAATTTCCCACCTGGAGTTGGCAACCCTATCTCCTTCCCAGCCAAGCATCAACCTACCTTTATTTCCCCCTCTCTCTTCAGTTTTCCATCTCCCACACACATACCTGCAGCCTCTCCCGTGCTCTGAAACCCTGACTGCCAAAGTCCACCATTTCCCATGCTCTGAAGCCCTGACTGCCACAGAGTTCACCATGTTCTCCAGGGGAACTGATCTCTGCCATCTGGAGAGCAGTTGTAATTCTGAGTGATCTCCAGCCCTCACCTGGAGATTGGCAACAATGATTTCCCAGGAGGAAAAGTAGTCTTTCTCTGCAATGGGGACCAAAGCAGCTTACATCATTCTCCTCTCCCCCTTTTGACTTGCACAACCCTGTGAGGTAGGTTAGGCTGAAAGTCTGTGACGGGTCTAAAATCAGCCACTCAGCTTCTACAGCAAGAACCTGGATCTAGCAGACCCTGCTCTGAAGCACTGACTGCCACGCCTAGGGCAAGCCAACCTCCAGGTGGAAGAAGAGAAGAAAACAACAACTGTGATGTATTACATCATAAAACTCTCCACAGACTGAAAGTCTCTTGTTCCAAAATTCAGTTTACTTGTAATTCAAACGCCACCACACAACGGATTATGCATATCATTTCGTTTCGTGTGCACCTTTGTCAAGCAGAATAGCGTTGATCTCTCTCCCTTGTTTGCAACCTCCAGGTGGAGCCTGAAGATCACAACTGAACTCCAGACAACAGATCTCCCCCCCCCCGCCCCAGAGAAAATAACTGCTTTAGAAGGTGGGCTGTATGGCATTCTGTTCAGCTGAGGCCTCTCCACTTCCCAAACCCTGGTTTCCATAGACTCTTCCAGGAATCTCCCTACCTGGAGCTGGCAGTCCTAGACTCAGGACCGGCCCCCATGAGTTCCTCACAGAGGCCTGTGAAGGGTTTCCTTCCTTTGTCTGAACCAAGCTTGGTTGCCTACCATGGCGAAACGGGCTCCAGTTTACCACTCAGCTGTTTGCCTCCCACCCTTGTCCCATGCGTGTATTTCACTCCTTAAATTCACTGCCACAACTCACTGAATCATCACTGTCTTTTGAAAGGGACAGTGAGACCCCTCTGGCTGAATCTCCCTATTTGGAGATGGATGGGGCTAGGCAAGGGCGGGGTTTCAGGGTCCAAAGGAAGAGTGGCTGGTCAAGGAGCTTCCTGCCTTGGGGCTCCGTCCTCCCCCACTTCAACTCTTTGTGTGTGAGTGTGTGTAGTGGCGAGGTCTTCTTTCTACTGCCGCGGCGCTCCCCCATCCCAGCCCTGAATGAAAGTCCTGCTGACACAGTGCTCCTTCCCACAAGCCAGGCACAAGTGGTGGGCAATAAATCAATGGCCCAGCTGCAGCCTTCCCTGGCCCTCTTGCTGGTAGCTCCCTCTCCAGCCCCAGCGCATGTGTAAAGCTGTACCTTCCATTGGATGGGCTGCATCGCTGGCTTTTCAACCGAGGTCTGGGGGGGAGACACTATTTGCAGCAGGCACTGGAAGGGGGGCTGACCCACGGGGGCTCCTCTTTTTTACCTCCCACTCTCTGGATCTGCAGAGGAGGCCATGGATGGTCCACATATGAACCCCTCCCACCTCTGCCTGGGTGCAGGGTCTCCAGGGTTCACCCCCAAGAGCCCCTTGATCAATGACAAGCATGCTTTTCAATGTTGGAAGGGGGACAATTAGGTGGCCAGATGCCAAAGTCAAGATCTCCCCCTCCCCCTCCCTTTGTCTGCAGCCCGGCCCAGGGGGGTCTCACACCCTTCCTTCCCTTCCTGCCCTCAGAGCCCATGTGGCAAATGGTGCAGCAAGCAGCATGCCTGGGATTGGGGCCATGGGCACAGCCTAGAACGCGCTGGCCGCAGGGGCACCAAACTGCACCCACCCACGCAGAAATCCTGCTGCCGCCTGTAAAGAGCACCCTGGTGTACAGTACCAGGTTTATAATATTACTAATCATTCTGTTCCCCTAAGGCCAGAAATAACATTGTTGAATCATTGGAATTAAAGATATCATTAATATCGCACAACCTGATTGCGATATTATGTGCTGCAGCTTGTCCGGTCATCACAGGGTCATGGAAAAGTAACAAACCTCCTTCAATATCAGTTTGGTTTTTAACAAATATGGGATATATTTGTTATGGCAAAAATATTAAACCAGCAATCCCAGGTTGATTCAAATCAGTATGTTTCCTCTTTAATTAAAATGTGGTACCCATTAGTTGAATTTAGCATATATAATGAAACAGTTTTTCATTTTTTCTCATCCTTTCTTTGATTTTGTTTTATAGAAAGTTGTTGATATGTTATTGCTGATTGTAGTGATTCTTACTTCAAGTTTTGTTGTAATTTTGTTACAGGCATTATGAAGGGTTTTATTGTTGTAATTTTTTTTATTCTATGTAATTTTAATGGTAATATTTTATCTCTATCTGTTGTTACAATCTCTCTATATAATAACTGAGTTTTTGTGTGACTCTTTCCTGAATGTTCCACATGCTCCCACAGTATTTGGCTCACTCAGAGGGCATCCCTAGCTACTGGCCGTGTTGGACTAGTCACAGACTTTCAGCCTAAAAAATCCATGAGCATAAAAGTTTTGAGTGTGCCTAATTTTTTAAAAAAATAAATAAATTCAAGTTTAAAAACAAACAGGAAAAATGGGGGGAAAGGAAAGAGAAAAAAAGGAAAGAAAGGGAAAGGAAAGAAGGAAAGAAAGAAAGGGAAATAATTGTAAAGAAAGGGAAAGAAAGGGAGGGAAAGGGGAAAGGGAAAAAGGGAAAGAAAAAATGGAAAGAAGGGAAAGAAAGAAAGGGGAATGGAAAGAAAAGGAAAGAAAGAAAGGGGGAAAGGGAAAGAAATGCAAAGAAAGTGAAATAAAGAAGTGGGAAGAAATGGAAAGAAAGGGAGGGGAAAAGGGAAAAAAGAGATGGAAAGAAAGGGAGAAAGAAAGGGAAAGAAGGAAAACAAAGTAAGGGGAAATGGAAAGAAATGAAAAGGGGAAGAAAGAAATAGAAAGAAAGCAAATAGATGGGGAGAGAGGAAGGAAGGGGTGGAAAGAAGAAGGAAAAGGAAAGAAAGAGAGGCCCCCTCTACTAGAGGGCTGAAATGGCTTCCTACCCTTTAAACCCAACAGCCTTGTGAATCTGCCTGTCAGCTGCTGGCTTTAAAGGTTGGGGCTACCATTTTAGGGCTCTCTTTCCCATCCCCTTCTCCTATTTTCTAACTGAGGGAGGTGAAAGAGAGCCCTTTGCTTCCCACCCTTTAAAGTCAGCGGGTCCACCCATCAGCTACTGGCTTTAAAGCGTACACAGCCATTTCAGGGCTCTCTTTTGCTTCCCTCTGCTTCTAAGTGGGGGGTAGTGAAAGGGAAGCCTCAAAGGGGCTCCCGCCCTTTAAAGCCAGCAGCCATTTCAGGGCTCCCTTTTGCTCCACCCCTTCCAAGCAGGGGGAAGTAGAAGAGAGCTCTGAAACTGCTGCCAGCCATTTAGAGCAAACAGCTGATTAGCAGACACCGCTGTTCTCTTTAAATTCCTGGTAGCTCCTCCTCCCTGAGGGAGGAGACCTTGTTTGGTGTGTGGGGGGGAAGGCTTGGCTTTTTTGCCTCTCCCCTGCACTTGAGGTAGCCAGACAGGGGTGGGGCAACAGCGAGTTTCCTGGCCCTGTGCTGAGCTGCAGATATGTGTGCTGGGCATTGGGAATTTGTGTGCCAGAGCAGCCTGGCACAGCTTAAAGGGAACACACTGGTGAGTAATATGAAAGACCTCTATCTGAGCCACTGGGAACCTACTGCTAGTCACAGTAGGCATTACTGACTTTGATAAAATAATCATCTGACTCAATATAAAGTAATTTTATGTGTTTGAGTTCATGTGTGTAATTTTAACGAAATGCTCTTCCTAAAATATAACCCCCCCCCCAAAAAAAAAGACTAGATGAAGTATTCCTTCCTAGTAAGCACTCCAATGTAATGTTTTAGTTCCATTTATCTTTAAAAGTTCCTGAAATATTTACTTTATGGTTTGCATATCTATACTGTATTGACTTCAGAAACCATGTCTTAGAATGAAACAAGTGGGGACCCACAACAAAATGTTGCATATTATTAATGTCTGTTTCATAGTATAGTTGATTACTGTTTAAATGGCTTTCTTGTTAGCTTTTTGGATTTTCTCATTTTGGCAGGGCATCCTCTTTTGTGAGGTACTTTTGGCATTGTGTTGTTCTGTATGGTACTGAGGAGGGATTGTTGTTTCTGACAAAAAAGGCAGAGATTCTTTCAACTGTTCTGAGCGGAGCCCTCTTAAGGAAGGAGGCAGCTCTGTGACAGCCTTCTGTGAAGGGAAAGGAGTGACAGTTGGAGCCCATTTTTTCCTTTTCTCCTTTGTTTCCCCCTTTTTCTTTAGTGAACATTGGAAAGAGAGCTCTCTTACCTTGGTCAGTTCCCTTGTGCATAGTCAGCCAGCTGACTGAAGTTGGCTTCAAAGAGGAGTTTGCCTGGGAATTACAATCACTTTATGTGAGGTAAGATTTCAAAGATTGCCTTACTGGGTACTGCAGGTCTTGAGGTGCTACAGGTGTCCTGTACCACTCTCCTTCTGAGTGCCCTTGCCAAAAGCAGTGGTTTAAATGGCCATTGGTTTATCAATAGATCAGCCTGAGGTATCTTTGCTTGTTCAGTCTTTTGCCTTGCCATGGAGAATTATGTGGTTGCAGTGCTCCAGTCTTCTTCAGCTTGAGATGAGTACCACAGCTGTCTTTAGCAGTTTATTTGTCTGTCAGGGTTGCTAAGGAATGTTTTAAAAGGTGGTGTATACAAACTGACACTGGCTGAAGGAAATCCCACCTCCTCTCCATCTGCCCCCTACCTCTCAGTCATTAATGATATCTCAGCTGTCCTTTTGTAATTTCCCTCTGGCTTCTAGTCAATCAGAAGAGAGAAGCAGTGGGAAGAAGCAGTGCCCAAGCTGGGGGTGGGGGTGGGGAGAGAAGCACTTAGAAACCAGACATAATAGTTTTAAAGGACAGCAGAGCCCACAGCAGAGCCCACAGCTACAGAGATTGGGGTGAGAACAATCTTTTTCCCCACTTGCAAGGCTTTGCAGTTGCAGGCTCAGATGTCCTGCTATTTAGCCATTCACACTGCAGGAAAAACAACATTTGGAGATGGGCAAGTGGTAGCAAGGAATCCTCCCCAATCCCAGCTCCAGTTCCGTTTCCTCCCCTCTTCTCCACTTATTATTTCTCTGTCTCTCTCTGTGGGTCTCTCACTTTCAGCCAGTCATTTTTTCTCAAGCTGGTGGAGAGGGAGAAGTGATTAGAAGCCCTCCTGAAAGTTTTAAGAGGTCAGTGGAGCCCGCAACAAAAGAGATAGGGGTGAGAAGCTCAGATGTCCTTTTAAAATGTCTTCCTGCTATTTAGCCATTCATACTGTAGGAGGAATCCTCCCCAGTCCGAGCTCCAGTTTTGCTTTTGCTTCCTTCCCTCTTCCCCCATTCATCATCTCCCTTTCTCTCTCTCTCTCTCTGGCTATCAGCCAGTCTATCTATCACTGTTGATGAGGTGGGGCCTGGAGTAGATCCCTGCAGTAGCCATTCAAAAAGGTATTGTAGAGGGGGGAATTCAACCCTCCCCAAGTTTTTTTTAAATTTGGCATTTACTGCAGACCCATAGAATCTCCTGAGTCTGTAGAAAACCCTGTTGGGGGAGAGTGTGCTCTCTTTTTGTGGAAATAAGTATCTGTAAGCAGAGGGGACTGTTGAGAATTAGATATATAGATGCTATATATATCAGCAGAGGAAGCATTCATTCAAGGCTATTTTTCTTTCATGATGACAAGGAGGAAAACATATTTCCTATTTGAAGTAATTATAAATGGCATTTGTATTATTTTAGTGGTACTTGCCTAGGGCTGCCAACCTCCATGTGGTGGCTGGAGATCTCCCACTATTGCAACTAATCTCCAGGTGACACAGATCAGTTCACTTGAAGAAAATGGCTGCTTTGGAAGGTGGACTCTATGGCATATACTCCATTGAAGAAGAAGAAGAAGAGATTGGATTTATACCCCGCCCTTCACTGTCCAAAGGCGTCTCAGAGTGGCTTAGAAACTCCTTTCCCTTCCCCTCCCCACACAGACACCCTGTGAGGTAGGTGGGGCTGAGAGAACTTCTGACAGAAACTGTCCTTGAGAGAACAGCTGTTCTGGAGCTTGTGACAGACCCAAGGTCACATCAGCAGGTGCAAGTGAAGGAGTGGGGAATCAAACCCGGTTCTCCCAGATAAGAGTCCGTGCACTTAACCACTACACCAAACCACTACACCAAACTGAAGTCTTTCCTCTCCTCAGACCTTGCCTTCCTTAGGCTCCACTCCAAAATCTCCAGGTATTTCCCAACCTGGAGCTGGCAACCCTATACTTACTGTACGTTAGCTAACAGTGCAATTTTAGGATTCAACAAAATTAAACTAAATGTTGGTAAAATGGAAGTAATTTTGGTTGGGAAGGTTTCATTGCAGCTGCAAAATAGGCATTCAGTTTGCTTAGCTTACCTCATAATATGGCCCCCTGTTTTGATCTGGCTGATCCAACCACATGGATCCAAGCTATGGTAATCACAAAACTAGACTATTGCAATGCATTCTACAGGGGGCTACACTTAAAGGGCCTTTCCTCATTCAGTCTTTACTCCTGATTTCCCAGAATCTGAGGTGGTATGCCTTTGATTCAAATCATTTCCTTTCATTCTGCATATGTAATTATTCTTCAGTACTTCGTGATGGAAACTCAAGTCTCTGCAGATTATGCTTTCTGCATACTCATGGAAGAAAGTGTGTTTTAAGCTCTGATTGCTCTTATCCTTTGAAGTAGGAGTAGCCAAGGCACCAGCATGATATTTTCTCTCTTCTTTTTCACAAAGCCCTAGTTGGTGGGAGAAATTCTTCCAGGAAAATTGGAATGACATTGAGTAGATGAAGCATTTCAGTGTTAGCAGGGCAATGTTCACTAACATTATCAATGCTTAGTATCAAATCAAAATGCAAACCATCAATCCATGCATCCATTTTTGTTTTGAGGGGAATGTTTGTGATCAAAGTCTGTTTGGCTTAGAAGTTCGATCCTCCAAACCACTGTGGAGTCTAAACAAATGTAAATGTTCAGCAATTGTCCATGAGGAAACTTGTTATCATGTAAATTGGCCACCTAACATAGACCAAAGAGAAAGAGGTTGAAACAGGGAGGGCAGTGAGTAGGGCTTAAATATTAGCAGAAACACTTCTACTTTAAATAGTAATATTGATTTCAAAATGTAGCAGAATAAAGGTTCACAGCAAAAGCACTTTTGGGAAGTGTGGGGCAACAGTGTGCTGGAAGTGGTCTGAGTGCTGGAAGAAGGAGGAGGAGGAGGATATTGGATTTATACCCTGCCCTTCACTACTCAAAGGAGTCTCAGAGTGGCTTACAAACTCCTTTTCCTTCCCCTCCCCACAATAGACACCTTGTGAGGTAGGTGGGGTTGAGAGAGATCTGACAGAAACTGCTCTTTTTCAAGAACACCTCTGCCAGAACTATGGCTTGCCCAAGGTCATCCAGCAAGTTCAAGTGGAGGAGTGGGGAATCAAACTTGGTTCCCCCAGATTAGAGTCCACACACTTAACCGCTACACAAACTGGCTAAAGGTAGATTCAAGAAGAAGCCCCAACACAAAGCAGCAGTGAAAGCCGGAGGCCATACACAACAGAAGATTGAGATGCACACAGCTACCAAGGAAAAAGACAGGCGCAGAAAAGACCAAAGACAATTTGGAAACTCCAGTTGGTACAGAACACTGTGGGTCAGCTACTATTGGACACTAAGCAGAATCACTCCCATTCTGCAGACAATCAGTTACTGGGTTCGGTTCAATGTTCAGTTGAATTCAGTTCAGTTACTGGGTTCAATTCAATGTTCTAGCTATCACCTACAAAGCCCTTAATGGTTATGGTCTGTTGTGACAGCAGTGCTCATCAGAACAAACCTTCTCAATATGCCACCCTGCAAACAGGTAACATCAGCAACTGCCCATTCACATGCGCTCTCTGTGATGACTCCCATATTACGGAATAGATTTTCTGAGGCTATCACAAAAGCTCCCACACTTTTACTGTTTTGTAGAATGTAAAAAACAATAATGTTCAGGAAGACTGGTATTTTAGAATAATGGATCTGTTTAGGAGTGGACTTCCATAATGGATAGTATTATAAACTGAGAACCTGCAAAGACTAAAATACAAACACAACTAACAGCACATTATATACAAGAACAAAAACATGCTTAAATTATAACAAAATTATAAACTTTTCAGACTTGTTATTTGAATTTTATGAGGCAAATCCATATTTCAGATCAGGTATTTGTGAAGTTTGTTAAATCCACAAAGACTTTTTAGGTACTGTCATGGTTCTATTACACTATTGTAGTAGTATATTTGATTATGGCACTAGATGTATATTAAACACTGGTTGGGTATTTTGCTGACAGTAAACTATAGTTTAATTTAATATAGTAGTTTTTACATATCTACTCAAAATCCTACTTGTTCATTCAACTGGACTCACTCCCAGAAAGGTGTTTTAATTTGAATTATTTATTATTGATGTATTATTATTATTCATAGCTCATATTTATCTCTGAGACTCAAGCCAGATTACAAAATATGATAAAAACAATTCAATCAAACAGCAAAAGTAAAGACAAAACAATGCAGTTGTGTTAGGGATGAAGAACTGGAAAAAATGCAAGCAAACAAAAACTATCTAAGGTATTAAAACAGCCAGTGTAGACAAAGAACTGTCTAAGGCAACAAAACTGTCCAGGTTTAACATACCATACTGAAAAGAGGGATACAATAGTGAAAAACATTGAACTGCAGTATAAAGGGGCTGATAAGTACAATAAATATTACAATCACTACATCTAATTCTCAACATAGCCCCATCTATCATACTTAAATTCAGAGATTGGGGGCTGTAGCTTCTGAAGGGAAATTTTTAAGACTCTGTGGCCTTATAAGCAAGCCCAGATACATTTCAGATTCTTCTGAAAAAAGCCAGGCAGTCCCTGAGCTTGTATTACCAAACTCTGGAAAGCTTCTCAACCTCCAACAAGAAATTATCTAGGGAATTTATTATTTTATCTGCTTTTAGCTCCATTGCATTTATTCCCTTAATAGTTAAAACTTATGTTGAGAAGGGAGGGGGGAAAGCTTCTCACAGTTTGAAATACATTTGCCTTATGAAAATGCATTCCACAATGAGGCTTTGGAGAACAATATATTCTTGATTAAAGAGTGAGGGGTTTCTTTTGTTCATTGCTGCTGCTCATCACTGGCAACCCAGTAAGTCAAGATGGGCAAGGGAGCCCATCAGTACAATGAACCCTGGCTTACAGTTGTTTCATAGTTATTTACGTCTGCCTTCTCATGCATCTAAAAGAGTACTCCTAAGCAGATCTGTTCAGTATTCTATTGAGGTCTATTCAATGAGATTTACTCCCAGGAAAGTGTTGGGGTGGCAATGTAAGAAGTCTAAGGTGCTACTATGGCTTTTCACACATGAGCCTTAAGTCATCTTTAAGTTTCTTTCATGCTGTCTAATATATGGCTATATTACTGAAGAATATTGGCAAAGAACATTTGCAGTAAGTGTATGATGTACAGCCAATATAGGGGTGCGGTCACACCGTCCTTTTGATCGGGGTTCGCCGCTGTTCCTTCCCACATGTAAATTTCACATTCACATGTGCTAATCCACCTCCCATGCCGAAGAAGGCTTACTCTCACAATTGTTCTGGTTTTTCCTGCCCCCTGGAAAATCAAGTATTTTCCTGGCACTTGCACTTTGAATGTGCAATTTCATCCATCTGGACAGCCATCTTTCGCAATGATTGCGATTAGGGCTGTCTGACCGCTCTTCGTGTTTTTTTTTAAAGCTTCTGGTTTGAGCGCTTGAGTAAACATGCGCTTAATAAATCCATTACTAAATGTTATTTTATGTTCATTTCTCTGTTTAAAGAGTCCACCCTTCAGAACATCCATTTTCTCCCTGGGGAACTGATCTCTTTAGTCTAGAAAGGCAGTGGGAACAAGAGGCAGGGCTCCGGCAGCCTGGATGGGGGCCAGCAAGGAGGATGGCGGAGATGGCGGGGCTGAGCCTTTTTTTGTGGGGCAATGGCAGTGGCAGCAGTGGCACCATCCCCCACAGTGGCGGCAGGAGCAGCAGCTGCCCGAGCCTGCCCTGTGGCTGGCAGGATCACCTGGAGGGAGTCGGCGTGGCAGCAGGCGAATGGGTGGTGAAGAGAGGGGCTGGCTGCATCTAGTCAGCCCAACCTGAAGAAAAATGTTCCCAATTAAATTAAAGCAGGAACAAAGCGTGTTTACCTTGCCAGTGTGACCACAGCCTAGGTTTTATAAACTAATTTAAACAAGATCTGCTCTAAACATGACTTGTGAAAATACCTTTATATTTTCAGTGCAATTTATTAATAAGGTCGCCAGCCTTGGGGTGGGGCCTGGAGATCTCCCGCTTTTACAACTGATCTCCAGCTAACGGAGATCAGGTTTCCTGAATAAAATGGCTGCTTTGAATGGTGGACTTTATGGCATTGCACAATACAAATCTGTAATAGTATTTCAAAGTACTCTACCATATTTTGCTCTTCCTATGTCTCAATACCAACCATGAAGAGGCAAGCCTTCCTAATCTCTTAATATACACTCCACTGTTTCTGGTTTTACCAATTAGTGTATCTCTTTGAGAGTTATCAGTCAATTTGTCAGTGAAAAAGCAGAAATGGTTTGCCAAGTCACCAGCTTTACAGAAGAAAGCTGCCGCTGCCTACGCAACATTTTGTAGTCAATCCATCTGAAGAGAGAAGGAAGAGTCTGAACAGTTTTCTGAGGATTCACAAGCAATTGCTTGCTGCTCTTGTGGCAACCATCGATCTCTTACACCTGGGTGCCATTCGATGGCAACACATGGAAACAGATACATTTCCAGGGACAGCCAAAAACTGATCAATCACATTACTGACCCAAAACCAAGAGCTCCATAGGATGCAGAAATACAAGAAATCGTATCATGCTACTGCTAGGTGGGAAGCAGGAAACAGGAGAGGTGAGCTAGGCCAGTTGTGCTCATCTTCTACAGGCTGGCATCTGGCCATTGGAAAGCAGCCAAAGACCTCCAGCCACCCTTGCTCACAGGTTGGATAAGAAGAATGGCTAAAATACATATTTAGTTAAACAGTAGAACAACTGTAGTCCCTAGGAGAGCAAAGGACAGAAATGGTGAAAATTAAAAAGCTAGACATAGCTCAGCTGAAAGCTGTTTAAAACAAGAAAAGTATGCATTTGGTTAAATACAGTAAAACTGTTGTGTTTCCAGAGACCCTCACATGCTTAACTCCTGTTTAATCACTGCTAGCAGTAGACTTGTTCATGCCTGCTAAAAGCTGTTTGGAATTGACATCATTCGAACTACAAGAAAGACATAACTTTCCTACTTCAAGGCAGGACTTGCCAAATCATTACAACAGGAATGGGAGGTTTAACTCATCACAAATATATGCCAAAAAGTAGTTTGCAAAGAAGCTACAATTGTGTAAACATGAGGGAGCCCCAGTGGTGAGGCTATAACTCTGGGGTTGGGAGCAGATCTGGATCTGTGGGAGACTGAATACTTATAAACTACGTGAAGGACTTGTTGGTAGCATGGTAACTTGTCTGCTTGGTATCAAGTTTTTAGACAGCACAGGCTGACCAGAGTTGGGGAGACTCTATGCTTACAGAAATTGTCAGAACCAATGGCATTGAGGGGGGAAAAGGACAGGATAGGGTTCTGGCTTTGATGAGCAAAGGTGAAGGAGGTGAGAAAAATACTGTCAAAGCATGCAGGTACAATAGCAGCTCACAAATCTAATACAGATGTGTTTAGAAGAGAAATCTTATGATGACCCTGGACATAATAATTAAGCATGCTTGAAAAGCAGTTATCCAGCTCAAAGTTTTCCTCTCTCTTTTTTTTTGTACCTGCAACTGCTTTCAATTGTGAGAACAAGAGAAGTTCAACTCAACAAAATATGGACATTTGAAATAAGGTAAATGTGAATGCTTTTTGAAAGTTCTCAGAATCCTTTACTCAAACTTCACATAGATTTAAATAATGCATATCCTTCCCTTCACCTCAGGGCATATCTAACTTCACCAGAATCCAATAAGTTCTGAGCATGTGCCAGCAATGGCAACTGATTGGCTGCCAATTGTGCTGATGAATGAGGAATGCTGCTGACTGCACAGATGCAAAAGTAGTATAAGCACAAAAAACATTCCATTTTAATTTGTGAATTTATCAGCAATTAAATAGTTTTGGGGATTCACTTGAGAAATCTGGACAGGAATTACCAACAGAGAAGTTTGACTTTCATGTATGCTATTTGCTAGGATTGTACTTTAATTAGATAAAATGGGGCATAATGACAAAGGCTTTAGATTTGTCAGACACTGGGGGATATTTTGGGATTATCTTACTTAAATATTTATCTCCCATTTCTCTCAGCAAAGGGATCTCAAAGCAGCACATAGCAATAAGGCAAAACATACAAAACAAAACAATTTAAATAAACTTTAAAAGACTCGCTATGTCTTGAGTCAGCTCAGGACAGGCATGAGCCATGGTCAAACAATGTTTTAACCCTTGCCCTTCAGCTGGCCACCTGTAGCCCCAGCCAAGCTTTAAACTTGGAAACAGGAAAGGAAAACAAAAGCCCAGCTCAGATGTTACAGCTGGCAGTTGTGTTCCTCCCCATATTCCCTCCCTGCCTGAGCCAGTTCAAAAGAGAAGGGCTTCACCTTTTCCACAGTGGGACCAGATTGCTAATGTTTGATATCACTGAGGTCCCACAACAGCTATTAACCTTAGTTCTGAGACAAAAATGACAGAAGCTGGGGAGCATTCAGTTCAGAAAAGCTTATTTCTTGGGTATGGTGATGTAAATGTTTCAGGTGCTCGAAGTTGAGTAGGGTAAGGTAAAACTGGGCAAAGAGCAAACAAAAACTAAATAAATTAAGGGAAATCACACTTAAATTATACTCAAAATGGCCATTTGGACAGGGACACAAAATATATACCTTTGTATGCTGCCACTCAAGTTAATATGAGAAAACTGGACGCCCTATGGCCAAAAGGGGATATAGATTTAGTGGGCATATCTGAAGTGAACAGTAGGATTCAATGGTATATGAACATCCCTGGATGACCCTCATAGGACAGGGCATATTGTTGTTTTTTTGTATATCAAAGATGATATATAAACTCCAAAACATCAGAACATATAAGAGAAACATGCTGTTTTTACCGAGTCACTGGCCTTTTCTGCACTGTCCTTTTAATCCATGTTCACTGCAGCATCCTCAAAGCAATCTTGCACTAAAATTGAATTCAACCTTCTTTTTATTCTGGGTCGTTCCCCCCCATTACCTCCCTTCAGTGGTCAGCCCAGTTTCAGCCTGCTGTTGCCCCAGGTTATTTGGATGCTGTTTTGCCATGGACTTAAATTGCCTTGACTCGAACACTGAGAAAATCAGGAGTGGCAGGCAAATGTGGAAAGGATCTAGGTCAGTTCATTCCTAAACAAAGTTAGGGAGCCAGTTTGGTGTACTGGTTGGGAGTGCAGAGTCTAATCTGGGAGAACTGGGTTTGATTCCCCACGTCTCCACATGCAGCTGCTGGGTGACCTTGGGCCACAGCTCTCTCAGCCCCACCTACCTCACAGGGTGTCTGTTGTGGGGAGAAGAAGGGAAGGAGATTGTAAGCCACTCTGAGTGAAGGGTGGTGTTATGTCCTAAGATCAGGCGTCTGAGCTGGCAAAATGCAGCCGAGCTCCGCTCTCTGAGAACAATAGGGACTAGGCTCCTGAGCTCGCCAGTAAAGAACCAATGGCAGCATTGGTGGGAGATTCAAACCCGCCTATAGGTGTGGGGGGCGTCCCCCCCTTACTGTATATAGTTGGCCTCCGGCCATTACTGTTTGTCTTTTGTCTTGTGTGAAGTACGAATAAACGCGTCTTCTCTTATGTCGTCGTACAAGTCATGAGGCACGAAACCCAGTACTTTACAGTGGCGATGAGGATGGGATTTCAACGCCTTCCCTGACTCCATGAGCAACGACGAGGACAACAAGGCCACCCCCGAGCACCGCATCGCTGACCCTGAGAGCAGCACCACACCACTCGCCGAGCATCGCTGACCCCGAGAGCAGCACCGCACCGCTTGCACCGACGCCCGCCTCCCCAGATGTAGCTATGGCCGCCACGCACGGATTACTTGAGCGCTTCGATCCGTCCCAGCCAGAAACCTGGGACGCATGGGTCGACCAGCTCATGTGCTACATGGACCTCAATGAGATTCGTGACCCTGAGAAAAAACAGTCGCTCCTGCTGAGCTCGTGCGGCACCAACACAGTCCGCCTCGCAAAGAGTCTCTTGGTGCCACGCACGGCCCTGGAGAGCTCATTTGCGGAGATCCTGAACGTCCTCAATGCTTACTTCAGCCCCCGGCCTACCTTCCTGGCCAAGAGGATGGAGTTCCAGAGGCGCGTCCAGGCCCAGGGGGAATCCGCTGCCACCTTCCTGGCCGCGCTGAGGGCGCTCGCGGTGGACTGCGGGTTCCCGAAGGTGGAAGACAACTTGCTAACGCAGCTCGTGTGGGGCCTGGTGGACTCCAAGCTGCGGCACAAGTTGATTGGAAACCGGCGGCTCACCCTGGACGAGGCCATCGACACTGCAACTGCACACGAGGCTGCCGAAGGGGAACGCCCGGCCGCGGCTGCCCATGCGGTCGGGAGGGGTCCCAGCCCCGGGAACTCGGACACCGAAGAGGTCTACTCCCTCAGACCCCAACACTGCCGGCCGGCGCAGGCCCAGCAGGCCAACAGGGAGCAAGGCAAGCCTCCCGGCAACTGGACCGTGTGCGCCAGCTGCGGGGAAGGCCATGGGAGGGAGACCTGTAAGTTCTGGGATGCTGTCTGTCACGGGTGTGGAAAGCAGGGACACCTCGCACGGGTCTGCCGGTCCAAGGGCCCCCGGAACTCGAGATCGTCGCCCCCACTGCACCGCGCACCGTCCACGAGACGACGGAAGAGGTCACCGAGCTGTACCACCTCACAGATCAACCGCTACAGGTACTACGCCTCCCCAACCCCAATCTCTCCTCCACCCCGAAGATCCAAGTAAACGTGCGGATTGAGGGGTCCCCCTGCTGCATGGAGGTGGACTCGGGATCGGCTGCATCCATCATTTCCATGGACACCTTAAAAAAGCTTTGCCCGTCCAGGGGACCCCATCTACGTCCATCGCCGCTTAGCTTGGTGGACTTTCAAAAGAACCCTGTCCCCATCCGGGGAGCCGGCACTTTCTGAGCGCAATACCGAGACTTTGAGGGGAACTTGGACTTGGTGGTGGTGGAGGGAAACCTTGTGAGTCTCCTGGGGTGAGCGTGGTTCGAGGCCCTAGGCATTATGATTGGGGGAGTGAATAAGTGCGGGATGCGGGACTGGGGGACGGTATGCAAGGAGTTCCCCGAGTTCTATGATGGAGAGCTGGGATGTTATAAAGGGGCCCCAGTGTTGCTTCACTTAGACCCGACAGTGACGCACCGTGCCCCTGGCCCTCCACCCTAAAATAGAGGCAGAACTGGACTGGTTGGTGGCCCAGGAAGTCCTAGAGCCCGTCCCTAATGCATGTTGGGAAACCCCGATTGTGACACCAGTGAAACCAAACGGGGAAATCCGCATCTGCGCAGATTACAAGTGCACTATTAACCAGGCACTTCAGGCGCATGCATACCCTGTACCCGTAGTAAGCCACGTCTTGGCCACACTGGCGGGGGCGCGCATATTTGGAAAGCTGGATCTCACGCAGGCGTACCAGCAGCTCCCTGTGGATGAGGCCACAGCCGAGGCACAAACTATAGTAACACACCGGGGGGCCTTCAGGGTAAAGCGGCTGCAGTTCGGGGTCAGTGTGGCCCCAGGGATCTTCCAGAATCTAATGGACGATTTGTTAAAAGGGATCCCTGGCGTGATGCCACTCTTCGACAACGTCCTCATCGCCGCGGCCACCCCGCAGAGCTTCGCTGCCCGTCTCCGAACTGTCCTGGGATGCTTCCAAGCCGCGGGGCTAAAGGTGAAACGGGAAAAGTGCCTCCTCGGGGTGCCGGAGGTGGAGTTCTTGGGGTACTGGGTCGATGCAATGGGCCTGCATCCAGCGAGGGACAAGGTGAAGGCCATCGTGGAGGCCCCCGCCTCGAAGTCCAAGGCGGAGCTCCAGGCGTTCTTAGGCCTCCTGAACTTTTATCACGCCTTTCTCCCACACAAAGCCACCGTGGCGGAACCCCTACACAGACTGCTGGATAAGGTGACGCCTTGGGCATGGGGAGCGAGGGAGGAGACGGCATTCCGGGGGGTTAAGACACTATTGATCTCGAATGCTGTACTCGCCTACTTTGACGAAAAGCTCCCGGTAATCCTTGCATGTGATGCATCGCCATATGGGGTCGGGGCGGTCTTGGGCCACAAACTACTGGACGGGAGGGAAGTTCCGGTGGCTTACTATTCCCGCACACTGTCCCTTTGGAGCGAAATTACGCACAAATAGACCAGGAGGGCTTGGCCCTGGTGGCGGGGGTAAAAAAATTCCATAACTTTGTGTATGGGCGGCCCTTCACGCTCGTAACCGATCACAAGCCGCTCCTGGGACTGTTCGCGGCGGACAAACGCCGCAGGTACTGTCGCCCCGGGTGTTGCGCTGGTCCTTGTTTTTAGCGGGCTATCAGTACCGGTTGGAGCATCGGCCGGGCAAGGTGCTGGGGCATGCCGACACCCTTAGCCGCCTGCCGCTGCCGCAAACGGGGGAGGACCCGGCCCCAGCTCCCGCGGTATTGTTGATGGAGGAGCTTCCCAACCCCCCCCTTCAGGCTGCAGACGTGGCCGCCTGCTCGTCCCGAGATCCTATTCTCTCCCGGGTCCTAAACTGGGTGGTGAGGGGATGGCAAGCGGAACCGGCCGGGCCAGAGTTCACGGCATACAAAGCCAGGAGGGAAGAGTTATCCGCCTTGAAAGGATGCTTACTATGGGGGGACAGGGTGGTCATCCCGGGGCCCATGAGACAAGGGGTTCTAGAAACGCTTCATGAGGCCCACCCTGGCATTGTACGAATGAAAGCTCTGGCAAGGAGCTACGTGTGGTGGCCCAGGATAGACTCAGAAATTGAAACCTGGGTCCGGGGGTGCACACAGTGCCAGGAGATCCGCCCCAATCCCCCGAGCGCGCCAACACAAAGCTGGGAGTCCACCCACAAGCCGTGGTCACGCTTACACGTCGACTTTGCCGGGCCGTTCCAGGGGCTCCAGTTCTTGGTAACGGTAGACTCCTACTCTAAGTGGGTAGAAATAAGTCCAGTGTCTACCACCTCTGCTAAAGCGGCAATAAAGGCCTTGCACAAAATATTCGCTACACACAGCTTGCCAGACACGATCGTGTCGGACAACGGGGCCGCATTCACATCTGTGGAGTTCCAAGCATTCCTCGCAAGGAACAATCAAGCATATATGCTCTGCGCCCTTCCACCCGGCAACAAATGGCCAGGCGGAGAGGATGGTCCGCACCGCCAAAGAAGCCCTGAGCCGCATAACTGAGGGGGAGTGGGAGTTCTGGCTGGCCCACTTCCTCCTCACACAGCGCACCACCCCGAACCCCATCTCCGGGCATTGCCCAGAACTATTGATGGGCTACCGCCCCGCTACCCTATTGGACAGGCTCCATCCGGACCGAGCCCCAGAAAGCTGGTCGAAACCCAGGAGGCGCCCAGGAGCTCAGTGGCTGGCTGGTCGCATTCTCAGACCCACCGGGCCAGTTTCATATGAGGTCCTGGCAGACGGGGACCGGGTCCTCCGTAAGCACGTGGACCAACTCCGGAGGCGGCAAGACCCCGACATAGGTATCAAGGCCCTGCTACCGGAATGCACCAAGGCCGCCCCAGCACCCGATCGGCCGCAGGCGCCACTAGCGGAACAAGCGCCAGAAAGACCACAGAGCGTGGAGGGGGTCCCAGAGCAAGCTGAGCTGCCTCCATTGCCGCCGCCGCCGCCACCGAAAACCCAAGCTCCTAGTACGGTAGGACCACCCGAAGGGGGCCCCGCCAGTCCAGTGCTGGCCCCCCGAAGATCATTAAGAGAACGGAGGCCACCAGCCTACCTAAAAGACTACATCACCAGATAGGAGACAAACTATGGGGGGAGGGGTGTTATGTCCTAAGATCAGGAGTCTGAGCTGGCGAAATGCAGCCGAGCTCCGCTCTCTGAGAATAATAGGGACTAGGCTCCTGAGCTCGCCAGTAAAGAACCAATGGCAGCATCGGCGGGCGATTCAAACCCGCCAATAGGTGTGGGGGGCGTCCCCCCCCTTACTGTATATAGTTGGCCTCCGGCCGTTACTATTTGTCTTGTGTGAAGTACGAATAAACACGTCTTCTCTTATGTCGTCGTACAAGTCATGAGGCACGAAACCCAGTACTTTACAGGTGGGGTATAAATCCAATATCCTCTTCTTCTTATAGCCTTCTGAGCCCACTGACTTCAATGGATTTAGAACTCTGCTTAAGAGTTGTACTGTGTGGTGGCACAGAAGTATAAAAAAATTACTACTAGAAACTGTACTATTGTCCTATCCTTAACAAAAGCCTTGAGATGGAGAATGGGATCAGAAAGAAAATCAAAAGATACCACCATACTGGGAAAGGTAAAGAAAAATACACCAAAATGTACTTCTCAGCGGATAAAAATGTACTGTTTGGGGCTTTTTAGTTTAGAAAAAACAAGATGACTAAAGGTGAAGTTTATAAAAATACATCACACTTAGCTACCTATTGATTTACTGGACAATCAAAAGAAGATCCTTCTTCACAAAATGCATAATTAACTTAATGAATGTGTTGCCAATGATGTTGTGATGTTTGGGAATTTTAAAGAGGATTAAACATATCATGGAAGACCTAATGATAGCTATTAGGTGACTACTAAACAGAACTTCCATGTCCATACATGCAACGGTATGCAGAGTTACTCCAGTTTAAGCCCACTGAAATCAACAGACATGGAATGAATTAATGCTATTCATTGAAAATATTTATATACTCCACCTTTCTTCCAATACAGCCAGAATCCTGATGGGTGACAACAATAGCAACAATACAAAAAAAATCTATTACAACAATTAAAACATGATAACTCTGCACAGGCTTGCATTATAAGAATAATATCAGATGTGGAAGGCAAGCAACAAGAGAGTGACTTTATATTCATGTGCTGCTTATGAGCTTACAGGAAGCATTTGTTTGTCCACAGTCATAAGTAAAATGCTGGGTTGAATGACCTTTAACAAAATCCAGAATGACTTTTCTTACATTTAAATCAGTGATAGCAGTTGAAAGGCTCTCAGCTAGAACAGACAGGGCCTAGAAACAGCGTGCCTCAAACAGTGGAGAGCAACTGTTAGTCACTTAGAACGGGCCATGGTCCTGGGCGTAGAGTTCAGAGAACCTAGCTAAATGCCCAAGGCTGGAGGATCCATTCAGGGTTGAGGCTGTTCTTTTGGTGCAAACGGTGGTGGGCTGGGGCAAGGCCGTTTCGCAGGGCAACTGGCTGAGAAATGCCCCTCTCTGCCACAATTTGGGCAGATGTTTTGACACCAGCATCTTGCCTTCTACTCGGGGATCAGGTGAGGTTATGCAACTCCCAGTTGCATGGGCTCACACTCTTCTCCTCCTGTGCTGGAGGTGGCCAGGAACGGCAGGGGAGCCAGGCGGCGAGAAGTGGGTGGCAGGCAGTTGCTGCTCTGGGTTTGGCGTCGACCCTCTAGGTGGCCATCAATATGGAGGCACAAGGTGATCAGCCCTTGCAGTGTGGGGGATCGTTCTACCCTTGCCAATTCATGCAGGACCTTGTCTGCCAGTCCCTCCATATACTGGTCTATGAGTGCAGCCTCATTCCAGGTTAGGTTTTGGGCCAGTAGTTTGAACTCAGTGGAATACCAAGCCACTGAGTCCTTGCCTTGCTTCAGGGTCCGTATTTTCCTGTTGGCGGCTGCTGCTTGCTGGAGGTTGGCAAAGTTGGTAGACAACTGAGCAAGGAAACCAGTATAATCAGTCAACAGTGGTGACTAGAACACAAGTAAGGGTGTGGCCCACCTAGCTGCCTGTTCCTTGAACAGACTAATGATGAAGCACACCTTCGTTTTGTCATCAGGGAAGTCTCTAGCATGTTGCTCAGTGTAGAGTTTACACTGTGCCAGAAAGGCTGGAAACTCCTCCACATCACTGCCAAACTTAGGCGGGCTTACCGGGCATTTGGATGGTGCAACGGTGGCGACAGCGGCTTGCTGTAGTTGTTGCTGTTGCAGGTGAGCAACCAGCTGTGTGAGGTGCTGCACCTGGTGTAGCAGGTCTGTCAGTGTGTCAGAGCCACCACTTGCCCCTCCTTCCATCTTGTGGAGTGAGTATGGGTGGAAGCAATCTGTCATGGGCTGGGGTGCCAGTCAAAGGGAGTCCAGAACAGGCCAAGAAGACAGTGCAAAGTCCAAAACTAAGCTGGGGTCAGGAGCCAGAAACACAGAGCCAAGTCCAAAATCACTAACCAGAAGCATAGTTCAAAGCCAAGCCAGGGTCAAGAGCCAGGAACATAGAACCAAGTCCAAAGCCAGGGGGTTCGAAGGTCTAGGTGCAAGGGCTGAGCCAAAGTGGATGCAAGGGGCATGAAGCTGACTCATTGCTTCCGCAAAGAGTACTACCCAGAGTGTGGAGTTAAATGCTGCTACCAGTTAGCCAGCTGCATGATCACCCTGGCTCCTGTTAAAACTCTGGGCTAGCTGAGCATCTTCCCTGTAGCCTGGCCTCTCATTGCCTGGTTGCTAAGTTTTGCTGCAGTCGCTCCCTTAAACCAGTCACAGTGGGGGTCAGTCAGAAGGACTTTCAGCTTGTAGTTCTTCCTCCTTATCTATGCCAGATGTGAAGAATGTTGATACAACCAACTGCCAGCCATCCTCCTCTGCTGCTTCAGAGGGGCCAGCTGTGGCTTTTGCAAGATCTGGCAGCTCTGTCAGCTCTCCCTCATCCATGCCCATGACATAACATTCTCTACATGGGGCTGCCCTTGTCCCAAATCCGGAGGCTTCAGCTGGTGCAGAATGTAGCGGCCAGACTGTTTTTGGGTCTGCCCAGGTGGGAGCACATTCATCCTGCACTAAAAGCACTGCACTGCCTGACTGTAGCATACTTGATTTGCTTCAAGGTGCTTACCTTTAAAGCCCTTTATGGTCAGGGGTCTACCTACCTGAGGGACAGCCTTTCCCCATATGTTCCCCAGAGAGCACTGCTGTCAGGATCCCAAAACCGTCTGGCCCTTCCAGGCCCCAAAGATGTCAGGCTGGCATCAACTAGGGCCAGGGCCTGTTTCAGCAGCGGCTCCACACTGATGGAATGAGCTTCTGGAAGACCTCAGGGCCCTGTGGGACCTTTTACAGTTCTGCAGGGCCTGCAAGATGGAGCTCTTCCACCAGGCCTTTAGTTAAGGAGCTGCACTCAACACACTAAGGCCCTGTGCCCAATACCACCACCAACAGCTTGAGTTTTGCTGATTCTAACATCAAATACTGACTACATTTACTAGAATGTTGATGCTGCTCTGCTTTTGCCATCGAATTTGTTTACTAGCACCTTATGTTGTGTTTTTAAGCTTTTACCTATATTGTTTTAGCTACAGTATTTTATGTAAGCCGCCCTGAGCATGCTTCAGTGGGGAGGGTGGGGTTTAAATAAATAAATAAATAAAATAATTACAGTAAATGCAAGTGTACAGTGTACACTTGATTGTTCTTTGCATATTTGTTGAGTAATCCTCATGTTATAGTCAATGCACATACAGCTGAATATGTGAAACAAACCCCACATTTATCCAGGTACTATCCTTGCTTTCCTCCCTCATGGATCACTGCCTTGTCGTGGCGAGGGGGCTTGCGTGGTTCGATGAGGCTGTGGGCTATGCCATGGAGGGCCACCCAGGACGGACAGGCCACAGCAGAGAACTCAGACCAAGCGTGATCCCCCTGGAGAAGGAAATGGCAACCCACTCCAGTATCTTTGCCAAGAAAACCCCATGGACAGTAACAAAAGGCTAAAAGATATGACGCCGGAAGATGAGCCCCTCAGGTCGGAAGGTGTCCAATATGCTACTGAGGAAGAGCAGAGGGCAAGTACGAGTAACCCCAGAAAGAGTGAAGCGGCTGGGCCAAAGCCGAAAGGATGCTCAGTTGTGGATGTGTCTGACGGTGAAAGGAAAGTTCGATGCTGCAAAGAACAATACTGCATAGGAACCTGGAATGTAAGGTCTATGAATCAAGGTAAGCTTGACGTGGTCAAAAATGAGATGGCAAGAATGAACATCGACATCTTGGGAATCAGTGAACTAAAGTGGACAGGAATGGGCGAATTTAACTCAGAAGACCATTATATCTACTATTGTGGCCCGGAATCCTGTAGAAAAAATGGTGTGGCCTTTATAGTCAACAAGAGAGTGAGAAAGGCAGTACTGGGATACAATCTGAAAAATGACAGAATGATCTCAGTCCGAATCCAAGGCAAACCATTCAATATCACAGTAATCCAAGTCTATGCCCCAACCACTGCTGCAGAAGAGGCTGTAATGGACCAGTTCTATGAAGACCTACAACAGTTCATAGAACTAATACCAAAAAATGATGTCCTCATCATCATAGGGGACTGGAATGCTAAAGTAGGAAATCAAAAGGTAACCGGAATAACAGACAAGTTTGGCCTTGGAGAACAAAATGAAGCAGGGCAAAGGCTAACAGAGTTTTGTCAAGAGAACACGCTGGTCATAGCGAACACCCTTTTCCAACAACCTAAGAGGCGTCTCTACACATGGACATCACCAGATGGGCAACACCGAAATCAGATTGACTATATAATTTGCAGTCAAAGATGGAGAAGCTCTATCCAGTCAGTAAAAACAAGACCTGGAGCTGACTGTGGCTCAGATCATGAGCTACTCATTGCAAAATTCAGACTTAAATTGAAGAAAGTTGGGAAAACCACAAGGCCATTCAGATTTGACCTAGATCGCATCCCCGATGAATATACAGTAGAGGTGAAGAATAGGTTTAAGGGACTAGATTTGATAGACAGAGTGCCTGAAGAACTATGGACAGAGGTCCGTGACATTGTAAAGGAGGCAGCACTCACCGCCATCCCAAAGAAAAAGAAATGCAAAAAAGCAAAGTGGCTGTCTGATGAGGCTTTACACATAGCAGAGGAAAGAAGGAAAGCTAAAGGCAACGGTGAAAAGGAAAGATTTGCCCAACTGAATGCAGATTTCCAGAGAACAGCAAGGAGAGATAAGGAGTCTTTCCTGAATGAACAATGCAAAGTAATAGAAGAAAACAATAGATTGGGAAGGACTAGAGATCTGTTCAAGAAAATTGGAGAAATCAAGGGAACGTTCCATGCAAAGCTGTCCATGATAAAGGACAAAAACGGTAGGGACCTAACAGAAGCAGAAGAGATTAGGAAAAGATGGCAAGAATACACAGAAGAACTATACAAGAAGGACCTCAATGTCCTTGACAACCACGATGGTATAATCACTGACCTCGAGCCAGACATCCTGGAAAGCGAAGTTAAATGGGCCTTAGAAAGCATTACTAACAACAAAGCTAGTGGAGGTGATGGTATCCCAGCTGAGTTATTCAAAGTCTTAAAAGAAGATGCTGTTAAAGTGCTGCACTCAATTTGCCAACAAATTTGGAAAACACAACAGTGGCCACAGGATTGGAAAAGGTCAGTTTACATTCCAATCCCAAAGAAGGGCAATGTCAAGGAATGTTCAAACTATCGCACAATTGCACTCATTTCACACGCTAGCAAGGTCATGCTCAAAATCCTACAAGCTAGGCTCCAACAGTACGTGGATAGAGAATTGCCAGAAGTACAAGCTGGGTTTCGAAGAGGTAGAGGAACTAGAGATCAAATTGCCAACATTCGCTGGATTATGGAGAAAGCAAGAGAGTACCAGAAAAACATCTACTTCTGCTTCATTGACTATGCTAAAGCCTTTGATTGTGTGGATCACAATAAATTATGGCAGGTTCTTAAAGAGATGGGAGTACCGGACCACCTTACATGTCTCCTGAGAAACCTGTATAAGGGTCAAGAAGCAACAGTTAGAACCAGATATGGAACAACTGATTGGTTTAGCATAGGAAAAGGAGTACGACAAGGATGTATATTGTCACCTTGCTTATTTAATTTATATGCAGAGTACATCATGCAAAATGCTGGCCTGGATGAATCACAAGCGGGAGTTAAGATTGCTGGGGAAAAGATCAATAACCTCAGATATGCAGACGATACCACTCTGATGGCAGAAAGTGAAGAGGACCTAAAGAGCCTCTTGCTCAGGGTCAAAGAGGAGAGCGCAAAAGTGGGCTTGAAGCTCAACATCAAAAAAACTAAGATCATGGCTTCTGGCCCCATCACTCCTTGGCAAATAGAAGGGGAAGTCGTAGAAGTAGTGACAGACTTCACGTTCCTAGGATCCCAGATCACTGCAGATGGTGACTGCAGCCATAAAATTAAAAGACGCCTGCTCCTTGGGAGGAAAGCGATGGCAAACCTAAACAGCATGATAAAAAGCAGAGACATCACCTTGCCAACAAAAGTCCGCATGGTCAAAGCAATGGTATTCCCCGTAGTAATGTATGGCTGCGAGAGTTGGACTATAAGGAAGGCCGAGCGCCGAAGAATAGATTCTTTTGAACTATGGTGCTGGAGAAGACTCTTGAGAGTCCCTTGGACTGCAAGGAGATCAAATCATTCAATCCTAAAAGAAATCAACCCTGACTGTTCCCTGGAAGGCCAGATCCTGAAGCTGAAGCTCAAATACTTTGGCCACCAAATGAGAAGGGAGCATTCACTGGAGAAGACCCTGATGCTGGGAAAGATTGAAGGTCAAAAAAGAAGGGGATGGCAACGGATGAGATGGTTAGACAGTGTCATTGATGCAACGAACATGAAATTGAGCAAACTTCAGCGGACAGCGGAAGACAGGAGGGCCTGGCGTAATCTGGTCCATGGGGTCGCAAAGAGTCGGACTCGACTGTGCGACTGAACAGCAACATCCTTGCTTTCATTTGTAAACATGAGTATGCTCTTTCTTACAAACAGATATACACATGCAGGGCTCTTTTTGTAGCAGGAACTCCTTTGCATATTAGGTGACACACCCCTAATGTAGCCAATCCTCCAAGAGCTTACAGAGCTCTTCTTACAGGGGCTACTGTAAGCTCTTGGAGGATTGGCTACATTAGGGGTGTGTCGCCTAATATGCAAAGGAGTTCCTGCTACAAAAAGAGCCCTGTAACACATGTATAGGCACTGTAAAATGTGGGGCTGTTAAGCTTCTGGTGGGGTGGGGGATCCCCCAATTCCTATTGCCTGCAGCTGCTTCAAACAGCAGCAGGGAAAGCAGGGTTTTAAAAAATAATGTAGCCTCATATACTTGCTGGGAGTTTTTACTGGAAGTGACAATGGGATCACTGGAAACTCTATGGCACTCTTTGTCACTTCCGGTAAGAACTTCTGGTAAATACATGAGGCTGCTAACAACATCATCATAGGAATTTAAAATCAGCTGTAAATCCAATTGAGTTCAATAGGACTTGCTCCCTAATACATTGATTTAAGATTGCAGTAGGAGGTTAACATGGATAAGTGGCACCTTCTCCTTTTCCTTCACAAAGCAGCTTCTCATATAGTAAAAGACACACATGCTATCACTCAGAATTAAAAGTCCAAATTTTCTTAATGTCATGATTAATCTCCATATTATAAAAAGCAACGTGTAAAGCATCTTTTAAACATTTTCCCTTCATTTAGTTCTTAATAACATGCTTACTGCTCATTATGAATTTCAAAAGTTTGCCACATTCCCTTTTATGCTTTAACCTTTAGATAGTGTTACTCATAACAAATACTTTGCAACAAGATTGTTCATTACTTTTTAAAAAAGGTCATTTTAGCATTTGCTTATGAATATGTATACTCTA
Source organism: Gekko gecko (assembly GCA_029375565.1). NCBI lineage: Eukaryota > Metazoa > Chordata > Lepidosauria > Squamata > Gekkonidae > Gekko > Gekko gecko. The sequence continues at coordinate 127,931,974 of JAPDNY010000009.1, forward strand.
TGATACAGGAAAAAAGAAAATATGGCCCATTTAATCAATGCAAAAGCAATATAGGTTTTTCTTCTGAAATCATTTGCATGGTGAATGCAAGTTCGCCACACTGAGCAATGGTCTTAGAAGCAAAATAAAGTGAAAAACGTTAGAAATCAACAATACAAGACAAAATTGGTGATAATATCAATTTCCCACTAGATGGCACTGCAGTTTTGGATTAGACCACCAGAAAAGAGAATTCTTGTTAATGATTTTGATATTTGCAATCAATCATAGAATCGTTTTAATTTGTTAGCAACCAGCTAGATCTGGATAAATGGACATGATCATTAATTAATTATTTTTCAGCTGGTAAAAGCAAGTTAATGTCTACATTTTGCCACTGCAGGAATACAGCTGCCATAGTATAATTGTGAAAGAACCTGCTTGGGTAGTAAGGGAGAATGAAAAGAATGTGATGCTGCACATCTATTAGCTGGAGTAATGGAAGTCAGGCTCTTGCCCTGAGTACCATATTTATAATCACTATATGCACAAGTGCAATTAATAGAAAACTACTGGAAATGCTTAATCACACAAAACACATAGAATGGCCTTAGAAGGGTATGGCTTTATTTAGGATGATCCTGTATAAACATGTTACATGTTCCAACCAAGTAATCTGGAAAAACACATCCCCACCGATTTATCAAACCCGCTTTCCGCAATTTAGGTTATTGCTCTCTCATGCCTCTACCACTTATTATTAAGCAGGCTGGGGCAATGCCTATTTCTTCTTATCCATCCCCAGTAAATCACTACTCCTAATTTATTCCTGAATTTGCTTTTTGGAAATGTTAACATGACTTGCTTCAGTTGTTATTCTTCCTTTTTCAGGGTTCAGTTCTCTCATTCCAGGATCTGTAGAACTTAAATATTAGAGCAGGAAGGGATTTTCCTTGACTCCAGTGAACATGACAGATTAGGAAGTGGGCCTTGGGCAGGAATCCTTGGTATGAAAACTGAGATGTAAATTACATGTGTATTCTCCTTTGGTCTGTAAAATGTTATTTCACTGCACTACTGAAATGTCCAAGCCTTATATATGTCCATTTCAGTGTACAAGAATTCTCCTGCCTCTACACAACCCCACTGGGATCTTTTTGAGTTCAAGAATGGACTACTCGGTTCCTTCCCCTCTTATTACTGGCCTAAATCTTCCCTTATTACACCACTGAACATTATTTTTAAGTTGGTAAAGAAATATTTAATACTAACATAGACTTATTTAAAGCATCATGGTGAAGGCTGCCGCTGGTTTACTGATTCATGGGTATTTTTCGCAATCAAATCTGTAGCTGGCTATTTCATTTCACAGCTTTAGCTGGCATTAATACCCCTCTTTCTTTTATTAGAAAAAAATCTGTCTGGAGACAAAGATTCATGAAACTGTATGCTAATGGCTCCAGAAAATTGTGAGCAGAAGATTAAGGGCATGAAAATCATGTATCTAACTCCTACAGTGGCCTTTCCATGCATATCGAGTCTCCAGAAAAAAAATATTTAGAAGCAGGGCTCATTTCCTGCAGGAGCGCACAGGAGCGAAGCTCTGGCAGTAAGGAGCCCAGGGGGCGGGTACATGCAGAAAGCCCCACCCCTGCTCCCAGCAGCCCCCTCACCTTTCCTGGCCTGCTGGTTGACCCAGCAGAGCACTGCTGTGAGCTGGCCCTCGAGCTGCTCCGCCAGTGCCTGGGCAATGGCACCCAGCCCACCCAGGCTCTGCCTGTCCTCATGCAAGCCCTGGTGCAGCACCTCTGCAAGGTGGGCCCCAGTGACTCCCGTGAGGCCTGTGAGGAGTTCTGCCCTGGTCTCCTGCACCTACTTGGCCTCCTTCTGTACCTCTGCCCCACCAGCACCCTGGCCCCCTGCCTGCTTGAGGCTATGTGCTCGACCCATGAGCAGCCACACACTTTCCTGCACTTGCCGACCATCCAAAAGAGTCCAGTGGCACCTTTAAGACCAAGGTTTCTTCAGGTACAAGCTCTCCCTCCTCTGTGAGGGCAGATCTGTGCGTTCCCCCCCCCCCATAGCTAGCAATCCAAAACAGTCCAGTGGAGCCTGAGTGGTGGGTGTTGCCTTCTGACACACTTCCGGTGATGTCAGGGTGTGTGGCATATGCAAATAAGGTATGCTAATGAGTTATGCCAATGAGCTCCTGCACCTCTTTTTCTACAAAACGACCCATTTAGAAGCTTAAATATATCAATATGTTTCTGCATGTGCAGATGTCAGACTAAAACCAGTATACGAAAAGGAAAAAAAGTAGCAATCAACTGAGGCAAGGAAGGAATGTGTGCTGTGGGAGGGTTGAGGGAGAGGAAAGCAAGCAAGCAACAAGAGGGTTAAAGGGTGGGATGTGCTACCCTGAGACCTTGTACGTGGTCATTCACACATGCACCCCCAACTCTGGGCCTCTTGGAAATCTGAACTTTTCACATATACAGATTACAGATTGGTGCAGTATTTACCCATAAAATAATGAGACCACTGTTTTAAAAGGACTAATATTTATTAACTACAAAGGGATAGGTCAAAGGAAAGACAGAAAGGAAATTTAAAAAGCAGTTGGCAATCAAAACATTTGGCAAGTCAACATACTTCAAATATCCACTTTGGTGAGTCCTAATTTGACAAGTCTTTGATAAATAAGATGCCAATTATGCCTCACTCATGGCTAATCTATGAGAGAGTTGTGTGGCTCTATGCATGTTCCTCAAGAACATGAGAGAAAGAAGTCTAAATTAGAGAGGGAAAGAGAATAAGGAGGCATGGGGGATCATGGCTCCAGTCCCTGGATTTAAGCATCCAGATTAGGGGTGTGCATTCAGTATATACCAAGCCAAATAAATAGTGAATAATAATTTATTGGTATTGTTCAGGTATTTATTCAGCTGACTCATATTCTCCAATCTGATTCAGCTACCAATACAGTTGGCCCAAATAAAAGCCAATATTATTTGGCTTTTATTTGAGCCAGCTAGATTGCTGAGTCATGCTACAGCTGCCACTTGTACCACCGAGTCTGACAGCCTGACCAGGGAATTTGGAGAAAGCAGCAGGGGTGAGGCCATGCCTAGGGGTGCACCAGCAGTGCCTCAGAGCCTGGCAGGCCCAGTGCATACCTCAGAAGGGAGGTATGAGTGTTCCCAGCTTCCTTTTTTATGTGCTTAGCTGAGCAGCCCCTTTTTCTTCTTTGTTTCTGTCTGTCCCCTCAGTTGTTTAAATGTATACAGATATATTCTGACACAGCCTAGGATGCTGAGAAACCAAAAAACCCTTCATTGATTTATGTCTGATTATGGCACATGAGAGGCTGATGTTAATTCACAACACAAACTGTTTTATTTCACTTTTATGGGGAAATGGTCATGTCAAGGGGGTTTCAGTTTTAAACTTGGCAGATGAAAAGGCAACAGGAATGAGGAAAACTTCATATAACCATATACAATAATCTGTTACAAAAATGTAGCTGTTCTGTTCTTTCTAACTTTTGAGAGAGTTCACTTGATTATCTCTCCTTAGTTAAACAGGCATGAGCTTATCTGTCACAAGATTAATAGTCTGTGGAGGCAGGAATATACATACAAGTCCCAATTTTCCTTAACACCTGATAAGGATTACTCCCCTTTCCTAGGTGCTATTTCCCTCAGGGAGGGCTACTGGTTCTACTTCCATATTTCAGGAACTTCTGTGATCCTTCACTCTTCTTAACAGCTAATCTCAACTGCCACTCCCTCAGGTCAACAGTGGAATTCCATTCAAACCACCTGTCAAACAGGGTTCTCAGACCGGTATAATGCATCAGCCATTAGTTATCCATTACGGGAGGCTGGGGTCAAGCAGCAGCTTCATCTGGGAACAGAACAGAGGAGGAGGCTGACAGTCGCTTGGGCCTCCTGGCGCCTGTGCAGGCCGATACAGCAGCCTCATATAGCCTCAGGGGAGGGGGTAGGAGAGGTGAGGGCCCAGACAGGTAAGGTATGGGGCCCTTCAGTCCCTGTGGATCTGCCCCTGAGAACGCAGTGAGGGAGTCTAGGGTGAGCCCAGCCCAGGGAAAGCCAAGGAGGAACTGCCAGCACATCTTTGCTGCAAAAGGTTTGGCACAAGCCTGGAGAGAGAAGGCTCAGGATGCAGTTGAATCTTCTTCCTCTCCCTAAACTGAGGCCCAACCCTTTGGCCTGCTAAAGAAAGAACACTGGAGGGTGTGTCTGCCCTAGATTCTGGCCTACAGGAGTCAGAGCCTGACAATGTGGTATAACAAAGGGGATTGCTAAATTAATTTGTGTTAACTTGAGCAAAACCTTTTATAAACCAATGTACATATCATATGAAACACCATATAAATTAAGTAAATCAATTTTGTCCTTTGTGATAGAAACTATGCTGTGCTGTGTAATTATTATGAAAAAGTTAGCAATTATGTAATTTCTCCCCTCTTGGGTATGGTCCCAGGTCATTCAGCAGAACACTTAGATATGCTTTTTTCTTATTAGGGAGAATGTACACTAGAGGTGGCCATTTGGCATAAACCGAGCTGAAAAAAATACCCCCAAAATACCTTACCAGTATTTTGGGGGTATTTTTTTATGCTGGTTTTAAATTGGGGCTGCATTTCAGCTATCCAAAATGTCCAAGCCCTGAAAATCCTGAAAATATTCAGAATTTTCAGGACTGCTGGATAGCCAAACTTAAAGGGCATTTAAAGGGATCACAGTCCCTTTAAATGCCTTCTCCATGTGACTCTACGGTGAGTGAACTCTAAAGGCATTTAAAGGATTCACATTCCCTTTAAATGCTTTCTGGGTTAACTCACCACTTGGAAGTGGTTAAAGGGACTGCAATCCCTTTAAATGTCTTTGGAGTTCACTTGCCATGGAGTTGCACAGCTTGGAGAAGGCATTTACAGGGATCACAAGCCCTTTAAATGCTCTTTTCCCCTCCACTGGAAACAATGGAGGATGGGGGCACCTTCTCCTGGGGCCCATAGAATTGGATCCCCTGGTTCAATCTTTTTGAAACCTGGAGGGATTTTTTTTTGAGGAGAGGCAATGGAGGAAAAAAGGACAAAATTGGCCATTTGAAGGGATGTGTTCATAATGACTCTCAAAGATTGCTGAAGGTAAAATGTTGGAACGTGCTAAATGTTAGAACACGCTCCTTTATTTTTATACATTTAAGTTTTTTAATAGCTTGCACAAAGTTTATTTGCTGCAACATAATCTATACTGCAAATATCTGTACTGCAAATCATTTGTTTCACTAATACCTGGGCCTTCTTCAGATTGTAAAACTGATGCCAGGGTACAAAACCCAGCATTTCTTGGATTACAATTCCCTTCCATTTGCTCAGAAAAACCCATCTTTCAATACTAAAGAGGCAGAATTAGAGGACAGATCTCTATGGCAAATAGCCAGAAGTTTATGGCCACAACCCTCACAATAGCTGTTAATGAACACAATCCCACTTGAAGACTCATAACTGCCACTAAATCCTAGAATAGCTCTGATGAACCGTTTGTATCCTCTTTATGTTTGCTTTGCTACAGTGTGTTTGCTTAGATATGATAATATTATTTGATGTAATTATGCTTATCTAACTTGTATTATTTCATTTTTACTCTTTATATGCATGTGTATTATATTTAACAATTTCTTTTCTTTCACTTAATAAACATTTAAATTAGAAAACAAATAGAAATAACTCTTGCCCTTCCCTCTGCCTCTCCCATCCTGGCATTGGCTTATCTCTTTCAAACTGGAGCCTGTATAAAGCAACTGCTACTACTAATGACATAACTACAACTAAAACGTCAACGTGACTGGATCTCCAGAGTCACTTTTAATTTCTTTTCAAAATAGTCGGGGGGGGGGAGGCAAGTTGACTCCCCCACCATGAAATCTTACAGCAGTTTGAGGAGGGGGAGGTTTCTGTAAGGGAAATGACATCGTATTGGCTGCATCTCTTTCCCAGGGCTGCATCTCTAATCCAAATTGCTCCCTCTTCTGTAGCCACTGTTAAGAAAATGTCTCCAGCATCTCATCCAGATGGGCCTAGGTGTGCTATTGTAATACGGAATGTAATACTCCCTGTGTTAGGCTAACAGTAATAAGATGTTACCCAATAGTACTATAATTTCAGGTGGGTAGCCATGCTGCTCTGCACTAGAAGAGCAAGACTGAATTCCAGTGGCACCCGAGACCAACAAGATTTCCAGGAAATAAGATTTTGAGAATCAAATCTCCCTTTATCAGATACAGATGAAAGAGCTTTGACACTCGAAAGCCATACCCCCCAGATCCTGTTGGTCTTTAAGGTACTACTGGACTTGAATTTTTGCTCTTCAATGGTACTGTGTGATCTTTAAGACAAATCTTTAAGACAAAGTTTTAACATTTTAATGCTATCTACCAAAAGTGAAGTATGCCCTTATTGTTTTCTCATCAAAATCAATAGGAAAATCAATAGGAATTCAGGTACCACTGGAATCATTGCTATCAAAGCACTGGATCAAGCCCAAATATATTAAAGCTGGAATTTTATATACACCTATTAAAGAGTAAACATCCTTGAATGTAATGGACTTATTTCTGAGTAATGAATGAATAAGATTAGGCTGCAAGACTGGATGAGAAAGATAGTAGGACAAAATTAATTAGGTTTAATAGTTCACATAGTTTTTAACTCAATTAATTAGTGCTGTTGGTATAGTAGGGAGGGAAGGTGGCATGATGTAACCTGACCTCATCAGATCTTGGAAGCTAAGCAGGTTCAGTACTTGGAAGGGAAACCACCAAGAAAGATTGCAGAAGGCAATGGCAAACCATCTCTGCTTCTCACTTGCCTTGAAAGTCCCTTGCTTGGGGACACCATAAGTTGGCTGCAACTTGACAGCACTTTACATATGCACACATTTGTATAGTATCTTAAAGTTGAAGTTAACTAAGGAAGGTATTCTGGCTGTGAAACTTTGTATTGCTAGCAGCAAAATGTATTAAAGCACATTTTGTTATAGTCTGTGTTCTCTGCATTCCAATGCTGGTCTACCTCCTTTAGTTGTTCTCCAGGTTCAGCAGGAAATCAACAGAAAAACTGAACCAAAGAAAATTAATTCTGCCCTGTAGGACCAAACTGAGATTCAAGTGTTTCAGTCAATTTTAATATATATTCCCTAATGAAATCCTGAGACTGACTGTGACAGTAAAAAATGCTGCTTACAACAATGAAGAGGTATGACTTGCTACCACATGCACAGCTATTTTTAAATGTTATATTAAAGCTGTAATCTGTTCCTGAAATCCACTAAATTAAGAACCTGTGGAGAAATCTAATTAGCATTTTGAGTAATTCTTTTTTGTGATCTGAAAAGATCAAATTTCAAACACAGCAAATACCAAATCAAGCTAATGACAACATACAGAGGAAGGGTGGATAATCAGTGTGAGGGCCATCAATGGTACTAAGGATAAGGACCAGTTTGGATTGACTGCTAGTGTGATCTGAAAAATGGGTTTTCTGTGGTCTGCTTATAAGCCTCCTGGTGGTATCTGGTTGATCACTGTGGAAAACAGCATTCTAGACTAATTGGACCTTTGGTCTGATACAAAAGAACAATTCTTGAAGTTCAAGGACTACAGAGTATTCAAGAGAATGTGCACAGTGCTCTCTGACAAAATTAGAAAACAACCAAAACTACTGAGAATTCCTAATTCATGAGTCCCGAAAATTATTCTTAGCAACACTCCCCTATTAGGGAGGGAGCCTCTCTCCACCATCTCTGCCTGCTGCCACTCAGCTAGGCAATTGGGGGGGGGGGAATGAGGAGACACCCAGCATTGTGCCAATGCCAGTGTAACCTGGAAATGATATGATCATATCAGGTGACACTGTAGGCATTGTTACAGCATCACCCAAACACACTGACAATGACATTACTTTTGGCTTGCACTGGAAGTGATGTAACTGCATTAATGACAATGACATTGTCACCAGTGAGCTCCTCTCTCCCAAGTAAACCTCACATCTACGCACCATTCTCTACAAGAAGACCTTCACCATTTTGTGAACCTTGGGGTTTTATTTGTGTCTTTAAATTAATCTCAAATATTCACATACGTATCTCCACTGACTTTGGCACAAATGGAGAAAAAAAACCCTGCATTTAAAATGCATCTCACTGCTAGGCTATTTATTCCTAATCTGATTTCCAGAGGGTAGCTGTGTTAGTCTGAAGTAGAATAAGTAGATTTGAGTCCAGTAGCATCTTAGACAGGGCTGGCTCGAGGTGGGGCCTGGAGACACCCACCATGCCACCCCCGCCTCCTCTCCCCCCCAGGGGGAAGGGGGAGGATGGGCGAGCCGCAAGCCAGGAAGAGGTGGGGGTTTAAACCCCCACCCCTTCCCTCCCAGTGCCAGCTTGCCTGGGCACTCTGCAACCGCGGGGTGCCCAGGCAAGCCAGGAAAGAGGTGGGGGTTTTAACCCCCGCCCCTTCCCTCCCAGCACCGGCTTCCAGAGGGGGGAGGGGGAGGGCAGGCAAACTCTGCTGCCACCTCCTGCACCCCACCGGGGTGCTCTTCACTGGCGGCAGCGGGGAGGCGGCAGCGACGGGGGGCTTTTTGCCGGGGGCGGGGTGCAGTTTGGTGCTCCTGCGGCCGGCGCACTCTAGGTGAGCTGGCCCTGATCTTAGAGACCAACAAGATTTTTTTTTTTTGGCCCCCCGTAGGGGATTTTTTATTGCTTTTATTTTTTTAATACACTACAAAAACGACAATGAAAAAAAGGAAAGGGACTAACAACTAGGGAGAGAGGAAAGTAAACCCACACTAAACTAAAAACCCAAGAGGAGGAGATCCTTAACCCAGTTAGAATCTATGTTAGTACTCTTTTTGTTAGTAAACAATGCATGCTGTGAGTGCTATCTATCCCTGTTCAGAAGTTAGCTAGTTATTTGTTATGGGAGAATTTCAGAGCATCCCCCAAACTCACTTCATAAAGGCAATTTACAGAGTCCTTCTGCCTTTACTTAGGCTTTCTATCTCTAAAATCATGTTGATTTGTGGGCAGCAGTGCTTTCTTCTGCAGTCAAGTCTTCGTCCGTCTCCGACGGTGTGGAGCCACTTGAACCAGTTTCACCGTCCTCTTTGGTTCCCAGATGACGTTTTAGGAATTCATTGGCCTTATCCACAAAGTCAATCTTCTCTCTCTTATCATGTAGCTTAAAGATGACCCCTTCTGGAACTGCCCATTTATATGCAATTTGATTCATTTGAAGAAAGAGAATTAAATCTTTATAACTCTTTCGTTTTTGGCGAATTTCAAATGGGATGTCTTTTAAAGTCTTAATAATAGCACTTCCCAGGTTCAGCGGAGTTGCTAATGTCGCTTTTAAGACTGCATCTCTAGTATGTCTTCTTGAGAATCTGACTGTTATTTCTCCAGGTAGGCTGTTCTTTTTGGTGTAATTAGGGTACACCCTGTACGCTGCATCAATATCATGCATTATTTCTTCCGCTTTCAAGCCTACTACTGGCGATATAAGATCACTGAGAAGCTTCTTCAAATCTTCCTTCGATGATTCAGGAACTCCCTGGAATCTGAGAATCATATTTGCTTTCTCCATTTGTAGAAACAAGTCTATTTTCCTGATGCTTCTGTTTATTCATGATTTGGTCCACTCTCTTCTTCAAAATCTTGCTTTGGGTATGCATCTCGTTCACTATTCCCATTGTTTGCTCCATCTGCTTAGCTGTTTGGGCCATCTGGAGTTGTTGTGCTGCGAAAGTCTGGTTGAGAACAGTTAACTGCTGGTTAATACCAGCGAGTTGCTCCCTGACAGGCTTAAGCATATCCACTAGCAGTCTCATGACATCTATTCCCTCTTCCTATCTCAGACTTTGACCACCCATAAGTTTCAGTTTTGTTCCTTTCCTACCTGCGCCCGACATCTTGGAGGATTGTTTACAGAAACCAATCACTATTTCAACACCTCTGAAAATTGCTTTTGCTTTAAGTCCACTCTGGTAAGTCTCTCAAAACAAGCCAAACGCTCGATTTTTCTCTTCCCCCCTCTCTTTTTCTGCAACTTTCTTCGCTCACGGGGACGGTTCCCTCCACTTTCCATTTACTGATGTGGGGGGGCTAAGGGATTTTCCGATTAATTCACATTTCGGTTATATCCAACTCACGCTCATTGTCGGTCACTCATGACCTCGCTTCTGTTTCTGCTAATTGCTCGATCTCCAGCGCTTGTCCCAGTCAACCTAGCTTGTGCATAACTGGAGCCATGCTGCTACACAGCGGCAGGACCGTCAGGGCGGAGGGGAGCCTCAATTATCCAGCATTACACCATCGAAGAGGCTACCCCTCAAAAGCCCTATGGCTTGGAACCCTACTCAAGGGTTCCGTGGGAGAGCCGCATCAGCAGCTCCCCTCCAAACTGCTGGTGTGCAAATCACTCTCCCAAGCCTTGGGAAGAGCGGCTGTGAGACCAACAAGATTTTCATGGTATGAGCTTTCAAGAGTCAAAGTTCCCTTTATCAGATACAAGTAGGAATGAAGATCCTGGAGTCCTTCTATCCCAGTCAGAAGGGGGAGGAGGTGTTGCAAAGAAAGAAGTTGAGATGCAGTGGTACAATGCATAATGCAATCAGCTTAATTAGAATAGAGGAGAAATGCTTATGGATATTAAATTAGCATTTGTAGTGAGATAAGAATCCTGTACCCCTATGATGGTACTTCTTGACATTTGATGGCATATATAACACTGGACGATGAACAAGTGAATAAACCTGAGATGGTATGGCTGGTGTTGTTAGACAGAACTGAATATAGAGACAGAACTGTGAATATAGAGACAGAACTGGAATCTTGGTTTACTGCATGAGTCCCAGAGTCCATGTATGTGTTAGGCAATGCATTATTGTAGGTGGGAAATTATTTAAGGTTATGAGGCTGTGTGGTGCAAGAGAAGGTTTGCCTCCCAATGCCTGTGAGAGAGGGTATCATTGCCCAGCATAGACCGTAAGTTGTTAAAGATGTTTGAGCTGAGAGCTGTATGTGACCACCAATGGTATTCTGTTGTCATTTTGTTTGGGTCTGTCTTGCAGCAGGGTATCCATCAGTACCATTACTACATCAGGTGGGTACTGCAATTCTAGAAATGTCCATAGGGGAGTGGTGGCGCAGTGGGTTAAATCCCCTGCATAGTTATAACATCTGAACTGTGCCAAGCTTTGTCAGTTCTAGCCCCGCATTGGTGTGAGCAACCAAGCCTTGTCCCTAGCTCATCGTCTACCCAGCGATTCGAAAGCTTTGGCAAGTAGATGAATTGGGGACCACCCACTATGGGTGGGCACACCAATCCCTTCGGGGGGTGCCGGCTGCCATGGGAAGGTGACTGCTGCGCTGCAAGATTGGAAGGTGGAAAAATCTGTGTCAGCATTTCCTGCAGTGGAGCAAATCAGCCAGGCGGTGGCAGTGTGACAATGCAACATCGTGAGTCCTGACGTCATCAGCCAGCCGACAAAGAATACGCCGTCGGATCACGTCTGATACAGCCTGCAAGACGAATCCTCCCAAGCAGCTACAGTGTGTGATTAAATAATTGTATGTGTTGTCTCCCCTATCCCCCCATGAATATTGCTAGTCTAATTGTCAAAATGAGTAACTGTAAATCGCTCTGAGCCCACAGATGTGTGGGAAAAAGCGATCAATAAATTGAAAGTATTATTATTATTATTATTATTATTATTATTATTATTATTATTATTATTATTATTATTATTATACATCCTGCAGGTGAGAGTCTCTTGTCTGAAGGGCTGGAACACATGAGGTTATAATGCAGAGCATGGCTGTATACAATGGTTTGTTTGGTGTGTTTAGGATGGTGAATGAAGGCATGTAGATATGTTTGGCAATCAGTAGGTATCTGGCATAAGGTGGTTGTTATTCTTCCATGATGTATTTGTACAGTTGTGCCTGGAAAATGTACTGATTCATGGTCAGGTTGATGGTAGGCAGTGTTCCTTCTAAGCTGAGTTAGTGTGAGCTGGCTCACAGTTTTTTAGACTCCAGCTCACACATTTTTGTCTTAGCTCAGGAAGGATAGCTTCAGAGCAAATTAATTTATGCAGTAGCTAAATCACATGATAACAACTTTAATACCAGTAGCTCACAAAGTAGAATTTTTGCTCACAGGACTCCACAGCTCTGAGGGAGCATTGATGGTAGGGTAGAAATTGCTGAAGGACTAGTGAAATTTTTCCAGTGCTTCTTTACCATGTGTCTAGGTGATGAAAATGTCATCAATTAATCTCAAGTACATGAGGGGTGTTAATGGATGGGAGCTGAAGAAGCACTGATCCAGGTTAGCCATGAAAATGTTGGCATACCGTGATGCCATGCCTGTGGCAGTGCCATTGATTTGAAGGAATAAATCATTACCAAATCTGAAGTGGTTGTGGGTGAGGACAAACTGGCAGAGCTTGGTAGAGAGATCAGCTGTGGTGTTGTGAGAGATGGTGATCCTGAAGGCTTATAGTCCACCTTCATGGGTGATATTCATATACACAGACTCAATATCCATGGTGGCCAAACAGTGTTACCTAGAAGATTGTCAACAGACTTCTCAGGAAGTTCTCAGGTACGTGCTGCAATTCTAGAAATGTCTGTTGCAAATCCTGCAAGTGAGAGTCTCTGTCTGAAGGATCCTGAAGTTCTCAGTTCTCATGTCGTAGGTAAGGGCAAACTGGCAGAGCCTGGTAGAGAGGTCAGCTGTGGTGTTGTGAGAGATGGTGATCCTGATGTCTTATAGTTCACCTTCATGGGTGATGTTCGTATACACAAACTCAAAATCCAAGGTGGCCAAAACAGTGGCTACCTAGAAGATTGTCAACAGACTTCTCAGGAAGTTCTCAGGTAGGTACTGTAATTCTAGAAATGTCTGTTGCAAATCCTGCAGGTGAGAGTCTCTGTCTGAAAGATCCTGAAGTTCTCAGGAAGTTAGTGTCATACACACAACTGGGGACACTGATGGCACAGGATCTGAGAATGGAGTCCATGTATTCACCCCTACAGTGATGGTGCCTTTGACTGAGACAACAGGACATCCTGGGTTACCAGGCTTGTGTATTTTGGACAGAAGATAGAAAGTGCATGGTTGAAGTTCTTATGGTGTGTCCATATAGATCTGTTCCTGTATGTGTCAGGGTAATTCCTTCATAATCCTGTCCAGTTCTTTTCGGTATTCCTGAGTGGGGTTTGACCTAAGAGTGGCAGTCTTCAAACAGAGGAGCTTCAAGGGAAGATTACTATGTGAGATTGCTGAACTTGAGTTAATTCACCAAACTCAGAAACATTGACCCCCTTCCCCAAGCTGAAAAGGGACATATGATTCTTACTAGTAGTAAGGCCCATTGTGGGAAGAAATACAACGAGCTCTAGAAGGAAGCTCCAGGTGAGTGTCCCCACTGCGGCTGGTGGAGCAGTAGAGGGAAGGGGAAAATAGAGGGAGGCAAGCCATGTTTATTTCCTTCTGGTTAGCTATAAGGCAGGACTATCTCAAGTCATTTTGCTGCCCCACATGGGTAGTATGGGAGGACAACCTCATGGTAACAGGTATGGTTCCCTCCACCCCTGACTTATGTTGATTTGGGGTTATGCAGTGGCAGCTAAGGTAGAAAACCACCTCCTCCTATGCCATGTCTTCTGCATTCCAAGAGTCTGGAAAGTGGTTCCATAGCCAGTTATAGGGTTGCCAACTCTGGTTTGGGAAAAACCTGTAGATTTGAGGGATAGAGCCTGGGGGAGGAAGGGGTGGGGAGGGACCTCAGCAGGGTATAATTCCATAGAGTCCATTGCCCAAAGCAGCCATTTTCTCCAGGAGAACTGATCTTGGAAATCTCCAGGTGCTGCCTGGAGGCTGGCAATACTAAGGGGAGGGTCAGAACTGTAGATTTGAGCGGTAGAGCCTGGGGAGGGCAGGGTGTGGGGTGCAGAGGGACTTCAGCAGGGTATAATGCCATAGAGTCCATTGCCCAAAGCAGCCATTTTCTCCAGGAGAACTGATCTTGGAGATCTCCAGGTGCTGCCTGGAGGCTTGCAATATTAAGGGGAGGGCCAGACGTGTAGATTTGAGGGGTAGAGCCTGGGGAGGGCAGGGTTTGGGGTGCGGAGGGACTTCAGCAGGGTATAATGCCATAGAGTCCACTGCTCATAGCAGCCATTGTAAAAGCTGGGAAATTTTCTGTAGGGGAAATTATGTGCTGTGGATGGGGAACACGGTGATTTCTGGGAGATCTCCAGGCCCCACAGGGAGATTGGCAACTCCAGTGACCATTTAAGGGAAGATTGGGATATATATTTTGGCAACTCCAGCGACAGTTTAAGAGAAGATTAGGATATGTATTTTACCTCAGGACACATTCTATGACTCCCAACAGCAACAGCAAAATGTTTAGAATGTTAGAGGCAAAGGCCAATCAGGCCGCATATGCAAATGACCTCTGTGTTCTGACTGGCTATTGGGGGGAGAGGAACAGCAAACTGTTTAGAATATTGGAGGTGAGACTCAGGCAGCACACCCAGTGGATAGGGACAGCTTCTGAGTGACACATCACGGAGCCAACTGATTTGGGAGCCTGTGGAATGTTCACAAAGGGCCACCACCAAAATACAATTTTATATATAAGGAGAGATTTCACTACAGATGCTGCCCCTAAGCATTTCTCCCCTATTCTAATCATGCTGATTATATTTTGCATTAAATATCTGCATCCTGACTCCTGTCTTAGCAACAGCCTCCCCACCTTCTGACTGAAATATAAGGACTCAGGGATCTCTATTCCTCCTTGCATCTGACAAAGGGAACTTTGATTCTTGAAAGCTCATATCCTGTAACTCTTGTTGGTGTCTAAAATGTTACTGGACTCAAATCTAGCTATTCCTAATCTCCGCTCCCAGTTCACTGCACAGACATCATATTGCAAATCTATATTTGTATAGAATTTTAAATAAGGTTGGGTTGTGCATTAACTGTTTAATCAGAAAAGCTCTTAATGTTGATTAATACCTTAGCATGATAATGTTGGAGTAGGTGCTATACTAAAACTAGAACAGAATCATCACTTTCTATCTTAAAATCAAGAGCTAATTTACATGGTAACACTTGTGGGCAGGTACTAATAAGCATGTATATAAGTCATCTCCCTCATGGATCACTGCCTTGTCGTGGCGAGGGGGCTTGCGTGGTTCAATGAGGCTGTGGGCTATGCCGTGGAGGGCCACCCAGGACGGACAGGCCACAGCAGAGAACTCAGACCAAGCGTGATCCCCTGGAGAAGGAAATGGCAACCCACTCCAGTATCTTTGCCAAGAAAACCCCATGGACAGTAACAAAAGGCTAAAAGATATGACGCCGGAAGATGAGCCCCTCAGGTCGGAAGGTGTCCAATATGCTACTGAGGAAGAGCAGAGGGCAAGTACGAGTAACCCCAAAAAGAGTGAAGCGGCTGGGCCAAAGCCGAAAGGATGCTCAGTTGAGGTTTCGGTTTCAGCGTTGCGAATGGCGGCCACCTTTCGGGACGCTCCCGGAGGTGGTTAGCCCACGCGCAGTTTGGGGGGGTCTTTGCATCTATGCATGACCCTAGTGAGCCTTAGGTAAAGGCTCCGAACCGGGGGCGCTTGGGGAGTAGCCTCTTTGCCGGCAGTTAGCCGGGAAATTGAGGCTTTCTCCCCGCCCCAATCGGCCCCGCTGCGTCGTGCCCGTAATGGGACTTAGCAGCACTCCCGAATTCCACCAGGAGTGAAGAAAGCGGCATGAGTTAAAATAAAAAGAAGAATTGCATCGAATCGTGAGTTGAAGATCTAACTTTGAAGCGAGATAAATCCCCCCCGCAAACATAGGGAGGAGGGAGGAGTCCCCACCCCCTTTTGAGAAGCGAGATTAATAAAGGGGCGAGGAGGGGGGTAAAGAGAAAAAAAGCATTGGTGAAGATACCGTTGGGGTTTGGCAGGCGATTGCGACATTGTCAGCCTCTTGGAGGATGCGGCACGAACTTTGAAAAAGTAAACAAAAGGGAAAATGTCGACGCCGAAAATTGTCCTGCACAAACCGGAAGAGAAGGGGGAGGGACTTCCGGTCTGGGTAACCCCCCCAGAGCTTGCTGTCATTCAACAAGAGGAGCTACTGCGGCCCCTGCTGGAGCAAATGCAGAAAATCAATGAAACTTTGATTAAAGTGGAAAGTGCTCTTCTCTGTCGGCAAAAGCAAATCTCGGAAACATCAAGAAAGGCTAATCTGATGTTAACCCTTTTGGGCGAGAAAGAAGAAGAGAAAGAAGATCTCAGTTTTATCTTGACGAATGACTTGGCACCCCTAACTGGCAGTGAAGCGAGTGAAATAAAAGAAGAGGTGGACATGGCTCTAAAAGCCTATTCCACTTATATAAAAGAAAATACTCTGCCAGAAGAAGGGGATGTCGAGCTGAGCAGGAAATATATCAGAGATCTAATTTCTTCTGTGATTATGGAGCCCGTAAAAGTTGATGGTCGGAAATATAAGAAAAAAAGGAACGAGAGAAGATGGAATTCATCTTTAAAGCAATAAAACCTTTGAAGAGACACGCCAGCAGGATGGAGGCAGCACTCAAAACTGGGATGAATGCAAGCAGCGAAGAAGACAACGACCCAGGGGGAAGAGGTGACGGAGCGGGAGTCATCAAGATGAAAGGGACTCAACTTTTAGTTGAAAAGACTTAAGAAGACACTTTGAGCAGCGGCTGTTCGTGTAACATCTGGAAGGAGCTGTTTAATAACTAACCCCAATGGACTTTACTAACGGTATTAACAGAGTTATTTTGGACTTTGGATTGTTAAAAAGAAGATCTTCTAACCGTGATGGATGCTAAAAATAGTACTAACTAAAACTAACCCTTATTAACAGAATATTTTCACTCCATCTCTTTTTTCTTTCTCCAGCTGTCTACCCTACCCTTTTCCTATAAAAAGAATAAAATTCTCTCCTTTTTAGGAGAGTTTTTACCAAAAAAAAAGAAAGGACGCTCAGTTGTGGATGTGTCTGAGGGTGAAAGGAAGGTTCGATGCTGCAAAGAACAATACTGCATAGGAACCTGGAATGTAAGATCTATGAATCAAGGTAAGCTTGACGTGGTCAAAAATGAGATGGCAAGAATGAACATCGACATCTTGGGAATCAGTGAACTAAAGTGGACAGGAATGGGCGAATTTAACTCAGAAGACCATTATATCTACTACTGTGGCCAGGAATCCCGTAGAAAAAATGGTGTGGCCTTTATAGTCAACAAGAGAGTGAGAAAGGCAGTATTGGGATACAATCTCAAAAATGACAGAATGATCTTGGTCCGAATCCAAGGCAAACCATTCAATATCACAGTAATCCAAGTCTATGCCCCAACCACTGCTGCAGAAGAGGCTGAAGTGGACCAGTTCTACGAAGACCTACAACAGCTCGTAGAACTAACACCAAAAAATGATGTCCTCATCATCATAGGGGACTGGAATGCTAAAGTAGGAAATCAAAAGGTAACCGGAATAACAGACAAGTTTGGCCTTGGAGAACAAAATGAAGCAGGGCAAAGGCTAACAGAGTTTTGTCAAGAGAACACGCAGGTCATAGCAAACACCCTTTTCCAACAACCTAAGAGGCGTCTCTACACATGGACATCACCAGATGGGCAACACCGAAATCAGATTGACTATATAATTTGCAGTCAAAGATGGAGAAGCTCTATCCAGTCAGTAAAAACAAGACCTGGAGCTGACTGTGGCTCAGATCATGAGCTACTCATTGCAAAATTCAGACTTAAATTGAAGAAAGTTGGGAAAACCACAAGGCCATTCAGATTTGACCTAGATCGCATCCCCGATGAATATACAGTAGAGGTGAAGAATAGGTTTAAGGGACTAGATTTGATAGACAGAGTGCCTGAAGAACTATGGACAGAGGTCCGTGACATTGTAAAGGAGGCAGCACTCACCGCCATCCCAAAGAAAAAGAAATGCAAAAAAGCAAAGTGGCTGTCTGATGAGGCTTTACACATAGCAGAGGAAAGAAGGAAAGCTAAAGGCAATGGGGAAAAGGAAAGATTTGCCCAACTGAATGCAGATTTCCAGAGAACAGCAAGGAGAGATAAGGAGGCTTTCCTGAATGAACAATGCAAAGTAATAGAGGAAAACAATAGATTGGGAAGGACTAGAGATCTCTTCAAGAAAATTGGAGAAATCAAGGGAACGTTCCATGCAAAGCTGTCCATGATAAAGGACAAAAACGGTAGGGACCTAACAGAAGCAGAAGAGATTAGGAAAAGATGGCAAGAATACACAGAAGAACTATACAAGAAGGACCTCAATGTCCTTGACAACCACAATGGTATAATCACTGACCTCGAGCCAGACATCCTGGAAAGCGAAGTTAAATGGGCCTTAGAAAGCATTACTAACAACAAAGCTAGTGGAGGTGATGGTATCCCAGCTGAGTTATTCAAAGTCTTAAAAGAAGATGCTGTTAAAGTGCTGCACTCAATTTGCCAACAAATTTGGAAAACACAACAGTGGCCACAGGATTGGAAAAGGTCAGTTTACATTCCAATCCCAAAGAAGGGCAACGTCAAGGAATGTTCAAACTATCGCACAATTGCACTCATTTCACACGCTAGCAAGGTCATGCTCAAAATCCTACAAGCTAGGCTCCAACAGTACGTGGATAGAGAACTGCCAGAAGTACAAGCTGGGTTTCGAAGAGGTAGAGGAACTAGAGATCAAATTGCCAACATTCGCTGGATTATGGAGAAAGCAAGAGTACCAGAAAAACATCTACTTCTGCTTCATTGACTATGCTAAAGCCTTTGATTGTGTGGATCACAGTAAATTATGGCAGGTTCTTAAAGAGATGGGAGTACCAGACCACCTCATATGTCTCCTGAGAAACCTGTATAAGGGTCAAGAAGCAACAGTTAGTACCGGATATGGAACAACTGATTGGTTTAGCATAGGAAAAGGAGTACGACAAGGATGTATATTGTCACCTTGCTTATTTAATTTATATGCAGAGTACATCATGCGAAATGCTGGCCTGGATGAATCACAAGCTGGAGTTAAGATTGCTGGGGAAAAGATCAATAACCTCAGATATGCAGACGATACCACTCTGATGGCAGAAAGTGAAGAGGACCTGAAGAGCCTCTTGCTCAGGGTCAAAGAGGAGAGCGCAAAAGTGGGCTTGAAGCTCAACATCAAAAAAAACTAAGATCATGGCATCTGGCCCCATCACTCCTTGGCAAATAGAAGGGGAAGTCGTAGAAGTAGTGACAGACTTCACGTTCCTAGGATCCCAGATCACTGCAGATGGTGACTGCAGCCATGAAATTAAAAGACGCCTGCTCCTTGGGAGGAAAGTGATGGCAAACCTAAACAGCATGATAAAAAGCAGAGACATCACCTTGCCAACAAAAGTCCACATGGTCAAAGCAATGGTATTCCCCGTAGTAATATATGGCTGTGAGAGTTGGACTATAAGGAAGGCCGAGCGCCGAAGAATAGATTCTTTTGAACTATGGTGCTGGAGAAGACTCTTGAGAGTCCCTTGGACCGCAAGGAGATAAAATCAGTCAGTCCTAAAAGAAATCAACCCTGACTGTTCCCTGGAAGGCCAGATCCTGAAGCTGAAGCTCAAATACTTTGGCCACCAAATGAGAAGGGAGCATTCACTGGAGAAGACCCTGATGCTGGGAAAGATTGAAGGTCAAAGAAGAAGGGGACGGCAAAGGATGAGATGGTTAGACAGTGTCATCAATGCAACGAACATGAAATTGAGCAAACTTCAGCGGACAGCGGAAGACAGGAAGGCCTGGCATAATCTGGTCCATGGGGTCGCGAAGAGTCGGACTCGACTGTGCGACTGAACAACATATAAGTCATGGAGGAACGACTCAAGAGCGGAAACATTAAAGTCTCCGTTAGGACCATACATTTGAAGGAAAATCTCATGCTCTGTAGGTTAGTTATAACAATTATATCTATCCAGTTTGCCACTCGGATATTCAAACCAATTAAGTAATATTATAATAGAAAGCAAATCTATTCATTTTAATGAAATATGTGGGAATATATATACACCCACCAGTGAGACACCAAAATTTCAATACACTTCAAAAAGCTGTCTTGGTTTTAGATTTTGAATATTCCCAGAAGACAGCAGTTCTTTGCAAGAACTTACTACAGGTGGTATAAATGAAGAGGCAACTAGAATGATAAAAGGATTGGAACACTTTCCCTATGAAGAAAGGTTAAAGCGCTTGGGGCTCCAAGCTTGGAGAAACAATGGATGAAGGGGTGACATGACTGAGGTTTATAAGATTATGCATGGGACAGAGCAGGTAGAGAAAGAAGTACTTTTCTCCCTTTCTCACAATACAAGAATTCGTGGGCACTCAATGAAATTGCTGAGCAGTCGGGTTAGAACAGATAAAAGGAAGTACTTCTTCACTCAAAGAGTGATTAACACATGGAATTCACTACCACAGGAGGTGGCGGCAGGTACAAGCATGGACAGCTTCTAGAGGGAATTAGATAAGCATATGGAGCAGAAGTCCATCAGTGACTATTAGCCACAAGGTATAGATAGGAACTCTCAGGCTGGGACAAGTGATGCTCAGTATACTTGGTGCTTGGGCGGGGGGCAACAGTGGGAGGACTTCTAGTGTCCTGACCCCACTGCTGGACCTCCTGGTGGCACCTGGTATTTTTGGACACTGTGTGACAGAGTGCTGGACTAGATGGGCCTTTGGCCTGATCCAACATTGGCTTCTCTTATGTTTTTATGCTGGCCATTTCTAAGAAACGATGTTGGTATGGGAAGAAATAATTATCCCATTCATTTACATTCAATGTATTCTTCAGTGAAATTGGGAGATCAAAGTTTGAGCCCAGTGGCGCCTTTAAGACCAACAAAGTTTTATTAAAAGGATAAGCTTTTGTGTGGAAGCACACTTCTTAAGATATAAATCCTAAATAAAACTGTCTCCAGCTCCCTCCTGAAGACTGAAAGTGAGGGGGGTAGGAACACCTCTTTAAGGAGGTTGTTTCATAATTATGGGGCTGCCATCGAAAAGGTCTGCTCTCACGTGCCCATCAGATTTTTATCCATTTATTTATACAATTTATACCTCACCCTTCATGCTAAAACAGGATCAGATGAGTTTCTTTGACTGGTGGGACAGGCAGGAGGGGCCTCTCCCTCTGATCTTAATTCCCAGGCAGGAACACATAGGAAAATATGGTCCTTCAAATACACCATTTAGGGCTGCTGTCATACTTTGCTTAATTCTCAACTATCATTACCCATGACAATCTATCAAAATCAAGAAAATAGAAAGATAATGTGTGACTAAGTTCTATGGCACATTGTATGGAGGAAAAATTTCCTTTTATCAGTTTTAATTGACTTCTTTTTGGCTTCTTGAAACTGCTTTTTCTTTTCAGATCATTTTCCTTTTAAAAAAACAGGAAGGTAGAGGCTATTTGGTGAATGAAGAAAAGTTCATGCCTTTTCTTCCACACATCATTGCATTACCTGCCTTGTGTTCTTTCTAATTGCCCTCTTCTATTATAAAGAATATCAAATCTCACATTGGGATTTTCCTTACCGTACTTACCTTCCATCTTTGGATCAATTGATTTTTATATAAAAGATATATGGCAGGATATTATCAATGTAAGAAGACTCTCACAGAGACACTTCCTGCTGATCAAAACAGAAGCACCAATCCCCGCATATATAATACATTTTGTGCGCCTCAAAAATCTCAATCTTCTTCTAGAAGCAATGTTTTTTTAAAAAAGCAACCCAGATGTTAGAAGTACTTAAAAACTAGCTGGGAATCACAATGCTGACAAAGCGATATCCTTGGCAATGCTTAGCAGGCCCTGTGGTACTGCAATCAGCTTCACATTGTAAGCCTGTGCGTGTGAATCTCTTGGATTTTAAGCTAACAAATGTTTAGCTACCAATTCAATTCTATCCATTATGTGTCCCCTGAACTCCCATCTGGAGCCAACGCATAAAGAGCTTGAAAAGAATATTATCCTTTCATTTAGATAATTGTAAATCTGAAGTAATGTCACTGAATTAAATAGAGCTATCCATGCTAACCAGGTGCATAAAAATGCAAAGAACATGACTAAATAATGGTCTCAGAGTTTTTCTTCACATTTTGTTTTCACAGTCATTACTTGGTGTACATTCCTAGGGGAAGTATGGTAGTTCCAAGTTATTTTCCTCCCCCTGAAGAATCTTTACAACAAAGAGAGTCACATTCACATATCTCTTAAAACTCAAGTAAACGTTAATGGAAAAGAAAATTATTTCTTCTACATAGATACGAAAGAAAAAGAAAGGAGGAATTAAATACTTCCCCTTTAGAGAAAAGACAGATGTCTGAAAAGGATTTAGAAATAGAATTGATTATAATATAAACTGTTTCATTTGTGGTGCGCATATACCCTGAACTGGCCTTGGCTAGGAGAGTGGGATACAAATTTGGAGAATAAATAAATAAATAAATAAAACCCCAAATTAGCTGTTTTGGGTCAGCTCAGGATATCAGATATGAACCAAACTCTTCTGAAATTCCAAGAGTAATAATAATTTATCTTCTGTAATTTCAGGAGTGTTTTGGGTTTCTGGGAAGTGCAGGCATGAGGAAACAGGAAGAAAGATAGTGGAAACATGTCCAGCTCTCAGCTGGACTGCAGTGCATGGTCCAGACGGAGGACTAGGGTTGCCAGGTCCTTCCTAGTCCATGGTGGGGGACATTGGGGGGCACTTATGGAGGGGGTGGGGACATCCCCAATGCGATGACATCATGCAAAAGTGACACCATCATGTGCCCACCCCCGCACACCTGTTCTCTTAGTGGCGAATTCAGTGCTTGGAGTTCAAGCACACTCCCACGCTTCTTGCCCAAAGTATTTAATGGGTCCCTTTAAATGCTTTTTGCAAGAAGTGGGGGGGGGGCCTGCACTGCAAGTGGCAAAATCAGGTGAGCAGCTGC
This sequence comes from Gekko gecko, assembly GCA_029375565.1. NCBI lineage: Eukaryota > Metazoa > Chordata > Lepidosauria > Squamata > Gekkonidae > Gekko > Gekko gecko. The sequence continues at coordinate 127,955,096 of JAPDNY010000009.1, forward strand.
CCCTTCCTTCCCCTCCTGCAAAATTTAAAGGGCCCTCCAGTTGCTCCTGCCAGTCAGCTGGAGCACCTTCTAAATCTTGCAGGAGGGGACAGAGAGGGGTGGCTGCCAGGGGCAGCTCTTGGGGGTGGGGCTTTTGGGTAGGGCTTCCCCCACCAGCCAACAGGTTGGTGGTAGGCGGGAGCCCACCAAATCCCCTGCCCCCACCTGGGGACTGGCATCCCTACTGAGAAGGCCAGGTTTATCCCCATTGAAAAGAAGAAGAAGAAGAGGAAGAAGAGATTGGATTTATATCCTGCCCTTCACTGCCCAAAGGCATCTCAGAGCGGCTTACAAACTCCTTTCCCTTCCCCTCCCCACAACAGACACCCTGTGAGGTAGGTGGGGGTGAGAGAACTTCTGACAGAAACTGTCCTTGAGAGAACAGCTGTGCCAGAGCTTATGACTGACCCAAGGCCGCATCAGCAGGTGCAAGTGGAGGAGTGAGGAATCAAACCCGGTTCTCCCAGATAAGAGTCCGTGCAATTAACCACTACACCAAACTGGAAAATAATGGCCCACTAAAGGAACCATGTGTCACCAAACAGCTGAGAGTTATGCATATGTACTCTGTCTTCCTCCCTCCCCATTCCTGCTTGTGGGCAAAGAATGCACCAAAAATTATTTTAATTTTGGGTTGGGTTTTAAGGCATGATTTTCAGGTGTCGAAATTCAGAAATCCAAAAACTGTTACGACTTTATGTTTGACATTTTGCTCTTTTAAAAATCCCAATTTAAAACAAAAGTTTTTTGGAGTGCACAGCCCCAATCATTATGGTAGTGTGGCCTGGTAGAAAGCAGTTAATGGCTGCTCCCACTTAGTGACAACTAAGGGTCAAGCCCATGTGTTACGCTGTTTTCTGTGTTCCCACAGGTAGCTGCTAGGGCTGCTTTATGAGGAAAAAAACAACATAGAAAAAGAGGGGTATCTTTAATACTTCCCTCTGATATGATTTTCTGGCTGAAAAACCCACCACTGGCTGCTTATAGCTCACCCCCAGCAAGAAAAAAAAAAGTTTTCCTCAGCAGAAGTAAAAGCAGCTCAGAGGTAACATTTTTCAGCAGGGGAAGAAAATGTCAGAAAGTCCCTCCCTATCCATGACATATTTTTAAATGAATTCCAGTGAAAACAAAATGAACAGTTTGACCGCAAGAAAGAGGAATCCCTGTGTCCTTACCAACTTGCATGTGTTGGAAGCAGTTAGGTAGAGGGCTGGCTTATGCTGCTTCATGCATGCAAGCTGCTCATGAATGCTCAGCAGCACCCAAAATGGTTCAGTTACATCACTGGACCCTACCTGCATGAAGTGCATTAGCCATTCTTCAAAATACATTTTCATGGCGTTGTGTGAACCAACCATCTTCCTCATCTGCCTCCAACAAATGCATGCTGAAAAGGGCACAGAGCTCTCCTCCTCTGATTTGTCATGTAGTGGCACCGGCCATTTGCTGATTTCTGCTCCAGCTCACTGGTTGCAGGCTGTGCCTCAGTCACATTCTTGCAAGTACTACAATGGCCAAGAAAATTCTGCATTAGTAAGCTGTTTCCAACTTCGAGTCATTTTGATTGCTTGCTTTCTTCCTGGCAACAAATGCTGGAAAAACTCCTGATACCTTTCCTGTCAGTTATTTTTAGCACCTAAAGCAAAGCAGTAAAGTAAAAAGTCTGGACAAGAAAATGCAGCTGTTTGAGTAAGGTCATTGGTTGGCAAAAGGTCAAACTTAGTGTAGTACATTTGAATTTGCAATTTCATTTGGAGCCTGTGCATTTTTTAAAAATGGATTCATTCATAAATGACAACACTTGAAATGGGGGGGGAATGACATTGATTTTTATGCATAAACAAGAGTGCAAAATTGGAAAGAGGTTGGGAACTGACAGAGGGAATTAGAGAGGCACCATGTGTCACCAAACAGCTGAGAGCTAGACATTCCTGCTGCCTTGGGGGTGAGGAATGAACCCCAAATCCCTCAGTGCTACTCTCCTTCTCTTTCACACATTTATAGTTTTGGTGATAGCTTGGGAGGGTGGCACACAAAAGTTAGAGAACAGTGAGGGTAATTTTCACAGGACTATCTGAGAATCATAGAATCACAGAGTTGGAAGGGACCATACAGGCCATCTAGTCCAACCCCCTGCTCAGTGCAGGATGAGCCTACAGTATCCCTGACAAGTGTTTGTCCAGCTGCTGCTTAAAGACTGCCAGTGAGGGGGAGTTCACCATTTCCCTAGGCAGCTGATGCCACTGTTGAGCAACTCTTACTATAAACAAGTTTTTCCTAAGATCCAGCTGGTACCTTCCCACCCTAAATTTAAACCCATTATTTCGAGTCCTATCCTCTGCTGCCAACAGGAACAGCTCCCTGCCCTCCTCTAAGTGACAGCCCTTCGAATACTTCAAGAGAGAAATCATGTCCTCCCTCAACCTCCTGTTCTCCAGACTAAACATTCGCAAATCCCTCAGCCTTTCCTCATAGGACCTGGTCTCCAGGTCCCCTATCATCCTTTTCACACTCCTCTGCATGCACTCCATTCTGCCCACATCCTTTTTGAAGTAAGGCCTCCAGAACCGCACACAATACTCCAGGTGCACCCTGACCAATGCAGTGTACAGCGGGACTATGACATCTTGTGATTTGGATGTTGTGCCTCTGTTGATACATCCCAAGACTGCATTAGCCTTTTTTTGTCACCGCATCACACTGGCTGCTCATATTTAATTTTCGATCCACCCTTACCCCAATATCTTGTTCACATAGTTCTACTCAGAAGTGTATCCACCATCCAGTATGCATGTTCCTCATTTTTGTTATCCAGATGTAGAACTTGGCACTTATCCTTGTTAAATTGCATCTTGTTCACATCCACCCACTTTTCCAGCATGTTCAGATCTTGTTGAATTCTATCTTTATCTTCTGGTGTGTTCACTGATCCTCCCAATTTAGTGCCATCTGCATATTTAATGAGGAGCCCCTCCACGTCCTCATCCAGATCACTGATAAAAATATTGAAAAGTACTGGGCCCAGAATCGAGCCCTCTGGCATCCCACTGGACACCTCCCTCCATTCAGATGAAATGCCACTGACAACTACTCTCTGAGTGCAGTTCTTCAACAAGTTCCCTGTCTACCTAACTATCCTAGAGTCCAGTCCACAGTACTCTAGTTTACCCATCAGAACATCATGGGGAACCCTGTCAAAAGCTTTACTGAAATCCAGGTAAACAACATCAACAGCATTCTCTCGATCCAGTAAGCTTGTCACTCAATCAAAGAAGAAAATTAGGTTGGTCTGCCAGGACCTGTTGGGGACAAATCTGTGCTGACTTCCCCGGATCACCAAGTTGTCCTTTAGATGCTTGTAGATTGATCCCTTTAAAATCTGCTCCAGTATCTTCCCTAGGACAAAGGTTATACTGACTGGCCTGTAGTTTCCTGGGTCATCCCTCCTCCCTTTTTTGAAAATTGAGATAACATCTGCCCTCCTCCAGTCTTCTGCATGTCTCCCATCCTCCAAGAGGTCTGAAAGATAATGGACAAAGGCTCTGCAAGCTCTCTAGAAAGTCTACCCCCATAAAGGACAATATTTTCTGTAATAAAGTTTGACTTGATTCTGTTTTCTCTTGGCTTCCGGTCTGGGATTCATGGCGTCCTAAGGTGTTCTGGCTTGCTCGTTAGAGCTCCCAGAGCAAACGGAGGGTCTTGACGACAGGGTGGGCTTCAAATAGCCCACCGCAGATCCCCCCAGGCAGGGGGGTGACTGGCAGAGAGCCTGGCCCGAGAGAGGAGTTGAGATCGGCTGATAGCGGGGCTTTAAAGAGCGCCGCGACCAGCCTTGATCCCCTCCCCAGAGAAGGCACTTCAGAAAATCTCTACAAGACCCCACCGAGTTGGATTCTCAACATAAGAACGCATGACCCAGACCTCCAAGACATTCTACGGAAACTGATATCAAGGAAACACTGCTATAACAAGACACGGACTTTGAAGGTAACTTTTTAAAATTGCTCACCGGAGACGCGTTTCGGCCGAAAATAAACAACATCCGATGAAGCGCATGATCGTGCTGTATCTGTTGTACTAATATTGGAGCGGGAAAAGTGCAGTTAAACAGCTAAAAAAGGCCAAAAAGCCGAATTGTTGATCATTCCTGCGGTTAGATTATTGACTTTAAAATAGAAACTAACAGTAACTCCGCGAGAACTGCAGTGGAAAAGTACTGTAGCTGCTGCAGCAGAAATCGGCAAAACAGGAAGTGACTTCAGAACAGACAAGTAATCATCCTAGAGAAGACCAAGGAGGCCGGAAGAAGGGAAGAAATCAGGAACAAGGGGGACCATTAAGATTGCCGGACAGGAAGTGAGTACCCGGAAGAACCATTTACCATAGAGAAATTGCGCCCGCCATTTTGGGAAGGTCAGAAAAATTTTCTTTGATTTTAAACAAAAGACTTAATATAAAAAAGTGAAATTAGTGCGATTTAGGTGGGCACAAGAAGGACTTTGATTTAGAGTGAGTTGGAGGGAAAATTCTGAACAACGGCTTACGACCTGCGGCAACGACAGAGGGCAAATACCTGGTCCTCCCCGAAAATGGCTGGGAAAGAGGAAAAAAAGCTACAGGGCATGATGGAAGCTATGGAGAAACGAGTGATGGACGCGATTCTGAAGCTGGAAAAGACTGTAATAACAGAAGTAACAGAGTTGAAAAAAGAAATGTCTGGAATTACAAAAGAGATACAGACGCTGACCAAAAGAGCAGATGAGATGGATGTAAGGGTGAAGGGAGTAGCATCTAATATAGCTGAGGTCACTTTAGAAACAGATAAAGTGAATGTGATGGTCCAATATAATGCAATGATTAACCACATGAGATTCAGGGGGATCCCTGAAGACAAGAATGAGGACATCCATTCAGTCATGGTAGATGCTGTTGCAGACTTTTTGAAAATGGAAGAGGAGAGAGTGGCAGCACAGATTGATGTGGTATACAGAGTCAATTCTGCGATTGCGCAAAGGAAAAAATTACCTAGAGATGTAATTGTCCAGTTTATATCTAAGAAGCTGAAGGAGGATTTGTTCAAGCAACAATTTCAGGATGACTTCATAATTGACAACAAGAAAATCATGGTCCTAAAGGAACTACCCAGAGCGATGCTTCAGGACAGACGACTTTTTAAAGACCTGATTGACAAGCTGAAAACAGAGGGCATAAGATATAGATGGGAAATTCCTAAAGGTGTCAGTTTTTCGTTCAAGCAGAAGAGAGTCACCATCAAGTCAGTTGACCAAATGACCAGATTCATCAATGATAATTTTAAAGACTCTGATAAATAATTACAGAATCAACATGGAGAGTCAAATAATTTCATGGAATGTTAATGGACTGAATTCACCCCAAAAAAGGAAAAATATCAGACTCTGGTTGGAAAAACAGAAATGTGATATTGTTTGTTTGCAAGAAACACATATTAAAAAATCAGATGCCAAATTTTTGATTCAAAAAAGATTAGGAGAGGAATTTTATTCACTCTCCTCTCAAAAGAAAAAAGGAGTTGTTACATATATTAAAAAAGAGCTGGAACCAAAAGAAATTTTTAAAGACGATGAAGGGAAATTTTTAGCGGTAGAAGTTGTGCTGCAGAACAAAAAGACATTAATTGTTAATCTCTATGCTCCCAATGGGGCAAAAGAAAACTTTTTTCAGGATCTGTGGGAACAACTACGACAGTTGACCTATGAGCAAACGATTTTAATGGGCGATTTTAATGGTACTGTTGACAATGTTGTTGATAGAAAATCAAAAAAAGGAATTGAGGCCATGGGCAAACTTCCTAAAGTCTTTTTCCAATTGACTAAACATGAACACTTGGCAGACGTTTGGAGAATCAAACATCTCAGAGATAGAGAGTACTCTTTTTATTCATCAAGACACGAATCTTTTTCCAGGATAGATATGATGTGGATGACAGAGAATTTAATCTTGCAAACACGCAAAATTGAGATATTGCCTAGGATTCTTTCTGACCACAGTCCGATAAAATGGTCAACGTATGTTAAGAGGAAAAAATTTCGATGGAGACTTAACGAAGATTTGCTGGACAAGCAAAATATCGTGGATAAAATAAGGTCAGAAACCCAAACATACTTTCAATTGAACTTAAATAAAAGTGTACAGACGCAAACGGTATGGGAAGCCTACAAGGCTGTGATGAGAGGACATCTGATTGCAATTAATAATAATGAAAAGAAACAACAAATGAAGATAGACAAAGAAATTATGGAAAATATTCGGAAAAAAGAAACAGAACTTAAGAAAAGGCCTGGTAAAAAGAAGATTTTGAGAGAATTGAGGATTCTAAGGGAGCAATATGAGGCAAGGTTGAACAAAGAAGTATTTTGGAACTTGAAAAAATTGCAACAGAAATCCTTTGAAGGTGCAAATAAACCTGGCAAATATTTAGCATGGCAATTAAAGAAAAGAAGAGAGAATAAAACAATCACCTGTTTGAAAGATGGAAATAAAGAGATTTTAGACCCAGGAGGAATTAAAAGGGAATTTTTTAAATATTACGCGACTCTCTTTCAATCGAAGCAAGCGGATCCTCAAAAAATGTTGGATTACTTATCCAAAGCTAACTTGATACAACCAAACCCCGAAATGAAAACATTTTTAAATGCTGCAATAACTAAAGACGAAATCAGTAAAGCAATAGCTGAGGCAAAAATCTCTAAAGTCCCAGGCCCGGATGGCTTTTCAGCTAAATTTTATAAAAAATTTCATGAAGATTTGGTCCCGGTGTTGGAGATTCTTCTAAATGAAGTTAGAAAGACAGGAAAGATCCCAGACTCCTGGAATGAAGCTGCAATCACCTTAATCCCTAAAGAAATGCAAGATTTAACAAATGTTAAAAACTACCGGCCCATTTCATTATTGACTGCTGAGCAGTCGGGTTAGAACAGATAAAAGGAAATACTTCTTCACCCAAAGAGTGATTAACATATGGAATTCACTGCCACAGGAGGTCGTGGCAGCTGCAAGCATGGACAGTTTCAAGAGGAAATTAGATAAACATATGGAGCAGAAGTCCACCAGTGGCTATTAGCCACAGGGTATAGAATGAGAACTCTCAGTCTGGGGCAGGTGATGCACTCTATTCTTGGTGCTGGAGGGGGCAGCAGTGGGAGGGCTTCTGGTGCCCTGGCCCCACTGCTGGACCTCCTGATGGCACCTGGTATATTTTGGCCGCTGTGTGACAGAGTGTTGGACTAGATGGGCCATTGGCCTGATTCAACATTGGCTTCTCTTATGTTCTTATGTTCTTATGTTCTTATGATTATAAAATATTTGCAAAAATATTGGCAGAGCGCCTTAAAAAGTTTTTGAAAGATACTATTGTTGAAGATCAAGCTGTTTTTTTACCAAATAGACAAATTAAAGACAATATGAGGGTTGTTTTGGACGCAATTGAGTATTATGATAAACACCCTGAAAAAGAAGTTGCTTTTTTATTTTTGGATGCAGAGAAGGCCTTTGATAATTTGAATTGGGAATTTATGTTTAAAGTGCTTGAGAAATCTTTGATGGGCGTAGAATTTACAAGAATGATTCAATCGATATATAAAGAACAAAAAGCTTCGGTGATTGTCAATGCAGAATCAACAGATATGTTCCGGGTAAGAAAAGGTACTAGACAAGGTCACCATTGTTATTTATCTGGATTTTGGAGATTTTGCTACAAGCGGTCAGAGATGATGATAATATAAAAGGTTTGAATATTGGAGGTTTTTCATTTAAATTAAGAGCATTTGCGGATGATATTATGTTTATTGTTGAAGATCCTGTTAATAATATGCCTAAGGTATTTGAAAAAGTAAGAGAGTTTGGTGATCTTGCAGGGTTTTATGTCAACAAAAATAAATCTAAGATACTGTGTAAAAATATGATTGGTACAAAGCAACAAATGTTACAAAATGTGACAGAATGTGAAGTGGTTAAAAGGGTTAAGTACTTGGGAGTTGAAATTACAATGAAAAATATAGATTTGTTTAAGAATAATTATGAAAAACTGTGGGGTTCGATAAAGAGTGATTTAGAAAAATGGGAAAAACTAAGGTTATCTCTTCTTGGAAAAATTGCCGTTATTAAAATGAATGTACTGCCCAGGTTAATGTTTCTGTTTCAGACAATACCAATTGTGAAAGATGGAAAAGTGTTGGTAAAATGGCAAAGAGAAATCTTTAAGTTTATCTGGGCAGGGAAGAAGCCAAGAATTAAAATGAAGATAATGTATGATATTAAAGACAGAGGTGGCTTCCAAGTCCCGAATTTGCGTTTGTATCATGAAGCAGTATGTATGTCTTGGTTATCTGAATGGGTAAATTTGGAAAATAGAAAACTTTTAGCTCTTGAGGGGCACGATTGCAGATTTGGCTGGCATGCCTATCTTTGGTATGGGAAAAACAAAGCTGACTCTATGTTTAAGCATCATTATGTAAGGAGGACACTGTTTGATGCATGGATCAGGTATAAGGATACAATTTCGGATGAAAGGCCTCTGTGGATTGTTCCAGCTGCAGTTATACATTTGTTTTCAGAATATAAAGGTAATGACTGGTTGAAGTATCAGGAATTGTTGCAAAAAGAAGGGAAAAAATATGTTTTAAAACCAAATAACGAATTAGAATTTGAGTATGGTTGGCTACAATATTGTCAAATAAGGGACATCTATAAAAAAGACTGTAAAGAGTTTGGTTTTAGAGCTATGAATGATGATATTGAAAATATATGGTTGAAAAAAGAACGGAAAATGATATCAAAAATGTATAAAACTTTGTTGACTGTATATACTTTGGATGAAACTGTTAAAGAACAAATGATAAAGTGGGCCATAAATATGAACAAAGAAAATTCTATGGAATCATGGGAATTTTTGTGGAAAAGATCTTTTAAAATGTCTACCTGTATCAATGTAAAAGAAAATTGTTATAAGATGATGTATAGATGGTACATGACACCAAAAAAGATTGCCAATATTAGTATGGATAAGAACTTGAGTAATAAATGCTGGAAATGTAAAAAAGTAGAGGGTTCTTTTTACCATATGTGGTGGTCATGTGATAAAGTGAAAGCATACTGGTCTAATATACATTGTGTGATGCAGAAAATACTGAAAATCCCAACTGAGAGAAAGCCAGAACTTCTTCTCCTCGGTTTGACAATGGAAAAAATTCCACAAGAAAAAAGGACATTGTTATGGTACATGATTACGTCGGCGAGAATGGCCTTTGCTCAGCATTGGAAAATGGAGAAGGTGCCAGATGTACATGACTGGTTGAGAAAACTGTTATTTTTAGCGGAAATGGACAAAATGACAAAGAAATTAAATGGACAAATGGCAGAACAATACCTAAAAGACTGGGAAGGATTGAAATTGTATCTAGAAACTGAATATAGAATGAAGGGGAAAATATATAACTTGGATACGTATGGATATTGAACGAGAAATGAAACGAATTTTGAACTGTATGTACTGTTATATACAATATGCTGAAATTGTAGAGGTTATATATAATTCAAATGTGTTACCTGGTTTGTCGATGTACTTAAGTCTAAGCTTGATTGCCTTATAATTTTTCTGTTTGTTATTAGCAGTGTTGGAAGCCTATTAGGGGGGTGGGGGGATTGGGACGGGGATTTTCTTTTCTGAAATTGTATTGGTAACGTGATTGGAAATGTTGAATGTATCCCAATAAAAATTTTGTTTCAAAAAAAAAAAAAGATTCTGTTTTCTCTTATAATGTTTAAGTTATTGTTAGCACTAGTTTTTTATATGCTTTGGGTCCCTGTTGGGGAGAAAATAATTAAATGAATAGGGATAATAACTAAATGAACAGGGTGTCATGATAGTGCTTCCATTAGGTTCTAGACATTGCCATGGATATGAACAACGGCATCCTAAATTACCAGGAATAATTGGAAATGTTCTTTTCAGTCCTGGTGTTACACCCAAAATAATGCCAGGTATGTGTATTGCATGCAACTTTTTAAAGGAATGTTGCAAAGCTGGATTCAAGGGGTTGTGAGATAATTTTTTACAATGGTGAGTATCTCCAGGGTTGTTATGAATTTAGCCATAAATGTTTTTCCCTCTAAGGCTTTCACATTAACCAGGGCTCTTTTTGTAGGAACTCCTTTGCATATTAGGCGACACACCCCTAATGTAGCCAATCCTCCAAGAGTTTACAGAGCTTCTCTTACAGGCGCCTTTGCATTGTCTCTTTGAGACTCAGGATGGATGAATATGTCCTTTTGCATTTCTTTCTGGTTTCTCATATTGTCGTTATGAGCATTTTCATTCTTCTTATTCTTGTTGTTGGTGCAACAGGAAAGTTGAGGCAGTTGCCCACACAACTGATTAACATACCTTTCTTACAGTCACATATTTCAGGAAAGCAACAGACTCAGACTTAATTCTTGTTGTACATGTGGAGCTTGTAGGAAAGGCAGTTTTGCCAACAAATGTTTGTGAGCCATTAAGTTGCTTCCAATTTATGAGGCTCCTATAGATTAATAATCTTCAAAACATCCTGATGTGACCAAAGTATGATAGCCTCAGTTTAGTCATTTTGCCAACAAATAACAAAGTGACATTGTTGAGACTACGGATGGGCACGAACCTCCCCACGACCCGAAATTCATCATGCAAACCACGAACCAAAGTTCATCCCCATCTGTATCAACAGCTCTCCCATGACCCTCTATGTGGTTAGTGGGAGGTTCTTGCAGCTCACAGTGGGAAGTGGGCAGGGGGAGAAAAAGGAGGGATGACCCAGGACACTACAGGCCAGTGAGAGGAATAGCAGAAACAGCTTGCATTGATTTCAGCCTAACAGTGGGGAAGCAAAACATATGAGTTAAATGGCAGTCAGCCATTTAACTATTCCTGGGCAATCCTCCCCTTTCTCCCAGCTGTGGCTCCTTTGTGGGCTCTGTTGGGCAGTCCATTTTGAACCAGGTGGCCCAGCAGAACTCCCACCAAGGCTGTGGGGAGAGTTCTAACCTGACTGCTCAGCAATTTCATTGAGTGCCCACGAGTTCTTGTATTGTGAGCAAGGAAGAAAAGTACTTCTTTCTTTACCTGCTCTATTCCATGCATAATCTTATAAACCTTGATCGTGTCACCCCTCAGCCATCATTTCTCCAAGCTAAAGAGCCACAAGTGTTTTAACCTTTCTTCATAGGAAAAGTATTCCAACACTTTTATCATTCTAGTTGCCCTTTTCTGCACTTTTCCCCATGCTATAATATCCTTTTTGAGGTGTGGTGACCAGAACTGTACACAGTAATCCAAATGAGGTCGCACCATTGATTTATACAGAGGCATTATGATACTGGCTGATTTGTTCTCAGTTCCCTTCCTAATAATCCCCAGTATAGGGTTGGCCTTTTTTATTGCAGTTGCACACTGTCTCAACATTTTCAGTGAGTTATCTACTATGACTCCAAGACCTCTCTCTTGGTCAGTCTCTGCCAGTTCGGACCCCATCAACATGTATTTATAGTTAGGATTTTTGGCTCCAATGTGCATCACTTTGCACTTGGCCACACTGAATCCCATTTACCACACTGACACCCACTCGCCCATCCTCGACAGATCCCTTTGGAGTACCTCACAGTCCTCCTTGTTTCTCACCACCCTGAACAACTTCGTGTCATCTACAAATTTATCCACTTCACTGCTTACTCCCAACTCCAAATCATTAATAAACAAGTTCAAAAGCACCGGACCGAGTACTGATCCCTGTGGTACCCCACTGCTTACCACCCTCCACTGAGAAAATTGCCCATTTATACTCACTCTCTATTTCCTAAGAATTAACCAGTTTTTGATCCACAAAAGGACTTGTCCCTTTATTACTTAGGAGCCTTTGATGAGGAACTTTATCAAAAGCTTTCTGGAAATCAAGGTAAACAACATCTGTTGGGTCCCCCTTGTCCAAATGTTTGTTCACTCCCTCAAAGAACACTAACAGGTTAGTGAGACAAGATCTTCCCTTACAGAACCCATGATGAGTCTTCCTCAATAGACATTGGTTCAAAGGTTTTACACATTAACTTCACTAAAACAAGGAACAAACTCCATTGTGGTATTGGGTGCAAAACAGGAGGATACAAATTATGTAAACCTTTAAGGAATTTTTCTCACTCAGCAATTGAGAACACAGAAGATCCCCCAATGCTCTTATGAAATGTGGAAATGGCCACTAAGTAAAATTTGATGGATGAGAAGGCTGAACCTCCATCCTTTAGCATTAACAAACAGTCTGCCTACTTTGCGAACCTAGAATAAGATCTCCAAGTGGAAGGCCTTTGGGAAGCAACCATGACCTCCTTGACTTTTTCAGATAGGTTGTTTAGGGCTGAATGAGCCATGCAGTCAAGTGTAGGGTCTGGGTGTCAGAATGACAGGGCCCTCCTCCAGGAGATCATGTGATGGGGGTAAAAACCTGTAGACTCCATTGGCCAGTTGCCACAGCATTGGGAATCACACCCTTCTGGGCCACTACAGAGCTAGAAGTATGCAGAAGGTTTCATCTGCCCTCAACTTAGCTACCACTTTGTGTAGCATTCCAGTTGGCGGCAAACCCATAAAAGTGGTGACCATGCCAGTATATCTGGAATGCATCCCCCAGTGATTGCCTGTCTGCTGCTGCCCTGGGACAATAAAGGTGGCATTTAGCGTTGGCACTTGATACAAAGAAATCTATGTCTGGGTAACCCCATTCTTTGAAAACAGAAGCCAGGTACTGGTCACCTACCGACCACTCAATTTACATCTGTGCTTTTGATCAGTATATTTGTTAGAGCATTGTCCTGACCTGCAATGTGTAAGGCTGTTAGGTGTACTTTGTAGGAGATTGTACATGGAACCCATGCCCCCTGTAGAACCTGGCCATAATATTGCCTGTTGCTAGCAGAACATGGCATCCTTTCAGCAAAGCTGTAAGAGAAGTAAGAGCAAGACTAATGGCCTTGAGCTCTAGTAGGCTAATGTGAAGTCTGGATTCCAGTCCAGTCCATGTGCCCTTTACCTGGAATTCCCCACAGTGTGCCCCCTCCATCTTTCTAGGGAGGCATCCATGAAAATTTGAACATCATGGAAGTGTACACCTAGCGTTACTCCTTCAAGTAAATGTGGTAACTTGCTGTGGATTATACCCACAGTATAATTGGGAGATGGTATAAAGGTGCCATCCAAACCTGTTTCTGACTTATGATCCAGATCTTTTCAGATTCTGAAAGAAAGGTCTCAGTGGACACATGGCAGGAAGGTTGGGGGTTATTACCCCTTTTGAGGTTGGTGGATGGTTCTGACAGTTGCCAAGGGAAGGTGAATCCTTGTTGCCAATCACAGGACCCCACTGGGGGAAAAATATAATAGGGAATGGGCACCATGTTTACTGTTGCATTGACCACTGTGAAGATGGAGGTTGGGAAGCCTACTGTTTATGGCCCATAACTGACTGCATGGTCTGAGATGGGATCTCATAGACATCATTATCATAAGACCTTAAACAAAGAGGTTTGTGTCCAGATAGTGATGGCGTTCTCAGTGCCATGAAGGTCCATTGGTGACCATGTCCATTGGTGCCAGAGATAGACAGCATTGAGGCAATGGCAATTGATGGTCCCTCAGTGTCAACTATTGGCTGTGGGGTGAGGTATTCAGTCAGTGCCAAGTCAGAGAGTTTAGTTGATCCTCAAGAGTGATCCTCAACTCCAGGAAGTTGGTAAACATTGATGTTGAGGCAACAATAAATGCTGTCAAAGAGATCTGGACCTGCATCAAGAGGAAGTCCATTGTGTATGTCTTGGCTTCTTTTTGGCTTTTTTTGATGGTGGTTCTGATGTCAAGTGTCTTGGTGCTGATTTATCCACCAGTTCCGATATTGAAAGTGTTGGTACCAAGGCCACCAATGGGGATTACAGCCAGTTCTTGGAGTGAGCTTTTTTCAGCTTGTTTTTCTGGGGCCATTTTCACACAATACTACTTTAAGCCTGGCAGCTCTCCCCTCATGAGCTTTTGGAGTAAGGCAGCAGCATGCTGAGCATGAGGCCTAAACAGAATAAACATGACATGGTCATCATTTTGAGCCATTTTGGCTCCATACACCTTGCACTTCTTAAATAAAGCCATCTGACCAGCTTTTATGAGCAGTGAAGCAATCTAAAGGCACCACAAAAGTCCGAGGAAAAAGTAGCTAGGACAAACTTGCCCCACCTCTGTCATGTGACCCTTTGGGCAGGAAAGGAATTACTGGAGACGGACGGGAGGGGGAGCACTCTCAGGCTCTGAAAAATTCTACTAAACTTGGAAAATCTTTCTTCCTGGCTGGATTGTGACTGCACAGTCCCATGTGTGCCTGCAAAGAAGCCATAATGATGAACCATTTTAACCAGAATACTAAAATGAGAACAGAGCATTACTTTACCCTGATAAAAGACTATGGCTGATGGATCATACTTCAGGGCACACAGTTCACTCTCTCACTTAGCTGATGTAACAACAATGAGAAACATACTTTAAATGATAAAAATCAAAAATCACAAGCGGACATTGGTTGTATCCATAAATTTGGACTCAACCAGAATTAAATTTCAAGAAATATCATTCAAGAACTGACTACAGAACTGCTGTGGATATGGATATCAGTAGCATAGATGCCATGGATAGCAGAGAACTAGTACATACTATAGTTGATTCAGTGGCACAGATGGATAAATGGACTTCCACCATAAAAGATCTGCAAAAGAGGAGAACTTTTGAACGTACATCCACATATTATTAAAGGCACAGACGGCAGCTGAGGAAATGCTAGAGGAAGTCAATGGGTGACTCACAGCAATAAATAAGACAATTTTAAAATGCATTATTTATTATTTATTTGTCTCATGTATACCTCACCTTTCTCCCAAACGGGGACCCAAAGTAGCATCATTCTTCTCTCCTCCATTTTATCTTCACAACAACCCTGGGCAGTAGGTTAGGCTGAGAGTATGTGACTGATCTAAGGTCACCCAGAAACCTTCCCAGGTAGAACAGGGATTCAAAGCTGAGTCTTCCAGATCCTAGTCCAGTACTTTAATGAGTATATCACACTGGCTCAAGGCAAATTCAAGGCAAAACTTGTATGAAGCTCATGGGAATAGTTGGAGGGAATCAGAAGTCTCCCACAGGAGGGAATCATTAAAAACTTGAGCAGATAGATGTTTTATTATGTACATTCTTTATGTACATTCTCCATACATGAAGAATACAAAAATCAATGAGCTAATGCAATCTCAACATGATGCAAAAGCTGTTCACAGCTTAGCGGATTTGGCATTTTTGCTAATATTTATATATATGAGAAATCTTTAATGCTTACCTGGGATGGGTCCCAAATTGGGAGTTAAGCTACTACTTAAATCTAATCCTATTTACATGTCTGAAGTCAATCTTTAGTAATCATCTCTGCAATTTTCCCCCAGAGGGGAAATAACTTTTGCTGTGCAACGGATCATCATGTGGGCAATACGAGCAAACCAGAAAAAGTGGCCATACAGACAAAAGCTAAACTAGTTTCCAAATACTTAATATTTCAGAGGGTACACTTAATGAAGGTATAAAATTCCATTCAGTGACAGATATGCATATTTTAAACCCAATTAAGTGCTCTACATTTTAACTTATTAAAATAGTAGCTAAATGCAGCCTGCAACCTTAATGTCCCATTTGTCTTTTACAAAGTGAGTGTTCTCATCTTCTCAGGAGCTCAGTATTATTAGAATAACAGATGGACTTGAAAATTCTCTGTTTCAAACAACAGTTAAAAGGATATAACCAAGAACATAGCAGCTGCAGCAGCTAAAAAAAAAAAAAAAAGATCAGCTAGTAAGAGAGCTGTATTAATCCTCTATAGCTCTAGATGGAGCACTTTTAAAAGAAATGGCATATGTTATTGCTTATGTATGTATCAACCTCTCTCAAACTGCAAAAGAGTTCAGACAGAAAGGTTCAGAAAGAAGCCAATTATTGCAAAATTCCTTAGAATTAAAGGGTGTCTTACACAAGGTTATTTCAATACTTAGTAAGTATTGAAAGTAATAAATTCTCCTCCTCTTGTATAATTTTAAACAGTCTTATGTAAGCAATATTATATTTTACCTTTCCTCTATGGAACTCCATGTGGTTTACGCAGAATTACCAGGCGCTCCCACATCTAGACACTAACCAGTTTCCAATATGCTTAGCTTGAGCAAATTTGCCATATTATATGCCACAACTTTTCTATTCTTCTTAGGTAAGGTGGACCAAGATATCTGACTAACCTGGGTATTTTTTTCAGCATGGCAACTCCATGGTTAAGATGAGTGAGTTGCTTAACTCAGTTCCTATTAGCAGAAGCATAACTATTTTATTTGACTGCAAAGGCCCATGTGAAGGCTGAGTAAATAAAAGTCCTGACACAGTTACATTGACAGAATTTCTTTACGGTGCACAGAATTTATTTCCAGCAAAGTCCATTTCATTACACTATTATTTATTTAGAAATTTTCTATGCTGCTTCCTCAGAGTCCTCCTCAAGGCGGCTAACAGTTAAAAAAACTACAGCATAAAAATGTCATTAAAAACAAGCCATAAACAGCATAAAAGACATCCATAAAACAGCAGCTTACCATTTAAAAGCTGATAAGATAAAACCCTAATTAAAAGTCTGGGCAAAAATATGCGTTTTAACCTGACACCTAAAAGAAAGTAAAGAAGGTGTCAGGCAAGCCTTAAGGTGGAGGCCTTTCCAAGAGTGAGGTGCCATTAGAGAAAATGCTGTCTCTAGTTGCCACCCACCTCACCTTTGAATTTTAGAGCATATTTGTCCTTCATATGTGAAGTCTCTCTTTTTATCTTAGGCTGCAGTCAAATGACAGGCTTAGTGTGTTCTGGCCACACCTCTAATCTGATCCTTTTTTGTGTGTGGGGGAGAGAATTTTATCTAAACATCCACTTAACCCACTGCTCCACATGCTTATCCTGTGATTGACCATTCACATTAATGCTGTGCAGTGACCATGGAGTGGTCAGCCAGTATCCTTTTTGTTTGTTTTTCACGCATGCACACAAGCACATATCCAAAATGCCGGGAACTTTTTGACAGCTCCATAAACTCTCTGCCAAGTACTGTGATCATTGGTTCCTATACAACTATATATTTCTGTCAGAAATCACTCTTTCCCACCTGATCTTACTTCCTTTCCCACTCATTTCATAGGAAAGTTTTCCCTTTTTCTATTCATATAGAGCTTTCCCGCCAGAGCAATATTATGAAGTGGACTGGAGTAGTTCCGGAGGTGGAATCCTGGCCACCAATATGGGAGCCTAAATGGGGACTATTTCCAGCACCATCCCACCCCAAGGAACTGCAGAAAGGGTCATTTTTCTTGAATTTGTTGCAGCAACAACACCAGATCAAACAGCTCATCTGACCACAGCCTTATATGGTAATACACAATTAGAATATGAGTAAAGTAGGGAGGGAAAGACAAGGGAGGGTTAAAAATTAAAGGAAGTAAAGGGGGCAGGAGGCCAGGTTTTCACGTATTGCTTTTAAAATTTAAAGTAAGGGAAATGCTGTCCCAAATTTTCAGACCTCCCTAAAGAACCTGGGGGGCAAGAGGAACCAAATGGTAGGGAGAGTTCAGAAAACATGGGAATATGAAAAACATGTGATTCTCAAATCTGGATTTAAAATTAATCTGAAAATTTTTGCTATGCACCCCCCCACTCAAATCCTCAAGACACCTTAAACAGAGTAATTTAGAAGCAGCTGGTAAAGACATATCCCTAGAATGTTAGATTAAAAGACCAATAATAAGACCAGCTGCTTTTGCATCCAAAATCAGAATATAATACAAAGCAAGAATGTATATACTTTGGAAACACTTTAAACGGACAAAGCACTCGAGTGATGGGAGGATGAGTTTTTCTTAGTCTCACTTATGATGAAAACTCAATATTGCCTCATTATCATGATTAATTAGTACATTTCTACAAAAAAGAAAAGTTGGGGCTTGGTCTGCTTTCCAAATCCCTGAAGTCTGAGAACACCCTGTCTTCACTGGGGAAGCTAATATGTTGTAACTGCCCTGCTTCCTCTGTTCTTTTTTCAAGTTGGGTCTGTCATTGAAAACAAATGTTGGGTTGAGCCTGGGTGAGTCTTGGCAGAGATTAAGCTCTGTTGAAACTGTTCTGAAGGCTAGTTGTAGTTATGTCAATCCAAGTCAACTAGTCAGGAGACTGTGAGCAAATTAGGATCTCCCACTAAAAAATAATCATAATAGAAATTTCAGAGCATCTCAGAGCTTTCACTGAAATACCTCAAGTGTAACCAAAATAGCAGAACAAACACAAGGTGACAGTACATTACCATTTACTACATGAGGATAAGGTTGTGCAGTGGGAGGACAAAAGATTTAAAAAACTATAGAAGATGCCACCCTAGGGTTACCAAGTGTTACCTTGGAAGCAGCGGGAGAGTCCTGTGTCTCGTCCGGGAGTCTTTTCCACCTGGAAGTGATGTAATTGCACCAAGCACGTTGCTGGTTGATGCTCTAGCAATCAGCCTGGAAACTCTATGGTACCATAGAGTTTTCAGGCTGGTTGCTAAAGTGTCAGACAGCGATGTGCTCGGTGCGATTACGTCACGCAGAGGTGACGTAATCGCACCGGCACATTGGCCCGAACCAGGCACTTTGGGGGTGGGGTTCCCCCGCCGGCTTTTTCCAGACTGGCAGATTGGGGACCCTTTTAGCGGGGGAACCTCCACCCTCCCGGGAGACCTGGCAGCCCTATGCCACCCAAAGTTCCTTTTTATCATCATTTTTAGCAGCAAAGTGAATTAGGTGACATAATAAAAAATTAGAGGTGAAATCTGGTGAATTTCCCAAGTTTGAAAAGGTTTGATTTAGTTTCAAACCCAAATAATTTAAATTTGAGCCTAGCCTCAACCAGGGCCAGGACTTTTTTGGCCCTGGCCCCGGCCTGGTGGAACATGCTCCTGACTGAGATCAGGGCCCTGCAGAACCTATTACAGTTCCACAGGGTCTCCAAAATGGAGCTGTTCCACTAGGCCTTTGGTTGAGGCAGTGGGTGTCTGTCATCTGGCCTCCCTGTTGCTGTGGCAGTAGGCTACTACTAATGAGACCTTTATGGCTTGGCTTTGGCCCATTCATTCTCAGCTGTAGGAGCTGAAATTGAAATCTGCTGCACTGCCCACTTTAACTGTTTTTAAATGTTTTTTATTGTATTAATTTAATATTTTATATTTATTTATGGAATCATTTTAGACTGTAACTGGAATTTATTGTTGTGACCTACCCTGAGCCCAATTGCGGGGAGGGTGGGATATAAATCAAAATAATAATAAGTAAAATATAAAACACATATGTGAATGATAAAATCTGAATTTTTGCTCTCCTCCCTTGCAAATCTTTCTGTGTTCCTGTTAAATCCACATATCTTTCTAATTCAGATTTGTTGTTTTTAGTTATAATTTGTTTTATTGTATTATATTTTGTTCCATTATGGCATTTTTAGAAGAATGTGGCTCGGTAAACCAAGGTTAAATATGACCTTATAAAATCTATCATCTGACCTCTATTATGAAGAAATCCTGTTCCTTTCCACTTACACCATACATTTATTGTTTGTGAAGTAAATAATTGGGTTCATGGTCTCCACCACAGATGGCTTATTGCTAACTTCTTAGCAGCAAATAACAAATTGCTAAATGTTTATTGCCATGCTACAAATCTCTAAAGTAAATTAAAAGGATGTGTATTGATCACTGAAACAATCAACATAGCAAAACCAGTCCTTTTTTCTGAAATATTAGTTAGCTAAAAAGCAACCCTACAGGCTATACTGTGGGATTTAAAAATAAAATCAGTGGTAATAGAACACAGCTGCAAGAAATTATGGTTCATTTACACAGCTCTGTGGTGTTACTGTCAACTTCCTAAATATTACATTAAGGACTGTGCTGAATTTTCAAGTTGTTTAATTCCTAGGTAAAAATCTGTCCTTATAACAGGAAAGAATTTTAACAAAGTGAATAGGGTTCCAAAAATGTTTCGAACCATTTTTTCCCCCTCCAGGAATCTCAACATGCTCTACATTTTCAACCATTTTAATTCACCAAATGTTTTTCTTGTAAGAATTGTCTCAGACAATGTGAGCTACTGAAAAATACGCCCAGCAACATTTCCCATTTTTTTTACTGTTTTTGCTACCTAAACACGGTTCTACATAACCTGATCTACAAACAGCCATCAAAATTAGTCCACCTGCCCACAGTTCCAATTTACTGTCCTCCAATACACTGATTTGACTAAATAAAGATAAATAATACCTAATGGTTCCACAGAATCAGAGTAAACTCTCTAGATTTGGGAAGTGAAGGGTTTATTTTTTTGTTTTGCTTTTTAAAGGAAGAAATTTGTAGATATTTTACTGCCATTACTAGAAAACCAACACACAAGAAAACCATTAATCGTTATTGACACCAAGGGTCTTTTTGTAGAAAAACAGCTGCAGGAGCTCATTAGCATATGGTATGCTAATGAGCTATTAGACTATTAGCATATGCCATGCCCCCTGACATCACCGGAAGTGATGTCAGAAGGGGAAGCAAAAGGGGGGGAGGCATCTTCAAAAGCCTCCCCTTCCCTTCCCCAGCTGGCCTGGGTGGGGGAGCTAAGAGAGAAGGGGTTTAAAGTTTAAACTCCTTCTCATGAGAGTTGGGCCACAGAAGGAGGAAAGAGGGAAGGAAAGAGAGAGAGTAGAGAGAAGGAAAGAAGGAAGGAAAGAGTGAAAGCAAGAGAAGGAAAGGGAAAGGAAAGAGGGAAGAAGGAGGGAAACAAAGAAAGGAGGAAAAAAGAGAAGAAGGTGGGAAAGAAAGAAAGAGTGAAGAGAAGAAGAAGGGAAAGATGAAAAAGAGAGAAGGAAAGGAGGGAATGAAAGAAATTTGGCGGCAATTCGGCCCCATTATATCCTATGGGCCATTGAAGTCAATGGTGAAAACATAGGGTATATTCTGGAGACTGGAGGGGAGGGGGTTTGAGGGAGAGGCTCCAAACTCACAGGGTTACTTTTTCCCACCATAGAGAACGGAGGGAATAGGGGCAACCTGTTTGGGGGCCCATAGAATTGGACCCCCTGATCCGATGTTCTTGAAACTTGATGGGTATCTTGGGGAGAGGCTCCATCAGCTACCCTGTGAGTTTGGAGCCTCTCCTTCAAACCCCCTCCCCTCCAGCCCCCAGAATATACCCTATGTTTTCACCATTGACTTCAATGGCCCATAGGATATAATGGAGCTGAAATTGACATTCAGCTGCCTGAAAGACTCCCTGGGACACCAGCTGGGGGCGGGACTTGGCTCCTGAGCTCCTGGAGCTGCGCTCCAGTGCGCTCCCCCCTCAAAAGACCCCTGATTGACACTGTCCTTGTGCATGTTAAGCGCCATCAAGTTGTTTCAGACTTACGGTGACTCTATGATTTACTGACACTATAGAGGCTTAAATTCGAAACACAGCTGCCATAGAGTAATTCTTTGGACAAAACTGTGACAATTTACATAGTTTATATAGAGAAACTTCTAGAATGGAAAACTATTTTAATCTAAGTGCAAGTGTTCAGAAGTTTGGTAATACCCTTCTGTCCTTTCTTTCTTTCTGTATTCCTCTGACCAACCATTCTCGAGCAGTATCAATCAATCCTAGCTAGGAATAAGGAAGAAAGGAAGAATTCAAGCCAGAGAGGGCAGGCTCTACCATACTAGAGAAGATATCTTGTCCCAGGCTGCCCAGGAATGTAGCTAAAAACAAGAGTATTTGCTGGCCTGGAATTCATTAAAAGTTTAGTAACTAAAGCAGGCCCATAGTAGGGTTGCCAGGTCCTATTCCTCCCCTAGTGGGGAGATTTGGGGGGCATGCTGGGAGGGGCCACCCCAATGTGATGACATCATGCAGAGTGATGTCATCACGGCAGGGATGCAGTGCCTTTAAATGGTTGGTTGAAAGCAGCAACTGCCCATGCTTGCCCTGCAAGCCACGAGTTTGCTGCCTACAAGGCAAGAACACGGGACTCCCACTTCAAAAAAGTGGGTGCTAGACATGTTTGCCCTACAGGCAGTGATCTTGTGGCTTGCAGGGCAAGCGCGAGTGGCTCCTGCTTCACAAGAGTGGGCACTGCTCATGCCTGCCCTGCAAGCTGTGAGATTGCCGCTTGTAGGGCAAGCACACACTCTTTTGAAGCAGGAGCTGCTTGTGCTTGCCCTGCAAGCTGTGATCTTGCCACCTGTAGGGCAGGCACAGGTGGCCCCTGCTTTAAAAGAGCCCAGGTGTCACTCATGCCTGCCCTGCAAGCCATGAGATTGCTGTTTGTAGGGCAGGGGCAGGATTTCCCCTGCAGCCCAGCTAGCTGGTGGTGGGAAGAAGCCCCCCCACAATCAGGAAACTCCAGCAAGACTGGGGGTCTGGCAACCCTAGCCCATAGCCAGGATTTTTTTTTGTTCAGGGGCATTTAAATTTTTAAGGGGGCAGTTAAATTACAGTTAATTCCTAGGGAAAAAACCAGCTCAGAGAACATTTAATTGTTCTCAGAAGTCATTTAGATGCCTTTTGAGTTCCCTTCCACAGGGCAAGAAAGCTTAGAAGGCCACTCAAGAGTGGCACCTTTGATACATCTCCAACAATCCCCCTTTCTGGTAGCCCAAAGGCTCATGCGGCGGCGGCGGTTCAGCTGTCTCCGGGGCCCCCTCCGGATTCCGTGGACTTGCTGGCTCCGCTGTCGGTGCTTGCGGTCGATCGGATGATGGGGCGGCGGCGGTATTTCCCGGTAGCTGGATCTCTGTATCGGGGTCTTGTCGCCTCCGGAGCTGGTCGACGTGTTTACGGAGGACCCGGTCCCCATCGGTTAGGACTTCGTATGACACCGGCCCGGTAGGTTTTAGGATGCGCCCTGCCACCCACTGCGGCCCCGCCCCGTAGTTCCGGAAGTAGACAGGGTCTCCCGGTAGGAAGCTTCGGGGCGCCTCCCTGTTCTCGACCAGCTTTCTCTCGGGGGCTCGGTCCGGGTGGAGTCTGTCTAATAAAGTGGTAGGGCGGCGGCCCATTAATAGTTCGGCGGGGCAGTGCCCGGAGATGGGGTTTGGGGTGGTGCGGTATGTGAGAAGGAAGCGGGCCAGCCGGAACTCCCAGTCCCCCTCCGTTATGCGGCTCAGGGCCTCTTTGGCGGTGCGTACCGTCCTCTCCGCCTGTCCATTAGTTGCCGGGTGGAAGGGCGCTGATCGTATGTGCCTGATGAGGTTCCTTTCGAGGAACGCTTGAAACTCAGCAGATGTGAACGCTGCTCCGTTGTCCGACACGATTGTGTCGGGTAACCCGTGCGTTGCGAATATTTTCCGCAGGGCCCTTATTGCCGCTTTGGCAGAGGTGGTGGACACTGGGCTTATTTCCACCCATTTCGAATAAGAGTCTACCGTCACCATGAACTGGAGCCCCTGGAACGGCCCCGCAAAGTCTATGTGCAGGCGTGACCACGGCTTGTGGGTAGACTCCCAGCTTTGGGTTGGCGCTCTCGGTGGATTGGGGCGGACTTCCTGACATCGTGTGCACCCTCGGACCCAGGATTCAATTTCTGCGTCCACCCCGGGCCACCACACGTAGCTCCTTGCCAGAGCTTTCATTCGTACGATGCCCGGGTGGGCCTCGTGCAGCGTTTCTAGCACCCCTTGTCTCATGGGCCCCGGGATGATCACCCTGTCTCCCCATAGTAAACACCCTTTCAATGCGGACAGCTCTTCCCGCCTGGCCTTGTATGCTGTGAACTCTGGCCCTGTCTGTTCCGCTGGCCACCCCCTCACCACCCAGTTTAGGACCCGGGAGAGAATGGGATCTCGGGACGTGCGGGCGGCCACATCTGCAGCCTGAAGGGGGGGGTTTGGCAGTTCCTCCATCAGCAAGACAGCGGGGGCTGGGGCCGGATCTTCCCCTGTCTGCGGCAGCGGTAGGCGGCTCAAGGCGTCGGCATGACCCAGCGCCTTGCCCGGCCGATGCTCCAGTCGGTATTGGTAACCCGCTAAAAATAAGGACCAGCGCAGCACCCGGGGCGACAAAACCTGCGGCGTTTGTTTGTCCGCCGCGAACAGTCCCAGGAGCGGCTTGTGATCGGTTACGAGCGTGAAGGGCCGCCCGTACACAAAATTGTGGAACTTTTTACCCCCGCCACCAGTGCCAAGCCCTCCCTGTCGATTTGGGCGTAGTTCGCGCTCCGCGGGGGACAGCGTGCGGGAGTAGTAAGCCACCGGGACCTCCCTCCCATCCGGTAGCTTGTGTGCCAAGACTGCCCCGACCCCATACGGTGATGCGTCGCACGCAAGGATGACCGGGAGCTTTTCATCGAAGTGCGCGAGTACCGCGTTTGAAATCAAGAGGACTTTAACCCCCGAAACGCCGCCTCCTCCCTCGCTCCCCATGCCCAAGGTGTCGCCTTATCCAGCAGCCTGTGTAGGGGTTCGGCCACGGCGGCTTTGTGGGGGAGAAAGGAGTGGTAAAAGTTCAGGAGGCCTAAGAACGCCTGGAGCTCGGCCTTGGACTTCGGGGCGGGGGCCTCCACGATGGCCTTCACCTTGTCCCTCGCCGGATGCAGGCCTGATGCGTCTACCCGGTATCCCAAGAACTCCACCTCCGGCACCCCGAGGAGGCACTTTTCCCGCTTCACTTTCAGCCCCGCGGCTTGGAAGCGTTCCAATACAGTTCGGAGGCGGGCGGCGAAGCTTTCCGGGGTGGTCGCGGCGATGAGGACGTCGTCGAAGAACGGCGTCACTCCAGGGATCCCTTTTAACAAATCGTCCATTAGATTTTGGAAGATCCCTGGGGCCACACTGACCCCGAACTGCAGCCGCTTCACCCGGAAGGCTCCTCGGTGGGTCACTATTGTCTGTGCCTCGGCCGTGGCCTCATCTACCGGGAGTTGCTGGTACGCCTGCGCGAGATCCAGCTTTCCAAATATGCGCGCCCCCGCCAGTGTTGCTAGGACATGGCTGACCACGGGTACGGGGTATGCGTGCGCCTGAAGTGCCTGGTTAATAGTGCACTTATAATCCGCGCAGATGCGGATCTCCCCGTTTGGCTTGACGGGTGTCACAATCGGGGTCTCCCATCTAGCGTTCGGGACGGGCTCTAAGACTCCCTGGGCCACCAGCCGGTCTAGTTCGGTCTCTATTTTAGGGCGGAGGGCCAGGGGCACGGTGCGGAAGCGCCGACGGATGGGCGTCACGGTGGGGTCTAAGTGGAGCGACACCGGGGGCCCTTTGTAACATCCCAGTTTCCCGTCAAAGACCTCCGGGAATTCCTTGCACACCGCCCCCAGTCCCGCACCCCACATTTATTTACTCCCCCAATCGATATGCCTAGGGCCTCGAACCACGCCCGCCCCAGGAGACTCGCGAGATTTCCCTCTACCACCACCAAGTCCAAGTTCCCCTCAAAGTCTCGGTACCGCACTCGGAAAGTGCCGACTCCCCGGATGGGGACAGGGTTCTTTTGAAAGTCCACCAAGCTTAGTGGCGATGGACGTAGAGGGGGTCCCCCTAGTGGGCAAAGTCTTTTTAAAGTGTCCAGGGAAATGATGGACGCCGCCGATCCCGAGTCCACTTCCATGCAACAGGGGACCCCTCGATCCGCACGGTTACTTGGATCTTCGGGGCAGAGGAGAGGTTGGGGTTGGGGAGGCGAAGTACCTGCAGTGGTTGGTCGGTGAGGTGGTACAACTCGGCGACCTCTTCCGTTGTCTCGTGTGCGGTGGACGATGCGCGGTACTGGGGGACCGACGATCTCGAATTCCGGGGGCCCTTGGACCGGCAGACCCGTGCGAGGTGTCCCTGCTTTCCGCACCCGTGACAGACAGCATCCCGGAACTTGCAGGATTTCCGTCCGTGGCCCTCCCCGCAGCTGGCACAGACGGCTCGGTTGCCGGAATACTTGGCTTGCTCTCTGTTGGCCTGCTGGAACGGCGCCGGCCGGCGTTGTTGGGGTTTGAGGGCGAAGACCTCGTCCGTCTCTTCGTTTCCGGGGCTTGGGCTCCTTCCAACCACCTGCGCGGCCGCGACCGGGCGATCCCCTTCTGCGGCCTCGTGGGCAGTGGCGGCGTCGAGGGCCTCGTCCAAGGAGAGCTTCCGGTGTCCCACCAACTTGCGCCGCAGCTTGGAGTCCGCCAGGCCCCACACGAACTGTGTCAGCAGGTTGTCCTCCACCTTCGGGAACCTGCAGTCCACGGCGAGCGCCCTTAGCGCGGCCAGGAAGTTAGCGATGGATTCCCCTTGGGTCTGGACTCGCCTCTGGAAATCCATCCTCTTGGCCAGGAAGGTCGGCCGGGGGCTGAAGTAGCCATTGAGGACGTCCAGGATTTCCCCAAACGAGCTCTCCAAGGCCGTGCGGGGCACCAAGAGGCTCTTGGCGAGGCGGACGGTTTGGGTGCCGCAGGCGTTCAGGAGGATCGCTCGTTTCTGGTCGGGGTGGCGGATTTCGTTGAGCTCCAAGTAGCTGATGAGCTGGTCGACCCATGCGTCCCAGGTTTCTGGCTGCGACTGGTCGAAGTGCTCCAGTGTTACGTGGGAAGCGGCCATGGTTCTGTCGGGAACGGCGTGCGCCGGGGCGAGCGGTGCGGTGCTGCTCTCGGGGTCAGCGATGCGATGCTCGGCGAGCGGTGCGGTGCTGCTCTCGGGGTCAGCGATGCGTTGCTCGGCGGTGTCCGTTTCGTCGTTCATGGGGTCGGAATGCTTTTGAAAGACTCACCACGACTCAGGAGATATCCAGCAGGGCTGGGCTAGCAGAAAGGGGGATTGTTGGAGATGTATTGAAGGTGCCACTCTAGAGTGCCCCTCTAAGCTTTCTTGCCCTGTGGAAGGGAACACAAAAGGCATCTAAATATATTCTGAGCTGTCTCTTCCCAGGTCCCATTATGCCCCCCCCCCAAATTCCATAGTGGGAGGGGGAGGGAAGCCTGAGGGCAAGCTGTTGTGCTTTCACCCTCGCCACTGCCAGCAGCAGGCAGCTGGAGGTCTCTCCTCAAAATAAGGTTTCTGGCATTGCTCTTTGTGGGTCAGGGCTTTTAATTAAGGAGTGAGCCCCTGAAATGCCCTACCGTAGCTATGGGACTGAACTAAAGTATCCATGGGAAGTTCATTTTGTTGGTACATAAGAAGTTTGATCCATTTCTCTTTAGCCTCCTTATACCACAGACATTCAACTAGAACATGCTTCACTGATTCTATGATCCCTAAATCCCTAAAATATCTTTCCAAGAATGGTATATCTAATACACAGGCTTCAGAAATTGCGGACGGTAGCTCATTTAATCTTATGAGCATAATTGTTGGCCTGTATCATGGAACTGTAAGGTTAAACAAGTATTTTGGGAATGTAAAGAGCAATGGGATTCCCATATGGAGTGCACAGTAAATGTGCCCAGCCCAGCAGATGGTACTATTGATATCAATCTTCATAATCAACTGCTTGATAGCCTTGTGGGCTAGGGGTTACCCTAGTGCAAAAAGCACTTTCTTTGGGCATTGTATGACACTTAATTTTTCTATTGTAGCCTGATTCCATGAACTGGAGAAATTATCTTTTTTTCGTGTCATATAATAAGCTGTTACCCTCAGAGAACTTTATTTTAAGTTTCAGATTTAATGCCAGTATCCAAACCCTAGATTCAACAGAATACTGGCCAAGTTTCAATCTATGAGCAATATCATCCCTTAGGGATCCCACAGATTTTACACAAAAATTGTATTAGTGGCTGATCTATAGCCTAATTTATCCTATGGACCAGAGGTTTTGTAGTAAAAAACCAATAACATAGAGCACTACAACTCTGGTTCTCAATCTTTTCAAGTACGAGAAATCCTTTTAAATGTCAAAAAATGCACAGATTCCCACAAGACAATAATTGTACTATTAGTATCTGTTGACTGAGAAAAAATATGGTGTCAAAAAGTGACTAGAATATAGTAACACTTATAAATGAATTTGCATTTTATTAATTGAAACAGAAACCTGAAAGGACTTGCGGGGGGCATCTCATTTCCTCCTCTCCCATTAGTTCCTTTTTCCTTTCCCTGAAAGCCCCAATAACCTTTCCCTTTTCCTTCTTTCCTTCCCACCCAACAGCCTACCTACCTTTATCTGCCCATCTGCCTTCAGCTTTCCCTTCCCTCCTCTGGCAGCTTCTACCTAGGAAAACTATGGCACAATTGAGTGGTGTCATTTACATAGTAGACAACCTTTCAAGGTCTTGTAGGGGGGCACTTCACTTTCCCTTGTTATTTATTTTTTATTATTTCAATTTATATCCCATCCTTCCTGAGAACAGGCTCGGGGTGGCTCACAACAATAAATACAACAAAATATTTAAAATATTTAGAATGGGCAGTGCAATGCATTTAATTCCGGTTTCTACAGCCGAGAAAATAAGTGGGCCAATGCCGAGCCATGATGGTCTCACATAGCAGCAGTATACTCCCCTCCTCACATTATTTTCCCTTTCCCTCCCCTGGCAATCCACATATCCTCTTCCCTTTCCCTGCCTCATTCTCTCCTCCGCTATTCACCAACCTACCTTTTAACTGTCTCCCATCTTCAGTTTTATTTATTATTAATATATTTCATTTATACCCCTCCATTCTCCACAGGAAGGAACCAAAGCAGCTCACATTATTCTCCTCTCCTTTTTATCCTCACAATGACCCTGAGAGGTAGGTTAGGTTAAAAGTAGGCCCAAAACCACCCAGTGAGTTTCCACAGCGAGATAGGGTTTGAACCTGGGTCTCCCAGACACTACTCTGAAGCTTTAACTGCTACACCACACTGGCATTCGTAGGGGAGATGCTGTTGAAGAGTAGCAAGCAGCTAGGCCTAATTTGGTTATGTAAGTCAGATGGTTTCAAGTAACCCAGGGGTTGCTGCCAGGCCTAGAATTGTCATCCTCCAAGTGGGACCTGGAGATCTCCCAGAATTACAACTGATCTCCAGTCAATAGAGATCTGTCCCCCTGGAGAAAAATGGCTGCTTTGGAGGGTGGACTCTGTGGCACTCTAGCTGACTGAGGTCTTTCCCCTTCCCAAACCCAACCCTCCCCAGACCCTATTCCAAAATCTCCAGGAATTTCCCAATCTAGAGCTGGCAACCCAAGCCAAGCCTGGCCCTAAGGAGTCCTCCCTCAAGGGCCAAAACTGCCTTGGAAAGGATCCTGCCGCCTCCAATTGCCTTTTATTCACAGAAAGGAAGCCTGCAAAGTTATGGTTGCTTAGCAACACCATTAAGAGAATCCAGTTTTTAAAGATACAGGAACTCCTTTTATCATTTTTTTTTAAAAAAAAACCCACTAAGGGGAGACCTAAACCAAATTGAGCCAGAGAGAAGCCATTTTATCCAAAACATGCCTGATTAAAAACAGGCCTGGAAAAGACGTAAAATTTTCCAGCTTCATGATAAAACAGATTGGCAGGAGCTTTAGGAAACCAGCAGGGGCTTCAGGATGTAGCGACCCAACAAGTGCAGAGTCCAACTTATTTGTAAACAAACTGCCAAGCTACAGTAAACAGAATGGGAATTGTGAAGTTGATGCCAGAGAAAGGCAATGGGTGTGTGTGTGAAACTGAGACAACAAAAATATACATTTTGCTTACATGCTTTTAACATACTTTAAGACTTTAATAAACACCCTAAGAAGATCGGTAAGAAAAGGGGGAAGAAGGATATTACACCAGCTATTGTTACAACCTAATTACCTAAATTGGGTTTTTCCTGATCCAACAAGCCAGTTAGATGCATCTTTGAGAAGGAAGAGCTGGGTGAATGACGAGCAAGGTGAAAGTTGGGCTAGAATCCCAGAAAGGGGGGAAATGTCAACTTACTCTAAACTGCAGGGAGTTCTACCAAGCAGGAGGAAATCTTGCCAGTTTAGGTAGATTTTAATCCAAGGAAAGTTCCAAAGGGAAAAGCATCTTTTAAAATAGAAATAATAGGATAAAAAAATCTCTTTGCGAGAAAGGAAAGATCTTGTTCATGTCCATATAGAAGGTTTAAAGGTAAAACAGCTGATGCTGAAGTTCAAACAGGAGTTGAGAAGTGAAAATCAGATAAGCAGGTCTGAACAGTAGCCAAAGCAAGTTCTGCCAAAGCATGAGCACAAACACACAACCCCCCTTCTATTCATTTGAAATCTTCCCCTTTTCAGTAGAATTTAATGTTACACATATATAACCATGAGTCTATGGTATGCTATATAAATTAATGTCACACACATGTGATACATTATTGCATCTAGTGTTGTCAATAAACACAACTCCCCCAAAGGAATGGTTTTGGGGGGTTGTGAATGTAACAAAGGGGTGACAGTTACAAATGGTTTGATTCTGTTGTGTTGTGGGTTCGATGCATGAAGAACCAGGACACAGCGCGATTGTTAGCTCATAGTTTACTAGTACACACAACAGAACAGATGGCCAACTATATACAGTCCCCCAAAGGAATGGTTTTGGGGGGTTGTGAATGTAACAAAGGGGTGACAGTTACAAATGGTTTGATTCTGTTGTGTCGTGGGTTTGACGCATTAAGAACCAGGACACAGCGTGATTGTTAGCTCATAGTTTACTAGTACCCACAACAGAACAGAGAATACTGGCCAGATGGCCAACTATATACAGTCCCCATGGACCACCCCCAGGTCCCATTGGTGGGTTTAAACTTCCCACCAAGGTTCCTATTGGTGCCCTCTTGAGGTTTCAGTATCCTGGTCCCTATAGTCTCTGAGAATCAAGCTCTGGTAAAGGTTACTGGCGTCTAGTGGCGGTCAGCGGACATAACAGATTCTAAGATGGATTCTGTCAGGAGATTGGCCATGTCAGCAGTCTTGGGCCAAAGTAGAAGTAGTTTTGGGAACAGTTACAGTTTAGGATGCACTGACACAGCAACGTTGATGCTTTCTGACAAGGCATGCATATTTTTCATAATTTGTGGATGACCATACGACAATTTTTGCCAAACATTCTTGGAAAGAGCCTGTCATCAAATTGGTAAAAATCCAAGATTGGTTGTAAAATACTGATTGATTTAAAAGAATCAGTAGTTAGAATGAATACAGTATAAATATTAGGGGCTCTCCAGCAGGGAATCAGTGACAGGAGATACAAGCAGCTCCTGCTCATTTCCTCTCTTTCAGGTACTCATCTGAAAGGAAATCCCTTGCTGGAGGAAAAGCCCTTCCACCAAAGCAACTTTTGGCTATCTTTGTGTGTGCTTCGCTGCCCTCTTCCGGTGGACTGTTTTTCCCCTCTACTATTATTGTTCTACGCTAACGTACACAAGTTTAATGTTTTAATCTAGGTAGCAGGAACCAAACCACAAACTGATACAAACTGGGAGGTTGGTTTACAAACTAAACTAGCTCACAGTGGTTTGTGACCCCTGCTTTCTGCTCCAAGCCATTTAACCCCCTGCATTCTTGAAAAGTACTGAGACTGACGAGTGATTTCAGCTCTCACATACTTTATTAGAACAGGAACAAGACAACTAAGCCGGCTCGCAGGCCGGCTTTTATCCCCAGTGAGCCCACACCCCAAACACACACAACACCCGTGATTTGCTATTTACAGTTAATTGAGTTACCCCGGGCTCCTCAATTGGAAGAACGCGAGGAGCCTACAGTCTATTGTCTAAAGACACGAAGCTCAAGCCCTAGCCTGGCCGCATGGCGGACCAGTCAGAACCGGTCCGAGCACATGATAGCCCTGCGTCCATGTTTCCCTGTGGATACACCACAATTCTGCTCCCTGCCACTGTTCATGGAAAGAAAAAAACAGGCATTTAAATGTTTCCAAGCCATTTCTGCTTCCTGCCGCTTTTCATGGGAAGCACCAAGCAGGGGTTTAAATGGCTCTGAGCCATTTAAGCCCCTGCTTTCTGCTCCCTGCTGCTGTTTTTTTGTGAAAAACAGAAAGCAAAGGTTTAAAAGGCTCAGAGCCATTTAAACCCCTGCTTGCTGCTCTTCACGAACCACCATAAACGGCCTTAAAATTTGTGGAAGTTTGTGGTAGCTCTTCAGTTTGTGAACTTTGGTTTGTGAAATTCATCATGCATTTATGTTCCTGAGCCTGTTTGTGCCCATCCCTACTAGGTAGGAATAATCTAGGTTAAGCTATACGCTCTAGGTATTTCTATGTGCTGGGGTATATTCTGGAATTTTTTTCATATAATAAAAGGAAGGAAAATTCTTGTTAAAGCTTATATACCAATAAAATCCCATGAAGTTATATAAATTAGTGTCCAAGCCCTTTTTCCCCAGAAGTGTTTTTCCCTGAATGAGATTTAAAAGGTCTATTTCACAGTACAGGAAATCACGCAGGTTAACACTGTCCCTTACCCCATCACTCTCTATTTCTGCTCCCACTCTACCACTTTTTCTCTCTTTCTGCCTCCCCCCCCAGCACTCTCTTTCTCAGTCTTTCTGCCTCTCCAACCCATCACTCTTTTTGTCTATCTTCCTGCCACTTTCACTGTCTTTCTGCCATCGCTGCCACTGCAGGGCTCCAGGCATGCCTGCTGAGGTTCCCGCCCCATCATCACTCTCAAAGGCTCCCTGAAGCTTCCACTCACCCCTGCTAGGCTGCCTCCCTTCCACCAGGCCCCCATTTTAACTTTTTGTTTAGTTTCAGATATTTTTTTTTGGCCCCCGAAGGGGATTTTTTAAATTGCTTTTTCTATATACTACAAACAGAAAAATCCAGGGTAGGGAATTACAAACTACAGGAGAAAGAAAAGATAACCTCTAAAAACCTAAGAGTCGGTGATCATACAATCAATTTGAATAAAAATCTGCCTCTTAAATGTGAATTGACTTTCACTAAAATATCAATCACTTTTCACTCGCTAATACAATTATAGTTTCATAAAGAGCTGCCTCCTACTAATAAAATTCTTTCTAAGATGCTCCAGAGAACAATAACAATCTACTTTCTCCCTCTTTCCCCCCTTAAATGATAGCTTGATTTGGGGGCTACAGCCCCCAATTTAGAGTCTGAGTCCTCTGCAGAAGATCCAGTCTCTCCTTCTTCTGCGCTCTCCCTGGTGCCATCCGGAGTGCCTTATCCCTGTCCTGGTGAACGATCATGTTGACGCTAGAATTCACAAGCCTTTTCCGCTGAATCAATCCTTTCTTTACCATTTGCATACCGAAAGATTAGTCCCTCAGGAACCAACCATCTATACGCAACCTTCTGGCTTTGTAAAAATGTCACCAAGTCTCTGTATTCCCTCCTCTTTCTTCTTATCTCAAATGGAATGTCCTTCAAAATTTTAATTTCCTTGTCTCTCCACTTCAAGGTAGTCCATTGGTCGCTTTCGGTAGTTGATCTCTTACTCTCCTTCGGGAGAATCTAACAGAAATTTCCCCAGGCAGATTGTTCTTTCTGATATACTCCAAATACAATCAAAAGACCGTATCTATTGAAGTTGATCTGATGCCATATTCACCGAAGGGGCCAACAAGTCACCAGTGATTTGTTTCAGATTGCCCCTGGCTAGAAAGGACAAGTAGTTAAGGTAGGGGGGGAGGGATCGAAAGCAAGAAAGTGAAGACGAATATATTCGTGAAAAATAACCATCCAAGTCATATTAAAACTTCTCACCTCCAATTTCAGGACATGAACAATCTTCGGCTACGAATTTAAAGAACATAAGAAAGAAGAAAAGGAAATGAAGAAGGATTAAAAAAGGAAGAAGACTTAAAGACTAACTCTGCTCAACTGGATACGAGGAAATAGATGAAGCAAGATGGACAGGAGGACTTACATAAGGGATCTTCGCCGAAGATACAGAAATAACATATAAACTTCGCAGAGAGGGGAGGGAGGGCAGAGTATACAACATGTACGGGAATAGGGATGGGTTTGAATGTAATATACATAAAAAAAATTAAAAAAAGATTTGTCTCAGATTCTCCTCTCTCTCCTCTTTAATCCCTTGAAGTCTCAAGATATAGCTCGCCCTTTCCATTTGCAGCTGTAATACACGAGACTCTTCGATTTGGCACTTTTTTCTCAAGCGCCTGTAGCTTTTTATTCATTTTTTTTTAGTTGGAACCCACCTCTTTAAGTTCCTGCTACGCTTTTTCAATTTTCTTTGCATTAACCGCCATTTGCACTTGTTGTGCGTCAAACTTATTATTGATAGCTGTGGTTTTCTCCAGCAGGGCGAAGCGCCTCCAACAGCAACCTTTGGAGTTCTGCAGTTGGGTCCTGTCTAGGCACCACACTTAGAGGGCTGGAACTTCCGGAAGAAGGTTTAACTTTCGGTATCTTGTCCTTCACATCTTTCAGCGGCGCTATGTTTGGGGATTGTTTACACTTAGCAAAAGTTCATCAAAGTCTCTGGAAGTTCTTATTCCAGCTGGTAAGCTCAGGCAAACTCTTTATTTCACTTCATCCGCTTTCCCTTGCCATCCCCCCCCTTCTTCTGGCTTTAAAATCACTTGCAAGCAGTCCTTATCGGGGGAAGTCTCTCCCCCCTCGTTTTCACTAGGGGGGACGCAAATGCACGGGTGCTTCTCGCTTAAACTCGACTCACACTTTCAGTGGTTGTCTCTCCTCATTCATGCTCGCTCGATGACCGTGCACTTGCTTCGGTGTGCTAATCTTGTTCCCATTTGGGATGCTCTACAGTGGGCCCATTGAGGGCATGGAGGAGCCCCCCTTCTCTGACTTGGTGCACTGGGGGGGCTCTCTAGCACCCCTTGGCTGGGAGTCCCACCCTGGGACTCCTGGGGTGATGCAGACACTTTTTGTTTAGTTTCAGATTTTTGTGCAAACTTGGGGGGTCCCCAAAAGTTGTAGAAGTATCTGTTTTCTTTCTGTGTGGCCCTGATCCATGGATTTAGATATCCACAGATGGGGCTACATTTGAGAAATAGATATATAGGTGTTATATACATGTGAGACATATTATTTATTCAGCTTATAGAAGGTATGATTGCTTTTTGTTTACACATGTTGTTTAATGAAATGGCTAGTGCTGTTTTGCAGTTTTTAAAGATTATAAATCTGGTTAAAGTGATGGAAGCTTTATCCTTTAATCTGGTTCCTATGTGGTTCCATATTCAACCTGTTTCAGTATCTAGATTTCAATGCAACAAGTGCAGAAAATATGCCCCGCCAAACCACTCATGATAAGCAGTTCTTCTCAAGCAGCCCTGACTAGATCAGTGACTGTTTGGGGGTTTCCAGGTGAGTCTGGCTTGATGTCACCTGTCTGGATAGAGCTTGGAGCAGGTGGACCCAGTTGGAGAGGCATCACTATGCTGTGATAAGATAGCTGGCATATTAAATCCAGCTGGCAGCCAGCCCACACAGAGCTGGGGGAACATGGCTGCCAAAGAAGCAAGTCCAGAGGGAAACCACAGATAGGTGAAAGAGGAAACCTGCCCAAACTGGATGTATTTGCAGACCTCTTGCAATAACTCCATGCCCTTGGGGTTCTGTGGCCCACAGACTGGGAACCACTGTACCAGAAAAATTTAGAAAGGAGTTACTAATCCCTAAAATTAAACCAGATTTTTGAAGATTATTACGTAGGTCATGAACCATAAACAATGAAGGGGGTATAATAAGGGATAGAGACTGTCCCTGCTGTTTCATTCTCATGTTCCATGCAGTCATCAATTCAGTACACACCAGAGCCTAGAAGCATGTACAAGTTGTACATGTGTAGGCTCTATTCATACAGGAGAGCATAGTCCTATTAATCTTTTCATTCTACATTGTTTTTGACCATGTGAAAATAGCTATGATTATTTCCTTTAAAATGGTGCTGTAAATCATAAGCATAAAGTTAAAAATACCCAAATGTAATGAAAAGTCTACTATTGCATTTAAGAAGACAAAGAATATTAAGTGATATCCAGTATAAAGGCAAAGGATAGATCCATAAAGTATTGCCAGGGGCATCATTACTACAAGGGCACTTTTTTGTGGTAACAAGGTATGCTACAAACAGAAAGGAATTATGGTATTCTTTGTAAATCTTTCAGACAGCAGAATACACAATTTAAGAGACAGTACTACTTCTAACAGAGTCCATGATATCGATGCTTTTTAATGCTCATGCAATGTCAGGAAATGTTATTAAATAAAATCCTTGAAGATGAGATTTGGGGAATAAAAACAAATAATACATACACTCAGGTAAAATTACTCAATTTTCCTGAACAAGGATTATTTGAAGGTTATTATAACCAGAGCTGAGATCAAAATGTTTCCAGTTTCTACCACTATCTCAGCAAGAGCAATTAAACTTAAATAATTACAGTATCCAGGTTCAGCAAAAGGATTTCCTCATCTCAAGTACAGAATCCAAATCTGTATGTATTCAATATACTGCACAGTACTGCATTGTTCTTTTCCTGGATTCAAAACCAAGGCAACAGATATGACACTGCATCTCATTTTTACAAAAATTCTTGTATTAGAATGCTTCCTTTTATGTTATCATTATTAGGGCCTAGGCCTACATTTCTGAAATCCTTTTCAGTTGATTAACCAAGCTGACATGGCTCTTGCCATTTGGACGAATTTTTGGTAGGCCAAGAGAAAAACAAAGATGGGCATTCCCCAGTTCAGAAATAATCCAGAGTGGCTAGATTCATGTTTCACATGTTTTCAGGATTCACAGAAAATTAATGTGTAGACTCCGTACTAGGGATTAATCTTGGTCATATATGAACAGAGCATCTGGATTCCAAACAAGTTAAACCCAAAGCATATTAAATCCATGCTGATGGTAACCACCTTACACTCATCTCCCCCCCCCCATTTATGACCTACCTTCCCTAGGCTCTGCCCACCAAATCTCCACAAGTTTTCTAAGCCAGAGCTGACACCCCTGTTCCAGGGTCAACATGATGGCATCAGATTTTATACAGATAAAAGTATTTCTGAATATGTTCAGAATGGCACAAGTCAATAAATGAGTCCTTACTTACCTTGGAGGGCCTGAAGCGTACGTGTCTGCACAACAATGCAGAGCTGCAGGACTAGCTGTGGAGCACTTTCCAGGAATGTGGCAAGCAAATGCAGCATACTCACATCTGCATATTCATAGACCATTTTCCAATAAAAGCGCCATCTGTCATTTTCTCCACTCTGTCGACTCCGGATGCCCAAATATATGGTGTGGAAATATCTAAAATATACATATATATATAAAAAATTAAGTAAAATTCTAGAAACCAGAACTGCTTTCTCTAAACTTCTTCAGATAACTGAAGAAATTAGTGGTGATTCATGAAAGCTCATACCCTGCCATAAATTTTCTTAGTCTTTAAGGTATCACTGGACTCTTACTCTTTTCTACTGCTACAGATGGACTACTGCGGCTACCCATCTTCATCTGCTTTCTCTAAAGTACACCATATAAATTCAAGAATTATTGGAAAATGTAAAAAATACACAAGAGAGTTTAAATATTTTTGAAAACTGCATATCATTATAATGCAAAGGCACTGAGTACATTTCATATAGAATTAGCTTCATTTGACTTTTACCAAAATGAATACAAGAAGGGCTGTAATTTTTTAACAGATTATTTGCCTTAGATGGGTGGAGCCACTGCAAATCCTACTCTGTTCTTCCATTGGTACCCACATCCACCCTTCCCTCAAGTCTGCAGAAACAGAGAACTCCAGTTTTCCACCATAGCATCCGGTGTGATTAATAGATGAAGGAACAATAAGGAAGGAAGCATAATGTGTACACTCTCTGCTTTTACTTCAGAACATGTAACAAACTGGATTATCTGGGTAGTCCTAAACAGAGGTACTCACTTCTAACCCCATTGAAATAAAAACTATGAGAAAATTCCTGGAGATTTGGGGGCAGATCCTAGGGAGGATAGACTCTGAGGAAGAGAATGAACTCAGCAGGGATGTGATGCCACAAAAACCACTCTCCAAATCTCTTTTCTCCTATGGAACTGATACATGTGGTTTAGAAATCAATGTAATTTCAGGCCCCACCTGGAGGCTGGCAACCCTACTTATACCATATGGGTGAACAAATGTAATAATTAAACATTTCAGGCCCACTGATTTATCTCTTCAACAAACTATACAATGAGAAAGTGAATAATGTAGGTACAGGACTATCATCTTCACCTCACCTTACCTCAGATCACCTCAAAAATGTAAATTCCATATATTAACACTGCCATACTACACAGTGTTACACTCCTCTAAATCCATTGAACTCAATGGCTTAGAATGGTGTAACTCTGCTTAGGATGAATTTTCTTACTAATTTTTTTTTGGGGAAATGGCAATTAGGGAGAAAAAGGTGCTATCTAAAATTTATTGTACTATTTTAGAATTTTATTTGGTCAAGCACACATCATAAATGATCAAATAGAACAGATATATTCACACAGGAGTATTTTAACTATGTTCACATTTTTATACTCCAAATATTTCCTATTTTCAACTGCTTTGGATACCAGTAGAGAATTGTTTTAAGCAGGCTATGCAATACCATTTAACACCATGAAAAGTGTCTTTGGGCCCCGATCACACTAGGGGAAAAGGTGCGGTTGAAGTGTGGGTTTTTAGAGCCACAGCAAAAGAGACGCGCAGCAGCAGGATCAGACAGATCCCCCAGCTGCCGCACAGTTGCTCCCTGTCATGATCAGATGCCGGGGGGGAAGCCACAGATTGGTGCACGAGGTGAGCTCGCTGCGCACGCGTGCGCACAGGCAGTTCTCTAGGACCTTGGAATGCTGCAGGGAGACGGCGCGTCGGGCAATCAGACGTGGGCCAGTGCTGTGGATCAACTGTTCAGTAGTACCTTTGTGGTGCTACCATTTTGCGGCGGGTTTCCAGCCGGAAGGGATGGATCGGGGACGGGTACGCGCCGCTTTCCAGATGTTGCAATATGATCGCACCCGCTTGATGTGCCCCCGATTCGTCCCTCCCGCAGGGCAAATCCTCCCGTGTGACCGGGACCTTGATGTCTAAAAGTAGTAATGAAAAGTATAGTTTGTGTAAATGCCAAGGGTGAACAAATTGAACTAAATAAATAAATAAACTGAAGGAGCAATACTAAGTAGATCTATTCAGAATGAGGCCTGATGTTATTCAATAGGGCTTACTCTGAAAAAAGTGTCCTCTAGGATTGCAGCCTTATTTGATAGTTACATGACAGAACTATACCTTCGTGAAAATGGTAGCAAAAGAATGACTGAAGTATTGAATTTTTTCAATTCATTTTTTTTATTTTTATTGTTGTTGAACAATGTAAAAATTATCTCTGATATATCTGTATGATACAATACTATAAACCCTGGATGCAACAAAACTGGTATTGCAAAACACTTGAAAGCACACAATGGTTAAGGAAATTATGGGATTTATTTTGGTTAAATGGCAGAATGATGCATGAAAAAGGGATCAATGAACATAGTGTTTATTAGGTTTCATAAACACACGTATAGGTTCCTGCATCCAAGGAAGTTAAATTTTGACAGTAGAATAGACAACAGAGGAAGTGAAGTGAAGGCAAGGTTGACAAAAATTCATTTAGATGTACTTTGTTTTAGTTACATTAGTTGATGATAAACATAGTCCCAACTCACTAGGAGGCACTCGCTGCAGTTTGGGAGGTGAGTAAAGCAATGGAATCATGGCTTGCAGCCTTGTGTTGCCCGCAGGCTGGGGGGCAAGGCCAGATGCGTGGACTGGTCTGCTGAATAAGCTGATGTGGCTGGAGCACTGCCTGATGCCATTAAAAATCCACTCTACAGTTGGCTCACCTTCGCTTCAGGTCTTCAGCTTTTAAGCTCTTTCTGATGAGGAGCACTTCTGAGGCCATCACAGCTGCAACCATGTGCTTTCATCCAGCCCCTTCCTGATACCAGCTAGCTACAGATCAGGATTTAAAGGGGCTCCAGCTGGTGGGCCACGTGCTCCAGCATATCACCTGTTCTGAGGTAGCTGGTTTCCCCCTATTTAAACTAGCGAATCTTCTTTGCTTTCACCCCTGTTGTTTATCCCAGTTAACCTGTGTCCATATTAGGCAGTCGAGGTTTGAGCAGAACAGTTCCAGGCAGCAGTGGTCAGCACTGGGGGTCCCTGCATGAGCAGGACCCAGCGGTACTGGGTTTCTTAAAGGGGCAGTAGGAACACTTGGTACTGCAGGCATTATTTTGTCCCAGCTGTGTTGGCTATCAAGCGTTGGGCTATCTGATGTTTTAAAGGAACAGTTATAGCTTAAACTGAGTGTGTGTTTTTTGGTATTCTAGTAACTGATCTTGTTGTTGTTTGGTAGCATTTAATAATTTGTATTTCATAATTAAGTAGTACCAGTGATTTGTTACAAATACAATGATTGCATTCTAATTTATTGCACAAACCTGTAATTTAAGGTCTGCATTTAATTTTGAGTCCCCCCCCCCATATGCAGTAAATTTGTGGCAGGACCAGGACACTTGTTTGGGGAATTTCTTGTAAGCCTCAGTAAGTTTAAGTAATATATATTGCTGATTGGCCATGCCTCCTAAGAAGTCTGCCACCCTAAAAAGACCAAAACCAGTTCCCAGCCCATGGTAGCCAAACACGGCAAAGCCACTGGGAAAAGAGCACAGGCCTCCTCTGCTTGGCCACTTGGTAACAGTTGTGCCCCAAAGAACAAAGGTCCCACCCAAAAGAGGGCAAAGCCATAGGGTATCACAAGGGCAGTCCTGCCTCAACCTGCACTAGTCTCCTCCTTGCCTGTTTCTATGGATAATATTGCTATCTTACAGGGCATATCACAGACATTGCTACAATTATCAGGGAGGATGGACCACCTAGATTCCTCTGCAACCTCACCAGGGCCTATCCCTGCTCCCATAGGGAGAAGGAGACCTCATTCTCCAGCAGAGGTCAGGGCATCCAGTGCTTCTAGGAAACCAGTCTCTGCCATAGGAACCCAAGCAGGGCCAAGAGGAAAAGGTCTCTGAACTCAGTGCAATCTCATGATGTGTCCTATAGCACTGTGTCTTCAGATGAGTCATCCTCTGATGAAGTCTTAGCACATTTAGATGGAAATTATTGGAAGGCAGGGACTCTTATTCCTGGGCGTCTGCCTTGGGTGTGCAGGCACAGGCCAGGGGGACACACCCAAACCTGGCAATGGTAAGAAACCAAGCATCACTATGGGGCTGGGGTTCCTCCTCAGTATAGCAATTTTAAGGACCTTTCTGGTATCCATTTTCGGCAAAAGCTTGATGAGCAGGCCCTTGAAGGGTATTTTGTGGTTATTTCCCCCCTTCTCAAGCCAGAGGGTGATGCTGGCAAAAAAGGTCTCAGGCAAAAGAAAAAAGTATCTGCCAAA
Organism: Gekko gecko; assembly: GCA_029375565.1. NCBI lineage: Eukaryota > Metazoa > Chordata > Lepidosauria > Squamata > Gekkonidae > Gekko > Gekko gecko. Next base: position 127,996,648 of record JAPDNY010000009.1, read on the forward strand.
GACAGCACAGAATACTCTTTTCAAAACTGGCTCATGGGCTATACTGTAAACATGAGACTGATTGTCTCTGCAGATCCAGAGCATGGCTGGCACCTCACTAATTACATGAGGAATGCCCTCAAGGCTCGGTCATTGGGGGGGTGATGCCCCTGCTATTGAATATGATGAGGCTTTTCAAAAATAGGCACCACATAATGAGCTTTCCTGTTGGGGCTTCCTCAATGATAAAAACTGGCTGGCAACTGCTGGCCCATATAGAAAGCCCCAGCCTTACTCTAGCAGAGGGAAAACCCTGTTCGAACATGACTTCACTCGGTGGGTTTGCTGGGAATGCAACCAGAGCAGGCACCAATGCTCCAATGTAAATTTGATCACAGATGTGGTTTATGCTTTGCCCCCCACCCCAGGCCATCTTGCCCCCAAGGGAGCTCACAACAGTCCTTTTGGGGATCCCACCTCTCTGTTAGTTCTAACAGCAAGAAGGAAGGAAGGTGAGTTGCTGCCAGAGCATCAGCCTCTTGTACATCCAAATAGCCCTAAAAGTTTTTTGGTTTTGGAAAAGACCCATTTGCCTCAGGTCTTTGGCACCCCTGCTAGATAAATGCCCTCATGAGGCTGTCACCAAATACCTCCATGAAGGGTTTAGCAAAGGTTTCCATATACCATTTGAGGGATCCCATGTCCCAATGGACTGTGATAATTTAACATAGTCCCCCGCAAAATAGCTAAAGAGTGCAACGTAGCCTGTTTGCTGCATCCCTGCTTCTAATCTCCAGGTTTCCCCTCTGTGCCAAAGAAAGCCCCTGCTGAATTCCATTTAATTAACCTACCTATCCTACCCAAAAGAGGCCTAGGTAAATGATGCCATTGCATCTGAGCAGGGCCGGCTCAGTCACTAGGCGAACTAGGCATTCGCCTAGGGCGGGCCAGCCCTTAGGGTGCCAAATTGCACCCACCCCCCTGCCAAAAGCCCCCTGCCCCTGCCAAAAGCCCTGACCCATCCCAGCAACTCCTGCCCCCCTTCTGGTGTGTGAGGACAGAGGAGCGGTGGCGGCCAGTTGTACCCATGGCCTGTGGCACTCCTCCTCCACCACTGCCCCACAGCTCTCTGGGGCACTTTGCGGCTCCTGCCCCCCTAGGGTGCACAGAGGGCAGTAGGCAGGGTTTGGAGAGCCTTCCCCCACTGTCCGGGAGGGCCCAGGCTGTCCAGGGCTGCCCGGACAGAGATGGGGGTGGCGGCATTCCTCCTGGTCTGGCAACTCCCGCCCCGCCTTCGGGTGTGTGAAAACAGAGGAGCAGTGGTGGCCAGGCAGGCCCGCGGCCTGGGGTGCTCCTCCTCCTCCGTTGCCCTGCAGCTCTCCAGGGTACACTGCAGCCTCCTGCCCCCGAGGCGCACAGAGGGTGGCAGGCAGGCAGGGAGTTGGGGAGCCTTCCCCTGCTGCCTGGGAGGGCCCAGGCTGTCCAGGGCCACCTGGGTGGAGATGGGGGGCAGTGTTCCTCTCAGCCCGGCAACTCCCGCCCCCTCCTTGGGGCATGTGAGGATACAGGAATGGCGGCAGCCAGGCAGGCCCATGGCCTGGGGCGCTCCTCCTCCTCTGCTGTCCTGCAGTTCTCTGGGGCACCTCACAGCCTCCCGCCCCCCGGGGCACGCAGAGGGTGGCAGGCAGGGAGTTGAGGCCTCTCGGTGGCCCATCCTCCCTCCAGGGATTGCAGGGGGGCTGGGCTGAGGGCTGGGGACTGGCTGGGCCAAGCGCCCCCCGCGGAGGAGGCACTGGGATTGGGGCCTCCTGGGCCTGCATCCCACACACAGGGGACTCACTAGCCAGCTGTCTGTGGGAGTGGCTCCCTCCTGTGGCCATGTGGGGGCTTCTTGGGGGCCCTCTAAGCTGTGGAGTCCTGTGAGCTAAAATACTACTTTCTGAGCTACTGGCATTGGGGGGAGAGGGCAGCACATAAGGGGGCAGTGCACGGGGGGGCACCAGAAGGGATCCTCACCTAGGGTGCAAAATGAGCTGTGGCCGGCCCCGTACCTGAGCTGTGCTCTCTGTGTTACACTTCTTTCGATAAGGCAGTTAACCTAATATTTCCTGTGGCCCTGGGACACTCTCGTGTGGTATCCAGTTGGCCTTCTGCTTGCTGCCTGTTCACCCCAAGGATTTCTGCTTGCTGAGATTTAAATTTGGTAGTAGCTGATACATTGATAAGGCCATGCCCATAAGGTGCTCCATTGCCTGTGCTTCATTTGAAATCTTAAGCACTTTCCTAGAATGGGTGGTTAAGGACTACACAGGCTGCCCACACATCATTCACTACCTGAAGGATTTCCTATTTGACTAATCAGCATGTGCCAACCACCTGGCTACCTTTCAGGCCATTGTGGCTAAGGTGGGGGTCCCACTTGCTTAGGAAAAGAGAGAGGGCCCAGCCACTCAGTTGACATATTTAGGCATTCAACTGGGTTTGGTACATGGTACTTCCAGCCTCTCAGAGGATGAGCTTACCACCCTCAGGGCTCTGCTATATAAGGCCATAGGCAGTAAAGATGTACATTGAAGGAAATACAATCACTACTGAGCCACCTTAACTTTGTTTGTAAAGTGGCTTCACCAGTGAGTGCTTTTAGTGTGTATTTGGCTCAGGCTACAGCAGGTGCTTCCTTCTCCCATCACCACATTAGAATCACATGTGGTATGCAGGAGGATCGTAGGGCCTGGTTGAGCTTCCTAGTTTATTTTAATGGAGTCTTTATTTGGCAATCACCTTTAACACCAGGGGATACTTTGTAGGTGCACACTGATGCTTTGGGTAGCATGGGGTTTGGCATTTTTTTAATGGTCACTGTTGTGCAAAAAGGTGGCCCCCACACTGGGCAGGTTCAGATATTCTCAGAGACCTCACATTTTTGGAATTTTCCCCCATACTAGTGGCCATCTGCATGTGGCAGGACATGTTCAGGAATGAGCAGGTCCTTTTTTAGTGCTACAGTCAAGCAGTAGTTACAGTCATTAACCACCAGTTGTCACACTCTGAGTGGGTTAAGAGTTTAGTACACCAATTTGTGTTAACCTGCTTGATGTCTAACACCTAGATATATTGCAGGCACCAGTAACAACATCACAGGCACATTGTCTCAATTTCAGGACAAGAGGTTTCAGACCCTAGCCCTCAATGTGGACCAACACCTAGATCGCTTCCCAGAGGATCTCTGGACTTTTGGCAGCGATTAATCATTCAGGGAGTATTTGGCTGAATCTATGAATATTGTGCCTCTGCCTTTCTGTCCTTTGCTGAGTCTCAAGGGGTGGGTGACTCATGGTCTGCCCCTGAAGCTTTAATATTTGGCTCAGTAAATGAGCAGGGATTGTTCCTAGGACCATGGGCATCCATATATTGGCCGTTCCATTTTATAATGTTTGCAGTTTTTGTGACCCTTGCAACTCTTTTTTAACTTGATGGGCCATTGAGGGTTGGAGGAGGGCCTCCTCTTGTGAGCCTGACTACCATAGGCCCATCACTCTACCTATCTTACAGAGGCTCAAGCAGCAGTTCCCCAGCATTTGCTTTTCTGCATCTGAGACCACTCTTTTTCTGGCAGCCTTTGACTTGGCATTCTATGGAGGTTTCCACAGAAGAGACATGTTGGCAGCATCACACTGGGATAACATTGGGCAGGCTTTGGCCCTTTTTGATATTTAATTACAGGGCTTTGAGATTCATATTTTTCTGCGCAAATCCAAAATGGATCAGCAGGGAAAAGGGGTCCAGATCTTCCTTAGAACCACTGCTGTCAGCTCCCTGTGCGTTGGAATACCTTTCAGTTCAACCTACAACCCCCAAGACTCTCCTGGTCCATGCTGGTGGGTCATGCGTATCTCATTTTCAATGTTATGCAGGTATGCATTGTTGCACCCCCTGGGTGAGTTTGGCATACAGTCATTTCTTATTGGGGTGGCCACAGTCACTTTCAAAATGGGTCTCCGTTCAGACAGGATCCAAGCCATCAGCTGTTGGTGCTCCACAGAATATAAAACATCACCTTGTGATTTGCAAAACCTTATCTGTCCTTATTTTAGTTCCAGCATGTTCAAGGAAATCAGTTTGGATTGTGGGTCACAGTATTGTGTTCTAGGCTGGTTCGTACAAAGCTTCTTCCAACTGGAATTGCAACTTGGGCCTCAGCAACAGACTGCATTTCACCTGGATGGGAGACAGGGGGATGCACTGGCTTGCCCGGCTTGCCATCATTTCAGATCAAGTCTTCCAGTGAGGCCCACCAGACACCATCATCATAAAACTGGATGACACTGATCTTCCCACACAAAAAGGGGTGGTGCTATCATGCACTATTGCTGCTGGCCTTCAGACCCTTCATTCCCTGCTTCCTCATACTTCAGTGTTCTGGTCTGGACTGCAGGAATGCCATGAATGGCGCAGAACAATCTATCCTGAAAAAGTGTGCTTGGCCAGGTGGAAAGTCTGCAAGGCAGCATCCCAGGCTGCAAAACCTGGGGGGGGGGGAATCATCACACACCCAGACATTTCATTCAGACAGTCTGCCCTCTTTAGGGCATATGGGGTGCGCCTCTCAGAATGGGGTTACATGATATTTGTGATGGTCTGCTGAGTTGGCTCCAGGCATAAGAGTGTTGGCGGGAGTCAGGCATGGGGTCATCCCATTCTGTGGTGGTTTTTGGCATTGGGATGTATCCTTTGTGGGGGGAGGAGATGCCATTATGCTTGCCTCCCCTGTTTTGGGGACTCCCTTTTGAGGTCTTGGAGGTGAAGCCACTTAAGCCATATGCCCAGCTCAGGGGATGCTGGCTGGCTTCACCACCAGGTGGCAAGGGGACCATGCAGAGGCCAGTGCCCACATGGATCTCAGGTCTTGTCACCATGGTTTTATCCCTCCAGGTGGGCTGGAGAGGTTATCAGGTGGCAGGCACGTCACCTGATGTTTGGATCCGTCCCCATGCTGTGACAATGCTCCTTTTGACTGTAAGCAATAAAGCTGTGGCCATATATTTTATCCAAACATGGCTTCTAGGGTTTTTATTTCACCACATCACCCTCCTATCCTACCTAGACCCACAGTTAAGGATTCTGCTAAAGACATCATGGAAAAGGTGAATTCTGATGAAGAAATCGATGTACAAAACTACTAAACCTAGAGTGGGAGTCTCTTAATATGCTGTATTTACTCTAAAGGAAGATGGCCCCAAATGTAAAATGACCACCTTAGAAACGTAAAACACAGAAACATGTTTATTATTGGACATCACTGTAACTTGTATGAATTTGTAAGACAGCATCCTTTTTGATGGCATACCTGTTAATCTTGGATTTGTTAGTCTTTGGATTTGAGAAACTACTGTACTTATATTTTGCTCTTATATTAGGAGCATCCAAGATATAAAGTAAAAATGACCTTTGTACCATTTAAGGCTCTGATCCTAGTACACTCCTAGAGATCCATCATCAAAGTTTGTGAAGTTCAACAGAAGCTGCAGCTGGTGCAAAATGCCATGGCCAGGCTTTTGATGGGACTCCCTATTGGGGAACACATCCAGCCTGTGCTAAAGGCACTGCACTGGCTGCCGACAGCATACCGGATCCATTTCAAAGTGCTGGTTCTTACCTTTAAAGCCCTTTATGGCCAGGAACCCACATACCTGAAGGACCGCCTTTCCCCACAAGTTCCCCAAAGAGCACTGAGATCTGGGGCCCAAAACCGACTGGCCCTCTCAAGTCTCAAGGGGGCTAGGTTGGTAACAACCAGGGCTAGGGCTTTCTCAGTGGTGGCTCCACTCTGGTGGAATGAGCTCCCAGAGGAGATCAGGGCCCTGTGGGACCTTGTGCAGTTCTGCAGGGCCTGTAAAATGGAGCTCTTCCACCACCTATTAACCACCACCGTTAACCACTATTGTTAACAATTAACAATTGATAGCTGAAGCTGAGAGAGCCCTTTCTTTTCCTGGAACTCTTAATAACAGCTCGAGTCATTCACCAGAAGGACAATTAAAAGAAGATGGAAGAACCAACTATGAGAAAAGTGGACTGAGTAATTACAGCCATCGGGAATTAATGCTACTAGCACTTTGATTTTAGAATTGTTTTAACCTAAATTGACATGTTTTATTGTAAATTATGTACTGATTTTATGTAAGCCGCCCTGAGCTGGCCTTGGCTGGGATGGTGGGGTAAAAATCCAATCCTGTCCTATTATATAATTGTGTAGTGATCTGGCAAGATTCAATGTGCGGCAAAATCAGTTCGCCGCATGAACTGCCAGTCAAAAATGGGTCCCTGGCCACTGGCTGACTTGCCTTGCTGCATTGGCTCAGTCCCGCCCACAGAGCCAGCAGACAGCCTCTCACCCGCAGTATGTCGGCAGCCGCCGGATGGGATGGATGCTCTGGCAGCTGGACACTTAAGACACTGAGCCTATTCCTGCCAATGTCATCGTCATCGCCCCCCCGTGACACCCCCCCATGAAGTGTAGATAGCTGCCCACCCTGCGACCCAACCCACCTGGCCAGGGAGACGGTGGTGGGGTGTTCCCTCAATCCTGGGGTCTGGGAAGGGGGAGAAAGTGGGGGACCGGCCCTCACCATGCTCAGAGGCGGTGGGTGCCCTGGCTTGTTCAGCAGCCGCAGAGTCCAAGGCTGGATCTGCCACCACCGCTGTGGCCACTGGGGGCCGGCAAGACCCCAGGCATGTCAGTGGCCAGCCTGCAAGTGGACGCAGGCTGGCGCACCACTGGAGCAAAGACCGTGGAGGTGGCCCGGAGGCTGCCAGATGCAACAGGGCCTGGGGGGGCCTGGGGGGGCCTGGTATGCCTGGCCTCCATTGGCTCCGAGGTGACAGCCACTCCACCCCCTTCACCACGCACAGCGTCATCAGCCCGAGGCTGGCTCTTCTGCCGCCACCTGTTCAGTATGCCCGAGGCATGTCGGTGCCCAGCCTGTGAGTGGGCGTGGGCTGGTGCATCACTGGGGCAAAGACCATGGAGGTGGCCCAGAGGCCGCCAGATGCAGCAGGGCCACGGGGTCTGGGAGGGCCTGGTACGCCTGGCCTCTGTTGGCTCCGAGGTGATGGTTGCTCCACCCCCTTCACTGCCCACAGCGTCATTGGCCCAAGGCTGGCTCTGCTGCAGCCGCCTGTTCAGCATGCCTGAGGCATGTTGGTGCCCATCCTGCGAGTGGGCGTGGGCTGGTGCGCCGCTGAGGCGAAGAGCTGTGGAGGCCACCCACGACCCACCGGACATGGAAGGGCCCCGGGGTCTGGGGAGGGGGAGAGACTGGGGGGCCTGGCCTCAGTTTACTACAACACGACAGCCACCTCGGCCCCTTCACCAGCCACAGGCTCATCAAGCCGAGGCCGGCCTGGGTGCCACCATGGCCGCCGAGGCCCAAGGCATGCTGACAGCCACCTTCTGAGCAGACGGGGACTGGTGTGCCGCTGGGGCACTCATTGTCGAGGTGGCCCAGAGGCTGCAGCTGCCCAAGACACCAGAAAAAGATGCAGCTCAAAACCACATTCAAATACCTCGGGCCAATACCGTACTGACTGCAGAATCACCACTGAACTGCCATAAAACTATGCAAATGGTACCATAAAACCAAGAGATCAAAGGAAGTGAAACCAGCATGCAGTGTGAAGTCTACCATAAAATCCAACAATCAAAGAAAGTGAAAGTGGCATGCAATGTAGAGGGGAATTTCTGTTCCAACATGAGTTTGGTAAAACAGTGGAGCGAATGCTAGATGCAGAATGGGCCAAAGTCAGGGACTGAAGTGTGGAGAGGAATCTGTTAAGGTCCCTCATCACCCTGTTCCATCAGTGGCCACTTCTGCACTGTCATTTTTGTTTCCCCCTATTGTTTTGGGCTCCCCCCTCCTTTTCCACATGTGTTTTGCCCCCTCTGGGACTACTAGAGAGAGCAAAATGCATTAGGGGGGTGTAAAAAACCCTGAAGCAACAGGGACAAACGAGTGACAAAAATGACAGTGAGGAAGTGGCAAGTGTCACAGAGTAATCTTTCAGGTGAATCTCCCTCACCCAACACTTACTGCTTTTGCATTCCATGCTCCTCATGTACTTGTCTCTCAACTTATTTAAATCATGGTTTTGCAATTTGGCTGTGTGAGAAGTAATAATGACAGAATGTACACCACTAGGAGTCATGTGTCCCTTTTGGTGTTATAATTGGATCTCTACACTGTTTTATATGTGACTGATGGAGGCCTGCATTTAAGGAGATGGATTAGCTAACATCACATCTAATGTTGCCATGAATTAACCCCAATTCTCATGCAGTTGGACCCCATTAAAAAGGTATTTCAAATCTTTAGTCACCATTCCCTTCCCGAAGCTTTGTCGGGATGGCAGAGTGCAAGATTTTTCCATGGATCCAACCCAGATGCTTATTGACATTTACATTCTCTACTTAACTCTTCACTCTACCTGTGAAGGTATTTTTAGAACTTAATTTATATCCCACTTTTCTCCCCAGTGTAGATCCAAAGTGGCTTACATCATTCTCCTCTCCTCCATTTCCCCCCTCATAACAACCCTGTGAAGTGGATGAGGCTGAGAATATGTGATTGGCCCAAGGTCACGCAGCAAGCATCCACAGCAGAGAGGAGTTGTCCAAATCCTAGTCTGTTACTCTAGCCACAATACCATACTAGCTTCCAATTGTTCTATATATACAACTGTGTAATAATGAAGAAACGTATGTATGAGAGACATAGGTATGTATGCACATATAGCAACTAGAGAAGAAATGTCTTCACTTTCTGTGTACCAAGGAAATGGCATAGTATGACAATGTAATTAATTTGAAAAATCTTTATGAAGAATGGCATGACTGAAGCAACATTCTCATTTTTGGAAATGTTATCATTTCATGCCTCATATAGTTTAATATTTATTATAAATCAGGAGAGGGCATTTGCTATTATTTACATAATATATTGAAACGTTTATAAAAAATAAAAATTACTAATGGCTGGTTACAGATATAAGGAACATTTATTCTGTTGTCTAATTTGCCTCCTTTACCAAACAGTACATTAAACAATTCAGCTGCCTTGTAAACAGTCATTCTTTTTACCATCTCATAAGTACAGAAAATAAAAAATTCTACAGCTGGGATTTGAAGCTAAAAAAAGGTAAAATAAATACCAATTCAGGTAAATGGTGTTTTTTTCCATTACCAAGCTATCAAAGAAAATGCTGCATTTTTAGCTCAACAGAAGTAGCTGTTAAATAACAATATACTGCTCTGTTTTGAAGTACTTTTTAATTAGATGTATCTGATATGTGCATTAGTTGTATCTAAATATGAATGGGGGAAGTCATTTTTTTTCCTTTCCATATTAGGAACATACAAGTGGAGACCCACAAGAAGAGTGTGGAGAGGGTGCATTTCTTCCCCCCCTTTGCTTCCTTCCCTCTTCCTCCTTCTCTAACAGTCTTCCCCCTTTCTCATCCTCCCCTTATCTGTCAACCTACCCCCATCCCTTCCCTAGCAATCTACTCCCCTTCTCTGTTAACCTACCCATAGGCGTCATCTTCAGGGGGCTGGGGAGCTCAAGCCTCCCCCGAAAGTACTGAGCCCCCCCGGAGGCAACTGGTGTCAGCCAGAGCCTTGCTACCCCCCTCCCGTCCTCCACCCCATTTTGAAAGCGGAGGGTTTTCCCCTCCGCTTTCTGAGACTGTTCGGCTGGGCTGGGAGGGAAGTCAAGGGGTGGGGGCTTGCTTCCTCCTGGAAGCTAAGCTCCACCCACAGTTCCCAGCAGCCCCGCTCAGTTCAACGTGGAGAGCTGCACCTGGAGGCTAGCTTCGAGGCAGCACATGCTGCCTCTGTTTGCTGCCGCCACCAGCCTGAAGGGTAAGTAGGTGGGGGTGTAAGGAGTGGGGGATTGTTTCAGGTGGGGTGGGGTGGGTGGGAGCCCAGGGCTGCAGCCACCCAGCCATCCTGCAAGTCCAAGCAGGGGAGGTGGGAGAGGATTGGAGGATTGGGGAGGGGAGCTGGGCAAGAATGGAGGGAGGGGGAAGGTGGGGGGCCCTTCTGTGGCCTCTGGTTGCCCCTGCCATCGGTGAGTGGCTTGCTTTCTCCTGCAGTCGAGTTTAAACTGGGCTGCAGGAGAAAACAAAACCCAGGAACCCTTGTGCTGCACGGAGCACATTGCTCCAGGATACAGAAAATCCTGGGCTCACTTTCTCCTGTAATCGGGAGGGGGCTGCGCTTTCTGTCCCTCTCTCTCTTTCTGTTTCTCTTTCCCTTTCCCTTGAGATGTGTGAGAGCTGGAAACGCTGGGAAGCTGCCCCACCCCCACTCCAGGCTGCTTCCCTTCCAGTCTGACTTTCTTCCCTTCCCTCTGTCTTTCATTTCTCTCTCCCAATCTATATGTTTTTTCCCCCAGCTTCCCCCCTCTCCCTTGCTAAAATAGCCCCAGTTAGGATTGCCAGGTACCCCCTGGCCACCTCTGGGGGATGAGGGGAGGGTGGCCCAATCCAGGTTAGGAAACTCCTGGAGATTTGGGAATGGAGTCTGGGGAGGACGGGGACCTCAGTGGGGCACAATGCCATAGAGTCCACCCTCCAGAACATCATTTCCCCCCCAGGAAAACTGATCTCTTTAGACTGGCAATGAGCTGTAATTCCAGAGGATCCCCAGGTCCCACCTGGAAGCTGGCATCCCTAGCTCCAGTGCTGAAATTGGAAGCTCTGGTTCTGCTGTGTGACTTGGTGCATGCAAACCTCTGGCATTGGCTTACATTTGCCAAACCACCCAGGTGGAGGAGGGGAGGGGTGTCATTCTACCAAAAATGAGAGTGTTTGGGTTTCTCTGTGAGTTTGAGGACTGGAACTGGCACTGAAGTGAGATTGGAAAAGTTTGTGTGGCTTTCTTGTGTTACAGTAATAATTATGCTACAATACAGTTTGTTAGTCCTAAAGGTGCTACTGAGTGTTTTACTATTTTGTATGCTATGGCAGTGATATGAGAGCCAATTGAGCTGTGGGTCCATCTCATGCTACTGACAGTAGTTATACATTACACCTTGCCCAAATGGTTCTGGGCATTAAAGCGCACTTGCCCTGGTGTGATGTAAAATGCTAGCAAGTCATAGCCAACTCATGGTAACCCTGTAGGATTTTCAAGGCAACAGACATTCAAAGATGATTTGCCATTGCCTGACTGTGCATCATGTCCCTGGTATTCCTTGGAGATCTCCCATCCAAATACTAGTCAGAGCTGACTCTGCTTAGCTTCCAAAATCTGATGACATCAGGCTAACCTGAGCCATCTGGGTCCATGGCATGGTGCTGTGTGGGTGCTTCCCAGGCAATAATCTTCAACCTATTCTTGGAAGCCACAATCATTAGGAAAGAGCCATGTGATAGAAGTGTAATAATAATTTACTCATAGTTGCAAGAGCCAATAAGATTTGAGTTTGATGGGGGATTGGGCAAATTGATCTAAGGAACTGAAAGAAGAGAAAGTATTAGCAAGCTCAGTGGTTAAGGATTTGAATAGAGCTCTTTATAGTCCAATCCTGAGGACACTGAGAAAGAATGTCTGAAAATGTCATACAGGTTTCTGTGGACCTTGCAACAGCATTGTAGCTAACCCCAACTAAGAAACTTCCATGCTGTTTCTATAATTTCTCAAATGTACTTCACACCAACTGTGCATCTCCATTCCTTTCTAATTCCTCTCAACTATGTACAGCTTTCTATGTTGTGCTTCATTTGGACTGCTTTGCTTTCTCAGTTCCTAGCCCCCTTCTTTTCTATAACCATGGATCTACATCCCCTTCCTCAAGCCTTGCTGCTTGTCCCAACTCTCTAAAGTCAGACCAGTTTGGCCAGTGGCAACCGAAAATACATCTGTCTGTCCAGGAAGTTCAACTAAATGCCACTAGAGGTTTTGTCACCACTGCTACATCACTTAATGCATTACAATATAGGTTCATGTTCAGGCTATAATTTATGATGTTTTAGTTTGGGAAGATCTGTGTTCTTGGTCACATCAGTTGGTGCTATTTTTTCCCTGTAAAATCCTCTTCCATCCCAATGGACTCTGCTGCTCACATGTTGTCTGTCAATCCCCTCTTTATTCCACCCTTCCTCCAGTCTCCCTTCCCTTATATTGACCTCACAACAATGGCAATATCACCCAGCCTGATGAAGGGGGCTTTGACTCTTGGAAGCTTATTCCCTGAAACTCTTGTTGGTCTCTAATCTGCTCCTGGACTCAAATCTAACTGTCCCAGTATCACCGAGTAAGTGTCATGCAAAATGTAGATCTGAACATGGATCTCCTCAGTCCACACTGGTCTTCATGCCATTGGTCCATCTACTTCAGCATGGTCTGCTCTGATGCAGGTGAGCTCTACAGGCTCAGACAGAGAAAGATCCTTTCCAACAGCGGTTCTCTTAGACCTCCTCGGTTTAAACCTTTATCCTTTGGCACGCAAAGCATGGTCTCTCTACCATCAGTCCATCAGTGTCATCATTGTCTGCTCAGACTGGCAGTGGTTCTCCAGGGTTCTTTGCAGAGGATTTTGCCCATGCCGTGCTTTGTTTCTGAGCCATTGGGGCTGGGGGGGAAGGATGCAGGCGGGCTGCTTTTATTTGTAATGCAAAAGTATATTACCTCTTTCTAACAACATATGTCCATGCAAGATGTACATATGTTCACTGAAATATGTAAACAGGGCTTTTGTTTCTCCGAGTGGTGAGCAGGAAGAGAGGGAAATGGCAACAGATATGTTCTTGGTATGTACACCATCCAGGGAGAACACTTAACACTTAACTCATGTTTATGCCACACATCATTATCCTTGATTGGCATGCAGATCAGAGGCCTTTTAAAATTTCCTTTTGCCCTGTGTGCAGTCCAGAAGGAACATTGGCAAGGAATGTACACTCTATACGTGTGGTACAGTTTCAAAGGGACAACTAACTGGGATGTATAAAAGAAATGACAGGATTGCCCATTACAAACAATGGGAGAGGCTTGAAGGCCCACTGGAGATAATGGGAGCCAGGAATGCCACATGGCTCCGCCTCCATAAATAGTGACAATGGCCTATGATGTCACTGGCTCCTCCCTATGATGTCACTGGGCCTCGGTTCTTTTAAGGACCTAGCACAGCAATGCCTCTGGCCCAGCCCCAGCCCCCCCTGGGAAATTGGAAAGTCTACGCCCTTGAACCTACCCCCATTTCCCCCTTTCTCCCATTCCCTTTATCTGTCAGTCTACCCACTATTTCACTCCTTTCTCCCATTCTCCTTATCTGTTAACCTACCCCCATCTCTTTTGCTCCCCCACCTTTTCTCCATAAATCTACCCAACCCTTTCTGCTCTCCCCACCCACTCTTTGTACTCCACTGACTCCAACCTTTGCAGCTCTCCATTTCCATTCCCCATTCTTGGTACTCCACTACCCCCACACTTGGTTTCACTCACCCCCACCCTTCCTCTTTTCCCACCTACCCCCACCCTTGGTACTCCACTACCCCACACCCTTGGCATCCACTCATTTCCGCCCTTGTTCTCTTCCCACCTACCCCCCCCTTGACACTCCACTACCCACCTGGCACTCCACTACCCCCACCCTTCCCATTCACTCCCCACCCTTTCCACTCTTCTCACCTACCTTCCAGCAGGCCGGCGGTAGGCTGCTGGCTTGGTGAAGGGCACCAGAAGTTGCAGGAGGGGGAATCATATCCCCCTCATGTACAGGTTTTGGCGTCTCTATCCCCAGTCCAGGGATAAGAGGCACAACTCCTGAACTCTGCCAGCATGTACAGGATTTTACTTCTCCCTCATCCCAGTCCAGGAATGAAAGATAGCAAAATCCCATATGCTTCAGAAACACTTAAACAAGCCCAAGAATATGTCTGCACACACTCCTGGCTTACCAGTAGTCACTGCCACCAAGATCTCTTATATTAAGGCCCTCACCAAGGCCCAGGAGCAGAGATCTAAACTCCTGCCTGGTCTAGAGGACTTAGCAACTTATCAGCTCTGTGCCTGAGCTGCAGATAATTAATTAACACACAGTGATAGCCTTCTAGGCTTAAGGACAGGATCTAGGCTTAGAGTCAGGTTGCAACATAGGAAGCAAACTCAGATAATATTGGTCAGATATTATCTTTAATCAGTACAGAAGCATGCATATATCATAAGACTTGCAGAGGTAGGAAAACAAAGAATATCTTCTTATGGCTTCTCTTATGTTCTTATCTATCGCTTATTCAGCTCTAACTACACATTAAGGTATTCATAGTTACCAGTCATTCAGAGATACCAGATAATTTAAAGTCCATTGTGGAACCAGGGAATCTTGAGGATGAACCACATGATTGCTATGGGCAATTAAGTCCAGCTTCGCTGCCCACTAGTAAAATTCCTTGTTGCAGGTATACAATTCAAAGGGGAACTCTCCCTCAGCAAGGAGCTCTCTTTCCAAGAAAACTCTCCCCCTCTTCCCATAGGGTGATCACAATTCCCTCCCTTTCCTGTCATAATTGAATATGGCCATTTAGCCAATCAGAGGGGATGAAGGGGTGTGCTCAAATCTTTGGGTCGACGTGACAGAAGTCATGTCAGAGGAGCTTTGATGTGTTAATATCTTGGGACAGCTGTGTCCCCCAGCTTGGGAAGATGCCTAGATGTCTGCTCTTCCCAGCAAAGGTGTCAAAGTGTCTTGTATATGGATATCAGGCTTGGAATCTGGCATGCCATCTGCTGCAGGTGACAAAAGTCACATGGACATGTTAGCAGCTAGGCCATTTGGCCCTAGCAGGAATGATTGGGGAAAGGTTTTTCCTATACACCCCATATGCTGCATCTCCTAGGCTGCCCTGTTGCACTGCTGCTAGGCTCAGCACAGCTCTCAGGCTGCAGCACTGCTAATGCCAGCCCCAGTGCATCTCCCAGAATGCTGCACCACCACTGCCAAGCACAGCACAATGAGAAGGGAGGATCTCATTTCCTCCTCTCCCACTATTTCTTCTTTCCTTTCCCTGAAAGCCACCACAACCTCTCTCCTTTTCCTGCCTCCTTCTCCTTCCCACCCAGAAGCCAAACTACCTTTATCAACCCCCCCCTTCAGCTTTCCTTCCCTCCCTCCCCTGGCAGCCTCTCTATAGAAAAACTATGACCCATTTGCATGGCTCCAGGTGAATTGGGTCACTGGAACTGGGGGGAGCCTGCGAGAACTTGTGGGTGGCACCTCACTTTCCCCTGCATCCCCATCCCCACACTATTTCTGCTTTCTCTCATCTTATATTCCATATCCTCACAATTCCCTGCTTCCTTCTCTCCTTCAAGCCCATGCATCAATCTACTTTTTATTTGGCCTTCATCTTATTTAAGTACTTCATTTATATCTGCCTTCCTCCACAATGGGGACGCAATACAGTTTACATCATTCTCTTCTCCTCCATTTTATTAGCACAACAACCCTGAGAGATAAATTAGTACGAGAATATGTTACTGGCCCAAAGTCACCCAGTGAGCTTCCACACCAGAATGCAGAATCAGGGACCCACTCTGAAGTTCTAACCACTACACCATATTGTCTTTCACGGGGTGGCTGTTGTTGAAAGTAGAAACAGCCAGACCTGAGTGAGTCATGCAAATCAGGTGGTACCAAGTTGCTTGGTGGTTGGCACCAGGCTTGGCCCCAACAAGCCCTACCTCAAAGGCCAAAACAGCCCCAGAAATGGTCCTACCCCCCCTACCTTTTACTGGAACTAAGCAAAAACCAAGCCTAGACTGCTGGACAAACAGTTGTGGTCACCTAGTAACAGCCACTGAAGGCATCCACTTCTTAAAGCTACAACACTCTTTATTATATTCAGGATCTTTTAACACCCCAATTTTTAAAAAAAAGATTACAGATTTTTTCTGCATATCTGAGGCATTTTCCAGGTTGGTCAAAAGAGCCTTCTTGTCTGTTCACAGCTCCAATCTCCAGATTTCATTATCCTCAGATTTGGCCAGGTTGACTATTTGAATATACAAATGAGGGCCCACAATACTTGTGGGGGTGAACCCATTCTCTCCCACCCCCATATTTCATTTGCTTAAGTATTTGAGTTCTGCTTGCAATGGGAAACTTGTGCTCTTTGTGCGTACATATTGGCTAATGTTCATTGGGTACAGGTTGCAAATTCTTTGCTAGGGCTGTCCCTGTCCTCAGCTGCCCATTTATTCACCCGATGTTCCTGTCAAGGTCTTTGAACGAGAGAGAAAAAAAATCTCAATTTACAACCAAGCTGATTTCCTTGTTCATCTTGACCTCACTGTGATATGTTCAGAAACAAATCAACTATAATTTGAATGATCAGAGATTACATAGGCAATTTGCCTTGCAATTAAACATGACAAAGTTGTGCTTTCTCCTTCAATTAAAATGTTTCAAAGGAAAATAAAAGAAACAACAATCACATGACCCTTCTTAGCATACCAGCTACTCCTCACTTTACCAGGCTAAAATTTGTGCAACAGAAGAGTTCAACCAAAATTTACAAACTTTAATTTCCCTGATTAACTTATTTGTCTTTATACTGAGAATTAATTATTTTAATTGTAAATCACTCTGAAGAAGCGGCATAGGTAAAGGTAAAGGTTTCCCTTGCTCGAAAGCCAGTCGAATCCGACTCTAGGGTTGCGGTGCTCATCTCCGTTTCAAAGCCGAAGAGCCAGCGCTGTCCGAAGACGTTTCCGTGGTCATGTGGCCGGCATGACTAAACACCAAGGTGCACGGAACGCTGTTACCTTCCCACCAAAGTGGTACCTATTTATCTACTTGCAATTTCTTGCTTTCGAACTACTAGGTTGGCAGGAGCTGGAACTAGAGACAGGAGCTCACCCCGTCATGTGGCACTCTCGGGTCTTGAACTGCTGAACTACTGACCTTCCACAGCCTGCAGTTCAGCGTCTTAACCACTTGAGCCACCACAGCTCCAGAAGCGGCATAGAAGTGTCCTAAATAAATACTTCACAGAAACTTAACCACTGTATTTTTAGAGTTGAATAATTTTGCAGGTACTGAATAACGAAAAACATATTTGGCAGTACTGGACTTGAAGGGTTAGGTTATATCATTCAATTCAGAAATGAATTTACAAGGTAAAAGCAACATGTATGCTCCTTATCAAAGAATAATCTTGGATGTGAACTTGAACAATGAATTTTAAACTGTTTCTGTTTCATTAATTGTGAATATTCCCCTGCCCCCAGCTATGTGCTCCCTTGATTAACTCTTTAGCAGTGGAATATGAACTTTACAACCAATATGATTGTCATAGGTCTCAATCAAGAAGTTTCCACTAAGAAGAAACTCTGAATATGATTCTGATTTGGGTAGCTAACCTACACTGATTATGTCTTATTGGATATCTAAAAAAGGAGCTAACTACTCTGGAGATCGATTCAGGTGAGTAGCCATGTTGATCTGAAGCAGTAGAACAAAGTTTGAGTCCAGTGGCACCTTTAGGACCAACAAAGTTTAATTCTGGATATAAGCTTTCGCAGGCATGCACACTTCTTCAGATACATTCTAATTAGCCCTTTTTGGCAACTAACACCCCCCACACACACCTATATGTAATGCTTGAGGAAGTCTGTTTTAATGTATCTGAAGAAGTGTGCATCTACACATGCGAAGTCATTCAATTCTCCCTTATACCAGAATTAAACTTTGTTGGTCTTAAAGGTGCCACTGGACTCAAACTTAGTACTCCCATCTGTTTGTTAACTCTTTTATTTGCATGCTAATTTGCTGCTCATCACAGTCTTATCAACTGCTTTAAACCAATCTTAGCTATACTTACTGCTCAGTTAATTCTGCATCTTGACTCTAAGTAGCCCCTTCCTGGCAACTAAACCCCCTTCTACCTATATGTAATGTTTGAGGAAGTCTGTTTCAATATGTGAAGAAGTATACATGCACACAAAAGCTTATACACAGAATTAAACTTTGTTGGTCTTAAAGGTGCCATTGGACTCAAACTTTGTTCTACTCTGGAGATAAACTTTGCTCAAGTCAAAGATTCTCAAAAATCAGGTTTTCATCTTTTAAAAGACTGTGGGGAAGTAGCTAATACGTCTAAAATATTTTTAGGAGTCAGAGGTGAATCCTGTGAATAATGAACAGACTGGATCTCTCCGCTGTGACTCTCTGAAAATGTCCTCCAGAACATAAGTGAAATATAGTGCATAGTGTGTGTGCAAGAAGGGGGAATTGCCTAAGATTTTCACATTTTGCATGTGCCTGCTCTGCTCACAGAAAAGACTGCACAAGAGGAACGCAGGAAATCTGCTCATTTCAGTGTTGCATCCCATTCAGTTTCAGAGGGTATCTTGAACCTGAAGAGATAAGGGGAGCAGCCTGGGGAAGCACAGATGCCAGGGAATCCATCCCAAAGTGTCCTTTCCATACCAGACTACAGTAATGTATGTACAAATGTATGCATATACAAAAAATATCAAACACTTTTAGCTCTTTTCAGTAACTGCTTTTTTTACCAGAAAATAAAAAGCAATCCTATGTTCAGTGCAGTACATGTGTTCTTTCTTTCTCCCTCAATCCTGATATTTTTGAGGATTTCCACTTATTCATGCTCTGCTGTACAAAGGAATATTTAAAGGGGGGGAAATTGGCAAGATTCACATTTTGCAAAAAAAAGTCTGTCCTTGTACCCAAAGATACTGATACCATTCCCTGAATTCACAAGCAGTCATTGACAATTGTTCTTTTTATCTGTTCAGGCTAAAAGGTCAGCATTATTTTATCAGCTTTTTATCTTCTGTATTTAAAATGTCATTCAACACATTTAACTTAAGTAACATTTTGCTTGCAACACTCCCTTTTCTGTTTTTATGTGAGATAAGGTCCTTTATGCATAAGAAACTTTAATTATGTCTGAGCATATGCAGAGTCATTTGAAAAATACCATATGCAAGAAGATAGAATCTTTCAAACAAATATGCTCCAATCCAACTTTGGTTATATTTATAACAAAGTATTTTGCATAATTTGTTGCACAAGAGTGTGGATGCACAACGCCCACTGAAAATTACAACTCATCCCCCCTCAGATTTTAGCAGCATCTCTAGTATTATCTGTATTGCAATTTTCTTGAACTGTTGGTATAGTATTTATATACTAATTAAAACGGTAAAGGTTCCCTTGCTCGAAAGCCAGTCGAATCCAACTCTAGGGTTGCGGTGCTCATCTCCGTTTCAAAGCCGAAGAGCCAGCGCTGTCCGAAGACGTTTCCGTGGTCATGTGGCCAGCATGACTAAACACCAAGGCGCACGGAACGCTGTTACCTTCCCACCGAAGTGGTACCTATTTATCTACTTGCAATTTCTTGCTTTCGAACTGCTAGGTTGGCAGGAGCTGGAAGTAGAGACAGGAGCTCACCCTGTCATGCGGCACCCGGGTCTCGAACTGCTGAACTACTGACCTTCCACAGCCTGCAGTTCAGTGTCTTAACCACTTGAGCCACCGCAGCTCCTTTATATACTAATAGTCTCATAATATAATGTGCAGCGTAATTGATCTGATTAAGCACACTGCAAGTATTTAAACTGATTGTATTATATTCTTTTCTGGATTTTGATCAGCTGCAACAATTGAGACCATGGTATTCTTAGGAGTATGTCCATTAAACAGCCATCATAATCTTTAATGTTTGAACAGACTAGTCAATGTAAAGATTGATAGCAGTTAAGGCTTCATCTTCTGTAAAAATGGGAACAAGAGGCCACTTAACAATAATATGTGGGAAAATACATATGTCAAGAATAAATATGTTCTAAATATAACAAGAGATTTCATTAATTTATTTAAGTACTTTTCTTGTGTGTTTAAAGTGTCATCAAGTCACAGATGATTTATAGCAATCCTGTAGG
The DNA here is from genome assembly GCA_029375565.1 of Gekko gecko. Lineage (NCBI taxonomy): Eukaryota > Metazoa > Chordata > Lepidosauria > Squamata > Gekkonidae > Gekko > Gekko gecko. The sequence goes on from JAPDNY010000009.1 coordinate 128,016,596, forward strand.
GTTCTCAAGGCAAGATACTTACAGAGGTGGTTTGCCATTGCCTTCCTGTGCATACTAAGCTGGGAATCCCTTATTGGTCTGTCTCTCATCCAAAGACTTACTAGGGCCAACCCCTGCTTAGCTTCTGAGATCTGATGAGATCCATCTAGTCTGAACTATCCAGGTCAGGATGTGAGTCCTTTTCATAGGGACTCTTTAAACCTTCTTTAAAGACAAACATTTATAAAAGCTTTCATACACCTAAAAGATAAAGTGCAACAACAACAACAACAACAACAAAACTCCAGATCAAAACAGGTTTTTTTGGAATACCTGAATAAAGGCTTCATGGGTTTTATCCATGAGGTGTGTGAAATCTTTAAAAAACTGTTTACCGTGAGAAGCCAAAGCCCTATGAAAGGCAGTTCTGACTTACACCCTGCCCAACCCAAACATTTTGGGCACTAACAATAAATTAAAATGCACATAACAAGGCCACATTTAAAAACCACTTAAGTGGGGATCCAAAACAATTCATAGAAGAGGGGAAATCCAATTTCTTCCATCAGTATCACTCCCTCCGCTGGCTTAATCCCTCCTCCATCTCTCCAATCTCTCCATGGCTGTTTGCTCTATCCCACCTCCCCTGCTGCCTCCATACCTACCCTTACCATCATTTCCTTCTTTTTCTGGTGCTGATGACCAGTGTCGTGCTTCAATATCAGGCACTATTTTGGGTTCCTACAGTATTTTTATTATGTTTTTTGCTTGTACACACAATATTCTTGAAGCTTTGAGCCTGCATGTGTGTACTATGTATTATGTGCAACCCTATGAATTAATTAATTGCACAGCTTTATGGTTAATGGAGAAATCGACATTGTTCAAGATTTTCTGATCCTCGGTTCCATCGTCAACCAAAAGGGAGACGGCAACCACAAAATTAGAAGGAGATTGAGACTGGGATAGCCATGAAGGAGCTAGAAAAGATCCTTAAATGTAAGGATGTGTCACTGGCAACCATGATCAAGTTAATTCATATACTATAGTATTCCCCATTACCACGTTTGGGTGTGAAAGTTCGACAATGAAGAAAGCTGACAGGAAGAAAGTTGCTTCATTTGAAATGTGGTTTAGGGAGGCGAGTTCTATGGATACAATAGACTGCCAAAAAGACAAATAAGTGCATTCTAGGTCAAATCAAGTCTGAACTCTCCCTAGAAGCTAAAATCACTAAACTGAAGCTATTGTACTTTGGTCACATTATGAGAAGACACAAGTCACTGGAAAAGACAATAATACTAGGAAAAGTTGAAGACAGCAGGAAAAGAGGAAGACCTGACATGAGATGGACTGATTCAATCAAGGAAGCCATGGTCTGAGCAAGGCAGTTAAAGATAGGACATTTTGGAGGACACTAATTCATAGGGCCATCATAAGTCGGAAGTGACTTGATGGCACTTAGGACACACATGTGAATTAATGGCTTCCAAAATGCCCTATAATTATCAATTTTACTCAGGTCTTCAAACTGAAAATTCAGTCTTCCTTTATTGAGTCTGTCCATCTCATGGTGTTGGGTCTTTCTCTTTTCCTACTGGCTTCAACTTTTTCTAGCATTATTGTCTTTTCCAGTGACTCTTGTCTTCTCATAATGCTTTGTGTTTGTTGATAGCCATGTAGTCATTGTGGTCACAGCTGATCAGATTTGCATTAGGGGCCTTTCATTGGTTGTTAGATATCGCATAGGGTTTGATACTAAAACAGCTACAGGGGGAATAAAGAACTGAACCAGTAACTGGATAGCAATATTAAAGCTGTCCTTGGCAAACACGGCCTAGTTATACAAAGTTGCTTGGCCCTCTTATTGCAGGGGCTGAATTGTTCTGGTACTTGTAGGTTTCCTGGTTTCCATGTCCAAATCTGTTGCCAAACTTTCACTCTAACTATCTTATTGGCTATCATCCCATGATCTGTCAACAAAAGCCAATGAACATCGAGGGGTGTCATCAGGCACTGGTGTGACATCACTTCTGGGGAAAATCTGGAAGTGACATCACTCCTCTGTAGGAATTGCGGGAAATCCTATAGTCAAAATTATACAGTTTCTGTTTCAGTTTCTCCAGTGATTAGATTACACTGGAGGTCCCTTCCAACTCTATGATTCTGGGGCTTCCTAGAATGGACTGATACCACTTGTGCGTTTTCCTCAGAAGTGATGTCACATTTTCACCTGAATGCTTTTTTCCTCACTGGCTGACAGAGTATCAGCAGGAAACAGAAACTGGGAGCAGGGGAGTAATAACTCTGATTACAACCCATTATCTTTTGTCTAGAGTCTCCCTTTCAAACTGCTAAAATACCACAACCTTTACATCTACTACTGAATTTCTGGGAAGCCACCTAATAACTTTTATTAAGACCAAGCAAAATGACACAAAACAGTATGCAAGCTTTCAAGCTCTTCACAACGCTTTATCAGACTGGATATTTAAAGGAGGAATGTGTTTCCTGATTCTAATTTAGCAGTGGGTTAGTATTTGTTTTTAAAGAAAGGTGTTATAGCTCTAATCTGTATGGGACACATACCATAAACCTTGCTTCTTAATACTACAGTTGTGAGGATTTTTTTTATTTAAAATGTTTATATCCACCTAATTTCCTTAGACATAACTGCACATAACTGTGCAAATGCCCAGCTGTACTTTATTTATTACTATTTAACCATTATTTTTGCTTAAGGCTTCCTTGCCTTGGATGCACTGACTGATACTGGCCTAGGCACACTGTTAAGCCTCGGTGTTCCTCAGTTCTCCAGTGGGACCAATGTTCCCTAAATTATATAAATATAATGCACACATATGCACATTATATACATATCTGACTTGCCTCACTGTTTTTATCATGCAAAGCTACTAGCTTGCAAAGCCACTAGCTTGCAAGTAGTTTAAGTATCTGCATTCAGCTAGTAATGTGGTCATGTAATAGACTATCTCTCCTTATTTGAGTTTTGGTGTCCCTCCTGGCCACGCTTCCTCAGCCTTTGACCTGCTGAGATGCCACTCTCACAGTCTCCCAATCCTATGGCTGCATTGGCTCGGTGCATTGGCTAGGCCCCACCCATCGAGCCGGCGGGCAGCATTTCACCCTCAGTCTGGAGGGAGCCAGCAAAGGGGATGAATGCTCCAATGAGAGAGAAGCAAGCCCTCCACGGGGGAGAAAGAGGCAGACCTAGTGAGCAGCGGCAAGCAGGGCCGGTTCGCTCACTAGGTGAACTAGGCATTCACCGAGAGCGTGCTGGCCCTTAGGGGAACCAAAAGCCCCCGCCCCCACCAACCCCCCCCCCACCCCTTCCCTGGCTTGCCGGCCCTGGGACGGAAGAGGCGGGGGTTAAACCCCTGCCCCTTCCCTGGCTTGCCGGCACACTCCACAGCTGCGGGGCATGCAGGCAAGCTGGCACTGGGACGGAAGGGGTGGGGGTTTAACCCCCCACCCCTTTCCTGGCTTGCAGCTTGCCCGCCTTCCCGCCTCGTGAGGGAAGAGGAGGAGACAGGGGCAGCATGGCAGGTCTCCAGGTCCCACTGGGTGTTTGGCATCTGCGCCCTGCCTAGGGCACAGAAACACCTCCAGCCAGCCCTGGTGGCAAGCAGGGAGAGCACTCACCTTCACTGCCCCTTGCGGTCCCCTCTTCCTCTGCCACAAGGCCTGCACTGCAGAAAAGCCTGCCCAATGCCTTTCAAAGGCTCCCCTGCCTTCCTTCAGCTGTGGTGGCAGCGCCAGGGAGGGTCTGGCCTAGAGGAAATGAGCTGTGGCTCCTGGAAAGCCAGACTCTCTCTTGAGAAAGATACTTCTCTTGGCTCCTGTGTGAAATTAACTGTCTCTTCAGTGGCTGTTGGTAGGCAACCAAACAACCAAGCTTGCTTCTGTGAGTAAAAAAAAAAAAGGACTTTCAGCATAACACACACCCCCAGTCACTTTCCTGTTAACAGGCCTCTAACTCCTTTTTGGCTACATCATGCCTAGCTGGCTAATGAGGTAGGCTAATGAGGTGCACCACAGCAAATTGGTGTCAGTGACCATCAAACCATTCTCTTCAACCCCCTGCTGTGCAGCTGACTTTCCCCTAGGGTTGTCAATCTCCAGGTGAGACCTGGAGATCTCCCACTGTTACAATTGATCTCCAGATGACAGAGATCAGTTCGCCTGGAGAAAATGACTGCTTTGGAGGGTAGACCCTATGGCATTATCTCCTTCTTAGTCCTTCCATCCCCCACCCAATGCTGCCTTCCACAGGATCCACCCCCAAACCTCCAGGTATTTCCCTAATTAAAGGTGGCAACTCTGTTTTCTCCTCAGTGCCTGCTGCTAGGCAACTAGGCTCTGTCAGTAAAAGGCCCTTTCCACACCTGCTTTGGCCTTTTGGAGAAAACTCATTGGGGCCATTCCTGTTAGGGTTGCCAACTCCAGGTGGGAGATTCCTGGAGATTTAAGGGATGGAGCCTGGAGAGGGTGAGGTTTGAGGAGGGGTGGGACCTCAGACAGGTACAATTCCATAGACTCCACCCTCCAAGCCAGCCATTCCCTCATGGTGAACCATTGTTGCCAATCTCCAAGTGGGGGCTGGAGATCACTCAGAATTACAACTGCTCTCTAGGAGGGAGGGGGAGGAGATGGGAAGCTGAAGCCAGGGGGCAGATAACGGTAGGTTGACAATTGGCTAGGAGGGAGATTGGGTTGCCAACACCAGGTTGGGAAATTCCTGGAGATTTAAGGAGTGGAGCCTGGAGAGGGTTAGGTTTGAGGAGGGGTGGGACCTCAGACAGATATAATGCCATAGATTCCACCCTCCAAACCAGCCATTCCCTCATAGGGAACCATTGTTACCAATCTCCAGGGGAGGGATGGAGATCACGCAGAATTACAACTGCTCTTCAGATCAGTTCCCCTGGAGAAAATGGTGGATTCTGTGTCATTATACCCCGCTGAGGTCACCACAGCAAATTGGTGCTGAGTGCTCAAGGCCGGGGCACTCTCCTGGAGCCTCTTTCTAGAGCTTGTTGTATTTATTTCCACAACGGGCCTTATTCCTAGTACTATTATAAAGCAATACTTCTCTAATGCCACCAGTCACACACACCTGGAAGAGTCCCTTTTGCATCTCTAAAAATTTGGAAGGCATGAGGAACCTCCCTTCAGAAGCTTAAGAAAGTACTTGCAATGTGCTGGGTACAACTTAATACTTCTCACCCGGCATTTAGCTAATGAGGGATTCATATAAAAATGGGCTACTCCTTGTGTTCTGTTTCTACATTATTTTGTTTTCATTTTCTGCAATCAAGATGTTAAGTACACCTTCCATGAAGGGGGATGTAAGCCTAACAGCCAACATAATCACATTGCTATGTTTTTTCTACCAGAAATGTGATATATGCAGACTGAAACAAATAACAAAATTGCTCATGTCTAGCACAAATTAAGGAACTAAAGAGAGCAATCCTTAGGTATACTGAGAATCAAACTCAGGTCTATGTAATGGGGTCTGTGCCCAAGAAAGTGTTCTTAGGATTAGAACAATAATCACATATTTAATTTGCTTTTGAAATTAACATTTTTATGGGAAATACTGTTCTTGTGCTAGCAGGCTGTTTGATCATGACTTTAATCAATATTTCAATAAATGTATTTACCTCTCCCCTTACAAACTCCCCAACACATAACTACCCTGAGTTTGAATGTATGGGTCAGTGTTCTTAAAATCTCCTTGAGGAAAATCAGATGCAGAAAAATGGCATACAAAGATAAAATTTTTGAAAAGAAGAATGTCTGGGTACCCTGACAAAACAGATGAACTGTTTTCTCTAAATCCCAGCCTAGTTGCTGTGGCATATGTTTTAATTTCCTGGTGGTGCACAGAACAATCTAACAAGAACTTAATTACTGAAATAAAAACGCTGAAAAGTATAACACAGCTAGATCCTAAACAGGTCAGTCCCATGGAATTCAAAGATGAAGTAACTTTTTGCTGGAAGGGGTAATTAGACTGGTAAAGAGAATATACCATTGTGTTCTGTTTCTGTCAACAATCATCTGCATTCCAATAGCTGAGTTGACCAAATCCAAGGATACGTACATCCAGGAATTACAGCAGTGAACAGAAAATAAAGATCTTTCTACAAAACTGAAGAACACCCCAGATATACAGAAAAATCTAAAAAGTAAAAAAAAAAACCTCTTAAGTTTTTTTTTTAAAAAAAATCCAACGTGATAAAAGGAGCACCTATAGCTTTAAGAAATGGATGCTCTCAGTGACTGTTGCTTGGCAACCACAAAAGACTTGGTTTCTGTCAGTAAAAGGCAGGAGGACGACCCTTTTCAAGAGTGTTTAGGCCTTTGAGGCAGAACTCATAGAGGCTAGGACCAGCAGGAACCAGAGGGTGACTCGATACCACATAACTTGTGTGATTCACCTAGGTTTGACTGCCTGTTAATGTTCAACAGCACATGAAAGCCAGTGTAGTGTAGTGGTTAGCATTTCAGACTAGGACCTTGAATCCCCACTCTGCCCTAGAAATTCACTGGGTGACCTTGGGCCAAGCATGACCCCCCCAAGCCCTGTGCAAGGAGGGAGAGGCAGTGCTCAGCCAGCCTGAGGAAAGGCAGGGGAGACAAAGTCTGGTATGCCTGGTATGAGAGGTGAGATAGAAGAGATGGCAGTGCCTGGTCAGCCTATACAAGACAGGTGGTGGCATTCAGCCAATACAATTTCTGTGACTGGTGAAGCAAGGAAAATGGTGGCACCTGGCCTGACTGAGACCCCCCTCCCCACAAGGCAAAGCAGATGCTGGTGCCTGACCGAGCCCCATGCAAATTAAGGTAAGGCAGATGGCAGTGCCTGGTGAAGCCCCACATGAGGCAAGGCAGATCAGCTCCTGGTCTGGCTGAGTCTTACATGAGGCAAAGCAGAGTGCAGCACCTGACTTGGCACCAGGCAAGGCAAAGCAGAGGATGGTTCCTGGCCTGACCCTGTGCTTATAAATATTGTTGCAAGAAACACATAAAAAGTCCAAGAGAAGAACAAAATATTGATGAACATGATTTTTTAGAAAGAATTTCAATTATTAGAGGATAAACCTAAGAAAAGGGAAAAGCAGATCAGGCAAAGGGGAAAATTCAAAAAAAGGAACTCAGAAAATCTGTTGGATTATCACACATGCCTATTGATATGAAGGATGAGGTGAATGTGCACAACACTTAGTCCTGTGTATTAAGTAAAGTAATTGCCCAGAAATTAGGAAGCATAATTGGGCTGAAGAACTGATTTTTTTTTTTGCCTCAGAATATGATAGGAGTTGGAAGTGGGTAGTCATACATTGGGTTTATTGATCATCCAGAACAAAAGAGTGTGTTCTCTCAGATGAAGCACAAGAATCCTCCTTGATCTTTTGCTCTTCTTCTCTACTCACCATACCTTCTTTCTTTCCTGACACTCTCAACTGCCACTCCTGCACCTTCCTTCCTTCCTGACACTCTCAACTGCCACTCCCTCAGATCAACAATAGAACTATTTTTTAACCCCCTGTCAATCAAGGTCCCCACACTGGTATAACACATCTGCACTTAGCTGTCCATTGAAGGAGGAAATGGTTACTCCAGCAGTTGCCTTGGAGGGGCTTGGCTGAGTGCAGGCCATGCCAATCATCATCTGGCTGCAACGGCAGGGATTTGCAAACCAACCATGTGATCTCAGGCTGAGGGTAAGCATTCAGCACCTGCTGTACATGGCCTCTAAAGTACTGAGACTGATGCACTGAAGAGTGATTTCAGCTCATACTTTATTAGTGCATAGGAGAACTTGAGATAACTAGCTGGACCCATGGTCCGCTTATATTCCTGTTCTTAACCACACCCAACACACACACACACACAAACACCCGTGATAGGTTTATTTACATTTAACATTCACCATTGGTCTCTTTTAGGATCCTGACTTGCCGATTGGTGAGTACTCAGATCCTCTGCTTCTATTGTCTATGGGAGTGAAGCTTAGACTGTCCACATGACCACGTCCGTGGTCTCCCTAGGTACACAACACCCCTCCCCCCTAGGTTCAGAACCTCCCTAGCTGACATAGTCTCTGAGGTACGTGGGTCTCCTCCACTCCTGAGTTGAGCGGTGCAAAGCCAGAGTCGGTGCCAGGCTCTCTGGCACTGCATTGGCCGGTTCTGGGGACGAGGTTTCTGCTGCTGGAACTTCTGTCGGGGCTTATGTGCCACTAGGTTCTTGGATGCCGGTTGGTTCCACGTTGCTGCTGTCGTCACCGCCAGGTTGAGTGCTTGGCCATGGCTGTGCTGGAGTGGTTGCCTCAGGTTCCCAGAGGGTTGGGCCATCATAGCTGCTGTTGTTTGGTGTGCCAGGGTCCACTGGAAAGAGGCGGTGGCATAGTTGGTCAATGTGCCATCTTAACAGCTGACTGTCTTCACTGGAGACTTCATAGGAGAGTGGCCCTGTCACCCAGACGACCCTAGCTGGAATCCAGGTGGGACCCTGGGCATAGTTCCAGGCGTACATGGGGTCCTCCAGGAAGAACCCTCATGGAGCCTCTTAGTCTTCAGGAGCTGTGCTGTGTTCTGGTGCCCTGTACGGATGGAGGTGATCCAACTGTGCCGAGGCTGGATTGGGGTTGGAGGAAGGGAGTGGGAGATGGCTCAGTACATCGGCGTGGCCCATCACTTTACCAGGGCAGTGGATGAGCGAGTACTGATACCCCGCCAGGAATATTGATCAGCGCAGCAGCCATGGAGACAGCATTTGCGGGGTCTGGTGGTCTGGGGTGAGAAGGCCTAAGAGGGGTTTCTGGTCTGTCACAATCGTGAATGCCCGGCTATACAGAAGTTTAAAAGTCCTAAGAAGGCCTGTAGTTCCACCTTGGAAGAGGGGGTTGGCGCCTCCACGATGGCGTGGATCTTGTCTTGCGTTGGGTGAATCCCTTGGGCATCCACCGCATGCCCCAAGAATTCCACCCACAGCACCCCAAGAAGGCACTTCTCCCGCTTCACCTTTAAGTTGGCGGAGTCGAAGCACTGGATAACCATCCGGAGTCATGCCGTAAATGTTTTGGAGTCAGGAGCTGCTACTAAACTGTCATCAAAAAATGGCTGGACTCCTGGGATGCCTTTGAGGAGACAATCCATAAAATTTTGAAAAATTCCCAGTGCCACGCTCACACCAAATTGCAGCTGCTTAACTCTGAAAGCCCCCCGGTGGATTACTATCGTTTGAGCCTCAGTGGTGGCTTCATCCACCGGCAGCTGCTGGTAGGCCTGTTTTAATCTTGGCATATATGGCTCATTTGTTAGCTGCCCTGAGCTCATCCGGGGAAGGCAGGGTATAAATGTAATAATAAATAAATAAAAACAAATAAAATAAATAAATCATTGGAAGATATGATATTATAAGTAAATGAATACTGCAGTCAGAACTTTCAGCAATGTATAATGGGGGGGGCCCTCAGGCAAGTGCTACGGTTTATGAGAATAGAGGTGTTATGTAAGTGTCCCTATTTCCATATGTGAAATGCTGGATGGCATGACCTTATTTTGCTCTATTCACTGGCAGGCATCTAATAGCACCTGTGCTAAAAACAAGCCAGTCAATGCTGACAACTCTAAAATTAGTTACTTCATGGGACATGCTACTCAACATAAAGTACTGTGGTCAGTGCTTTGTTTCTTTTTAAAAAGTGGAACAGAGAGTCTTCAAGGCTGCCTGGAAATTGCATACAATGCTTTGAAAGTCCCCCTCCTAAGTCCAGTTATACAGCAGATGGCCACAATTACTGCATGGTGACAGAGAGATCTTCTACACATGCTCAGCAACTCTTTTTATAGTATTGCTTTATATATTTCAGTGATGATCCCTGACATTTTAAAGAGGCTGGGGGCTGGGCCCTGGTGAGTCATGGCTCCAATTAAGTTCTGCTGGGATGATATAATTCAGGAAATCACTGAACAAAATCTCATCAAGTCCATGAAAATCTAATCAATTTCTAGTAAAGATGGTTTGTACAATGCACCAGCCCTTAAGTCTTTCATTTGCACACTTTCTCTGTTCATTACTTTCATTTATAGCCCAGATTGAATACTTATTAAATATACTCTTTAAATTATTGGTTCTTTAAATTATTAAGATTTGGTATCATTCTGCAATTCCCCAAGAACCATTCAAGCAATAATCTCCACTCAGTACTGAATTAGAACCACAGAAATAAACTAGCTGCAAATTATAAAGGATTACCTCTATGTATTGTTCCAGGTCATTTAACCAAAACCACTACAGGTCCTGGTTACTACAAACTTATTGGCTTTCTCCCAATAAAATCAACTGTAAAAAAGAAAGTGCAGGGGGGCTACATTAGTTTTAGTTGTCCTCTAATTGTCTGAAGCCATCTCAGTCAATTTCCTGATAATCTGTCTTGTTTTCTTTCTGAACATTTGGGCAAATTCAAAATTTGTCCACAGGTACATACTACAATCACCAGTGTTTATTTTTATGTGAAAAAGAAAATCCTAAACACTGAAATGAAGTGGAAGCATTAATGCAGAATTGTACATCTGTACTGTTAAAAACAAAAAAATTAAGTTTGTCATTGTTTATACTGTACACTTTGTGAACAGCATCTTTTCAAAATAGTCTATTATACAGAAGAGGCATATTATTTTTGGATGGATTAAAAGGTGTGAGATTTCTGCATGAGGGCCCCTTGTTTCATTTTTAAATAATTTATTTATTTATTTAATTTATACCCCACCCTCCTTGCTGTGGCAGGCTCAGGGTGGCTTTCATAAAACAGAGTATTGCACAACTAAAACAGATTTAAATAGAATCATAAACATATAATCATAACAATATACATACAAAAACATACACAATGCTAATGTTGTGATAGTTCATATGTGATGGTGGACAGCAGCAGCATCCAACGGAACATACAGTCAGCGAACATCATAGTCCGAGCTATATCCAGCTGTACTAAAGATCTTAACACTGTTAATATCAACATTAATATTGCTGTTGATATTGATACTGGGGCCAGGGCCTATATATATATAGTGCAGCTCCCTAATCAAAGGCCTGGTGGAAGAGCTCCATCTTGCAGGCCCTGCGGAACTATAAAAGGTCCTGCAGGGCCCTGATGTCTTCTGGGAGCTCATTCCACTAATACGAGGCTGCCACTGAGAAGGCCCCAGCCCTTGTCACAGCCAGCCTGGATTCCCTGGGGCCCGGAAGGGCCAGATGGTCTTGAGACCTTGATTGTAGTACTCTCTGGGGAACATGTGGGAGAAGGCGGTCCCTTAGGTATGTAGGTCCCTGGCCATACAGGACTTTAAAAATAAGAACCAGCAGCTTGAACTGAATTCGGTATGCTATAGACAGCCAGTGCAGTGCTTTTAGCGCAGGCTGGATGTGCTCCCGCATAGGGAGGTCCAACAACAGTCGGCCACTGCATTCTGCATCAGCTGCAGCTTCCAAGTTTGAAACAAGGGCAGCCCCATGTAGAGAGCATTACAGTAATCCGATCTTGAGGTGACCATTACATGGATAACTGTTGCCAGGTCATTGCGTTCGAGGAACTGAACCAACTGCCCAATCAGGTGAAGATGATAGAAGGCTGACTTCGCAGTGGCTGCTATCTGGGCCTCCATAGTTAAGGAGACATCCAGGAGCACTCCAAACTTTTCACCTCCAATGCTGGCACCAATGGTGCCCCATCAAAGGTCGGGAGTGGGATCCCTACCCTTGGACCACTCCGACTCAGGCACAGAACCTCGGTCTTCATCGGATTCAATTTCAGTCGACTCGGCCTAAGCCAACCAGCCACAGCTTTCAATGGCAGGTCCAGATCTTCCAGGCTGGAGTCAGACTGGCCACCCAACAGCAGATAGAGCTGGATGTCATCTGCATATTGCTGACACCCCAGCCCATAGCCCTGGGCAAGGGGACACATGTAGATGATAAATAGCATCAGGGAAAGCACTACTCCTTGGGGCACTCCACAGACAGGACAGCCTGGGGCGCCCACACCACCAGGGATGCCAACCTCCTGGTGGGGCCTGGAGATGGCCCAGCGCCGTTTTCCTGGGCACCTCGCAGCTGTGAGGTGCCCAGGAAAGCCGGGGAAGGGGCGGAGTTAGAACCCTCACCCCTTCCCTCCCAGCGCCAGCTTTTCTGGGTGCCTCACAGCTGTGAGGTGCCCAGGAGAGCCAGGGAAGGGGTGGGGTTAGAACGCCCACCCCTTCCCTCCCAGCGGCGATGCCGGCTTTTCTGGGTGCCTTGCAGCCGTGAGGCGCCCAGGAAAGCTGGGGCTGCTGGCGCTAGGTGGGAAGGGGGGCTTTCCATGGGGGGGCGGGGGGCATTTTGGCACCCCTGCAGGGCCGGCGCCCTAGGCGAGCGCATAGCTCACCTAGTGGGCGAGCCAGCCCTGTCCACAGACTAGCGGGTGCCTTTGGGACATCTGCTCCCCCTTGGCCACCCTTTGTCCCTGACCTTGAAGGAATGAGAACCACTGTAAGGCAGACACCTGAATCCCAGTGTCGGTGAGGTGGGGGGTCAGTAGTTGATGGTGTAGTTGGTGGTAGACAGTGTTGAATGCCGTGACAGGTCTAACAACAGCAACACAGCCAAACTGCCCCGATCCAGATACCTCCAAAGATTGTCCGTGAGGGCGAGCAGTGCCATCTCTGTCCCATGACCTGGTTGGAAGCTAAACTGGAAGGGGTCTAGTGTGGAGGTATCATCCAAAAACCCCTGCAACTGAATCGCCACCGCCCCCTCAATCAATTTGCCCAAACATGGCAGATTGGAAACTGGCCGGTAGCTAGCCAATTTGGCCGGGTCTAAAATAGTTTCTTCAAGAGAGGGTGTACCACTGCCTCCTTCAGTACTCCAGGAAACAGCCCCTTAGAGAGGGACTTGTTGATAATTTCCCTTAGAGTGCATCATAGTCCATCACAGCCAGCTTTAATTAGCCATGACAGGCACGGGTCAAGGCTGCAAGTGGTCGGGTGAACAGTTGAGAGTAATCTGTCAACCTCCTCTAGACTGAGTGGACTGAAATAATCCAAAACTTGATAAGAAGACGTGCATGGAGCCTCGAGTTCCCTTACTATTTCAACTGTGGTGGGAAGGTCATGGAGGAGTGACAGGACTTTATCTGCAAAATAGCTCGCAAAAGCCTCACAACCAATCTCCAGTTTCAAAGCACTGAGGCAACTCCTCCTCTCCTCCCTCTCATGATCTGCCTAAATTCACAGAATCTGCATTGCTGTCTAATGGCCATCTAGCCTCTGTTTGAAAACCTCCAAAGAAGGAGAGCCCATCCCCTCCCAAGGAAGCCTGTTCCACTGAGGAACAACTCTGTCAGGAAATTCTTCCTAACGTTTACTCAAAAACTCTTCTGATTTAATTTCAACCCACTGGTTCTGGTCCAACCTTCTGGGGCAACAGAAAACAACTCCATACCATCCTGTATATGACAGCCCTTCAAGTACTTGAAGTTGGTTAACATATCACCTCTCAGTCATCTCCTCTCCAGGCTAAACATACCCAGCTCCTTCAATCTTTCCTCATAGGACATGGTCTCCAGACCTCTCACCATCTTCATTGCTTTTCTCTGGTCTATATCCTTCTTAAATTATGGTGCCCAAAACTGAACACAATACTCTACATGAGGTTTAACCCAAGTAGAGTAAAGTGGTACCATCACATCTCATGATCTGGACACTATACTTCTATTGATACAGCCCAAAATTGCATTTACCTTTTTAGCAACCACATCACACTGCTGACTCATGTTCACTGTATGGTCTACTAAGACCCCTAGATCTTTTTTGCACATACTACTGCCAAGACAAGTCTCCCCAAACCTATAATTATGCATTTGATTTTTCCTACCTAAATGCAGAACTTTACATTTATCCCCATTGAAATTCATTAAATTTCTTCTAGCAGAGTTTTCCATTGTTAAGCTTTTTTTTAAATTATGCCCTAGGAATCTGGAGTACAATCTATGCCTTCACTGACCCTCACAGAAGCATTCCCACATTAATCATGTTGAGCCATCTAATGTTGTGCCTTTGGCGACAGTTTACACAAAAATATTCCCTAAATATTTCTGTATTAACACTAAGACTGATTCCGCAAAAGCAATTTTTCTGCCCTCAGTCTGCCATCTCCCCTGGTTGTGCTGCTCAAGTTCCCACTATTTGCTGCGCAGCCACATTTTGACCTGCATCCCCTATTTTCTCCATGTCTTCTTGATCCTAAAAACTAAGGATCAGGAAGATGTGGGGGAAATTGGGGGAAGATGCAGATGAAAATGCAACTGTGCAGCAAATAGTGGGAAATTGAGCAGTACAACCAAGAGAGATGGCAGACCGAGGGCGGAACAACTGCTTTTGCAGAATCGGTCTAAATCACTATTAGAAGTTGTCATATAGGGAGAATTTCATATTCATAGCATTCCCCAACACAAATGTCCACATGCTCCACAATGATCAACACTACTATTCCTGTGTTAGGAATTCAAATTAGGGTTGCCAGGTCTGCCACATCCCCATGAGGATATAGGGTTGCCAGATGTAGGTTAGGAAACTCCTGAAGATTTGGGAATGGAGTCTGGGGAGAACAGGGACCTTAGTGGGGTACAGTGTCACAGAGCCCACCCTCCAAAGCATTCATTTTCTCCAAGGGAACTGATATCTGGAGATAAGATATAATTCTAGGGAATCCCCAGATCTCACCTGGACGCTGGCATCTCTAATTGAAATGGGTACTGTTAAGTATGCCACTCAACAACAGGATTTCAGCAAAGAAGTGATTTCAATTTTATTTAACAGCAAACACCAAGTCAGGAACACACCACAAACAAGTGGAGCACAGCTCCCTTTTTAAACTGTCCCAGGCTTTCAAAGCCACATCCATAACAAGATAAGAACCAATAACAATGCAGGGATAAAGGCCAATCAGGACCGTTCCCTCTTTGCTACATTCTCACATAGTGATTGGGTATTTACAGAGGTTTCTCAGAAACCAGCCAATGGTAATGCGACAGATTAAGAGCCACATTCAGACTGAAGCTTAACATTGTAAAGTATAGGCTTGATTCACACTTCAATACATAACAAATCCTCCCCCCTAAAATGGAGCATTACCCTTCCATGCATAGTCTTTCAGGTGGGGAGGCACAACTGTTTCTGTTTGACTGGCGCAGCGGTCTCTGCTCCGTAGGTGTTGGAGCGGCACCCTCTTCGGGGACCCTGGCTACCTCTCTCGCAGGAGAGTCAGGGGGAACCAAGACAGGGGTCTCAAGCTCTGGAGTTGGGGTCTGCCCAGACTCCGAGTCCTGTTCCGCAGCACTCACCTCCTCATCTGGAGGACCCTCCTGCTCGATGGGGACCAGCTCAGAGTCAGGCACCGACTCAGCGCTTGAGTCTGCCCAGCGCTCTCTGAGCTGGTCTACGTGGCGGCATATTTCCTGACCGTTGGGAACCCAAACCACGTACAGCCTGGACCCTGTAACCTTGGTGACTACGGCCGGTAGCCACCAATGACCTTCCACATAGTTGCAGGCAAACATCTTGTCCCCCACAATAAACACTTTCCCCTGTGCTGGAACCTCAGACCACTGCTTCAACTGGTCTAAGTCGGGATGCAAGTGGTCAAGCAGAGAAGACAGTTTCCTGCCCATCAACAGCTCTTATGGGCTCCTCCCCATGGCAGAGCAAGGCGTGATGTGCTGCCTCAAGAGGAACGAGGCAATCTTCTGCCCCCAGTCCCCACAAGTCAGGTGCGCAAGTGACTCCTTCACCGTCTGAACCATCCGCCCGGCCTGGCCGTTGGAGGCCAGATGGAATGGGGCAGAAGTCAAATGGTGGATGAGGTTGCCTCTCAGAAAGCCCTCAAACTCAGCTGACATGAACTGTGACCCGTCGTCCGAGACCAAGCAGTCCGGCAGCCCGTGTGTTGCAAACAGTTTTCGGAGGGTGTTGATCACTGCCCCCAACCCAGTTGACCTCATATTTACAATTTCCAACCATTTGGAATAAGCGTCAACACAAATTAAAAACATTTGCCCATGAAAGAGACCCACAAAATCAACATGGAGGCAGGACCATGGCCTCCGCGACTTCTCCCATGGCTGGATGGGAGCCTGAGGTGGTTCCGGGCATGATTGCTGGCAAGACATACAGTTCTTAACCCACACCTTGATGTCCTCATCCAGCTTGGGCCACCACACATACCCACGGGAGAGGGCCTTCATATGTACCATGCCTGGATGGCCAGCATGTAAGGCCTCTAAGACTCTCTCCCTCAGCTTAGAGGGAATCACCACCCAACTCCCCCAAAGCAGGCAACCCTTAGCAACCGACAATTCATTTTGGTGGGAAATGAAAGGTTTGAACTCCGGCTCCATTTCCCCCCGGCCACCCCCTCCATGCCCAATTGAGAACATTGGCAAGCACCGGGTCTTTTGCCGATGCAGCGGCAATGTCTGAGGAGGTGACCGGTGCCTACGGGAATTCCTCTAATGCCAAAATGTCCAAGTCCTCAGCACTGTCAGAGTCCGCAGGTGGTGCAGGGCAACAGCTGAGGGCGTCCACGTGCCTGATAGCCTTTCCAGGCCAATGTTCAAGTTCAAAGTCATAGGTGGACAGGAAAACTGCCCACCTTAGCATCCTCGGCAAGAGGATATTCGGAGTCTGCCGGTCCG
The DNA here is from genome assembly GCA_029375565.1 of Gekko gecko. Taxonomy (NCBI): domain Eukaryota; kingdom Metazoa; phylum Chordata; class Lepidosauria; order Squamata; family Gekkonidae; genus Gekko; species Gekko gecko. Next base: position 128,033,343 of record JAPDNY010000009.1, read on the forward strand.
GTAAGAATATGCCCAGAAGCAGCTTATGATCTGTCACAAGGAGGAACCGTTGCCCGTATACAAAGTCATGGAATTTTTTAACTCCAGCAATTAGGGCGAAATGTGTAAAAAACCCAAGCAGATCAGTTATGCTTCAAGATAGACTCAACTCACTGTGTATATTAACAACTGAAGCAGAAAGTCTGAGAAGTATTAATTTTGAGGATGTTATCAGTGATTTTGTGAAAATGAAATGTTGAAAAATGCCTTTCAGGTCATGAATATTGGAACTTTGATACATTTAACTTGTGAAATATTAAAATAGATGTTGTATTGCATTTTTGTAGAACTTTATGTAGCCAAAGCTTGGCTTAGTTTGTACAGTATATTGTGTTATCATATGAATAAATTTTTGTATTGCTGCAACCTGCATTGTATATCTAGTCAGACAGGTCAACAACTAAAATGGACTGGGTCAGTGTGGAAAGGAGGGGGGAACCAAGATTGGTCAATGCTTAGGGCACCAGTGAGCCTTAATCCGCCCGTGACTGCTACCCTTCCAGGGTAGACATGTTGATCTGAAGAAATAGAAGAAAGTTAGAGTCCAGGGGCACCTTTAAGACCAACAAAGTTTTATTCAAGGTATGAGCTTTCATGTGCATGCACACTTCTTCAGACACAATGAAATGGAAATAGAAATAACAGCCATACATAATCCTCTATATGTGTGGCTATTACATCTATTTCCATTTCATTGTGTCCAAAGAAGTGTGTGTGCACATGAAAGTTCATACCTTGAATAAAACTTAGTTGGTCTTAAAGGTGCCACTGGACTCTTAACTTCCTTCTATTACCCCACCCTTCCTTACCTGCTCTTGTGTGGGGATTCCACCAGGAGCTCCCTGAAGCTGCTTCAGTCACCAAGGGGGCCTATGCTGCAACCCAGGACCCTCCACCAGCCAAGGTAAGTTTGGGGGCAGGACTCTCACCCCAGACACATACCAACTACCAACAAATTCCTCAAACAGACTCCAAAGCCCACAAAATTATACCCAAGATCACAGAAAAAGTATAAACCCTGAAGACCCTTCAGAACACTCCTAAAGCAGTATTACCACATATACAAGAGCTGGAGATGTGCAGGTTATATTCCACTGAAAGGAACTTACAGATAGTGGGGCTTAAGTCTTTTAAAACCTAGACTTTGTCTATCAAACAAGCTTTGATCTCCCTGGATGAAATGTGCCATGACAGAAAGAAAAAAGGAGGGTATCTAATATGATAGAGGTGCAAAATGGAGTACATTGTGGACAATGTCAGTGATATGATATAGTGGTAATAGCATTAGCGCTGGGAAGCCAGCACTAAAGGCCTTTTATGTAGCATTATGTAGGAGATAGTATCCTATGAATCTCTGTATCTTCCTGAGTAGCCTTCAAATTAGGGAATGAGTAAGGTCTGACACAAAGGCACACACAAAAATAATAAAAGTACATTTGAAGATGCAGATGCAAGTAACATGTTTAATAGGAAATCTGTAAATTCATATAAATGCTAGCTATGCATTACCCTTGTGTTCCACATAGTCTAAAAACATGTAGTTGAATTTTATTCTCAGCGATGGTATCTTTTTAAAAAATCAGCAAACAAGAGCTGCATGTAACTGAAATCTGATCTTTCTGTAGCACTGACATTGGGAGTGTGTTATTTGGTAATAAGCAAGAATATTAAAAAGGACATTATTACCAGAGAAAATAATGCAGTTAAGGTAAATAGGTAATTACTAAGCAGCTCTACTAATCTCAGTATGCTCCTCTAAAGGCATTTTCATATAGTAAAATTCAGTTGCAAAGTGCATTGAAATGGATTGAAAGTGCATTATTCAGCATGTGTGAAAGCACCCCATGGCTTGATACACCAGAAAAAGGAGGTAATGTGGTGGCAGATTGCCGAGGTGATAAAATGGACTGAAAAAGGGACTACATTTTCAAATTTCCCTACACTAGTCATTCCCCAAAAGTAAAAACACACACACAAAACCACCTAGCACTCATGTGATGGACTAAGATTCCCACCCCGATACGATCTCTTTTTTATTTTCAGGTTACATTGAGAAGCATTACAAAACTGATCTTCCCAAATAAAGTCTAAAGTGGTTCAATCTATTCTACTACATCAGAATTCTGCCACTGGCATGAGTAGATCATGTCTCATTCCATATAGAATGTTACAGTTGGAACGGACCTTGCAGGTCATCTAGTCCAACCCCCTGTACTCTCCAGGAACGAAGCCGAAAGATAGCCCTACAACATACCCGAAAGATGGTCATCCAGCCTTCAATTAAAAACAACCAGTGAAGGAGCATCCACCACCTCCCAAGGCAGTCTGTTCCACTGCTCAACCACTCTTACAGTTAGGAAGTTTCTCCTGATATTTAGCCAGTAACGACTCCCTTGTAATTTCCACCCACTAGATCTAGTCTTGCAATCCAGAGCAAGAGAGAATAGATCTGCTCCATCTTCTACATGACAGGCCTTCAGATATTTGAAGACTGCAATCATGTCCCCTCTAAGCCTTCCCTTTCCCAGGCTAAATATACTCAACTCTTTCAGCCTTTCCTCATAAGACTTGGATTCCAACCCTCTCACCATCCTTATTGCCCTCTTCTGGACACGCTCGAGCTTGTCAACATCCTTCCTAAAGTGTGGTGCCCCAAACCGAACACAGTACTCCAGGTGAGGCCTGACGATAGCAGAATAGAGCAGAACTACCACCTCCCATGATCTGGACACAATGCTTCTGTCAATGCATCCTAAAATTGCATTAGCTTTCTTCGCAGCCACATCGCACTGCAGGCTCATGTTTAGCTTGTGATCAACTAGAACACCCAGATCCCTTTCACATGTGCTGCTGTCAAGCCAAGTTCCTCCCATTCTATATCTGTGCCTTTGATTTTTTGTACCTAAGTGTAGGACTTTGCACTTATCTCTATTGAAATTCATTTTATTTGCCTCAGCCCACTGTTCCAGCCTATCTAGATCATTTTGAATCCTGACTGTCTTCTTCAGAATTAGCAGTCCCACCCAGCTTCGTGTCATCTGCAAATCTGATACGCATCCCCTCTATGTCTTCCTCCAGGTCATTTATAAAAACATTGAACTACACTGGGCCCAGGACCGAGCCCTGTGTCACTCCACTCAAGACTTCTCTCCACATAGTCAGAGCCATTTATGAGCACTCGTTGGGTACAATTTTTCAATCAACCATGAATCCATCCAACGGTTGCACCAACCAGCCACACTTAACCAGCTTATCCTCAAGGATCTATAAATAAGAAGGTTCAATTCCCTCCAAAATTCCAGCCAATACATCAGTGCTATGTGATGTCATCTTCTCTTAAGACATATCACAACTGTGGCTATATCACACACAAAGAACACTGCAGGATGACAACTTACAAATGGATGAAACTAGCAGTAAAAAATTCCTTGGTGTTTGGTTAAACTGCAGCATCATATGAAAAATCTATGGAAAAAAAACTCCCTGCTCCACTCCTCCAATACACTCTTAGGCTAAATCACACATCTTTAATATATATATGTTTATCAATTTTCCACATTAAATACAGTTAGCCTAAAGTTATCCTTATATACATTTGAGTTTATGTCTTCCATACATTATTAATCCATTTGTACGAACGCTCCCATCTTCCAGAATATATATTATCATCTTTCCCTTGAAGTATTAAGCTTAACTTATCCATCTCTGTTATTTCTAACAATTTAAATGCTATTTCCTCTTTAGTGGGAAGTTTTTCTTTTCCAATACTTAGCTAGTAATATTCTGGCAGACGTTAGGATATATATTAGCATATACTTATCATTTTGCTCATAGAACTCCGGAATTATATTTAACAAAGCTATTTCTGGCAACAAAACCAAATCCAAGTTCATTATTTCTAATATTATCCTCTGTACCATCCTCCAATAGCTATAGACTTTTCCACATCGCCACCATATATGGAAGAAGGTTCCCACATTCGTTTTATACTTCCAACAATTTTGGGAGTTCGTTGGGCAACATTTAGCTATTCCATCCGGCGACCAATACCAACAATGATATACTTTAAATATATTTTCTTTATAATTAGTGGCTCTCATGTATTTCAAAGATTTCCATATATTCGCCTATTGATCTATATCAATATAATAGCCTATATCCATCCAAGTTACCATTGTTGAATTAACTGTTTCATCTTGCAGGTATTCTTCTAACAAAAATTTGTAAAGTTTCTGTACCTTTTTATCACTTGTTGACAACCAAATCTTATCCAGTTGCATATTTAACTCTTGAAATCCTATTAACACATCTTTGGAGTATCTAGATTGAAGTTGCATAGCTTCCCACCAGGTAAATTTTATCTTGTGGTTGGATAGCAAGGTCTCCTCTGATTTTGGGCTAAATTACACATCTTGATTTACAAAGGTAAATGGGATACATTTTACCAGGCCCATAGCAAGAAAATTTTCAGTTGGGGGGGGCACTGGATGAAGGAAACATGGGGAAGAAAAGGAATGGAGGCACCCGATAGTCAGGGTAGTGAGGGCATGCACAGTAGAGAAAGGGTGTGTGGTGGGGAGGGGTGGAATGACATTGAGGCTCCTATCCCTCCTCTTCCCTCCCACCCCAATCCACCTGAAAGAGTGCTCACAAGCCCCAGCCTTGCCCAGCATCTGCAAAGCTCAGCCAGCAGGCACTTTTAGTGGCAGGCAGCAGAGCAGACATGGCTCTGGCATTTCTGCTGAAGCAGCAGGGCAAAGAGAGGGCACCACACCTCCCACCAATGCTCCCTCTAACCTGTGGAGACCTGTGAGCAAAAATTCTACTTTGTGAGTTACCAGCATTACATTTGTGAGCAGGTGATTTGGCTACTGCATAAATTAGTTTGCTCTGGAGCCATCGTTCCTGAGCTGAGACAAAACTGTGTGAGCCAGAGGCTAAAAACTCAGTTTAGAGGGAACACTGCCTCCCACAGAAAGATGTGCAGACAGAGTGGCAGACCGAGCTTGCTGGCTGGCTCCCCCTCCCCAGATTGGGCTGCTCCCTTGCCCCTTTCTTTCACCAATGCACTGTGGCCATTCATCAGCACCTAGTAGACTGAGCCATCCAAACTTCCTGCAGACGCGCCAAGGGGAGGGAAGAGTGAGCACCACAATTAGGGAGGAGCAGCCTGATCCAGGGGAGTGGAAGCCAGTGAGCAAGCCCAGCCTTCTGAGACTTCTGTGGAGGTTGGGGTTTGCCATGTGTTCCCTAAATTCTGTTGGAAGAAAACCAGACTGTTGTGGAGCAGGGGAGCCTTCTTGACATGCCTTCTTCCCTGGGCATCCCAGGCTGTCATGGCTGCACTGGCAGTGTCCAATGGATGAGAAGAGCTGCTCCTTCCATGGTGCTTCAAACTCTCAATAGCTGGATCCCCTGTGCATGGGGGAGGAAGGGGGTGCTGGGGGGGCAGAGCAGATCCAGAAGGGAACACTGCCCCATGGGACCTGCAGGAGCTATAGGTCTGCATTTTACCCTGCACTGTCAGTAAATTGACTTTTTAATGTTGTCAACATGTGAATAAACTAAAATACATACAAATGTATAAATGAATTATTGTTGAGTGATGGTATTGGACTCTATGGATTAATTCAGGCATGAAACAAACACAATCCTATACTAGCTCAAATTTGGATGAATCCATAGTAACTATGTTTCTGAGATCTTCAAATTGAGCTCATAAGGAGATATGTTCTAGCCTATCCCTGTGCATGCTGTGCTAGATTTACATTTACAAAAAAGTAGGTCTCAGTTGCACCAGATGCACAAGCTCACAGCCTGTCTGAATAGCAAATTTGTGCAAAGCATCCTGTTAGCTCTGCAGATGGAAAGGCATTTAACTTTACAAGGGTAAATGCATACCTAAGAGAAAGAGCAGTGAGATAGCTTAGATATATGCAGGAAGAATTAGTGAAGGAGGGATCCCTAGAGCAAGAGGAGAGCAAATATGCCTGGCTTATGCAGCTTAGCACTAGCCCAATTAAATACCTTCAATCTAATCAGTCTCCAAGCCTCATCTTGAGTTATACCATTAAACATCAAGAGGGGAGGACCAAGCAGTTTCAACTTCTTATCTATAAACCTAAGCCAAGTATTTATATAGTTATTCTCTTTCAGTAAGAGACCACTAGACAATGGAGTAAAGCAAAAAACCTTCAACCTTAGTTTAAAAGCAGCCAGCCATGCTCTTTGTTCGACAGAGCATTGCACTAGCTTCCACCTAAGTACTGTTCCTGCCATGCATCTGGGGGCTCCGAGTATCTGATGTATAAAATACAACCCTTCTTTCTGAAGTGGTACAGTCCATCCTATCATGTCATCTGTTTTGAACTATCTGTGAAATTTGTTTTTGACCACAGTATTTCTATCATTCCTTAGCAAAGAGAAGAAAAATGGTTTTTTTTCCCCTTGAAAGTGAAACTGCAATAATTTTCACCAAATACCACCATATATTATTTGTTTCTTTTTACTGGCATATTCTAAAGAAAATGTATCCTCTCATTTTTCTACATGGCTGGTTTCCAATCAGCCATAGGCAATCTGAGCTGACGTTTTTTTAACCTGCCCTGAAATCTTAATCTCCACACTTCTTGCAAAGTTCAGACTTGCCCCAAGTCATGAGCATATCTAAATAAGTAAACAATAAGCTTCACCAAGATAAGTAAACAATAAGCTTCACCAAGTGGTGCAATTCTTAGCATCCCATTCCTTGCGCTGCTTACTTCCTAGTCAGATTCCTTTATCTACAGATCTCTTACAGATGAATCTCTTAGATAATGAATCAACCATCCTAGCCAAGAGAATTCACTTAAACCTTCTTGAGCAGGATTACTGTCAGCTAAGTGAATTGATACATTATGGAAAAGCTGACAGCCAACTCCTGGAAGTGTTCCATAAAACTGTGATGCACAGATATCTCAAATGGCAGATAAAATTAATGCAATTGCACAACTTGTTCAAGGTACTCTGGTCAGCAATCACTGACAAAGAAATACAGTGATATCTCAAGCCACAAAACACTGATATAATGGTGACATAACCAGGCCAGAAGAACTCTATTTCCATAATAAGATTTAATTAGGAATTTTAGGAGACTTTTGAAATTGTTGAGCTGGAAAGCATACTCATTTCCACATCAGAGAGTATATAAACTGATACATGAGTAAAATAAATCAATTCTGTGCTGATAAACAAGACATATTGGATCTGAAGTCCCAAAAATCACATATTTTCTTTTTAAAGATAGTGAAAATTATAAAAAAACCAGTATAAGCAAATAAGAATATAAGAAGAGAAGTAGAGCCTAGTGGATCAGACCCACGGTTCATGTGGTTAAGCATAAGCAAACAGGGCATAGAGGCCAAGCGTTGCCAGAGGCACTGCCTTTACTCTTGGGTAGCCTCAAGGCAGGGGCACGCCACTTTCCAACCTGACTCAGAGATCCACAAAACTCAGGCCAAGGAAGGCAACTCCTGGTTCTGAAACACAGCTAGCCACAGCTTTGAAAAGGGGCTCTCCATTTTCAGGTTTCATAAGGTGACCTCAGAGCAAGTCTCCAGTCTTCCCTCTCCACCCAGCAGAGATTATGCTTATGGAATAACAATGGGTTCCATCAAGTAAAGTATCTACATTTCTAAAATCTTTTCAGAGGCCACCTGGCAGATAACTCTGTCTCCAGTAATTCTTTGTCTGAATTCTTTGTATTTCCTGATCTGTCCCTCAAGATACTGGGATAAACCAATCAATCATTCAAATGTTTAGTAATCCTTCCTGACACTAATCAGGGACTGTCTCCCACCTTTTGTTTACCCTGGCCAGGACCATTATTAAGTCCTATAATCCATTTAACCAGCTACCCAACACCTGGCTTCTGTTGTTAAATCCAGACCCTGCCTCTCTGGAGCCTCATTGGTCACATCTAGCCCTTGCCCATCCTGATACCACACACCCCTGGGACTCATCATTGGTCCAGGTAATCTATTCTTCTCACCTGAGACCAGCCCCAGGGCTGCCCATTGGTCTGCATTCTTTGCCAATGTCTATATCCCAGCACACACATGGCCTTAGACCATGTGTTTCTGTTGCTCTGCATGGCTTTTGAGTCTTTCTATGAACTGTAATAAAATAATAAACTGTACAAGTGTATGCAAAAAGGACTGAGCCACATGGTAACCCCAACATGATGCCAGAAGAGACTGAACTTTAGGCAAGAGACATCCTCCTGACCTTCCCCAGCAGCTCCAGTGCTCAGCATAGGTTGCCAGCCTGTTTTTCCTGATGGAGAATAGAACAGCCCCAGTATACACTAAACACAGTACCATGCCTTGCTGAAGTACAAGGACAAAGGACTCCAAAACCACCATTAAGAGTTCCTTCTAACTCATGCAGGCAGCCTCTTTCCCTCCCACCCTCACCTGCAAGACCTCACGTAGACCAGGCAGAGACTATTCATTGTTGCCTGGCAACTAATTGCTAGCCATCAGCAGCCTGGCTAAAGTCATCAAGAAGACAATGGAATTGGCCTGGTGACTCATCCTAGCTGCTACCAGGTGCCAGACATGAGTTAAGCTTCTAGCCCTCAATATTGACCACTCCTCAGTTCCACCTCCCCTACACCTTCCAACCAATAGAGTATTTTCAGGGACGGACTTACCAGGAGGTGTGACCAGGGGTTGTGACCAGCCCCCTCCCTCTTGCATATAAGGGGATGCCTGACCATCGGCTCTCTCTCTCTCTCTGCAACCCCTATCAAACCTTTGACCCTCTTATGTCCAGCTTGCTATCCCTAACCCCTGCCTCCATCTTTAAACTCTAGGTCTGCAGCCTGAGTTTTCATGTGTTACCTGCTGGTCCAGGCCATGTGGCCCCCATTTTTCTATTTTCCTTTCCATCCATTTTTCCAGAGGAACGCTCTGCACAACGGGACTAGTAAGTATTGCCCACCAACGATTACCTGCTAATGCAAATGTGCTTATGCCTCTCTCTGTATTTTCCTAGACTTGTGTAATTGTGTGTGAGACTGTGTATTGTTTGCTTGTGAAGAAATCCAGTAAAGGACTTTATTTTCAACTGCATAAAGTCTCCTGGTCTGTTACCAACACCTCCCGGAGGGGGGGGGACTTCTGTATACACAGGTGTTCGCTCCCGCAGCTGATTGCCTATTGATAAATCAATCATCTGCCCCCTTTATTATTAAAAATTACGAGCAATCAGGCTAACAGTTTCTGCCAAGATCCAAAATGGCAGTCCACCCCTAAACTCTCTGAGTTTAGGCCACAATTCTTTCTTCATGGACCTCTGCACATCTGGACAGGTTGTATAACCCCTCTATAAACTATCAATCACCTCTGCTTCCTTAGTTCTCTATTGTGTGTGTGAGTGTTTGAATATTGTTTGTATGCTTGAGAATGTTTAGTAAAGAAATCATTCTTTTAGCCACTCAATTTCTGTGTCTATTCCTGGGTTCTTGGGAATTCTAACTCTGGTATACACAGGTCAGATCCTATAGTTAAGCCAATTGCATATTAATAATTATAATTCCCCATCTTTATTAAATAATAGAGCAATTTCCAAGTCAAAGGTCCTTAGATTTTCCAGAACATTCCACAATGGACCTAAGATAAGCGTATTGGGCGGGGCCTTGGAGAGAGTCCTCTCCTTTAGCTACCTGGGCATCACTTTTAATTACAATCTATCATGGAAACCGCATGTCCAGGCAGCTCTTAAAGCTGCAAACATCACAGCTAAGGCGATAAAAAAATTCTGTTACTCCAAAGGTGCAAACCACATACCAGCTGCCATTAAGATTTTCAATGCCAAGGCTATCCCGCAGATTCTTTATGGGTGTGCAGTGTGGATTGAAGGAGTATCTGAAACCCTTGATTCTCCCTTACACACCTTTTTGAGGGAAATTGCGGCAGTTCCTAGATGCGTAGCGGGAACTGCACTCAGGGTTGAATTTGCTCAACCATCAATTGAACAGAGAGCCTGGCTCACAGCTTTTAAGCTGTTGATGAAGAAGGATGTTCAGGGGGCCAGCACAAACAAAGCGGGTTTCTCACATTTAATCCCCCATGACACCTACAAGAGCAGCCGAACCAAGTTAATCAAACAGAAACTAAAAACCTTGGGGATTGATATATCAACCCCACTACCTAATGAGCTGTTCAGAGAAATTAAATTGAAATTAAAGGAACTTGATTTCAGTAGCACCCTTCAAAGAGCCCGGCGTACTTGCTCGGGTTTATCGTTGGGTCTTCCCCCCCCCGGAGACGATTCCAACATATTGCTATACTCTTAAGATCTCAAGACAACGTCGTGCTTTCACCCTGGCGAGACTTAACTCTTTCCCCTCTAAGGTGCTTTTTGGCCGTTTTTCGGGACTTCCGTTTTCAGAATGACTGTGTGATTGTGGACAAGAGATGATAGAAACTATGGACCACATAATGCTTCTCTGTCCCAAGTGGAACAAGGAAAGAGAGAGAGATATTACTCCTATTCTGAGAAAAGAAAAACTCCCTTCCCTCCCTTGGGTAGTCTCAGTGCTACTCTCTGATAATACTACTGACAAGCAAATCACGGCTAAAGTGGCCTCCTTTTTAGCTGCAGTGATCAGGAATGTAAATTTGTCCGAATCTAATTAGTTCACCCCTGATAGCCAATTTCTGTGTCTATTCCTGGGTTCTTGGGAATTCTAACTCTGGTATACACAGGTCAGATCCTATAGTTAAGCCAATTGCATATTAATAATTATAATTCCCCATCTTTATTAAATAATAGAGCAATTTGGCTAACACAAGGCTTTGATGCTGTATCCCAGCACTGGTATGCAGTCAGTTGCTGACTCTCTGCATGGAAGTTCCCTTTAGTCAACATAGCTAGTACCTATTGATGGACCTCTTCTCCATGAATCTGTCTAACGCCATTTTAAAGCCATCCATGCTCACAGCCATCATTATGCTCACAAGAAGTGAACTTGAGTTTTATTGAGTAAAGTAGTATTTCATTTTTTTCTGTCCTGAACCTGCTTCCCAACAACTTCATTGGGTATCCCTGAGTTCTCCCATAAGAGGAGAAGAACCTCTCCCTAATCATTTTCTCTACCCTATGCATAATTTTATAAACCTCTATCATGTCTCCCTTTAGTCATTTTTTTTAGACTGAGAAATCCCAGATTCTTCAGGCTTTACTCAAAGGAAAGGCACTCTAACCCATTAATCATCTTGGTTGCTCTTTGTTATACTTTACCCACATCTGCAGTATACTTTTTGAGATACTGTGTTCAGAACTACATACAGTATTCCAAAGAAGCCCACACTACAGCTTAAAATAAGAGCATTACAGTATTGGCTCTTATATCTTCTTCTCCCTCCTCCTCCTTTTCTTCCTTAAGAAATTTGGTGGTTTCTGCTAGGTTATTGATTGCAGGCCATTGGAAACAACAGACAATATCATGTAATGAAATTTGGCCAAGGAAATTTTCATTACCTATGGTTATGGAGAAAATTGCAGTATGTAGGCACTTAAGGGAGGGAAACTTAAGACAACATTTATTATTTGTTGAAAGATGCTCTCTGTTCATAGATTAAATTATAAAATTAAAGCCAAAGAGCATTAAATAAAATAAAATTAAAGCCAAAGAGCAGACCAACCTTGGAGTTCTCAGCAATATATGAAGTAATAGTTTGGAGTAAATAGTGATAATGTACTTAGAAGGTTAGAAATGAATGTTTTGTATAAATAAGTTGATACTTATAGTATTAAATGTATACATTGATATTGCTTATCAATTGAGGATTATTTATTTTTTGTAAATTACTGTTTTCTAATAATTAAAAAAAGTGTAGGTCATATTTTCAATCCCTTTCCTAATATTCCTAGCACAGAGCTTGCCTTTATCACTACTGCTATGCAGTGGCCTGATATTTTCATTGAGCTTTCTACTACAACATCGATACCTTTTAATCGCAGACTCAGCCAGTTCAGATCCTATTAGCATAAAGATAAATGATATTGAATCATTTAAAAAAGAGATGAAATAGGCTGATTTATCTGCAAGACACAAACCACAATAATCTGTGCAGACAAGACCAGAAAAAAATCTTATCTAGCAGATACATTTTCATTTTATCAAGAAAAGCTGCAAGCTCCATTTTGTGAGAGCTAATCACTAAGGCTATTGACAGGTAGATTTCTAGATGAGCTTAATTTAAACTAAATCACATTGTAATCAATAGTGAAACCATTTCATTAACCATTTTACTTACTAAGAATAGACAAAGTGGTCTTAAAATCCCCATTTTAATTAGAAAGTACATGTCCTCAGTATATTCAGTTTAAGTGCTGAGATACTTTGAAGTTCACAGAAATCCCAAGAAAATGATATGCAAGATCCAGGTTTGTTTACAAGGAGATTCTAATAGAGCATTAAACTTACAGAAATAGCAAGCTAACTTCAATCCACTGAGCCTTGAGTATATAAACACACAGAGAAGCTAGCCAGAACTCAAGATAAGATGCATCACTAAAACTAAACATTTTATACCCTAGTTTGTTGGTTACAATTCAAGAATAGCTTCCTCAAAGCTACATCCTGGATACTGAGAGGTCTTGCACTTGGTACTCAAAGGCGAAGGAAAACAAGGCAGTGTTCTAGATAAGAACTTCGGAGACTGTGAATAAAAACATTCTCTTGGGAGTGGCCTGCCAACCATCCTCCCAGGCAAACTGAGGTCAGGAACTAACAGAACTCCAAGATGGGGTAACAGAGGCTATATAGATACTTCCAACCTCTGATCTTCACAAATGCCATGCTCACATGTACTACAGCTGTTCTTATATTCATATTATGAAGGAGAACCTTTCCTTAAACACCTCAGCAAATTTAAAGGTTAAAATGTTTATCTTCTTTCCATGCAAGTTCTACATTCTAACCACTACTCAGTTACAGCTGTGCAAAAGACACAAAGAATTCAAAGAGCTGTGCAACCTCTAAGGTAGCCAACAAGGCTCCGGTTCAAGCTCCAGTCTTCCAAAATGTTTTGATCCTGTCCCCCACAGTGTTTATCATCTACATAAATCACTTAGAGAGATCATCTGCTAACTAAGTAAGAAGTATTATTAGGACATTGATGATACCCAGCTCTGTGTTGCCTTTCCATCTGATGCAATGGAGAATGTAGAAGTGCTGAACCACTTAGAGGCAGCAGCACAAATCTAATTCAGACAAGATGGAAGTACCATGGAGAAAAGCTCATATGGGAATAGGTGCATAAAAGATGCATAACGTGTTCTTCCTCCAAAGACTGAGAATAGTCCAAGTCAAAATATGATATTCTGGGAATATCAAATTCTAAGTCCCATATTCAAATTATCAGGTACACTGAGTTTATTATAAGACAAGTGGGGACCCGCAAGAAACTTGCAAGAGCGGTTATCCCATTCCCCCCCACCTCTGCTTCTTCCCCTCCCCCTAGTTCTCTCACACTCTTCTGCCCTCACCCCATCATTCTTTCTGCCCCTGTCCTTCTCCCCACAGCAGAAGTGGCAGCAGCCACTCTCCAGGAATCACAATGGATGGTCCAAATACTCTTAGGATTGCCAGGTCCATGGTGGGAAATTCCTGGAGATTTGGGGGTAGATCCTTGGGAGGATAAGGTTTGAGCTTGAAAGTGACCTCAGCAGGCTATAATACCATAAACTCCACTCTTCAAAGCAGCCATTTTCTCCAAGGGAACTGATCTCTGTCATCTGGAGATTAGTTGTAATTCCAGGAGATTTCCAGCCCTCACCTGGAGACTGGCAACATTAATTCCCCTGGAGAGTGGCGTCTATGGCATTATATCTGTCTGAAGTCCCTCTCCACCTCAATCCCCACCATCCGCAGGTTTCACCCCTCAAATATCCAGGAATTTTCCAACCTGGAGTTGGCAACCCTATTTCCTTTCCACCCAACAGCCAACCTACCTTTATCTGCCTCTCTGTCTTCAGCATTCCATCTCCACCCTCCTTCCCCACAGCCTCTACATAGAAAAATTATAGTCTTTCTCCACAGTGGGGACCAAAGCAGCTTACATTATTGTCTCCTCCTTTTTATCTACACAACAACCCTGTGAGGTTGGCTAGGCTGGAAGTATATAACTGGCCCCAAATCACCCAGTCATCTTCCACTACAAGATACGGATTGCAGACCCTACTTTGAAGTTCCAACTGCTGCACCACACTGGCATTCATAGGGTGGCTACTGTTGATCAGTATTTATTTTTTTATTTACTAACCTGATACCTATGCTTCGCTACAGTATTTAAGTTCCGTAAATCCAGCTATAATACTGATGATGTGAAGTTTGAAAGGTAACATTTGTTGTAGGAATTCTAATAGAGAAGACTGTTGTGTAAAGGATGAAGTGAGGCATACATACATTTTTTCCCCTCTCTACTGAAGGACCTCTCTGTAAGACCACAGTGGGGGTCCTGCCCTCAGGTGCTAGGATCACCAGGCTACTTTACTATCTCCCCATGAGTTTACTATCATAAACTCAGTTGCCATGTTGGCTGTTATGAGAAATGTCTATTCAGGAGTCTTGAATTGCTGATTTCTGTAACTGTCCTGAACTGTCTGCAGTCTCTTTTAGCTATGTTTTTACCTCTGAACATTGAGATCCACAGCTGAGCAATCAGAGGGAGGTGGGTGCAAGCGGGCAGGTTTTTCCTCAGAACTCTGAGATACACAGTTGACCAATGGGGGGGCGGGCAAACAGGCAGCAGCTTTCCAGGCAAATGGAAAACAATTGAGGGAACACATTTTGCCCCCTTTTTGCCCCTTAGGGGTCATGCTTCTCAAAAATCTCTTCATAGTGGGCGCTGATGTCATGATAGGAATGCACTCCCCTTATTTTGGGTTTCTTGGTGCAGGGGTTTAGCCTCGGCATTGAATTCTTTTTTTTTTTTTAATGTAGGGCATATCTTTTTTTTTTTTTTTACAAAAATGCTTCTCATTTACGTTACATTTAAGAAGTGGGACATATACATATTCAAATCAACATCCAAGCAATCAGATATTAAGCAAGTTCATATCAACCAATTTTCCAGAACCCACATTGTGAGAAGTTAAATAACCTTATACAGGAAACTACTTTTCTACAAATTTGGGGTATATTTCCATAGTGGGTGGCAGTGTGGCTAAAGGACGGCCTCCCTGGTGGATTAAAGTACCCTGGCCCTGCTCCTGCACCTGACAAACACCCATCTGTCTGGTATAAGGGCGGGATTATGTTTAAAGGCATCAGGGAGCCTGGGCCAGCAGCAGCACTAAGGCAATCCTGCTAAGCAAGCCTCCCTGATGGCTTTAAGGACTCCGCGCCCCTTCCAACCCTTAACTGGCAGTTGTCTGTCATGTGTAGGAGGGGTAGTGTGTCTGAAGGCATTCAGGAGGCTGAACCAACAGGACTGATAAGGTGATGCTGCTTGGGCACCCTCCCTGATGGCTTTCAATGCTCTGCCCCTGCTCCTGCACGTGACAGACAACCACCTGTCAGTTGGAGGAGGGGTGGTTGGGAGTGTGTCTAATGCCTTTGGGGAGGCTGGGCCAGCAGCATTGCTAAGGTGTTTCTGTGTGGGTGGCCTCCATGATGGATTAAAGTACCCTGGCCCTGCACCTACACCTGACAGACACCTGCCTGTCTAGTGTTGGGGGAGAGTGTGTTTAAAGGCATCAGGGAGGCTGGGCCATCAGAAGTACTAAGGCAGTCCTGCTGAGCAAGCCTCCCTGATGGCTGTAAACATCCCACTCCCTCTTCTACACATGACAGGCAGCTGCCTATCCAGTGTAGGGGGGAGGGGTATTGCAAGCCATTGTGGAAGCTGGGCCAGCAGGATTTACTGCTGGGATGGGTTCCCTGATGGCCTGTCAGGTGCAGGGGGAGCGTGTTTGAAGCCATGGGGGAGGCTGGGCCAGCAGCATTGCTGCACCGCACAGGTGGTTGGCCATTCCTGATTTCCTCAGCTGTCATTAGCTCTCTGCAGTCTCCTGTAACTGTTGTGTTTTTTTTAACCTCAAAACACTGAGCTCTGTAGCTGACCAGTCAGAGAATGGGGGATGCAAGGCGGAAGCAGCCTGGCAGTCACATAGGAAGCAATGGGGGGAGCACATTTTACCCCTTTTTACCAACTTAGGGGTCGAATTTCTAAAAATCCCTTCTTAGTAAGCATTTACATCATGATAGGAGTGCTCTCCCTGAATTTCATGCTTCTAGGTCCAGGGGTTCGACCTGGGTGCTGATTTTATGGTGAGGGGACTTTCTTTTACATATATAGATAGTAGTGAGGAAAGCCTGTTGTGGCAGTAGACAACGGGCCCTAGATAGGAAGGAAGGGCAGGTGGAAGAAAGGAAGAGAGAGAATGAGTTGGGGGGAGGGAGGAAAAGGGGGGAGAGAGGGAAAAAGGGGGAGTCAGAGATAGAATGGGGGGCTCATGGCTGTAAGTTTGAAAGAAAGGAAGGGAGGAAGGAAGGAAGGAAGGAAGGAAGGGGGAAAGAATGAAAGCCAGGAAGGAAGAAGAAGGGTAGAAAGAGAGAGATTGAGAGAGAGAGAGTGGAAGGAAGGAAAGAAGGGAGGGAAGTGGAGGAGGGAAGAAAGGGGGGAAACAGAGTGAGAGAGAGAGAGAAAGTGGGGAAGGGAGAGAGAGAGAAAGGAAGAAAGAAGAGGGGAGAGGCGCGGGGGGAGAAGGGGCAGGGGGCCTGCGGGAGCTTCTCCCATCTGCCCGGATTGATGGAGAGGGGGAGAAGTGAAGGGAGGGATGGGCGTGCTGCGGCTCCCTCACTGCCACCGCTGGACATCTCCTGGGTGGGGGGGGAGGGCCTGATCCCGGAGCGTGGCGGCTCCCTGGCTGGCATGGCCGGCTTTCTCCTGGGCAGGGTGGGGCAGGAGTGAGGGTGGCCTGATTGACAGTTTGAGCAGCCAAACACTGTTGGTGCGCATCGAACGTTGCAGAGCCAAAAGGCAAATATTATAAGGGAAGATGATTTATATCCTGCCCTCCCCACCGAAGCAGGCTCAGGATGGCTTACAAGGCCAATGGCAACATAAAAACATTAAAAACAATGAAGATTTAAGATGTTTTCCAAATAGCAGATAGGAGATTTCAATATATTACTCTGCCCCTTGTATTTATATTGATGTTGACGCTCCCGGAGCTCTGTTCGGTCGCTTAACATAGGAATGCGTGAGGGAGGGAAAATTTCTCAGCACCTCCTTTGGCTTCTCTGGAGGATTTATAGGGGAAAATGAGAGTTGTTTTCCAAGCTTAAAAGTTGTCAAGAAAAAGAAAGTACTTACAAGTTTTTCACCTAGATGGTATGACGAGGTTTAAAGGCTCTTTGTTTAGGGGTAATACAGCTTGTCAGTCGTGCTATCACGGCTGGTCTTCGGTGCTTTCTGCTTCAGGACAATTCTGACTCCACACCCATTGTTGCCACAGATGGGGGGCTCAGATATAAAAGTCCTCTGCGTTCAGTTTGTACTCCCAACGAACCAATGGGATCAAGGAAAACCAAATGGCCCCCTAAAAAAGCTCCAGAAGTTGGTGAGTCTCAGAGCTCCTGAGAAACTTGACCACGTTGCTGCACTGTAGCCCCACCTCTCAAGAAGGCTCTAGTCCTGGTAGAAAGCAGCCAGGCTTACTTGAGTCATGCAAGTCAGGCGATATCAAGTCACCCAGAGGTGCCAACCTCCAGGTGGAACCTAGAGATCCCCCAGAATTACAACTAACTCTATATAGCAGAGATCTGTCTCCCTGGAGAAAATGGCCACTTTAGAGGCTGGACTCTATGGCAGTATATCCAGCTGAGGCCCCTCCCTTCCCCAACCCCCCCCCCCTTAGACTCCATCACAAAATCTGTAGGAATTTCCCAGCCTGGCAATGCCAACCCTTTTCCGACCAGGCCCTAAGGATCCCTCCCTGAAAGGTCAAAATAGGCCTGGAAAGGGCCCTGCCCCCTTCCCCTGTTTTTTACTGACAGGACCAGGTAGAAGCCTCCCTCTGAGAAAGCTTTAAGAGGACAGCGGAGTCCACAGCAAAAGAGGTAGGGGTGAGAAGCTAAATTATTTAGCCATTCATACTCCTGGAGGAATCCTCCCCTATTCCAGCTTCTGTTATGCTTTTGCTTCCTTCTCTCTCTCTCTCTGCCAGTCTATCTCTCACTGCTGATGCGGCAGGGCCTGGAGTAGATCCCTGTGGTGGCCATTTCAAAAGTTATGGGGGGCTTTTCAACCCTCCCTGAGGGTTTTTTTTAACTTTTTGGATTTTTCTGCTCACACACACAGTCTCCTAAGTCTGTAGAAAAACCTGTTGGGGAAAGTGTGCCCTCTGTTTGTGGAAATAAGTATCTGCACACAGAGGGGACTGTTAAGAATTAGATATATAGATTCACGAATTTTAATTTAGACCTCAGTGTTAAGTGCAAGGGAAGGGGTTAAGGATATTTTGGCACCCGGGCTTTTAAGCAATTTATTTGGATTGATATCTTCTTTTTAACTTATGTTTTTACCTCTCAGTAGCCCTGACTGGGATTGCCCAGGCTAGCCTGATTTTATCAGATCCTGGAAGCTAAGCAGTGTTGGCCCTGGCTAGTATTTGGATGGGAGATCACCAAGGAAGTCCAGGATCACAACAGAGGCAAGCAATGGCAAACCACCTCTGAACTTCTCTTGCTTGAGAACCCTATGAGGTCACCATAAGTTGACTGTGACTTGATGGCACTTTCCACCACCACCCCTCAGTAGACTTGGGTTTTCATATAATGGAAAGGTAGCATACAAATGCAACTTAAATAATTTTTGAGATAAAAGTTTATGTTAGCATGACATTAATTTGCATATGACTGGAAATGAGTGATATCCATTTTATAATCAACCCCATTAATTAGAATTAATGATGTACACACTTTACTATTTCCCACACAGCATGCTAAAGGAAACATTATCACAACCTTACCAATTAGAGTCATTACAATTTTATAAAATTATTTGATTACATAAAGCACACTAGCATTAAGGGTAATCCCTGTTAAAAGGTTTTGGCCCACTGATTAGAACCATTATTTTTAAAAAATACAAAGTAAGGCACTTAGAAACCATCAAGGAAAAGGAAAAACAATGCCCTTGGTATAAAACTGGGACAAACAAAATATAGCCTAGAATGGGGTCTCCAACATGGCACCTGCTGAAACCTTTCCCGGTGCCTGCCAACTGTTTTTAGAAAGGGGCCGGGGCCATGTGGGACATTTGCCCAGCAAGAGTTCTGATTGGCTATTTGAGATCTGATTATCTGTGCAGTGTCAAAGAAATATTGCTTCAGCAGAAGCTGTCATCATAGCACAAGGATCTTCACTGCCTTGCTGAAGGTAAGCTGTTTGCAAGCAAGAAAATGATCAATATGTTCATTTTCAAAGCATCTTGTTGAGCGGAGTGTCTGCCTGCTTGAAGAGTTACTATTTGAATTATGCATAACCTCACTCCCTGACATTTTGTGGTTGGCTCCACCTCCTGGGGCAGCCATTTTGTACTTGTGCCCAGCACCCACTACCCTGTGTCAGAACTCTACAAGTGCCCAGATGCTCAGAAAGTTTGGGGACCCATGGTCTAGACATTAAATGCTGAACTAATATACAGTTTGATTTCCAAATCTGGTGCAGACAAATATTCTCTGTATCTCTGACACTGTCCTTAATTTATGTCAGGGATAAAAAAACCCACCTGAATACAAAAACTCTTTAAAAAGAAAGAAAAAGGAAAAAAAAATCTTTGTCAATTTGTCCTCTATGTTTCTTCAGGATTTTTAAAAAGTTACACGCATAGAGCTCATTTGTCATTGCAAGAACATTCACTCAAAGCACTCTTTTCAAGAATTTCTGAAAGCTTAAGGCAGAAATGCAGAAAATTCCCACATTCCTGCCTACACAGAAGTACAGATTCATTGGCTCAGGACTGAGGATATTAATTACAGTTTACTGGTGTCACAAGGGCTACTCTTTGATCAATGTGCCATGGCTTCAACTATGCTATCCATGTTAAGAATCCAACTAGTAGAGCACTCACAAACCAATACAAGGAGACAAAACCTGTCACATTAGGTCAGACAAATTGCACATCTGCCTAAGCTTCCCATATTCCAGGAAAAAAGCAGCAGAAGCCACTAGGGAGATTACAAACACAGTACAAGATTGATATTAACCAAAGTGACATAATGTCAGAAGAGTAGACTCAGATTCAAATCCACCCATAAGCCATTATGCTTACTGGATGCTCTTGGGCCAGCCACCCTCTCTCTAGCTTAACTCTACCATCCTCACATTCTTCTTATGAGGATAAGGGAAGAACCATGTGCACTGCCTTGAACTTACTGGAGGAAGGGGGAGGGGAGATTAGATAATAATAGGCTGTTACCAATCCCATTATTCCACAAGAACGGCTAGTTTGAGTTTTACTGGCTGTGAACTCTGCACCTGATTTCTGGCTCTGAAAAGTTTTATTTGTATTATTATGATGCATTGCTTATATAGCAGCCTTAGTGGATTATTATGATTTAGAGTTTCAGAGGGAAAAAAATAATGGTCCTTGTTCCCATGATGATGAAGTAAACAGTAGTAACCAGGGAGAAAGTGACAACAGTAGCAAAGAAATAATGTCAGCATGTGACTATCAAATCTTAGAGAATCTGACCAAATACAGCTATAGTGCATTTTAAGTATGTGATTTCTCTGTCAGACTGCAAAGTCTAACTCTGAACTACATTAACAAATAGGTATTAGCTCCTTACAAAAATTTGCTTCTTTACATATGTTCAAGTGCTATATGAATGATTTAACCTAGAAACTACACATTTTGCAGATATTCTCCAAAATGTGTTGTAATGTTGCCTTGAAGAAGCAAGTATTGCTATTTATTCCAGTTAGGCAAAGAATGAACTCATCATGGCAAAATCAATAATGCTCTAAACAATTCCAGCTATAGCTCCTTGCAGTCATTCATTAGTTTGCTACTAATATGCTGTGTTGGTTTGAGCAAATTTACAATGTCATGACAGCTCATAATTAAGAACTAATCGGACTTCACTACATCAGAAATGTGTTCCCTATTAGTTAATCCATAGTCCTTGCTTCCTGGTGAGCCAAAACAACTGGGATACTGACAGTGCAATCCTAAACAGAATTATGTCCTTCTTTCTACTGAAATCAGAAGGCTTAAGAGAGTGCGGTTCTGGTCAGGTTTCTCTGTTAGTGGGATGGTCTCAATCCTGTTTACTCCTTTAGCTGTAGACCCACTGAATGTGATTGCCCTCGGTGATTACTTGGAAGCTTGGCTTTATGGAGCAAACACATTACACTGATGCTCTAGGGTTTGTACCAGCTTCCTAGTAGCCTTTTGAATACAGTTTCTCCACCCTCATCAAATTGATTTATAAAGACTATTTGGCTTGGTCTCCTTTTGAGTAGGACTGTAAGTACACCCAGGGCTCTTTTTGTAGCTGGAATTCCTTTGCATATTAGGCAACGCACCCCTAATGTAGCCAATCCTCCAAGAGCTTACAGTGGCCCCTGTAAGAAGAGCTCTGTAAGCTCTTGGAGGATTGGCTACATTAGGGGTGTGTTACCTAATATGCAAAGGCATTCCTGCTACAAAAAGAGCCCTGAGTACACCAACTTTTGCAATAGGTTCACGTAGGCTTGCCAGCCCCCATGCCTAGGTGGGGGATCCTCCGGTTTCAGGGGCTTCTCCCTACCACAGATCAGCTGGCCAATGTACCCACTGCGATAATATTACCCATAAGTGATATCATCACATTGGGGACATCACACAACATCCCCGCTCACCACCGGAACGCTCCCCCCAAATCTCCCTGCTGCAGTGACATGGGGACCTGGCAACCCTAGGTTCACATCTTCAGTTTTACAAAATATTCAACAGGCTGGAGGTCACCTCCCAATTTGACTCTCACAATTCAGTAACTGCCTGAACTTTACTGTTTTGTGGTGGCTCTCTCAAAGTATCAGGTCAAACAGTAGCTCCTGTTTCTTAAGCAAGTGTTTCTCAGTCTTTGGGTCAGGTCCAAAAAATGGGCCACAATGCCTCAGAAAGTAGGTTGTGAGCCAGCCCTCCCTAATAGCCAACCATGACATTTCTATTGCTCTCTCTTTTGTATTTGGGAAACCAAGATGTGACTCTGGAAACAGGATTTTCCATGTCATACTTTCCTCACTGCTATGCATGTTCATAAAATAAAAAATATCATGATTACTAGATTTTCTCAGAACCCTATGGGGGATTATAGGGAGTAATGGAGAAGGAGGGGTGGTCAGAAGCTGGAATGTGCTCCATACGCAAAGGCTGTGTATGTTGGAATGCCAGTTGCTTGGGGTTCATAGTGGAAGCAGCTGCACCCTTTGTGCAATGTTAGTTGTTTCCTAAAAACATCTGGTTATCCACTGCGGGGAAAAACAGAATACTGAACTAGATGGGTTCCGAGGTCGTAGTTTGCCTAGGGAGCCAAAAAACCTTGGGCCAGCTCTGGATGGGTCACTATATCAAATAAATTTGGGTTCGTGGGTTGCCATACCACAAAGCTTGGGAAATGCTGCCTTAAGCAACAGAGAAGCTGCATTCTCATTGTTATACATGACTCACAGAAGAGTTTACCCCATTCATGTATTTTATCGCACTTTTCAAAACCAGCAAAGGTTATACAACCTAATAAATAAGACTGGGGGGAGGGGGAACTAGCAAAATCCCTTAAATCCTTTAATAAATGTGACAAAGCAAAGGCTGGATCAGTTGTCAAACAACAAAAGGACACACTGTAAGCTAAAGCTTGCTGGATACATGATGACAACTCACTGCAGAGCAACAAATCCTTTAGTAACGAGCAAAATCCAAACAACTCCTCTACCATTCAGTACATTAGCATTCAGAAGAGTTATGCTTTCTCTTACCAGGTACACTGGTTTGCTTGTGTAGAATATTTATTATTTGTTTGTTTGTTCACATTGGTATGCTGAAATCTCCCAAAGGCTATGTAGGTAGCAATATATTCAATCAAAAACTGTGCATCAAACATTATGATCTGCCTGCACATTCCCAATTAACTGGATTCCCCAAACACAGACTAGAGTGGATTTATGCTTGTGAAATAAACATGCTCAAGTCATGTATTTGCCCCTTCCCTTTTGTATTTTTTTAGTATCTAAAAGTGGTGATCTTTCCCTGCAGGAGACAGAGCTGCCCCTGTACTAGGAACAGAAATCCCATGATAACATTTATAGCTGTTTTGCTACTGTCAAGTCTGGCTTACATTGCACTATGTTTACTTTTTCCTGTATGAGAATTATTGAGCACTGAGACATATATGCATATCCCCATTGTAATTCTACTTCTCAGTCACCCTAAAATATGCTAAATAAATTGAATCCTGTAATTTATAATATAGTTAGGTCAATTATCATAAAAATTCCTCCATGGTAAGAATCATCAGAAATCATAGTTCTGACGATTCCTACCATAGAGGAATTTTTATGACCATCTACCTATCTATATAACCATAGAGTTCCCAATGATTCCTAGCATGGACAGAAGTCACTTCAAGTTTTCTCTGGAAGTGGTGTCATTCTCTTGACCAATACTGATTTGTTTACACTATTTTTCTCCCACTGGCCACAGAAACAGTGATGGGAAATGGGAGCCAGGCATGGGAAAGCCTGTGTGGAAGTCTTAGTTTCAATAGGGGCCATGCCAATGGCCTGGGTTGGTACTTTAACCCTTTTCAACTGCAACATTTCCCTGATGGAAAGTGGGCTCTTGAGATGCCATAAGCCTGGAAGGAAAAAAGACAGGTAACTCGGAGCATATCTTACTCCCTTTTGTTTTTGCTAAAAACAGATCAAAAGAGCCAGTTTCTATCAAAGTAACACTACAAGTGGAAAGAGTTAATCCTGTAAACCTCATCATAATACCAAGGGCCTAATCAGGCCCCCTGCAACTACCATTGAAAAAGGAGATCCCATCACAGATTTCCAGTGTGCAGTCCGTTTATTAATGTATCCATGGATTGGAAGAGGGGGGATTTGCAGCCATGAATAAAAGACTGAAAAGCTGACAAGGTAAAAATATAAATGAGAAGCATGAGTTTTTTCTCAAAGAAACAATTTATACTTCCATAGACTGAGGGAAGATGGATTTCCAGCAGCATCAAGGAGCATACCAATACTTGGAGAATACTGCCTGTATTTTGTAGTACCTTTATACACATACACAAAGCAAACAGAGTAGTTCACTCTTTCGGGACTGATAATATAGTACTACTGTAACGTTCTCTGAGGCATAATGGTAGGAGGTCAATCTACTTACCCTGCTTCCAGTTCATACTTTAGTCCTAGTCTACAGCCAACATATAGTAGGCTTTGGTAACTTCAATAACAGGTCCCTTTACAGTTACTGGCTGGGTAGGAACATTTGCTAATAGAGAACTATAACACACACTGACAGACTACAACTCTTATACCAAACAGAAAATCAAAATGATGCTCCTCCTGTTCAGATGCTATGGGGAAGCAGGAACTAGTACTGGAGGACTCACTGGACAGTGTCAGAGACCCAAGTCCATGTCCCCCTGGGTTATTGCTCCTGGTCCTCTGTGTGGAACCCCTGAAAACTTCTCAGACTTGTGGGTCCTTGAAGTTGGATGCAGGGCTGGCTTGAGGTGGTTCTGCACCCTAGGCGGGTGCAGATGCCAACCTCCCGGTAGGGCCTGGAGATGCCACCATGCCGTCCCTCCCTCCTCCCCCCCGAGGGGTGAGGGGGACAGCGGACGAGCTGTGCCACCATCTCCTGTGCCCCGGCCAGGCATTCTGCACTTGCGGTGGTGGCGGCAGCAGGGAGTCCCCGCTGGCCGCCACCATGCCGCCTCCACACTGCCCGCCCTCGCAAAAGCAACACCGGCATGGCCGTGCCTGGAAAGAGCCCAGGTGACTGCTGCTGCTGGAGCAAAGTTAAGCCTTCCCTTTCCCGACCGGCTCTCCATTCATAGCCCGGGTGAGCCGGCCCTGCAGGGAACCCTCCCTTGTCGTGACTCCAAAGCAACCAGAGCCGGGCAGGCTGTCTGGAAACCAGGAGTGGGGAGCGGGGGAGAGGATGCTTTCCCGTCAAAACATTGCCTTCCTGTTAGAAGAAAAGCAGTCTCTGTGTAGAAACCCGTCAAAGGAATGTGTTCTCTTAAAATAAAATGTAGCAGGAGATGTTTCAGTGGTTGTTTGGGGGGGGGATCGAATTCCAGCCATTTAGAAAGTCGAGACGGGTGGGGAGGGGAGGGTTAGGGATGTCAAGCAGCTGCCCGCCCTGTTTCCACTCAGTCCTGGAGGAACCAGCATGACAACTTCGAGTTCTTCAGTGGATTCAGGTTGGGCCAGAAGAACACTGGGAAAGGGGGGGCGCCTTTGGGAATGGGGCTAGCAAATGTCACACCACCAGCCCGCTCCATCGGGCTGCGCTGCCGCTGCCTCCTGTGCTCCGGCTGGCCAGCCAGGCATTCTCCAGCGCACTGGCCACCGCCTCCTTCTCCACCCGATGGGGGAGGGGAAGGGCGAGCGAGCTGCGCTGCTGCTGCCTCCTGCACCCTGGCCAGCTGGCCAGGCGTCCTTTACTGGCAGCGGCGGGCGGCAGCAGCAAGTCCCCGCTGGCTACCGCCATGCCGCTGAGGGGGCGGGGGAAGGGGTGGGCAATCTGCGGGGCAGGGGCGCCCCGGCCGGGGCAGTTTGGCACCCCTGAGGGCCTAGCAGGCAAGCCGGCCCTGGTTGGATGCACACAAGAAAACCAGACCTTGTAAAAATATATAAAAGTTTATTAAATTTTTAAAATAATTGACTATGCAGTCCAGTCTTTATGGCTTAAATAAGAAAACAAAGAAGCTGACTTTCCTACCTAATACACTGAGTATCTGTATTAGATGGCCAATCTCTTACAGCATAAAATCCATGCAGTAGCATAAAAGTGATCTGTACATTATAGTCTATCATGATGAAGCATAATATATCTAAGCACACTAGCATGGTGTAAGCATAACATCAGATGACTCTCTATGGCCTATACTCTTATTGTAGCTTCTTGCCCTCTAGTGTTAGATGGTTTCTCAAGTCCAATCAAGACTCTTCTTCATTGAAACTTTCCAGAAGTTGGTAACTGCTCCTAATTCACCCCTCCCATCTGGTTATACAACTGAGCACAGATGCCCAGGGCTCTTTTTGTAGCAGGAACATCTTTGCATATTAGGCGACACACCCCTAATGTAGCCAATCCTCCAAGAGCTTACAGAGCTCTGCTTACAGGGGCTACTGTAAGCTCTTGAAGGATTGGCTACATTAAGGGTATGTCGCCTAATATGCAAAGGAGTTCCTGCTACAAAAAGAGCCCTGCAGATGCCCATGATTAAACAATTACCACATTCTTGTTTCTGGCCTTGAAAGAGATAAGGTTGGTAGCTGCCGAGATGCTGAGATCATGAAAACCTGCAAGCTGGACTAGGCTTTCTAATTTTCATGTTAACCCATGAAGGGAGATGAGGGTGCTTGGCCTCACAGCCAGCCAGCGTGGTATAGTGGTTACAGTGTTGGACTAGGATCTAAGAGGTCTGGGTTTGAATCTCCACTCTGCCGTGGAAGCTCACTGGGTGTCCTTAAACCAGTTACACACTCGTAGCCTCCTTCATAGGAAAATATTTATTTAGGAAAATAAATTTTATTGATTAAACAATTCTTACTACAAAACATATCTTGCTTCAAAAACAAATGAACAATACTTGAACATATTAACTATTTTAATAATGTTAAACATACAACCAAACTTTTGAACATTTCTATAAATTAGAATAATTTTCTACAAATTACAATAGATATGTTAGTTACAATACAAAATATAAAACAAATTTCACAATTATAACTCCTATGTAGGGTTCCCAGTCTCCAGGTGGGACATGGAGTTATCCCGTTTTTACAACTGATCTCCAGCTGACAGATCAGCTCTCCTGGAGAAAATGGCTGCTTTGAAGGGTTGACTCTATGGCACTGTACCACGCTGAGGCCCTTCCTCTTTCCAAACTGCACCCTCTCCTGGATCCACCCCCACAGTCTCCAGGTATTTTCCAGCCCAGACCTGGTAACCCTACTACTATGTTACATAAATGTGTAGGTACATTACATAAAAAATAATTAAATTTGATTCAGCTCATCAAGTCATCGGAGGATTTGTTTTCTGTAACCAAAACCAGCATTTAAGCTATTGAGGAGGTTTAGGATCCCCCCCCCTACTTTTTCACCTGTTTCAATCTATTCAAAATATTATATACTGTTCTTGAAATTTCAGCTGCCTGTACTGGCTTTTGTTCTTTATTTCTATTAAACATCACACATTAAATAAATAATAAATTTGTTGATCTTACTATAGACCAGGGTATCTTCCTTTTATTTCCTAGTTTTCTCTTTTGTCATACTGTATTTTTTTGAGTTTCATGAACTGAAGAACTTTGATGTTCCTCATTACCTCCTCTGTTTTGTTTAAGTTATCAGTATCAATAATTCCATAAGCTCCATAAATAATATCACTAGCTCTGAGATTTTGAACTTTTACCCATTGTGTTTATTTGAACATCATCTTTTTCAGTGTGTGTTTCTGCTTCACTGTGTGTGCTCTCGTGCATTTTTCTCTTCTGTTTCTGTATTCATCGGTCTTCACACCTCACCAGGATTGCCATACCCTTCCTTGGGTTCCCAACCAGATACTATTGTTTCCCAGTCTTGAACACTTAAGCAGGGCCACTTTAAAACTGTTGCTATTGCTGTCCATTCCCTTTTAACTACCCAGCACTGGGAAACAGCATGCTATATCGGCTCCGTGATAGGGTCTCCTGACACTCCCAGTACTTGTGCATTCTGACAGTGGGGTTTCCTATGCCATTTTTCACTTTCTGGAAGCCAAGGGTGTTTCTCCATTACTGCAAATACTTTATGGTAAGCTCTTCATCACAAATCCCACAAACTGGAGGGAACTATTCTACCTTCAAAAGTGGATATTGGAAACTGTTGATCTCTCAAGTTGGTGACAAAATCATTTTTTTCTGCTATCCCTTGATCATAACTATAAAGCAAGTTTTCTTTTAATCATTCCCAATGAAGTGCATACCCAATTTTACTTGAGATTCAGTCCTTTGTTTTAATGCACCATTGAATTTTTCCACTTTTATTGAGTTTAAATATACCCCGTGGCTTCCCTCATATATGAAGAGAGAGGATCCTTTAATTTTTTTGTAAGCCTAAAAGTTGCTTTTTATTCTTGCCACCATATTTTGCTCCAGTTTATATCGGACCATTCTGACCCAAAACTTAACCAACAATATAAATTTAATTGTTTTTGGCTTGTTCCTCTTTCCACTTTCAAACTAATGTGTGCAGTGTACCATAAACTATAGTTCTAAATCAGGTAGAGGAAGCCACCCTTCCTTTAAAGATCTATATGCTACCACCAGGGGTCATTTCATAGAAAAAGAGGTGCAGGAGCTCATTAGCATAAGTTATTTGCATATGCCACAACCCCTGACATTACCGGAAGTGTGTCGGAAGGCAACACCCACCACTCAGGCTCCACTGGACTCTTTTGGATTGCTAGCTATGAGGGGAGACCATGCAGATCTGCCCTCAGGCAGTGGTGGAGCTCGCAGCAGCACTCTCCTGGGTTGGCCAGTGGGCCAGGAAGGGAGAGGGGGGCTGCTGGGAGCAGGGGGTGGGGCTTGCTGCATGTTGCCAGAGCTTCGCTCCTGAGCACTCCTGCAGGAAATGAGCCCTGGCTACCACCCTTGCAAAGGGAACCTTTCTGTGCCTAACACCCACTTAAAAACCATTGCCTTAATTGGTCTGATGACTTCATCGATTGGAGGATACACCCAGGGCTTTTTTTCTTGGGGGAATGCACCAGAACAGAGTTCCAGAACCTCTTTGACAAAATTCTTTTTTAAATGTTTAAAAGTTCACGAGTTTTCAGTATACAAATTGAAAACATCATTTCCCTCCTGAGAGTTCAGGCATCTCTAAAAAAAAAAAAAAAAGCCCTGGATACACTGATGTGAAATAATTAGCTGCAAGGACACAGTTAGTAATAAAATATTTTGTTTTTGAAAGGTGTTCAGTTTCCAGTGTTGCCATAATTGAATTTTCTCTTCGACTTTTCCTTTCCATTTTTTAGTTTTCCTTCCTTCCAGCCCTCTTGCTCCAGTACAAAAATAACATCCAGTATTTTACAATTTTGATGTTTTCTTTTTCTTCATCATTGTAATTTGCCAAATTCTTCATGGTAATTTTTACTTCCCTCCCATTTAGTTGATACATTTTTCTTTTAATTGTATTAATTTTGGCTCCTGAATGATAGCTAAAAAAAGGGCAGATGTTCTTGTACAGCTTCTTCTGGTCCTGTAGTCAATACATACATATCATCTGCAATTACTACTTATTGTTGTCCTTTCATAGGGTTGTTGTGAGAATAAAATGGAGAAGAGACATAAGCCACTTTGGGTCCCAATGGGAGAAAAAGGTGGGGTATAAATGAAGTAAACTAATTAATTAATTAAAAATAAAGCTATAAATGCATGCAAACTGTTCAGTTAACCATCTATGCAGATATCACCACTGTGGTTACTGAGCATACATACAAGGAGAAAACATGATTGTTCTTACCTGTAACCATTGTTCATCAAGTGATCTTCTGTGCAGGCACACATTGGGGCTGAGTTCAGACTGGCAGTTTGAAGCACGAGGGAGTTGTGGCAAAAAAGATCTGAAACAATGTGTTGCAGGTTTCCCCGGTTATACTGCACTGACTGATGCGGGAGCATTCCAGGGAGGAGGCGCAAGGGAATGTTCACACTGTTGGCCCACCCCTGGCAGAGGCGTGGCTGTAAGTGGCTTTTTGTAACGGAATCTGACAATATGCGCTTATGCGCTCATGTGCATAAGAGTATCCCTATCAGATCAGCTTGTTCACGTTCACACTTCTGGGAAGTGGGATGAACACGGGATGAATGCACTGTCCAGAGTTTGCTACCACTTTCAACTGGTATCTTTTAAACTCAGGAGGGAAGTGTTACAAGACAGGTTGAGTACGGCTGGGGAATGCCTGACAGATGTGCCTGTGTGAACCGGCCCTTTAATCCGTTTGTGAAATGTTTCTGAAACGTGCCTATCTCAGGCCAAACTGCCAGTCTGAACTCGGCCTGGGACTGCGTGTGTGCAGAACAGCTGTGGAAAAGACTTCCAAATCTTTCTAGTAGACCTCCCTCTGGTGCTTTCCCACCAAAACTATCCCATGACTAGGAGGAGGGGTGCTAGTTTTCTCCATGCCACCACCGGAGATCCCAAGAAACTATGGTTCCAGAAAGTTCACAGCAGGGCAGTGGGGAGGGATGTATGCCTGCACAGAAGACCACTCAATGAACAACAGTTATAGGTTAGTGCAACCCCATTTTCATCTTCGTGGTTTCTGCACAGTCCACACTGGGAGACTAGTAAGCTCACTGAGTGAAGAAGGTAGGTGTGAATCTCTCAAAGGAAAAGACCATGGAGGACTACCTTCTCAACAGTTGTTTAGTGTCACATATTGACCTTCACACAGAACTGCCTTATAACAGAGCAGAACTGTCTTATAATGAAGGGAAAAAGCACTCTTTTGAAGAGAGCCACGATACATAAAGTGGCATTGAACAGCCATGCACTCAGCACAGAATGTGATAGCCTCTACCGACCCACAAGGATTGGTTGTGTGAGGACACTGACCATGTGTGACATGAGGACTGAGAGACAATCCCTGGTAGGGGATCCTGGCCAAGGCACCACCTTGTGAAACTTCATGAATGGAGAGGGCATAGGTCAGAATCCCCAATGTCCTCATTTCACAAGTGCTGCATACTAAAAAACCATATTCTAAATGAAGTAGCAGGGAAGTGAAAAAAATAAAACAAGGAGTTATACCTCTGTTTTGTTTCATCTTTAGAAATCCAATAAGGAAGAGGAAAGGTTAGAGAGTTTGTGCCCCAACCAGTGGCCAAAACATAATCAAAAGCATAAGAAGCAGGGGCCAAACCCTGTTACAGCTTCAGTAGAGCCTGTTTTACACTTCGAGGTACAAGATCTAGTAGTGCAAGAGTGGTGCTTGCCACTCAGAAAAATGGGAGGCTACTGCTACAATGCAGGAAAGGAGCTGATCAAAGTACTGAGTTGTCAGCAGGAGTGGGCATAAGCATATCTGCACCATAATAATGAAGGCAGTGAAAGCAGGTGTGATGTGGCCAAAGAAAGGATGGACAGGATGAGCCACAGATGAACCTTGCAGAGCAATATGCATAGCAATATAGCCAGAGGGGAAAAAAACATAAAAACATATAGTTTTGGCGAGGGATTGGAAGGGCATTCTTCAATGACAGGGGTCCCTGTCAGGAAAGAAGTGCAAAGGACAGGGCCTGGAATGTCCCTCTGAGGGCCAAGGCAAAATAGCCCAGACTGCCAATCAGAGTATCAGGGAGCTGGTCTCTGTTAGTCAATAAAAACACAATTACAGTATATCCCATGACTATTGTCAGACCCCTGTGCGTACTCATTCCCAACAACACTCTTCAGGTGCAAGATTTGTTTATTGAGATATGCAGTCGATACAGGTGTAAGCTAACTTGTGTCAGAACTGGCAAGTATTGGCGCCAAGCTCACTATTATACCCATTTCAAACTACCCCTGCCCAAGCCAGGGTCCAATCACACTATTCATCCATCCCGCCAAGCCAAAATGTGGTCTTTTCTCCCCCCACCCCACCTGTGAACTATAAAGTGTATCTATAACAGCGTTCCTAGCAGAAAAGGCTTCAAAGTCACTCATCTTCCCTTCCTCAGGAGGCCTTTGGAATTTGTTACAGTCGCCTAGCAAAGCTTGGTCCCACACATACTTCCCCCATTCAATCCCCCTTTCTAGTTCTAAGTGAAAGCATCACAGAGAACAGAAATCAACATGGCAAACAAAGTACAGAGTTTGACAACTATGTGGAGTGTTTGCATTAAAATAAAAGACAAATGTAATGTCAAGTGTTCTAGGTGAAAGTAGTGGTATGACAAACCAACTTTGCAAAAGACCAGGAGCCCCTGGGAAACACATGCCCACAGCAGGGGCTCCATTCTATAGGGAAGGAGACATCTAAGATGATACTAACTTCCAGATGCTCAGCGTCTAAAGAAGCGCTCTGAGAAAAATGCAGTGCTGAGAGCACAAGAATGGTGCATGTTACATCTGTCTCAGAAAGAAAGAAAAACAAGTCTGGCATCCCTGCAAAAAATACAAAATCTGTTATTGTGTCACACATAGATACGTAAAAATGCCAGAAAATGCAGCAGAGGAAGCCAAAAAGAGCTAACAATCTTCATTTAAAAAGGACTGACTAAAGACTAAGAAAGGCAAAGGAAAACTCAGTCAGGTTCCCCTGGAAAGGATCAACAATCACCCATGAAAAGAGCAGGGAAAAACAATATAGTAGCCTCACATGGGTCACCCTAATCTCTGTGCACTTTTTAAAACAGCCAGGGCATCATTCCAAACAAAGGGAAATTTTGGAATTCTACCACTGGTAGCTTCCATCTGCAATGGCAGAGGGACTATCTGCAAGAACAGTAGATAGGTCAATGAACGCAACAGCCAAGCAAAAGTTTAGACTATAACCCACATGATTTGGGCCTGATCATAGGACTTCTTCAGGTGCACACCTTAACACATATGAATCATTTGAAACTGCACCCTTTTTTCTGTTCCAGGAGTAGCACTGAACTGAATAATCTAATTAATAGGAGACAGGAGGTTCCCCCTTAGAAGAAAGATGGGGAAGATCTTGGGTCTGAGCCCACCAAGTGACATAGGTGTGAAAAGAACTGCAGGAAGCCTAGTGGACAAGACAGCAGACCAGAGGGGTTTTTTTGCTTGTTTTTCCTGTTGAGTAAATTACCCTAGAGGAAAAACAAAATAATTTAAAGGATTTTTGATTACCAGAGACTTTTTCAGTAGGAGCTGCCAAGAATGGAATCTGGCATCTTGCACATAGAAAAAAAATGTGTGCACAACTCTGAGACATCACATTATGTGAAGGAGAGGAAGAAGAGGTGACTCAAGGATCTGACAGAAAGCCTGTTAATCCCCACAGAGTGCTGTCCAACTGGACTGCAGAATTCATAGCCTCTCTGGGGAGTCCCCCCCGCCCCCAAAAACACTACTTCCTAACATGGACTAGGGCATTGTAAAAAAACTGATCCAGATTAAAGGAACAGATTTGTCATGTACATCACCAGCATATACTGTGAGATACAGGCTGCTATCACATACACTAAATAATCCACTTTCAATCCGCTTTCAATGCACTTTTGAATTGGATTTTGCCAATTCACTGTCAGGTCTTCCAGTTAAGACACTCTCCGCAACACACTTTGGCAGTGTTAGTTTATTGAGATATGCTTACTTCAGGAAACAAGCCCTGTATCAGAACTGGAAAAAGGTGTGCAAAAGCCCTTATTATAGTTAATACAAAATACACCCCACACCTCTCGCATACGTCACCATTCAGCCCCTATTGTTACTATGGTAACCCCAACAGATATACAGTGCCTTATCTACATCCTAGCCTGACAGAAAAGACTCCAAGGCCAGCGCCCTTGGGAATCAGCTTCAGGGCACAACCTTAAGGAAAAGTTGTGGCTTCTAAAAGCATCCACTCTAAACACCCATGCACTCCCCTCAGGAATTCCCTCCCCCCATATCTATGGCAAGCAGTGAAGTGAAACATAGTGAAATGAAACCAATGCTTGACATTCACACAGTAAAAATTCAGTTGGTAAGTGGATTGAAAGTGGATTTTTAGTGTGTGTTGATCGCAGCCACAATATGTCAAGCTTCCTTGAAGGAGGATAGGATATGACCTGTTGATTCACAACATAAAGAGAGTACAGTAGTGAAATTCCATTTTCCATTCAGGTTAAGCTTATAGTACTCATACTCTGCAATGGTTAAATTAGAGACGAAGTGCTATTTAACCTGTAGGCCATCAAGAACAACAGAGATGACCAATGGAATCAAGCATATATTTACTAAGGGACTGTAGTAGAGGCTGTAACATCAGCTACTAATTTCAGTTTGCATGTTAGAGACTCTCCCATGAGGCAACTGTTTTGAGAAGAAAAATATAAGATTTCCTTTTAAAAGATTGGTATGGAGTTTATCTTAATCCCTAACAGGGACTCAAACTGTCTTATAACATTTTATATTTTTTCATTCCATCTTCACTAGAACCCTGCAAGGCACATCAGGTTGAGAGACTGTGACAGCCCAAGGTCAGCAAGTTTTCAGAAAAAATGGCAATCTGAACCTGGATCTCCCAGATCCAGCCCAACACTCCAACCACCATACCACAATGGTTTTTGTTATGAACAGTGTCGGATAAAGGTGACCCATGCAGGGTTATCATTGTTAATGAAAACAGTTGCAGCTAAGGGGTCCCCCAAATCACTGATGGTTCTGAAGGCTACCATAGAACTGAGAGGAAAGGTGAACTATTTAGGCTTGCCTCCAAACGCATACTCTGAGTTCCCCATGGAGATGGCAACAGTAAGCTTGAAATGACACCTGTGTTGAAAAGGCCCTTAATATCAGTGCTAAGAGACTGCAGCAAGATGGTGGAGCCAGGCATTAGCAAGAGCTAGGTATTAGCAAGAGGGCTTGGAGCTGAGATCAACAGAAAATTGGTTCTGACCTTGGTATCAAGGCAATCCCAATAGAGTGAGTGGTAAAGTAAAGCTTGCCTTAAGCGTAAGTAGTCTGTTGCCTCCCAACACAACTAACCCAGGCCTCCAAAAATTTCACCTTGAAATTGAGGCAGCCAGGAAAAGGTTTCTTCAGTCAGACCTTTAGAACAGATTCCCATCAGGCCACACCTCCAGGCTTCTGGCCAGATCCAACTGAAGGCAAAGTGAGGGAAGGTTTCCTTCAGTCAGTCAGGCTGGAGCCAATGCCTTAGAAAAGAGCTGTTCTGAATCAGAGACTCTTGCAGGTGGAATGAGCCTTTATTCAGGCTGGCACACAGCCAAACCTTTGAAAAGGAGCTCTTCTGAGTCCAGCTCTATCCAATCATGCCTTCAGGGGAAACTGGTGACAGCAAGAGCAGGCAGCTCTGTTGTGTGAACCCCTAGGCAGTTAAGACACAGAGAATGGTTGTTTAACAACGCCATTCTAAATTGATGGTTGGTCCAATCCTTAGGAGGCCCCTTTTGAGCCATAATGACACACTGGAAATCTAGAACCATTTCTTCTTTAAATGTAGTTTATTCTTTATTAAAATGAGTATTGATGACAAAAAGAAAACATATGAGAGTTACAGGTTTCCTCAGCCTCAAGAATGAGGTGAGGAAAAAACAGAACAGCAGTGGAGATTCTTTCTCCCCAGCAGCAAAAAGAGAACTGAGGGAGTAGAGCCCCTCCTCCTAGTTGTGTGATCATTTTGATGGGAAAGCACCAGAGGGAGGAGGGTCACTTCTAGTTGAGTAGAAAGCTTTGGAAATCTTTCCTACGACTGGCGTGCACACACACAGTCCCAATGTGGGACTGCACAGAAACCACAAAGATGAACAAGATGGCACACAATTGCCTGGCTCCCTTCCTTGCATTTAGGGTTACCAACCTCAAAATTGAGCCTTGAGTTCTCTCAAAATTACAACTGATAGTTCCCCTGGAGGAAATGGTAGCACCAGAGGGTGGACTGTATGGTATCACATCCCCATCAAGCTCCTTCTCCCTTCCACAGACATTGGCCCCAAATTTCCAGGAGTTTTCCAAGCTGATGTTGGCAACTCTACTTGCATTTAGCATTATTTTTGAAAGACCCTATGCATGTGTAAGTTCTAAGCATATAAGCTTGACCAATATGATGGGAATCATAGAGAAGCAGGGTCATGCAAACAGAATTTATGCGTGTATATAGGCTTTCTTCAGCAGCTATGCTGAATGTATATAGTAAGAGCAAAGCAAGCAGGCATAGGATTGCCAGATCTGGATTGGAAAATAACTAGATATTTGGGGGGGGTGAAGAGTGAGGCGGGTGGGCTTTGGGGAGGGAGGGACTTAATTGGGGGTATAATACCACAGAGTTCACCTTTCAAAGCAGCCATTTGCTCCAGGTGAACTGATATCTATTGCCTGGAGATCAGTTGTAATAGCAGGAGAACTCTAGCCATTACCTGGAGGTTGGCAACCCTAAGCAGGCAGGATCCCACTCCCTCTTTATGTGCATTCATTAATCACAGTCAAGGGGTCTTCAACACTCCATGTATGTCACCACCTTCAGGCTGAAGATACAGGAGGCAAGTCTTCACTTTCTGTACCAGTTGTTTAGTTTGCAATCTGCTATTAACCAGAGACTATGCATCATACAAGAAATACAGGCTTTCACATCCGAAGTGTTAGCCTTCATTCTGTGCAGGCTGAAGGGTCTGGAAGGTTCAAGGCTTGCCCATCCACTATAAGGAACTGTGGCTCAGCTTATATATTCACCATAATCAAATGGCAAAAGGTTTACATGAGCTGCACAACTTCATACTGAAATCAGGGTGTTTTAATCATCCATATAAAAAAATGCTCTCTGTGCACTGGAAAGTAGGTCAGTGTAGACTTCTCTCTGCTGTACTGTTTTACTACATAAAGGGCGGGGGGTCTATGAGGAAATATGACTATTCACCATTGGTTCATGTAGCTCAGTACTGCCTGACTTGCAGTGATTTAAGGTACCAATACCTCCTATCTGATCTCCTTTAATTAGAAATGCCCAAATTGAATCTGATACCTTTGGAATACAAAGCATTTACACTACCTCTGAGTCATAACCCTTCCCCAAAACATTCAGGCTTCATGCATAGCCTGAAATGCTAGGATCAAGGAGAAAATTCTGCCATTTAGATTCTGCTGACCATATGAACTGATCTGAAAATCGTCTATAGAATTGCCTCAGATTCTAATTACTAATTAAACTGTATTAGCTAAATACAGAGTGATTACAGGTTACTCTGTATTTTCAAACTCTTTTGCTTCTAACTTGAGCCTGTTTTATGTATATAATTTTAGTGTGGTTAATGCTGCTTTTACCCTGACTGGATGGCACAGGCTGACCCAATCTCATTAGATCTTGGAGGCTAAGCAGGGTTGGACCTGGTTGGTAGTTGGATAGGAAACCACCAAGGAAGTCCAGGGTTGCTGCGTAGAGGTAGGTAATGGCAAACCACCTCTGTTCTTCTCTTGCCTTGAAAACCCTACTAGGTCACCATAAATTGGTTGTAACTTCATGGCATTTTACATATACAATGACATTTTTGTGTTTTTTAAGCCCCAGAGGGCTCTTGGCTTGTTTTAATATGGACAATTTTATGGTGGTTGTTTTTATGATTTTAATTGTATTGTTTTAATTTTGTGAGCCACCTCTAGCAAGTCTCTGGAGAGGAAGAATATATATATTTCCTTAATCCATCAACAAGCAAATTAAAGCTTATCCAGGGGTGTCAAACTCATTTGTTATAAGGGATGGATCTGACATAAATGAGACCTTGTTGGGCTGGGCCACGTGTGTCATAAAAGGTAATGCCAGGTAGCGAAGATATAAACTTTATAAAGGGCACAGACAAACACAATTAAAGATTTTTTAAACTTTAAATAACACATTTCTAGTGAGTTTGACACCCCTGGTTGTACCACTACAAGTGGCGGGCTTGCAAGACTTATTAATGTTACTAAAGTAGTTAAAGTGGTTAATCTTGTAAATATTGAATTATGGAATTAGTGAATTGGTACATCGTAAGTGTTATGTATTAGCTGTAGAAGATGGCCACCATGGAGGTGGCCTGACCATGTGGTCTGACAAACCTCAGACCTTTGTTCCAAAGACAACAGCTACTATAGATCCGAAGGCACACCTATGGGCTCTCCCAGATCCGCAAGCAGACCTATTGAAGTGTTGACTTGTAAATAAGGCCAATCACGGGTGATGGGTGTGTGTATGGGTGTGGTGTGGGGCTTGCTTGCCTGGCCAGTTCATCTTTCATTCCTTTTTTTTTTAATCAGAACCTGGTATCCTTTAATAATTTTTGGGAACTTTGTATTATCAATTAGACAATGCTAAGAAAGAAATGTTGGAAAGTATTTAATCATTAATTAGCTGATTTATTACGTTTATCCCTCACAGAAATATGTTGCAGTCCCAAAAGGCTTCCCCCCCCCAGATTTATTTATATTTCCAACCATTATACATACATTGGATATATCTCACATCTACATTTTTACAAGTCAATTTTCCCCAACTTCTTCCTTTCCAACCATATATACAACTTTTTCCATCTTTTTTCAAATACTTCATATTCTTTTCCCTGTAACAGTAGACTTAATCTATCCATTTCCACCATTAACAGCAGTTTGTCAATCAGTTCCTCCTTAGAGGGTATTCTTTCTCCTTTCCACCCTCTGGCTAACAAAATTCTTGCTGCAGTAAATGTATAAACAATTAAATATTGGTCCTCCCTCCTAATCTGATCTGGGAGTACGTTCAAAAGGGCACTTTCAGGCGTAAAGGGTATTTCAATTCCCGTAATTCCATGTAAAAATTTAAACACAGTAAGCCAGTATTTATGTACTTTCTCACAACGCCACCACATATGCAAATATGTACCAACATTGTTCTTACATTTCCAACAGTTTGCGTCTAAATTCCCATAACATTTTGCAATCTTGTCCGGTGTCCAGTGCCATCTGTAGAACAATTTAAGTATGTTCTCTTTGAACGGGATTCCTCGCATCATACTAACAGCCCTCCAAATTTTTGACCATTGCTCTATCTCTATGGTATGTTCTAAATCCTTCATCCAAGCAACCATGTTCTTTTTCACGGTCTCATCTAATAGATATCCGGATAATAGGAAAGAATATATTTTTTGTATTTGCTTATCATTGGAGGAGAGCCATATCTTATCAAGCTCGTTTTTGTTATCATAAAAACCTGTTTTCTTATCTTTATTAAATCTTGATATCAACTGCATGTAATCCCACCAGGTAAATTTGATATTCAAAGCCCTCAACTCATCCTCCGATTTTAAATTATTATGTTTATCTAGTAGGTCATTATATGTCACTTGTTTATCTTTGTCCATCAATGTCAATTTTGTACTGGCCTCTAAAGGGGCTACCCATTTTGGCGTTTTTAGGTAGTGCTCTTTCCTAATATCCTTCCATACTTTCATTAGTGCCCCTCTTAATGTATGACACATAAAGCTCTTGGTTGATTTGTCTTCATCATACCATAGATATTTATGCCAGCCCGCTACTAAGTTGAATCCTTCTAAATTTAATAATCTAGTGTTTTCTAGTGTTATCCATTCCTTTATCCAACTTAAAGCCGCCGCTTTATAATATATTTCCCAGTTAGGCATACCAAACCCTCCTCTTTCTTTCCTTTCTTGCATGACTTTACGGCTAATCCTGTCTCGTTTATTGTTCCATATAAACTTGCTGCAAATTTTTCCCAGTTCACGAAAGTAGTTATCTTTCCTTATAATATGTATATTTTGCGCTAGAAATAAAAATCTAGGTAGGACATTCATTTTAATAGCCGCTATTCTCCCCATAAATGAGATTTTTAAATTCTTCCACCTTTGTAGGTCCTTTTTTATTTCCGCTAATAGCTTAATATAATTATCTTCTAACAACGTGTTATTCCTATTAGATATTATTATGCCTAAATATTTAACCTTCTTCACCAATTCCATGTTAGAGATGTCTCTAATTTGTTCCATTTGAGAATCTGTACAGTTTTTCACTATAATATTAGATTTCTTAAGATTAATTTTTAGCCCTGCTACCTGTCTATATTCCTGTATAATACCTATCAAGTTGATCAATGATGTCGTTGGCTTTTCTAGTATAAACAACAGGTCATCGGCAAATGCTTGTACCTTAAACTCATCTTTTTTAATCTTAAGTCCTTTAATTGTTTCGGCTTCTCTTGTTAAATCGATTAGAGTCTCTAGCGTAAAGATGAATAACAGGGGGGATAGCGGACACCCCTGTCTAGTACCCTTCTGAATCTTGATATCCTCTGTCATATCCCCGTTTATTTGTATTCTTGCAGTTTGTGATTTATAAATAGCCTTTATCATTGCCAAAAAATTTGTACCACAATCCCATGCCTCAAGCTTTTGTAACATAAACTGCCAATTGACATTGTCAAACGCCTTTTCTGCATCAAGGAATACCAATGCCATAGATTTATCCGAATGCACTTCATAATATTCTAGTACAGTAATTAACGTTCTAATGTTGTTCCTAATTTGTCTCTTTGGAAGGAATCCTGCTTGGTCTTGATGTACCACCTGCGCCAAAATTCTTTTGAATCTTGCTGCTATAACTGATGCGAAGATCTTGTAGTCCGCATTTAGCAATGAAATTGGTCTATAGTTCCTAATTTCTTTGTCATCTGTTCCAACTTTATGTATCAAAGCTATTAGGGCATGATTCCATGAGTCTGGAAGTCTTTGGATTCCCGGTATTCTTTGAAATAATTGTTTAAGTATTAGCACTATCTGGTCCATATACCTCTGATAGATTTCAATTGGGATTCCATCCGGTCCAGGAGTTTTGTTTTTCTTCTGTTTCTTGATTGCCTCAGTGATTTCACATATTGTAATCGGTTCATTCAGAATTCATTTTTGATCATCACTAAACTTTTTGGTATTTTTACTGCTCAAATATTGTGATACCAGCTGTTTATCCTGTTCTTTTTGCTGGTACAGATTTGTGTAGAATTTTTCCACTATTTTTTCATTTCAATTATATTGCCTTTCTCTTCTCCCTTCCCATTTCTTAAAGATTTAATTATCTTCTTCTCACCTTCTTTCCTAAGTTTATATGCCAACCATCTTGTTGGTTTATTGGCATTCTCGAAGTAGTATTGTTTTGCAAATTCTATATTTTTAGCTATTTCCTGGGATAGTATAAGATTCATTTGGTGGTGCAACAATTTCAAATTAAGGCCGAGGACAGACTGGCAATTTGCCCCTGGAAGGGACCCGGGCTGACAACGACTCAATATCGGATTAAATGGAATGTTCACACAGGCACATCTGCCTGGCATCCCCCACCCGTAGCCTACCGGTGCTGTTGCGCTTCACTGCCGGATTAAAAAAACACCTGATAAAAGCTGTCGCAAATCCAAAAGCCTGCAGTTCGTAGCGCGTTTCTCCGCTTCCGGGGAGTCTGAACGCGCAGGTGAAAAGCCGGACGGAAGCCGCGTTGGGCACGAGGCAGCAGCACTGTGATTGGCTGCGCTCCGCTCCACTGCCCAATGTGGTGCCGGCATTGCAGGACAAAAAAAAAAAAACCGGCAAAATGCGCTTATGCGCATGAGCGCTCGAGCGCTCATGCGCACATACACCCATACACCCACAGCCGAATTAATGGGGAAACAGCGAATATAGCACACCTCCGGCGCGGCAGTCTCAATGCTCCTGCGGGCCTCCGTCCCGTATCTTCCGGCAGCGGCCCCCACTGTGTGGACGGAAAAACCCGGTATAGTTTAATCTGGGGTTTTTTGCCGCGACTGGCTGCCGGGGCAAATTGCCAGTCTGTCCTCGGCCATTGTCTAGTTTTTCCCGTCTCTATCTTTGATTTTTTCAGTTTCTCCTCTTCTTTCTGTATTTGCTTTGTCAGATCTTCATATTGTTTTTTCCTTTGTTTCCTTACCCATGCTTCTTGACTAATAAACCAGCCCCTTAGATAGGCTTTAAATGCCTCCCAGACTATTTCTATAGATGTTTCCGGCTGCATATTCCTATCGAAAAAGTCCTTAATTTTTTCTTCTGTTTTCTTATCAAAATTCTTATCCCTTAATAAATTTTTGTTCAGTTTCCACCTAATCCTCCTGGGTCGATCACGAAAATATATCATTAATGGGCTATGGTCCGCGAATGTGTTGGGAAGTATTTCTACATCAATTATGTCTGCTACAAGTGAAGCTGAGATCCAGGCCATATCAATTCTGGACCAGGAATTATGTCTAGCTGAATAAAATGTGTAGTTGGCTTTCCCAGGGTTTCTTATTCTCCACGCATCCACCATACATTGCTCTTCCACCAATTCCAAAAAATCTTTAGGTAATATATTCCCCGAGAATTTATTTGTGACATGAGTCTTCCTATCCATTTTCCGATCCCAGACTGCGTTGAAATCTCCTATGATACAAATTTCTGACATATTATGTTCTACTATTAGATTTCTTAATGCGTTGAAAAACTTTTCTTGTGCTTGGTTTGGTGTATAAATATTTACAATTATAATTTTCCTATTTTGCTTCATAACCGATATCGCCAGTTCATCTTTCATTCCTGATGGAATCCAATAAACAAGAACTGATTCATTATGCTGAGTCTCTGGCCTCAGTACGTTTTAGTAAGACTTTGATGTTGGATATGTAATCTGTTATTTGTGTTGTATTTTATATTTTGTATTGTGAATTGTGGATTTTGACTGTTGATATGTTGAAAATGTTTTCTTAATTTGTATGTTGAAAGGTTTTTTAAATTAAAAATCTCTATTTCTGCCCCCCACATCTCTATTTTCCCATCTTCTCCCCTATTGCCATGCCTGGCATAGCTGTAGACCCACTGCTCATGTTGGAGCCTGGCCACAGCAGTGGTGGTTTCTGGGAGCTGTTCCAAACATATAGTAGCTCTTGGCATCTGCTGTGGCCAGTCCCAGAATGGTTCCCAGTGTGTCTGCCACAGCCAGGCCTGGAGTGGCTCCGAGCCTCTGCCACTGCCGGGCTTGGAGTGGCTCCTGGCATGGTTCCCAGAATCTGTTTCCACTGCAGCCAGGGCCAGAATGGCTCTCTGCATCCACCACCACCAGCTCTCTTGAATCACAGCAAGTGTGCTCTCTGTGCATGTACAAACAATGCTATTTTATTGGGGAGAAATTTTATATATATATATATATATATATATATATTTAAGATTTCAGATTTTTCTGCAAAGCTGAAGGTTTCTCCAAGTTTGCAGGAAAATGTGTTTAGTGTCTGTGTAGCCCCAATCCATCCACAGATGGAGGCTACATATTGCTGTTAAATATATAGATAGGCTATGAGGAACACACACAAGATATTTTATTTTTAATTATTTATTTATTTTCTGATTTATACCCCGCCATCCCTGCCAAAGCAGGTTCAGGGCAGCTTACACAAGTAAAAACATAGTAACAATCAATTGCCATAAAACATCTAAAACAGTTCATTAAAACATTTAATATTAAAGTGCTAGCAATATTATTTGATATCACATAGATGGCATTAACACATGAATGCATTCCATAGATTGTCTAAACATTCAACTCACTGATCTGTCTTGAATATAACCAGCAAGCACTGGTTGTCAATAGCAAACCAGAAACCAGGCTCTATAAGTTTCTGTTGTTATTAGTAACGGTGGTAAAAATGGTGGTGGCAGCTTCTAGTTGAAGGCCTGGTGGAAGATTTCTATTTTGCAGGCCCTGCAGAACTGTAAGCAGTCCCACAGGGCCCTGATCTCTTCTGGGAGCTCATTCCAACAGTATGGAGCCACCACCAAAAAAGCCCTGGCCCTGGTTGCAGCCAGCCTGGCATCCTTGGGACCTGGGAGGGCCAATCGGTTTTGTGACCCTGACCATAGTGCTCTCTGGGGTATATATGGGGAAAGGTGATCCCTCAAATATGTCAGACCCTGGCCATAAAGGGCTTTAAAGGTAAGAACCAGCACCTTGAAGCGAATCCGGTATGCTATCGGCAGCCAGTGCAATGCCCTGAGGGCAGGCTGGATGTGCTCCCTCATGGGGAGACCCATCAAGAGCCTGGCCACAGCATTTTGCACTAGCTGCAGCTTCCGGATTTGTGACAAGGGCAGCCCTATGTAGAGAGTTTTACAGTAGTCTAATCTCAAGGTGACCATCGCATGGATCACCCTTGCTAAATCGTTGCATCCAAGGAAGGGAACCAACTGCCTGATCAGCCGAAGATGGTAAAACACCAATTTGGCAGTGGCTGCTACCTGGGTCTCCATTGTTAAGGAGGCATCCAAGAGCACCCCCAAACTCCTAGCCTCTGCTGCTGCCACCAATGGTGCCCCATCAAAGGT
Source organism: Gekko gecko (assembly GCA_029375565.1). NCBI lineage: Eukaryota > Metazoa > Chordata > Lepidosauria > Squamata > Gekkonidae > Gekko > Gekko gecko. Next base: position 128,077,710 of record JAPDNY010000009.1, read on the forward strand.
TGGGAGTGGGATCCCTACCCCTGGACCACCCCAACTCAAGCACAGGACCTCTGTCTTCATTGGATTCGATTTCAGTCGGCTCAGTCTAAGCCAACCAGCCATGGCTTGTAACACCTGGTCCAGATCCTCCAGTCTGGAGCCAGACTGACCACCCAGCATCAGATAGAGCTGAGTGTCATCCGCATACTGGTGACATCTCAGCCCATAACTCTGGGCAATCTGGGCAAGGGGGCACATGTAGATGTTGAATAACATGGGGAAAGCACCACCTGTTGAGGCACTCCACACTCTAGCTAGGAGAACTGTTCCCCTAATGCCACCCTTTGTCCTCAGCCATGGAGAAAGGAGGCAAGCCATTGCAAGGCAAGCCCCTGAACTCCTATGTCAGCGAGGCGGTGGGTCAGTAACTGATGGTCGACCATGTCAATTGCAGCCAACAGGTCAAACAACAGTAGCACCACTGAACCACCCCGATCCAGATGCCTCCGGAGATCATCCATGAGGGCAACCAGTGCTGTCCCCATTCCATGTCCCAGAAGAAAACAGATGTACACATTTCCTATTCCATGACCAAGCTTCCTGTTTCCTCTCAGGATATCTGCATATGCTTCTTCAGCAATATTCAAATTACAGTTTGCAGCTATAGTGTTGTTCAAAAACTGTTTATCTATCTCTGTTTAGTTAATCATAAGCAGACAGACCTGGCAACATTTTCTATATATAATTTTCTTAATCTGGCTAGGGACCAGATGAGCACAGTACCTCATTACGTGTGACTAACTAGAGAACTGAACGTGTAAGGAGATGCCACTTGAGTGGTTCCTCACAATGATCTAATAACAAGCATAACTTTAAAAAAAATGAAATCCTGTCAAATCAGCTCTTTGGGAAGGAATTAATTCAGTCCATTTTCCCCTTACTTGACAAACAGTTTAGTGAAATTTCAACTTTCAAACAAGGTTTGAATATGTGCAGCCCTAGCTGCTAGGTGTGAGTTTTTTCAGATCAGAACAAATATCTATGTGCAATGAGTAATTGACATGCCTTCTCTCTTCCTGTATTCGGATGCCAATTTGAGAGAATTCTGTAAAACCAATAAAGACAAATTTATTGGCATCATGAAATAGCACTCATAGTACACCAGAACATTCTTAATCCAAATAAGGCAATTTCATGATGGGAAACAGGAGTTCTGAAGGCCATCCCCTCTTTCTCCAAGTCTGTTATCCTCCCAAGACCTGTCCAATCAAAGTACAGATAATACCAAGCTTGACAGATCAGTGGTTCTGAACGAGAAAACTTCATGTGTTTAGCATGATTGCCATGTGATTCTTTTGCAAAGTAAGGAGGAAGAAACTGAGTTTGGCTCTGTGTTATTCAGAAGCCATTTTGGTGTGGAACTTACCCCTCCCTCTCAAAATTCCAAAAGTGCCAACAGGCTCCAAAAGTTTGTGGACTCATACACTGAATGCTTGGGATGATGAAATGATAGAGTAGTCTGTTAGAGAGGAAGTGAAGGAGAACTCAGGAGTGTTTGTCACTAAACACATATGAAAAGCATTAATGTGCTTACTCTGCGGTAGTGATGGTGATGAAGTAAGTTTACTTCTCTGCCTCCATTGAAACTCCACTAGCATCTATCTTACTGTCGATTAGCTGCCACACCAGAACATTTTATTTTAGCCCAGGCTTTTAACTGAGAGGTTCTATCTTTTTCAAACTACTTTATTGTTTGTTTCTATCCTAAGATATACTTTATGACATTTATTTAGGCTTGTGACTATTCTTTTAGACTGATTTTGAAGCAGTTTTTATGTTCTAGCTGGAGGTTATGTTGTTTTACACCTTGGCTTATGGATGTTTGTAGTGATTATGAGATTTTATTTCTTTATTTTACTTTTTGAGCTATCGCAAGCAGGTTTTTGGAAAAGTGGCATATACATTTTCTAAACTGATTATATAAATAAATACAGATGAACTGCTGCAGTGATTCTTACCTGCAGGGCAACACTACTCTCCCAAATGCACTTTGTACTTGAACATACTGGAAATTTGCCTCTCCTAATGTTTGTGTAATTTCTGTTTCTATACAAGGCCTTTGATAATCAGAGGTACAGTTCTGAATTAATTTGGTACACCTATGATCAACTGGCAGAATAGTGGAAATACATTATTCAAATAGATAGATGACAGCAATGAAGAAGATACAAATAATGAATGACAGTCCAGTCCTTAGTTTTTCTGCCTTCCCAAACAACTACTCAAGATGGATAAAGTTCAGAGTTACAAAATATAACAGCAGTGTATGGATGCTCTACTAGCCATTCCAGTATATATAAAAGGCTTCAGTTTGAGGAAAATATGCCATATATATTTGCAACATTAAAAAAGAAGATAATAAAGATTAAAAAAACGAGAAGACAAGATGAAAGGTGACAGGGGTGAATGGAAGTGATTCACACTGCACCTCCACACATTTTATACTGGCATTTACTTTCAATATGCAGATTTATGAGCCAATTAATCTTGGGGAGTATAGTTTTAAGTATACCTATTACATGAGAGGATACAATGAGCAAAACCCAATTCATCCTTTTATCTGTATTGACCAGATAAATAAGTAAAACTGCTCTAATAATAATGACTTGGAGTACTTCTGATTATGATGAGCAAACAGAGTAAGAATTAACACATGAACCATATCTGTATAATAATGAGCATAATTACCATTTCCTGGTTGATCTTTTGTTATTAAAATAGATACATTATTCACAATCATGTAATCATAACCATGTATGAACAATTAACAAAACAAGCAGTTCAAGAACAAAAGGCCACAAAGAGTAAATTAATCACTAAACCCATGACCCTGAAAAACAGAGGGAAAAGGCTACCCATCTTGATAAAACCAAAGACCATTCTGGGCTGCACAAGATAGGAGAAGGTACTCTGAAACAATCATGTCTACCAGCCACATCATCTTAGCATTCCACAGGTTAACCAGAGCTGTGATAGAAGCACCAGTCTTGATGACTGAAAATTCCCAAGAAATATCACAAAACCCTCTGGATTCCTCAACTTCTGGGGAGGAACATACAGTCTGGCTCCATACATGACACGCAGAAATGACATCATCATACTGGGGATATTGCACAGTGGTGCTCTGTTATATACCACAGTATCACCGCGTGATGACCCCAGTGCGATGATGTCACTTCCATGTGTCGTCATCACATTGGGCATCACACACAGCAATGCTGCCCCTCCCCCTCCCAGAGAGCTCCCTCCCACCCCCCAGTGGTGAGAGCTTAGGACCTGGCAACCCTAAGTCTAAACCCCCCCAAGGTAGACACTGATCCCAGAAAGTGGTTTTAGGACGATACAAGTGAGAACCTGCAAGAACTTGTGGGAAGCATTTAATCCCCCCACTATTTCTGCTTTCCCCTTTCCTGATTCCTTCTCTCCCTATAGGGTTGCCAACCTCCAGTTGGGACCTGGAGATCTCCTAGAATTACAACTGAACTCTAGATGATAAAGATCTGTCCCCTTGGCAGAAATTAATGCTTTGAATGGTGGACTTGATAGAAGTATATTCAGCTGAGGCCTCTCCCTCCCCAAAACCTTGCTCTCCTCAGACTCCACTACAAAATCTCCAGGAATTTTCCAACATGGAGCCGGCAACCCTAGTCAGGCCAGACCCCAATGAGTTCTCCCTCAAAGGCCAAAATAGGCCTGGAAAAGATCCTGCCCCCTCACTCACAGAAACCCAGCCTGGAATACTGTTGTTGCCTAGCAATAGCCAGGGAATCCATTGCTTAAAGCTACAAATGCTTGATTTGTAATCAAACTAATTCTGTGACAACTTACTAGCTGTTGCCAACTGATGTACCTCATGTCACTGCATATGCCATACCCAACGAAATCTTCAAATATACTGAACAACAGCCTAATATATATGCACTACGAATTTATTTGAATACATTTAAATGTAACTAGCCAAATCCAAGGATGCATTCTGGTGGACAGTATTGAGTTTAAAAATCCAATATGTCTCTCTTCGCAGCAGAACTTGACTGGTTGGTTGAATGACCTCCAAAACAACAAATTTAAAATCATCAAATCTGTGCCCCTTTGAGACAAGTGTGCCTAAGTTTAATTTTGGACTTGTGTTCCAAGATGTGGGTCTTAATTGCTTGCATAGACTCACCAATATATCTTAACCCATAAGGGCAGATCACGAGCTACACTACTCTTTTCATAAAACATGAAGATTAATGTGGTAGTTCCTTCCTATAACCTATGTCTGGAAAATCTATGTAGCGTGTCTCCCAACTCAAAGGACACGCTGCACATCTAAAACATTTCAAATGTCCTTTAGGTGTATTGTCTGGTGGAGTATCGGATTTAAAGCTTAAAGTTGAAGCTCAGACATGTTTCAACACAATACATAACATGCACAAATCATGTGAACTCTGTGAAAGATCCAGCTGGTACTCATTTTCAAGATGAAATTTAGTATCTCCTATAGTAGTTGGTTACAGGGGTCTTTTGGGGGGGGAGCACACTGGATCCCAGCTCTGGGAGCTCAGGAGCCAAGCCCCGCCCCAGCCAGCGTCCCAGAGAGTCTTTCAGGCAGCTGAATGTCAATTTCAGCTCCATTATATCCTATGGGCCATTGAAGTCAAGAACATTGGACCAGGGGGTAACTTTTCCCCCCACCATAGAGAACAATGGAGGTAATAGGGGCAACCTGTTTGGGGGCTCACAGAATTAGACCCCCTGGTCCAATGTTCTTGAAACTTGGTGGGTATCTTGGGAAGAAGCTCCATCAGCTACCCTGTGAGTTTGGAGCCTCTCCCTCAAACTCCCTCCCCTCCAGTCCCCAGAATATGCCCTATGTTTTCACCATTGACTTCAATGGCCCATAGGATATAATGGGGTCGAATTGCCACCGAATTTATTTCATTCCCTCCTTTCCTTCTCTCTTTTTCCTCTTTCCCTCCTTCTTCTCTTCTCTCTTTCTTTCTTTCCCACCTTCTTCTCTTCTCTTTTTTCCTCCTTTCCCTGTTTCCCTCCTTCTTCCCTCTCTTTCTTTCCCTCCCCTTTCCTTCTCTTTCTTTCCCTCTTTCCTTCCTTCTTTCCTTCTCTCTACTCTCTCTCTTTCCTCCTTCTGTGGCCCAACTCTAGTGAGAAGGAGTTTAAACTTTAAACCCCTTCTCTCTTAGCTCCCCCACCCAGGCCAGCTGGGGAAGGGAAGGGGAGGCTTTTGAAGATGCCTCCCCCCCTTTTGCTTCCCCTTCTGACATCACTTCCGGTGATGTCAGGGGGCATGGCATATGCTAATAGCCCAATAGCTTATTAGTATACCATATGCTAATGAGCTCCTGCAGCTGTTTTTTCTACAAAAAGACCCCTGGTTGGTTATATATAATAGCTGCTTAATTGTGCACTACTTCTAATTTAGTGTAGTCTTCTGGGCTTCTATTAACTTGATATGGAAGAAAGAATGGTTGAAAGAAATATATCTAAACATAGGACATATCACTGGGAATTCAAAGATCTCTTTAGAGGTATAGCAGACATTCAGTGCTTTTTTCAAGGGCTTTTTTCTTTTGGAAAAAGAGGTGCTGGAACTCTCAAGAGGGAAATGAAGTTTTCAGTCTGTATACTGAATACTCATGAACTTTTAAACATTTTTAAAAGAATTTTTTTGAAGAAGTTCCAGAACTCCATTCCAGCATGTTCCGCCAGAAAAAAGCCCTGAATAGATCCATCCACAGCTGGTAGTCATGAGTGCTAAATAAATCATCTTCATAATCAAGGATAGTATATTCCTGAATACAAGATGCTGGCAACAAACAACAGTGGATTGTGATCATCATGGACTGCTGTGGGCTTGACAGAGGAGGAGATGTTTTGAGGATTCTGAAAATATCTATGTTAAGTATGAGCCTTAACAAGGTAGTGATTTCAACAAAGTGATTTCAGCTTTATTTAACAGCAAACAAGTTGATCAGACAACCCACACAAAACAGTGGAGCACAGCTCCCTTTTTAAATAATCTGGGCTGTCAAAGCCACACCCATATTTATGTTAACAACCAATGATAACACAGGGATAAGGACCAATGAGGTCTGCTCCCTTTGATAAAGTATATACAGTTCTTATTGGCTATTTACAGAATTTCACAGAAACTAACCAATGGGAATGTCGACTCTTACAATCCCTTTTACTGACTCAAACTTAACATGGTAAAACATAGGACAGATTCAGAGTCAGAACATAACCATCTAAATCAAAATAAGTATCCTCTGGTTGCTAAATTCAGAGAACTCCTTTTCCAGTATTTGAATAAAATCTGAATTTGACAAGATATAAAATGATGCATGTCTACCTGGGTATTGCTATATAATCTGAGCTGTTTTTGTAATATTACATAATGTATAACCTTCCTCTGACAGAGGACATTTATTGATCTTCAGTATTTTGTATTCAAATTATCATTTTAATACAAGTTATTTGTTTACAGTGTATTGAAGAAAGATTTCCATCAAAACACATCAGACAATTTACATGTGTCAATAAATCATTAATTCTGAGTAACATTCCCCCCCCATCATCCTGGCACACCACTAAATGAGTGAACTGAAATATGTCCAGTCCTGAATTGTTGTATCAAGGGCTTTACCTTTTCAAGGAGAAAATTATCAGAGCGTACAGTGACACAGCAAGATACTTCAGCAGTGCAAATCATAATTTAGTGGGAAAACCGAGTTGTGTTGTTTAAAAAGTGATGAAATCTGAAGTTATCTATAAACTTTATTGATCTAGTTTTAATCATAATCTTAAGAAAACAAAGATTTTCAGAACATAAGAGCGTTGTGGATTCTTTTAAGAAGCACCATTCAAAATACACTGGGCTATCACAATGGTATGTAGATGTATATGCAGCACTTTTAGGTTCCATCCCTCAAAGTGGGTAACACCACCTCCTAGGGGGTAGTGGATTACCTAGTAGATGCTAAGAGGCAAGATGGCAGCAGGGGGCAGTAGGGGGACTCTGAAGGTGGTCCCTTTGACCACATTGTTCACATATTTATGACTGACCAGATGATGGCACCATGTTGGCAAATGACACACCAAGATTCTGCCTCTGCATAGTGCTGAAATCTGGTGGAAATTATTGGAATTTTTGGTAAATATGCTACCAGAGATCTAGTCAGACCAGTATACCACTTTTTGAGAAACTGTCATCACTACTTGCATTCTTGGTTACTGAACCTGTTAGTTATGAAATCTGCTTCTTAGCTATGTGTTATTTTTGTTGCAGCTCACCTAATATTAATATTTCTAAGTTATACAAGGATTTTAAATTTCTCAATAACTGTTTTCAAAAAGGGAAAAAAAATCTTTTTAAAGGAATAATTTGGGTAATGAGGGATGATTTAGGGTATAAATAATAAGAGGGGAAATTATGGTAAATAAATATAAATATTGGGGAAATGTTTGGGTATCTTTTCAGGAAAAATAAAAAAGACAAACTTTTGTTTCCAAGGAAAGAAATTGACTCCAGATTACTAAACATGGTGATTTAAGACTCCTGCTAAGTGACTTTAAACCAGACATTGGGAAACTTGGTACTCTTCATCAAGCCCATCCATTGCATTAAGAATTTACTGAAGAGTTACTAGATGTGGTATCTAAGATTCTTGATAAATGACTATCAGACGTTGAAAAGCTCGTAAAACTGGATCAAGTTCATCACTTTTTCTGAATAAATTAAAATAAAAAGTTTTAATAGGTTTTAATAGGATTGTGACTGAATGTGCAATTAATGGTTACTGTTTTGAATCTCATTGTTATTATCTTCCTTAGTGGTTTGTGCAGACTGCAATTCTGAATAATTCTTTTTATAGGGGACTGTTGATGAGCTTATAGAACCAAAGGGGCAGTGGTCTAAAAAAGTTTGGGATTTAGACTTTAACCTGGTGACTTTTTAAAATTAAAAGGAAAAGTGGTCGCTGGCTTTCCAGATATAAATCAGTACATAAAAACTAGTATACAATAGAATTTCCAGGCAACCAGCAGGAAGAAGGAGGGGGGCTCAACATCACAGAAGATTTTTTTTAATGCAGCCTGATGTACTCACCAAAAGTTCTTAGCAGAAATAACAAAGGGTAGCTCTAAGAATTCCTAAGATCACAAAAGTTTCTGGTGATACCTAGAGCTACTCTGGCAACCCTAGTACACACAGGATGATCTTTTCCATCTGGCACATCATGATATTATTTAAATCACATGTAGAATTACTGATTTAATGAATGCTCTGAATGCTTTCAGAGATGTTGGTTTCATATTAGCACCTGTTCTGTACTAAAATCAGTTTGGGCTGGTATAATACAAGCAAAGGGGTCAGACAAATTTACAAACAGTTTTAACTGAGCTTCAAGACAAGTAGTACAGCTAGAGTCCTGTCTCTTAGCCATTTCAGGAGACAAAATTGCTTGCCACTCTCTATGAAATACAAAAAGAGTTCTTGTGACATAATGACTAGGAGGTACTACTTTTCCTTTCTAATTATATAGCTGCTGATTTGAAACCACAGAGGAATGAATTAAAGTTCTTAGTGCAGATTAATTATTTTATATTTATAAAGCCAAATTTGCTATAAAACACTCAAAGCAGTGCAACGACTATAAAACAATAACTATAAAACAATAAACAATAGAATAGCCTATTAATCTAGAAATACAATATTAAATCCAAAAACAAATGGATTAGCAGACAATACCTTAGGTGGTTACAGGGCAGGAATTCTTACTATGCATATTTAAACAAAGAGTAGTTCTTTGGTTCATACTTTAGACTAGGGTTGTGCATTTGGTATTTACCAAGCCAAATAAATAACCCCAAAATAGCTTATCAATTTTTTTCGGTTATTTCCTAAACTGAATCAGATTCTCTAACCTGTAATTGGCTACCGATATAGAGAATCCCAATAAAAGGTGATACGATTCAGCTTTTATTCAGCTTGATTCAGCAATACCGAATTACGGAGTTTCGGTTTTAGTGGAGCGCATGGTGGTCACCTTTCTGGGACGCTCCCAGAGGCAACCAGCCCACGCATGGTAGGGGGAGACTCCGCACAAGCGGAGACTCTAGTGAGCCTTAGATAAAGGCTCCGAACCAGGGGGCGCCTGGGGAGTAGCCTCTTTGCTGGCCTGATGATCAGAAAATTGAGGCTTTCCCCCTGCTCCAGTGGCCCCGCTGTATAGTGCTCTGGTGGTACCTAGCAACGCCACCGACTTCCCGGAGTGAAGAAGCGGAAGATTGCTTAAAAAAGAAAGAACCGGCAGCAAACCGTGAGTTGATGATCAGTTTGAAAGTGGATTAAATGCACTCACCCTCTAATCGTACAAACGTATGGGAGGAGGGTGCAACCCCCCCTGAAGAAAATGGGATTTATAAAAGAGAAGAGAAAGGGGGTAGAGCGAAAAAGTGGATTAGCGAAGTTACCTTTTGGGGTCTGTCGAAAGGAGAGGAGAATAGACTGTTTCCAGAATTGCGCGGCACAAGCTTTTAAAAGTAAACAATAAAAATGTCGGGGCAAAAGAGAGTCCCAGACAAGCCGACAAAGAAGCTGGGAGGAACTTCCGGTTCTAGTTCCCACCCCTTGGAGCCAACTGTCAATCAACAGAAAGATGAGATGCTGTGCCCTCTGCTGGATCAAATGCAAAAAATCAGTGAAACTTTATGTAGCATGGAAAGTGCTCTCAACAGTCAACAGAAACAACTAACAGATACAGCCAAAAAGATGGAGGAGATTGCAGAAAAATGCCTGATCTTGACAGAAGACACCAAAAAAATTAAGAAAAAGGTCAGCAAAATAGAAAAACATCAAGAGATGCAGGGAAAAAAATATTGATGCTACAGATGGAAAAATCAAACTTGACTTTCCGTTTTCAGGGTATAAAAGAAGAGGAAAAAGAAGATCTCAGAAATATTTTGGCAAATGCCTTGGCACCAATAACTGGCAAAGAAGCGCAAAAATTAAGCGAAGAGATGGATTTGGCTTATAGAGCCTATTTCAACTTCACAAAAAAAAATAATTTGCCAGCAGAAGTGGTTGTCAAGTTTACAAAGCAAGGTACCAGAGATCAAATTCTAAGAGCGACTTCAACAATGCCCTTGAAGATTGGTGAGCAGAGCATAAGGATCCTAAAAGATGTTCCATATGAAATTCGGATGAAAAGGAAAGCATATAAAGGACTGACCATGTTCTTGCAAAAATATCAAATTAGCTACAAATGGTGGATCCCAGAAGGATTGGTTTTTAAATTTAAGGACAAAAGAGAGAAGATTGACTCTATCTTCAAAGCTCGAGAATTTTTGAAGAGGCACGCCAGCTCAGAGGAAGATGCAGAACTCGCCAAATGGACAATGTTAAGCAGTGAAGAGGACAGTGGCCCGGAGGGAGGAGACGAAGAATCAGAGGATGGAAGAGCAATGAAGGGCCCAACATATAATCTGAGAGACTTGAAAGGGAGAAAACCCAAAACATAAACATTTGCTCGTGAAGCGTAAAGATGGGCTATATCAATAACTAGCCCCAAAGGACTTTATTAATCGAACTAACAGGTTTATTTTTGAATTACAGTAAATTGAAAGAAGATCGGTCAGTCACGGAAGAAGCCAAGAACTTTATATATACTAACAAAAAGATTAATATACTAATAGTGACTTCACTCACCTCTTTTCTTGGTCCCTCTATATACCGTCCCTCTTTCTGTATTAAAAGCAATAAAATTCTCTCCTTTTTAGGAGAGTTTTACAAAAAAAAGCAATACCGAATTATGACTTCTCCTGGCCCATGGCTTAAACCATGGGGCAGGAGAAGCCATCTAGCCAGATCTGCATGCAGTGGAGAGAGACTTCTCCCCACTGCTTGCAGATCATGGGGCCAGCTTCTCCCTCCCCTTCAACAACAACTAAAATCTGTGTATGTGCAGATCTCATGAGTGCTCTGTGGTTGGTGTGGCAGCTCCTAGGGTTTTTGTGGTCAACGAAGGATCTCCTGACAAGCAGGCCAGAGCTGCAAAGGCTCCTGATGGCCTTGAGGTCAGTGCAGTGGCTCCCAACGAGTAGGCCACAGCCACAGTGTGTCCCAGGGGCCCTGCCACAGCAATGGCATCTCCAATGGACTTTCTTGCCATCATGGCATCTCTTGGGGACTCTGCCACAGCTGCAGTGGCTCCCCAGGCCCTTGTGGTCAGCATGGCGGCTCCTGATGAGCAGGCCACAGCCTAGTGTGTCCTGGAGGCCCTGGTGCAGCTGTGGCATCTCCCAGGAACCCTGCAGTCAGAGTGGCAGCATCCAATGGGCTGGCCACAGCTGTGGCAGATCCTGACAAGCAGGCCACAGCTGTGGCATGTCCTGGGAGTCCTGTTACAGCATCTCCTGGGGGCCCTACTACAGCAGTAGTTATCACAACTCCCAACATAGTGAAAAAGCAGAGTGGGAGAAATTAAGAGAAATAAGGGAGATTGACTGAAGGAGGGGGGAGGAGAGAAAGAGAAATAATGCGGTTTGTCTGAGGGGTAGAGAAATAAAGAAGAGGGGGAGGTTGTCTCAGGAGAGAAATAGATAGGAGGAGTATGAAAGAGAGGGGCCAAGTGAGAAAGGGTGGGGAGAAAGAGAGGAGGAACACTGTCTGAGAAGGGGTGGAGAGTAAGAGGGGAGACTGACATAAAAGGTGTGGGGGAGAAAGAGGTGAGAGAGGATTGCTATCAAAGGTGTTGGGAAGAAAGAAATTGGAAAAAACTGACAGAAGGGGTGAGGGGAGAAGGAGGTGAAGGAAGATTGACAGATAAGGAGTGGGGTAGAGAGAAGGAAGAACTTTGACAGAGAAGGGGAGGAGAAGGAAAGAATCAAAGGCAAGGTAATGTCTGCTCCCCACAAGGTTCTTGTGGATCCCTACTTGTGGGTCCCACACTTGTTAAAATATAATGCTGTAAAGATATATCAGAGTTTAGGATGAAAATTGGATGTGATAAAAATAAATGGAGCACAGTTTAGACAAAATGGATGTAGGCTTCTGTCAAAGAGATCAGTTCTGACTGACCATAGCAACTGGCAATGCAGTCCTCAGCAGAGGAATACTCTTTCAAGCCCATGGACTTCAGTAGACTTAGAAGGTTATAAGTCTACTTAGAATTGCACTACAAACAGTCTTACTTTTTGGAAGAAGCCAGAATGAAAGACAAAAGGTCAGTTTTTTCTAGTGCTGAGTTACCATTCCACAGTTATCAGAGAACTGGATGTATTCTGTTAAATTATTCTTGTAGCTTGCTGAAACCTTTGTTCATGATTCAAAGGATAGGAAGTTCTATCTTGAATCCCTTCTGGATAGTAAGGCTCGTATAAAGAGGAGCAGAGAAGACTGTATTTATATTTTCTGGTAATGAAAGATCTCCTGTGAGTTATGCACTTAAAGGTCAAGGAGGAAATTAAAAGAAAATACATGAATCTTGTGCAAACAAGTACATACCTGAAAGGGAAGAAAAGGGGGGGGGGACTAATTTGCTTTAAAAATGAAGCAGAAGGAATTCCTCCCCCATCCCATGTTTGGGGTTTTTTTGCAGAAAACAGCAAATGTACAGCATAGTGATGCAGAGGCAATGTATACATATCAGTGTTTGTAAAGTGCTTGGAACATTTGGAACACTGCACTATTATTACTGTACTATTATTATTATGAGCCTAGTGAAGAAAAATACATTGTTTTTAAAAAAGGATTACATACAACAAATGAAAATACAGTAAAGATTATCTATATAATTAGTTATGATTTTTACAGCAGAGTTACAACCTTTAAGTCCACTGAAGTCAATGGGCTTAGGAGGGTGTAACTTTGCTTAGGATTTCTTTAGGGTGTGACTTCGCTTACCATAGCTAAGTTTAATTAATAATATAATGTAGTAAAATATCTTCTGAAAAACATAACTCAGCTGCTTCAGTATTTGCCTCTGCAGACACCACAGCAACAGAGATAACTATGGTAGCAACAATATAGGTACCAAGAACCAGGTGAAGTTTTGGCTGAAAGACCTCCTGGCAATTCTGTCAATGAGAGCAGCACAGAAAGGAATATTTGGGGGGGGGGTAATCAAACCAAGGCAGGAGTATCAAACCAAGGGAGTAATTTAATGAATGCTCCCATTCATCCATTTCTGTTTCCTAAGTGAAATGGATGGGATGCTGGGACTGGGACTCTACTACTTGGAGTAGTAGAGGGTGCTATTTGGACCTGAATGAGCATCGGGTGTTGGTGTGGAAGTCTTTCATATTACCCCCTTTTTGTTATAGTGAGAGCAACATACTCCCACCATGAGAATACAGGCTTTTTCACAGAGGACCCCAAAAGTAATTACTGGCATTTTTAGCTGAAGGGGCAATGCTGATTTTTGGTTTCAGACGTATGCAGCCTAACAAAGCTAAGCAAAAGAGGGGTGAATACTACCAATGCGCTCCTCAAACACTACCCTCTTATGATAGGCTTAGTATGAGTGAACAGGGAAAGAGAGTATGAAGGAATGTTGGTAAACAACTCCCAAAGTATTATTTGAAAGAACAAAGCGGGGCTTCCCTTCACCTGTCTGTGAAAGATAGCTCGCACAGTGGTACAGGGAGTTGAATCCCAGTGGTGTTAGACCACCACATATGCCCAAAGCTAACCGGTTAGTGGATAGTGTCTAGCAAGGATTCTTTCAGCAAAAATCTTTATGCATAGCCTTAAGCAGCACCGGATAATTCATGCAACTGTTCCTGGCTTGGATCCAGGGGAGAATTGCCCAGACTTGGGAATGAGAGAAGGGAAACTTCTTGTTGTCTGAGATCCTTGACATATTTAATAGAGTTGTTGTTAATATTTTACCCCAAATTTTTATATCTCATCTTGTTACTCCCAAGTCAATGTACAAGCTTCACTTCCCAGCATGTATACATATGATAATGATATGCATGTGAAATGTTTTCTTTCTTTTTTTCTTCCACAAAACCAGAGTATGAAATCTGGTGCAGTTTTTATGCCTTTCCTACTGCACCTGATGCAGTTTTTATGCCTTTTATACCATGGAAGTGCTTTCCACTTATGAAGTGTTCCTCACTAACCTACCTGGTTATGAAGTGTGTAAAAACAGATGACTGTAAAATACTATACATGGCTATAGCGCTATATTGGGGGTGTGGGATGGTATGGTATAGCCGAATCTCATCAGATGTCAGAAGCTAAACAGCATCAGTGCTTGGATGGGAGACCACCAAGGAAGGCTCTTTAAAGGAAGGCAATGGCAAACCACCTCTGCTTCTGACTTGCCTTGAAAGCCCCTTGCTGGGATCATCATAAATTGGTTGCAGCTTGGAAGTACATACATACATATGTAAAGTGCAGTATTACTAGGTCTCACAGTTTTAAAACACACTTCTCTTCTTGATAGTGTCCTAAGAACATAAAAATAGAAGAAGAGTTGCTGGATCAGACCAGTGGTCCATCTAGTCCAGCATCGTGTCATACACAGTGGCCAATCAGTTATTCTGGAGATCTAACTACAGGGCATAGAAGCCAATACTTTCTCCCAATGTAGCATTTTAGTACTGGCATTCAAAGGTCTTTTGCCTCTGAATGTGGAGATTCTCTTTAGTCACTATGGCCAGTAGCTACTACCCTCCAAGAATATGTAAAATCCTCTTTTATAGCCAAGCATGAAGTGAATTCCACTTTAATCACTCATTGAGTAAAGAAGTACTTCATTTTGTCGGTTCTGAATCCATTGCCCATCAACTTCACTGAGTGCCCTTGAGTTCTAGTATTTTGGGAGAAAAAGTTATCCCTATCCATTCTCTATATCCTTTGTATAATTTTATAAAAGTCTCTCATGTCTCCTCTCAATGGTCTTTTTTCTAAATTGAAAAGACACATATTCTGAAGCCTTTCCTCATAGGAAAGGTGTTCCAACATATTTATCATCTTGGTTGCCCTCTTTTTTTATTTTTCCCTGCTCTGCAATGCCCTTTTTGAGATACAGTGACCACAACTACACACAGTATTCCAAATGAGATCAAGCCACAGATCTATACAGAGACATTATAATATTGGATTTTTAATTTTCAATCACTTTCCTAATAATCTGCAGCATTGATGTTCCCTTTTTTGCCGCTGTTGCACACGGAGTCAATTTTCATTGAACTATCCATCATGACACCAAGATCCCTTTTCTTTTCGGTTTCAGCATATAATTGAAGTTTGGAATCTTTATTTCAGTGTATATCACCTTATTCTTACCTACATTTGCCACACTGTTGGTCACTCACCCAGCTTGGAAAGATCATCCTGCTGTTCACAGTTGGCCTAGTTTTTCACCTTTTTGTCATTTGCAGTCTTGACTATTAGCTTGCTCACCCCCAAATCCAGAACATTAATGAACAAATTAAGTAGCACCAGCACCAATACTGAACCTGATGGGACCCCACTGCTCACTTACCACCACTGAGATAATTTATTTATTCCTACTCCCTGCTTCCTGTCATTTAACAAATTCTTAATCCATAAGAGGACTCATCCTGTTATCTGGACTGCTAAGCTTACTCAGGAGTCTTAGGTGAGGTACTTGGAAGTTCCAAGTATATCATGTCTACCAGATCACCATCACCCTTAGGCTTGTTCATTTTCTCAAAGAAGTCCAAAGGTTTAGTGAGGCACAACTATCCTTCACAAAGATGTCTTCTCTGTGAGAGGATGCTTTCATGACTCCATGAATGCTGTGAATATTATGCAACTCAGTGTTGAAAGACTAAAGGTACCTTGGTTCATGTATAATGCAAAACCATAGTTTACTTTAACTGTGAAACTGGGATTCAGTTTGTAGGTACTCACAAAAATCACTCACCCTTTTGCATCAACAAATGCTGATTTCAGTACCCTTCCCCTTTACCTGCTCTCAGCATGGTATAGTGATTTAGGCTGTGATCATATGCACAATTAGACCTGACATACGTGCGGATGCCGGGCAGATTTAAAGGGCATGATCAGACAACAGCATCTGGGAAGCCCCCCATAGCCGTCAGCAACCCGTTCTGCTCCGCTGCAGAAGTGGAGTTAAAAGACACTGGGGAAAATCTGGTAGTAAACGGGTTGTGACAGGCCACAGACAGATTTTCCCACATCTGATCACTTCAGTGTACTCTCATGGTGTCAGGATGGTCTGATCAGGCCATCCTGACTCCGTGCCATTGTTTCTTCCCTCCTTCACAGTATGCACATTATCGCAAACTCCATAGGGAGTCCTCGGTGCAGAGGTGCAATTCATCAATTCCTCGTTTAAGCACATGGAGAAAAAAGGCATAACAAAACCTGACTCATCTGCAGTTGTCTTTGATCACACACTGACAGACTGCACCCACAGCTTCAAAGGGAGGTGTGATCATACAACTGCAGGTCAAATTCCTCCAGAGGAAATAGCTTCACTCTCCCCCATTTTTTCTGGCATGTGTGACCGCAACCTTAGAATGGCAGACTCTGATCTGAAGAACTGGGTTTGATTCCTCACTTCTCCACATGAAACCTGCTGAGTGATCTTGGGCCAGTCACAGATCTCTCAGAACTCTCTCAGCCCCCCTACCTTACAGGGTGTCTGTTGTGGGGAAAGGAAGGGAAGGGAAAGAGATTGTAAACTGTGTTGAGACTCCTTACGGTAGATAAAAATGTGGCATAGAAACCAAATCTTCTTTTTTTCCCCTGCAGAGATACCTGGCATTTCATCCTGCATTGTAATGCCTGACCTATATATATATTTAATTTTTAGGAAGTTTTTACAGTTAAAAATCTAGTTCTATCTACATACAGTTGGAAGTGGTACAGCTCATCCTACCACCTCAGATTTTCTCAGCCTCATTTTACTACAGTGAGTAAGGTGGCCCACATTCACATGATCAAGTAACCATTGTTAGTTTAATTAAACACAGTTTTATGTGAAGTCTGAATTGAGCTTAAGGGTATTAGATTGGGACAGGGATTAGAGACTATATGCTTATCCTGTCAGATGCAATGAAACCATTCCTGATTTTAAAAATCTGTTGAAAAAGTATAAATTAAAATGGAGCACTTTATTATATTTAAACTGGGCTGACAATTTCCCAGTATGGGTCAGCAGCATCTTTGTGAAGTGCTGTAGGCAATGTATGATTCATTGTGTAATGAAACCTGCAAGCCTGCAAGCTATGTTTATGTACAGTGCACACTGGTACCATGCACTGGAGCAGATCAGAAATGTGACTCCCATTATGGCAGCTGCGCTCACTGGTGCATCCAAATTAGACGTGGCCTATGGGGGGAGACTCTGAACAGCTTTCAGTATAAACATACATAGAAGAAATATAAGGCCTATGAAATAGCCTTGGTTAACTAAAAAAACCACAGACATCAAAGATCAACATTTCAAGCACCAACTCTCCACTTTCCAAATATAAAAACAAAGTATTTGCATGCCTACTGACTGAAATAATATATCAGTCAGTCAAGAGACAGATAAGCCAACAGTCTTACCTATACACATTCCACCCCAACCCAGCCCTCCCCATGGCCTGTAGTTTTCTCAGAGACTCCACTGCATATGTACAATGCCACAGATTACATTGCATAGGTGAAACAGTGTAACATAGCATCTCCATTGAAGATACTATTCTTCCACAGGCTTGGACTGACCATATATCAAACCAAGCCTGTGGAAGAATAGTATCTTCAATGGAGATGCTATGTTACACTGTTTCACCTTTAAAAAATTATGAGGGAAGGTGTTCTCATCATTATCAGATAGTCACATAACATTTACATTCATATGGAAATCTTGCACATAGTGTCTTGCCTCACAATTCTGGAAAGTTACAAAGTAAACTAAAACACATCAAGGGGAAAATAAGATTAATCCCCACAAAACAAAAAAATTCACAGTAACTCCCAGGGGAGAAGTCAGATAACACAGACATATGAACCTGCATCATATTGAGTAGGACCATTGGCTTATTGAGTTCAGCACCATCTACTCAAAGAGTAAAAAGCTCCTAGCATGTGTGCTGGACAGTGGCACGTCAGATCATTTTGCTCAGCACACAGAGCCAGTTCTCCAGCAGAGCAACAGACATGCACTCATAAGGTGTTGCCAGCAGTGTGGAAAAGAGTAATAGGCATGGTTTGTCTAGCTACCACCTAGGTTTGCCAAGCCAACCTAGCAACCAGAAAGATGGTTGAGGAGCGGGGATGGAGGGGAACATTTGATGTCAGAGACATTGCCAGTGTCGCCACATTACTTCTAGGAATTGCTGTAAACTCTGTGGTTTTATGATTGCTGCTTACAGGTTGTATCTGGAAGTAATAAACTAGTGCAGAGGACACTGGTGAGTTTTTAAAACATTTTTCTCCCACTGCCATTCACAGCACTGGGCACTGGATGCCTGGAAACTCTACCACCACCTCCTGGACTTACAAGTGCTGGCAGCACTACGGACCTTGTTTGCCTCCCCCCCACTCTATTTGGGGGCGGAGGCAGCATGCCAAATTCTACAGGTAGATATTGCAGGAATTTGGGCAGCACTTTGGACAAAAATGTAGCTACCTCTTGTTTTCTCTGAAGAGCAACAGCTCTCTGATGTCTCAGGGAAAGATCTTTCACATCATCTGATTCTAATTATATCAGATACTAGGGTCTGGATGTAAGAAGTTCTGTACAAAAATTTATTTATTTATTTAGGATATTTCTAAGCTGCCTCATCAGAGTCCTGCTTGATGTGGCTTATAATTAAAACTAGGAATAAGGCCCGTTGTGGAAATAAATACAACGGGCTCTAGAAAGAGGCTCTGGAAGAGTGCCCCAGCTTTGGGCACAGTGACAATTTGCTGTGGCAATCTCAGCAGGGTATAATGACAGAGTCCACCATTTTCTCCAGAGGAACTGATCTTTGCTACCTGAAGAGCAGTAGTAATTTTGAGTGATCTCCAGCCCACCCCCAAGATTGGTAACAGTGGTTCCCCAGGAGGGAGTGGCTGGTTTGGAGGGTGGAGTTTATGGCATTGTACCTGTCTGAGGTCCCACCCCTCCTCAACACTCACTCTCTCCAAGTTTGACCCCTCAAATCTCCAGGAATTTCCCAACCTGGAGTTGATAACCCTATCTCCCTCCCAGCCAACCGTCAATCTACCTTTAGTTTTCCATCTCCTTCCCCCTCCCTCCTAGAGAGCAGTTGTAATTTTGAGTGATCTCCAGCCCCCACCTGGAGATTGGCAACAATGGTTCCCCATCAGGGAATGGCTGGATTGGAGGGTGGAGTCTATGGCATCGTACCTGTCTGAGGTGCCACCCCTCTTCAAACCTCACCCTCTCCAGGCTCCATCCCTCAAATCTCCAGGGATTGCCCACCTGGAGTTGGCAACCTGATCAGGACTGGGTCCAATGAGTTTTCTCCCAAAGGCCAACATAGGTGTGGAAAGGGCCTTTTACTGACAGAGGAGAAAGTACAGGTGCCAACTCTTTTTTTTTTTTTTTTGTAAAAACCTCTCCTAAAAAGGAGAGAATTTTATTGTGGGTTTTTTTTTTATATAAGAAAAGGGTAGGGTATATAGATGGACTAAGAAAAAGATTGGAGTGAATTTTCTGTTAGAGTATTAGTTTTAGTTAGTACAAATACAGTTTTTGGCATCCACCGTGGTTGGAAGATCTTCTTTTCATCTACCGAAAGTCCAAAATAACTCTGTTAGTTAAATTAGTAAAGTCCTTTGGGGTTAATTGTTGATCAGCTCCCTTCTGCCGCCTCACGAACAATTGCTATATCTTGGGATGTCTTCTTTTTAAGTCTCTCAGATTGTATGATGGGCCCTCTTTTGCCTTCTCGTCTCCCGCTCCGGCACCTCCCTCCTCTGGGCCACTGTCCTCTTCGCTGCTTAACTCTGTCCAATTGGCGAGTTCTGCATCTTCCTCTGAGCTGGCGTGTCTCTTCAGAAATTCTTGAGCTTTGAAGACGGAGTCAATCTTCTCTCTTTTATCCTTGAATTTGAACGTCAGTCCTTCGGGAAAGCACCATTTGTAAATGGTTTGATGTCTTTGTAAAAACGTGGTCAATCCTTTGTACGCTTTCCTTTTCATACGAATTTCATATGGAACATCTTTTAAAGTTCTGATAGTCTGCTCTCCAATCTTCAAGGGCACCATTGAAACTGCACGCAAAATTTGATCTCTAGTATGCTGCTTGATAAACTTGACAACCACTTCTGCTGGCAGATTATTTTTCTTTGTAAAGCTGGAATAGGCTCTATAGGCCATATCCATCTCATCCTTTAATTCTTGCGCTTCTCTGCCAGTTAGGGGTGCCAAGGCATTCGCCAGTATAGCTCTGAGATCTTCTTTCTCTTCTTCCTTTATGCCCTGAAAGCGGAGAGTCAGGTTTGATTTCTCCATCTGAAGCATTAAAATTCTTTTTTCTTGCGTATCTTGATGTTTTTCTAATTTGTTGACCCTTTTCTTAATTTTCTTGGTGTCTTCCGTTGAGATCAGACACTTCTGTGCAATCTCCTCCATCTTCTTTGCTGTTTCTGTTAGGTTTTTTTGTTGACTGTTGAGAACACTTTCCATGTTCCAAAGGGTTTCGCTGATTTTCTGCATTTGATCCAGCAGAGGGCGCAGTGGCTCGCTTTTCTGTTGATTGACAGCTGGCTCGAGGGGGAGGCTGCCAGGACCGGAAGTCCCTCCCCCCTTCTTTACCGGCTTCTCAGGGACCCTTTTCTGCCCCGACATTTTTTTTGTTTGTTTACTTTAACAAAGTTCGTGCCGCGTCACCCAGGAGACAAGCTAGCTTCTTAATCTTCAGTAAAACCCCAAAGGTACTTTCACCAAGCCGCTTTTTTGCTTCACCCCCCTTCACTCTTCCTTTAACAGTCCCGTTTTTCAAAGGGGGTGGGGATTCCTCCCTCCTCCCATGCGCTTATACATTTACGGGGGGGAGTACATTTAAGCCGCTTCAAAAATAGATCTCCAACTCACGATTCGCTGCCGATTCTTCTTTTTATTTTAATTCATTCCGCTGCTTCTCCAGTCCTGGAAGTCGGTGGCATTGCTACTTCCCATACGGGCACAACGCAGCGGGGCCAACTGGGGCGGGGAGAAAGCCTCAATTTCCTGGCTGTTTGCCGGCAAAGAGGCTACTCCCCAAGCGCCCCCGGTTCGGAGCCTTTGCCTAAGGCTCACTAGGGTCTTTCGCATATGCGAAGACCCCCCCAACCGTGTGTGGGCTAACCACCTCCGGGAGCGTCCCGAGAGGTGGCCGCCATTCGCTCCGCCGAAACTGAAAGTCCAGGTGCCAACTCTGATTAGGGAAATACCTGGAGATTTGGGGGGATGGATCCTGTGGGGTGTGTTTGGAAGGACTCAGCAGGGTATAATGCCATAGAGTCTACCCTCCAAAGCAACCATTTTCTCCCAGGGAACTGATCTGTGTCATCTGGAGGTCAATTGTAACAGTGGGAGATCTCCAGGGCCCACCTGGAGATTGGCAACCCTAGGGGAAAGTCAGCCGCACAGCGGGGAGTTGAAGAAAATGGTCTGATGGTCGCTGGCCCACCTCGTTAGCCAGCCAGCCATGCTGAAGCTAACCAGGAGAAAGAGCCTTTTTCCATTTATTCTGACAGGAAAGTGGCCATTGGGGAGGGGGTTATGGGCGGGGGAGGGGGTTATGCTGAAAGTCCTTTGTTTTTTTACTCACAGAACTGAGCTTGGCTGCCTACCAACAGCCACTGAGGGGACAGTCCCTCACAGGAGTCAAGAGAACTGTCTTCCTCAGGAGAGAGAGCTGGTCTGCCATCAAATCTGTCTGAAGGGGGAGTGGGTGGGGAAAGGAGCAGACTCAGCACCCGGCCAATGGCACGCGAGTACTCTTGAGTGGCGGCTGATGGGCCAATGGCTGAGGGAGGGCATTTTACAGCCAATGGGAGTGCATGGAATCTTACGAAACCAAAAGATAAGTATTTATAAGGAGGGATAATACCAATATAAAGAGCTATTTAAACAAGCCATATGTTCTATTACTGAGCCACAGATGAAATGTCAAAGACCCAACTACTCTCTATAAAACACAAGGAAGGAAATGAAGAAAAAAAATTTGGCTCATTTCCTAGCCTATTTATTTGAAACTAATAAAAATACTGAAAAGGGACAGTACATAGTGTTGAATACATTTTAGTTTGTGCTAATGGTATTTTCTTCATATTAGCTCAGAATTGATTACTAAGATTATAACATTTGAATGCAACGATCCTTTGTATTTTTACAGAACAAACTAAAAGTTTACATTGGAAGTCAGCCTAGATGGCATGGTTTAACCCAACTTTGTTGGAGCTTGAAAAACTAAGCAGGGTTGGCAACAGTAAGTACTTGGATAGGAGACCGCCATGAGAGACTGTGATTACTACACGAAGGAATGCAATGGCAAACTACCTCTACTCTACTCTTGTCTGGAATGCTTCAGGACTGGGATCACAATGATTTGGCTGTGAATCAATGACACACATGCCGCAGTCAGAAAACAGGCTTCACGAGCTCTGGCCCTGCCTCTAATTTCTCCATTTTGTTTTGAAACAGAGAGTTTTGATCAGACATCCAACCATGAACCCACCTCACTGCACACTCACTCTGCAATTGACCATTCAGATTATTGCTGCTTGGTAACCACAGGTGGCATCCTTTTTAAAAAATTGTCTTTCATGCTGCACAGAAGCACTCATTTGAAGCACCACACCATCTTGGCAGCTTCATGATCCCTCCACCAAGTACTGCAGCCCTTCTCTCCTCCACTTTGCCCCTCTTCCTTGGAATGGAGATTTACATGGATAGCCCCATGGACTTCAGTACATTTATTTGCATCAATCATGGGATGATCTCATACAGGGACTCTGAAGCAGAAACAGAAGAGAGGAGTTTGGGGTGGAGATTTGTTGCTCAAAAACAACTTCACCAGGGGCTCCTGATCCAGAATGACTACTTGGTCACTTGCAAGTAGTGACTGATAACACTAGGGGCAGGAAGACGTGGGGCTACATCACAGTGAAGCAGACAATCTCTCGGGGGCTCCCAAGAATTGCTGACTATCTATGCTTCTTAGGGGACAACCAGGGACTCCCGATATCCCACCGACACTTCTGGAGGAAGAGCCGGTTGCAGGGGACTTGATCCAAGCCTCCCACGAGCTGCAACGAGCAGGTTGAGCTTCAGGATCATCCTGAAGTTGAAGCATCGAGTTGCACAGTCATGACTAGACATGGCTGCCAAGCTGTGACTTCCCCCTAGAAGAGAGCCTTGAACCTCCCCGTAACATCAGCGAAGATCTGACTGACAAGTGAGTACTTGACTTTGCAACTTTTAAGCTTGAAAAACCTCCCAAAGCTTTGCCCCTCCAAAGTTCCCCCAAAAGTTAAGGAAACGAGGAGTGGAATTTTTCCCCACCTCTTTCGTCTCTCGAGTGGTGAAGAAAAGACTGGGTCATTAAGGCACATAAAAAAACCTTACCTGGGGCTAAAGACTACTGAATCTTGAAAGGAATTACTTCCACTGCAGCATTAGTGATTTAAGACTTGTGGTTCATTTTTAACAGAAAAAAAGGACATTTGCTTTATGAAAGTAAAACAGCTACGGAAACTGTGCTTGGCTAATGAGCAATTTCCACTAGAACTATAGACTATAAGATTGTGGAACTGGCAGATTTGATTTTAAACTGTTACAAGGAAATGTGATGACGTTTGTAACTACACTTCTAACCCTCTACCTTGGGGGGGTGCTGGTGAAGGTGGGCAGCAGTGGTGAGCACGCTGCCAGCAGAGAGGCTCCAAGCCACCCTCCCCTCCTGAAGGAGGATGAAGGTGGGTGGCAGCAGTGAGCACACTGCCGGTGGAGTGGTTCCAAGCCACCCTCCCCTCCTGGAGGCCTCTGAGCAGCCTCAGAAAGCAGAGTTGGGTGAAGGTGAGCATGCTGCCGACGGAGAGGCTCCAAGCCATCCTCCCCTCCCAGAGGCCTCCAAGCAGCCTCAGAAGGTGGGGGGTGGGCGAAGGCAGGGGCAGCGGTGAGCACGCTGCCAGCAGAGAGGCTCCACGCCACCCTCCCCTCCTCCGAGCAGCCTCAGAAGGCAGGGGGGTGGGCGAAGACGGGGTGGTGGTGAGCGTGCCGATGGCTAAAAGGGCTGATGGCACCCACCCCTCCCAGAGGCCTCCGAGCAGCCTTAGAAGGGGTGTGAAGATGGGCAGCAGCAGTGAGCACACCACCAGCAGAGAGGCCCCATGGCACCCTCCCCTCCCAGAGGCCCCCGTGTTGCTGTAGAAGCCAGGAGGGGGGGGCAGGCAAAGACAGGCTGGCAGCAGTCAGTGCACTGCTGGCAGAGAGGCCCCATAGCACCCACCCCTCCCAGAGGCCTCCCAGCGGCCTCAGAAGCCTGTTGGGGGGTCAGGCAAAGACACTCCATGCCACCCTGGCCTCCTGGAGGCCTCCCAGCAGCCTCAGGGATGGGGCAGGAGGGAGGTTAGGCGGGCCCCATCCTCTTGGCTCCTCTCTGAAGTGACAGGTGGAGTGTCCATCCTTGGGAGATGGCTCCATGCAGAGTGAGAGTGAGATGCTGGCCAGCATGTCTGTGGGTGGGAGTGACCCAAGGGTGGAAGGGAAGGCAGCCAATCGGTAGGACCCGGGGTGAGTGACAGATGAGCAGGCGAACTGATTTTGCCGTGCATCAAATCTTGCCACCCCAAATGACAATGATATATAAGGAGAAATTATATAGTTTGTAAAGGATGGTAAGATCAGATATTTTATTGTAGAATAAGAACATTTTTACTATAAATTGTGGATTTTTCTGGATATATGTTTGTAGAAAAGGAATATGATAGCAAAGAATGTTGCCAGACACTATGAACAAGCAGAAAAAGGAATTTTGTAAGCAAAACAATGTTATGTCTGAGACATCGACATGGATTTTTTAAAAAATGTATCACTCTATTTTCTTTTCTTTTTGAAAACCTAATAAAATATATAATTTAAAAAAGATGTAACACTAGGGGCGATTATGCACTTAGGCGTACATCAATAAGAACTTTTTTTAAGGGTGAAGGCAGAACGGAAGGCTCACACTCCCAGGTGGCTTGGGTTTACAACAGGGGAGTTCAGACAGAAATGTGAGGTGAAAGTGCAGGCATCCGTGAAGACTGGACTTTTCCCAGTGCTTTATAACTTTGATTCAAAGATGGGTCAGAACAGGGTGCCAGCAACTGGGGACTGCTCAGGTACACTTGGCAGTTGGCCCCACCCTCTCATATTGAGCCTCTTTGGCCATTGATTACCTTCTGTTTCATCTTATGTAGGACGTCTCTTCATCTCTCTCTTACCTGAGCTTAGAGCTGAAGCAAGTTAACCTTATTGAAGTTAATCTGCAATATGTTAAATGTACCTGCATGAATGTGTCATGTAAGATGTGCATATATTTTTATAAGTAAAATTTCTTTCTCTTGTTACCGTTGCAGTCAGATCATCTTTGTAATGCAGATAGAAACAACCAAATTTAGTCTGCAAACTGCAGAAGGGGCTGTATGGACTAAAACAGGCAGCATGTGCCTGGAATGAAAAATTACACACACTGCTTTAAAAAAAATTATTGGGTTTTAACATATTATAGGACAGGAAAATATAAGGGTAGGAAGGGTACAGGGTATGGGATAGGACATATAGGAGAATTCCATCAAATTTGTATAATAGCTGTTACAAGTTTTTGGTCTTCGTTCTTTGTTTCCAGTTCTATTTCTTTATAGAATTACTAAAGCTAATATCACTTAGTGAAATCATTAAAAACTTCTGGTACGTTTCCTGACAAGAATCAAATTCTATACAGTTTATATTATATTATATATAATCATTGTTCTTGGTCTTCGAAGTTTCTTTCCACGCACTCAGTCATAAAATAGTGCACAATTGTTTCTCACATTTTGTTTACTTCTGTCCTTCAACAGGTTTGACGGTATATCCATTTGCGGTTCCATGTCTTACTTGGGACACCGAGGTCGTCTCGCCTTGTACACCCGCCCCCCCTTTGAAATGAACTCACACGACCAGTTTCTTTGGGAAATTAGGTGGATAAATTTTGGCCACAACTTTTATTGGTTACAGCTGTAGAGCATTGGCACAGCATGGGTCCACCGGATCAGACCTATCGGCTGGCCCGTGTGCCAGCCGAGTCAACTGTTACCCAGCCAGCCGGCATGGGTAGAGAAGGCGGGAGGGCAGGTTATCGGAGTTCACGCGGATGCTTGCCCCTTTGTGAGCTCCCCTGCCCTCTGGCTGTGAGGGCAAGCACTGTTATTCCTTGAGCTAGCCAGCTCCGTTTAGCCCTCACGCCAAGACCCTTAAAGGGGTCCCCCGCTCCGGAATTGGCACGCAGGCCGAATTCCGCCAAACAGATCCGGCCCCATGCTGTTACCGCCACAAGAACAGGATGCCCCCATTAGTCCTGTTCCCGCCAACGCCCTTACAGCTGTAGCCAAGAAAGCAGGTAATGACGAACTCCGTGCAACCAGATATCCATACCCCAGGCCGATAGATGTACGCTATCCGCTCGGAACAGGGCCTCCATCTTGTGAGAGATGTCTGGGTGGTGAATCCAGATACCGCCTGCTGACTCGACTGCCCGGCCCAGCCTGCCGGACACCTTCCACCTCGCCACTTCCACTTTCTTGGGTTGAGTCGCACCTCGCCACGACCTCCGTTCCAACCAATCCGACCAGAAGATGACAGTGCCGGGCAGGATCTCGCGCACTAAGGCCAGGTCGGCCAGTACCTGGCGCTTGAGGGACACCGCGGGGCACTCCGTCAAATCATTTTTCCCAAGCTGCAGCAGCAGGGCGTCAGGAGGGTGGCGCCTCACCACAACACGCCCCAACCAGGGCAACAGGGACCTCCACTGCATGCCTCGCTGTGCCATCCACGTAATGCGCGCTGCACCTCCCAAGCCCAAGTCTTTGCCCCACCCTGATGAGGTCGTGTGGGGAGTGGTCGAGTGGGGAGGGGGAGCAACCTCCCTTTGGCTTTTAATGCCTCCCCCTCCCCGACCGCCCCACTGCCCTCCATTGGCTGAAAAAGGGGGGAGGCGCGTCTTTTCCCACCGCGCACCAGCCCCCCCCCCCTTTCTGGCCGGCCGGCCTCTCTGTCCCAGCCCGTCCCTGCAAATCGCGGGCCCGGCCTACTCGGGCCCTTTCTGCTTCTGCTGTTTCAAAAATGTTGTCAAAAGTTCATTTTCCATTGGTATCTCTGCTTTCTTCCAGTGCTTAGCATAAAGAATTCTTGCTGTCGTAACTATATGTATAATTAGATATTTAACTTTCTTATCTTTTACATCAGGCATAATATTAAACAGGAACATTTCAGGTTTAAATGGTAGTGGTAACAAACACATTTTCTGTAACATTTTATGAACCCTTCTCCAATATAACATCACCTTTTTACACTTCTACCAAACATGGAAATAACTTTCCACCTGTGTCTTACATTTCCAGCATTTATTAGACATTGCAGGATACACTCTGGCTAGTTTCTCTGGTGTTATATGCCACCTATAGAACATTTTATATAAATTCTCTTTAAAGGCAATCGATTTTCCCTTAACCAGGAAATGTGGAGGATTGTAAATGTTGCATAAAGATTCTGGGCATCCAAGGCAATTTTTTATTTTACATTTGCCCCAATAGTTATTGGGATTTCTGCTGAAGCTATTTTTTCTGATTCTCTCTCCACAAAAGATTTTTCTTTCATGTTATCCTAAAAACAGATACTGCACAAGCATTACATACAGATGATCCTAAACAGTATTTTCATAACATTTCAGTTGCTTCTGCTCAGGTTTTAAACACTGTTCTAGGGATTAGATAATTACGGTGGATTTATTTTGAACCATTTACTTATTATGTCTAAAAGATTTCTAAATGTGCATTTTCCACAGTGTGCTCAAAGAGGCAAATAACAAAATGAAGCTTTAAATAATGTATCTAAAACAATTGAGCATATATAATAATAAAATATTTCAAAACTGAACAAACTAAGAACAGCAGGAGCCATCAACAATGTTTTAAAATAACACCCACCTCAGTCAGCACAGAATAGGCTTCAAAACAACAGCACAAAAGTGGGGAGAGAACAAGTCAAGGGGATACAACAAATTCAGTTAATCACCTTGATGATTAAAATCATTTTCACCTGATGCCTAAAAGCCAGTAATGTAGGCCTGTGGTGCAGTGCAAGATAGCCCTTCTCTAAATCTCACTAAATCATTAGGATAAAACAGACTGTTGATGTCAAGCAAACTTTAGGATGTCCTGCTAGCAGGAAGGGTCCACAGTGTGTACACAGGGTGAGGGGAGCAATCCTGAAGAGATTGCTAAATCTGATAGCTCTGATCACCAGTTTAACTGTATCACCTGCAAAGAGGTCTCTCACACTTCTCCATTGACCTGGTCAAATGAGATGCATGCCAAATTCCTGCTGAAAATTAAGCCAATGGAGACCCTGTCATCAGATTTCAAGTTTCTATATGAAGAGCACCCCAAAACCATTTGCTCTATTCCTGACCAGCAAGAGTGTAGCATTGGCCCCCCCCAGAAATCTAATCGTTATACTAGAAATCAGATTTCTTAGATGTATAGGGTAGTACTAGCTAGTGTTTACATGTTATGCTTCTATTTTTTATTTTTATTTTTAATTTGAAGATTCAATTTTAGACTGCAGGTTCTCACAGACAGAACTGTACTTACTTCAAGCCATATCCTTTTTATACTACCTCTTTTCCCCAAAAATAAGTAAAATGTTTACTTAAAATAAGCATGCTATATTTTCCTTTTGTTCTAAGCTCAGGCACACATCCTGTGAGCCTCGTGGGCAAGGTAATTATACCAACAGAATGACGGTAAATTAATTCTGCCAAAGCCGCTATTCTTTGCTCTTTCATTTACTATGGGACCTGAGCTGGCAGATTCAGACACCTGACTGAATTACCTCTCTCCGTACCTAGTGTCAATTGATAAAACTTGTTTTTCTTACTTTGGAGTCTAATCCCAGTTCCTTCTGTGCCTTACCCTGGCCCAAGGGAATGGCAACTCCCTCAGGTCACCAGAGAGGAAGGATGCCACCACCCATGGCCCTCTCCTGCAAGAAACAAACTCTTCTCATTGGTTTTATAAAGATGTTGTGTCAAGGTGATGACTTTTTAGCCATGGGCTAGCTATTTACTAGTTCAATTTTGTCCTGCTATAACTGTGCATAATTGTTATGTACTACTTTTGTAGTGGTTTTTTGTGCTGGGACAGAACTGCAAAGTTCTTTAAAACCTATTCTTTGCTGGGCAGGTTTAGTCTGAAAAAAGAGAAATGTCAAGAATGGGAGTGAGGAAAGATGCCAGGGATAATAAGAAAAAAAATTGCAGCAAGGAGCTGAGAGGTAGTGATCTTTAAAAACAAAGGACCAGAACTTTGAAAGTGGTTTGGAGTATGACAGGAAGCTAATGTGGGATTTAAAGAAGGATAAAAGAGGTTCTTACAATAAGAAAGAAAGATTAGTTTAGCAGAAGCATTCTTAACTATAAATGTTGATGGAGCGGGAAGAACAAGACCAGTACAGAAAAGGAAATGACAGATTTGCAATGTTCGAAAACAAGAAATTGCAAGTAGATAAATAGGTACCACTTTGGTGGGAAGGTAACAGTGTTCCATGCGCCTTGGTGTTTAGTCATGCCAGCCACATGACCACGGAAACGTCTTCGGACAGCTCTGGCTCTTCGGCTTTGAAACGGAGGTGAGCACCGCAACCCTAGAGTCGGATTCAACTGGCTTTCGAGCAAGGGAACCTTTACCTTTTACCTAAGCAGTTACACCTGTTTAAGCCCACTGATTTCAATGGATTTAAAAGGGCGATTTAGGATGGCATTATCAATGACCTTTCAAAGCAGCTGTGGATGCAACAAGGAAAGGGAAGTCAGTGTTCATACCATATAAGCACTGCCATGCCCTGCCTGCAAAGAGGCCTTTGGGATCCTGCATGAGTATGAAATGATGTCATGTGCTTGTGGAAACTGTTGAAAGATGCCTTGACAGATAATACAACATTGACGTGGCTACGCCCCATGAACCTCTTTCCTCACTTATCACCATGGTAGGCAATAGCTAGATAAGCTTTCCTTCCTTCATGGTAAATATTTTTAGATGCCTTCAAAAGTGCATCAGGTGCCCCATTTGGGCCACATCCATCTAGAAATACAACTAAAATGAAAAGATGCATTTCATTCTGGCTAACTGAAAAGAAGATTTATGTCAGCAAATTTATGGCATTAGGCTGGAAAGCAAGCAACTTCTATCATGCCCTAGCAGTAACATCTCTCCCTGGAAAGTAAAGCTGTTTTCTATAGCCCACTAGGTTGAATCCAGACTATCAATTCTATCAGTTCTGCCTTTCTGCTGAAGACCCCCACCCCGGTTATTTCTCAGAGTTCCAATCACCCAGGAGCAGCAGTGTGGTGATCAGCGTGCTGCCATGGGAGGAGAGAAACAAGAACTTCCATTCTGCTGATACAAAATTTGGTTTGGATCCTACCCACTGTGCAAACAGGATATCCTTTGCTTGCTTTGCTAATAACTCTGCCCCTAAGGCATATGAACCTATGCAAATCTCACAAGCACTTAGGAGTCCATATCACTCCTTACATCAACATCATTTTGCATCCTCAACCACTTTTTAATTTAAAAACATAATACAGGGGTTTGGGGGAGGGGATATAAATTTCTTTTGTCCACTGCAGCTATATCAATGCCTGCACTAGCAAATGTTATCCCTATTTACATATTGCAATAAGCTATTTGCTTGAGGACACTCTAGCTCTGACTTTGATAGCCACACAGAGGCTTTTTGGGCCTAAATTGGAAGATGTTCTAATTCAGCAATTGTGCATTTGGCACCAGACACATAACTTTCACCTTTTGAGGCCTCACAGATGTCATGTGTCTTTAGATCTTGCTGCTTAACCTTCCTTTTCTTGGTCCAATATTCACTTACTGGTTATCTTATTGCAATATGTATTTTAAGTTATGTGTACCTCAATATTGTTTGACCTCTGAAGAAGGCCTCAATAGGGCAGAAACACATCAGGTTATGTGTACTGGCCCTTGTGTGTAGGCTTTACTTTTTTACGAGGCTTTCATTGGGCCCTTATGTATGTTTTTAACTGTCTTTCTAATAAATACGTGTATTTTTGTATATTATAAGTTTTAACTAGGTTTTTAATTCATTAGACTTTCTTTTCACCCTTTTGGTTCTTGATTCCAGTTTTTGGGTCAGGTTTGTTTTCCCCTCCTTGTGTTTTACTGTTTTCCTGTATACAAAGAAACAGCCTGGTTTAAACTGCATCCCGGGTCACAGTCTGGTAATCTACTGTAAAAAAAAATTAGAAGTTTTGACAGTCAGAACAACTAACTACAGTTTTACAGAGCTTTTACAGAACAACTAACTACAGTTTTAGGGTGTGTTGAAACAAACACAATATAGTCTTTCAGCAACACAATAATTTTGTGATTTTTACCAGGTCACTTTGAGGTAGATTAACTAACAAGGGGCATATTTCAATGAAATTCTCTGTTCATTCTGTGTTCAGCAAAATAAACTAGACCCACATTTAGTACTCTCAGAGTCCACTGATACTCAGCAGCTTGGGAGCCACCTGTGGCTCTTCTGGGCAGTTCCCCAATGTGAGGCCTGGCCTACCCCATGTTCTAGAAAAGTAAAAAAGACTATTGCCCTGTGGGCTTGAGGGAGGGGGCAGGTGGATCCCATCTTGAAACAGCTGCCACCACAAGGAGTGGAAAATGGGTAAACTGTGAGCTACAGGGATGCCAGTAATGGAAGTAGAAGGCCCATTCTCCCAACTCTTCTCTGCTGACTCTGCACTCTCATCCAAGCAAAAGAGATGCAGCAAATGTCATGCAACACACCTCCCAAGCAAAAGTTGCGTGTTTCAAGAAATTCTTCTCCAGGCAAATTATTTCTTCCGGAACCAAAGCTCACAATGCTACAATGGAAAAGTCAAGAAATTCTGAAGAAGGCTTCCCTGGAATGTTTGCTGCATCTCTTTTTTGAAAGCAAGACAGCAAGAGTGTACAACATTGAATCCTATCTGCATATTCATCTCTGTAGCTGTGGACATTCCTACAAGATTTATATTGTCATATTCATTTGTATATTTTTATGTCATTGTTATCAGTGCACTATAATCAATAGTTTGCACTAGGGTCTTTACTGTATATTATATGATTTAATGGAATAATGAAGTTATAGTAGCATATGAGAACTGTGTGTTTCATTTGAACACAGTGATTTTCCACATTTACCCTACCTAAAGACTGGCAACCCTAGGTTTGAATGGTTGACACACAGATCATACAATAGTCAGAGGGCTCTTTCGGTTGATGGTAATTGCAAATGTGGCTCTCTGTGATCTACAGAGTGGGTATCACTGCTGTAACTGAATAAGCAAACCACAGTAATCTTGAAGAAACCTATTCTATTATATGGTGACTAGCCTTTATCAAAGACAGGGGAAAACCCTGAAAAAACACAAACAAACAGGGGGAGAAATCAATATTCAGCTTCATCAGACAATGAGATGAGTAATTTAATACATATGCACACAAGAGAATTGTAGACAATTGACATAGAGGTGCCATTGCAAAGGGATGATAGAGCAAGCCTCAGCGTTAAAAACCTTGCAACAGTATTAGAGTGATCTACGAGCTTCCAAAACCAAAAGGCAAATTGTTAATTTGCTTCAGCATCTTTTCTTTTTCTTTGTTGGTCTCACTTAGGCTGTTGGTTAAAAAGTCACTTCACACTATCTAATCCAAGAACACAGTTGCATATGTCGTTGGATTCTCTGACTCAAAAATGCATTCGAAATTAAGTGGAAATTAAACCACAAGGCAATACAAGGGGACAAAAGAGTCCCCCCTCCATCCCTCCCTCTCTGTATCATGGCTGAAGATTCAGCAGTTTTTGCCCCTAGGAAAGAACAAGAATGACCATTTATGGGCATAGATCCCATGTGATACTGCTGCCATTTATTCTATAACTCCAGCTGAATGAAGATAAAAAGAAAAATCTTTTATCTAACCACCGGGGATTAGTTTTGCAGCATGCTACAGACTAGAGATGATTGCTAATGGGCAAAAGTTAAATACATTCGAACCTGAAATATAGTGAATTATTCAACTGGCAAATGTATCATAGCTTTAATTCTATCCCACTAACGAGACCATCTCAGGGGGGAAAAAGCAGAAAAGATTCCTTGGATTATTTGTTGTGAGGCATGTGCAGAACTTCTGCACCAGCAAGGGTCTCCCCATTCAGTTCAACTCCAGGTGAAGCTACTGAGATGGAATTCATATGCTGACGCATGGACGGGATACTATCAAACTTGGACCCAGTCATAACTAGAGGTGGCTGGCTCACTAACAAAAGTAATTGTTCTTCCTTACAGGTGAATGTATACTTTCAGATTCATCCTACTTTGCTAGGTCATCAACTTTAAGAGTGGTCCACATTCATGGTAACTGGATCATTTATTCTTTTGACTCAACCTTGCTTTAACTGGCAATGTGTATGTAACATAACATTCCTTTATCCTAAAAACAAGAACCTTCTGATCTAAATCTTTAATAATCTGCCTCCCCCCTGACACTGTTAATTAATACATCAAGTTTTATAAACTGTTCTTAACATATTGTGTCATACCATAGCCCTTTACTAACATTGCTTGATTCTCTCTAACCCTTTAAAGTGCCTCTTTCTTAATTATTTTATTTACTGTACTTTATTACACTTTTGTTTATCTTCACTGCAGGTGAGACTGGCTAATACCTCTCACTTTTCTCATCTGTTATCCAAGTAGTTTGATTCCATGTGAAAGAGAAGCACACCTGATTTATTATACTAGGCCTCTCTTTACTCACTTTGTTCTCCTTTCCTCCTCCCCTTCTGTAATTTTCTGAGTAATAATGAAGAAAATTATTTTCTTTATTTTCAGTTTTGCTGAAGAAGTGAGCTCTGACTAATGAAAGCTCACACTGAAGTTAGTCTTCAAGGTACCAGTGGACTTCTGTTTTGTTTTGCTACAATAGATTAACACAGCTAACACAGTGAAATTATATATATATATCTCCTTCCTTATATATAATTACATTTTGGTCATACCTTATATGGTCAAAATGCGCACCGGAATCAGTTGGCCGAGGGACCTGCCAGTCAGATAGGGGGTCCCTCGCCACTGGCTGCAATGGGTCCCTGCGTGGCTGCAGACCCGCCCACGCAGGCACCGTAGGGCCTCACACCCCCATTCTCACACCAGACGCCAGGAGGGATGGCTGCTCTGGCGACAGCCCACCCCACCCCACGACCCGGCCCTCTGCTCGCCGGCAGACTCGCCTGGAGAGAGGCGGCGGCCACTTCCTCTGCCGTGCGCCAGGATTCGCATCTGCCCTGCTACACCCATGCCTCAGGAGGAGCCGCGCCCGCTTCCTCCGCCATCCGGGCAGATTCGCCCTCCAGGCCGACGGGCCCGCCCTACTGTGGAACTCCAGACAAAAGATCTCTTTCCCCCCCCAAGCCCACTACTTTGGAAGGTGGGCTTTATGGCATTCTGTTCAGATGAGGCCGCTCCCCTCCCCAAATCCTGGCTTCCATAGACCCTACCAAGAAATCTCCAGGAAACTCCCTACCTGAAGCTGGCAA
Organism: Gekko gecko; assembly: GCA_029375565.1. Lineage (NCBI taxonomy): Eukaryota > Metazoa > Chordata > Lepidosauria > Squamata > Gekkonidae > Gekko > Gekko gecko. The sequence goes on from JAPDNY010000009.1 coordinate 128,112,590, forward strand.
CCCTAGTCAGGACTGGCCCCAATGAGTTCCTCACAAAGGCCTGCAAAGGGTTTCTTTCCTCTGTCTGAACCAAGCTTGTGGCAAAACAGGCTCCAGTTTACAACTCAGCTGTTCGCCTCCCACCCTCGTCCCGTGGGCATATCTCACTCCTTAAATTCACTACCACCACTCATTGAATTGTCACTACCTTTTTAGAGGGACAATGAGACCCCTCTGGCCAAATCTCCCTATTTGGAGATGGACTCCCCAATCTTTGGGGGATCCCTGGAAAGTTGGCAACCCAACAGTCTGGCCTTTCCTTGCTTCCCTGGGCTACCCCTTCCCTTTGGTATTGTGCAGAGCAAGGGAGACTATGTGGTCAGAGCACAACACAGATTATTAGTCCAAATAAAAGAATTTAACTATTTTCACAATTATGGAGCACACAAACACTAAATGAATAAGGCAATACTGTAGGAGTAAGCACACACCATGAACCATCAGGGCATAAATCAACAGGGGTTAAATGTAATCTTTTCCTACACACAGTACTCTCTATTTCTGGAGGTTGTGTTCTCAGGATAGGATCTCTCCTTGGACCAGCCTCTGGCTCTGCTTCAGCCTCTCTCTCTTGCCCAAGAGAGCAGGGAAACTTCCATTCATTCCCCAGTTCAGCCAACTGTGGAATGGCTGAATTTCTGCTGCCTCCCAGGGTTCCCCATGTCTCTGGCTTGTGACCTGGCTGGAGTTTATATTGATGCTGCCCTGCCCCTTGGGATGGTCCCTTTCCCCCTGCATTTTTTGGCCTTGGGGCAGCTGACAACTGTAGGCCAGCAGATGAGGAGGCACCATTCAACCCAGTGAATGATACCCTTGCAGGCCCCTCTCTGGAACTCCCACTCAATTAAGCCTTTTGGGGGAACATTTTAAACATAGAGACGGTATCCATCTCACAGACACAGGTAACTGCCATTTTGTTACACCTACCAGCAGCTACTGAGGGAAAAACTAGTCCCACACAGGAGGCAAGTGTCTTCATCAAGAGAGAATGCCATTTGCCAGAAATTCTGACATGGCACAGTGGCTGAAGGAGTGGGCTGGGAAGAGGAGCAAACCCAGCACCCGGCCAATGGCACACGAGTACTCTTGAGTGGCGGCTGGGCAGGACTCAGGCAATGCAGCCAGTGGCTAGGGACACCCTCTGAGTGACAGATCAGGGAGCCAAATGCTGGGGGAGCATGTGGAACATTCAGGAAAGAGTCACATGAAAACTCAATTATTAATATAGAGAGATAGTCTTTAAAGTGCAAGAAGACTGTCATTTTGGCCACAACAAACTAACACAACTATCCTTCTGCAATTTACCCTTTTTCTTGAGGGGAAAAATGGCTTTACAAGCATCACTTTAAAGGTAAGCACCTCATCCTGCTGCATTCCATCTAGTTCTCACTTTGGTCTCTGCAACTGTGCATACCTGCCAGTATGTGTAAGCAAGATCTTTGGCTCGTTTCCTGGGTACCATCAGTTTCTTCTTATCAGAGAGAAAGCAGATGTAGCCTGAGTTAAAGTTTCTGAGATAAAGCTTCACCCACTGCCTTTACATACAGGCCACTTCCACACTGTCATTTTTGACAGTCGTTTGTTTCTATTGGTTCAGGATCCCCCCCCCCAATGTGTTTTGCTCTCTCTAGTAGTCCCATAGGGAGCAAAATACATGTGGAAAGGGGGGGGAGCAATAGGGACAAACAAGTGATGAAAGTGACACTGCAGGCCACCGTGTGTGCAAGTAAAACCCTTTAAAAATTATTCTCAGTGTGAAAGCAACTATTGGGACAACCTTAAAAATCCAAGGAGAAGAAATAGACTTTGAAAGTTATTCCATTTGAAATACAGAAAAAGAGAAAACAATATAAAAATGTTACAATACTATTGCAAGAAAATTCAACTCCATACTGATGGCTTATGCCAAAAAAGACTGACTTTCAATTATAAAGGGAAAAAAGAAAAGATTGACTCTTTGGGTAAAGCTAAAACATTTCTGGAACACCAACAAACCCCAGAGAAACCAAAAGGAGAACTAAAGGACAATAATGCTATGGATATAAGCGAACAAGATGGGTCAAGCAGTGGCAGTTCCTCATCTGCATCAGTGTCTTTAGGCAATTTTATTGACTCTGATTCTGAATCCGAACTAGGAGTGGCTGCTCCTAGATCATTTAAGGTCAAACTTTCCTTCAAGAAGAAGAAGAAGCATAACCAGAAGAAGAAGTCAAAGTGAAGATCTGAGAATCTACTTTGTTTTTTATCTGATATAATGCACTATGATGTTATTTTAAATCGTATTTTGAGCCAGCGCTATTTTACCATACCTATTTTATAATCATATCTAATAGGGAATTCCTAATTTGAATGTAGACTTTTTAAGATCCTTGCCTACTCTGTATTTTAGATTATAGTGTAGTAGTTTTTAGATGTTAGGTTGTAGTGATAAAAGTAATAAAAAATTTCAAACAAAATTATTCTCAGTCATCAAGAGAAAGGCGGAGAAATGGCATCTGACTCTGTGGGAAAAAGAATGGATTTATAACACTGGACTAGCACTGGTTGGCATTGCCAGCATCACAGAGCCAACTATTACAATCTGTGGGGAATCTGTAACAGAGCCTTTCCATTTGGAAATTGATAAGAAGTACAAAAACCTTTTAAAAAATTTCATAAAACACTGGAGGATTCACATATCAATACTGTGTACTTCTCATTGCTGCTGCAAATGCAAAGGTACTTTTTCTTAGCAATGGAGTGTCCATTCAATTATTTTCTCCACATTTCCTTGCCTCAGACCCACCCCCCACATGGACACCATTCCTCCCCCTTCACCATATGCTTTTAAAAAAAAATACTGGTATGACAGATCCTGTCCACTTCCCTCCCTTCGAGGCAAGATTTTGCCTCTGTTTCTATTTCCTTTCACTAACTGAGCAGCCCTGGTAACATGTTTATTTTTCTTGAAGAACCCTTGTCTGTCCCATCATGTCGGTAAGGTATATTTTGGCTATTTGCTCAACCCAAGAACTTGAGGGAAGGAATAGGAATGCCTTTTAACTTAAACCCTTGAAAATGGCACTTGAGGTGCTTTTAACATTCAAAAATAACAAAAGGTTTTATTTTAACATCAGAGGGAGAGGTCAGGTGAAATCAGGGGTTGAAATTACTGAGGTAAAACTATTACAAGCACAGACTTTTGTTCTTATATATCAGGCTAATGAGAGCTTCTTAAATGATTTTAAATTAAATTAAATTATTCCCAGTTACTTAGATCCTCATGTTAAGAGGTTTTTGTTCCAGTGTTTTCCTAAACTCTCTAATACACTTTATTTGTATAATTGCTGACTCATTTTGGTGCCCAGAAGCCTGGTACCCTTTTCTCAGTACCCAACCCCCTTCTCTTTGGAACACCAGTACTCTTCTTGAGTGTTTGACTGACTTTTAAGGTCTCTAAAGAAAGTTTCTAATCACACCAGACCAGGGATCTCTGTTCCTCAGAGATAATTCTCCCTGTTTGACTGTTTATGGAATCTTCTTCTCTCTCTAGGGGTTTGATCAGATGACATGCTCACCACACTCTGATCATGCCTCTAATTTGATCCGTTCTTGTAGCGTCCCATAGAGGAATGTCCAGACATCCCCCGTTACCTTCCTCACTGCCCAGTCACCCTGCTGAGGACTGTCCAGACATTTGTTGTGCGCCAACCACAGAGTACGCTGTCTGCTGCTTAGTTGTTGTTGTTTTTTGCCTTGTCCACTGAGCATGCTCATAAATGCATACATGAATCACCAGGCAATCATCACCAAGAAATTCCATGAACTGCCACCATTTTAATGTTTTCCCTCCAAAGAAAACTGCCACGTGACGTGACCCGAGTTTCAGCGGAGAAACATGGCCCTGATAGGGAAGCCTGACTAGGGACCATTTTCAAAGCTGTCCCACCAACACAAACAATGTAAAGTGTGGATCCAGATGGTCAGCCATGTTGGTTTGAAGCAGTAGAACAAATCTAAAGTCCAAAGGCACCTTTAAGAGCAACAAAGGTTTATTCAAGGTATGAGCTTTCATGTGCAAGGCACACTTTTCCAAATACATTGGAATAGTTCTAAACTTATAGACAGGGACTTAACAGCAAATTAACATGTAACATGATGATGTTTAATTTACGCAAAGTGTAAAACTAAGTAATGAGCTAAGATTATAAGGTCAACAGTTGTAAAGCAATAAATATGTCAAAATAGCAGATAAATGTCTAAAGGTGTTTTTTCTAGTTGTGGGAAGTCACAGACTCTTAATTATCTCATCTCAGGCATGGAGTGCACTTAACAGCATATTTTAAACTGGATGTAATGTTGTCAGCAGACATCTCAATATTCCTTGCATTCAGTATTCTAATATACTATTCTGAAAAAGAAATACACTAAAATACAGAGGATTTATAGTCCTTCTTGTTGAGAATACATATGTGAGGACTGAATGAATTAGCATATGTAATAGGATAAAAATCCAATATCCCTGTTGAATCCTATGGAGGTTTTTTTTCCCAAGTGTTATAATAACTTGTAATTCGGCAATCTCCCTTTCCATTCCATTCCTTGTTATTTAGTTTTTCACTTTGCCTTCCAAATACTGATCCTGCTTAGCTTCCAAAATCTTATGAGATTGGGCTGTACCATACTATTCCACATTTTATTTATTTATTTATGAGATTTATACCCTGCCATACCCCACAAAGTACATCATCAAGAAACAGTACATCATCAAGAAACAGTAAAATAATTAAATAAAAACATTACATCATAAAACACAGGCTCCAACTAGATTAAAATTAAATTTAAATAACTTATTTAAATACCTATTAGCAGCATAGCCATTGATTTCAGTTCCAAAGTATGCTACGCTCATGCCAGGAAATAGCGGGACTTGATGGAATAGTCAGTCAGTCCTGGGACCAACTGATCTAAATAGGACCATGGAGCACATGAAGCAGGGGAGGCTGATATTATTTGACGTCCACCACCTCAACCAAAGGCTCCATTTTACAGCTCCATTTTACAAGCCCTGAGGAATTGTAACAAATCCACACAGCCCTGATCTCAACCAGGAACATGTTCCACCAGGCCAGGGTCAGGGCTGAAAAGGCCCTGGCAAGGTGAGGCAGACATCTTTCGGCTGGGGACTACCAAACGGTGCTGGCCTAAGGAGTATAAGGCTCTTTGGGGCACATGTGGGGAGAGACAGTCCCACAGGTATGCTGGTACCTGGACACACAGGGCCTTAAAGGTTAACACCATAACCTTAAACCTGACTTGGTACTCAACTGGCAACCAATGCAGCTGATGCAACAGTGGCTGAATGTGCAACCATATAGACATCCCAGTCAGCAGGCACACCACTGAATTCTGTATCAGCTGAAGTTTCCAGTTCAGATTTAAGGGTAGGCCCACATAAAGTGAATTGCAGTAGTCAAGCCTAGAAGTGACCATTGCATGGATCACTGTCACCAAGTTGCAGGAGGAGAGGTAGGGAACCAGTTACCTGACCAGATGAAGATGGTAAAAGGCTGACCTGGAAACATTAGTGACCTGGGCCTCCATAGAAAGGGGAGCATCCAGGGTTACTCCTAACCTCCTCACCATTCACACTGGCATCAATGGTGCCCCATCAAGGGCTGGGCTTCGAATTCCTGAACCCATCCCCCCACAACTCAGGTACAGGACCTCTGTCTTAGCTGGGTTAAATTTCAGCTGGCTCTGTTGTAACCAAACAGCCCATAAACAGATCAGCAGTTCATTTAAAAGCTAAATATGAAAAATAAACAGTTAGCAGTTTCGTCTACAGTCTTAAAATACATCATGCATTGTATTAATGTGAATTTAGGAAGGTTACAGAGGACATGACTGAATGCTTTTCACATTAATATTCCTTAATGTTCTAGACTGGGTAAAGCCTTTAACACCTCTAATATCTCCTCTGACAATCCAAGAGATAATATGGAACACACCAGACAATCGTCCTCTTAGAGTGAAAACGCATATGTTTTTAATGGCTGTTCTTAAAAACTGGGACTCCTGCCGGCCATTACTTTTACCGAAATACTCCAGATTTACTTCCTTTTTATCTCAATCCTGGTTCCTCCCTGGATGTGACACTGAAATAAAGGAAAACTTGAAACAAGCAAAAATGACATGCTTTAATGACATCTTATCTAAAGATGGTCCATTCCCTAAATTGCTATTAGATCAAATGCTAAAGAGATCCATCCCATGGTTCTTCTACCTTCAACTAAGTCATATGATCCAACATCTGGGCCTCACTCACCTCTTAAGGTGTCCATTGACCCCATTTGAGAAACTCATCGATCCAAAAAATAAATCATCCAAAGGCTTAATTTCCACAACGTATGAAATCCTGATCCACCAAAAAGATGACCTACCAATGAAGCATCAATTGCAATGGCAGCAAGACTGCGGCAAAACCATTACACCTCAACAATGGTCACTAATCTGGAAATCGAAATTGATGACCTCATCTATTATCTCTACAAAGCTGCAGACACATAGAATCGTTACGCGCTGGTACCTAACGCCAGAACGACTCTCCAAAATGACATCAACACACTCACCCTACTGCTGGAAAAAATGCGGAGAAATCGGTTCTTTTGCTCACTGTTGGTGGCAGTGTGTCCATATCCAACAGTTCTGGCAAGATGTTCTGACGCAAATCAAGCTAATCACAGGGTATGATACACCTTTTGACCCGACTTTACTGTTTCTTGACTTATGGGACTCAAAAAGAATACCTCCCATTCAGCGTGATCTAATCACTAGTCTTATTGTGACCGCTAAAACAGCAATTGCATCCCGATGGAAAGCTGATAAAGCCCCAACACGATCATGTTGGCTAAACAAAGTGTGGGATCACCTGATCTTAGAAAAAATAACAGACCACCTTCGCCACTCAGAATCATATCCTAGACAGTCCAATTTTGCAGAGAAATGGCTGCCCTTCATGGAGTACATCTTTGCCTCAGATCTTCAACCACACAATTACATATATATGAACATTTTGCAACAATAACTGACCCATTACCAATACACTGAAATTGCCTAAATATAATATGACACACCACAGTTCTGTCTGAGTAAGAGAAACACATGACTATTGTAATCTTAATTCTTTTATTATAATAGTACTCTACACAATTGTTAATATGCTCACTGTTATCGTTAGCTTGATTTTATGCATTTTCACTATTTTCTATTTGCTATACGTAACCTTGTATGTACTGTTTTCTTTAAGTCTGTTTATTGTTGAAATATAATAAAAAAAATATTAAAAAAAAATATTCCTTAATGTTAGTGGTAAGTGGGTATTGTTATATTTTTATCACTATTGTATTTATGCTTACTTATTCCTGTTGCTTTTTTATTTTAGTATTCTTTTACTGAAATTCTGTCGGTTCTGCAAAGTTAAAAGACTATCCATAAAACCTGCTTGGAAATTATCAATAAAATTGATACTTTCGATCATAAAATCAACAGCAATAAAACAGCAAATAAAAATCAGATCTAAGCATGAGTAAAGGAATCAACAGAAGGTCATGGAGAATTAAATTTTTCTTGTTTAGTGGTTAAAGCTCAACTTGGTTGGTACTTGGAGAATTGATGGAAGTGATCCAAAATCAAGGCATGACAGCACAAAAAGCTCTGTCTCTAGTAGACACCAAATTTATTTTTGAAAGTGGAAGTGTAGCCCATGCAGTTTTGTAGCTGTTAACAGCATACAGGGATCAGGCATGCCTGCTTTTGCCAATAGGTGGTGTGGCAATTAACTCCCTTTCCCCCCTCCTATACTTAGTTAATGAGCATGCTCAGTGCTTGTAGCCTTCCCTAAAGGAGGCTGGGTATTCCCAGCAGCCAGCAGTTCAGCCTGGCCCAGGAAGAGGCAACATCATCAGAAGGGTGGGGAGAGGCCTGTATAGACTTTGCTGTGTTAAGGCCTGCCTTGAATTATTGCAGGTAAATCCTGGATTCAACTGAGAAGAGCTGCAGCCTCCCAAGTGCAGCCTGGAAACCTCATATGCTATTCCAGTATCTGTAAGCTTACAATATAAGGACCTACAATATATCTATGTGCTTAGTATTTTCTTGTTCTGTGCATCCTTGTGGGTGCTGAAGATATCTGTAACCAGTAATATCCTAAAGATTCATTGCTATGAAGTAATAGCAACCAACCAGGAATGAATGAGGATTTATATGAAAACCTCCATTCTTTGTTTATATAAAGAGTTTATTTAAATGTTAAAGTGCATTGGTTATATTGCCTCTCTTATGTCTGTTTTTAAGTATATGTGTAGTTGCAGCAGTTACACATTCTTAATAATCATAGGTGGGAGTTCCGCTGTCAAAACTAACTGAACCTGCCCACTCTCCCTGCAGATATTAGGACCTTAGTGGTTATAGAAGCAGACAAACAAGGTCACTAAACCTAACCTTAACCAACTAGCAAGCTCCTGGGAAAGCAAGACATCCCTTAAATAACCCACTCCCAGGTGTCTTAGGATACAGATATCACTGCTATTCCAATTTAAAATTTAGCTGGTGCCATGGTATGCTACACAAGATTTAATTGTTTGTCATGGAGGACATTTAAAAGGCTGATCATTTTGGCCAGCAGAATTTACAAATTGCCAATGGTTGTGCTACTCACTTGAAGAATAAAAAGAAAACATTTCATTCCTCTTAAGAGACTTATCAGAAAGTAAAATGCTAAAGAATAAAACAAGAACAAATTAAATGGTATTTGGAACCCCAAGGGGAAAAGTAATTCAGTTTGCATTGCTTGAGATTTTAATTGCTGGCAAATTATATTCTGGAATACATTCAAGAGATGAAATGGTTTCTGCTCTGCTTTATAAATCATTTTTATGTTTTGAAGGCATGCAGCCAACTGGTTATAATGACATATTGAACTCCAAGTCCCACATGATCTATACTGATTATACATTCATCATATTGGATAGTGGATTTCCAAGGATGTGTGATACTTTTTAAAAAAGAAAAGATAAGAAACCATTTGACCCATAAAGAGTATGAATGCATGTATAGCTGCCTTGAAGTAATTATTCAGTAGATGATCGCCCACCCAGTGCTCTGTTCGTCCGCAAACGCCTACCTCTTCCTTCCTCCATTTCTACCGCCATCTGTCTGCCTCTGCTTTCCCACCACCACGGGAGATGAAGAATGGAACAATTCTTGCCCTCTGAAGCTAGAAGAGCATTGTGTGCTGTCATATGAAGGTGCAAAAAACCCCAATACTCTATAAACAACTGCATAAACACCTCATAGGAGCACAAATAATTAAATAAAGTCATGGATTAGAAATACAATTTTTTACCATTTATTCCCCAGTATTTCTTATGTGGATTATAACTAAAAATCAGCATCCTTTATTTTAACAAAATTCTCATATTTACTAGGGCAGTATCATAGTTCTTCTAGAAAGATTCATTTTCTTTTTATCACTTCATGTTGTTGCAGAGAACTTAAGGTGACCTTGGTGGCCGCTATATACAGGAATTGCTCATATCTGCATCCTATATTTCTGGTAAATAAATTGCTTTATCCTTAAGCCTTAAAACTACATGGCATGGAGTTTTCATCTATTGAACTTCTCTGTGTTTTCTAAGTTGTAATCACATTTTTAAAAGTAGAATGCTGTTAAACATGAAATATTAGATTGTCCTGAAATATGCAGTCCACTGGAAATCTTTTCCCTTTCCTCCCCCTACCTCAGCTATGGTAACGCTTGTTATCATGATCTGTTTAGCAAGGAGGACAGGAACTTAAAGAACGGTACAATACCTGTTGTAATTGTACCATTTCAAAATAAAATGGAGAGGGTTACATGTTTGATTGTTTCCCGATGCCGAAACCCCCTGCACATAGAAAGCAATCTTTTCAAGGTAAAGGCTACACCAGAACCCTTTTCCCTAATGTGAAGGTTTTTCATGGGCAAGGATGTAAGAGAGTATTTTTAATTCAGTCACTTGTCTCCCCCTCCATCTACATTGTGGGAAGTGTCCCGCATACCTTTTTTTTTAACCATAAACCCATCAGAACAATCAGTTTCTGGCTGAGACAATCAAGTGGGTTTTTAGAAAGTGAAATATTTATTTTCATAAATGCTTTGAATATGCTCTTTTCCTACTCACTCATTGCAGCTCAGCTTGCAGGGGAGAAGCTCTAATATCACCTTCTCTGGAGCAACAAGTATTGAGATCCATTTTAGATCTCAGGCAGGGATTTACTTGGGGAAATCAGAACTATGTTTTGGGTACCTATAGCTGATAAAACAGGCAATAGGAAGGCGAAAGTCTTGTGTGCAGCATGAGCACAGCAAGTTTGCCCTGGTGCTGCATTGCATAAATGTCTTCACAACAAGCTACTTTTTCCTGGGCCATGGTTTGTTCATGTAAGGGTTTTCAAGTGGGCTAGGCAGCCACTGGCATACTCCAAGTATGTTATTTCAATTCCTTATTTTAATAAAGACATTTTAATGAGTTTGCCTAACAGTGGAAAGAAGTCATGTTGCAGGTTATCAATGGCTCTCACGGGTGATGTTTTATTATACTATGGCCCCGTCCACACGGAGCATTTGCCCCGCTGAAGTCACGGGAGCCCTGCGGACTTTCCGTGCGCGTTCATACAAGCACATCTGGGAGGCGTAGGGCTCCCATGGCCAACCCGCGGCTTCCCTCCGAAAACGCGGGGTAAAAAACTAGTAGGTCCGAGGTACTAGTTTCTGGAAACCCCGGGGCAAAGGCTGGCGTCTGATCACGGGAGCGCCGGTATCCCGCGGCTTCCGACGCCCGCCCATGTCCCCGGGGTTTCTGGATGTTGTAAGTTTCCCTGGGATGCGCACCAACGCTGGATAGTGCATGCGCACACACAAGTCACCGACAGCGGCCCGCCCCCCCCAACGGCGCATGCGCACTTCACACTTGCGTGGTCTGCTGTGCTGCTGTTTTGCCGCGCTGCAGCAGCGCGGTGTGATCGCAGCGCAGAGCTGGCGCGTGGAAACCCGGTGGCCTGTGAGATCGGGCTACCGCGCCTTATTTAGCTCCGGGGCAAAATGCCACGCCTCCCCGTGTGACCGGGGCCTATATTCTCTATTGAGACCCAGTGTGGCATAATGGTTAAAGTATTGTACTAGGATCTGGGAGACCCAAGTTTGAATCCCCACTCTGCCATGAAGGCTTGTTGGATGACCATGGGTCATTCACATGCTTTCAGCCTAACCTACATTACAGGGTGGTTGTAAGGATAAAATGGAGGAAAGAAGAATGATAAGGTGCTTTGGGTTCCTGCTGGGGAGAAAGGTTGAGTATAAATGATGTAAGTAAATAAGTAATTAATTACAACCAAACAATTCAATCTCTGGGCACAGTTTAGTGCTCTGTATCTAAATATAAGTGACTGTGCAGGAAGGCATGGGGGGGCACTGTTTACTGGTTTGGCTCTGAAGGAATGCAATGGGACCAACTGTTACCACAGCTATGTGAAAGGTAAGATAGGAATAGCTTTCCTAATTTTTCTAATTTCCAATTCTCTATGCAATATAACGCTCACATAGATCGCTGCCTTGACACAGTGAGGGGGCTTGTGTGGTTCGATGAGGCTGCGGGCTATGCCATGGAGGGCCATCCAGGATGGACAGGCCACAGTGGAGAACTCAGACAAAATGCAATCCACTGGAGAAGGAAATGGCAACCCACTCCAGTATCTTTGCCAAGAAAACTCCATGGACAGTAACAAAAGGCTAAAAGATACGATGCTGGAAGCTGAGCCCCTCAGGTCAGAAGGTGTCCAATATGCTACTGGGGAAGAGCAGACAGCAAGTATGGGATTGAATGGGATTGAGCAGGTTGAGAAAGAAGTACTTTTCTCCCTTTCTCACAATACAAGAACTCGTGGGCACTCTATGAAATTGCTGAGCAGTCGGGTTAAAACAGATAAAAGGAAATACTTCTTCACCCAAAGAGTGATTAACATATGGAATTCACTGCCACAGGAGGTCGTGGCAGCTGCAAGCATGGACAGTTTCAAGAGGAAATTAGATAAACATATGGAGCAGAAGTCCACCAGTGGCTATTAGCCACAGGGTATGGATGGGAACTCTCAGTCTGGGGCAGGTGATGCACTCTATTCTTGGTGCTGGAGGGGGCAGCAGTGGGAGGGCTTCTGGTGCCCTGGCCCCACTTCTGGACCTCCGGATGGCACCTGGTATATTTTGGCCGCTGTGTGACAGAGTGTTGGACTAGATGGGCCATTGGCCTGATTCAACATTGGCTTCTCTTATGTTCTTATGTTCTTAAGTACAAGTAACCCCAGAAAAAATGAATGAAGCGGCTGGGCCAAAGCCAAAAAGACGTTCAGCTGAGGATGTGTCTGATGGTGAAAGGAAAGTCCCATGCTACAAAGAACAATACTGCACAGGAACCTGGAATGTAAAAATCTATGAATCAAGGTAAGTTGGATGAGGTAAAAAATGAGATGATCTTGGGAATCAGTGAACTAAAGTGGATGGGAATGGGCGAATTTAACAGAAGACCCTTATATCTACTACTGTGGCCAAGAATCTTGTAGAAAAAATGGTGTGGCCTTTATAGGCAACAAGAAAGTGAAAAAGGCAGTAATGGGATACAATCTCAAAAATGACAGAATGATCTCGATCTGGATCCAAGGCAAACCATTCAACATCACAGTAATCCAGGTCTATGCCCCAACCACTGATGCAGAGGAGGCTGAAGTGGGCTGGTTCTATGAAGACCTATAACACCTCCTAGAATTAACACCAAAAAAAGATGTCCTTATCATAGGAGACTGGAATGCTAAAGTAGGAAGTCAAAAGGTAACCGGAATAACGGATAAATTTGGCCTTGGAGAACAAAATGAAGCTGGGCAAAGGCTAACAGAGTTTTGTCATGAGAACACACTGGTCATAGCAAACACCCTCTTCCAACAACATAAGAGGCGACTCTACACATGGACATCACCTGATAGGCAACACCGAAATCAGATTGATTATATCATTTGCAGTCAAAGATGGAGAAGCTCTATACAGTCAGTAAAAACAAGACCTGGAGCTAACTGTGGCTCAGATCATGAGCTACTCATTGCAAAATTCAGGCTTAAACTGAAGAAAGTTGAGAAAACCACGAGGCCATTCAGGTTTGACCTAGACCACATCCCTTATGAATATACAGTGGAGGTGAAGAATAGATTTAAGGGACTAGATTTGATAGACTGAGTGCCTGAAGAGCTATGGGAGGAGGTTCATGACATTGTACAGGAGGCAGCAATCACCACCATTCCAAAGAAAAAGAAATGCAAGAAAGTGAAGTGGCTGTCATTCAAATAGCAGAGGAAAGAAGGAAAGTGAATTGCAAAGGTGAAAAGGAAAGATTTACCAAACGGAATGCAGATTTCCAGAGAATAGCAAGGAGAAATAAAGAGGCCTTCTTGAATGAACAATGCAAAGTAATAGAGGAAAACAATAGAATTGGAAGGACTAGAGATCAAGAAAAGTGGAGAAATCAAGGGAACATATCATGCAAAGCTGGTCATGCATGATAAAGGACAAAAACAGTAGAGACCTAACAGAAGCAGAAGAGATTAGGAAGAGATGGCAAGAATACACAGAACTATACAAGAAGGATCTCAATGTCCTTGACAATCACATGGGTGTGATCATTGACCTCAAGCCAGACATCCTGGAATTCAAAGTCAAATGGGCCTTAGAAAGCATTACTAACAACAAAGCTAGTGGAGATGATGGTATCCCAGCTAAGCTATTCAAAGTCCTAAAATATGATGCTGTTAAAGCGCTGCACTCAATATGCCAGCAAATCTGGAAATCGCAACAGTGGCCACAGGATTGGAAAAGGTCAGTTTACATTCCAATCCCAAAGAAGGGCAATGCAAAGGAATGTTCAAACTATCACACAACTGCACTCATTTCACATACTAGCACGGTTATGCTCAAGATCCTACAAACTAAGCTTCAGCACTATGTGGATAGAGAACTGCCAGAAGTACAAGCTGGATTTTGAAGAGGTAGAGGAACTAGAGAACAAATTAATAATAATAATAATACCTTTTGATTTATTTAATTGCCCAATCCGGCAGAGCTGCTGGCCCTGAGCGATAATTACAGTTACTCATGTAGACAGTGGACTAACAATCATTCATAGGAGATGAGGGAGGACACAACATATAAATCTTTTTGCAGCCGGCGGGACATGTTCAGCTGAGGATCAGACATATTCCAGAGACATTTCAGAGGCGTTCGGAGGTGTTCAGATGGCTCGGCTGGATGACGTCAGTTGTTCTTCCAGGACTTCTTCAAGTCGTGGTGCCGCACTGCCACCACCTGGCCGGATCGACCCATCACAGGCTTTCGACGCCGCAGATTTCTCTCTTAAGCTTTCGAGCTCATGAGCTGGACATTCCAATTTGCTGGCTAACACCTCCCCACCGGGGGGGGGGTTAGTGTGCCCACCCTCTCTAAGGAGTGGTACCAATTTTATCTACTTGCCGAAGCTTTCGAACCGCTGAGTGGACGGCAAGCTAGGGACAGGGCTGGTAGCTCACACCAGCACAGGGCTAGAACTGACAGACGTTCTGTTCAGTTCAGATGTTACTGTAGCCAGAGGATAAATCCTCTGTGCCACCGCTCCCCTGTAACAGCCAACATTCGCTGGATTATGGAGAAAGCAAGGGAGTACCAGAAAAAACATCTACTTCGGCTTCCTTGACTACGCTAAAGCCTTTGATTGTGTAGATCAGAACGAACTGTGGCAAGTTCTTAAAGAGATGGGAGTACAAGACTAGCTCACATGTCTCCTGAGAAACCTGTATAACGGTCAAGAAGTGATAGAGCCAGATATGGAACAACTGATTGGTTTAGCATAGGAAAAGGAGTATGACAAGGATGTATATTGTCACTCTACTTATTTAATTTATATGCAGAGTACATCATACAAAATGCTGGCCTGAATGAATCACAAGCTGGAATTAAGATTGCTGGGAAAAACATCAACAACCTCAGACATGTAGATGACACCACTCTAATGGCAAAAAGTGAAGATGACCTAAAGAGCTTCTTGCTAAGAGTGAAAAAGGAGAGCGCAAAAGTTGGCTTGAAACATCAAAAAAAAACTAAGATCATGGCATCCGGCCCCATCACTCCTTGGCAAATAGAAGGAGAAGTCATGGAAGCAATTACATAATTCACATTCCTGGGATGGAAGATTACTGCAGATGGTGACTGCAGCCATGAAATTAAGACACCTGCTCCTTGGGAGGAAAGCTATGGGAAACTTAGCATAATAAAAAGTAGAGACATCACCCTGCCAACCAAAGTCCATATGGTCAAAGTCATGGTATTCCCAGTAGTAATGTATGGACTATAAGGAAGGCCGAAGAATAGATGCTTTCGAATTATGGTGTTGGAGAAGACTCTTGAGAGTAAGATCAAATCAGTTAATCCTAAAAGAAATCAACTTTGACTGTTCCCTGGAAGGCCAGATACTGAAGCTGAAGCTCAAATACTTTGACCACCAAATGAGAAAGGAGCACTCACTGGAGAAGACCCTGATGCTGAGAATGACTGATGGTAAAAGAAGAAGGGGACGGCAAAGGATGAGATGGTTAGACAATGTTATTAATGCAACAAATGTGAAATTGAGCAAACTTTGGAGGGTGGTGGAAGACAAAAGGACCTTGCATGATGTGGGTCATGGGGTCATGAAGAGTCAGACTCGACTGTGTTACTGAACAACATGCAATATAAGGTTTGAGAACACACAGTTCAATAAACTTTTGAAAGCAAGTCACATTACAATTATGTTCACAGTAAGCACTGTACAAATAAATGTAATTGTGGTTAGGACTGCAGCTTTAAAAAGTTTATTTGATTTCATGTCCTATACTCCCCCCCCACCAAGAGTCTGCATTCATGTTAGCTCATGTCTGTATACATGGCTAGGGTTTCCCAGCCTTTAGGTGGGGCCTGGAGATTGCCTGGAATCGCAACTGATCTCCAGACTACTCTGAGATCAGTTTCCCTGGAAAAAAATGGCTGCTTTGGTAGATACTATGTCATTATACCCTTGTTTATTTATTTATTTTATTTATTTATTTTGGGATTTATACCCCGCCCTATCCAGTAGTTGAGGCCCCCCACAAACCCCACCATCTCCAAATTCCACCTCCAAATCTCCAGGAATTTCCCAATCCAGCGTTGGCAATCCTACATACATGACTTCAGAAAATAATACATCTCTATTATTCCAGTGCTTCATGGAACAAACTAAAAGAAAAATACAACTAATTCTTTGCACATTATGCAATTACTCTGTATAGTGTTCTAAAATGCTCTTCTATTTCAGAGCAACTATCTAAGCTGCTACTTTGCTTCTCACTTTTGGAGAAGCAAAGAAGCAGCTTCACTTAACTGATGAAAGAATCCAAAAGAACTGCTTATGGGCTTTTTAGATTAATGAGGTTTGATACAAAGAATCTACAAGAAGCTCATATATGAGGAGCTAAACACATGGAATAAATCTTTTGTTGATTGTATTAAGATTTTTCTTTAGTTATCATGTAAATTCATTCAAGGAGAATTAGGTTCCCTTTTACTACATAATATTATATTTTATTCAAATTAGGATTTGAGTTTTCTTTTCCTCTGTCAAAAGAATGCTTATCATAAACTTAGAATGAGCATTAAAAAGAGAATCTATTTGTTATTTGACAATAATGTGGCATTAATGGGGATAATGTAAAGAATAATGGAATTAAGAACAGCTCAAACAACACCCCATTACATCAGACTAACTCTACTATTTCAGTAGTAATCTCTTCCACAAGCATACCGAAATGCTTATGAAGTCAAAGCAAGAAATAGTTGCCAGGGAAACCAATCAGTTGAAGATACCTTGTATGAAAAACACAAATGGGAAAAAAATGTGACCTGGTTACACTTAGGCATTTCGTGAGCTCACTATAAGCATAACTACTGTTTTTTGGCCTTTTAGTTTATTTATTTCATTAGATTTTTACCCTGCCCTCCCAGCAGGGTTAAGCTGTTTAATAAACGGAGGCTTACTATCCTAAACTGGTCTATTCAGAATACTACTCAGGTCAACAGAATGAGGCTTAAACCCAGGAAAGTGTTCTGAGGATGGCACACTTAATGGTAATATCCAGACTGACATGATTGACATGAGGTGCTTTTGAAGACCCTCTAGGAACTTCAGCCTGCCCAGGATTTGAGAAGTCTGCAAGTAATCCATGCAACGGTCACCTTCAGACTGGACTACTGTAACTTGGTCTGTGCTGGCATACCCTTGAGGCTGATTCAGAAACTCCAGCTGATCCAGAATGCAGTGGTGCGTGTCCTGGAGGGAATGCCACGGACAGCATGCAGCGCCAGCTACACTGGCTCCCAGTGGAATATCAAGTCAGGTTCAAGGTTTTAGTATTTTAAGGCCTTGAGAGGTCAGAGATCCTTCAGAATCACCTTCTCTACTATGTCCTCCAAAGAGCATTATGCTCTGCAGAGAACAATCTACTGGAGTTCCCCAGCCCAAAATACGTCCGGCTGTCCTCAGTCAGGGCCAGGGCCTTTTCAGCACTGCCCCCCACATGGTAGAACTCTCTGCCAAATAACACCCGTGGCCTGGGGGACCTAATGCAGTTCTGCAGGGCATGCAAGGCAGAGATGTTTTTCCAGGCTGAGGACAGTAATGAGTACCATCCTTCTGGTACTCCTTCCCACCTTCTTCTTGCTTCTTCTCTACCTCCCTAGTGAGGCAGTGATACAATTTGAAATGTTGAAGTTTTTACGCCCTCTGGGAATGTTTTAATTATGTATTATGTAGATTACTTTATTATTAATGTTTTATCGTTCTTGTTCACTGCCCTGAGCCTTGTATACTTAGGGGAAGGTGGTATACAAATTTAAATTATAAATAAAGAAATACATAAAGTGTTGGTGTACTTTATGAGTTTTCATTATCTGGCATCCACTTGACTTTTTTGACTGTTGCACCTAAACATTATGGAACATCAACAGAAACTCTTATTTTGGAATGTTTTGGTATGCAATAAATTATTGATTGATTGCTCTGTTGATTGGTATCAATTGGTATGCAGTAAGTTATGGATTGCTCTGATTTTTTTCTGCTAATTTTATTGCTTCTTAACTGATGTTCCTTTCCTCTAATATATGGCCCCATTCACACGGAGCATTTGCCCTGCTGAAGGCAAAGGAGCCCCGTGGACTTTCCGTGCGTGATCATATGAGCACATCTGGGAGGCGTAGCACTCCCGTGGCAAACCCGTGGCTTCCCTCCGAAAACGCAGAGTAAAAAACTACTAGGGTCAAAGTACTAGTTTCCGGAAACCCCGGGACAAAGCCTGGCGTCTGATCGCGGGAGCGCCAGTATACCACGGCTTCCGACGCCGGCCCATGTCCCGGGGTTTCCGGATGTTGTAAGTTTCCATGGGATGTGCACCAACACTGAATGCATGTGCATATGCAAGACACCAGCAGCGGCCAGCCCCCCCCCCCCACGGCACATGCGCACTTCACAACAGCATGGCTTGCATGGTCTGCTGCGCTGCTTTTTTGCAGCAGCATGGTGTGATCAGCACTTGGAGCTGGAGCGTGGCAACCTGGTGGCCCGTGTGATCAGGCTACCACACCTTATTTTGCTCTGGGGTGAACTGCCACACCTCCCCCCCACGTTTTCTGGCCCGTATGACCGGGGCCTATGTTGGAGTTTCTTTCTTTGTTTTTACTGCTGTTCTGTAGTATGCATTGTAGTTTTACTGTTTCTGTATTGCATTTTTAATACTTTTAACATTTTTATTTTAGGACTGTAAGCCAGCTTGGGTGTTTTATACAGAAAGGCAGGGTACATAAATAAGTAAAATTAATTTTAAATAACATGTATCTATTTTTTATTACAAGTAGCCATTTCTTTATAGTCTCCCAAACAACACATCAGTAACCTCCATATCTTTTCATATCAACTGTTGATTGAAGAACAAACTGCAACAGCAAACCAGAAAAACATAAGGTATTTATGCTACAGCTGTGGTTGTCAGAATGATATATATATATATATATATATATTGACAGGAACTTTTTTTTGGTGGGGGGGGCAGACAGAAAAAGACATTTCAAGTATTCTGAATGTCACCACTGCAAATGCATCATGATCTATCAGTTTTATTTCAGGCTGTACATTCTACACTCTTCAGTGCTTTTCTAAACAAACAAGCAAAAAAAATTCAATACAAGTGTATCATGCCCCTTTGAAATCAGTGTTTTGCCCTATGTGTTCATTTTTTAATAAATGACAGTCTAAAATGTAAAGAGTAACTCTCTACATGTTTTCTTAGAAAACTGCAATTTATTTAATCAGATTGTCTACAGGCAACTTCCATAACATCCATAGTCAACAACTATAACAAATAGCTCTAGAGTTCCAAGCTGAAGTAAAAAATCTTTTTCAGTGGATTCAAGATGTCTTTGGAAAGCTCAGTTTACTTTAGTATTTCCTACTGTATGTTTTAAGGAGGGAAGGCAGCATGGTACAGCCTGATACTACTGTAGCTCAGACACTAAGCATAGTCAATACTTGGATGGGAGACCACTGAGGAAGGCTCTGCAGAAGAAGGCAGTGGCAAACCACCCCGCTTCTCACTTGCTTTCAAAGCCCCTCCCTGGGGTCACCATAAATCAGCTGCAACTTGATGGAACTGTACACACACTCTTGCAATATTCTCCCACATCTTGGCATGGGGGCTGATATAACTTTTCTGCTTCCAAAATTAATAAAACAGTATGTGAATCTTATTGTTTGGTGGGCCACATGGGGCCTACCTAGCTCACAGGGAAGAAACAAGGATTTAAATGCATTGGAAAGTTAACAATGCAGTCTAATGGAGAATTCATAAAAATGGAGAATTAATTGGCTGAGATCAGTTTAACTCTGCATACAGGTGTCCCATAAAGCTCCTGCTTCCCGTAGGCTCTTTTAGAAGCAGATTAGCAATTTCTTCTTGACTCTCCAGAAGCACAGGGGAAAATGATAGTGGTAATCAATGGACTGTACTTAAATATCATTACTAAGGCTGTGATCAGACAGCAGGCTTGGTGTGGTCTGGCCACACCTCTAATTTCTCTTGGCTATTTGTTCTGGAGAGGTGCAACCAGACATGCCACCCTAATCCAGCCTGATCCTGTGGTGGACCAATCAGACTGTGCTGCACGGTACCATGGAATGGGTGGGCAGGCAGCTTTTTTTTAAAAAAAATAAAAATCTGTGTGCATGCGCAGAACCAAAGCAAATATGCGGTTATGTGCATATCACTAAGTGTAAAAAAACCCTGTGGCCAGGGACTGGAAGCATCTGACCTCATCATCCAATCTCAGCAAGCACAATGGAGAGATCAGAAGTCCAAAAATGTGCAGTGAGACCAGTTCCATCGTAAACTTTGGAGTTTAACCAGTGTCAGGAAAATTGGGGATATGAATGAGAGGCTGAAGGGGGCTGATGAATGGAGGCCAGGAGACATTTGTTGCTATCTGGACATGCACTTTAAATCCAGTAGAGAGAAATGACAACATCAAGCTTGTCTGATCGCAGCCACAGACTTTCAGGCTTAATTCTTCAGGTTCTAGAAGCCATTGGAGGTTAGATCACCTACAGATCACCTCCCACTGGTGGGAGGTGGGAGTAGGTTTGGCAGCTCCAGGCTGAGACACTTCTGGAAATTTGGGGGTAGAGTCTGGGGAGGATGGGAATCTCAGTGAGGTAAAACCTCTAAAATATCCATTTTCTCCAGGGCAACTGATCTCTCTAGTCTGGAGATGACCTGTAATTTCAGGAGATCCCCAGGTCCTACCTGAAGGCTGGCATCCCTACAGCAGCTGCCACCACAGCATAAGGACTTTCGATGTGTGACTGAAGGTAGCCCGCATCAGCCATTTTGTGAGTGGCTCTGCCTCCTGTGGCAGCCATTTTGTGGCTGTGTCCACCATACTATATCAGAATTTCAAAAGTGCTTGCAGGCTCAAAAAGATTGAAAACCCCTGTCTGAATCCCTGCCTTTTTATTTAATTGTCATGATATTATATCTGATTATATTGCCTGAATTCTTAGGATTTCTGGATATATTAAGCAACTGTTAAAGGTAAAGGTAAAGGTTCCCTTGCTCGAAAGCCAGTCGAATCCGACTCTAGGGTTGCGGTGCTCATCTCCGTTTCCAAGCCGAAGAGCCAGCGCTGTCCAAAGACATTTCCGTGGTCATGTGGCCGGCATGACTAAACACCAAGGCGCACGGAACGCTGTTACCTTCCCACCGAAGTGGTACCTATTTATCTACTTGCAATTTCTTGCTTTCGAACAGCTAGGTTGGCAGGAGCTGGAACTAGAGACAGGAGCTCACCCCATCATGCGGCACCGTGGTCTCAAACTGCTGAACTACTGACCTTCCACAGCCTGCAGTTCAGTGTCTTAACCACTTGAGCCACCGCAGCTCCTTACAAGCAACTGTTATTCACTGTCAATTTTAAACACAAATATAATTCAAAATCACAGTTGTCAAAGTTGCTTGAGTCAATGAAAAGGGCAGAGGGCAGGAGGTGATCTCATAATTTCCTGGAAGTTAACCTTGGTCCTCCGACGTATTCCCTTAACAAGAAGAGGCACAATCCATCCATTTTAAAGTTTCATTGTTTAAGGGGAAAGTTTAACACATAACTAAATCTTAACCACTGACGCTAAAAGGACATAACATTTGCTTGAAATTAGTTAGATTATGTGTTACCTGTTTTACACATTAAACACTGAGAAGGGTAAGATTGCTAGAATATTTCAAAAGTCATTAGATTTTCAATGCAAATGTTTTAAAAGAGCTACTGAATCAGGCCTGAAAACATGAAAACATCAAAATGTTCTATTCTGGAGGCCACTCCAGTCTGATAAGCAAATACAGTCCTGCTTAGTTTCTGTCATCATAGAATTTTACATTATTTAGAACATTTTAAGGTTGTCAGAGACTAAGTTTTCTCTAATAAGCAACTTAGTATTTTGGAATTTATTACTGAAATAGATTACTTGGGTCCTTCCTATAAGCCTTAACACGTAAAAAAAAAATCTGGTTTCTTTGAAGTATTGAAATGCTGGATGTTGTGTTCTAGGGTTTATTCCTATGCTGTTTGAATTGCCTTCTAGTATCCTAGTTCTCTCATTCTATTGGCTGTCTAATAAAGACCACCCATTGGTCCCAAAGCCATCTAAAGTAACCAATTACAGCGCTCTGCTTAGGTCCAATCAGACCTTGTGTATATAGTTACATTGTATATAATTTACTGTTGAAATTGTATAAGTTTGAGTGACACTCTTTGCAGAGCAGTCCTGCCTCAATACCTAAAACTGAATATCTTGAAGTAGGGATGCCAAACACACCCACCCAGGCAGGGACAGGGGTCCCTCGCTTTCAGGCCCAACCTCTCTGCCACCAGCCAGCTGGCCAGTGGGGGGAATTACCCCCCCCCAAAAAAAGGGAAGAACGAATAAATTAAATGTAACATGCTTACATGTCCCAGAAGTGACATAGGCATGCTGGGAGCATCGGGGGCAATGCCCTTATTTTGGGGCAAAACTCTATAAGCTAATTCTACCATAGTTTTGCCCAAAATCCAGAGCATCACCCCTGATGTCCCCGACATGCCTATGCCTATGCCACTTCTGGGTCATGTAGGCACGTCATGTTTGTTTTCAGCATTCCTCCCCATTCCCAGTAAGTTCATCCCCCATCCCCTGCCAGAGAGTCCAAGAGACCTAGCAACTCTGACTTAAAGCCTGTTAAAAACTGGTTAGACCAAGGTAAACTGCCATACAGTGTGAGGCACCAAATTATAATTAGTGCAAAGTTAAAGCTGAGAAAATATGTAATCTGTACTAAAGTTGAAGAGGAGGAGGAGGAGGAGGTTTATACCCCGCCCTCCACTCAAGAGTCTCAGACTGGCTTACAAACTCCTCCCCACAACAGACACCCTGTGAGGCAGGTGGGGCTGAGAGAGTTCTTTCAAGAACTGCTCTTTCAAGAACAGCTCTGACAGAACTATAGCTTGCCCAAAGTCATCCAGCAGCTGCAAGTGGAGGCATGTGGAATTAAACCCGATTCTCCCAGATTAGAATCCATGCACTTAACTACTACACCAAACTGGCCAGAATCTAACATTGCCTTAAAGGGCTTTTTTCTCCTTTTCTTCCCCCTACTGTAGCTCCACATGCTTTAGAAACTGTTTCTTATTTACTCACTTCTGCAGCAACCCTCAATTCCAAGCCAGATAGAATGAAATACCTGATTAATACACAGCTAATTTAAAGGCATGTTATTGATAATCTAGCAATGTACCTGTATAATTAGTAAATGGCTATTTTTGCTCTAACAGTGTTCTAATATGGCAACACACCATTGCTGATAACTAAAAAGACCATGCATCTTCTGATATTGGGTGCAACTGACTTGAATCAGCAACGTTCAAGAGGAAACATAAACATGCTTAGCCCAGATCCAATTGCACAGGATTGTGCAACATCTGGCACATTTCGCCCCAAGTATTATAGTGCCCAGCAATTGGTTACCCAAGAATTTGTGCAATCAGAAACACAAGTATGGATACACTAAGTTATACTTAGTACACGTGGCAACGCTGGTTTTTTTCTTGTGTTTCTGCATGCACAAGAGCTCTAATGTAACTGGAAATTTTGTACTGGATCCAACCCTACGCATTTTATCACACAATGTTGCCATACTGTTGGCAGCACACGGAAGCCCCCAAAAGTGGGGGAACCCCCACTGGGACCTGGCAACCCTACCTAGAAGTTTAAGGTTATTTCCAATATAACAGGTGAGTTTCCAAAGGGAATAGGATCAGACGTAAATACACTTTGATCCCTTCATATGTCATTGGAAAAGCAATCAAAGACCCAGAGAGATCTAGATTAAACTTGCACTGGATCCTTTATAACAATCAATGAAAGTGAATTTTTACACAGATCCTTTTATTACGTTAACATTCCTTGGGACAAAATGCTCAATACACTTATATCTTTGACTAGAATGCTATTTCCTCACATGAGTCAGTGCTGGCCGTACACATTCTGATTAATTAACTAGACCACATCTAGTACACAACCTTCCTGCCCTGAGAGTTCAGTTCTTTTCCTTATTTAGAGAAGCTTCTGGGAACTCCTTCCACCACACCTTCCACCAGTAACAGCTTCCTGATCTCACCCAGACTCTCTTCTTTTCCCAAAGTCTTTTGTATTCTATTTAAGCACAGGTGCTGTGACTGAATCCAGAATCCTCCACCAAGCTGTACTTACTGCTCTGTTCTGCTTATATGTTCTTGTTGTGTACCTTGACGTCAGCTCCCTTGCTTTCCTCAGCCCTGCCTTGAACTTCCTCCCCACCTTGGATCTATATCTGGACTTTGTTTAGGACTGCTTCTAACATGGACAATTGCCTCTCTATTTGGCTCTAAACCGTGCATAGTCAGGGAGATTCCTTCCTTCCTTCCCTCCCCCTCCCTTCCTTTTCATTCTTTTTTTTTTTTTTTTTGTATTTTTGGTTGCCTAGACATGATCAAAGCAATGATATTCCCAGTAGTAATGTATGGCTGCAAGGAGATCAAATCAGTCAGTCCTAGAAGAAATCAACCCAGGTTTCCAGTTTATGGCAGTTTGCATGGAGATGCGCCAAGCCAGGGCAATCAGGAGGGGTCATGGCTGGTTCCAGACCCCCCCAGAGTCTCTGTAGGAGACTCCCAGTCTGGGAAGCTGGGACAAGCCTCTCCCGAGGCAACAGCTTAGGGATCAAGGCTCGTCCATCCCCAAGAGATCCTGACGCCAGAGAGCCAGCATGACGACCAGAGCCAACCTCTGGATGAGCGGACAAGAACATAAGCGAATCTAACTCCTGCAGTAAACAATAACGGATTAACAGTGAGTAAGGCAAACTTCTTTTTAAGCGACAAAGTCCCTGCCTGTTAGATCAATCCGAGAAGGAGCAGCGGGTGGGGAAGGGTCAGTGATTCCCCCCCCCCCGAACTGAAACGGTCTGTAAGCGATACAAAAAAGAGATAGAAAATGAAACTAACCACATGGGACTTTTATTGAGCTTGAAAGGTGCAATCTAATCCAAGATGCATTGAATTCAGATGAATTTGACTTTAAAATAAAAACTTTATTTTTACATAAACAATGGCTGGTAGAGGGAGGAGAGTAGTGACAGAAAAGAAGCCTCCAACAGGAAATGCCATACCAACAACTCCCACCAAGTCACAAGATGCTACTGCTGACTTTTCTAATATGTTGGTTTCAGCATTGCGCCCTCTGCTGGAGCAGATGTCTAACATCAACAGTAAGCTGGATTCTGTTCAAAAGCAGCTCTTGCATATGGAAAAAAGAGCTGACAAGACAGACCAAAAGATCAAGAAAGTGGAAAACAAGGACTAAAGATATTGAGCAAAAGAAGGAAGAAGGGGGGAAAGGAAATATTGGGGAAAAAACAGTTATTCCAACTGCAGTAGGAAAAATCCATGCATGTTCTACGTTTACAAGGATTACAGGAACAGAAGGGAGAAAACTTAAAAATGATCTTAAGTGAAGCAATTGCATCAATTTCAGATCTCAAACAAGAGGACCTCCAGAATGATATGGACTTGGTATATCGCACATATCCAAACTTTAGAAGAAAAAACAAGTTACCTGGCGAAATATATGTGAAATTCTCCAAGAGAACTATAAGAGAAAACATTTTAAAAGCCACATCAGGGAAAGCATTAAAAGTCAATGAGGAAGAAATTAAACTTCTTAAAGACATCCATTTGAGATCCGGAAATGAAGATGCCAATATAAAGACTTAATCCACTTCCTTCAAAATAAATCAATCGTTTACAGATGGCTTTTTCCAGAGGGGCTTGTATTCAACTTTAATGATAAGGAAATCAAAATCGGTTCTGTCAAAAAGGCCAAAAACTTTTTTGAAACATTAACTAAGCCTGAACAAAGATGACAAGGAAGAGGAGGAATTAAGCAATGAAGAAACGGATAATACTTCAAGTAACTCCAGCAGTACAACTGAAACTTCAGAGTCTGAGAAAGGACCAGCAGCACCTAAGACACTGAAAGCAAAGAAGAAAAAAAACGCAAGAAATAACCAGAGTATAATGGATTATAAAACACTTGAACTTAGCGTCATTATATTTCATAATATAGAAGCTTGAAATTCCTGTTCTTATTGTTAATGCAGGGATTATAAGTAATTGTAATCTACTGAAGAAGCTTGTCATAGATTTTAGTTGTGTCCCCCTGCCCCCTTCCCTATAGGTCGTAGTGATGTAAAACCAATAAAAATATTATATAAAAAGAAAAATAAATCAACCCTGACTATTCCCTGGAAGGCCAGATACTGAAGTTTAAGCTCAAATACTTTGCCCACCAAGTGAGAAGGGAACATTCACTGGAGAAGACACTGATGCTGGGAAAGATTGAAGACAAAAGAAGAAGGGGACGGCAAAAGGTGAGATGGTTAGACAGTGTTATCAATGCAATGAATATGAAATTCAATAAACTCCAGAGGGCCTGGCGTGATGTGCTCCATGGGGTCGTGAACATAAGAACATAAGAGAAGCCAATGCCAGGTAAGGCCAATGGCCCATCCAGTCCAACACTCCATCACACAGTGGCCAAAAATACCAGGTGTCATCAGGAGGTCCATTAGTGGGACTAGGACACTAGAAGCCCTCCCGTTGTTGACACCCCCCCCCAGCACCAAGAATACAGAGCATCACTTGCCCCATTCTGAGAGTTCCTATCTATACCTTGTGGTTAATAGCCACTGATGGACTGCTGCTCCATATGTTTATCCAATTCCCCCTTGAAACCGTCCATTCTTGTAGCCACCACCACCTCCTGTGGCAGTGAATTCCATGTGTTAATCACTCTTTGGGTGAAGAAGTACTTCCTTTTATCTGTTCTAACCCAACTGCTCAGCAATTTCATGGAGTGCCCATGAGTTCTTGTATTGTGAGAAAGGGAGAAAAGTACTTCTTTCTTTATCTGCTCTATCCCATGCATAATCTTGTAAACCTCGATCATGTCACCCCTCAGTCATTGTTTCTCCAAGCTAAAGAGCCCCAAGTGCTTTAACCTTTCTTCATAGGGAAAGTGTTCCAACCCTTTTATCATTCTAGTTGCCTTTTTCTGCACTTTTTCCAATGCCATACTATCTTTTTTTAGGTGTGGTAAGCAGAACTATACACAGCATTCCAAATTCCAAACAATTTATACAGAGGCATTATGATAGTGGCTGATTTGTTTTCAATTCCCTTCCTAATAATCCCCAGCACAGCACTGGCCTTTTTTATTGCAGTTGCACACTGTCTTGACATTTTTATTGAGTTATCTACTATGACTCCAAGATCTCTCTCTGCCAGTTCGGACTCCAATCAACATGTATTTATAGTTAGGATTTTTGGCTCCAATATGCATCACTTTGCACTTGGCCACACTGAACCCCATTTGCCACACTGATGCCCACTCGCCCATCCTCAACAGATCCCTTTGGAGTGCCTCACAATCCTTGGTTCTCACCACCCTGAACAATTTTGTGTCATCTGCAAATTTAGTCACTTCACTGCTTACTCCCAACTCCAAATCATTAATAAATAAGTTAAAAAGCATCGGTACCCCACTGCTTACCACCCTTCACTGAGAAAATTGCCCATTTATACTCTCTGTTTCCTATTAATTAGCCAGTTTTTGATCCACAAAAGGACTTGTCCTTTTATCCCATGACTATTGAGCTTACTTAGGAGCCTTTGGTAAGGAACTTTATCAAAAGTTTTCTGGAAGTCAAGGTAAACATCTGTTAGGTCCCCCTTGTCCACATGTTTGTTCACTCTCTCAAAGAACACTAACAGGTTAGTGAAACAAGATCTTCCCTTACAGAACCCATGCTTAGTCTGCCTCAATAGTTTTTGTTCATCAATGTGCCTACTAGTTCTTTCCTTAATGACAGTTTCCACCAACTTACCCAGTATTGATGTCAGACTGATTGGCCTGTAATTTCCTGGATCTCCTCTGGAAACCTTTTTGAAGATGGGAGTGACATTAGCTACCTTCCAGTCCTCAACAATGGAGGCAGATTTTAATGAAAGATTACATATTTCTGTCAGGAGATCCACAAGTTCACATCTGAGTTCTTTCAGAACTCTTGAATGCACAGGTGTAGACTATGGGAGGGGGGGCTTGGGGGCTGAGGCCTCCCAAAATTTTCCAGGGGGAGATTCAGCCTCCCCTGAGTGAAAGGGAGCTCTTTCCTTTCCTTTCCTTTCTGCCCTTATTTTCTTTTCTTTCCATTTCTTCCTCTCCATTTCTTTCTTTTCCTTTCTTTCCCTTTTCCCCACCCTTTCCCTCCCTCCCACCCCTTCCATTCCTTCATTCCCTTCCCCCCTTTCTTTCCCTTTCCTCTTTATTTCTTTCCATTTTCCATTTATTTCTTTCCTTCATTCCCTTCCCCCTCCTATCTTTCCATTTCTTTCTATTCCTTTCTTTCTCTCTCTTTCCCCCACCCTTTCCCTTCCTTTCCTTCATTCACTTTCCCCCTTTCTTTCCTTCCATTTCTTTCCTTCATTCCCTTCCCCCTTTTTCTTTCTTCTCTCTTTCTATCTTTCCATTTCTTTCTTTTACTTTCTTTCTTTACCTTTCTTTACCTTTCTTTCTTTTCCTTCATTCCCTTTTTTCTCTTTCTCTTTTTTCCATTTCAAGAACCTAGCATAGCAATGTTTCTGGCCCAGCCCCAGCCCCCCCGGGAAATTGGAAAGTCTACATCCTTGCTTGGATGTTTGCCATCTGGGACTGGTGAAGAGTCAGACTCGTCTGTGTGACTGAGCAACAACAATAACAACCCTCTTTCCCCCCCTGAAATTAATTTGTCATTTTAGGAAAGTTGAAAATAGCTAAAAAAAGAAGAAATATCTGAAAATAATTCATCTTTGGAAGATATACAGAAATTGATTAGTTGCAGAATAAAAAACAATCAAGATTACTTCTGTAATAATAATAATAATAATAATAATAATAATAATAATAATAATATATAATATCCTGCCTTTCTGTCCTCACAAGACAGCAATTTAAGACATGCATGATAAAAATCACACTTTAAAACCATTAAAATCAACCCCCCCAAACACACACTTCATTAAAACACTTAAAAACAGTTAAAATACATATAAAACATAGGCTGAGTTCAGACTGGCAATTTGCCCTGGGAAGAGACCCGGGCCAACAACGATTCAATACCGGAGTAAATGGGACGTTCACACAGGCACGTCTGCCTGGCGTCCCCCACCCGTAGCCTACCGGTGCTGTTGCGCTTCACTTCCGGATTAAAAAAACACCTGATAAAAGCCGTCGCAAATCCGAAAGCCCGCGTTCGTTGCGTGTTTCTCCACTTCCGGGGAGTCTGAGACCACTGAGGGAATGCCAAATGAAACAAAAAAAAATGTCTTCACCAAGCTGAAAAGGAGAAATTTGATACAATTGATGGTCTAGCTGTGTCTTTAATTTTGGGCAGCATTACTGAAAATTGACAACCAGCAGTGGCCATTAGATGTTAAACCAGCAGTGGCCATATTGGAAGTATGCCCAAATGAATGATAAGTGTATGATCGTCTCCTGAATTTGTAAAGTGTTGAATGGAGGATTAAAGTACAGTAGATCTAAAACCCTGATATAAAAGGCTACATTTTGCAGAAATTAATAAAATCCTGGCTTATTTAATACTAGTTTCCTGAAAAGGAAACTTCTCAGCATAAAGCCTGGTATTCAAATATTTTATTACTTTGTGCAATATAGCAGCTATTATCAATCACACGGATAGCTATTATCTGCAGGAATGAGCAGCAAGTATTGTTAAGTATTTATTTATTCATTTATTTAAAAGATTGATACCCTGCGCTCTGCAGAATCTGCTTCACTGTCCTCTAGAACTAAGGTAGGTAGAACAACCTGAGCTGTTTGTGGTAGACAGATCAGTGTCTTTCTTCTTTGTAAGGCTATTTTTGGTCGTAATATAGGAGTAGCGCACACACATATTTCTTCTATCTCCCATCCAAACTGAACAGGGGTTAGTACTAGGGTTGCCAGCCCCCAGGTCCCAGCAGGGGATCCCCTGATTTGGGGGGCTTCTCCATGCCATAGACCAGCTGGCCATCAGGAGAAACCCCATCACCATGTGACATCCTTAATGCAATGACATCACCTAGAAGTGACATCATCGTGTTGGGGGATGTCACCCAGGGACGCTCTGGTATTTGGGCAAACTCTATGGTTTTGAGGGCAAAAAACCCAAATACATCACAGCATCCCCAAAGTGATGACGTCACTTCCGTTTGATGTCACTGCATCAGGGATGTTGTGTGACATCCCCAACCACCGCCAGAACACCCCCCCAAAATTCCCCCACTGGAGCAGAGGTAAGACCTGGCAACTGTAGCTAGTACAGGTACTGAGAAAGGACTGATTACAGCTATTGCAGAGGCTCAGATTACAGGCCCCATTGGCTTTTGCTGGCCTCTTCCTATTTTTTCTCATTAAGGTTAACATTTCTGCTCATCTGCCCCCCCTATCCTGCCATATAACATAGGAGAAACAGTGTGTGGAATGGATTAGAAGGGATTCCTAGAATGCTTAATTCTGAGTACACTCAATTTTTTTTAGCTCTTCCACTGTCAATAAAATCAATAATCAACTTGGGCTTGGTTCCCTACAACAGGAAGCAGATCAGTCAATCAAGTGATGGAGACAGCAGAAGAGGACTCTCAGCAGAGTCAGGACAATAGCGGGAAGTGACAACAGTGGGATTATCTTGGTGGCTGTGGAGATGACAGCATTAGCCACTTTCAATAATTCCAAAGCTAGTGGAAGCAGTACTGAAGTGTTCTGAATGGCTGTGGATTTACCAGCAGCAGACTGTTTACAGTGGCAGTGTGTGGCAGAACTGAGACAGTCAGCCTTGGTTAGTACCACTGGCAAATTCCCACCCCAAACCTGTTCACAAGTTACAGTGAATGCATGTGCACTCTGTATATAGTATATGCTTGACTTTTTTTCTTTATAGATGCCTTGGGTTATTATCATGTGACATCTGACATCTCCTTTGGAGGTTTTCAAACAGAGGCTTGATGGCCATCTGACAGCGATGCTGATTCTGTGAACTTAGGCAGATCATGCGAGGGAGGGCAAATAGGGTTGCATCAGTGCTTAGTTCTCATGGCTGTTTCTTACATGCCCAGGGAAATGCCTATTGCCACTTTAGGGCCAGGAAGCAATTTTCTCGAGGCCAGTTTGGCCAGGGATCCTGGAGGATTTTTTCTGCCATCTTCTGGGCATGGAACAGGGGTCACTGGGGGTGTGGAGGGGGAAGGTAGTTGTGAATTTCCTGCATTGTGCAGGGGGTTGGACTAGATGACCCTAGAGATTCCTTCCAACTCTGTGATTCTATGATTCTGTGACATATATACAGCTGAATGTATGATTTAAACTGCACATTTATCAAGGTACTGTGTTTAGGCAGTACCACTTTTAGACTCTTGTTGACAACTCACATGACAAAGTTCCACTAGCTAAACAAAAATCCCTGTGCACAGAAAACTAAAGTCAACTAGTTTTCTATGTACAGGAATTCATATACATTTGCTATAGATTCAATGATTTCTTACCCAAACAATAGTATTCCTAATCCATAAATACTATTTTTAAATGTCTTCTGTATGCCTTCTTCTGTAATATAATTTATACATGTGACTTGACCTTTAGTCTGGAGCTCAGATTCCTTTCTTTCTTTCTCTTTCTTTCTTTCTTTCTTTCTTTCTTTCTTTCTTTCTTTCTTTCTTTCTTTCTTTCTTTCTTTTCTTTCTTTCTTTCTTTCTTTCTTTCTTTTTGAAACAAAATTTTATTGGAGTACATTCAACATTGTTAAACATCGTTACCAATACAGTTTAAACAATTACATCCCATCCGCCCACCCCCCCAATAGGCTTCCAAAACTGCTAATAACAAAAAAAAGAATTAAAAGGTAATCAAGTTTAAACTTATGTCAATCGACAAACCAGGTAACACAATTCTAATATGTAAAAACCTAAATAAAAATAAATCGAAAATATTGTGTAAAAACATGAATGTTACACAAAGCAACAAATCTTACAAAATTTGACAGAATGTGAAGTGGTTAAAAAGGTTTTGGAGATTCCTTTCTTGAATTATCTGTTTGCCTGTGCTTTTCATTTCTTTATTACTGTTTTCTAATATGGCACATTTATTGTCTAGATCATATTGTTGTTATTACTTGGAAGCAGGACATCAATATATCTAATTCTCTACACAGCCCCATCTGTGGATACTTAAATCCAGAGACTGGGGCCACAGACAGACAAGACAGAACTTTCTGTAAATGTGAGAAAAGCTCCAGGTTTGCAGAAAAATCTGAAATCTTACGTGAAAAAAGAGCCCTACTACTGAGGGGTTAAAATTCTTTAAAATAATAAAATGGTTTTCTGGGCTTTAATGTATACTTTATCAGTTAATCAACTGTATTATCAGATTAAAACATGAAGATAAAAGATTCTGAAACTTAAGAAGCTAATAATTATCATGTATGTTTCATTGCATAATTAATGATCATTTTGAAAGAATGAAAAAAGAAGAACACCGCTTATGTAAAGAGATATAAATATAATGTAAGGACATATAAGTTGAATTGATATAATTTAGTTTATACATTAGAAGATGTGATATACAATTTATATAACTTTTGTTTTTGTTGTAAGTAATATAGTTCTTCAATTAAATTTAAAATAAAATAAAAGAGTGCCTATGGCATCAAGAAACAAATGCCCTCAGTGGCCATTGCTAGGCAATCACAACAGTATTGCCAGCCTTCAAGCCTAGGTGTATCAGTAAAAGGCAGGAGGAGGGGCCAGGCCCTTTCCAGGGCCTATTTAGCCTTTGAAGAAAGACTCATTGGGGCTAGGCCCACCAACGATCACCAGGCTACTTGCTAACACATGACCTGCATGAGTTACCTATGCCCAGCTGTTTGATATGGTTCAACTGCAGTGACTCCACAAAAGCCAGTGTCGTGTAATGATTAGAGTTTCAGCATAGGTTCTTAGAGACACAGGTTCAAATGTCCACTCAGCTGTGGAAACTCACTCCATAACCTTGGGCCAGTTACACATTCTCAGCCTAACTTAGCTGTCACAGTTGTTTTGAAGATAAAGTGGAGGAGAAAAGAAAGCCATAGGCTATTTTGGGACCTGTGATGGACTGTCCCTGAAGGGAAAAAGAGCCATTCACGCTGAGCCTATGGGAGTGCTGCTCCAGCATCCAGTCACCTTTCATAGGGCAGATGGAATGCTGGGAAGCACAGCAGAAGAGAGTTGAGATCTGCCTCAGGGAGAGTGCAGTGTTGGTTTAGGTCTGCCTCAGCAAAAGAGCAAACAGTCTGAAGGAAAGCTCTGCCTGGTGGCATAAACACCGTCTAGTAATTCAATACAAATTCAAATTATTGAAACCAGTACATAACAAACTGTAAAGACAACTTACTGCAACTGTTATGTATAATGCTATCTCAATACAATATGACTTAATTCACAAGTGTGGTCAAATCCCCAATTGTTACAAAAAGGTCTGAAGATCCTTTGTAACAAAAGTTCAAGAAGATTCCAAGCAGTCAACACTCTATTCTGGAGCGGCAGGGGTTTCCACAGTCTTCATCAGGACTGCATAAATCATCAATGGAACCAAAGCCTTAAATAATTCAGCACAGTCACTTATTCATGAATGTGACCACTGTCTAGTCAATTTCAGATCAGCCAAATAGTTCTTGAATGGTTCCATATTTATTTATTTATTTATTTAATATACTCTCCCACCCCCACAACCAGGCTCAGGGCGGTTTATGTCAAACTTAATATTATACAGTTTATGATTATTATACAGTACTATACAGTAATAATAATACAGTTAAAACACTTTAAAATAGCAATTTAAAATACAATAATTATTATACAATATTATACAGTATTAATAATACTGTTAAAACACTTTAAAATAACAATTTAAAACCAAAATAGAATCATAAATACCATGTAAACAGATTACATCATATGTCAATCAAGTTAACTAGGTGCGACAGTGGGTACCCCAGACCACTGATGGGAGATTGGTCATGAGAGGGGAGGGGCGTCCGCTGCCTCAACCAAAAGCTCAGTGGAAGAGCTCCATCTTGCAGGCCCTGTGGAACTGTAATAGATCCCACAGGGCACTGATCTCATTCCACCAGGTAGGGGGCAGGGCAAGAAAGCCCTGGCCCTGGTTGAGGCTAGTTGGACATCCCCGGAGCCAGGGACTGTTAAAAGATGTTGATTTGTGGACCTTAGTGCCCTACAGTGCTCATATGGAGAGAGGCAGTCTCGAAGGTATGCCGGCCCCTGGCCATATAGGGCTTTAAAGGTGAGAACCAGCACCTTGAAACAGGTCCGGAATTCAATAGGCAGCCAGTGCAGTTCACTGTTAACTGTTTTAGTGTGTTGTTATGTACTGGTTTCAATAATTTGAATTTGTATTGAACTATTACACAGTGTTTGTTCTATTGGACTCCTTTGTTCACCACGGTCCCTTAGATTTATTGTCTTCTTGGTAGCATGGCAGAGTGATTTAACTCTGCCTCTGGGAAAGAATAGAGTACCTGATTATTTAGTCTGTCTCTGGTGATGAGCAGACCTTGTACAATTTAGTCTGACTCCTGGGAAAGGGCAGGCTGGTATAGATTATATCCTGTGTGTGCGCAAGAATCCAACCTAGTGGCTAATCAATCAAAGCTTGTTTGTACTTGTACACAGTAAAGGGAATTCAAAACACACTCTGAAGCCATAACTAGCTTAAGTTTATGTGCCTCAGCCAGGTTTTTCCTTTGACCACCTGGAGACCTGTGCTGCTGATAGGGATGTGTATTTGGATACATCCAGTCTAAACGTATATCCAAAAATACCTCATTGTATTTTCAGGATATATTTGGGTGTCTGATGGTATCAGGGATTTTCTGGGACACAGGGGAATGAGCATCCCAAATCCCGGAAATCTTCGGGATTAACCCTGAATGGCGGTAGCCAGCATTTGAAGGCTCCCAGGACTGGGGTTGTTTCCCCCCCCCTTTTCCTGTTTGTCTTCTCAGGTTTAGTATTGGCTTGCTGCTTTGGTTTTGCTTTGATTCTGTCCTTTTAAATTGGTTTTAGTGGTCTTCCAACATTGCATTCTTTGAGTTGGTTTGTGATGGTTTTTTGCACATTGTTTCTTTGGGTTTGTTGGTTCTGTCTGTTTTGAGAGGCTTTTGGCCAGGGGGTGTTTTACTTGCTCTTGTGCCTCTGGCTATTCTTTGCTCTGGAGAAAGCATGGAAACCACCCCCACCCCCATAACAAGCAATGGAGGATAGCTGGGGGCACCTTGTTCAGGGGGCCATAGAACTGGACCTCTTGGTCCAATTTACCTGAAATTTTGTGATTATTTAAAGGATAGGCACCAACAGCTCCACTGCAATTTTGGTGTACTTTGATCAAAAAACAACCCCTCTAGCCCTCCAGAAAGATTCCCCATATGGAATAAAACAGCTGAATAATACCAGAATCCGGGGGGGGGGATCCAAATACCAAACTGGTTTTTGGAACCTGGAAAACTGGGAATACTGATATCTTTCCTCTCCCTGATATCAAGATCTTTAAAATACTTATTTTTTTTCAGAGGTGCACATCCCTAGCTGCTTCTTTAAAACTAACCTGCAAATAAATACAACTCCTGCCCAAGTGATCTCTGTGTTCTACTTGCTCATGACAAAATTTACCTCATGACAGTGAACCCAAAACCTTTACACTTGCTACCCTAAGGGCATCTTGTAACTGAGCAGGTTTACAGTTTAAAGCAAACCTGGTTTCCCAAAATCATAAGGGGCCGTTTAAGTCTCCTCAGTTGGCAGAAAAGGGTATAAATGAAGTAAATAAAAAATAAATATAGCTGAAGAAGTGGGGCAGATAAAAGTTAGGTTGGTTGGTGGGTGGGAAGAAGAGAAGGAACAAGGGAAAGATGAGGATATGGGGATTGCCAGGCAGAGGGAAAGAAGAAACAGTGTGGGGAAGGGGATACAAGGGAAAATAAGGTATCCCCCACAAATGCTTGCAGATTCTCCGCCATGCAACTGGGCCTGGTCTGGTAGCAGGCACCATACAACTGGCCATACTTTTCCCAGATAGAGGTTGCTGGTGGGAGGAAAGAAGGAAAGCTGAAAACAGGAGGGCAGACAATGATAGTCAGCTGGTGGGAAGGAGAAAAGGAAGCAGCAAAAAGGGAGAGGCTACAGGGGCAGCCAAGGAAAGAAAAAATAGTGGCGGGAAAATGAGATATCCCTTGCAACTCTTTGTGAGTGCCCATTTGTAATGCCTAGGAGACATGTGTAAACCCAGTTTCCCTCTCCACTAACCCAAAGCAGCTCCTATGACTTCATTAGGAAAAATGCTTTCTCGTGAGAAAACAGGGCTTCCAGGAAAGTCTAGATTTTTGTGCCTGGTTTTAAAAAGCCTTGGTACAGGGCTAGGACTGGTAGACCACCCCCAAAAAAGAGAAAAGAGGTCCCAGTCACACGGAGCATTTGCCCCGCCAAAGACATGGTAGCCCTGTGGGATTTCTGGGCGGGATCACACAGACACATCTGGGAGGTGTAGCACTCCCGTGGCCAACACGCAGCTTCCCTCTGAAGATGTGGAATAAAAAACTACCAGGAAAGGAGCACTAGTTTCTGCAAAACCTGGGGCAAAGGCCGGCGTCTGATCGTGGGAGCGCCAGTATCCCGTGGCATCTGACGCCCGCCCGTATCCCAGAGCAAACCGGATGTTGTAAGTTTCCATAGGATGTGCACCAATGCCAAATGGCGCATGTGCACACACAAGATACCAACAGCAGCCTGCCCCCCCCCAACGGCACATGCGCACATTACAACAGCGCAGCTTGTGTGATCGCACTGTGCCGCTTTTTTGCCATGCTGCAGCATCACGGTGTGATTGGCGCTATGAGCTGGAGCGTGGCAACTTGGCGGACCATGTGATTGGGCTACTGTGCTTTATTTTGCTCCGGGAAGAACAGCCATGCCTCCCCCCCATTTTCTGGCCCATATGACTGGGGCCAGAGACTAAAATGGCAGGAAAACAGACTGAAAAGAGACTAAAAAGACTAAGTCACCAAGTGCTCCATATGATTCAAATGTTTGATGCTCACATGCTTTCGCATTAAAAATTCTGATAAATAAAATACATGTATTTTTCAATAATCCTCAACCAAAGAAAGGCCAGTGTCGGTACCTGGGTTTTGTTGTGCCAAGTGCAGAGAGGACAGTCGCTCCAGGATGATTATTCTCAGAGGATTCTAGTCGCAGGATGAGCCTCAGTGGTGACAAAGGAAAGGGGGAGGTTACTCCTGACCTTAGTACCCCTCTTCCCTGCCTCCCACTTTCTCCCATTTGACCCTCCACGTCTCTGCATGTGGAGTCAAGTGGGCGCATCCTCCTCGGCTCTCCCTTGACTTCCCTCTTAAATAGTCAATTCCTAGGCTTCCCCTCACCCACCAATCACTGAGAACTCACTGTGGGTATGTTTCCACTTTTCTGCCTAGGTGGATCTTGTCTACAGGACATCAAGGTTGCATCTTCATCTCCACGGGGCTCAATCTCTCTTTCTCTTCATCTTGCTTCCTTTGGGCTTTGGAGCGTCTCCACTTCTCAAAGCTCTTTCAGTCCAGCTCTCTTTGGTGAATACTTCCTCATCTTCTTGTCTGCTGTATCCTTCCTTGTCTTCCACTTCCCCATCTCCCCAGCTCTTCTCTGGCTTGATGGTGGTCTCCTTGCTTGGAGATGGAAGGTAACTTCCGTCTTCCCCATGGGGCAGAGAGTCCAAACTCGGACAGCCGGTTGAGACCAGAAACAAATGGTTCTAGGAAAAAAGCCCACGGGAAAAAAGCGCACAGGAAAAAAACTCACAGGAAAAAGTCCATGGACATAAATGCTCACAGGAAAAAAGCCCACGTGGAAAAATGCCCACATGGAAATAAGCCCACAGGGGAAAAGCCCACACGGGGAAAAGCCCACACGGAAAATATCATGTAAAGCACCATAGATATTTATAATGGTGGACAGCTATTCATCTTCATTTACGAGAATGAACAGGTATTACCTATATTCACATGCAACAATTTGTGCTGTGATTTTATCAAGTATAATCCTATTGTCTTACATGTTGGCCATTTCCAGTTCTCCCACTGGCTGTGCTATGCACTCCATCAGTCACTGGCCATTCAACTGCCACTCAAGAGTACTTGTGTGCCATTTGCTGGGGGCTGGGTCTGCTCCTGTGGGACTAGCTTATCCCTTAGTGACTGTTGCTAGGCAACCAAGATTGGTTCTGTCAGTAAAAAGACAAAGGAAAGGAAACCTTTTCCAGGCCTTTGTGAGAAACTCCCTGGGTCCATTCCTGACTAGAGTTGCCAGCTCCAGGTTGGGAAATTCCTGGATATTTTGTGATGGAGTCTACAGAAGCCAGAGTTTAGGGAGGGGAGAGGCCTCAGCTGAATAAAATGCCACAGAACCCACCCTCCAAAGCAGTTATTTTCTCCAGGGAGGGGAGGAAAGATAGGTTGTCTGGAGTTCAGTTGTGATACTTGGCAATCTTCAGGATCCACCTGTAGGTTGGCTACCCTAGGCATGGCAGTTAGCCCTTCACAGCAGGGTCTGCTAGACCCAGGTTCTTGCTGTAGAAGTTGAGAAGGTGAGTTTGGACCAGTCACAGACTTTCAGCCTAACCTACCTCACAGAGTTCTTGTGCTGATCAAAAGGGGGAGAGGAGAACAATATAATCTGCTTTGGTCTCCACTGTGGAGAAAGACTGTACTTTTTTTCTGGGGAATTATTGTTGAAAGACTGTACTTTTTCTCCTGGGGAATCATTGCTGCCAATCTCCAGGTGAGGGCTGGAGTTCACTCAAAATTAAATCTGGTCTCCAGATGGTAGAGATCAGGGGCAGATAACAGTAGGTTGATGGTTGGCTGGGAAGGAGATAGGGTTGCCAACTCCAGGTTGGAAAATTTCTGGAGATTTGAGGCTAGGAGCCTGGAAAGTTGGGGTTTGAGGAGTGGGAACTCAGTCTGGCACAATGCCATAGGCTCTCCCCTCAAAACCAGCCATTCCATCTTTGGGAATCATTGTTACCATTCTACAGGGGAGGGCTGGAGATCACTCAGAATTACAACTGCTCTCCAGACAGTAGAGATCAGTTCCCCTGGAGAAAATGGCTGCTTTTCAGGGTGGACTTGGAGTCATTATACCCTGCAGAGGCAGCTAGGGTTCCCGTTTGGAGGAGAAAGACCGTACTTTTCCTAGGTAGAGGCTCCAGGTGTGTGTGTGGGGGGAGATGGAAAGCTGAAGTCAGAGGGGTAGATAAGTGGTATGCTGATGTTTGGCTGGGAAGGAGATAGGGTCGCTGCCTCCAAGACAGGTACAATGCCATAGACTCTACCTTCAAAACCAGCCATTCCCTCCTTGGAAATTATTGTTGCCAATCTCATTGTGAGCTACTGGCATTAAAGTTGTGAGCAAGCAATAAATGGAGATGAATAGCTATCCACCACTATAAATATCTATGACGCTTTACATAGTATTTTTCCATGTGGGCTTTTTTGTATATGGGCTTTTTTCTATGTGGGCATTTTTCCTGTGAGCATTTATGTCTACGGGCTTTTTTCTGTGGGTTTTTCCTTGTGGGGTTTTTTCCTGTGAGCTTTTCTCCAGTCACCAAAACAAATGTGTAAGTATACACATTTTGTGTAACTATAAAATGATAAAGAATATAATTTCTCTCTCAAAACTTGAGTGGGTTGTAAAATTATGTCAACAGTCACACTAAAAAAACTGAAAAAGTTCTTTAGCTTGACATCAAATGGATTGTCATTTATGATAATATCTACCTAGTGCTTTTCTTCTCATTTAAATTTTTCAGTTTGTTAATCAAGCTATTTTTAACCCCAAAACTTAAAAAAAATATGTAGTGTATCATATAGTAGAATATATTATGCGTGTATATATACGCATATATATTCATGCACAGTATATCACCTGGTGTTTAAGGCCAAGTTTGTTTCTGGTCCTTCATTTATTATTGAATAAAAAAAAACCCACACTAAAAAGTATGATTAGGATTTTTTTTTTATTTAATGGAATGCTAATTCAAATAAAAAATAAATCAAGAATTTTTAGATTTTTTACCAAAGAAAGCAGTGATAAAACTATTTTTTCTTTTCTCTACAGTTTTTTGAAGTTTCCGCTTCTTTAAGTTTTTGCCACTGAGTTCCATGCATAGCAACATAGCCTTCCAACATACCCTGTGCAACACTAACTTCCTGCATATTTCCTTTCTATATTGCTCTCTTCAATCGTTCATTGGCTTCTTTGAACACACGATCAGATGCTTTAGAAGTTGCCTCATGGTCCTTTTTTGTCAGTGATATGTTACTCTCTGGCTGAGTTCAGACTGGCAGTTTTCTCCGGTAGCCAGTTGTGGCAAAAAAGCCCTGGAATAAACTGTTCCGGGTTTTCCCGTTCACACAGCCCGGGCCGCTGCCGGAAAATACGGGGCGGAGCCGGGCAGGAGCGTTCAGACTGCCGCGCCAGGGGGCACGCTGTATTCGGCGTTTCCCCATTAATTCTGCTGTGGGTGTATGGGTGTATGTGCACTTGAGTGCTCATGCACTCATGCGCATAAGCGCATTTTGCTGATTGGGGGAGGACCCCGCAGCACTGGCACTGCATTGGCCAGCAGAACGGAGTACGGCCAATCATATTGCTGCTGCCTTCTGCCCAACGCGGGTTGCTCCCGGCTTTTCAGCTGTGCGTTCAGACTTCCCGAAAGCGGAGAAACGCGTGACACATGCGGACTTTCAAATTTGCTAACAGTTTTATGAGGTATCTTTTTAATCCGGCGGTGAAGCGCAACAGCACGGGTTGGCTACGGGTGCGGGACACCAGGCAGATGTGCCTGTGTGAATGCCCAATTTACTCCGGAATTGAATCGTCGCTGGCCCAGGTCCCTACCGGGGCAAATTGCCAGTCTGAACTCAGCCTCTATCTCGGCAATTTTTTTCCTAGATTCTTCTGCTTGTTTAACCTTTTCTTCCATCTCTTTTTTTTTCTTCCTCCTCTTTCAAACTTTTTTGTTCCTCTAAGTACATTATGTATTGCTTATGTGCACTTTGTCCCACAGCAATAAGTTTTATGTCATAGGAACCAGTTCATGTTTATTTCCATAAGGTTTTCAATGTATCTTTGATCAATAAATTGCATTTAATAAGACAAATCACATACCTTTATTGCATTTGAAGAATAGCACATCCCACAATCCTGTTCCATAATTTTAATTTCTTGAGCACTTGAAGGCACAAAAAAGGAGAGAAAAGAGACTTATTCTGAAAAAAAGAGACTTTAAGAGACTAAGCCAGAAATAAGAGACTAAAAGCTGAAAAAGAGGCCCACTTCTAGGCCTGTTGGTATTTTTATGTCTTTCTCAGCACATTTTGGAGTTTGTTAGATTACCTAATCTATACTAACACAGGTTGTTTGTATATTATGATGAGAAGTGCAAATGGCAGCTATTGCATAAGTCCTGCCACATCATAGTAAAAGTAATTAACCTATTAGGTGAGTCAGCTAATAGGGAATGATCTCTTTCTTTGACAATACTTGCAAATATTAGCATTTAATAATGGTCAAGAAAGGATATTTCTCCTTTCTTTCAAACACCAATATTTGTCATGGCTGGATAAATCACAATTAAAATGGTGACTTACAATGCAATGAAGTCCACAGGGCTAGGAGGGTGTAACTCTGCTTGGGACAGCACTGATGGATCCTAAATCAGCAGCACTTAAGGAACTTCCCAGCTTCTTACTTCTCCTCCCCCTCCCTTTGTAATTTACCAAGCATATTCCTAAGGGCTTGTGAACCCCTCCAAACAGTGTGGGAGAAGGCAAAATGCAGGCAAAAAGCTTTACTCAAACATAAAGGAAACTAGGATCTAAGCTATGTTATAAACACATCTCTGAGTCTGTTGGTTTAATATGAAATACAGATAAGCATGAATGAACAGAGTACCAGAGACAAAATATTTGCTAGGGTACTGTCCAGGCTCAGACCTATGCCATCCCAGTGGAACCAGTCTGGGGGAACCTGTGGAGACAACAGTGAGGATCCAGACCAAGAGGGTGCAGCCCACCTTGGCTTGCAGCAGGACATCACACAACTTGCCCAAGTTCAAGCCACCCTGACTTGCCAGCCACACAATAGTGGCAAGTCACCTCTTGGGGCCCAATGGTGCCCACCCTGATATTAAGGGCAAGGCAGGCCACCAGAGGTCTTCAGGAGTGAGCCAGGGGTGAGGGCAGTGGGAAGGCAGGATATGGGCCACTCTAGGCCCTGAATTTGGAAGAAGCATATGGATGGGAGAATGGAATGGAAGACAGGGCAAACAGTCCATCCCTTACCAGCGCAAGCCTTGGACACAGAAGGGAGATGACTGTTATGTATGTGGACCACCTCCAGGGGTCCACGGCTAATGTAAGGAGCTTGGTCCCTGAACACAAAGGGACCTAGGATCCTAGACCACCTAGTGTCCACCAATAGCACCTCTGGTGGGAAATTTAAACTCTCCAATGGGACTGTGAGTGTGCCAGGTGAGATGTATATAGTTGGCCTTTGTGGGGCCATTTTGCCAGTTCATGTGTGAAGTACAATACATGCATCTGAACGCATGTCGTTGTTTGAGTCCTCCATGCGGCAAACCCAGTACTTTACAATGACAGTGGGAGCAGCTGGTGCCCGGCCCCTTGCTGGGCCCAACTCCAGCTGAACACAGAGAACCTACATGGGAGGGGGAGGCATGGCTGGGCACATAAAAGTCCTCTTTCCCCAACCACTGGGGAAGGCAAGGGGATTGAGAGACAAGGAGGAGAAACCACTCAAAAAGCAGGAGGGGGGAGGAGGCCCAGAAGTATAAGAGGGGCTAAGGACACTGAGGCTGGGGAGGAGAGATGGCCAGAGGCTGCATATCAGAGCTAGAGAGAGAACAAGAACTTGTGGCAGCTCTGGTGTCTGGTGATGGCGGAGGTGAAGTAACCTTGTGGCCCTTTCTGAGGCCTCAGCAGAACTTCTGATTCCTCCTCAGTGTGACAGATGGTAGAGGCCCTACAGTCATGACCTCACAGCCTCACAGGTACATATGACAGACGGTAAGAAAATGGTATCCTGGAATGACTCATTGCTTCCCCAGTATACCTGACTGTCATACTTTGCAGTATTTCACACAAAATGGAATGACTAGCACATTTGTTTAGTTCTTTATTAGATGGTGGTGGTGGAAAGTGCTGTCAACTCATTCGGAGGGGGTTTGCCACTGCCTGCCTCTACATAGCAACCCTGGACTTCCCTGGTGGTCTCCCATCCAAATACTAACCAGGGCTGACCCTGCTTAAATTCTGAGATTTGACAGGCTTGGGCTAACCTGAGCTATCCAGGTCAGGGCATTCATTGTATATTATACACTAAATCATCTATAGTTCTTTATGCAACATACAGTGGACAAAATGCAAGAATCCACAGAAGGTAGTAAATGCAAACTGAATA
Organism: Gekko gecko; assembly: GCA_029375565.1. NCBI lineage: Eukaryota > Metazoa > Chordata > Lepidosauria > Squamata > Gekkonidae > Gekko > Gekko gecko. The sequence continues at coordinate 128,156,544 of JAPDNY010000009.1, forward strand.
CGACTGAACACAAAAGCCTGAGCAGTCATGAAGCTCAGAAGTGGCTTCAGGCAAGTACTAGAATGACTGTCTCTCACATAAACTACTGCAGAGCTAACATAGAGATATATGAATTAGGACACTAAAATGTACTTCAAATACTAAAAAGAACTAACAACAATTATTTTTAAATGGTATGTTTATATATATTTACTTTATAGCCTCTTCTTTTATTGTTGTTATTGCTATCAAGTCACAGTTGACTTGTGGCAACCTTGTAGGGTTTTCAAGACAAAAGACATTCAGATGTGGTTTGCCTTTGCCTGCCTCCTCATCACAACCCTGGTATTCCTTGGAGGTCTCCCATCCAAATACTAGCCAAGCCCAACCCTGCTTAACTTCTGAGATCTGATAAGATCAGGCTAGCTTGGGCTAACCAGGTCAGGGCATAGCCTCTTCTTATGACTCCAAACAGTTTCAGAATTGGATGAATTATATATATTCTAGTATTATTGCAGTTTTACTGCTAACACAGACAGACAATTTCAAATCAGATTTTTAAAAATGGGTAATTTGAGCAAAGAATTTATGCTGAGCAATTGTGGGGTGGTAGGGGAATTTAATGCACATTTTCTCCCCTTCCACTCCTGACTAGAAACTTATTGCCAGAAGGTACAAAGAATAAGCCTTGACTTGCAATATAGCTGGACGATTTTCCTCATATATCCAGATATTAGTAGCTACCTTGGGGCCAAACAAGATGAGAGAGCAGTATGCAACTGTCACATTCAGAAGTAGGAAGGAACTAGTGGTGATTTGTTGGTGATCTGGAGAGAGGAAGTACTGTGCCTTATTCTTTGGACAAAAATCACATGAACCATATAAAGGGATATAATTCAGGAGTCTTCCTCTACTTCAGATTATGTGCATTATAGTGATTAACCATAAAATGCTTTTCCCATTTTAAATATTCTCCACTACTGCTTGTCCCAACTATAGTTAATAATATGAGTGTAGGTGTGGCTGAAATGCCTTTCCCATATGTCTTCCACTCTACTGAAAAAAAAACAGGGGGTAGCCAATTTTATACTCGCTTCTTTCCCCCATCAGCATTTGTCTAATCAGTTCTGTAATTCAGCAATATATAGAGTAATTAGCTACTCTTTGTAATTCTAACATTTTAGACTGTCCCAGATTTAAGAGACGATTCCTTACCACAATTCCATATGTACTGCATGGAAAGAAATTGATTGGTATACAAAATTCCTCTATCCATTAATGAGTCCCTTGTTGTTCAGCCTCTGTCCTCCTTTCTGTTTCAAGGCAGGCATAAAGGAAGTTGAATGGCAGAGGCTCCCAGGCTAGAAAAGTCATATTGCACCACTGGACTAGAAGGGGGTTGAAGGGGAGAGTCTGAGCTATTAAAGATATGCAGAACCAGAAATAAAGGAAGATTGGCAGGCAAGAGAAAGGTGCCAATGACTAGCTGCTGATGCTAAGAAGCCCAGAGTCCAGCTGCTGGGTCAGAAAAAGGGGGGGGGGATCACTGGCATAGTGCCAATAGTGCATTGCCATGCCTTTATACCACCAAGCTTAAAAAGTGCACCAGCAGTCATGGCCAGCTCCACCCACAAAAATGTGCCCTTTTATTTTGTTTTTACTGCTGAGAACAGTGCTGCCCTCATACAGCAGATAGATCAGGTAGAGATTAATGGATTTCCCAAATCCAACTGGAATCCAAATGAATAGAGACAACTCTAATATTTCTGTCTCTGTATTCATTCCCACATCCAAATCCTATTCTTGAATCCTAAAGTTGCTTTCCTTGGGAATAACCAGACCACCACCTCCTCCTAATGGATTACTGGACCTATTTGTGTTGTTTTTGAATCATCATGCATCAAAAAGCTTTCTGGTGCACCACCAACTTACACAGGCACCCTGCCTAGCATCCTCCTTGATTCTCCTTAAAGTGTGTACGCACTCCTTTCCCCTGCTTGCACTGATGCTGCTCTTTCAGAGAAAGGGTCAGAATGAGAGCTCACAACTGGGGGGGGGAAATTGGAAAAAGCTGACATGGTGAAATTGACAAGAGTTTCTTGTCATCTTGCCAGTTTCATTATGAAGGTAAAGGAGGCATACTGAAACTGCACTTTGGTATAGGGAAGAAAGGTTAAAATGTTTATAAAGCCTTTCCTCCAAATGCTATTCTACAGAAAGCATGATGGATGGAGGACTACAAATACACAAATATAACAACTACATTCACAGCTGATACACAAACCACAGAAAGACTGAACTGCATTAGTAAATCAACTTTCCTGCAGGGTTATCAATTGATTCAGAAACTGGATACAAACAAGCACATCTAAAATTGTATTCCTGTCTTTCATGCATACACACTAAGATTGAGAAAGGGGCTCAAAAATGCTTTGAGTAGTACAGACGAATTCAGTCTTATGCTTGAACAAGAAAAGTATGTTACCAAGTTCAGGGCATCCTAACAATAAATGATACATATAGCGGAATAGTAATACTTTACAAAATAAATTAGTAGAGATTTGCATCACAAGATGCCTGAAGAATCCTGGACATGGAATAAGATTCCTGAATATAAGATTAACCTGCAAGAAAATTTCTTTAAAATATGGTGCCAATACTACCTGTCACCTTTTGTGCCACCAAAGTTCTCTAAAACTTTGGCTTCTGCTTGTAATACAACAAACTGTATTTTAAAACAGTGTGGTGAATCATACAAAAATTATATAAAATGATTCCACACAGAATAAACAGAATATATATGTATTTATTAAGTACCACATACTGAAATTAAAATCAAAACTTTTTTGTGCCTATGGAAGAAGAAGAGGAGGAGATTGGATTATACCCCACCCTTCACTACCCAAAGGAGTCTCAGAGCAGCTTACAAACTCCTTTCCCTTCCCCTCCCCACAACAGACACCCTGTGAGGTAGGTGGGGCTGAGAGAGCTCTTTCCAGAACTGTCCTTGAGAGAACAGCTCTGACAGAACCACGGCTTGCCCAAGGTCATCCAGCAGCTGCAAGTGGAGGAGTGGGGAATCAAACCCGGTTATCCCAGATTAGAGTCTGTGCACTTAACCACTACACGAAACTGGCTGTTATGCACTGCTAACAGGAGACAATGGGGAAAGGGAACAGGAAGGGAAAGCATAATTAAAATAAATAAAAACATTTTAAAAATGCTAGCATAGATAGAACTGTTGATTGCCATTGTAAATACTGATAAAAAGAGAATGCACATATGCACATGATGTCTGAGCAAGTGGAAAGAACCTGCGATATCAAAGCTTATGACAGTTTTATTGTTAGAAAATCCAAGACAAGGTACATGAAATGCTTCTAACACTCTATATCAATGGTTCCCAAACATTTTCAGGCCACTCCCTTAAATGCATAAACTCATCATCAGTGCACCCTACACTATCCTATAAAAAGCATTATTCAGAACAGCAGTTTGCACAACCCACAAGGGAGATATTAACAATAAAATTAGAAACAGTAACGATTGTGCATATATTCAAAATCCAATTAAAACTTTTTAGTTTAATTTATTCAACGAAACTGATGAATTTCATCCAGCGATACCAGCTTCTCAAACTCTGATACTGATTTAGCAAGAATCTTAGAGACCACATTTAATAACTACTTCATTGTTCAGTAAATTCTTAATGTGATAGATGGGCTTGATGAAGTAATGCCAGTCCCAATGTCTGGTAAAAGACACTTAGCAAGAGTCTTAAATTACCATGTTTAGTAATCTAGAGTCGATTCCTTTGCTTGGACAGGATGACTACACTAAAACCACGTTCCACTAAATATGATGTTGGAAACGTAACAAGGAGCTTCTTTACCACTGTCCATAGTACAGGGTGGCAATCAGAAATTATCTCCTGTAACCAAAACTCTTGGTATGGTTTCTTAAACTGTACTTCAGCTCAATGTCATTTTATAGCTCAGTTAGTTCTTCCTTCACTACCCCAGCTTTCTCAGAATCTGAAAATGCATTGAAGTCCCATCAAAAGAAGATGTCCAAATCATGCAGCTATGACAGACCCCCGTCACTTCCCAACTCTCAGGCAGATTTTCCTGCTAAAATTTTGTTTCCCTATGGTGACTGAGTTGCCACCAAGTAGTGTGTATATCTTCTTTGTCTTAAAAGACTAAACTATCCCACCCTGTTCCAGATATTTGTTTAGGCTTCTGACCCAGCACAGGAACTTAAGGGAAATACAGGAGTTGCCTTGCTTTTAAAATGACACAAGGCAGAATTACTTTCAAAACAGAATACAGATTTTGTTTAATGGGCAGGGAATTGCTGGCTGGTGAAGACAGGGGAAGGAAAGCTTTAGCCATGGGGTGGCTCAGCCCCTAAAGCCCCACTGCTGGCTACAGCCCTGGCATATATACATACATACATACATACATACATACATACATACATACATACATACGAGAGCAGAGAGAGAGAGAGAGAGAGAGAGAGAGAGAGAGAGAGAGAGAGAGAGAGAGAGAGAGAGATTTCCTTCACCATAAAAATCAACACCCAGGCCAAACCCCTGGGCAGCACTCCTACTGCAGGGACAGCACTCCTACTGTACATGCTCACTAAGAAGGGGTTTTAGAAATTTGACCCCTAAGGGGGTCAAAAGGGGTAAAATGTGCTCACCCCATTGATTCCTATGTGGCTGCCAGACTGCTGTCTCCTTGCACCCCCACTTCTCTAATTGGTCAGCTGCAGAGCTCAGTGTTCTGAGGTTTAAAAAAAAAAAAAGTTACAGGAGATTGCAGAGAGCTAATGACAGTTGAGGAAATCGGAAATGGCAAACCACCTGTGAGGTGCAGCAGTGCTGCTGGCCCAGCTTCCCTAATGGCTTCAAACACGCTCCCCCCACCTCCTACATCTGAAAGGCAGCTGTATGTCTGGTGCAGCAGTGGGTGCAGGTGCTTAAAGCCATCACTTTAGCAATCCTGCTGACCCAGCCTCCACAATGGCTTGCAATACCCCACCCCCTCCTACACTGGACAGGCAGCTGCCTGTCAGGCATAGGAGAAGGGGTGGGATGCCTTCAGTCTTCAGGAAGGCTTGCTCAGCAGGATTGCCTTAGTGCTGCTGCTGGCCCAGCCTCCCCAATGCCTTTAAAAACACTCCACCCCAATACCAGACAGGAGGGTGCCTGTCAGGCATTGGAGCAGGGCCAGGGTACTTTAATCCATCAGGGGGCTGCCCCAACAGGATCATCTTAGTGATGCTACTGGCCCAGCCTACTCAATGGCTTTAGCCACACTCCCACCCACTATGGAAATATACTCCAAATTTGTAGAAAAGTGGTTTCCTGTGTTAGGTTACTTAACTTCTCACAATGTGGATTGCACAGATGTTGTTTTGAATACATAGTTAAGTTCCACTTCTTAAATGTAACATAAATGAGAAGCATTTTTGTTAAAAAAAAAAAAAGTATGCCCTGTACCCCCCCAAAAAAAAAAAACCTCAGTGCCTAGGCCAAACCCCTGAACCAAGAAACCCAAAATAATGGGAGTGCATTCCTACCATGACATTAATCCCCACTATGAAGAGATTTCTGAGAAACACAACCCCTAAACTGTGGATCTCAATGTTCTGAGGTAAACTTCACATTTCAAACTTCATATCATCAGTTGTTGAAATTGAAACCAACTAAGACAGTGGTCCTGTACCTAAGCCATGGGGGGAGTGGAGTCAGGATCCTGGGGGTGATCCTGGATGCCTCATTTACTATAGAGGCCCAGGTCATCACAGTTGCCAGGTCTGCCTTTTACCATCTTCAACAGATCAAGTAGCTGGCCCCTTACATCTTTCTCCCCAGGACTTGGCTACAGTGACCCGTGTAATGGTCACTTCCAGGCTTGATTACTGTAACTCACTCTACACGGGTTTGCCCTTGCAGTTGATCCAGAAACTTCAGCTAGTGCAAAATGCTGCAACACACTTGCTGTCTGTGTTGCCTGTGTGGGCACAAATTCAACCAACACTCCGCCAATTGCACCAGCTACCGATTGAGTAACAGATCTGTTTCAAGTTACACACACACATATTAGGAGAAGTCAAAGCTTAAAAATTCTGAGGTAAAAATTTATATGTACAGAATTGAAAACTTAAAGCATACACCAGAGTGCTGTTGTAGTTTCTTTTCAGAGATTTCTAGTTCTTTTCTGTGACAGGAACTTATCGTTGTATATTTCAGCAATAGAGTTCTCTGGAGAATAGCTCTTTCTTAGAGTTTTTAGATTTTTCCCTTAGTAAATCTAGTTTCTCCCATCAGAAAAGTGAGCTTTCCACTAACTCCTGAGGGGTCTAAAGCTTATTCTTTTCACCACAGACCCAGGTTCTCCTCAGAGCACATTCCCTTTTTACAGGCAGGAATTATTATTCTTTTCCCTAAAAAGCAACAACCCTTTTCTGTTTGGGAGTTTGATTGGGAGTTACAGCCTAACAACCCAAGTCACCCTTGCCAAATCTCTCTTCCAGTATCTGTCATCTGTGTGAAGCAGTCTTTGTTGTTTTTGTTGTCAGCTTTCTTGACTCAGAATCACAATTCTCCCTCAGAGTAGTTCTAATACTCTTAGGGCAAAGGAATCTCTTTTCTTCTCTCTATAGAAGACCCTTTCTGACTGACCCTGCCAGAACACTGACTCCAGTTTATCCCTTCCTCTGTCAGAAGACAAAAGATCCTTTTTCCTCCAGAACAGCTGATGTTATACTTGCCTTCAGCTGATGCTGTCCAGTCAGAGAACACAAGCCCTCCACTTCAGGGCAGATAAACTCATGGTCTCCCAGTCTCTCTGAAATAGCAGTATTTTAAAACCTGCTTTTCTGTGCAATCCGTCACAGCAGCATATTCAAATGTCACAAAAAAATGCATATCATCACCTTGTATCCACCTTTCTCTTCTTGTTCAGATAGGTTTGTAAATTGGTATAGCTCACAACAGCCCATATTGGGCTTTAATTTTATTCACTGCTGTAATGACAGTATGGAAAGATTTGCACAGGCAATCACTGAGGAGGTTTTGCAGCTAAATATTGGCAATGAATGACACAGGGCATGGTAAAGACATTTGGCGCTGCTCTTCTCAAGTAAGCAAAACATCCACAGTGGCAACCAGTCATTCATGGTGCTCCCTCAGTTGCACAAGCATGTTATTAAGCAGAATTTCCTTGTCTTTGAAGAACTGCTCACCAATACAAAATACTGACTCCCTTTTAATATCTGTCCTTATTTGACTTGCAAATAATTCTTGAGTCAAAATTTCATCTTTTATAAAGCACACATAAGTGAGAAGCACAGATTCATTGCCTGGCAAAGTTGACTCATCCAGCCGTAAAGCATATTCTGTTGTTCTTAGTATGCAGCTCAATGCATCTTCTACATTTTCAGCCATTTCATCTATCTGTCCTTGCACTGAACCACTGCTAAGAGAAAACTGTCTCTCAAGACCTACCAGCAAAAAACTTGAAAAATGACAAAGACATAAACACACATGGTGACATTTTCTTAAAACATGGTATACTGGTCTGACTTGAGCTCTGATGGTGTATTTACTAAAAATTCTGATAATTTCAATCATATTTCAGCACTTTGCAGAGGTAGAAACTTTGAGTGCCATTTGCTAGCATGGTGCCACAGCCTGGTCAATCATAAATAAGTGAACAAAGCAGTTGGAGAGACCCACCTCCAGGGCCCTCCTACCACTCCCTTGCCTCTTAACACCCCTCTAAGTAAATGTACTACCCTAAGGGGTGATACCACCCACTTTTGGAACCACTGCCCTAAGGTAAACTCTTCATTCGGTACTAGGACTCACAGGTTGATTATACTTTAACCTAAATTGAACCACAGGGCCACTCCAGCTGCTCATTCAGGGGTTCAATAACTGCAGCTTTGGGAGACTCTGAGCAAGATGTCCTCTGATGGAAATACCACCTTTAAGTTCATTGGCACTAACCATCAATTTTTCTTCCTCCACTTAATTTCCTGATCTTCATTCAAAGGCAGAAATCAGACAGTGAAGGCTCTTGCTGTTTAGGTCTGCTTTAACTGCTCACTCACCTATCAAAAAAGCAGTAATGGCTGTAGCAGCAGAAGGGGGTGAGCAAACAGGTGAGTGGGGCAGCTACTGTTCTCTATCCTAGCTGCCATCACTGTTTGCTCACCTGGGCAGACTTGGAGCAGGGACCAACCCTGCCACTGCAACTTAGTACAAGAGGCCATGTGGTTTGATTATTTCTTTTAAGCTATTGATAGGAGTCAGAAGCAGAGTCAAAATAAGACAAAAAGTAAATACAATAATTCCATCTTTCAGGAATTATGTCTAATTCTGATAATTAAATCTGCATATTAGGGCTATGTATAGAGAAAGGAGATCTATCTACTGATTTGAAGGGATGCCCATGTTTGTCCAAACGTGAACATTAAAAAATGGAGGAGTATTTTAAAAAATAATAAATTGTGGAAACACTGTCTGCACTTGCGCAGACAGCTTAAAAGAAAAATAATGCATAACAGCCACCTACCACATTGTGGGTTGCATAACAACACTACTAAACATTGCTAGGGCAAGCAGTGAAGGCAGCCACCAGTAACAAACTGGGTAGGGAGGGATAGCAGGTGAGTGGGCATGGTAAATAAAAAATAAACAACTTGATTTTTTCTTTCTGTGTGACTGAAGACTACAGATTGATACATTTGTATAAAACTGAATGAATGAATGAATGAATTTTATTGTCACGGCATACAGCCAGCGGTATACAACCCTACTAAACTGGATTATTATTTATTTCTTTTTTAAAGCTTTTGGGAAACTATAATAAAATGTTTTAGTTGTCTTCTCAAGCAAGAGTCTGTATTTCTTATGCCTCGTGATCTTCTTAACTGGCACAGACCAAATAAATACTAGCAGAAAGTTGAGAAGGACAGTAAGTGTTCGATCCAGCCAGCTTTTCCACTTATTCTCACCCAGTTTTGCTTCTTACTACAGCCCAACATCCCACATTACTTTTATTCTCATTGGGCAGGGAGGTCCAAAGGCATGTAGAGGAAACTCAAGGGTTCAAATAATAATAATCTATTGATTATTGCTGGGTTTACAGAGGGCCTCTGAAAAAAGATTTTGGGAATTTCCAGAAATAAACTGACAAATTGTTAACCACCAAACAGAGTTGTAGAAACAGGTGTTTTAAATCTTATTTAATTGGCAGAAGAGGAATTTTCTAATTACAGGTGTTTCTGTCCCAAGAAACATCAGTCAACTTGTAATTGGGATGGCACAGTTTGCCACAATAATGAACTGTCATAGTGGAGATTTATGATCAAACTCCTTGCTTCAAAGAGAACTATGAGTTCAGAAGTTCATTACAGCTTATGATTTTTAGTAATTTTAAATAAGGAAAAATCAAACTCTCTTTAAGTTTAAAATGTTTTAAATATTTAGTAGATATCTTAAAGCAATCTATAAACAATATAAATATACCTGCCTTTTAGCAGCTTATACTTTCTGTACAAAAAAGAACTGTTTGGTTCCTTGCATAGAGAAAGTTATACACTTAAATGAACTGAATTGGTGTGATGCCCAGTGAAAGGACTTTTATAACTGGATGTCAAGATGATTGAGAAGTTGAGAACAGAGTTGAGAAAAGGCACAATTACACTTTCTGTAAAAAGAGATTTAAGTTTGGAAAAATCCTTTTCCTTACTTGTGGTATGCTTTTGTTTTTAAAAGTTAAAACAACTTTTATTTTGTCTAATTGTTAAGAGTAAATATTTCTGAATGTTTGTGAGAGAAGTAGCTAGCTTTTGCTTAAGACTAGCAAACTGCTAACAAGCAGAAAGTTGAGAATGTTCCAAAAAAGTTTATGAAGTCACAAGAATCAATCACGTACACCTGTCATTAATTAGAAGACAATTAGAAGTACAAAATTTGTATTATACAAAGGGGTCCCCTACTGACCAAGGTAAAACAGCGTACTTTACAAAACTAGAGGTTTTAATTTAAATTTAAAAAATCTTTATAAAATTAACAAAAAAGTTATGGTGGATTAAAATAAAGAATAATAGATGAATTCAATGTATCTACAAAAGCTTTATGCCATAGACCATTTTGCAACATTAGAAAATGCTTATAGAGAGTTTAATATTTAAAATACTGCTATAATTTTGTATTTCCATGAATCAATGTATCCTTTATGTATTTTAATAAAAATAACCTATAAAATGATATTAAGAATATTGTTATACTTTTATCAATGTAAAGGAACCATTTTTGTAACAGAACAGATAGTTTTTATACTAAATATGAACTCAGCCCCTTTGTGTGTATAAAGTTTATTCAAAGGTGAAACAAGCTTAGGAGATCAGCCAGAGAGACATCCATAATTTTTAATAACATGAACACCTGCATTGTAGAACTGAGACACGGCCAAGTAACATCTTGTTTGTCAAATATGTAATTAATGACTATTAAGACAAAGAAATCTAAACTGAGCATTTGCAAATGATGTCAACAATGATGTAAAGTTGGGAGGAGCAAGAAGAGCATATAAGCAAGATCCTTGCTATTATTCACTGAACATCTGAGCAGAATTTTTAGCTGTAAGGTTTCCTTATTCAAATAAAACCTTTTTTCTACCCTTTACTGCCTATTTCACTGTGTGGTTTATTGGCTAGCCACATAAGCCAAAGAACCTTAGCACTCTCAGGGTGTTGCCTTCAGGCATTTCCTTTTTCACTAGCATAAAAGCTGATTGGATCCATCTAGTGAGTTTGGAAAGCCTTTATTCTTTCGCCACTCCATGTACCCCTTAAAACCTTCCCAGTAAGAAACAAGCTGAAAATATAGAATTCATGGAAGTTTGCAAATCACCAGCCAGCCAATCAGCTCCATCTGTCCTATTTGTATGTTCAGACAGTTATGATATCAACAGTATATTATCAAATCCCTGCATTCATCTCCATGCATTTTCTAATACAACTGGTGTAAAAATATTCAAGAAAGAGCTCAAGACAGAGTTATGAAATCAGGAGGAGTGTAGATTTCACTAACCTGACTTTAGGGATGGGCTACAGCAGATTATATTTAAGGGAAGAGGAGCAGCCAACATGCACATGAGGCAAGGGTACAGATGAGGCAGTTAACCAAAGTGAGGATAAAGCTGGAACCAATAGAGGTAGAGTGTGGGGGGGAGGTGAAAAGAGGATAAAGCAAAATCTATATGATCCCAACTTTCTTAAAATAAACAAAAACGCACTTAAAAGAACATCTAAGAAAACAAAAATAGTTTCTTTACTGATACAAATGTTACTTGGTTGCTATCAAGGTCATGGTATATAATGAGACTTAAAGTAGCTGATGCTTTGATTAGACTATTGCCTAGTTTTGTTTTGTTTTTTCCTTTCAAGAAATAAGTTAACTCCATGACATTATATCACTAGTTAGAACTGCTTTTAATGTAAAAATTATTATATATTTAAATAATAACAATTCAACAACAATTACATCTTAAATTTAAAAAGCATTGTTTATAGAAGTGGGTAAGTGTTAAAATTTTCTGCTGAATCAGTTTGAAAACCAGTCTGAAAATTTTTCTGTTAGACATGGACATAGGATGGAAATATCATTTCCTATCTCTTATCTCTATTTGAATTGCAATGGCAGGCTTCTGCCAGGATACAGATCAAGCTTTGCAGTACTTGGGGGCGGGGGATTGAAAAGGGCCATGAAGCTTGCTAGTCGAAGCATATGAAAATGCCACAGTCAACCTTACTAAGTTCATATTTTGTTAGAAATTCATACAAATGTGTATTGAATATCTAAAACCATACCTGTTATCTCTAAATAAGGTAAACATTGGAAGACTTATTTATGCATTAATTAGCAAGTGAGAGTGGACTATGGATTCACTATACCAAATGGCATTTAGTGCTATCTCTTAAAACACACGCACAGACACACCTGGAACACTTGGGATACACATAAAAGATATATTGTCCAGCCTGCCAGTTAAAAGCTGCCTCACAAACCCTGCTCTCTGTGCCCCTTCCTTCAGAGGTGAAACAGGTAGCAACCAGAGAAAGTGCTTTTTTCAGTAGTAGTAATACCTCAGGTATAGAACATCTTTCCCCTGAGGCTTTCCTGATGTCTACATTGCTTTCTTTTAGACACCAGGCCAAAACATTTCTGTTCACCCAAGCTTGTAATAAAGGGGGTGATATTTTAACCCTATTTTAGTCTGGAAACTCTTATTTCAAGCTGTCTGTTTTCTGGTCTGTTTTTATGCCAGGTTGCATTTTTAATGCTGGCGTATCATTTATATCTCTCAATGGTTGGTTTGTATTTTTTTTTATTTTGTAAGCCTCCTCAAGTAAGTTCCTGGAGAAGCAGCATGAAAATTTTCTAAATAAATGTAGACAGTTGTGGTCTAGCTGGTGAAAGATGGCCTACCTCTACCCATTCTGCCTTCTGAGGTTTTCCTCTGCTTACTATACAAGTGATAACTTTCAGTCCCTTTAAAATCGAGCATATTCTACAATCTGCCTGAAATTTGCTGGGGAGGAGTCAGGGGGCAGTATATGAGGATTTTCTCAATTGACTGAGGAAAACTTAGAGCCTACAACTGTATCTAAATTGTATGTTGTCCTCTCTGCCTGAAATGTGGCAAACAGAATCCCATGGTGGATGTGGGAGGGGCACAATCCATGATACTCTCATCCAAATTAAGTGGAAAACAACAAAAACATTCCAGGGAAAATATGTGCTACCCACTGAAACATAGTGAAGGGAATGAATATGTTGAAATTGGAGATTGATGGGCAGATGTATCCTTAATTGGGATCCAATGCCCCCTGGCAGCTCGTTAGATGAGCTTGTAGAGGACTGGCACAGCCGACTCTTGGCAGCCATTGACAATATTGCTCCCTGACACCCTCTGCGCCCTTGCTCTAGGCTCACTCCCTGGTTTACCCAGGAGCTGTGGCTGATAAAGCGAGGGCTAAGACAGCTAGAGAGACAGTAGTGGCGTGCCTGCGATGAAGCTACAAGAGCATCATATAGGACATTTATGAGATCCTATGAGATGGCAGTCAAAGCTGCAAAGAACTCGATGCCCCATGCACATCTTCTGGTCCGATTTTGGATTATTTCAGTCCATTCAGTCTAGAGGAAATCAACAGATTGCTCTCAATGGTACACCTAACCACATGCAGCCTTGATCCATGCCCTTCATGGCTAATTAAAGCTGGTTGTGAGGGGTTTCGAGGTGCTCTCAGGGATATTATCAACAAGTCCCTTGTTGAGGGACTGTTCCCGGAGGCACTGAAGGAAGCGATGGTCCATCCTCTCCTAAAAAAAACATCCTTCAATCCGGGCCGAATTGGCGAATTACCAGCCGGTTTCAAATTTGCCCTATTTGAGCAAACTAATTGAGAGAGCAGTGGCTATACAGTTGCAGAGCTTTATGGATGACACTTCCATGCTAGACCCCTTCCAGTCCAGGCCATGGGACGGAGACGGCACTGGTTGTCCTCACAGAGGCATCTGGATTGGGGCGGGATGGCAGTACTGTTGTTGTTGGACCTGTCAGCAGTGTTCGACACAGTCGACCATCAGTTACTGTTGATGGACCTCTCTACATGAGAGCACATATGGCTTGTGCTGAAGGCATTGCACTGGCTGCCAACAGCATACCAGATTCGCTTCAAGGTGCCGGTTTTGATCTTTAAAGCCCTATATGGTCAGGAGCCTGCCTACTTGAGGGACCACCTTTTCCCCACATGTTCCCCAGAGAGCACTGAGGCCAGGGTCGCAAAACTGTCTGACTCTCCCTGGCCCGAAAGATGCCAGATTGGCCTCGACCAGGGACAGGGCCTTCTCAGTGGCGGCTCCATACTGGTGGGAATTAGCTCCCGGAAGACATCAGGGCCCTGCGGGACCTTTTACAGTTCCACAAGGCCTGTAAAATGGACATCTTCCACCAGGCCTTCAATTAGGAGCTGCCACTAACACATTGATAACACCTGAACTGCTAACAACTGTACAGTTAAGGCCCTCTGGTAAGAGCAACGAGAACAGCTAAAGATACCAGCTTGGTCACATTGTAGTATTAAAAATAGCCTTTGAGATGCTACCACCATCTATACGCAACAGCACTTTATTTACAAACTGATTGTCTTGCCTGAATTTTTAGATTATTGCTTTGTTAATGCAACTATGTTTTATTGTATTTATTTTATTGTTTTAACTTGTTGTGAACCACCCTGAGCCTGCCCATGTGGGGAGGGTGGAATATAAATCGAAAATAATAATAAAATAATAAAGAGAGAGTACTATGCAGCTATGATTGCATCTACGAGCTCACGCCCAGCCCAACTGTTTAGAATGATTCGGTCCATTACTACTCTGCCACAGGGCAGACCAAGTGCTAGGGAATTGGATATTGGCTGTGAGGCTTTTGCGAGCTATTTCACAGATAAAGCCTTGTTTCTCCGCCATGCCCTCTCCATCATACTTGAAACAGTGAGTGAACTCAAGGCTCCATGCACATCTTCTGGTCAGGTTATGGATAATTTCAGTCTGCTCAGCCTACAGGAAGTTGACAAACTGCTCTTAACTGTATGCCTTCCTGGATCCGTGCCCTTCATGGCTGATTAAAGCTGGCCACGAGGGGTTTCAAGGTGCCCTAAGGGAAACCGTCAACAAGTCCCTCTTGGAGGGGCTGTTCCCGGGGGCACTTAAGGAAGCGGTGGTCTGTCATCTCTGGACCTGGCCGAATTGGCGAACTACCGGCGGTTTCCAACTTGCTCTATTTGGGCAAGTTAATAGAGAGGGCTGTGGCAATTCAGTTACAGAGCACTTTGGATGACAGCTCCATTTTAGATCCCTTCCAGTCCAGCTTTTGCCCAGGTCACGGGATGAAGGCAGCACTGGTCACCCTCCCAGTTGATCTCCAGAGGCATCTGGATTGAGGTGGATCAGCAGTGCTGTTGATGTTGGACCTGTCAGTGGCGTTCAACATGGTTGACTATCAGCTACTGATGCACTGCCTCGCTGAAACTGGAATTCAGGCGCCTGCCTTGCAACAGCTTGCCTCCTTTTTCCAAGGTCAGGGACAAAGGGTGGCACTGGGGGAACAGTATCCCAAAGGCACCCACTAGACTGTGGAGTGCCACAAGGGGCAGTGCTGTCCCCGATAACATCTATATGAGCCCCCTTGACCAGATTGCAAGGAGACATGTGCTGAGATGTCACCAGTACGTAGATGACACCCAGCTCTATCTGCTGTTGGGCAGCCAGTCTGGCTCTAAACCGGAAGATCCAGACTGGGCATTACAATACGTGGCTGGATGGCTTAGGCTGAGCTGACTGAAACTGAATCCAATGAAGACGGAGGTCCTGTGTCTGAGTCGAGGTGGACTAAGGATAGCGACCCCACTCCTGACCTTCAATGGGGCACCATTGGTGCCAGCGGCAAAGGTTAGGAGTTTGGGCATGCTTCTGGATGCCTCCTTAATGATGGAGGCCCAGGTAGCAGCCACTGATTAGGCTGCTGGTTCCCTTCCTTGGAATGCAGTGACTTGGCAACAGTGATCCATGCTATGATCACCTCAAGATTGGACTACTGTAATGCTCTCTACATGGGGCTGCCCTTGTCACAAATCCAGAAGCTACAGCTAGTGCAAAATGCTGCAGCCAGGCTGTTAATGAGTCTCCCAATGCAGGAGCACATTCAGCCTGTGCTGAAGGCATTGCATTGGCTACTGATAGCACACCGGATACACTTCATGGTGCTGGTTCTTACCTTTAAAGCCCTTTATGGCCAGAGTCCGCCATACCTGAGGGACTACCTTTCCTCATATATACCCCAGAAAGCACTGCAATCAGGGTCACAACATCGATTGGCCCTCCCTGGTACTAAGGAAGCCAGGCTGGCTAGAACCAGGGCCAGGAAGAGATGTAACATTTCCAGAAATTTTGAAGCTCGGGAAAAAAATCCAGGTTTTTTTCAGGGGAAAATGGAAATTTTCAGAAAAATTGAAAAAAATGCTACATTAGCACTTCTTTTTTCTTTTCCAGATTGAAAGTCATTCTGTTACTTTAGGAACATAAAATATGACTACAGACAAATTTACTTGGCATGAAATTATCACAACTAGCATATTAAAAATATAGTGTATCCAAACAATTATTACAAACAGAATTTACTTTTTTTATAATATTTATTTGTAATTGTAACAAATGGAGCAAGTAGAGAACCAGATTAGTAGTAATTAAATTATTATTTACACAAAGGTTATAAAGATAAACTAATGTAGCTAAATGATTCAGTTTTCTGGAATCAGATAAGTGAAAACTCTTACCCTTTTAAATTAAGTATATACTTTCAGGTCCTTTTTGTTGCTCTGTATTTTCTTCCAATGCTTTGAGGCCTAGTGAAGCCTGAGTGCCAGGAAAAAAACAAGTGGAAAACATTTTTTTCCGAATTTTTCCAGTTTTTTTCCAGGCCTTCACATCTCTAGGGCCAGGGCTTTCTCTATGGTGACTCCTTCCTGGTGGAATGAGCACCCAGAGGAGACCAGGGCCCTGCAGGACCTTTTGCAGTTCCACAGGGCCTGCAAGATGGAGCTCTTCTGCCAGGCCTTTAATTAGGAGCTGCCCCAATAGAGACCCATGTCCCCTTAAGCCGCCCTGATAGAGACCCATGTCCACTGTGCTGGCTGCCCAAAATTAGATCAGTGGGCTGACCACTATGATGAAAGGAGCCACCATCATTTAATAATTTATTAATGTTATGAAATGCTAGCATTTTTAAATGTTTTTTCTGTTTTTAAGATGATTTAAATTCATGTGTGCGTTTTATTCTGTTTTAAGCTGCCCTGAGCCAGCCTTCGCTGGGAGGGTGGGGTATAAGTCTATATAAATTGTGGAATCCTGAGAGTAATTAACTGAGACCCTGCCATTACACGCCATCTGTCACTTCTCAAGCATAGATTAGAATAGTAGATTGTAGTGTAGTAGATAGTGGATTGTAATGTAACATAAAAAATTGTAGAATGTAATGTAATTTTGAATGGTAGACTGGAATATATTTTTCTGGTCTGGGGACAGGGGAAATAACTCTACACAGCCAATTGCCCCACTTCAAAGAGGAAGACACTGTAAGGTTGCCTCCATGCTTGAGAGGAAAAGAAGCACCAGTGGACAAAGCTATATTACAATTTATGTTTCAATGAAGTGCTATTGATGAGCTTGGCCCACCTCCTGATTGGTAAGCTTGCTAAAATCCCAATGTGGGACTACACAGAAATGAAATGAGGATGATCTACCTGTAACTTATGTTCAATGAGGTCTTCCATGCAGGCATACATTCCCTCCCTGCCTTACAAAAGAAGACTATTAATACAGTTGGTCAGGCCTCAAATTCCACACCATCAGGCCTGTAGCCGGGATTTTGTGACTTGTGGGGCAAAAAATTTTCTGGTGGGGCTGCCATTATTCTTCTGTCTGTTTCTAAACAACCATGCTTTTAAGTAATAACAAAGACAATAATACTAATAATTAAACTAAATGCAGCACAAACACCCCTCACAACAGCCACCCAGACATAAATGAAATGCAAAAACTATCCCTCCCTAAAGCAATGAAAACCCTTACCATTTTCTGAAGGCAATCTTGTGGGGCTGACCCTTTAAGGAAGGGGGCAGAGCCCTGTAGCTATGGGCCAGCACCCCATCACTCTCACCTCTCACTGTCTTATTTTCTTCCATGATGCATACAGGAAACAGCCTTATACTGAATAAGACTATTGGTCTATCCAGGTCACAACTGTCTCTACTCTGACTGGCAATAATTCTGGGTGGCATTCTATTCAGCTGCATTCAAGCCATTTGCACTTCTTTCTGGCTGCACAATGGCCAAACCTGGAATTTTGAAATGGGGGGTGGTTTCTGTTCTTTTCAGTGTGTGGATATTGCAAGCTGCTGTGAGGACTGATGTGTGGTGGATTGTTGGAAGAAGAAGAAGGTAAATGGGAGAGGAGAAAGGAAAAAGGAGGAGAGTTTTTGATGTGGACCACTGTGACTTAGCTTTGAGTGAACTGAAAGAACTGAACTGACTTAACCTGATAGTTAGTTACTCTGATCACTACTGACAAGACTGTACTAAATTTTGTATTAAAAGGTATTGTTCTTCAAATTTTAATGGGTCCTAAGCATGCTAGAGTTAGCCAGCCCAAAACAGACCAGGATGGAATCCTTTCTTTCCTTGAAATCCCTGGTTGTGTTTTCAAATAAGTTTGCTTCCTAGATGCCAGAGACATTCTCTGATATGTCAAAGTCCACTCCATATCTGAAGGCAGGAAATACATTTGCCCGATAAACTTCTGGGGAGGACAATTCATGTGGGGTTGCGGACCTCAGACATCTTTGAATTGTGGCAGATCGAATGCATTGAATTATCATCCTGGGACAGAATTTCTCACCAGTTTGATGCTATAGCCAAGCAAAAAGCAGAGGGGAGCTTTTGTTCTGATAATCCTAAAGCACTGAAACCTGTTTGCTCTGCAGTAGCCATTCCCAATCCACCCACATTAAAGGTAAAGGTAAAGGTTTCCCTTGCTCAAAAGCCAGTCGAATCCAACTCTAGGGAGCAGTGCTCATCTCCATTTCCAAGCTGAAGAGGCAGCACTGGCCAAAGACTTCTCCGTGGTCATGTGGCCAGCATGACTAAACGCCGAGGCACATGGAATGCTGTTACCTTCCCACCATAGTGGTACCTATTTACCTATTTGCAATTTCTTGCTTTTGAACTGCTAGGTTGGCAGGAGCTGGGGCCAGAAACGGGCGATTGTTTTTTTCTGAGACTCGGGTAGACTAGGCCCTTTGCCATCTCTCCCAGCCACTTTGGATTAGCTGGTGGAGAGTGAATTGCTTACCTCCTTTGGGAGACTGCCCCCTGTAGTGCAGATTTTGTTGGTCAGCAAATTGTGGGTTCTGCACTCCAGGCTGGCAACTATTAAAGATGCTGCAGCTGTGGGTTCTAGCCAAGTCCAGGTATAGGACTGGTTGGCTTAGGTGGTGCTGCTGATCTCAAGCCATCTGAGTCTTTCTCATTAAGTAGGGTCTTTGCCACCTGCAGTTCATTATGTGCCACAGCCATATCCAATATCCCTATTAAAGAGTGATTCAAGGCAAGCTTCAATTGAGACTAATGCTGGTAAGTTATGGACCTACAGCCTTTGCTATACCTGCCCTGCATTCCCTTCCTCCCTCTAGCCCACTGAGGACCTTTTTCTTCAGACAGGTTCTATGCATAGGGTGGTCAGTAATGACAGTATTCATGGGGAGTTGGAAGGCACAGAAGCTGCCGAGGACTGAATTCGTGACCCCAGAAAGCAGAAAATTTCAAGTACTTTCTTGGCATGTAGCAGGATGTAGCTCTGAGGATGAACTCCCTGAGTTTTGTCAATATCATTGTTTCTTGTTGCAAGAGATCTGGCCTATGGCCAATCTTTTCTCTTCAGGTTTTTTAACAGTGTCCATTTCCAATAGTAAAAATTCCACTGGCAGTAGACTCCAAGCAGTATTTTGTGCTTGATCTAAAACAAAAGGGTCTCAACTCCCAAGCTGCCCTTTTATTGGCTCTGGCAATTCTCCTTCAGCTTTCTAGCTTTTCACTGCTTATTATAGTGGCAAATGTTTTGCCATCTCCTACCCCTAGGGCTTCTTGTGTCAACTGGAATAGGTTGGATGCCTTTTTGGACAATCTGGTGTCCCTTCAGCCTGGAATTCCCCTGTTATTGTGTGAGGAATTTAATGTTAGACTAGGAGTGAGGGATGAGGATTTGTTGGGCTGTAAGCTCGGGAGGGGAAAGGTGGGTGTGGACTTCCTTTTTCTATGTAGGCAGTGATCTAAAGACAGTTAAGATTAGCTTAGCCAACTCACTTGGAGAGTGGGTTTGGTTATTCTGAATGGTTATTAGGGTTGGACAACTAGAGAGACTACATTTTCCTTTCTGTTCACAGGTGAAATGTTATTGATTATACCTTAATTTCACAATCCTTTTTTTCCCTTTTGGTTGGGTGATGAGTTTTAAGGTGGGATAATTTTATGGTGGTGATGGTGATCTCCCCTACAGTTAGTAGTAGATCTCTCCCAAATTGTCAGGCCCATTGAACCACCAGTGGAGCTGTACAAGAGGGTGACTAAGCTGATTAAATGGACTTAGGTGCATTCTCACTGGTCTAAGGTTACCCCCCCTGCCACTCATTGAAAAGCTAATATTATTAAAGGCCCTATGATAGAACTTGGAATGCATTATTTCACAGCATTATGGGATGTTTTGAGATCCCTTTATGTTAGGGACTCAATCATCCTCTTTTCTTCTTTCTTTTGGTTAGTTGGTTTGATGTTAATTGTAGGCAAGCAGACTGTACGGTCCCAGCATTGTACTGATCAATGGTGCCAGCTTGCATTAGCATCTTGTAACAATGATGCTAGAAGTATCTGGACCTTGGCTTCTGATTCCTTTGTCCCTGTTAGGGCTCCATATTCTTGTATCCCAACTGAGGTCTGGAAGGCCCACTTTTTGCCCTTTTTAATGCTCTTGTGGCCAGCAAGACCCTCCCCCTTCCAATGCCTCTCCCAATCTCTCTTTACTAATTTAGCCTTCTGTAATGGAGTGGGAGGTAAGTGGTTCACTAAACCATCACAAGGTTTCTTGCCAGAAGATTTATTAAAGACCTTTCCCAAGTCGTGGGTGCCACTATTCGCAGTTTTGTTTACCACAATTAATGATAACCAGTGTAATTACAGGGTCCTGGCTACAGGCCACCATTGTATCAGTTTAGAAGAAAGGAAGCAGATCTGATCCATCTAATTATCACCCCATTAGTTTGCTTTCCTCAGATGGGAAACCCTATGCTTCTCAGTTATACCTGAAATTGTTTTTGTAGCTGGATACCGAGGGCATCTTGGAGAGAGAGCAGGCTGAATTCTGAAGAGTACATTCAATGCTAGATCACTGATTTTTTTTCTTCACCTGGCAGAGAGGTATATAGCCTGTCAGAAAGATCCGCTTTATGGATTTAAATCCTTTATAGATTTAAAGGCCACATTTGACTGTATATGTAAGGCATGTCTATGGGCCAAACTGTATGCATCTTCCATCAATCACAGACTTTTGCACTTAATTCAAGTATAATAATTAGATTGCTCATGTTCATTGTGGCCTTAAGGGGCAACAAAGAACACTCCTCTGGCCAGGAGAGTGAAGCAAAATTGTCTGTCCATCTCCCTCCTATTTAATTTTTATATTACTGTCCTTGAAGAGGCCTTATTGGGGGTGATTTCCCATGCCCCTATTCTATCTACCAGTCAGATCCCACTATTATGCAGGTGATGTTATCCTTTTATCTAGATTGCTGGTGGGTCTAAAATGCTAAAAGCATTTCAGCACCATTACACTAGTGTGTGTTTGATAATAAATCATGAACAATCTAAAGATATGGCTTCTTTGAGATCTTTTCAGACCAAGCAACTCTTCTAAAAGTTAAATAATCAGCCAACTGAGCAGGTGTCCTGGTTTCATTATCTAAGGTATTCATTTTTCAAGCTTCTCTCTCATGGAAAGCTCACAAAGAATGCTTTCAGGGGCTGGTTCCTTGGCATCTGTCTGTCTTTCCCCCCCTACCTCTGCTGGGGGGCAGTTTTGTCCTTGTCGCAATTCAAGTCTTTAGGGCTAAAATGCTGTCTCAGCTTTTATATTGGATGGCTGTTAGGATTACAAGAGTTAATAGCTCTATCAATTGACCTTTTGATGTTTTTCTTTGGAAAATCAACAGAGTTCATCACCAGTTGGTGTAGTGGTTAAGTGCGTGGACTCTAATCTGGGAGAACCGGGTTTGATTCCCCACTCCTCCACTTGCACCTGCTGATGTGACCTTGGGTCAGTCACAAGCTCTAGCACAGCTGGTCCTGAAAGAGCAGTTGCTGTCAGAGCTCTCTCAGCCCCACCTACCTCACAGGGTGTCTGTTGTGGGGAGGGGAAGGGAAAGGAGTTTGTAAGCCGCTCTGAGACTCCAAGTGAAGGGCGGGGTATAAATCCAATCTCTTCTCTTCTTCTTCTTCTTCTTTGAATGGAACTGAGCTTGAGATCAGTGGAATTCCAAGCATGGAAGCCAGCTTTTGACTTTTATTTGAAGTTCTTGTTTTCTGAAGATACAAGTCATTTTCTTTTTCTTTTACATTCAGATCCTTATGTTTTGCATTGGCAATCAAGTCCTGGATCTACATTTTCTTTCTTAGGCCTCTCTCCTCCATTTTTCTTGTTTACTGGCTGTCCCCTGGGCTGCTAGACTACCCTTAAATAGAGCACCGGGGCTTTATTTTACCCTGTCCCTTCCCCAGCAATCAGGACGTGAAGCAGTTAACAACATAAGTAAAAATACAAACATATATACAAAGCCATTTAACATACTGGCACTCTGGCATGACAATCAAAAAGCTGATAGCAGGCCCAGCAAGACTGCTTCACAGGAATGCCTGGAGGAATAATTCCATTTTATGGGCCTTGTAGAACCTAGACAGGTCCTGCAGGGCACAAGTCTCTTCAGACAGAGCATTCTACCAGGTTGGGGCCACAACTGAAAAAGCTCTTGTTCTGGTCAAAGTTAAATGAGCTACCTGCCTGCCAGACACCACCAGAAGTCCACGTGAAGTGGAACACAAACCAGCATGGGGGCTCATAACAGGACATGTGGTCCTTAAGGTATGATGGTCCCAAACCATTTAGGGTTTTAAAGATTTGAACCAGCACCATTAATTTTATCCAGAAACCAAATTGAAGCCCATGCAGCTTGTTATGTATCGGGACTGAAACATTGCAGGACTGCGCTGCCACGGGGTGAGCTTGGAGCCGAATAACAACAGACCAACAGTAACCAATTAAGATGTAAAGTTTTGTAAATTGCCTATCTGTCAGAAAAAGCTTATTTGATGTGTTTCACTGAATCCATTGTTGTGTGTTCCCTAACCTGCTTTGCGCTTGCGTAGGTATGCAGGCAGTAACGTGGGAGCTTCTTCCCTGCTGCTTTTCCTTATCTCGGTGGCCTTGAATGTAGGCTTTGGGCTATTCTTGTGTTGATGAGAATTTTCCAGTTCTGGGAAGGTGAAGGGAGGAGGGGAGTCGTCTCCCGCTCATGAAGTAAATCTCCCGCCGGGAGTTTCCCGCGCGCGCGCTCATAGCTTATTCGCTGGCCGCTTTTATGCATCACACTATAAGTTTGCTTGCATTGCTTTTGCCCCCCATTCCTGACAATGACCTCCTACTGTGGGTTTTAGCATTGTAATCCAAATAAAGCCTTTCTTTTGAAGAGAATGCCTGGACCTACTTGCTTTTGAACCTGACAGAAATTGTCAGGAATCATCATCATCAATTCCCCACCTTCAGCACCTGCCTTCCACCACGATGAGCGGGGCTGGGGGAGGAACACCGGTAACGGTCCCAGTGACTACCACACCGGTAACCACGGTCCCGGTCACCACCGTGGCAACTCCAGTGACCACCATTCCGGTTACCACCGTTATTCCAGTGACTACGATTCCGGTAACCACAGCAGTGATCCTGTCCTCCACGGCCGGACCGGTCACCCCTCCTTTGATCAGCACAGTGGGAGCCTCGTACACTCTCCCGATCTACAGCCCAGCCGGGCCAACGCAGAGTCATGGAGGAGCAGTCCCACGAACCTACGTCCTGGGGGCCCCAACCCCTTGGGACAAGGGGGTGACCTACAGAAGGTCGCGTGATTGGACTAAGAACCTGTTGGACACTACCCAGACGACCTGGTCCCTGCCGGGGAGCCAGAGCCGGGACAGCTTACTGGATCCACGAGGAAGTTTTGGACTTCCCCAAGGACGGATGTCGCGTGGATCTCCCAGATCGGGATCTAGCCCCGATGCAGATGCCCGCATGGACTCTATTCAGGATGATACCCGATGCTTGATGCGGGATATGGGCAAGCTAATGCAATCCCTACCGCAGATGATGGATCAAGCAATTCGAGCCCACCCGCTAACTCAACCAAGACCGGCGCCAGCACCCGCGCCGCCAGTTTTGCCAGCCCAGCCAGCTCCTGGCCAACCTCCGCCGGCTGGTCCATTGCCAGGAGGACCCGGGCCCGGGCAATCAGGACCTATCCAGCCACCGGCTCTGCCCCCGCCTCCGATCCCAGCTCCAGCGCCCCCCCCGCAGCCAGCTCCAGCACCCATAGTGGGCCCCGTTCCTCCGGTAATACGACCCAAGGACATGCTGGAGATTACATTCGACGGGGATCCCGAGACGGTGTCTTTTTTCATATTACAAGTTGGGAAATTCGTACAGAGATGGGGCTATGTGTTCCCGGATGAAGAACAACAGGTGGAATTTATCGCTTCAAGGTTCCGGGGAAGTGCTACCAGCTGGTACGTGGCCCTTTACGATCTGGAGGCTGCGGAGCTGGGGAATGTTGATGACTTCATGTGGGCTTTGAGGAATCGTTTCGAGGACCCAGGGGCGGCACAGAAAGCAGAAGCTTTCCTTCGCACTTTTAAACAGGGCAAACTGACTGTGCGGGAGTATTCACGAGAATTTCAACGGCATGCAGCGAAAATTCGAGACTGGACTGACGCTGTGCTGGCCCAACAATACTGAATGGGACTAGCAGTAGATGTCCGCAACAATGTTCTCAGCTCTAAGGAGCCTCGCACCCTCCAAGGATGGATGGAGGAAGCCGAAAAAGCTGAAAGCCACTTGCGTGTCATGAAACTGGACTTATCTCTAGGAAACAACCGTCCGAGCGCCTCGGCGGTCCAGAGCAGGACCAGGCCAATCTCCACCCAGATTGGCGTGAGAGACCAACGCATGCGACAGGGCCTGTGTCTGCGATGTGGAGAGAAGGGGCATTTTGCAGCAGCCTGCCCCAGAGGGGATTCCAGCAGAGCCCTACCCCAAGAGGAACCCAGACGCTGGACAACTCCTACTCCGAGGAAGGGCACAGCAAAGCCACGCAATCCACGAGCCCTTTTTGCCAATCCCGACCCGACGGACGCCATGATCTTGGAAGATGAGGAGAGTGAGATGCAGGGAAACGAATTGGTCCTGTTTGTGAGTGGCGCTACACAACAGGACCCTGCCCCTGAGGCGCCTAAATTGGTGAGCAATTACCCCTCTCTCTTCTTTGTGACTGTACTTATAATGAACCCAGCAATGATGACCCACATTAGGGTTCGAGCTCTCATTGACTCGGGGTGCGGGAGGGATTTGATGAACCCATCACTGGTAATGGGACTCGAGGCGGCGGTTGTCAGTTTAAAAGACCCCATTACCTTTACCCAAATGGATGGGTCGCCAATGAAGGAGCCGTGCCGATTTGAGACTATTCCATTAAGGGTAGGCACTGGGGAACACTGGGAGCTACGTTCTTTTGTAATAGCCCCCCAAGCTCAGTTCCCATTAGTGTTGGGCAGCCCGTGGTTACATGGACATGATCCGTATATACTTTGGGACGAGGGGACCGTGTGATGTATCTCCCCAAAATGTGCAGAACATAAATGGGACCCAGGGTGGGGAAACCCCCAAGCAATGATCCTCCACGGGCTTGCCTAGCCACTGAGGACCTTAACCGCATTCCCAAGGAGTACAGATATTTGGCCCGTGTTTTTGAGGAAGAGGAAGCTGATGAACTGCCTCCCCACCGTAACTCGGACTGTGCGATTGAAATTCTTCCTGGCCACAAATTGCCAAAAGGGAAGATTTATGCTATGAGTCCCATGGAAAAGGAAGAACTACGCAGATTCATTGATAAGAATCTGGCCCGTGGATTTATCCGACCTGCATCATCCCCGTTCGCAGCACCCGTGTTGTTTTGTAAAAAGAAGGACGGGGGCTGAGACTGTGTACCGATTATCGGGGTCTTAATGCAGTGTTGGCGACCAATGCCTACCCCATGCCCCTCATCAAGGATTTGCTGGCGGAGGTGGCAAAAGGGAAGGTATTTTCTAAATTGGATTTACGTGATGCCTACTTTCGGGTCCGTATTAGGCAAGGTGATGAACATAAGAATGCCTTTAATACACCACTGGGACAATTTGAATATCGGGTTATGCCCTTCGGATTGCAGGGGGCACCTGGGGTCTTTATGAACTTAATAAATGAGGTGTTGCACCCCTATTTGTTCAAGGGGGTGGTTGTTTACTTGGATGACATCTTGGTCTACACCCCAGATTAAGAATCTCACATCAAGCTGCTTCAGGAAGTTCTGGAAACGTTGTTAGAGCACAAACTGTTTGTTAAGTTGTCAAAGTGTGAATTTCACCAAAGTCGCATTGACTTCTTAGGGTACCGCATATCCCCCCAGGGTTTGGAAATGGACCCAAAAAAGGTCCAGGATGTGTTAGCAGGCAGCTCCAGAGTTTCCTCAGTTTCGCCAATTTTTACCGTCAATTCCTGCCTCATTTTGCCCAGGTAGCTCTTCCCCTCACCGACCTCCTAAAGACTAGAGGGAGAGGGGTAAAGGCTTCTAGACCAGGGGCTCCTTTGGACTGGACTTCCCAATGTCAGGAAGCGTTTGAACAACTGAAACAGTTATTCACGTCCGAACCCGTGTTAGCACATCCAGATGAGACAAAAAAATTCTTTGTCCAAGTAGACGCATCAGATACCGCAATGGGGGGGTGATCTTGCAAGAGAATGCCCAGGGGCAACTGCACCCCCTTGCCTATGTATCCCGAAAGTTTAATGATACGGAGAGGTTTTGGCCCATTTGGGACAAGGAAGCAGCCTCCATACGATTAGCATTGATTACCTGGAGGCATTGGTTAGAAGGGTCCCGAGTACCTTTTGAAATCTGGACTAATCATAAGAATCTTGAGTTACTTCGAAAGCCTTGGAATTTAAATGCCAAACAATTCCGATGGGCTGAATTCTTCTCTAAGTTTCAATTTACCCTTCACCATTTCCCGGGCAAGTCCAATCATCTGGCAGATGCTCTCTCACGCCTCCCCCAGCACCTCAGTAAAAGAACGGAGGTGAGAGACTCCCTGTTTACCCCAGAACAACTGGTTGGGGCAGTGGTAACCCGCAAAGCCCGGCAATCACAACCATTAACCCCAAGTCAGAGGCTGCCATGGGAAAGTCAATTTGCCACTGACATCACTGAACAAGAATCAATTGAATTAAGAGCTCGGGACGATGTAGAATGCAAACCAAACGGTTGCTGGTACAAGGGCAATAAAATATTTGTTCCAGAAATTATACGATCCCAGGTACTACAAGCTGCCCATGACTCGCAATCTGCTGGACATTTTGGGTATGTGAAATCACTACACTTATTGCAGCGCACTTTTTGGTGGCCCCGAATGAAGCGGGATCTATCCCTTTACATCCAGTCCTGTCCAACATGCAACCGTTGCAAGTCTAGAGCAGGGAAACCACCAGGTCTCTTGCAGCCATTACCCACCCCAAGCCGACCCTGGGAGGTGATTTCCATGGACTTTATCACTGATCTTACTCCCAGCAAACATATGACGGTCATTTGGGTGGTGGTGGACTTATTTTCTAAGCAGGCTCACTTTATACCATTTGCTAGCCTGCCAACAGCGAAGGTTCTGGCCAAAGCTTTCATCCAGCACATTGCCAGGCTTCACACTTTGCCGCTCAAAATAATCTCCGACAGGGGGGTTCAATTTGTGTCTAAACTGTGGACGGAACTAATGACCCTCATGGGTATTGAACGTGCCCTCAGCAGTGCATATCACCCGGAGGCCGATGGGCAGACGGAAAGGGTAAACCAAACCTTAGAGCAATATTTACGATGCTTCACAAACTATCAACAAGACAATTGGGTAGATTTATTGCCTTTAGCAGAATTTGCATATAACAACTCTTGGCATGCCTCCACAAAAATGTCTCCCTTCAAAGCCGTCATGGGCTATGACAGCCCCCCTCTTCCATTTTTGAAACCAGGGGAGTCTGATGGAAAGGCCACAGCATGGTGTAAAGCTTTCCGGGACTCTTGGCCAATGATTGTCGAGACTTTAAATGAGGCCAAAGCACAATACAAAAAACAAGCAGACAAAAAACGGGCGGGTGGATGGAATCTTCAGCCGGGGGATTCCGTATACCTCTCTACTAAGAACTTGAGGCTGTCACAGCAATCCCGAAAGCTAGCTTGGAAATATATTGGTCCGTTTAAAGTGGTTCGATGTATAAATAAAGTGACTGTCCAACTGGACTTACCTAAATCTCTAAAAGCTATTCATCCAATTTTCCATTACAGCCTCCTCAAACCAGCATCACCCCCGACTAAGTGGCATCCAGAGCTTCCGACACCCCCGCCACCACTGATGATTGATGCTCAGGAGCACTATGAAATAGCTGACATTTTGGACTCTAAAATTCTCCGTGGACAATTGTATTACCTCATTGAATGGGTACATTTTGGGCCTCAACACAGGGAATGGGTGAAACTCTCTGATATAAATGCACCTGATCAACTTAGAGATTTTCACACCCGCTTCCCGACTAAACCAGGGGCCCTTCAGTTCTGTTCTTCCTGAGTGGTGGGTGGGTGGTATTTTGGGAAGGGCAGAATGTCAGAAAAGCTTATTTGATGTGTTTCACTGAATCCATTGTTGTGTGTTCCCTAACCTGCTTTGCGCTTGCGTAGGTATGCAGGCAGTAACGTGGGAGCTTCTTCCCTGCCGCTTTTCCTTATCTCGGTGGCCTTGAATGTAGGCTTTGGGCTATTCTTGTGTTGATGAGAATTTCCCAGTTCTGGGAAGGTGAAGGGAGGAGGGGAGTCGTCTCCCGCTCATGAAGTAAATCTCCCGCCGGGAGTTTCCCGCCCGCGCGCTCATAGCTTATTCGCTGGCCGCTTTTATGCATCACACTATAAGTTTGCTTGCATTGCTTTTGCCCCCATTCCTGACAATGACCTCCTACTGTGGGTTTTAGCATTGTAATCCAAATAAAGCCTTTCTTTTGAAGAGAATGCCTGGACCTACTTGCTTTTGAACCTGACACTATCATTGGGAATGGGGTGTGTTGGGGTGTGGCCATTGCAAGCAATATAACCGAGCTGAGGCTCTGGTCTACAGTCTTGTTCTTGCTGAAATCACTGAATAAAGTAGAGCTGATCACTAGCCTGGGTGTCTGTTCACCAATGGAACCCACTATTTAACACAGCTGCTTCAAAATAGGTTGAATATGTGCAGACCATGATGTTATCAGTCAACAGCCTGGAAGCCACATTCTGGGCAACCTGAAGTTTCTGAGGAATCTTCTGGGGCAACCCTGCATAGAGCAAATTTCAATAGTTCAATCTGGAGGGGACTGACACATGAATCACTGTGGCCAGGACTGACTGAGACAAATAGGGGGACAACTGACAAGCCATCACCACCAAGGACACTTGTTTGCCCAAGGTAAGCAAAGTGTTCCACCAAAGCCCCAAGATCCTTATGGAGTCCACTGATGTAAGCTGCAAACCTCCCCAATGACCTGGCCCTTTCCAGCTACAGGATTTCAGTCTTAACTGGATTTAACTTCTGCCAGCTCTTCCCAACCACAGCATCCAGGCACTGGGTCAGGGCTGAGAGAGCAACCTCAGGATGTTTATGCAGCAAGAGGAAGAACTGTATGTCATCAGCAAACTAGTGGCATCCAGCTCCAAGCTTCCTGATGAGCTCTGCTAGAGGGCACAGATAGATATTAAATAACATTGGAGTCAAGACTGAACCCTGTGGAACCCTACAATTTAGAGGCCATCTGGTTGATCTTTTTTCTCCAATAGCCACCCTCTGACTGCATCCTTGGAGGAATGTAGCAAACCAAGATAGGGTAGTGCCACACCCCGCCAGTGGGGCTAAATGGCTGATCAGAGTTGAACAATCAACTGTATTAAATACTGCCCATAAATATAATAATATCAGCAGCACTGAACCACCCCTGTCAAGTTGAAGCTGGAGATCATCCACAATGGTTACAAGGATCATTTCAGTCCTGAACCCAGGCCTGAAATCAGACTGGAATGGGCGGAGTGCTAACATCTCATCCAGGAAAACCTGGAGCTGTTCAGCAACTGCTCCCTCAATTACCTTTCCCAGATATGGTAAACTGGATACCAGGCAGTAATTGGCTACTTCCTCTTTGCTAAAAACATCTTTTTCAACAAAGGTCTAATTACAGCCTCCTTCAAGGAACCAGAGAAACACCCCTGAGCAAGAGACAAATTAATAATCTCCCTCAGGGAGCCTCCTATCATATCCTGGTTGGCTTTCATGAGCCACAATGGGCAGGGATCCAATAAGCAAGTCATAGCCTTTACAGCAGCCAGGACCCTGTCAATGTTTGCCATTAAGAGGAGGCAGAAGAGGTCCAAAACGGGACCAGACAATGGCAACGGAGCCTCCATGACACTATTTGTATTAAAATTGGGGGAGAGGTCCTGGTGGAGCTTTGAGACTTTATCCACAAAAAAGTTCACAAACTAGTCACATCTAAAAGCCAAATCACCATCACTTTGGGACTCTTGCATTAGGGAGGTCAGCTGTTGAACTACTCTAAATAAATGCACTGGACACAAACTAGCAGATGCAATGGAAACAGAAAAGAAAGACATCTTAGCTGCTTTCACCACAACTTCACAGGCCTTCAACTGGGCTGTATAACATGTTCTCAGTGCCTCCTCACAAACTTGCCAACAAGATTGCTCGAAGCACCCTTTTCATTTCCCTAAGCAATTCAGTATACCAAGGAGCAGAGGAAGAACCATCCGCTGGCTCTTGCCACTGCTTATAGAGTGTGCTTTATGCTGTTTTTTGGTATTTCGCCCCCTCTTACCCTTCCATCTCACTTTCATAAATTGACTGTCCCCAAATACTGAAGGGCTTTTCCCTTGACTAGGCTAAATGCTTTTCCCACAGGGCAAGTGAAACTTTCCCATATTTTCTTCGAATCTGTGTAGGCTGCTTCTTTAAAGATCTTTGGATATAGCCAATGATAGTTTCCAATCCTTCTCTTGATTCTATGTCTTCCCTAATAGCTGATACTAATTTTGGTTTTACTTTGGCTGTAGCTAATTTTTTTGACAGCACTGGCCTCAATATGAGGATGGAAATAGGGGGTGGTATTTGTGAGATCAGTTCTGCCGGGGGGGGGGGCACTGGATTGTTAAATAAACAAAGGAGGTGCTTCAACCCTTTGATCATTTTGATTGCCCTGTTCTTTACCTTTTCCCAGCTCTACAGTATCCTTAAATGTAACATAATTCTACATGGTTTTCCAAAGGCTGCCCCATAGCCCTAACGGGGCTCTTTTTGTAGCAGGAACTCCTTTGCATATTAGGCGACACATCCCCTAAAGTAGCCAATCCTCCAAGAGCTTACAGTAGCCTCTGTAAGAGGAGCTCTGCAAGCTCTTGGAGGATTGGCTACATTAGGGGTGTGTTGCCTAATATGCAAAGGAATTCCTGCGACAAAAAGAGCCCTGGCCCTATACATGATCTATGAAACACATCTATAAGATACTGATTGGGGTTTTATTCCTTTGCTTAGTGATCCTCCTTCATGCTTTTCACCACTGTCACATGCTACGTTAGTTTCTTTGAACTATCTACCATAACTCCAGGATCTTTTTTCTAGTCAGTCACCACCAGTTCAGAACCCATTCATGTATATATAAAGCTAGGGGTATTTTTGTTCCAGTGTCCATCACTTTACACTGAACCTCATTTATCACACTGATGCCCACTCACCCAATTTGAAAAGATCTTCTGTGATATCATCACCAAATCAACATTTTATTAGCTCTGTAATCATATTTCACATCTTTTATCTTGTTGCTTTCCTTGACGCCTTTAATCCATACAACAGAGAGACACAGGTAGGTATCAGATAAATTCTGCCATTGTTATCATTACAATGCGCCACTGAGAGCAGTTAGGTAAAAGCAAGAAGGAAAAGGAGACATTATAGGAAAAGAACCGTAATGAGTATTTGTAAGACTGTATACAAACCAATATAACTGTCCATCTTTTAGAATTATATCATGTATGATATCCAAATAATATTATAATATCCTTTATTTTAAATTATAGCATAGTTGCACAATTTATCTCTGATTATCCAACATTGTATGTCCTAGTCTGGTCTAAAAATAGGGCAGTACTTGAAAATATTACAGGCATCCCTTCTTTCTAGACAAACTTAAGTCAAAGAGAATATAGATCTATTAACCTTGCTCTACTAGTCAGAATGTGTGATAAATCTTAATCATTTGTGTACATTGGACACTAAGTGCAGTATAATTCTATGCATCCATCAGCTTTCTTAATTGATGGCAGTGGGGTGGAAGAAAAAGAGATGAGAAATCCATATTTATCACTGACACCAAATATTAGCCTTTTCAGACAACCTGAAGCATACTGGTATCAGTTGAGCTATGAATACTTTTTTAAAAAGTCTGTAACAGAAAAGAAATAATAGAAACTAATATAATAATGTTCACTGGCATCAATATTTGGCCTTTTGTTTAGTTTCATTCAAGCCACATGCTTATAAAAGACAAACACCCATAATCTGTGACTGCTACAAGTACCTGGCTTCCAATCTAACTAAATACTTAAATCCATTTGAGATAAGAGTTAAGTGGTAGTGCAATTCTGGGAAAGGGGTGGGGAGTGCACAGGAAGCTGACAAAACACCTCATCAGAACACATCACTGGCACTGTGCCCTGGCCAGGCACTAGCATGGCAATGCCATGGAGCAAAAATGGCACAATCTCTACCTCAGCAGGGAGGGGGAGGACCTAGGAGCATGGCAGGAGTTAGTTGGCTCCCCAAATGGCCCCAGTTTGGGAACACCCCTCCCCAACTAGCAGAAAGTTACATCATCAAAAACCATGGCCTACCCCATAGGTGCCCATGCAATGGAAAAGGCCATGCCCCCCCCCCGATGGCCCTGTCCAAAAGCCCTGGTGGACTACAAAGTGCAGGCTACAGCCACAACCAGTCAACCCCTCCACAGTGGTAGCCAACCCCCTCCTTTGTACCCAATCATGCCCCCCAGCACTACATAAATGAGGATGCCCCACAGTTTGGTTCTGCAGCACAAAATTCTGTCTCAGGGTTCCCTGCCATGCACACTTAGAGGGCATAGTGTTGCCCCTGGGTGGCAGGAGAGGCACAGAGAGGCTACTTAACACCACTGAGGGAGCATTTAGCACTAGCATCCAGGGAGGAGCTAAGTATGTGTCCTATGGCTAACATGTCACCTTCCAGAATGCTAACAGTTTCCCATCACTGGAGGCCAACCCAAAAGGGTGACCATGCACTGACAAGTGAACAGGGGTGAGAAGCCATCTGCCCCGGCCCAGAGTCTGCACCTGATTCCCCTTTTCTCCTTACACAAGCCTGGGCACTGCTCTAACAATGCTAGTTCCCACAACTGAGGCCAGTGATGTGTGCCTTGGTGGGGGGAGCCTGGCCCAACCAGCACCATGGCCCATGTCATGTAATGGGGCATACACCCAGGTAAGTGTACCTGGGAGTGCTGCCTATGACGTGGAGGTGGGCTGTTCACACACACTCTTTCCCATTGTGCTTTGTGGATCGGCTGGCCAAGCAAGCATGGGACCTACTGCATTGTAGGATCAGAGCCCTCTGCAGCCATGGTAGCAACAGAAGAAACACTGACAGTTGCAATGCACTTCTTCATGAGAGTGGTAACTGCCATTCTCCCAGGGGGTTTCCTGGCAAATGCTTCCACCCAGGGGAGGGACTGCACACCCTGCTAGGCATGGCTGTGGCTGGCACGGCATCTGTGCTGTTCACCACAGCTGCACATATTTCTGTTTAGCATCCATGCAGGTGGTGATTCAACAGAGAGACCTGGACGCATGACTGGTACAGTTCTTGCCACTCTGCCAAGTCACCAGCTCCAGCCAGGCTCTTGGAGCATCCTGCCTCAGGCAGCTTTCCAACCAGCAGGTTCACCTCAGTCCTAGGGTGCTTTGCAAAGGCGTGGAAACCATTCCAGATTGAGGGGCTATCCACCCCATCATACCTCATCATGATTTGCAATGCAATAAAATCTGGGATGTGGATGAGACCTGCTCCATGCCCCTCCCTATCCCCATCTCCTTTCTCCATCTGTGACTTCCCCCTAGGACCTCCCATTCACATGTCTGAGATGTTGGGCTCTGACTCAGGAATGCCCATGCTAGGATCACCATTGTTGGTCTTTCTGGTGCCAATGGACATCTATACTGTTCAGCTACCACGCATAGCACAGTTTCACTAGCACACTGCAGGCTTACCCCACATATTATATCCCATCCTCTTCCCACATACACATAGTCGGCTGCTATGTGCAGTTTACATGGGAAATGGATAGGTGTGTGGTCCAATGGTGTGTGCAGCTGCCCTGACATGGGGGAAGTCTCTGAGTCCCACACTCTCTCACAGCACTGCTGGCATCTTGTACGCAGTGCAGTTTAGTGGTGCAGAAGCAGAGGACCCAGGGTGGATGTACCAGAAGCACTACTTTTGCACTGGCACATGGCCACCTCTGCAACCTTCAGGATTGGATTTTAAGTAACTTATTCCACTGGTAGAACAAAAGCATGACAAACTTTAGTTGCACTGGGTCCGCCACCACAGATACTCAGGTCCAAACTGATGAATATATTATCTTGCTTTATAGTATAATTTTAGTGATTTGGTTAATCAAATTTCAAATAACCCTCATAATACTGGCACAGCTTGTTTTACAGTATTTATGACTGATCAATCAAAGGAGGATCATGGAAGCTGGAGAAACCCTGGTTGCTGCCAGTTATGTAGAGATGCAAGTCCCCAGGTGAGGATGGGGAATCCCCTGGTTTTTCGGGCTTCCCCCAGAAGTTGGCCAGCTGGCTGGCAGGGGGAAGCTCTGCCCCCAACAGTTGTCTGTACTTCGGCTTGAAAAGACCAGGTACCATGAGTGCCTGCCCCACAAACCACGAATTCACAGCTTGCAGGGCAGACACACATGGTGCCCACTTCCCCCCAACCATTTAAAGGCTTCCTTTAAATGGTTGGGGAAAAGCAGGGGCGTTTATGTGTGGCACTTTGTTCCTGATGCATTGATGCCATTCTGCATGATGTCACCGAATCTGGGATGGCCTCGCCCCCTCCTGGCATGCCTCCCAAATCCCCCCACCGAGGAGAAAACTGGACCTGGCAACGCTATGGATATGCTTATCATATATAATTACTTTTATTGGGTTTTTTTTTTAAAAAAACAACACTTTTATTACCAGGATATATTGACACGTTCAAACATTTCACAATATTTTTAAATATATTCTTATCTGTTCTCCCCTTCCCCCCCCTTGGTTTCCAGCAATGCTCCACCCCCATAATATTCCAGTCAATATTCGCAAACAATAATAACTTATTCTGTCTTCAATTCTTCTTTTACCATATTTTCAGACTCTATCTCACTCCTAGGTAACATTTTAATATTCAATCATAACTTTCTAATTTCTCTTCTTAATAGTTACCAAAGCAGAGTAACCTATTTTTTACATCCCAGTTCGTTTCAAGATAATCTTTAAAGTCCTTCCATTCAGTCCAAAATTCTTCATTTTCTTTACCATTAAGTTTCTTTGTCAATTTGTCCATTTCGACCATAATAAGCATTTTCTTTATCCAATCCCATCTTTCCGGTATTTTTTCTTGCTTCCAGAATTGAGCAAATATCATTCTAGCTGTCGTAATCAAATACCATGACAGTGTTCTCTTTGTTACATTCACTTCTTCCATTCTGAGGCCTAGAAGAAACATTTCTGGTTCTTTTTTCAAGGTACATTTCGTTATCTTCTGAATTTCACTGTGAATCTCTGTCCAATAAACAACTGCTTTATCACACGTCCACCACATGTGGTAAAATGAGCCTTCCTTTTTCTTACATTTCCAACATTTGTTAGACATGTTCTCATTCATATTTGCAAATTTTTTGGTGTCTTGTACCATCTATACATCATTTTATAACAATTTTCCTTAACATTAACACATGTTGAAATTTTTATAGACTTTTTCCACAAACATTCCCAAGATGACATTTCTATGTCTCTATTTATATTTATAGCCCATTTAACCATCTGCTCTTTTACAGTTTCATCTTCCATATACCATTTTAACAAAACTTTATAAATTTTTGAAATCATTTTTTTTCCTTTTTCTATCCATACAGTTTCTATTTCATTATTTTCTTTCCTGAAACCATACCTCATTTTTTCAGACTTAAATAAATCATAGATCTGTCTATAATTTAACCAATCATATTCAAATTCTAATTCCTCTCTTGCTTTCATCACAAAACTGCTCCCCTCTACCCTCAAAATGTCTCTGTAAGGTAGCCAGTCTTCACTTTTGTGCCATGAAAGAGATTTAATTACTTCTGCCGGTATTATCCATAGTGGTCTTGCTTCGAAGAAAAATCTCTTATATCTCATCCAAGTCATGAATAGTGATCTTCTTATCAAATGGTGTTTTAAAAAATTGTCCATTTCTGATTGATCATACCATAGATAGGTGTGCCAACTGAATTTACGATCATGACCTTCCAGAGCCAACATTTTTATGTTGTCCAAATTAATCCACTGTGCTAACCATGTTAGACATGCCGCATCATGATACAGTCTGAAATTAGGCAATTGGAATCCTCCTCTATCTTTTGCATCACATAAAAGCTTCATTTTAATCCTTGGTTTCCTTCCCGCCCAGACAAATTTTGAAATTTCCTTCTGCCATAAATTCAATACTTTACAATCGTTTACAATCGGAATTGTCTGAAATAAAAACAATAAACGCGGTAGAATGTTCATCTTGACTACCGAGATTCAACCTAGTAATGACAAGTTCAAAGAGTCCCATTTTTTAATATCCTGTTGTATTTTACACCAAGTCTTTTCATAATTGTTTTTAAAAAGATCTATGTTTTTCATTGTCAGATCAATTCCTAAATACTTAGTTTTTTTAACTGCTTTGCACTGTATTTTCTCTTGCAGTTCTTGTTGTTTCTCTTTTGTCATATTTTTACATAACACTTTGGTTTTATTCTTGTTCACATAAAATCCTGCCAAGTCTCCAAACTCTTTAATCCTTTCCAACAACAATGGTAAATTAGTTACAGGGTCTTCCATTACAAACATTACGTCATCTGCAAATGCCCTGTATTTGTACTTAAAGCCTCCAATTGTAATTCCCTTTATGTCTTCATCTTCTCTTATTTTTCCCAACAATATTCCAAAGTCCATATAAACAATAAAGGGGATAATGGACAACCTTGTCTGGTACCTTTTTGAACCTTAAAATATTCTGTCATTTCTTTGTTTATGTTCAACGAAGCTTTTTGTTCAGAATATATTGCTCTTATTAAATTTGGGAAAGGCTGTCCAATTTCTAGTCTTTCAATCACCTGAAACATAAAGTCCCAGTTTAAATTGTCGAAGGCTTTTTCCACGTCTAAAAATAAAAAAGCAACTTCTTTCTCTGGATGTTTGTTATAATATTCTATAGCATCTATCACCATTCTTAAATTGTCACTAATTTGCCTGTTTGGTAAGAAACTGGCTTGTTCTTCAGATATGATGTCTTTCAAATAATTCTTCAGTCTTTCTGCGACTACTTTGGCAAACAGCTTATGGTTATTATTAAGTAACGAAATCGGTCTGTAATTTTTCACATCCGTTAAGTCCTGTCCCTCTTTTGGAATAAGCAATATATTGGCTTCTTTCCACGTTTCTGGAATTTCTTTGGACTCTTGTACATCGTTTGCTAGAAGTTCCAAAAATGGGGTAAGCTCCTCTTTTAATTTTTTGTAAAATTTTGCAGTAAATCCATCCGGACCTGGAGCTTTCCCCAACTTAGCATCCCCTATTGCCTTAAAAATTTCCTCTTTATGAATTGGAGCATTCAATATATCCTTCATTTTTGTTCCCATCTTTGGAATTTCTACCTTGTCAAGGTAGTTTTTTATTTTTTCAGGGTCTATATTTAAAAAAAACAACAACTTCGCATAATACTTAAAAAAAATCCTTTTCAAACCATTAATGTCCACAATTTCTTTACCATCTTCCATTATTTTATTTATTAATCTTTTCTCCCTTCGATTCTTCAATTGCCACGCCAAAAATTTCCTGGTTTGTTTGCGCCTTCAAAAGATTTTTGTTGCAACTTTTTCAAATTCCAATATAACCCTTGATTAAGAATCACATTAAGTTGTTCTTGTAGAATCTGAATTTCTTTAATGATTCCCCCCCCCCGGTCTTCTCTTTAATTCTGTCTCTTTCTGCTGTATCTTTTCTTGCAGATCTTTTTATTGCTTTAAACTCTGTTTTTTGTCAGCCACGTTCAGCGAGATAAGTAGTCCTCTCATCACCGCTTTGTATGCATCCCAGACAGTCTGTATTTTAACATTCTGGTTTAAATTCATTTGAAAAAATGACTGGGTTTCCTTACGCAACATCTCAATTACTTTTCTTTTATCCAGTAAGTCCTCATTAATTCTCCAATGAAACTGTTTAGCTTTTTCTCTTAACATCCAATTCACCGGGTTATGGTCCGAATTGGTCTTTGGGAGGATCTCCACCTTCTGAGTTTTTAGTGCCAAATCTCCTGACATCCAAATCATATCTATTCTGGAAAAAGAGTTATGTCGGTTAGAATAAAAAGTAAAGTCTTTAGCTTTAGAGTTCCATATTCTCCAAACATCTTCTAGTTTTTCTTGCTCCACCAATTTAAAAAACGTTTTTGGTAGTTTTCCAATCTTCTCGTCCATCTTCTTAGATTTCCTGTCCAGTTTATTATTCACAGTCCCATTAAAGTCTCCTGCCAGAATTACCTGATCATAATGCACTTGGTCCAGTTCTCCCGTCAAATCTTTAAAGAAATTTTCTTTTGCTCCATTAGGCGCATATAGGTTGACTACCAATGTCTTTTTCTGAAGCATAGTCACATCCACACCAATATATCTCCCTTCTTTATCGCAAAAAAATTCCTTTATTTATGTAGGCCACAACTCCCTTCTTTTTTGACTCTGTTAACGAATAAAATTCTTCTCCTAATTTTTTATTAATCAAATATTTATTGTCCCATTTTTAATATGTGTTTCTTGTAAACAAATAATATTAGATTTTTGCTTCTGTAGCCAATGATTTACTAACCTCCGCTTGGAGGGTGAATTAAGTCCATTTACGTTCCACAATAACAATTTGTAATCCATCATGTCTTGTCTTTAAATATCTCCAAAATCTTCTATATTCTCTGCCTTTAACCTTTGCATGTCCCCTGGAGACTTAATCGTGTGTCTCACCATGTTGTAGATAAAGGATAGACCTTCTGGTATTTCCCATCTGAACCTGATATTCAACTGCTTCAATTTGTCAACCAGCTTCTTATATTTCTTTCTGTCTTGCAGGATCATTCTTTGGAGTTCTCTCATTATTATTATCTTTTTGCCATCAATTTCCAAAGGTTGTGTGAATTGCTTTTTAAAAATATCTTCCTTCATTTTCCTTATTACTAATTTTACAATCACATCTCTTGGCAAATTCTTTCTTCTAGCATATGTTGAGTTAACTCTGTAAATTGGATCAAAATCAAAATCTAATTCTCCTTGATCTTCTCCCATGTACTCCGTCAAAGCCGACATCACCACCATACATATGTCCTCATCAGTCTTTTCTTCAATCCCTCTCAGCCTCAGATGGTTTAACATTGCTCTATATTCCATCATTGCCTCCAATTTACGGTTGTCTTGTAGAGTTGTTTCCATTTTTTTGTTCATTCCTTGCATTTTCTGCTCTTGTTCAGTCGATTTTGCTACTAGCCCTTGAACTTTAGTATTTCTGTCTGCCACTTCTTTTTTGACTTCCGCCACTTCGGCTATGACCAATTCTCTCAAGGCTGCCACATTCTTTTCTTGCACTTCTTCTAAC
The DNA here is from genome assembly GCA_029375565.1 of Gekko gecko. Classification (NCBI taxonomy): domain Eukaryota; kingdom Metazoa; phylum Chordata; class Lepidosauria; order Squamata; family Gekkonidae; genus Gekko; species Gekko gecko. The sequence continues at coordinate 128,196,606 of JAPDNY010000009.1, forward strand.
CGTTCCAACTGTTTTTCCATTTGCTTCTCTAACTGTTGTTCTATCTGTTTCGCCAGTGCCTGAATCGCTTCCATCATTCTCTTCTCCATTGTGTCCATTGCAGCCGGCCATTCTTTTCTTTCTTTCGCGGCCATGCTTGGACTTACAGTCGAAGCCGCCCTTGGTCGATATTTTGGATCCATTTTAAAAACTTTTTTCTCAATAGGCTCCAACTGTCCTTAACTTCTTTTCTCAAAACGCCAGCTTTTCACAACTCTTTGGAGTCTCTTTCAGTCTTAAAATTAAATTTTAAGGTTTAGTCCTCCACAAAATGGTGGGTGCAATTTCTCTATGGTTTTTCAGGCTAGAGTAGGCTCTTCTTCTACTTCCGATTTTCTGTCCATCTTTAATTTCGTCCCCCTTAAAACTCTCCGTTCAATCGCACATTCAGTCCTCCAGAAGCCACTCTAGCATAGTCACGCTGGATACAATTAACTGCAACACCTTAGTCTTGCAATCTTTCAGTTTCGCTTTTGCACTCCGCTCTCGAAGTTTCTAACCGCAGGAATGTTAAACAAAGTCTATTTTCTCTGATTAAATGCTTTGACAAACTTTTCGTAACTCCACACTAAACCGATCCTTCAAGATTAAGACTCTCTCACTTATCCACCTTGTTCAAATTTCTTAGATCGACATCTCGGTAAGCTTATTGTTTATGTTACCTTGCATGTTTATCTCGGGACTTCACATTGCTTCTTCTCACTCTCTGTTTCCAATCTCTTTCTTAAGAAGTCGGGAAATGACGAATTTAAGCTGGATCCCCAGCTCGGTTGGTTTCTTTAGAGCTGTCTTGCAAACGCCCACTTCTGAGTGGGGATCAAGGCATAAACAAGCCTCCTTCAAGACTTACCTAGGGGTGTGCATTCGGGATTCCGAAACCCGAAAAAAACTCGAAAAAACCATTTTCGGGGTTTTTTGGGTTTCGGGATCCCGGCAAGCTGTTTCTTAAGCCTCAGTGAATCCCGAAAAAAAAAATCCCGAAAAATTCGGCATTTTTCGGCATTTTTTCGGCATTTGCCGAAAAGCGGCGTCGGGGGGGTTTAAACTAGTTTAAAGGGCCCGGGAATCCTTTTCCCGCCCTTTCCTCCTCTTTCCCGCCTTTTCCTCCTGTTTCCAGGAGGGGGGGGGAGGCTCCCAGACAGCCAATCACTGCAATGCATTTGCAAAATGCATTGCAGTTTGCAAAGTTTGCAAGGCTGTTTTGTACTGCCTGCAGCCCAAGCACAGTTTGCTCCTTTCCCAGGGAAGGAGCACTGGTGGCCAATAGGGTTCTGGCATCTGCTCTCTGGCCAATCACAGAAGGTTTTTCCTTTTTGAAATCCTTCTGTGTATGCTCAGAGAGCATAAAAGGAGCCAGTTCTGGCTGGTGAGAGTCTGTTGCCTCGTGGTTTGGCTTGGCTGGCTGGCTTTTGCTGCTCCTGCTCATCCTCCTCCGAGTCCTCCTGAGTCCTGAGTCTGCTGCTGCTGCTGCTGCTGCTGCTGCTTTCCTCCCTGGCTGGCCCTGGAGTCCCTGCTCTTCAGACTGGTTTGATTTATTAGGGCAATTTTAATTTCTTTTCTCTTTATTTTATTCTTCCTTCTGGGTTAGGGTTGGTTTGGGAGGGATTCTCAGGTCCCTTTCTTTCTGGTTTTCTTTGGTTGGGTGGGTTAGGTTCTGGGCCTGGGAGGGTTTTAGTTTGTAATTGCATTTAATCTCTGCAGTTTTATTTATTTTCTGTGTGCATTTTAATTTGTATTTAATCTCTGTAGTTTAATTTTTTTTCTGTGTGCATTTTTTGGCCAAACTTGATTTTTTTCCAGCCTCTCTCTGCTTTTGGTTCTTTCTTCTCTGGTCTTCTTGCTTGCTTTGCTGGTCTTTTTGCAGCCTTGTTTAATTTTTAAGTTCTGTATTTTGTTTTTTTCTGGGGGGGGGTTAGCCTGGGGCCTAGGTGCTCCCTCTCTCTCTCTCTCTCTGCCTTTGATTGTCCTTCTGCTGCTGTTGATTTCATTTCTTTAAGTATTTTTGTTTGCGTGCAGGCAAGGCTTTGGTTGGGATTTTTTGGAGGGGGCCTTGCTTGCCTTTTTGCAGTTTTAAGTTTTTAAAAGGTTTTTATTGGATTTTCTGGGCTTGAGTTGTTGTGTGTGTGGGGGGGAGGGTTAGGCCTAGGTTTCCTGCCTGGGCCTAGGTTTTCTTTGGTCACCTGTTGTTTTTGCAGTTTTTGTATTTATTTGTACAATTTGTGTGTGCTTGGCTTGTTGGGTTTGTTTGGCTTGTTGCTGTTTGGGGGGGTTTCTGTTGTGCCTTTTCTGTTGTGTTGTACTAAAGGTTTTGTTTTGTTTGGGCTTTCTCTTCTTAGGTGTGTGGGGGTCACTGCTGAGTGTGCTTCTGGTTTAGCTGCAGTGCACCACTGTTAAATAGGCTGTTAAACAAACTTGTCAGGTTTACTTTTTAATTAATATTTATAAAACTCAGTGTAGGGCTTTAGCTGTTCTTAACTAGGCCAGTGGTAGGACAACAAAAAGAGGCCAGGTTTGTCTTCACAATATAAAACAAAGGTTTAAGTAGCACTAAATTCTTTAGAAAGTAGTGTGCTGTTGTGCTGTGCTGTGCTGTGTTCTGACTGACCTTTTGGTAAAGCCAGGCACTTTCCCCCTTTTAGATTGTTTTTCAGTTAGGGAGCTTTTCCTGAATCCACAAGGTAATCAGGAGGTTCCAGTAGACTCTAGATTCTAGTAGTTTTAAACCCAAAAACTTTTTAAAAAGGTTTGAATAAGCCATCTCAAGGATAGTCTTTAAACCATAGTCAGGGTCAGTGTAGGAATTCACTAGTTTTAAAAAAAAACCAGAAAAAAAAGTGAAGCAAGGCTAGGTTAGGCTCTACTGAAAGAAAAAAAAAGTTTTTTGGTGGGAGGGTTTATAAAAAGGTGTGAGGCTGTTTTAGGGTCAGGTGGTGTAGTGTAGGTAAGTCAGGTGCCTAATACCCTCCCCAGAAGTTAGCGTGAGTTTGGCCAGGGGTACCATGAGCGGCAGGAAGGAAACGCAGAGGGGCCCTGGGGGTAAGGCAAAGGAGAAGACTAGAGGGGTGGAGGGGAGGGGGAAGGGGAAAGCTGCGGCTCTCCCCGCACCTAAGCACAAGGCCACAACAGAGCATCCTGACACCACTCCAACCTCTGGTCGGAGTGGTGCCATGAAGGTGCCACGGCTGGCACTCTTCTCCATGTTTATGGATGCTCCTGGGGCGGCCCCAGCAGAGGTGCCTGTAGGTGCTGCTGGCACTGTGCAGGGGTCTGCTGCTCAGGCAGTCCCTCCTCCAGCTGACTGCAGAGATGTCATTGTCAAACTGTAGTCTGGAATATGGATCATCAGAGCATGTTGGGCTGAATTCCATCCACACACAGGTCCTCCTGCCCTCTTCACTCAGTTTATGCTGCAGTGCAGTACAGGGATTCTTTGAACTGAGTTCTGTTGGGTTTGGGGGGGTGGGCACTGACTGGCACAATGGCACAGGTTGTATGTCAGGGGGGCAGATTGTTGAGGTAAGGTGGAAGTGGCAGGCATAAAGGGGGCCAGGAGAGTGCGACGAGTATCCAATAAATACTGGAGGCTTTGGCTATTTGCAAAATATATACATTTATTTACCACAGCCATCATCAAACAGTGTGCTCTGCTGCAATCATACATAAGAGAAGAGGGAACTGTACATCATCACTCACTGTACATTTATACAAACACTAGCCAATCAGGCTTCAGTGCTGAGTCACATCAGGCAGTGGCAAGACTGCCCTGAACCAGCTGACAGCTACATGTCACTATATCAAACACACTATATCAAACACTAGACAGACTTATATGAACATGTGGATCTTAACACAGATTGCTCTGGTAGGTTCTGCTGGCCAGGAAACGTGATGTGTGTGTTGCAGTGTGCAGAGATTCTCTGGTTTGAACTCAGTCCAGTTGGATTGGCACTGACTGGCACAGTGGCACAGGTGGTGTGTGTGTGGGGGGCAGGCAGACTGCTGCACTGGTTATTCTGCTGCTGCTGGGCTGGCCTGGCTGGCAAAAGCCAGCAGCAATCCATCCCTCCTATGTGGCAGGGGATTCTCTCCGTTGGGTTCTGTTGGGGTGTGTGGGCACTGACTGGCACAGTGGCACAGTTGGTGTGTCAGGGGTCAGATTGCTCTGGTTCTGCTGGCCTGGAAACGTGCTGCTCCCTCAGTAATAACGTGATGTGTGTGTTGCAGTGTGCAGAGATTCTCTGGTTTGAACTCAGTCCAGTTGGATTGGCACTGACTGGCACAGTGGCACAGGTGGTGTGTGGGGGTAAGTCACGCCGATCTCAACTCTCACTTGGACCATGTTGCTTGCTTGTCAGCCCCCTGCCTGGGGGATGCTGCATTGGGCAATTTGGTTGCCCAAACTGTCAGAAGAAACCACCGTCCACCCTGCCCGATCGCAAGGTGCATCAGTTCGCCATTTTACTCTGACCGGAAGCCTATAATTACTTTTATTGTTGATGTTCTCCTGGTATTTAGGAAAAGCCTTCGGTTGCTATTCCCGATTTGGGGGCAGGAGACTGCCCAATTTTGTGGGCTTCTGCTTGCCACCAGCGCTCTGGCCAGCAGGAGAAAATCCCCCCCCCAACAGCAAAGTCTTGAGACTTGCCTACATCACCCAGAAGTGATGTAGGCACATTGGTGATATCAGCCAATTTTACCATAGAGTTTTGCCCAAAACCAGAGTGTTGCCTCTGACATGCCTTCTGGGTGATGTAGACATGCCATGTGGTGTCACTTCCAGTGATGTCAGGAACTATTATTCCAGCTCCCAGAACATCTCCCTATCCCCCACCAGACCTGTCAACCCTAGAAAGGCCTTCTGATTTTAAATCACTCCCTGTAGGAGTTCTGTTACAAATTATATTTGTTTTTTTAACTTAAAATAAAATGTAGTAGACAGTCTTCTATGACTATTCTATATCTGGCTGGTCCAACTGGAGTTTCCAAAATTCAGAATGCAGAAAAATAACCATTTTCCAATTTTATGTTTATTTATTTACAAAACACCTCTTTTTAGCTGTGTCTATTCCAAAAGGATCCAAGAGAAATTAAGCCATCACTAGTTCTTCTGTGAAATTTTCTGCGCCATAGATGAGTATTCTAAATTCGTTTTTTATAACTATATTAATGGCAGGTGTTCCCTATTATTTCATTTGAGGGGTTAAGATATATCTGCCCTGACCTGTATAGCCCAGGCTAGCCCAATCTTGGAAGCTAAGCAGGGTCAGCCCTGGCTTGTATTTGGATGGGAGACATCCAAGGAATACCAGGGTTGTGAGCACAGAGGCAGGCAATAACAAACCACTTATGAACACTTCTTGCGTTGGAAACCCCATGGGGTCACCATAAGTCAGCTTTGACTTGACAGCACTTTCCACCACCAAAGATACAGCTAACTCTCTTGCTAAAGGCTTATTTTTCTCATGCATTTCCTCTGAGAGGTTAAAGAAGCTTAAGGGCTTACTCACAAAGATTTAACCACTACAATAACATGCCCTGAGCAACTGTGAACAGTAGATTGATAAGATATTTGTATCAATGCCCCCAAAACAGGAAAGGTTTCCTTGTCTCAACTTTTCTGTCCTATCTGCTACTACTAACCTTTCCATCCTTTACCAACTCTTATCTTTTCCTATTAGTTATGTCAGGTTGCTCTTTCACTTTACTAAAATGGGCATGAACTCTGGTAGAGGAGACAAAGGGTACATAGCCTCAGAGAAACCTGAGACAAAGACACACAAATGAGAACTCATGTCCTCGAACTGTAAAATAAATGAGTGCTCAGCCAACGATTTTAAAGAGAATATTAAATGACAAAATACCATTGGTGAGTACTCATGCAGGTCCGTAGTCAGGATTTTTAAAGTCAGAGGGCATTTAAATTTCTTAGGGGGCACTGGCATATCAATTTAATCTGGGGGAGAAGGCCATGACACCCTGGGCTAGATGGGAAGTCAGGGGGCCTTGCCAGCAAGTCAGGAGGCCTAGCCCCGAGATGCCCCACTGTAGCTATGGGCCTGCATTCTTGTAACAATTATGAGATGACGTGACACAGTCTCCAGATTTCTCTGACAATTAATATGATCCAGGTTTCTCTTCCTAAGAAATCTCTGCTCTAGAATTAATCTAGAATTAGACTGAGGCTAAAAACCATGTTGACCTCTCTTGAATGGGAAAAGGAGGAAAGAGGAGCTGTCAGATTCTGAATAGTTATTTCAGGTGAGATGTCTCCTGAGGTGAAGGCAGATGGTACAATAAGATCACCCAATGGCAAAATAGTGCATATATCAAGGCCAGAATACCATTCATTTACATTTTGAATTGCTTTGCTTGACTATCAGGGCTTGGGCAGTCATAAAACTCTTCTTAGCAACCTCTGCCACAAAACCCATAACTTGCCCTACTTGAGTGACAGTGGGGTGCAGTGGTTAGAGTATCAGATCTGGTAGGTCGAGTTTCAAATCCCCACTCAGCCATAAAGCTCACTGGAAAACCTCAGCTACCCCACAGGATTTGTCATGAGATAAAGTGTAAGGGAGATGAATAACATAAACCCCCTGAACTCCTTAGAGGAAGGTCAAGATAAAAATGTACTAAATAAATCAGTGTTTAGAAATAAATATTTATTGAGTTAACTTAGATCAGTTATGGATGCCCTAGCAGCTCTTCTGGTCCTGACTTGAAACTTGCTCTCTTTGCTGACTGATCTGCTCATTTATCCACCTTGCTTCCTGCTGTGCCCAAAATTCACAGCATCACCAAAACATCACACGATGCAGAAGCAGAAGGGCCCGGGTGGGCCGGGCCCGCCATTTGCGGGGACGGGCAGGGACAGCGAGGTCAGCCGGCCGGAAAGGGGGGGCCTGGTGCGTGGCGGGAAAAGACGCACCTCCCCCTTCCCCAGCCAATAGAGGGCAGGGGGGTGGTCAGGGAGGGGGAGGCATTAAATGCTGAAGGGAAGCCGCTCCCCCTCCCCACTTGACCACGAGGCGAGCCCAGTTTGGTAGTGGGACAGGTAAGCTAGGGCCCACTCAGGACGACCGCCTGCGCCAAGGGGGGAGGTGGGGGCGGGGGGGGAGGAAGGATGGCCTCTTTTCTTCCGCTTCGCCTCCCCCCTGCACCGGCTTCACGGGTGCCAGGCGATACTGGCGGCCGGGCGCAGCTGTCGATTGCGGGGCATCCGCGGCGCCGCGCTGGGGCCCCAGGTGTTCCCGGACGGTCAGGGGGATGGGTGGTGGAGGCGCGGCTCACCCCTTCCCGGCGCCCGCCTGCTCCAGCGAGGGGCTCCACCAGGGCCCTGCCTCTTCCCGGCCGCCTGCCTGCTCCAGTAGGAGCTTCGGCGGGGCGCCGCTGCGCCACGCGGGACCAGCGGCCGGGCCCAGCGCTCTGCAGCTGGGCCCAGGGGAATCCGGCCTCAGGCCTGCCAGGGCGGGCGGGGGGATGGGGGGGATGCGGCCCACTCCCCCCCGGCTGCACGCCGCCCCAGCGAGGGCTTCGCCGAGCAGGGGCCTCGCCGGGGGGCTCTGCTTGGCTCGGCAGCCAGCCCGGAAAGAAAATCAGGCCGCCCGGGGCGGTCGAGGCGGGAGGGGGAAGCGGCCCACCTCTCCCCCGCCGGCCAGCCTGCCCCAGCGAGGGCTTCACCCTGAAAGGGCTCCGCCGGGGCTCCGCCCAGCTCGGCCCACCGCCCAGCTCGCGGCCCACCTTGCTGGGCCCGGACAGTGACCAGGCCGGCCCGGGGTGGTCTGGGGGGGGGAGGCGGCCCACCTCGCCATCAGCGGTCCACCTGCCCCAGCAAGGCCTTCGCCCAGCTCGCGGCCCACCTTTCTGGGCCCGGACGGCGATCAGGCCGGCCCAGGGTGGTCTGGGGGGGGGGAGGCGGCCCACCGCGCCACCAGCAGCCGGCCTGCCCCAACAAGGGCTTCGCCCAGAAAGAGCTTCGCCGGGGCTCCACCCAGCTCGCGGCCCACCTTTCTGGGCCCGGACGGAGATCAGGCCTGCCGGGAGTGATCGGGGGAAGTGGCCCACTTCTCCTCCGGTGGCCCGCCTGCCCCAGCAAGGGCTTCCCCGACCTAGGTCTTCACCGGGGCTCCGCCTAGCTCACGGCCCATGGTTTCCCGGCTGCCGCGCAGGCAGGTCTGGCTCCCGGCAACTGGGCCCAGAATGACATCAAGTAGCCTGGGGGGGGGGAGCGGCACACCTCTCCCCTGGCGGCTGCAGCAGGGCGGCGGGCCCAGCACCCACATGGACCTCAGGCCTGCCCGGGCAGCCGGGAAAGGGGGGATGGGCTGGGGGCGCACAGCGGGGGGGGTCTCGAAGCAGCCAGCACTTTCCAAGCCCACCTGCCATTCGGCCGCAGCTCTCCGAGGCTGGCCAGGCGGGCTGCTTCGGCAAACGCTTGGGGGGGTTTCACAGGCCTGCTGCAAGGCTCTTGGTTGGAGCCTGGCCCAGTGGGGTCCGGGCGCCCGCAGGGCAGTGCGCAGCGGCTCCAGTCCCCCCCCCATACCCTAAGCAGACTTCTGCTCACAATAGTCCATAGCGTGGAGGGAGCGGCGGTGGCATCCGGAGAGCCTATTCCCTGGCTGAAATCAGAGCCATGTCATACACTGTGACGCAGTTTTCGGGATCGCCAGGTCCCTCCCTGGTCGCCGGCAAGGGGATCGGGAAGGGGAGTCGCGTTCCCCGACCACGCTGGGGACAGAGACCGGGGAAGGTAGGGACATCAGAGGGGCAAGCCACAGAGCCCATCCTCCACATCAGGCATTTCGCCACGGGAGTCAGTTCCGGTGCAGATTCGAGGACGCCGCCGGGCGGCGGGGCTATCAGCGCTAAGACTGCATCTCCCTCTCTGATGGCTCTCCTCCGTCGCCACTTAGCAGGTAGCTAGACAGGTAAGGCTCAAGGGTTAGGCAGTCAGGCAGTTATTAGTTAGGTAGGGATGATGGATCAGCAGGTTCACGGTGTGGTTACCTCCCTCACACACAAACGCTCGCTTACTCGGTGGCAGGTAACAGGGGATTAGGGGATCTTAACGTGTCGTCTTTTGCTGCCATGAGCAGGTATGAAGCCTCCATCACGCAGCACCCGGCGCGCAGGCACGGTTGCTGGGGTAACACCCCAGTCAGCGCCCAAAGGGCGAGTACGGCCTGCGGCAGTCGGAAAACCAGCAGGAATGACGGCGAAGAGGAAGGCGGTGCCGGGTGCCACAGAGGGGTCGGACGGTGTTGCAGAGCTGGCCGACACCATGCAGGGCCTTAAGCAGGCCTTTGATCAACTCTCGGAGGAAGTGGCCAAGATGAGCCAGGATCCGGTGGCCAAAAGAAGCCGGAAGGCCGAGTCTGCAGGAGGCTCAGCCCAGCAGCATGGAGGGGCCTCCTCCAGCTTGGCCGGTTGTCGGGCTTCACGGCCTGCAGCACGCCCCATGGATGGGGGACGGGAGAGGGGTTCCTTGGGCTCCTCCGTGCGCTCCCACGACGAGGCCAAGGGCGAGGCCTCCTCAGGTGAGGGTTTGGCTGCGGGGTGAAAGAGGCAGCCTCCGAGCGGTTACTGGGCAGCAGCGGCCCAAGAGCCAGGACTTCCTGCCTGGGCCATACACCGCAGGGCACTGGCCATGCAGGCCGGACGGGATCCTGGGGTGGTCTGGGATAACGTCGACGTCTCTGATCCTTCTGCCATCCTCTCCACATACTTGAACGGAGAGGAGCCGCCAGGGCTTCATTTATCTGATGATAGCATTCTGGACAGGTATTACGTTAATGTCTTTACTTTGCTTCAAAAACGGGGGCTGAGGCCCGCACGGTGCAATCTGACAAGAAAGAGAAGAAGGCGAAGAACGAGGAAGCAGAGCGCACCTTCCTTAATTGGGTTTCTGGTTACTCGGTGTATGCGGGGGTAGTCGCCACCGAGCACCCTGAGAGGGCCTGGCACCTGCTCAACCACATGAGCAACGTGGTCGAGGCCAGGGTTTTGGCAGGCGAGGGGCCAGCTGCCGATTACGACGAGACCTGCCGTAAGCTGGCATCACGCAATGACAGGGCTCGGTGGGACTTGCTGCAGGACAAGGTTTGGCTCAGGGAGGTTGGTCCATGGGTGTGCAGGGGGTGCATGGGCGGGTGTATTGCCCACGGTCCAACAGCACCCAGCAGCCCTTTCGGGGTGGACAACCCTTCTCCGGGGGTGCCAACACTAAAGGGGGAGGGGAGTCGTCAGGCACCACGGCCACTTCCGCCTCCAGACGCTAGTGCCCCACAGGACTGGGGGTCCTTGGCAGCCACCCCTGTTCGGGTGGACGCCCTGAGGCCACTCCCGGCACAATACCCCTTGCGGGAGGCCGGAAAATATATCTTGGACGGGTTCACGAAGGGTTTTCCCATTCCTGCCAGAGGCCCCCGCTTTGCTACCGATTCCAACAACCTGAAGTCGGCCAGGGAGATGCCGAGGTGGTTGCTGCAAAACTGCAAAAAGAATTGGCGGCAGGGCACATTGCAGGCCCATTCATCACCTGCAAGTTTCTCCACTAGGGGTGGTGCCTAAGTAAACACCAGGCGAGTATTGCCTGATTCAGCATCTCTCGTACCCGAAGGGATCTTCGGTGAACGACAGTATCCCACCGGAGCTCTGCTCGGTCAAATACGCTTCATTTGATCACGCAGTCGGACCAGGCAGGGCTTGCAGGCAGGGGGCACTCATGGCCAAGTGTGACATTCAGTCAGCATTCCGGCTGCTCCCGGTAAGCCCCGAGTCCTTTTCATTACTAGGTTTCAAGTTCCAAGGGGCATGGTATTTTGACAAGGCCGTGCCTATGGGTTGCGCAGTGGCCTGCGCGGCCTTCGAGATGTTTAGTACCTTTCTCAAGTGGGCGGTGAAGTTGAGGACTGGGTCCACGGGGATTACCCATTAGCTGGATGACTTCTTTTTCGTTGGCCCTGGGGGACGACGGGGCTTGCGCGCGGTCCCTACAGGCAATTCAGACACTTGCTGGAGAACTCGGTGTTCCATTGGCGGTGGACAAGACTGAAGGGCCAGCAACTAGCTTAACATACCTGGGAATTCAATTAGATTCGGTAGCAGGGGCATCCAGGTTACCAGGTTACCGGAGGACAAACTCTTGGCCCTCCAGGCTCTCATTTCCTTGGTTAGGGCCCGGCCAAAGTGCACACTAAAGGAATTGCAGTCACTGGTCGGACACTTGAACTTTGCTTGCCGGGTGGTGTCGCCCGGCAGGGCTTTCTGCAGAGGCTGGCCAGAGCCACGGCCGGGGTCAAAACACCTCATCACCGGGTACGGGTGAACAAGGGCATGAAGGAGGATTTAGGCGTGTGGCTCCAATTCCTGGTAGGATACAACGGGGTTACCATTTGGCAGCACCCGATGGATTTGGTGGTGCGGGTGGTGAACAAGCAGACTTCCAAATTGGACAGGGTGACGCGGTTGGTTTGCTGCCTGGTTTTGGCCTGCTTGGCCGATAACATTACATTTTCTGCACGTCACGTGCCAGGCGTGGATAATAGCATAGCGGACGCTTTGTCTCGCCAACAGGAGGAACGCTTCCACATCCTGGCGCCAGGAGCCAACCACGTTTCAGACCCGTTCCCAGAGGAGCCGTGGGAACTTGGGAAGGTACAATAAGGCGGGGCATCTATGAGTCCCTGGTTCCCTCCACTCTCACCACGTATGCCAAGGATATAGATGCCTTTTTTGACTTTACTGCGGGGTGCGGGGGGCCGCAGACCCTGCCAGTGGAAGGGGACTGGGAGCTTCGCTACATAGCATGCCTGCAGGACAGTGGGTTCTCCCACAGCACCATCAAGGGTCGCATGGCCGCCATCATATTCCTCAGCAAGGCTGAGGGGTTTGAGGACCCATGGCACTCATTCCAAGCTCGAAGATCGGTCGAGGGCTGGCGGAGGCAAGCCGCACGGCCTCCGGATCATAGACGGCCTGTGACCCTGGTGTTGTTGGGGGGATTTTACGGGAGCTGCCAGCGCTGTGTTGGTCCCAGTATGAGGCTGCACTTTTTGAGGCCGCATTCGTCTTGGCCTTTTTTGGGGCCTTGCGGGTCGGGGACTTGGTAGCGAGCTCCAGAATCTCATTCAACAACACGCCCTTGGGTGTTTGGGACGTTTCCTTCGGACCAAAAGGGATGTCATTGTATATTCGGAGGTCAAAAAAACAAACAAAAAAACAAAAAAAAAAACGGATCAGCTGGGAAAAGGGGTGCGCCTGTACCTGGGGCTACTACCGGATGTCCCGTGTCCGGTGCAGAGTACTCGCGCCTTTTTTAGCAATGCGACCTAAGGGAGTTGGTCCGCTGCTTATCCATAGAGATGGGGCCCCATTGACGAGGTACCAGTTCACAGGGGTTTTCAGGTCGGCATTGGGAGCTTTGGGCTTACCAGGCAAGGAATTGGGGCCTCACTCCTTCAGGATCGGGGCGGCCACCACGGCTGCAGGTATCGGCCTGCCGGAGGCACGCATACAGGCCATAGGACGCTGGCGCTCTATGGCCTTTAGGGCATACATCAGGCCGGAGCTGGAGGCCAGCCGGTGACCGTCTCTCTGACTCCTCAGTCCCAGGACGAGTGTACAGGACTGTCTGGAATTTTGGGCACAGCATCGTCCATTGGACAGGTTTGTATGCATCCTCGTCGGGCTGGGGCAAAGACTTGGGCTTGGGAGGCGCGGCGCGCATTACATGGATGGCACAGCGAGGCATGCGATGGAGGTCCCTGGTGCCCTGGTTGAGGTGCGTCAGGGTGAGGCGCCACCCTCCTGACGCGCTGCTGCTGCAGCTTGGGGAAAATGATTTGATGGAGTGTCCTGGGGTGGCCCTCGAGCGACAGGTACTGGCCGACCTGGCCTTAGTGCGCTAGATCCTGCCCAAGACGGTCATTTTCTGGTCGGATTGGTTGGAACGGAGGTCGTGGCGGGGCGCGAAAGTGGAAGTGGCGAGACGGAAGGTGTCCGGCAGGCTGGGCCAGGCAGTCGAGTCGGCTGGCAGTATTCGGATTCGCCACCCAGACATCTCTCACAAGGTGGAAGCCCTGTTCCGGGCGGATGGTGTGCATCTATCAGCCTGGGAGATGGGTCTCTGGTTGCACGGAGTACGGCAGTACCTACTTGCTTGGCTACAGCTGAAGGGCGTTGGCGGGAACAGGACTAATGGGGGCGTCCTGTTCTTGTGGCGGTAACAGCATGGGGCCGGATCTGTTGGCGGGATTTAGGCCTGCGTGCCAATTCCGGCGTTGGGGACCCTTTAAGGGTCTTGGCGTGAGGGCTGAATGGAGCTGGCTAGCTCAAGGAATAACAGTGCTTGCCCTCACGGCCAGAGGGCAGGGGAGCTCACAAAGGGGCAAGCGTCCGTGTGAACTCCGATAACCTGCCCTCCCGCCTTCTCTACCCATGCCGGCTGGCTGGGTAACGGTTAACTCGGCTGGCACACGGGCCAGCCGATAGGTCGGATCCGGTGGACCCATGCTGTGCCAATGCTCTACAGCTGTAACCAATAAAAGTTGTGGCCAAGTTTATCCACCTAATTTTCCAACGAAACTGGTTGTGTGAGTTCATTCAAATGGGGGGGTGGACTAGGTGAGCTGACCTCGGGGTCCCAAGTAAGACATGGAACCGCAAGCAGAAGGGCCCGGGTGGGCCGGGCCCGCCATTTGCGGGGACGGGCAGGGACAGCGAGGTCAGCCGGCCGGAAAGGGGGGCCTGGTGCGTGGCGGGAAAAGACGCACCTCCCCCCTTCCCCAGCCAATAGAGGGCAGGGGGTGGTCAGGGAGGGGGAGGCATTAAATGCTGAAGGGAAGCCGCTCCCCTCCCCACTTGACCACGAGGCGAGCCCAGTTTGCCCACCCATCCCTCCCCGAGTATTACGGTGCTGGGGTTTGGTGTTTGGAATTTGAGGGAATGCTAAAGGGGTGTTTATTGGGTCTTTGTAGGTATGGTATTGTTAGTGTTTATTTACCGTTTTCATTGCACAATCTGTCACAACTTTCGGCGGTAACAGCATGGGGCCGGATCTGTTGGCGGGATTTAGGCCTGCGTGCCAATTCCGGCGTTGGGGACCCTTTAAGGGTCTTGGCGTGAGGGCTGAATGGAGCTGGCTAGCTCAAGGAATAACAGTGCTTGCCCTCACGGCCAGAGGGCAGGGGAGCTCACAAAGGGGCAAGCGTCCGTGTGAACTCCGATAACCTGCCCTCCCGCCTTCTCTACCCATGCCGGCTGGCTGGGTAACGGTTAACTCGGCTGGCACACGGGCCAGCCGATAGGTCGGATCCGGTGGACCCATGCTGTGCCAATGCTCTACAGCTGTAACCAATAAAAGTTGTGGCCAAGTTTATCCACCTAATTTTCCAACGAAACTGGTTGTGTGAGTTCATTCAAATGGGGGGGGTGGACTAGGTGAGCTGACCTCGGGGTCCCAAGTAAGACATGGAACCGCAAGTGCCTGTGATACTTATGAAAACAACTTTCTCAGATCAGTCATAATAACAAAGGCAGCACTGGTTAGTGAAAGGAAAATTACATTATGCCTGGAACAACATAGTGTGTTCTGAGTGCCAGAAAAAGCATTACAACCACATCTGGAGGTAAGCACTATCTAGAGGGCAGATTCTTGGATCCCACCCAACAATGAACGAATAAGTATATTTATTTTGCTTAAAAAATGACCTTTAGAAGAATAATCTTCAAACCACTTACTGAAATTTAGCACAAGCACATGAAGGCAGAACTTTTAATAAATAGTAAGTTGTACGTGCTATGTGCTGCATATAATTTAGATAATATTGTGATTCCTATGTTATAAAAAGCACATCGCATTTTTGCCTATAAACAAGTAAGCAATTTATAGGAAGTATACTCTCTCTCTCTCTCTGATAACACACTGCCACCACCTGACTTTTGTCAGGAACTGCCTGCTAGAAAGGTCAGGACTCCCAGCTCCCCTTCCAAGCTCTGAGGCCTTGCCTCTGCTTCTCCTGCTGCCAGCACCTGATCACCATGGGGACAGATTACTGTCTTGCACGCCTCTGGAGGAAGAGCCACTTGCCAAGTGCCTGCCCTCCTCCTCCTGGTGCTCCTTTTAAAATAGCATATCTGAGACAATGGAGGTCTATGTTATAAGGTATTTATTAAAAAGAAAATGTTCATAAGCATATTTTTAGCACAGCACCAGATTTGAGCAAGGGGACCAAAAGAAATTGGTAAAATGCAAATAGTCTGTCCATTTCAATATACATGCCTCATCACATGTTAAAACAGGACAGGCCCCTTTAGCTTAGGTTGTTACAGATCCCTACATAGTTACCATTACCTTGAAGATTCCTCCAGCTCTTTTAGGCCAGCACATGGTCAAAATGGCTGCCTTCCCAGTGGAGAGATCTGCATGTGATCATGTCCTTAGCACCGAAGAAAAAGAGACCTACTTCTTGTGGCAATGAGGGTTTTTTTATCATATCTGTTTTCCCTCTCATTGACCCAGCCAGGCCACATCAAAGAGGCACTTTCTGGAGCTTCTTCCTAGAGATAATCCCTGGAGCCTTGCCAGCCTAAAGTCCTCCAAATCTATGTTCCTGCTTGGAGAAGGGGGAGAAGGGGAAAGCTTGAACATGCCATTGTCTAGATCTATTAGCATTTGCATGAAGGTAAGTCTGGAGAGCAATTGCACTGACTTCCTCCTTCCCAGCCTGTTCTCTGCCTAAGGGGGGGAATGTTAACATGCCAAGTGAAAGTTTGGTTAACTTCAAATCTCCTAGGAAAAAATGTATTTCTTCACATTTTGTAAATTGATTGTTTCTTAAATTGCACTAACCAGAAATAGCTAAATGCATTTCATGCTTTATAAGAACTTTTGGTCTCAAATATAGCCATAATTCTGCAAAACTAAAATTTTATGATAATAATCAAAGTCCCTTTTATCATGCACTAACATTCACTTATCAAGTCTGATCCTGCATCTAGTTTCAGATAGATGGTCAAAAGATCTGAGATACTGCTTCTGGAAAGAGGGGACTCAGAAGCCCTTCTATGCTCACCTTCCAAGCATCATTTGTTTAACAGGGATAATGATGGTAGAAGGCACCACTAAGGCTGAGTTCAGACTGGCAATTTGCCCCGGCAGAGCGCCGTTTCAACAATGCTTTAAAACTGCATTAAAGGGGGCATTCACACAGGCACATCTACCTGGTGTTCCCCACCCGTAAGCAACCCGGGCTGTTCCGCTTTCTTCCTGCGTTTCATAGATACTTCATAAAAGCGGTAGCAAATCCCCGAAGAGTGCCTGTGTCCCACGTTTGTCCGCTTCCTGGAAATATGAACGCTCCACCAATAAGCCGGGAGCAACCCGCATTGGGCAGAAGGCAGCAATGGTATGATTGGCCATGCTTCGCTCTACTGCCCAATGCGGTGCCGGCACTGCGGGGTCCTCCCCAATTGGCAAAATGCACTTATGCACACTTATGCACCCATACATTCACAGCTGAATTAATGGGGAAAAACCGCATACAGTGCACCTCCGGGGCAGCAGTCTGAACGCTCCGGCGCGCCTCCTCCCAGTATGCTCTGGCAGCAGCCCCGGCTGTGTGAATGGGAAACCCCAGAACAGTTTGTTTCAGGGCTTTTTTGCCGCGACTGGCTCTCGGAGCAAATTGCCAGTCTGAACTCAGCCTAAGGTTCTCTTTCTAAGGGTTTATTTTTTAAAATGCTGAATATGTGGTAGTAAGCCAGTTTAGTGACTAGTTTTATTAATCTGTAGTTTAAAAATCTGATTTCATGTTTACTATCATAGTGCATTACAAATTCACTGAACATCTTTACCCAGTAGCTTTGATTCAACTATAGACCCCAGCCTAAGGAGCCTTTCCCTAGAAACATGAGTCCTATTTGAGAAAATACTTAGTATAACCTTAAATCCTAGGTTCTGCATTTTAAAGCATCTTGATTTTATAGCATCTGACAATATATCTCTGTGGGACAAAATCAAAATACAAAAGACCTGAATTTGTTGTGACTGTATTTGTACCAGCAAGTTTCCTAGCTCTTCAGACCATGCCTCCAGAATAAACAAAAATGCAGCAGACTTGGGCCTAGCTGTCTCTTTCACAATTTTATCTGTCTGTTTTAAATCTTTTTCTTATATGGAGTAAGATGGAATATCTCTAGATTTTTTTTCACCAAAAGATATTTAATATGCTACCATATTATTTTGATGCCAAAACTGTCATTTTAGCTGGAAAACAGGAAAGGTAGTTCTACATCTCCCAAGTATATTCTGCACACTTCACAGGCTAAAACATTGTTGCACTTATCTGTATCTGACATTCATCAAGTGCTCTTCTGTGCAGTCCCACATGGAAACTGCACATGTGCAGGCCAGCTACAGACATTCTAAAAGCTCCTGACAGTGCAATGTACTTTCCCTGTGTTCATCAGGGTTTCCTGCCCAAACCATCTACAGAAAGGGAGAAAGCACCTCCCTCCATCAGTTTAGTAAGGCTGCTGCTGGAGATTGGTCCCAAAAGGATATTTCAGAAGAGCTCATAGCAGGATCAGAGGGATGGGATGTGTGCCAAAGAACACTTGAGGAACATCAGTTATAGGTAAGTGTAACCAAGTTTTCATTGCCATGTCTTATGTACAGTCCCACGTAGGAAAGTAGCAAGTTAACTTATTTCCAAGGTGGAGGATGTAAAGATCTTGGAAGAGGCAGCAGAGTCACTCCAGGAATCCACGTCAATGGGATAGTGCCTAACAAAGGTTGAGGGAATAGGCTGCTCTGCAGATGTCCCAAAGAGAGATAGTTCCTGAAGGCAGAGGTTGAGGCTGGAGTGCTACTGGTGTGTGTTGTGATATGCAGTAGACACTCTACTCCTGCTATTTCATAACATTTGCAAATGAGAAGGGCAAGCCAGCAGGGAATTGTCTGAGCAGAGATTTTATAACCTGACTTGGGCTCCCCAAAATCCACAAAAGTTATTATCTTTTCTGAATTGGCTAATCCTATACAAACAGAAGGGCAGAGCTTGCTTGACACCCAGTATCCCTAGTATCCCTTGGGGAAAGAAAAAATACTGAAGTACTATGTCCTGGTTCAAGAGAAAGGAGGAAACCACCTTGGGGAAGAAGAGAAGGCTTCAAATTTTAAGAAAGGAGGGTCTGACCCACATGCTTGAATTTTGGTTACCCTTGCGGTCAATGTCAGGGCCATTAGAAAAGCAGAGAGAACTTGCAGAGAACAAGTAGCCAAAGGTTTGAAAGGTTTACTAGTGACTTTAGAGAGCACCAAGGATCCACTGGGGGGAGGGGTCAGAGGAATGAAGGGTGGGTAAAGATTGGTTAACACTTTGAGGAACTTTGAGCAAAGACAGACTTGGCTTGCAAAGGTGTATAAAATACTGAGGCAGCCGCCAAGTGGACCTTGATGTTGTACAAATAACCCCCTGTCCCTTTGTTGTACAAATAAACTTCTAGTCAAGAAATGGAGTCAAAAATTAGGAGGAAGTTCTTAGTGTTTAACTGCAATTAGACAGGGGAAAACAGTTGGACCAAATGGCCCATCAAAAACAGACAGCTTTCTGAGCATATTCAGGAAGTACATGATCTTTTATACATGAACTGACATCATTAAGAAAACAATATTCAAAAAGGCATAATTGGTTACAAAATACAATGGTCATTCAAATAATAAGCTTTTGATTTGTCAGATGTAAAGAAACATCTATGTCACACCAAAATGTTCATATCCCAAACAAAAAGTTTTTTTCCCCTGATATGAGACTAAAATCTTATCTGACCCAGACATTTCAAGGTTTTGTCTTTAAGAACTACAGAATCATGAACTTTATACGTATTATCTTGTCTGCTAACAATAACAAACTTACAAGAGTAAAGCCTTCTATATAACAGGCCTTCCTTATATCCTAATAAAATATTACTTAAAAGAGAAATCCATAAAACCAGGAGAAAATACAAATATGAATAATCAAAAAGGGAAAAAACCTATATAAAAAAATCTTTATATTCCCATTCATACTACACCTTTAAGGCAACAAGGTAGTTCAATTGAGGGGGCAATTTTCTGGGTTTCTCCATTCATCCTTGGACCAGTAAACATATCTCTGCTACTTGGACTGGACTACTGCAAAGTGTTCTACTGGGAGAGTGGATGGAGGCTGTGGCTAGACTGCTGGTCAGCAGCCAGTTACTGGGATCATGTGACACTATTCTTACACTATTTACATTGGCTTCTGAGCTACTTCCAATTCAAGGTGGTGGTTTTGACCTTTAAAGCCCTACATGGCTTGAGATCAGGGTATCTGAAAGACTGTCTTTTCCCATACATTCCTGCCCTGGAACTAAGATTACAGGGAGAGCCCCTCTTGGTTGATGTGATCACCAACCAAAGAAACTCATCTGGTGGGCCTTTTCAGTGGCAGCTCCACAACTATTGAACAACCTCCTCAGGGAGGTGTGCCTGACCTGCTCACTATCTTTAGGAGGCAGCTGAAGACAGTTTTATTTATGCTGGCATTTG
The DNA here is from genome assembly GCA_029375565.1 of Gekko gecko. Lineage (NCBI taxonomy): Eukaryota > Metazoa > Chordata > Lepidosauria > Squamata > Gekkonidae > Gekko > Gekko gecko. The sequence continues at coordinate 128,216,215 of JAPDNY010000009.1, forward strand.
ATTGGTTCTTCTTTCTACCAGCAGTTTTAAATAATTTTAATTAATGGTTTTATCTATTTTATGTCTTTCATTGTGCTTTGTCCTGCTCAAGGACAAAAGTTCCTGCATTCAGAATCAAGGGAAGTGGTAAAGAGATCTATTGAAAGAATTCCCCAAAGAGCAAAGTGTGGGCAAAGGAACTTGGTGCCTAAGTATCATTTGTGTTTCTCCTATGAGGCACAGGTTAGGGAATGTGCCAATCTGTTGTCTTTCATGCAATGTAAATAGCATGCAAAACCATCCTGTGAATGACAGACCATTCCTAGATCAAGGAGAAGGCAGTAAGGATGAGAGATTCATAATCTGAATAATGATAATGGTGATAACTATGGAGGCTTCAATCACCATCATCATTATTCAAATTATGAATCTCTCATCCTTACTGCCGTCTGCATTCAGAATCCAGGCTACCAAGTCACTGTCCTCCTTCTTGCTCTCAGAGCAAATCAACAGTGCCCTGGATGGACAAGGGGCAGTGTTGGAACCAGGCAGCCGTAACATCCATGGTTCTGATTCAGAGTCAAGCTTGCTTCACAACCATTGCTGTTGGAGGACATGGCTGAAGACTCAGTTACATCTCCAAGTGAGGCTCTTCACCTGTATTCTGCACAATTCGTTCATATGAAAGATCCCTTAAAATAGAGGTTACCTGCTCTGCTTTCCATGCCACCATCCCAGTGTGGCATGGGGAAGTAAGAGGTGGGCAACAGTTTTGACAGTGGTGGTGATGGTAGCTGATGCAGCCCAAGCATAGCAGGGTTGGGGGGGCCTGCTTTGATAAACCTTTGGACCTCCTCTCAGGAAATGGTAGCAATAGGGAGAAAGGCAACAAGGGCTTTTTGAGAACAATAATTTCTCCTTCCAAAAGGGAGAGCGGTGAAGGGAGAGCGCCCTGAGCCTGCTTGCAGGGAGAGCAGGCTATAAATTGAACAAATAAATATAAATAAATAAACAAATGGTGCCAAGGCTGTGGCATCAGTGAAGGCATGTTTGGAACCATACTAGATCCAAAGAGCGGGTTGGAACTCAGGGTCCCTGGGGAGCTGGCTTTTCTTGGTAGAGGATATCATCTGTGAGGGTTTAGTCTTAGTTCTGGCATTCTTGGCCAGAGGCTTAGACTAGCTTATCTGGGAAAACTTGTTCCTTGGAGCAAATCTGTCAGGTTCAACTGCAAGTAAGTCCAGGCACTCTTCATAAAAGATATGCTTTATTGGAATACAAGTAAGTTGCCGTCGCTAGCAGAGTTATTGTCAGGAATACCCCCCCCCAAGCATAATGGCCTACAGATATAGTATGATGCATAAGCTGTATTAGCGAATGAAAACTGAGCGCGTGCACGGGAATACTCCCGGCGGGAGGATACATAATAAGCGGAAGATATGCCTCCTCCCCACCCCTATCTAAGGCAAGAAATTTTCCACCAGCTGGGAAGTCCGGCCTGTGTCTCTTCTGTTCAAGGACACTAAGATAGGAAGCATCGGTAGAGAACTCTCCCACAAGTTCCAGCAAAGCATTCTATGCGCAGGCGTGCCAGCTAATTAAAACAAACAATACAGACACTGTCTGAATGCAGACAGGAGAGATAATGGCAGTGTAACTGACAAGATCTCACAGCCAGAGTCAATGGGTGGCCAGAACTGACAGAACAGGCATGGATGGAGCAGGTGGAATCGAGGAAGCCTGGAAAAAAAACTGCCATCGTTCAAGTGCTTTTTCCGCAGAGTGCACCAGAAAGAATTTGTGCTTCCTTTAAGTAGCTTTCCCAAATGGCAGCTTTGAGGCACAACACTTTCTTGTTCTGAGCGCTTTGGGGTAAACCAGCTGACAGAATAGCCAAGAGGCAACCTTCCAAATCCCAGCCACTTACCTCCCTGCCCAGGAATTTTTTTCTGCGTTCATCTTCTGGACACAGAAGTTCTCTGTGGAGTGTCCTCTCAAATTCCAGCTCTCAGATGAACAAGAGATGGCATTCTGAAATTTATCCCTGCCCATAAAATGTCTGCTGTGTCCCTGCTCTTGGTCCCTTCAATAGATTAATAAGTATTGCATATTTAATACTGAAGAAATTAAACAAAGAATAACATCCCATGAAACAGTAGGTTATTTTTCATAGAAGTATGTTGTGCTAGTTAGGAAGTTACTGGGGGAGGGCAGAAAAAAATGTATTTTGCTTGGGGTGACAAAATACCTCAAAAGCCAATAGCATCACAATCTGTTGGCCCTCATCCAACCCATTCCATAACTATAGTGCAAAGATGTAATTAACTGAAAATACTTCTGTTGTACAACCATGTCAGTGTAATATTGCAGGGCCTCACTGCAGAAGTCACTGGAAACAGACAGAAAAATAGTGATGCAATGAGAGCTGAGCATGCTCACCTTTTTCAGCACTCTGCCTGCTTTGTCAGATGTACAAAGCTCCACCCCAGAATTTGGCCATAGTCCAAGGAATCTTTTTTGAAACTCTCCTGTATTAAAAAGTGGCTTCCCTGTGGGTGCGGGAGCTGCTTTTTGCTATGTCAAAAGTTTAGTAATGGAATTGGGGTCACTTCACACCTTACAGCATGACAAACAAATGTTTTTAATAATAAACACATTATCTAAAATATATGTATTGACGCATATATCTTAGCTACAATGGCCACTGACACCAGAGAAGAACAGTAAAGCCTCAGTATGATGGTAGTCCAACAACACAATATGTCAAGGTGCACATATATTGCAATTATGATCTTAAAACAAAGAACAATTACCTGAAATAATGTTTCTTCTCTAAACAATGTGTGTGCTTGCTTGCTTGCGTTAAAAGGAAACAAATCTGAACAGCAACAATGCAGTTAAATTTATAATTCAACATTCTTACAAAACACTGCTCTCTTAATGAACCAAGTTGTTTATATTTTAGCTTTGTTTTGATTTCAGCATATTCCTTCTAAGAACACTATTGAATTACAGGTGCTGACATGTGACTGAGTAGACTGCAAACAGACCCCTTGAGCCATGCAACTCAATAGAGCTTGAGAAAAAAATCTTTCTACTTTGAGTGTCAAGCTATTATTCTAATATTTTTAAACTGTTGTACTGAACATTTATTTTAGGAGGGGAAGGCAAAATAATTGTGTTAGCCCATTAAAGAAAACAATTCATATGAAGATGTAAATAGGAAATGCAGAGTTATCATCTGAACAACATGCAGATTAATACCATCTCTAAATAATGCATCTTTCATTCACTCTTCCAGAAGATATAAGAGCACCGCAGCCACTTGCCAAGTCTTATCCTAATGTGCCACTGGGTGAACAGAGACCCTAAACTGTCACACCCTATTTAAATCATACTTGTTGGAGAAAAGCTATTTTGGTTGCTTCACATATTAAATTACTATTACTTTACTGATATTTCTTTATAGACAATCTACAATCCTGAATTAATTATTAAAGAAGGAAGTGGTTTTTAGAAGGAAATATTATTTCTACCTCTAAAGTCTATGACACTAGGTATGACACTGAAGACTACAGGTGCAAATAGAAATTGAAATGAAGTTCTGTACATGGCTAAAACCATAGAAAAAGAGCTGCAGGAGCTCATTAGCATAAGGTAGAAGTGATGTCAGAAGGGGAAGCGAGGGGAGGGGAGAAATCTTCAAAACCCTCCCCTTCCCTTCCCCAGCCAGCCTGTGGGGGGGAGAAGGGAAGTGAAGAGTTAGGCCACAGGAGGAAAGAAGGAAGGAAAGAGAGAGAGAGTACAGAGAAGGAAAGAAGGAAGGAAAGAGGGAAAGAAAGAGAAGGAAAGAAGGAAGGAAAGAGGGGATAAAAAGAGAGAAGAGGGAAAGAAAGAGAAGGAAAGAAGAAGGAAAAGGGGAAAAGGAGAGAACGAAAGGAGGGAAAGAAAGAGAGAGAAGGGAAGAAGTAGGGAAAGAGGAAAAGGAAAGAACAAAAGGAGGGAAAGAGAAAAGGGAGAGGAGGGAAAGAAAGAGAGAAGGAAAGAAGGAGGAAAAGGGAAAGAAAGGAAAGGAAAGGAGAGAAGGAGGGACAGAAAGAGGGCAAAGAGATGGGGAGAGGGAGGAAGGCTCTCTCACCCCCCATCAAGCCTCCACCCCCCAGATCCCTTACTTACCGCAGCGCCCCAGCACGGGCCCCGGGAAGCCAGCGACGGGCCTCTTCAGGCCATCCCCAGGACCACAGTGCCCCAGTGCAGGCCCCAGTTGGCCAGCGGCGGGCCTCTTCAGGCTGCCCCAGGACCGCAGCGCTCCAGCACGAGTCCCGGGAGGCCAGCGACGGGCCTCTTCAGGCCACCCCAGGGCTGCAGCGCTTCAGTGTGGGGAGCTGGGGGTGGGGCTTGCCACCACCGCCATTTCTGCCAGCACCTGGGCTGCCAGAGCAGTGTTCCAGCGCGCTCCAGCCCCAAAAGACCCCTGGCTAAAACTATTCTGATTTTCTATTTGAAATTTTGATGGAGTCTGAATCAAAAACCTTTGATTTTGTTACCCATCACCACAAGTCACTGGAACTTCCACCTGTTCAAGGACAGCTTAAATGAATGCAACCCATAAAAAGAGCTTGTATCAGAGAAATTCCCAGAGGATTATTCCCATTGGTCAGTGATCACGTTGGCAAAATTCAGCATCCATACTTCAGGTGACAATTAGTACTGTCTCATGCCTCCATCAGATCCTAGGTGGCTGTGCAAACTGTGAACAGATGCCTGGAAGCAGTTTTGGGATGGATGAGGGTTAACAAATTTAAACATAATCCCAACGAAACAGAGGTGATACTCGGGGGGAAGGAAGGGTTGACCCAGGAATTGGGATATCTCATGTTCTGGATGGGCTTGCACTCCCCCTAAAGGAGAAGGTTCATAGCTTGGGGGTTGCTGCTGGCCCTGTGCTTCCTGTTGGATAAAGAAATGGCATTGGTAGCTAGGGGTGTTATCCAACAACTTTGACTGGTGAGCCAGCTGCCGCCCATTCTATATTGCTTGGGGCAAGCATCCCTTGAGGAACACCTTCTCCCATATGAGCCTATCTGTCCAGTTGTCATCTCCAGAGTTTTGGTTGTCTCTGCCATCTGAAGCTAGGCAGGTGGCTGCCCAAGAAAGGGCCTTCTCAGTCATGGTACTAAAACTTTGGAACTCTTTCTGATGCATCTGTCTTCCTCTAACATTGTCTTCTGCCATAGGATGAAGACTTGGGAGTGGGTGTTGGCTTACCACAATAACAATCATTAGCCCTCCTCCTTTATTTTGTTATGTGTGATGATATTTTAGTTTTACATATACTTTACTTTAAATGCTGTTTTAACTTTGAAATGTTTTAATGTTTTGATGTTCACCAGCTTGGGCACCCTATTGGGGTGGAAAGGCAGCACTGAAATGTTTTAAATGAATGAATAAATAAATATATGCAGCGAAAGCTAGACTGACTATTTGAGCACTCTACTGGGTCTACTTCAATAACGACTTTGTGTCCCTGTTCAATTTGAAAGATCATCACTTGCCAAGATAACCTGTTTGCTGTCTTGTTGCAGGGGGGTATATGTTTATTCTGAAATTACCCCTTGCACAATTTCACAGATCGCATATAATTTTCATCTACTGTGCTGTTTTAGTAGACTAGAGGTAATTTTCTAATATGCCTATACATTTTAAAAGAAGGGGCAATATCCATAAGGAGATTTTTACACGCTGCCTTTTTCGCAAAGCGGCTTACATTCCCTTCTCTTCCCCACAACAGGCACCTTGTGAGGTATGTGGGGCTGAGAGAGTTCTGACAGAACTATGACTGGCCCAAAGTCACCCAGCAGGCTTCACACAGAAGAGTGCAGAATCAAACCAGTTCTGCTCTCTTAACCCCTACACTATGCTGGTTGTCACTACAACTCATACCAACAAAGAATCATCCTTTTTGGATGGAATACCTCAAGAGAATCTGAATTGACCCAGAGCAGCCTGAAAGAGGCCCGAATGCACATCCCTAACTGGCACATGTATAGAATCCTGACACTTGACATATAAAGAGCATTCTATAGTTGCCTGAACAATACAATGCCTTCCTCTACATATGAATCACAATTCCAAACCATCATTACAAGAACACACAGGAGCAAAAATAATATTTCATATACTATGCCATTAATAAATTTATCAATGACCCATGGAAAGAAGACTGTGTTCTAAACTAGATTAAAAAAGGCCTTCTCCAATAGCACAGGGATGAAATAAAAAAGGGAAAAATCATACTTAAAAATCCTAGCATAACCCTTATTTTAGTAATCAGTATAATCAATTATCACAAGTTCCTAATTAACCCATAGCAAATTGTTGCTGACAGTAATTATAATCTGTCCTTCTGACACATGCATTCATGCACTATTGTTTAGAGTTCAAAGTGGTTATTATTGAGTCGTATTAGCCCTATTAATTATCCTCTACTGTATTTGCCTTCACTCTGGCAAATCTTTGTTAATTGCTTAGTCTTTGTTTACAGTGTGTTTTTGCTTAATATGCTGTGTACTCTATTTTGGGAGTGTATTTTTTCTATTAAAGTTGTATAACTTTTGGCCCCCCCATCTTTTTAATCTTTTCCTTTCTGATTTATCAAGCTATTTAAGGGCAGTTAATGGTCATCCACCTAGATTAGGGGATTTCCCATCCCCTCTTCTTCTTTATGCGGATGACATATGTTTGCTTTCCCAAACCAAAGTTGGTCTTCAAAGTTATTTAGACTCTTTTAACACCTACTGTGAAATAAATTCTCCCTCTATTAATTATACCAAGTCTAAGGTGACTGCATTTTCAAAAAAATGGCATTGCTATAAATGGCATATAAGAAATTCTGAAACTGAACAAGTTAAATCTATTAAGTATTTGGGCCTTACTTATAATTACAATCTTAATTGGGCTGCACACTGAAATAATGTTATAAATTGGGCTAGAGTTTCGACAGCTCAAATTAAGTGCTTCTATTTTTCCAGGGGAAACCAATATGTTCCAGCTGCTGTTAGAATATTTAATTCTAAATTGCTTACTCAGGTTTTATATGACATCCCTATTTGGTTTAATGCTTTTAATCAAGATGTGGAGAACGTACAGGGAGTGTTTCTTAGACAAATTATGGATATCCCTAAATGCGTTCCCCATTTTACGATCTGTTTAGAAACTGGTCAAAATCTGATTGAAACAAAGGTTTGGATCCATGTGATCCATTACTGGCTCAAAATTCTTTTTAGAGCCGACTCAGGATCCTTACTGAACCATCTAAAAAGCAATCTGAATAATGCAACCTGGAACTCTACAACTGTAAACAAATTTAAACAAATAGGGATTGACCTCAATGATCTTGTTTTGCTGGATGAACTTAACATTCTTAGGATCACCAGACAAGGACTCGTTGATATTGTACAGCATAAACTTTATCCCGCACAACCTTGTCTGCTCTCCCGCAATGTTGGGTCTTGACAGTCAGCCTGGTAGGATGGCTCACTATTTTTATACCCTTGAAGATCCGCATCAACATACAGCCTTCTCTCTGGCTTGATGGAATGCGTTCCCTTCTGAGATGCTTCTTGGTAGTTACCGACACTCTCCAGTTCAGGACTGAATTTGCCCGTGGTCTAAATTCCTTGGACTCAATTAACCACATAATTTTGGACTGTCTCTTTTACGAGTCAATTCAGGAAAAAATACTCTTCAATGTATTACAGTTAAAAAGACATCTTACTAATGAATGTAAATGTTGTTTTCTCCTGAATGACTCCACTTCAGATGTTACTGAAACTGTGGCTAACTATATAGCTGAAGTACTAAAATCAAAGACAATTCTGTATGGTAAGACCTATTGATTTTCAGTTCTGTACTTGCGCCCTGGCTGTAGCGTGGTTCTGTAGTTCTCTTATGCCAATAAAGGTATGTAATCATATGTAATTATATGTATAGTTTTCACCATTAGTATTATCACAGCTTTTTTGTGTGGTGGTACTCATCAGTACTGCATACTGGTACCTTTTGGATGGGCTGTCCCAAACTCTGAGGGAGGAATTAGTGGAAATTGATGCAACCTTATATATGAGTGCTGGTACCTTTTAAACAATAACAAAAAATCATTATTATTGTTGCTGCTATTGTTGTTATGAAATATTTGTGTCAAATGCAAAAAAAATTTAAAAGTTTCTCATGAATTTGACAATAAGTGCCATATACCTTAAGGTATTCGACTATGGTTAATTAAATTCCCTCTGCTATACAAAACCCTTGCTAGAAATTATATAATGATTATTTCACATGCACCAGTCACAAAAGAAGAAATGAAGGCAATATTGGCTGAAGAAATCAAAGCCATGATATGCTATATTCTTTGTAAGCCAGATATTAGCTCCTAGATGGGATGGCAAGGTTGCCAACCAGGGGCTGGCATCCAGCAGGAGACTGAGGGGGTCCTCATTGGTTTAATACCATTATTTCACCTCCAGAGAAAACCCAGAAGTGACATCTTGCCACTCTAGGAATTGGCAAAAATTCTATGGTATTTCCACCAATTCCTAGAATGGTGCAATATCATGTCCAGGTTTTCCCCAGAGGTGAAATAACACTATTGCACCAATAGTAAGTTTTTTCTTCATTTCCCACCTACCTATTTACCAAGTGGCAGTGGGGATCAGGGCTGAAGTCAGGGGATCTCCCATGGAAGCTAGAACATGACAACCCTAATGGGACACTTTCCATCCTCATCCATCTGCACCTAACATCCCTGCTACTTCTTGTCACTAGTTCCTCTTTTCTCTTGGTGCTTATGTAAAATGCAAAATACAACTAATTCTCTTTCCTTTTTTTAACAAAGTAACATATTTACATAATTAATGGTTTATAGAACAGATTTAACCATTTTTTCATAAATTGAATCCATGGATGAAATGTCTCTTGCTATTCCAACAAACAATAAAAATGCCCATTTCAGTTTATTGATTACTTTGCTCTCTGCATTCTTTAGTTCTTAGTAAGTCAGTCTATAAACTATATTATAAGCTACATTGACGCTCAGTGTTTACAGACTAATTCAAAGTGCTGGGTTTGAACTTTAAAACCTACACAGCATTGAATATAAAGTGCTGAAGGACAACCTCCACTGCTATGTTCTTACCTATGTTGGAGGTAAGCCTAGGAGACTTAAGGGACCTGTATAATTGCAGAGAGATTTAGCATGGACCCACACAAAGCCTGACCAATTCCCCACAAGCAGCTGTGCTGCCCTCACTCTTCTGTTTCCCCCATTTGCATTGGTCAATTTCACACTATTCGCTGTGCAGCTGCATTTTGACCTGCAGCTCCCCCTGATATCCCCCGCATCTCCTCAATCTTTGTTTTTTGAGATCAAGGAGATGCAAGGGAAATGGGAGGAGCTGTGGTTCAAAATACGGCAGCACAGCGAATAGTGTGAAATGACCAATGCAAGCGAGGGAAACAGAAAAGCGAGGGCAGCACAGCTTCTTGTGGGGAATTGGCCCCAGTACTGTGGAATTGACTTTCTCAAGAGCTTCATCACCCCTTCATTACAGGTATTCTGGTGGCTGATGAAGGTCTCTATGCTGGAAGGAATAGAGCTTTATGTTATTTTGGGGGTTTATCAGTGTAAGGGTTTTTTTTTTACTGTTAGATCATATGGTGTTTAAGGAAAATGTTCTGTTGTACTCAGTGACTATGTTCTACTAATGGTGAAGCTTTCCATCAGCAGAAGAGGCACTTTTCACTAGCAGAATAGAAACTATTACTGTATATTCATATATTGTTTCCTGTGTGGTACAGAGGTTAAAGTGCTGGGCTAAAATCTGAGATATCCAAGTTCAAACCCCCACTCATCCATGAAAGCTTGCAAAATGACTTTGTGTTAGTCACACACTCTCAGCCTAACTTACCTCACAGGTTTGCTGTGAGGATAAAATGGAGGAGAGGAGAACAATATAAAATGCTTTCAGTCTCTATTGGAGAAAAGGGCAGGATATATATGAAGTAAATATTACCCAAAAAATTATCAAGTAACCCAAATAGTACATCAAGAAAAGCATCTTTACCTGACTAATTTCACAATGGTATTCTAGCAGTAATTTGTACACTTCAGACAAACATTTTTTATTTAATATTTTTCAAGAATTATTAATTCCTTCTATGCAAAACACATGTTTTAAACTCTGGAGTAGAAAATACTACAGAGCCAACAGGAGGTGGTGGCAGCTACAAGCATGGACAGTTTCAAGAGGGAATTGATAAACATATGGAGCAAAAGTCCATCAGTGGCTATTAGCCACAAGGTATAGATAGGAACTCTCAGGCTGGGGCAGGTGATGCACTCTATTCTTGGTGCTGGGGGGGACGGGACAGCAGTGGGAGGACTTCTAGCATCCTGGCCCCACTGCTGGACCTCCTAATGGCATCTGGTATTTTTGGCCACTGTGTGACAGAGTGTTGGACTGGATGGGCCATTGGCTTCTCTTATGTTCTTATGACTTGTATTTTTTAAAAAATCTGACAATTGACAACTGTAACTTCCCAGGTCAATATAGTACTGTTGCAGTAGTACAGCAGTCAATTCATTCTATTCTGGGATCAGGATGAACAGCTCTTGTGAAATGTACCAAATTCATATTAGTGTTCTACAGAAACAGGTAGCTCTCTGAATCAATGAATTAGACAAAAGAAGAGACACTGAAGCTAGCTCAAGTCGTAAATGCTGTTGTACCACGACAAGTAAGATTTTAGTCTCATTAAGAGATAATGTAAGGAGGATTGAACTGTCACTATTTAGGCTTCCCCTGATCTACAACATGACAGACTGCTTTATTTGCCTAGTTTCTAATAACTAATTCACACATGCAGCAACAGCTTCACATTTCCTACATGCTTAATGACCTTGAGCTAACATTCCATCTATCAGGAGGCTTCATATGTTCCAAGGGCTGGCCAAGGTACAAATTAAGAATAGTAAGAATGGACTTGAGCAGCACCACTGAATTAAGGCTGGTTACACAGAACTGATGTGACTTCAATAATCATCCATACATACACATCTACTGTAACTGTGACAAGAATAACAATTTTGTGTAGCTAGTTACACACAAATTTCCAGTTCATATACTACTATTCACATGCAAATACAATCAATAAAAAGGAATTTATATGTCCGTAATCTGGTGATAGAATTGCTGTTAAATTAATCCTAAAACAGTACTTGGCATTGGCTAACAACATCTACTTCTAGGCACAATGCCACCAGTTATTTACAAGATTACATATGAAACTTCCCATTAAATGAGCTCTCCTCCACCCCAGTTAGTCTAACTTCTCCCGTATAAACCTGTTCATAAGTACAAAAGAGAAACCATGTTGGATCAGACCAATGGCCCATCCAGTCCAACACTCTGTGTCACACAGTGGACAAAACCCAGGTGTCATCACCAGTGGGGCCAGAACTCCAGAAGCCCTCCCACTCTGGCCCTCCAATCACCAAGAATACAGAGCATCACTGCCTCAGGCATAGTGTTCCATCTATACCTTGTGGCTAATAGCCACTGATGGACCTCTGTTCTATCTGTTTATTTAATCCCCACTTGAAGCGGTCTACCCTTGTAGCTGCCACTACATCCTGCAGCAGTAAATTCCACATGTTAATTACTCTTTGGGTGAAGTAGTACTTTTTAAAGATCTGTTCTAAACCTACTGCTCATCAATTTCATTGAGTGCCTATGAGTTCTTGTATTGTGAGAAAGGGAGAAAATACTTCTTCTTCTACCCACTCTATCCCATGCATAGTTTTGTAAAACTCTGTCATGTCACACCTCAGTCATCATTTCTCCAGTCTAAAGAGTCCCAAGCGCTTTAACCTTTCTTCATAGGGTAAGTGTTCCATCCCATTAATCATTTCAGTTACCTTTTCTTTGAACCTTTTCCAATGCTATACTTAAGGGGTGGTGACTAGAACTGTATAGAGTATTCCAAATAAGGCCACACCACAGATTTATACAAGGGCATTACTGTACTGGATGATTTGTTTTCAGTTCCATTCCTAATAATCTCCAGCATAGCATTTGCCTTTTTTATTGCAGTCGCACACTGAGTCAACATTTTCAGTGAGTTATCTACCATGACTCCAAGATCCCTCTCCTGGCCAGTTACCACCAGTTTGGACCCCATAATCATCTATTTATACTTGAGATTTTTGCCTCCAACGTGCATTACTTTGTACTTGCTAACACTGAACCTCATTTGCCATGTTCATGCCCACTTGTCCAAACTCAACAGATCCCTCTGGTCCTCCCAGTTTTTCACCACCCTGAACACTCTAAACAACATCTATTGGGTCACCCTTGTCCACATCCTTGCTCACCCCCCCTCAAAAAACTCTTAAAAGGTTACTGAGACAAGATCTTCCCTTACAGAATCCATGCTGATTCTTACTCAATAGCTTTTGTTCATCAACATGCTTACTAATTCTGTCTTTAATAACAGATTCCACCAATTTATCCAGTCTCAGTGTTAGACTAACAGGCCTGTAATTTCCCGGATCTCCTCTGGAATCATTTTTAAAGATGGGAGTTGCATTAGCTACCTTCCAGTCCTCAGGAATGGAGTCAGATTTTAGTGATAGATTGCATATTTTTTGTCAAGAGATCCACAAGTTCACATTTTAGTTCTGTCAGAACTCTTGGACGTATGCCAACTGGGCCTGGTGATCTGTCAGTTTTTAATTTATCTATCAGTTATAGGACCTCCTCTCCTCAATCTAACTCAGGTCTTTCTATAAACCTCCCATAATCAGCAGTTCTGGAATGGGCAAACACCTCCCATCTTCCACAGTGAAGACAACAGGCAAAAAAAGCATTCAGCTTCCCTATCATCCTTTGGTAATCCCTTTACCCCTTAGTTAGCCAAGGGTCCCACTGCCTCCCTGGCTGGTTTTCTGCTATTAATGCCGTTGAAGAAATTTTTTATTATTGGTCTTTATGTTTTTTCCAATATGTTCTTCATAATTCCTTTTTGCCTGTCTGATCACCAACTTGCATTTTATTTTCCAAAGCCTCTTTTACTTACCTCATTCAGGACTAGCCTTCTACCACTTAAAGGGATCCTTCCTTTTACTGCTTCCATTACTTTGTTCATTAACCATGGAGGCCTTTTTTAATACCTATTTGTACCTTTCCAAACCTGTAGTATACATTTTATCTGAACATCTAGGATTGTAGTTTTAAATATTCTCCAAGCTTCCTGAAAGGATTTGACCAGGGGTCTTTTTGTAGAAAAATAGGGTTGAGTGTAGTGAAGCAGAGACCTTTGCATTCCAGGGGAAGATGGTGGGGCAGCCAAAAGGAGACATAGTGCCAAGAAGAGGATGAGAAAGAGATGAACAGGAATGAGGCAACCACTCAGTCACAGGGCCTCAGGTGGTCTATTGTGCTTCATGGGTGGGACCATAAGACATGACAAATAAGTCATAACAGATTATGGTGAATAGCACAGGCTGCCCACTTGTTTCTAGGCACAGTTCTTACCTTTAAAGCCCTACATGACCTGGGGCCAGGCTACTTGAAGGTCCGTCTCCTATCATATTGTCCCATTTGTCAGTTAAGATGTTCCTCAAAAACCCCATTATTTGTGCTCCCAATTTCAGAGATGAGGCAGGTGGCAAGCAAAGTTGGGGCCTTTTCAGTAGTGACACCTTGCTTATGAAATGCCCTTTCCCTTGAGGCTCACCTTTCTTTTTAGGTGCCAAGCTACAGCTTTTCTGTTCCCCCAGACTTTTAATTAAGGTGTTGATCTTTTTATATTATTCCAGTATAACTGGAAACTGTTTTAAATTGTCAGTGATCTGTTTTTATGTTGGGCTGGGTTTTTTAAATGCTGACTTTAATCAACATTATTTAATGCTTTTTTAATAATTATTTTTCATTTCATAAATCACCTTAGGCTGGTTCCTGAAGAGGTGGGACAAAAAATATCTAAATCAATAACCCTAAATTATTGGAGACTGATGCTACTGTTCTATCAAATCAGATTACCCTGTTTTCTAGGAGTAATGTTTTCATTAAACCTCAGGGTCCATTTTTAAGAGGCCTGATTTATATATGCAATGGTTTACTTGGTACCATGCTAGTTAAACTTTAGGCTCCATGTGAAATTGTTTGTACCCCCCAGTTATTCTCTGGAGCATATACATATTTTCCCTGTTTCCTGGAGAAAGATCATACCTTTTACTTAACTGTGCCTTATTGAACGTAGATGCTGGTAATTTTAATGTTATTTTATTTAATAAGAGTCGGTGCTTTATCTTTTGTTTTTATTGTTAATATATTGCTATTTGATTCTTCCATGTTGATTTTTAGTTATTTGTATTTGTTTTGTAGTCTCTAGAATGTTTACCAGAGAATGCATTAAATAAATATATAAACTCTTAAAGTACTTTAACAGAATAGTGATAATTGTAACATTGCCTGAAAGTGTATTTTGATTCTGGATCTACTCGAGCCTGGGCATTTTAAAGTTAAATTCTCTTTCAAGGCTGGGATATCTGTCGAAAGCTAACAACTTATCAGGTGCTGCCTCTCTCTCTCTTTCTCTCTCTCTATTCATTTTTATACTGTGTTTCTTCCATGGAGCTCAAGTTATGAGGATACATCCATTTTATCCTCATAACAAATTTATGTGGTAGGATAGAATCATAGAGTTGGAAGGGGCATATGGGCCATCTAGTCCAACCCACTGCTCAATGCAGGGATCAACCTAAAGCATTCCTGACAAGTGTTTGTCCAGCCACTGGTTGAAGACTGCCAGTGAAGGGTAGCTCACCACCTCCTTAGGCAGCTTATTCCACTGCTGAACTACTTTTGGGAGGGAGAATCCTAATATCCAGCTGGTATAGGATTGCCAACCTCCTGGTCATTATATCCAAAAGAGAGCTCACGGGAGGAGGTTGTATCAAAACACAAACACTCTGTGAATAACTTATGAACAGAAGTAGAAAAAATATATTATCCAAGACAATTTTAACAATTCTTAACAGTTCAAATATTTTTCCAATGCAAACACTCTTAGAATTCCTTAAAGGGTTAGGATCCAACAGTACTTAATACAAAAGAAAAAATCCAAGTAAAGTTCACTAATCTTCTGTATAAGATGCTTCAGGAGAGCAGACGCTTCAAAAAAAGTGAAAGTTCCAGAGGAAAACAAAGGTTCCACGTTAAGGAAGTAGCAGCTATACACGGCCAGCTTCAGTGCCACATTCACTTCCTGCTTCCTCAGATAGCTGATACTCTTCTAGCTGTGAAACTGAAAATACATTTCTATGACATACCTATTAATTATAACAGATTTACCATTTCCCCAGCTGTCAAAACATACATACTTACTCAAAAGATAATTTAACAATTCTCCTTAGACCAGTTTTCCAAATCCAGTCACCCCATTAGCATGTTGTTCTTTCTGTCAACAATGCTTCTACAATACTGTGGTGGTTGGCAATCAGGATTCCACTCTAAGTATGTAATGACCCTCTGGAGTAGCCATATTCTGAAACCACTTAAATCAGTACATAAAATCCTATTTTAGCATTTTATATTTCCAGAGTTAGTTGGAAAAGGTGGGTAAGTTGGGAGGAGGGCTGTTGTCTACAAAAATTATAGGAAACAGCTTAAATCAAAATCAGTGTTCAACCCATTAGGGATCAAGGTATTTAATTTAAAAATCCACCAGTGTTCCTGAAGAAGCAACTCTTTTGTAGCTGATGGGCATTTTGAGTCTGCCACAAAGAGCACACCACATCTAAACTGATCTTTCTTGTGGTTGTTGGAAGCAAAATGCTCTGTGAGTGGTGCTTCCCTCGTTTGTCATTTGTTCCTTGTAATATGTTCCATAATTCTTAGTTTCAGAGGTCTGGTGGTACTTCCAATGTATAGCTTTAAACAATCACATCAGATAAAATACACCACAAAGGCACTATCACAAGTAGAACTCGCATTGTTGTAAATAGTTGTGCCCTTTAAAATGTAGTTGTCACTTTCCCACATTATCTTACAAGCTTTGCATTGCAAACAGTGGCTATGTCCTTTAGGTTGTGTTCTACCTTGCATTTCTTCCCTTATGTCTGATCTAGCTATGATATCCTTAAGAGATTTAGTTCTTCTATATCCTATTCAGGGCCAAAATTGACAGCCTTCAATGTCTTCAAGGAGTGGCCAGTATTTCATAATAGACTTTTAGACTCCAGCAGACTTGTAATAGAAAAGGATAGAGGACTGTAGTCCATTGCCCTTGTGGCACTTGATGGTGGGGAGGGACCAGTACATTTTTCAAAAAGAGATTTCCTTTCACATAATTCCACCCTGCTCTTAGCTCTAAGTAAAACATTTGGAGGGTAGTCCCTATCCCTAAAGGCACAAAGGAGTTGTTCAGAATCTCATGCATAATCACTTTCCCTAGCTGAATTTCTCTTTATTCTTAGCAATTGTGATAATGGAATGTTAAGTGTGCTAGATGGAAAGAATTAAAACAAAGTAATGTATTTTTATTAATTGGTTTTTTAAACATTTTGGTGGCCAAAAATAAAGAAGTCTTAAAGACAATCACATCCAGGAACTCAACCTGTTGGATGCTGTAGTTCCAGGTGAGCTTTTTATTCGCATCCAAATTATTAAACAAAATACAAAATTGCTCCACTGAGGTTCTATCCTTATATACTATGAATATGTCATCAAAAAATCAAAAATATTTTTGAATATTAGACAAAAAATGATTTTGTTCAGGTTGGAAAATAAAAGTTTCTTCCAGTTCTGCCATATACAAATTAGCAATTGATGGTGCAGCTGCACATCCCATTGCAACCCCTTTTGTTTGAAAATAAAAATCAGTGTGAAACAAAAAAAAAATTCTCCATGACAATCTCCAGCAGACTTAATAAGAAATGAGTAGCTGGAAAAGAGTTATGCCACTTTAACAGATTAATTTCAACTACACGTGCATCTTCATGCGGACTACTAGTGTATAATGCTTGAACATCAAGGGTTAAGGGACAGACTCAGGTCTAACCTGAAAACCCTCAATTGCCTTAATGAAAATTGTTGTCTTTCAAGTAAGCTGCTGTTTGCACAACAAAAGGTTGTAAAAACAAATCCACACATTGAGCTAAGGGGTCCAAGATAGAGTTTTTCCCAGATACAATCAGTTGTCCGGGAGGGTGGGGTGGACGTTGTTTTTTATGTATTTTAGGAAGAATGTAGAAGACTGGAGTTCTAGGATTAGTATTAATAAGAAATTTTCCAGTCATTTCATCAATATATCCTGCAGAAAGGCCTTCCTCAACTGTAATAGAAATGAGTCTTTGAATATGGGATGTTGGATCTGTATTAAGCTTGCAATAATTCAAGGGATCCCCTAATTGTTTATAAATTTCCTGCAAGTAATCCTGTTTATTTAGAATCATCACCCCTCCTCCTTTATCAGTTTCCTTGATAACTATATTTTTATCATCCTTTAAAGATTGTAAGGCTAACCACTCCTCATGGGATACATTCTTAGGTTTACTTTGAAAGTTATCCTCTAGTCCTTTAATTTCTTTCAACACCATGCATTAAAAAGTATTTATTGAAACATCAAAAATGCTAAGAACAAAAGTAGACTTAGAACGTCATTTGCACACCTCAGTTCTAGAAGAATCACCGAACATTTTTCTTAGTTTAACCAATCTAGTGAACTTATAAATATTTATGCGTGTTTGAAATGCATTATAAGTAGGTGTTGGCACAAACCCAAAACCTTTATTCAATACTTGTTCCTGCATAGGGGTCAGTTGTTTGTGGGAAAGATTAAAAATTAAACTCTCACCCTTCTCCCACGATTCCGTCTGACACTCCCTAAAAATGATTTTGGGTCGTTTGTTATTAATATTATTTTTGTTTCTCAAGCGGCTGGAGTATAAGGTTTCCTCTGTCGTGCTAGAATCAGTATCATCCTCTGATGTATCTATATCTGAATACGTTTGTATAGGATTTGCTCAGGAAACTCTTTTTGATCCTTGGTAGGAAGACCACCATGTATAGATATTACCAGACACGTAATTTCTAGTGTCTCTATAAATTTTTCTATTTTTGCATCTCTAGTTTTAGACTCAAAATTTTTTACTTGGGCTTCCAAATCTTTGATTTTTTTTGTTCAAAGTCAGAGGAAGAGTTTTTATAGTTTTTATGTACTTGAAATCTGAACAGGAACAAGTGAGTTCATGTGTGAAATTCCCATTAATTATTTCCACTAATTTGTTAATAACTACATTGCATGTGTTTAAAGCTCTAGCCACATGACCAGGAATCCTATTTTTCTACGGTTCCTAATCATGCAGTGAGGTTGCTATATGCATGCAAATGTACATCCATATGCTCTTCACCAGGAATCCCTAACCTTTTCGAGCTTGCGACCACATTTTAAATTCTGACACAGCATGATGGGCACAACCACAAAATGGCAATTTGGGAAGCCCAAGTACAGAGGATAAGAGGGATACATTTTAAAAATACACTGGGAAAGAAAAGTCAGAGAGAGAGAATAAAACCAACACTGAACTGGCAGCTGTCGCTGGAATGTGGAGGTCAGGAGTGGGGAACACATGCATGAGCCTGCTTTCCCCAAACACTCATGTAATGTATACAGGGCTTCACTAGGGTTGCCAGGCTAAAGCCAGCAACTCCTGGGAGAAACTGGAGGGGTGTCAGGGAACTGAGATCACCTTAGTTAAAAAAAGAAAATTATGTCATTAGACACTGGAGAATTTACAAAAACTGTATGGCTTTATCAGAGTCTTTGTAAATTCTACAGCATCCACAACATCATTTCTGATTTTTACTGGAATTGACATCAGCACACAGGCACATGCTCCATTCCCCCCACTCCGATATGCCAGTGTGAAAAGAATCATGATGCTGTAGCAGGAGAGCTGACATCCCTAGACTTAACTCTCCTCAGTAAAACTGATGGACTTGAAAATATGGTCACCTTCCTTACCATGGCATAGATTAGAGATTAACCTGAATTTCTCCTCTTTCCTTGTGGAGTTTTGCTGCAATGTAAAAACTAGAAACATTCAGCCTGGCCATTCTGAAACTATGTAAAAGTTTAAACTTTCTGGAACTGAAAACGTTCCCATCCTAAGTAATTCCTGTGACTTTTAAAAGTTATTATTTTGGCATCAAGTTAATCTTGACCAGAAAATCAGCACAATAGAGGGAGAACAGAATAGTGTCCTTACTGCCTAAAACAACAGCACTTACAAAGTTGGCAGTTTAGACCTGGACATGATACCAGAATTGTTTTTGAAAAAGCAACTTTACTGTTAAACTGATGTTAAGTTGCTACACAACAGCTATCCCCCACAAAGATGGATTACAGGCCATTGGGAACATTATCTCTGATAGCTAGATTTAAGTCTAGTAATGCCTTACAGACCAACAAGATTCTGGGGGATTTTCTGGTAACAACATACTTTTGCACCCAGTTTTGCAACCACTACTATTAAATACTAATCTTCATGGTAAACTAAGAGGTTCAACTTTGACCTCCAAAACAACTTTAATTATGTGATACATATATAGCCATATAAAAGATTACATCCCATTCTGGATCAATTTGAAATATCCTCCAAATTCTCTCCAAATAACCAGCTACCACCCAAAGTTCATTCCCATATTCCCAGTATTTTATTTGTAGAAATTTAAACACAAAGTAGCATTGCTTGTATTTCTGCCTACTGTGAAAAAAATTGATTCTCACTGACTTCATCTGCTTCTCTAAGACTATGATGCTTGCCCACAACTTCATTATATGGTTCATTAACTTAACACCTTTATAATTTCCACAATCCTTGATGTCACTCTTGTTCTTAAAAACTGGCACTAAAGTACTACCACTGTATTCCAGACATCTCAATACCTTATTTAAAAAAAAAATCAAATCCAGGACTATCAGAGAGGGTACTATCCTAACTCCCACCATATCCTTGTTTCCTACTATTAACTACTAACATCCCTGCTGATGATTCCAAACAGAGGTTTCTCTTCATTTCAGCACCTTTTTTCTTTCATTTCCAGAAGACATCATCCTCCATTCTTGTACAAATATTGGACAGATCACTTATTCCATTTTTTAGAAAGAAACTAGGAATAAAATCTTTCTCAATATGGTATTGTTTGGACAATCTTTTTCATATGTCCAGAAGGGAACATATACCTTGTGTTTGAATGAAAAGAAATCTCCCCACTTCCTCTACATTTTCACAGGGAACTATTCAGTATTATTGCTGATATCAACAAAATACAGATTGTGGGGTTCAGGGTAACATCTAGTGCTGTAACTACATTACAAGAATGCAAGTGGCAAGTGTTTTTCTATGCTCTCTTGATCAGCATTTTGAAAACTCCTGAAGTGCTCTCTTTTGTTCCCCCAAACAGCAGGAGGCCAATTAGTCTTTTCCATACAGATGCCCACATTGGGATACCTAGGATTTTGTAGCAAATAGCATTACCAAAGAATTTTAGTATTGTGCTATCCTGGAGCAGTGCTATGAAAATGGAGATCTTTTGTTTTTAAGCATAGTATTGTATAATTCTTAAGCAGCACTATGCATTCACTAAAATTTTTTTAAAAGTAAGCGAAGAATCATGACGGCAGCATGACAACTGCAGGAGTGGGGTAGGGTGATACAATTTGCATCTGGTATTAAAGGGATCTATGACTAACAGTACTCAAAGAAACAGTACAAGATTGGAAAACATGGAGAGAGCTAGCCCATAGAATTGCCAAGAGTTGGACACAAATGAATGGCTAACAACAACAACATGGCTAACAAGGGTGAAAAAACAAATTATCTTATGTCATAAGAAATCAACAGCTGCACATATATAAGCGTTGCCTTCCATGTAGGATCCTGAGTGTTCAATTAGCATCTATCTAGTCACTATCCAGTTCAGTTAGCATCTATCCAGTTTGGTGTAGTGGTTAAGTGTGCGGACTCTAATCTGGGAGAACTGGGTTTGATTCCCCACTCCTCCACTTGCATCTGGCTGGATGACTTTGGACAAGCCATAGTTCTGACAAGAGCTCTCTCAGTCTCACCTACCTCACAGGGTGTCTGTTGTGGGGAGGGGAAGGGAAAGGAGTTTATAAGCCACTCTGAGACACCTTGGGTAGTGAAGGGCGGGGTATAAAGCCAATCTCTTCTCTTCTCCTCTTCTTCAGAGCTGTGCTGAGGATTCCAATTTGTCTCAGAAATTTTTAACCTTATGCATTGAAATAATCATTTCTTCTCATTTAGATACTACCATTGAACTGAGAAGTCTATAAGAATATTTTTCCTTTTATTGGTCACAGTTAAGGAGCAAATTGATGATTATACTCCATAATGTATACATTAATAAAAAGTTCACTTTTTATTATTTTTGCATTACTTTCGCTTACTATATTTACCATTTTCCAGTTGGGTATATAAATTTATACTTTATTTGAATGGTTTCTTCTGACATCAACCCTTGCAACTTTAGTATTTTTCTTTTTTAAAAATCCCCAGCCTACAAGCATACAGAAATTCCTATACATATTATTACATTGATATAATACCAGTCCAAAATAAGGCTGTATATGATTTGACACTGACAAATCTAAATTCTATAGACTAAAATAAATAAATTATTTGCCCAGAATAAATTCAGCAAATGTAAAATACAGCATATTTCCTTTATAAATTTATTTTGTTTACTCAGTTTATGAGGTGATGGCAAGTGCTGTCAAGTTGCTGCTAACTTACTGTGACCCCATAGGGTTTTCAAGGTAAGACTTTCAGAAGTGGTTTGTCATTGCCTACCTCTGCATGGCAACCTTGGTCTTCTTGGTCTACAGTTGCCAGGTCCTTTCGAGATGCCAGCGGGGGATGGGGGCACTCCGGGATCACCAGAAGTGAATTGCGTGCTGTGCCTACATCACCCAGAAGTGATGTAGGCATGTTGGGGGGGGCAATACTCTGGTTTTGGGCAAAACTCTATGGTAAAATCTCCCTCAAACCATAGAGTTTTGCAAAAAACCAGAACATCACCCCCCGACATCACTGATGTGCCTGTCACTTCCGAGTGATGTAGGCATGTCACTTTTCATTGCTGTTGGGGTTAATTTCCTCCTGCCAGGCAGTAACAGGCAGGAGCCCTCAAAAACAGGGGATTCCCCCACCCCCAACTAGAGACTGGCAACCCTACTCTCATCCTAATACCAACCAGGGAAGGGCAGCCTAGTAAGTCTAATTTAATCAATCAATAAATAAACCAGGGCCAGCCCTGCTTAGTTTTCGATGAAGTCAGAGTAGCCTGGATCATCCAGGTCATTTATACCCTACCTTTCTCCCCAATGGGGATCCAAAGTAGTTGACTTTGTTCTCCTCTCCTCCATTTTATCCTCAGAACATCCCTATGAGGTAGATTAGGCTGAGTGTATGGAACTGACCCAAAACCATCAAGCAATCTTCCCTGGGGATTCAGGGGATTCAGACCTGAGTCTCTCAGATCCTATTACAACACTCTATCTTCTACACCACTCTGGGTTAATATATTTCTATTGCAAGATTTCGGTTTTTTACAGAATAAGGGGAAATAGGCTTTTGATTTCCAAGCATTGTACAGGCTAATCTAGAGTAGTAAAGAATGAGGCACTGTCAGAACTTGGAGCAGGAGCACAGTGAATTATATAATATCAGCCATTGCTTCTCGTGCTCACATGACATTTAGTCTGGCATTTTCTCTCACCCAAAGACCTATGTGAATGCAAACGCCATATGGTTCGTGTCATTTGCTCCACAGGAGGACTCGGCACACATAATCCAAATCAAAAACTTTGGGTGTTATTACTATAGGGATGACACCCAACTCTATATTTCATCATCTAAGCATTCATAAGTATCCGTCACATCCATGAATCATTGTTTTGAGGCTGTGGTTAAGTGTCTTAGATACAACAAGCTGAATCTGACTCCCAACAAGACAGAGCTGATCCGTAAGACTGATGCCTGAAAGGTTTGAGTCCATCAGTCGAGGAATGGAGTGGAGTTGGCATTTATAGAGCCAGTTAAGAGCCTGGTGGTCACTCTTGGATCTAGCTTTGCTCTTTGAAAAGCAGGTAGTCAAGAGTGCCTTCTCCCATCTGGTTTTCCTGCTGTCTTCTGTCCTAAACTCAACCAATCTGGCCATGCTAATTCATGCTTTTCTAACCTCACAGCTGGACTAATGCAATGTATACATTGTGCTGTCCTTAAACCCAGAACTTAAAACTGGCTCAAAATGCAGCAGCCCAATTGTTATTAGGGGCTGCCAGTAAGGAACACATCCTTTCTATTAATATTTTAGAAAGGATGCCAGTTTATTTCTGAGCTCAATTCAAGGGGCTAGCTATGTCATTTAAAGCCCTTAAAGCCAGGAATGTTTCAACTCAGGCTAGTTTGTGTGAGATTAATTAACACTTGTTTAATGTCTGTACCATTCTTCAATCTATCTTTAATGAAAGAGGACATTACTGTATTTCCCTTTATTATCAAAGAAGTACAGTAATGCCTTCTTTCATTAGTTTTGTAATTGTGCAAATTCAGTTACAAAAATGAAAAAACAATGACCAATTTCTTTGACTGCAACAAAAGGAAGCAGAAAATAAAGCACACACAAACTAACAATATGGATCAATTCAGGAGTGCTATAGTGAGTGAACAGGAAATAATAAGCAGATAAGACAGAGGGGTGTACTTTAAGCGGCAGTAGCCTTGAGAACCCTAAATATCACTTTTTCCTATCCAGAATGGACAGGATGGTACTACAATTATAGTGGGAAAGTGTCACAGATCACATCTGAGGAAAAATCAGGAAGACAAAAGGAAAACATTATTACACAACAAGTTAGCCATGATATCATTTTGATTCTCCATTAAACTGTTAGTGTGCAAACAAACTGAGATCACTAAATCGTCTAGCTCATTTTACAGGGCTAGGAAAGACAGACAGCTTTCCCTCCTGTCTTAAAATCCATTTTGACCTTCAAACTGGTAGCAGCTGAAAGGAAGGCAGTATTGGCTATGGAAATCCCTGTCCAGCTTAAGTTCATATTCCAAACCCAGCTGGGCTTTTAGAGGCTCCATTCCCTGTTCAGGCTCTTTTCCACCACTTTCCTCAGAGCTATATCAGGTAGGTGATTCATTTCCATTCCAGCTTTTCCACATCTATTTTGAAGCAACTTTATCTACCCCATCCAGATAAAGAACACCCTCCTCTCCCACATAATAGTGTCTTCCTATTTCAAGACTAAACTCAGCAACTGGGGCATTTCAGCAACTGGAACCACTAGAACATAGTAGCTTAGAATCTCCAACTCCTCACCTTGTCATGTACATAGAGATGTTCCACCTCACCCTATTCTTTGTTATACTCCCAAATTACATCATTCACACTGTGCTTCCCAGAACCCTCATTAAAACAACTGCTTTCTCTGCAATGCTTACCAAAGATGCATTTATAGCCAGATTGTCATTTCCAGTAAGCCCTTTTCAAATCAATCTGGCAGTATACACAAGATGAAAGAAAGCTTCACTTCTATACCTCAATATACATAGATCCAAAACATTCACAGCTGTACCTTTAAGCATAAGAGATTCTTGGAAGGAGATAGCAAATAATCAATAGAATCATTGCCCATATGCTGATGAAAAGTGATACCCAACTAAAGCAACCAGTCCCACTATATTGATAACTGAGGCTTATGCAGAGAAATGATTTCCCCAGTACCCTCCAAAAACCTGTTCAACTTTTTATTAGTGCATTCTGCAGCACAGTTCAGTCCTTAGAAATTTGTAAAATGAAAGGACACAAACTTAATTATTATTAATAAATCATGTATCATCCATACCAAACATCATTTTTCATGCTTTCTAGTAAAAGTTCATTTTAATCAATTTAAATAGCTTTTTAACAGCATCACCCCCATGCATGCAACATTTAAACCCCCATTAGTTTCTAATTAGAATGCTTTAATTAAAAATAATACATAGCTGTTTTCAACAACAGCACTTCAATTGATAAAGGGAAACTGAATTTAGCTCTATTAACCAAAAACAAATGAGTCCTAGCAATCTAACAACTTGACAAATGTAACAATCATATCTTTTTATTCAACAGACTGTGAGCAGTCAAACATACTACAATATCAGTAAGGTAAGACTGTAGTGATGAAAGAGGTGGGGCTTCAGCTTCAGTGGCTGATGAGTTGGGTTGCCAGTGGGAATAGCCTGCTGCCAATATTGGACAACCAAGGAGAAAAAGAGAAAGGCCATCCTTGCCAAAAACTGTTGAGACACAGCACTGCAGGCAAAAGTATCTCAGTCAGCACGATGCAAGAAGTCTACTAGTCAGGACAGTCAGCAACCATGTGTCTGTACAATGCTGGCTAAGATAATGATGGGCTTTTGCCTCCCTTCCAAATATACAATCCCATCACAGAACCAAATCATCAGCCACTGGTGTCTCTCTGTAATGTCATTATAGTTAGAAAGTCTTAAATTTAACGATAAGCTTCAAAAATATACAAAGAAACAAGCAAGCCTGACCAGTTGTTGGTGGAAAGTGCCATCAATTTATAGCGGACTTCTATGGCTCAGTGGTAGCACACCTGCTTTGCATGTAGAATACAGCAGAACAGACAAACAGAGGTGGTTTGCCAATGCCTGCCACTGCATAGCAAACCTGCACTTCCTAGTTAGTCTCTCATCTAATACTAACGACCCTGCTTAGTTTCTGAAATCTGACAAGATCAGGCTAGCCCGGGCCCTTCAGGTCAGGATACACTAGAAAAACATCTATTCTCCTTTCCCACTGCCCTTACTTGGATAGCCGAGGCTAACCCGATCCCATCAGATCTCGGAAGCTAAGCAAGGTTGGCCTTGGCTAGTATTTGGAAGGGCAACCTCCAAGGAATACCAGGGTCATGGTGCAGAGGAAGGCAATGGCAAACCACCTCTGAAATGTCTCTTGCCTTAAAAACAAGTTTAGCTTGCCACCTAGTGGTGCATAATGCTAAAAAAGAGCTAGAACTTCTGTCTGTAAGACAATCTTAGAATCTCCTGGCTATTCTACACACAATGCCATACAATAATTAATTAATTAATTCCCTACTCTCACTAATGTCCCAGCTTTTCAGTTCTCAGAAGCAATAAAACCATTCTGTAAAAACGAACTCAATTTGAATTCTAGTACTTCAGGCTTGTAAGTGCAGGAAAAATTCCATATTGCTACTGCCAAAGCCAGAACTGACGCATGGCAACTGTTGGAAAACTTCTAAGGAAATCCTGAGAAAAACAAAGTTTGCAACTAAACACACCCAAAAATCAGTGATCAGAATAGAAATAACTATACGCAAACTGCTATATTTGTATGTTTAAATAGTTTGCTCTCACATCTAATAACCTATAATAAGTAGAGATGGATTAACACTCCTATGCTTAATTGAAAATCACTCCTCAGGCATTGTGCATATTCAGTAGGAACACTTACAAAACACATAAGTGTGACTGATATGCACAAGTACTCACATCCTCCCTTGCCAGCTTTCTCTATTTCCAGGTCAGAAGCTTATCTGACCGGAGTATATCTTTCCTAGAAATTACTATGTTCTAACTTCTTCCCAAGAAGAAAAAAATAAATACATAAACCAGAAAACGGAGAAAACTACAATTTCCATCAACATCATGAATATGAACTTCATTGCCTGGTTTATGAACCATAGCCACACATTTCCACTAGTTTCCCATCCCTACAACTTCTCTGTTGTGAAATGTTATCAATTATAAGATTGCCGTAATTATTAATAGCAATACAGAATATTTTTAGAATGCAAGTATCAATCCCAGTATGTACGAAGTAGACCCTTGTTCCATCATGTATGTATTATAATTTGTTTTGAAAAGGAAAATTATAGAAACTAGAGGCCTGGGGAGGGATTGCATGGAAGGTGGGGGGTGTATGAATGTGGAAATGTCATCCAGTTCCAGTGTTCTCTACATCCCCAAAGCCTTGTACAGGCTGCTTTTTTCCTCCCTCTTCCCACTTTTTCTTTAACTGACACTCAGCTAGTCTTGACATTCTTTCCTTTCTGAAATATTATATTTCCTCAGGAGACCACGTTTTTAAACTTTTTCTTCTTGTGATTAATTTGCAAAGTCCTATTTTTCTGCATACCAGAGTAACTCCCCAAGAATGTAGATATCCCTGTGTTGTCTATGAGTGGCCTGGCTTTGCCACTTCCATCATCTGCACACTAGTCAGACAGTTTACTATAAGATAAAGTGATTGGCAAAGTGATGCACCTGTTACTACCTCAATAAAAGTTGAAGTTCAAACAAAACCAAGCCTGCAACATCACAGTCCTGTAAAGGCTTCAAGCAGCTTACTAGCAAAGTGGTTCTCTCCATCTCTTACAGTACAACCAACCATGCCTATGCTGTCAGTACTCTATAGCACAGATAACAAAGCTCCTAAGCAACCCTTATCTAATAAACTCTTATCTGGAAAACTTGAAACTGGGTTCAAACACCCATTCAGCCATAACTGTCATTTCAGATCAGTCACACTGTCACAGATGAATTCAACTCACAGAGTTTGAGGCCAAAATGAGCAAGAAAGAATTGTGTATGCTTCCCAGTGTCCATTGACAGAAGAATCAAAACAAGACAAATGGATGGATGGACAGATAGAACACACTGTTCCCACCAACCAAAAGGTGTAGCTTGTGCTCAACACATACCAAGTTCACATAGCTCCCTTAAGGTCATGATGCAACATTTTCAAAACAATTATCTGGATTGCAGTCATGCTCTGTTGCAGGCAGACCACACAGGGGCGTGGCGGGGTTGATAAGGATATTTTTGATTTTTTAAAAAATGCTGGGGAGAATAATAGAAATAAAACTAAATGCAATTTTAGAATGAGAAAGCACTACATCATATTCAACACAAATAACAGATTGGAGAAGTACTCTTTTCATTCCACTATATCTTCATAAACACAAAAGGTTCTTTCAAACACACCTTTCAAACATTAGGCCACAGACTTCAATAAAATTATCAACAGTAATGACCATGAACTATATGTTGTTCAGAAAAACTTTTTTAAAAATATGTCAACCAATAGTCTAGTGTTCATCAAAGGAATTTAGAATAAATTTCTAAAGATACCTGTTTTGAGAATCAAATAACAAGACAGGCAAATTCTGGAGAAACAAGCAATGAGGACCCACTAGGGGTAGGTACACCGGCATTTTTCTTAGGCAACTACACAGTCATTAGCAAGTGTTTTTCACAGCACCTCAAAATTTGAACCTCTGCCCCGTATTAAAATTCTCAGTTTTTATTCTCATTTCAGCTTCATTTGGTATCATTCTCAATTATTTCAGTGTTAGAATTTCACCATTATCCAAAGTATTTTTTCAGACGCTTAATTTGTTCAGTTGCCTAGTCATAAAGACAATTATACACATGATGTATCGTACTATTAAATTATGTATAATTATAAATCAAGAGTGTATGGGTATTTCATTGCAAAATTCCTTAATATCTGTCTCAGCACACTAATCTTTAAACTTAATATCAGAATATATTTAAATACATTAGTCCAGTTAAGAGAACAAAAAAGAGCTGAACAATTAACTTAAACTTCCATTACTGATCAGGCTTGTAGATCTTCGTGATAGTTAAACACCGATTTTCTTCTCCAGGACAATAGCTTGTACTTTTCTATAAGGCCACACGAAACTGTCCCTGCTCATGTGCTTACTTCTACATTACTTTTAAGCAACAGATAAATCAGCACTTCAGGAGGAGGCATACCTTCACCTTAACAAAAATGAAAATATAAAAGCTGGAATGAAACTATAAATGTCTATTTCAGAGAGAAGATGCATGTTTGATTTTCTTCCAAAAGGGATTCTGGAGTCAGTACCTCTTCACTTTGCAACAGACACGGGGCAATCCCTAGTGACATTTCCATGTAAGACCCTGCAGTGTCCAAGAAGCACACTTCCATCGTTTTCCGCCTTTAAGGAGCAAGATGGAAAATAGACTTGGATTCAACATCATGCCGTGTAAAAACACACCGGTCTCGCAGGGGGCGTGGATGCCGTCTCTCCATTGTGCGTCTATTCAGCCACTCCTGAAAGGCTCTGGAAGTGGCAGCAATAGCAGTGCGATCGATTTGGCCGCAATTACAGTGGCACACAAGGAGGAGGAGGCTGGCTTGGTCGGGAAGCCAAAAAACCAGTCTTAAACCCAGACCCAGAGACCGGTCTGAAACCCTCACACACGCCCTTGGAGCAAGCTTCCCCGCCCGCCCCCATACGTTACTCCAAGTGGCCTTAGGGAAGCCCGGGCCGAGGGGCAGGCTGGCAGCCCTGCCTCCCCCCCACCCCCCTCGGCGGGAAGACGTCCGTTGCTGCCCGAAGCGCGTTTTGGCTCTTACCTCCAGACCTGCCCGAGCTGCAGGATATGGATGAGGGACTGCGCGAGCCAGATGCAAAAGGCGCAGGAGGCGGACCGGCTCTTGGGGGCCCTGACGCCGCCGGCGCCGCTGCCACTGGTGGTGGTGGTGGCGTTGGTGGCGGTGCTGTTCGTGCTGTTGGTGGCGTTGCCCTTGCTGGCGTTGGACGTCTGCCTCTGCGGCGTGCCAGGCCGAGCCCCGGCGGCGGCGGCGGCATCCATGTCCCCCGCGGCCGAGCCGCTGCTCACCAGCAGTTTGCTCTCGCCGTGGCCTCCACCCGCCGAAGAGGCGGGAGCCGCCACGGCGCTGTCCTCGGCGGTGAAGTCGTGGACGAACCAGCGGAAGCTGAACACCTGCACCGACAGCGAGCCGAGCAGCACGAAGAAGAGCGTCAGGCCGAACCACCAGCGCTGGCCCCGCAGGTAGTAGTCGGCCGCCAGCCAGAGGTCCGTGCCCACGTCGGCGAAGTACACGGCCACGGCGGCCAGGATCCACAGCCCGTCCCACAGCGAGTAGCGCCGCTGCTCCCGGCTCAGCCGCAGGCACAGCGACGACGAGCCCCCGCCCGAGCCCCGCGAGCCCCCCGCCGCCGCCGCCCGGCCGCCGCCCGAGCCGCAGCAGCACCGCCGCCCGCCGCCCGAGCCGCAGCAGCTCCCGCCGCCAGGCGCCTCCTCGTCTTCCGGGCCTCCGGGCCCCGTGGCCGCCGCCCCCGCCGAGGGCAAGCCCGCCGCCAGCGCCTGCACCGAGCCCGAGTGCTCCGAGTTTTGTAGCGGCGTGAACGCCACCTCGCTGCCCTTCTTCATCTTCAGCCGCCCCCCGTCCGACTTCGCGGCCATGATGCGGCTGGGAGGAGGAGGAGGACGAGGCGGCGGCGGCGGCGGCAGGGAGAGGGAGCCAGTCCCGGAGCACCCTTCAGCCCGCCCCCTCCCTCTTCCACCGCCGCCGCGGACGCTCGGCTCGGCTGCTCGGGGCGCTGCCGGGGCTGGGCCACCGGCGCCCGCAGGCGCTGCTGGAGCGCCGCCTGCCTGCGGGGAGACCCGCTCACCCGCCCAGCCGCAGGCGGGAGCAGCCTGGGGAGCGCTCCCCGAACCAGCGCATCCTTTCCTCGGCCTGGCCCGCCCCGCCGCTTTGCCGCCGCCACCCAGCTGACTGACGCCGGGAAAGAGGATGACCTCATCCCTCCCGCCCCCCCCTCCCTTTACACACACACCCACCCGCCCGCCCGCCCGCCCAGCACCGCCGTGGCGCCCGGGAAGGAGGGAGGGAGGAGGGGGGCGGTGACACGGGGAGGGGGGCCCCTTGTGCAGTGGGGGGATGCAACAGGAGGGAGGGCTGCTGGGAGGGGAACGAAGAGAGCTTGGCCAGGCGGTGCGGCGACGAGATGAGGAGGTGGTCTGCAGAACACCGTCAAGGATTACCTTGCAGCTGCTGGCTCGTGCTCTAAGCTGCGGTGGGCTGCCCACCCTGCCTTTCGAGGGAGGCTGAGCGCGCGCGGAGGAGGGGGATTTTTATTTATTTTGCAGGACGAGACCTCTGGGTGCCGCGTGTCTTTGTGGGAGGGCGGCGACGCCTGTGAGCTCTCTGTGCTCTCGTGTACCGATGAGGCATCGAGCCCCACCGCAGCCGCCTTTAACCCTCCTCTGCGCCCGGCGGAGCGGCCGGAGGAGTCCAGACGGCAAGCTGGGTGGGCGTGGGGGTGTCACGGTGGATCGGCTGCGGTGGGTGGGCAGCACGCGGGCCGCGGCCGAATGGAAGTACCCGCCGGCCGGCCGGCTGAGAGGTCGCGTGCTGTGGAGCTTTTGTTCCGCCAGACTCCTGGGCCAAAGCGAGAGGGAGCAGGTGCGTGTGTGAGGTGGGGAGGCCTCTCCGAAGTGCGGGAAATATCGCCCGTTTCCCGCCTTCCTACTACCATTGGGAGGGGGAACGGAGGTGGAGGGAAGAGGCGCAGGCGGCTGCCTTATTAGCTTCGCTTTGTCACCTCAGGCCACGGGGAGGGGAAGGAAGCCTTCTTGGTAGCGGGGAGGGGGGCTCGCGTGCAGCGTCTGTGCCAGAAGAGACCGGCTTCAATTAGCTCGGAGGAATGATGTCTGTGTGCCTCCGCGAGGATGGAGGAGGAAGCGGGTGCCGAAGAGCCCGGCTTGCCTGAGCGCGAGCTCGGCACTGGTAGGGATCCGGAGGATAAGTGACAGGGAGCGTGTCGCTCGCGCTGCGATCAAGTGGCTGCGGGAGCGGCAACAGGAGAACGCACCCGGCGCTGCCGTTGCTGGAAGCGCCTTCGCACAATAGGCGTCCTTAGACCCTCTCTTTCGCAAGCCAAGTGAGCAATCTCCGCCTGAAGCCATTGACTGGAGACTGGAAACAGGCACATTAACGTGATGATGCAGGTTAGGAGAGCCAGACCAACAGGGCGCTTGACAAGAGAGGATTCGCTCCGGGCCAGGCACCTTGCTGGTAGGCGAAGCACAAGTGAACCAACCTAACACTATATAGGGAAAAGACTCTTTGCTTTTGATGCATTAAACTGGGTAAATGCAAGAGGTAGGGGTGTTCTTCTCTGTTAGGCTCCCACTCAAGGCTTGTTTCCTGCACCAGGTGGTAACAGGTGTCCTGGAGCCTATTTTGGACATTATAAGGCTCTGTTCAGAAGGTGTGAAGCTTGTGGATGGTACATTACCTTCCTGACAAAGTGACCATAGACTGTCATACCTATGGTGTTCTATGGTAGAGATTCCCACTCCAGAGTACAGCCCCTCAAAAGGACTGATGCCATCCCCTCTTTTATTGAAAAATAAACCCTTGAATGTTTGTACCACAAAAAGAATCAAAACCAAATGTATTGTCTAACAATAGCTGTATGAAACCACAGAGATTAGGATAGAAAAGTTGTGGTATGAATGGAGAATCTGCCACTGGAGGCAAGTTTGAAGCAACATCGGCTGTTTTCACAAAGAATGCTTAAATCTGCTTTTACATTTACTGCTTTTGTGATACAGACTAAGTGCAATCCTATTCACACTTACTTGGGAGTACCTCCATTTTCAAAGCTGAAGGACATTATTGCAGTCACTTGTGAGATGGAAAGGAAGTCCGCTTCAACCACCTTATTGTTTAGATGGTTATTCTTCACTTTCTC
The DNA here is from genome assembly GCA_029375565.1 of Gekko gecko. NCBI lineage: Eukaryota > Metazoa > Chordata > Lepidosauria > Squamata > Gekkonidae > Gekko > Gekko gecko. The sequence continues at coordinate 128,248,948 of JAPDNY010000009.1, forward strand.
CCAATGAGGACTCAAAGCAGCTTACAACATTATTCTATCTTCTTCCATTTTATCATCACAACAACCCCATGGGGTAGCTTATACTGAGAGAATGACCCAAGGTCACTCTTCCATGGGAGTGTAGATTCAAAGTTGAGTGTCCAGGATCCTAGTCCAACACATAAACCACTAGACTACATTGGCTCTCAAACTCACTTGGCCAAAATCTACTGCAACCACCACACATTCAGAACAGCTCAAAGTTCAGATGATAAGCATCATTCTTACATTAACATACAACCAGGCATTTTCTTCATGTACAAAGATCACTATTTTACAGTGTAAGCCAGTATCCCAAGCGTTTTTTGAGGAGCCATATGTGTAGCTTTCATGTATCTCAGAACTTTAGTCTTTTTTCCTCCATCTGTTTCTCCCCACAAAGCACTTTAAGAACTTAAGAAGAGCCCTGCTGGATCAGACCAATCATCCATCTAGCCCAGCATCCTGTCTCACACAGTGGCCAGCCAGTTCCTCTGGACAGCCAACAATAGGACACAGAGGCTGAGGTCTTCCCCTGATGTTGCCTCCCGGCTCTTGGATTCAAAGGTTTAATGCCTCTGATTGTGGAGGTTCCTCCCACTCTATGGTTAGTAGTCATTGATAGACTAGTCCTCCATGAATCTATCTAAAACCCCTTTTAATGCTGTTTATTCTACATTTTAATCACTTTCTGTGTAAAGTAGTATTTCTTTTTATCCATACAGTACCTACTGCCCATCAGCTTCATTGGATGCCCTCTAGTATTTTGGGAGAGGGAGAACAATTTCCCTTTGTCAACTCTTCCTACTCCATTCATGATTTTATAAACCTCAACCATGTCCTCTTTTAGTTGTCTCTTTTCTAAACTGAAAAGTCCCTGACTCTTCAGCCTTTCCTCATAGGGAAGGTGCTCCAACCCCTAAGGATCTTGGTTGCCTTCCTGTTTACTTTTTCCAGCTCTGCATTGGCTTATTGAGATACAGTGACCAAAACTGTACACAGTATTAAAAGGCACACCATAGATCTATACAGAGGCATTACAATATTGGCTGTTTTATTCTCATTCTCTTTCCTAATAATCCCCAACATAGAGTTTGCCATTTTCACTGTTTGCAGTATGTTAGGTTGACACTTTCATTGAGCTGTCCCCTATGACCCCAAGACCTTTTCCCCTCTCAGCAAATTCAGACCCCATATGCCTATACTTGAAGCTGGGATTTTTTTTGGTCCCAATATGCATCACTTTACCAACACTGAACTTCATTTGCCATATTGTTGCCCACTCACCCAGTTAGTGGAGGTTCTCTTGGAGGTCTTCACATTCAGTCTTGGTTTTCACCATGCTGAATAATTTTGTGTCATCTGCAAACTTAGCCACTACACTACTCACCCCTAGTTCCAGATCATTTATGAATAAATTAAATAGTACCAACCCTAATACCAATTCTTGTGGGTCCCCACTGTTCACTTCATTCTATTGTGAGAACTGTCCATTGATTCCTACTCTTTGCTTCCTGTCATTTAACCAGTTCTCAAAGAACTCCAAAAGGTTGGTGAGGCAGAACTTCCCTTTGCAAAAGACATCCTGGGTTTCCTTTAGTAGGCTTTGTCCCTCTGTGAGCCTAACTATTTATTTATTTATTTATTTATTTATTTATTTATTTATTTTGATTTATATCCCGCCCTCCCCTAAGGCTCAGGGCGGCTAACAACATAAAGAATTTCAACAATATAAACAATATAAAACAATCTCAACCAGATAAAATTATAAAAACAAACAATACAACATAAGCACATTTAAACCCAAGATGATGGGTTTTCGAGGTGGAATATTGAGGTGGAATAGCGGCAGTGGCGGCTCCTACTCAAAAGCCTGGTGGAAGAGCTCCGTCTTGCAGGCCCTGCGGAACTGGACAAGGTCCCGCAGGGCCCGGATCTCCTCTGGGAGCTCCTTCCACCAGGTAGGAGCTGCCACCGAAAAAGCCCTGGCTCTTGTGGCAGCCAGCCTCACATCTCTGGGGCCAGGAATTTCCAAAAGATGACGGCCCCCAGACCGAAGTGCCCTTGGGGGAACATATAGGGAAAGGCGGTCCCTCAGGTAAGCCGGACCCTGACCATACAGGGCTTTAAAGGTAATAACCAGCACTTTGAAGCGAATCCGGTACGCTATTGGCAGCCAGTGCAGCGCTTTCAACACAGGCTGAATATGGTCCCTCCTAGAGAGACCCATCAGCAGCCTGGCTGCATTCTGCACTAGCTGCAGCTTCCGGATTTGCGACAAAGGCAGCCCTAAGTAGAGAGCGTTACAGTAGTCTATTTTTGGTTACATTTTTTACAATTTGGCTGGGACAGATATTAGGCTGACTGGCCTGTAATTTCTATGGATTGGCACGAACCAGGAAAATGTGGTTCATTTAAGTTCAAGGTTCATGGCATGCACAGTTCATGAGCCATGAACTTCATGAACTTTTAGGCACTGAATGAACCAGTTCAGTTTGTGAGGTTCATGATGCAGTAGAATGTCCCCCCTCCCAGCCTGCTAGAGACACCAGACTCATAAGGGATCTCCAGCTGACTCTCCAAGTTTGGTGATGATTGGGTTTACAGAGTCTGAGTTGTTGTTGCTGTTCAGTCGAGTCTGATTTTTCACAACTCCATGGACCACACCACACCAGGCCCTCCTGTCTTCCACCATCCTCTGGAGTTTGCTCAATTGCATGTTCATTGCATTGGTCTAACCATCTCATCCTTTACCATCCCCTTCTTTGTTTACCTACAGTCTTTCCCAGCATCAGGGTCTTCTCCAGTGAGTGCTCCCTTCTCATTTGGTGGCCAAAGTATTTGAGCTTCAACTTCAGTATCTGTCCTTCCAGGGAAAAGTCAGGTTTGATTTCCTTTAGGATTGACTGATTTGATCTCTTTGCAGTCCAAGGGACTTTCAAGAGTCTTCTCTAGCACCATAATTCAAAAGCATGTATTCTTCAGCTCTCACAGCCATACATTACTACTGGAAATACCATGGCTTTGACTATGTGGACTTTTGTTGGCAGTGTAATGTCTCTACTTTTTTATTATGCTGTCAAGAGTGTCTGAGTTACAGCCCCCCAAAGAAGGTGCCCCTAGGAAAGTGATTTCTGGGGAAATGGCAGGTGCAAGTACAGGAGTGTATAGAATGGATTCTGTGCAAGCTAGAAGTATCAAACTCTAAGGGGACCTCCCACTGATGCTCCTCTAGGTGCCTTACAAGACATGTTGCTTTGAAGTTTGGTAAACATTTTGATTGATGGAGACAGTCTGTCTGGGAATATATCCATTCAGAACTGCTAGAAAGTTCATGCCAGTTGACCTGCCATAAACTTCAGTTCAAGAACCATGAACTGGCCAAAATTCATCACAAATTTTAGTTTGTGAGCTGGCTCATGCTCATCCCTCGTGATTTCCTGCTTCCCCTTTGGGTCCCTTTATAAAACTCGTGTAATGTATGCTACTCTCCAGTCTTCTGGTACAGTTGCTGAATTTAATGATGGAAAGTGGTCAGCTCTCTGATCTCGTTTATGGTGCAAAATAAGTGACTGTTAACATTACATGCCTGGTCTTCAGATATTAGAACAAGTTCTGCCGGTTCTATTCTACTTGCTTTTCACACTCAGATGTAGTAGCACATGCACAGTTGCTCCAGTTCATTATATGCTATTCATATTTTACTTGGGCAAAAGAAAAAACAGTTCAGCCTTATAAAGGTGATAAACAATTCAAGGGAGAAGTGTGGGATTGTCTTTTTTAAAAAAAGTAAAACAAGCAAGCCTGGCAAGAGAGCCCTCCTTCCAGGAAAGGGAGTTTTTACCACACCTCCAGCCACTGAAATCGGTCTTGAGTTATTTATGAACATCTTTTTTTTTAATCAACTTTATTGATTTTAATATAACGTACAGAACATACAGTGAAGATACAGCGTAATTTAGTGCCTCCAACTACAACAACAATAGGTAAATGGAGAGATTCAAACCTATAGGGTTAGCTACTTAAGATAGAGAGGGTTGGGGAGGAGAATGTCTAAAGCTTGTAAGTAGGAGACAACAGAGTACCAGGTTGACACGAATTTGGAGATATGTGGTGTATCTGAGTGTGAATTCTTGAGTGAATCAGAAATTTTTGCCATAACAAAATGATCCCACAGCTTGACCTGCCAGGTTGCTACTGTAGGTGCTGTTGGGGATTTCCAGCTAGTGGCAATGAATAAGCTGTGAACATAAGTTTATGAACATCTTTGATATATGTATGCAGTTAAGTTTGTTTCTTTACACAAAGAGAAGGAACAAATCCTTCAGCTTCTAATGAACTATCATTGCAATGTAAAAATTGTCACCACCAGTCAATCCTATCCAGCTTTTAAACTCACTGGGACCCACTTGCTTTCAATAAAAATATATTGTTTAACTCTAGCTTTTGTACAATATATATTCTTTTTTGTTAAATGAGCATCTGCAAAAACATGATTTTGTTAAAACTTTGCTACTGATTAAAGTGTGCTGAATTTGTTACGTTGATGCAAGGGCAATATTAGAGACCAAAATTTGTCCAAATAATAATGAAACAAAGCCAGCAGTGAAGGTTAAACTCTTTAAAACAATATCGAGGGAACTTCCAGGAGCTCACTTAAATACTGGTTACATGCCATTTTATAAGGCACTCACATAAGTACATGTAAAAACGAGACCCTATCACCGATCTCCAAGTATCCCTCTCCCTTGCCTCACTGGTCAGAAGGCATCAGGAGTTACACTCTGGCCAATATGCCCTACAGCCTCTCCCCTGTTTGCTTACATTATGCAAATTACAAAAGACCCCAGGCTAAATGTTTATAGATGCTCTTTTATGGCTAAATTGCTGATAGTATACACTAACATTTCTACCCTATTTGCACCTGCAAGCTAGTTATGAAACTTCACCCCACACTTTCCTATTGAAGCTTAACCACTGTCCCATTGCTAGGTACCTTACTTAAAAAACACACATAACACTTCATTTAATGCTCTGATCGTGGGCATTCAATCACAGGGGACCAAAGACCCAACCCTAGAGCCACTTTCAGGCCAGGCGTGCCACAATGCCTGCAGGGTCCTCAGTCAAAGACCTACCCTGCAGAGTGGGTAGTATTCTGGCCACCAAGACAAGACAAAACAAGACCAACAAAACATTCAATATACATAAACCTACTGAGTCCACTCAGCTGCAGGAACATTGCCTGCTTTGGAAAGGATGAGAGAAGAACAAGACCACCCATTCACAACACTCTCACCTCACTGGGGACTAAGCTACTGTTGGGACCCTCTCTCCCCAACCTTAGTCTCCCCTGGAGAGTTATTAAGCTCCTGTTGGGACCCTCTCTCCCCAACCTAAGCCTCCCCTGGATCACCTAGGATAAATACAAGGGTGCTGGAGCTCCATCCTACTCGAACAATGTTCACTCTAAGTCTCTCTTCTGGATGTCCTTTTGCCTCAGACAGGGCCGGCTCCCAAGGGAAACACTGAAATTGAAGTGAAATAGCAGTGGGGTCCACCAACTCCATTGGGGGAGCATCCCCACCCGGGTGACCAATGGGATATTCCACCCCTGACACCAGATTGTTAGAGACTTTACCAAAATAAATTTCAATAATGAAAGGTTTTATTAACCAAAATTTAATTATTCTCCCCCACGGGCAATGTCAGGGCTGTGTGTACACTGGCACAACTTAATATTTATTGAACACACTGCAGACACAATCATATTGCTATACTCACAAACTGTAGTTTTAGACATCAAAGCCTATAGAGCAGGGGGTCTGTAACCTTTAAAATTAAAAAGCCAGGTTTCATCAAAATTCAGCATGAGATCAACAGAGAGCCAGTGTAAGAAAACATACTTGCATAACTGAACCTATACAATATGTTGATTGTTGCCACTGGTTACTAAACCATAGTTTTCACTGCCCAAATATTGGTTTCTTATGAGTCCTTTATTAGGAAATGGCATCCTCTCTATGTAATAGCCTTGTTGTTGTTGTTCAGTCGCACAGTCAAGTCCGACTCTTCGCGACCCCATGGACCAGATCACGCCAGGCCCTCCTGTCTTCTGCTGTCCGCTGAAGTTTGCTCAATTTCATGTTCGTTGCATCGATGACACTGTCTAACCATCTCATCCTTTGCCGTCCCCTTCTTCTTTGACCTTCAATCTTTCCCAGCATCAGGGTCTTCTCCAGTGAATGCTCCCTTCTCATTTGGTGGCCAAAGTATTTGAGCTTCAGCTTCAGGATCTGGCCTTCCAGGGAACAGTCAGGGTTGATTTCTTTTAGGATTGACTGATTTGATCTCCTTGCAGTCCAAGGGACTCTCAAGAGTCTTCTCCAGCACCATAGTTCAAAAGAATCTATTCTTCGGCGCTCGGCCTTCCTTATAGTCCAACTCTCACAGCCATACATTACTACAGGGAATACCATTGCTTTGACCATGCGGACTGTTGTCGGCAAGGTGATGTCTCTGCTTTTTATCATGCTGTTTAGGTTTGCCATCGCTTTCCTCCCAAGGAGCAGGCGTCTTTTAATTTCATGGCTGCAGTCACCATCTGCAGTGATCTGGGATCCTAGGAACGTGAAGTCTGTCACTACTTCTATGACTTCCCCTTCTATTGGCCAAGGAGTGATGGGGCCAGATGCCATGATCTTAGTTTTTTTGATGTTGAGCTTCAAGCCCACTTTTGCGCTCTCCTCTTTGACCCTGAGCAAGAGGCTCTTTAGGTCCTCTTCACTTTCTGCCATCAGAGTGGTATCGTCTGCATATCTGAGGTTATTGATCTTTTCCCCAGCAATCTTAACTCCAGTTTGTGATTCATCCAGGCCAGCATTTCGCATGATGTACTCTGCATATAAATTAAATAAGCAAGGTGACAATATACATCCTTGTTGTACTCCTTTTCCTATGCTAAACCTTTTTTCAAATACCTTAGGCATATTATTAACAGGATCTTCAACAATAAACATGATATTTTTCCTATGCTAAACCAATCAGTTGTTCCATATCCGGTTCTAACTGTTGCTTCTTGACCCTTATACAGGTTTCTCAGGAGACATGTGAGGTGGTCTGGTACTCCCATCTCTTTAAGAACCTGCCATAATTTATTGTGATCCACACAATCAAAGGCTTTAGCATAGTCAGTGAAGCAGAATAGCCTTACGTAGTGGCTATTTCCAGCTCTCCCACTGGTTGTGCAGTGTGCTCAGTCAGCCACTGGCCCATCAACTGCCACTCAAGAGTACTCATGTGCCATTGGCTGGGTGATGGGTCTGCTCCTCTCTGCCTCCCACTGCCAGCCTGGACATTCTTCTCTCACAGAATAAATTATCAAAACGGCTGTCTCTCCTGACGAAGACACTTCCCCTTCTTGGTTCCTGTGGGATTTTTTCCTCAGTGGCTATTGCTAGGCAACCAAGCTTGGTTCTGTCAGTAAAAAGGGAAAGGAAGAAAGCCCTTTTAAGGCCTTTGCAGGGAATTCATTGGGGCCCGTCCTGACATTGGTAAATTCCTGGATATTTTGTAATAAGAGTCTACAGAAGCCAGAGTTTGGGGAGGACAGAGGCCTCAGCTGAATAGAATGCCATAGAGTCCACCCTCCAAAGCAGTTATTTTCTCTGGGGGAGGAGAGAGATCTGTTGTCTGGAGTTCAGTTGTGATACCTTGTGATACCTGGTGATCTTCAGGCTCCACCTGGAGGTTGGTTACCCTAGGCGTAGCAGTTAGTGCTTCAGAGCAGGATCTGCTAGACCCAGGTTTTCTGCTGTGGAAGCTGAGTGGGTGATTTCAGACCAGTCACAGAATTTCAGCCTAACCTATCTCATAGGGTTGTTCTGCAGATCAAAAGGAGAGGAGAATGATGTAAGTAGCTTTGGTCTCCACTGCAGAGAAAGACTGTACTTTTCCTCCTGGGGAACCATTGCTACCAGTCTCCAGGTGAGGACTGGAGATCACTCAGAATTAAACCTGCTCTCCAGATGGTAGAGATTGGCACAGATAACAGTAGGTTGAGGGTTGGCTGGGAAAGAGATAGGGTTGCCAACTCCAGGTTGGGCAATTCCTGGAGATTTGAGGGGTGGAGTCTGAAGAGGATGGGGTTTGAAGAGGAGTGGGACCTTAGACAGGTACAATGCAATAGACTCCAATCTCCAAACCAGCCATTTCCTCCTGGGGAACCACTGTTGCCAATCTCCAAAATTACAACTGCTCTCCAGATGGCAGAGATCAGTTCCCCTGGAGAAAGTTGTGGGCTCTGTGTCATTATACTCTGCCAAGGTGGCCTGCCCAAGACAGCACTTCAGAGCAGGGTCTGCCAGACTCAGGTTCTTCCTGTGGATGCTGATTGGGTAATTTCAGACCACTGACAGACTTTCAGACTAACCTACCTCACAGGGCTGTTGTGAAAATCAAAAGGGGGACAAGAGAATGATGTGAGCTTCTTTGGTCCCCACTGTGGAGAAAGATTGTACTTTTCCTCGGTAGAAGCTACAGTGAGGGGGGAAGAGATGGAAACCTGAAATCAGAGGGGCAGATAATGATATGTTGATGGTTGGGGATGCCACCTCCAGGTTGGGAAATTCCTGGAAATGTGAGGAATGGAAACTGGACAGGGTGGGGTTTGAAGAGGGGTGGGACCTCAGACAAGTACAATGCCATAGACTCCACCCTCCAAACCAGCCATTTCCTCCTGGGCAACCATTGCTGCCGTTCTCCAGGTGAGGGGTGGAGATCACTCAGATTTACAACTGCTGTTCAGATGGCAGAGATCAGATCCCCTGGAGAAAATGGCTGCTTTGCAGGGTGGACTCTGAGTCATTATACCCTGCTGAGGTCACTTCCCCTCCTGCTTGGGTCTCCAGTGAGGAGGAGAAAGACTGTACTTTTCCTAGGTAGAGGATCCAGGTTTATGGGGGGAGATTGAAAGCTGAAGTCAGAGGGGTAGATAACAGTATGTTGATGGATGGCTGGGAAGGGGATAGGGTTGCTCCCTCCAAGGCAGGCACAATGGTATAGACTCTCCCCTCCAAACCGGCCATTTCCTCCTGGGGAACCAATTCTTGCCACTCAGAATTACAACTGCTCTTCAAATGGCAGATATCAGTTCCCCTGGAGAAAATAGTAAGCCCAACACAGCAAATTGACACTGAGTGCCCAAGGCCAGAGCACCTGGCCAGAGCCTTTTTCTAGAGCTCATTGTACTTATTTCCACAATGGGCCTTATTCTTAGTATACAAATAATACATATACACAGTAGCACCTTGTGTGATTGTTTTAAAACACTGACATAAATCTGTACATGGTTCATGCTTGGGTTACTGGCAACTGTCCACCTCTATCATTCCCCTTTCTGTAAAGCATCTCTAAGAATCCCTTTAGTCCCATAAAAATCCTTTTTAGCCACTCTCTTTACATACTGGTTATTTTACCATCCCACCTACCCCCTCCTATACCTTAAAGAAAGATTTGATTTTCCATTTTAAAAGGGCCATAGTTCATTCTGTACTGAACCACATTTGACTCCAGAGTTATAGGATACAGTCCCCTGTTATTTGCCAGAGAGAAAAAGACAAAGCCCTGCAAAGAGGAACACAATCTACGTTTTAGAGGTGGGGGGGGGAGTAGAACGATAATATTGTTGGGAATATAAAAAACATAGATTGTAAAGGATGAATTCTAGCAAATGTAATTTCATGAATTTAGGCTTAGTTTCTATTTGGGATGAGGACTAAGGGGTTAAGACACAGGCCTCGCAGATAATCTGGGTGTTAAAAATGTTTGAAAGAAAAACTAGTTTAATTAACATCAAGTTAATGCCCTCAATGTAAAATAATTGTGTTTCTTTTATAAAATAAAAGTCCAATGGTGCCTTAAAGACTAAGAATGGCCATTTGCCATTACCAACTTCAACAAGAACCCCCAGCTGCAGTAAAGGGCAGAGATTCAGGTTAATAACATGTCTTTGGCTGAGGTCTTATCAGTAAATACTACAAAGTGCCTTTGCTTGTGAAACTCTTGTTCACTCCATGAAGAATTACAAGATTTTTGTACAGCTCTATCTACTTCTTTAGTAGATGTTTCAGAGTTACTGCCCCTCCTAAAGAGTTTGGTTGGCAAGACTTACACAAAAGATACATCATGTAACATTCAGGTACAGTTGAGTTATCATCACAGGTAGAAGGCCCAGGTAAGTATGAGATTTCCCCCCCATTCTTCTGGTACTTTATTTTCACAGGTGCATTCCCATGTTTTTGTTGTGTGCTTTTTGCTTTGTTCTGTTTTAGCAGTTCTCTTTGCTTCAACCTGCTTTCCCAATTATCTTTATTTGGAAAGCATCTGTTTAATTCTTATACTTCCTATACTTTCTGTTTTTGTTTCTCTTAACCAATTCAAGACCAACAGCTCAATTTTGATCTAATTTTCTAACAGGTGTCTCTGTATTTAGCCCCCCTCTCCCTTAATCTGTTTTTCTGCAGCATCCTCAGATTTTTTCTACAGTGTTTATCTGCTTAGATTTATTTCTGAATGTTATGTCCACTCCTTGGTTTTTTATTCTGTAAAATCAGACAATTCCTTCATGACTGATGGATTGAGGTGGATGTAATTTTTAAGAATAATCTTTCATTAATAGCTACGAGCAATTATAGCTCAAACTGTGGTTTTCTATATGCAAGGAAGGTCCTTTTCATATTTATTTATTATTTATGCATTTAAAACATTTTAGTGCCACCTTTCCATCCAAATAGGGTCTCCAAGGTGGTCAAAATTAAAACATTTCAATAGTAAAACATTTAAGACATTAAGACAGCTTTTAAAATGAAGTATGTATAAAATATTTAAACTGTTCAGTAAAAATGTATAGGTGTATAACATACAGAACATAACTAGGGAGGAGGAGTAATAACAGGTATTGAGGGTACACCAAACTAAACAAAAAAGTCTTTATCCGCTGGCAGAAGAGAACAGTAGGAGACAAATAAGTCTCTAAGGGGAGGGAGTTCCAAAGTTTTGGCACCACATCCAAAAAGGCCCTTTTTCAAGTTTTCTCAGCTAGCAGGGGCATACAAAACAGGGCCTCCAAAGACAACCTTAATGGATAAGTAGGTTCCGTTAGGACAAGGCAGTCCTTCTGCAATGCTGGCCCCAAGCCATATAGGGCTTTTAAAGGTCAATATCAGCACCTTGAATTAAGCATGGAAGCCAACTTGTAAGCCAGTGTAGCTGGAACAAGACTGGAGTGAAATGGTCTCTGTGATCTACTCTAGTCAACATTCTGGTCACAGCATTCTGTACCAGGTGTAGCTTCCAGGCAGTCTTCAAAGGTAGCCCCTTGCAGAGCACACTGGAGTAATCTAATTTAGGGCTGCTATCGTATGCACAATTAGACCCACCATAGGCGCAACTGCCAGGTGGATTTAAAGGGTGTGATCAGACAATAACATCTGGAAAGCGCCCCACAGCTGTTGGCAACCCATTCTGCTCTGCTCTGGAGTTAAAAGACACCAGGGAAAATCCGGTAGAAAATGGGTTGCAATGGGCCACAGATGGACTTTCCCCATCTGATCAGCACGCTCTCATGACATTGGGATGGTCTGATCAGGCCATCCTGACTCCATGCCATTGTTCCCCCTCCCCTTCTCAGTATGCGCATCATCACAAACTCCATAGGGAGCCCTCAGTGCAGAGATGTGATTCATTGATTCCTCATTTAAGCACAAATGGCAAAAAAACCTCTGACTCATTCGTGGTTGCATCTGATCATGCAGTGGCAGGCTGTGCCTGCAGCTTCCAAGGACTGTGTGATCACATAACTGTGGGTCAAATTCCTCCAGGGGGAATATCCTCACCCCCCCCCCCATTTTTTTCTGGTAAGTGTGACTGCAACCTAGATGTTACCACAGCATAGACCACATTGGCAAGATATTTCCCACCCAGGAAATGTCATAGCTGGCTCATCAGCCAAAGCTGGTGAAAGGCATCCCTGGCTACTGCTGTCTCCTGTTTATCTAACAGGAAGCTCAGGTCCAGGAGCATCCCCAAGCTACAATACTGTTTCTGTAGGGGGAATGCAACCTCATCCAGAATAGGATATATCAGTTCCTGGATCAACCCTTCCCTCAACAAGTAGCACCTCCAATCCGTTGGGATTAAGTTTAATATGAACATTTCCCATGGAATATTAGTCTGTAAGGTGGAAATAATGAGATTATTTTCTGATTAATGAAGACGAAGCACATGAATATTTCTCCTTTCCTAAAAAAAATGTACTGGCAATAACAATGATTGAACTGACTTGGATCTAAGTAGACATTTATAAAGAAAAAAAGAGGCTAAGTATCAAATGCTTCAGAGGAATATCTTTTTGATTTTTCTAAAAAAAATAAAAACTCTTTGTTCTTTAATAGCTGAAGATAACGTTGAGTACATGATTTGCTTGCAGAAGGCATTAAGGTTTGGAAGGATCTCTGCCTTTCACAGACAAAATGGATAATACTGAGCTAGATGGACCTAGTCCGATAGTATATATAAGGCACTTCATGTGTACAACAGAAAGAAAAATGGCACTCACAAACTGACCTCAGGTATAGAGATTTTTCTGAATATAGCAGCTCTAGTGAATGTTTATGGTTCTTTCCTCTGGAGTGGCTTCTCTGTTCATCTGCTTAGTAGCCTTTGATACGATAGATCATGCCATTTTGTTGAAATGCTTTGGAGAACCGTTTATGATTAAGGTATGTGTCTTGGATTGGTTTAAATTGTTCCTTTGTCATGGACTGTCCCAGGTTAGCATGGGAGGCTGAGTCCTCATTTGAGGAGGAGGAGGACCTGCCCCTGAACTCCACGCTGGCAGATGCTCCCTGTGAGGCCAATGCCTCAGTGTCACCGTGAAAGGAATCTTCACTAGCACTAGCACTAGCACTGTCCCCTGAGCCAGCAGGGCTCTCAAGCCAGGAGGACTCAGCATGCAGGGGCAGCCTGTTATTGTTAAATTTTAGACTGTTGCCTAGGGTGACAGCTCAACAAGGGTGCCATTCTGACCGGCCTCGTCCCCTCCTCACCCCACACAGGAAGCCTCCCTTGCCAGCTTCTTGCTCCTTCCCCAGCAAAAGACTTCCCTCTTTGTGGCCCCCCAGACAGAAAGAGAAGGAGGCGGGGGGACAGGTGCAGAGAACAGCCCAGGACAGTGGGGAATAGCCCGAGATGACGGGAAAGTACTGCTCGCCCCTGCCCCCGCGATCTCTTTGGAGCTCCTTTTGCAGCCTGGCACAGGCCGCCTCCCCCTCCCCTCAAGTGATCCCACCCCCTCCATGCATTTGCAGCTCACCCCCTCAGCCCGCCCACTGCGGCTCCAGTGCCCACCCCCATCCTACCCCACACAGGGGGGCGCAAGGATGTAACCTCGCCTAATGGGTGAAAAAGACTGGGGCCATCACTGCCAGCATGTAAACTGCCTGACTTGCCATGGTCTTTCCTAGGACCCCAGGAGCAGAGACATCGAAGAATTATGGAAGAGGCTTGGACCAGGTGCAGGAGCATGCACCTGGCAGCCCAAAACCTCCCTTCTGTTAAGGAAGTACCAGAAAAAAACAGTAAGTCACTGCAGGATCTGGGTCCTGCTATTCCTTGTGAGCAGAGGAGCTGACTCAGATTGTGAGGTAAGCCAAACAATGGACCTGGCATTATCTGCATGGAAACTCCCTATAAATGTCTGCAGAGAAGCTAGAACCAGTGTAAATTCTTCTACAAACTTGTTGATGATCCTACCAGTTGTTAAAGCCTTCTAAAATGTGTTGCTTTTTGCCCTGACTGCTGAAGCCAGCTTGCCAGATACTGCTGCTGTGAAACTCTATGGCTGCTCACTGCTTTGCCTCCAACCTGGGAAGCAGGTCACCCTTACAGACAGGGCTTGGAAAGTTGCTATTAGGGACCAACTATCACCAATTTGGGACTTGCTGTGCAGGGTACCAGAAGGCTCAGAATTATCTGTCATGGGGTGATTTCCCACTAAAGCTGCCGCGGGGTTGCGCCACCGTTTGCCCCGAGATTTTTAGTCAATTTCACACCCGAAGCCACGGGGCTGCATTTTGACCCGCGGCTTCGCCCGATTTCCCCCGCAGTTTCGTAATCCTGTTTTTTGAGGATTACGAAACTGCGGGGAAATCGGGCGAAGCCGCGGGTCAAAATGCAGCCCCGCGGCTTCGGGTGTGAAATTGACTAAAAATCTCGGGGCAAACGGCGGCGCAACCCCGCTGCAGCTTTAGTGGGAAATCACCCATGGTCTTTATGGGCCAAACTAAACATGATGGAGGACTCATGGGTGCCACATGTTTGCTGTCATCACTTCAAAATGGTGATAGTGAACCTGTAGTAGCCATGAGTTCTCCATCATGTTCAGCTTGGCTGCATGTAAAGCCTTTAGGAGGAATTGTTTGCAGTTTAGGAGTAGGCTGTGATCAATACTCTGATGACCCCTCCTCCAGCTCTATATCTCTCTATCCAGATCACCTGGTGATTTTATAGATCTCTTTAACCAGTGCCTCAATGCTGTAGTTAAATAGCTAAGGGTCTACAAGCTGAAACCAAATCCCAATGATGCTAGCCAAGATATCTGAGGTCTTGAACAGCACTGAGCTCCCTGAGCTTGATGGGGTCCAGCTGACACTCTCTGATTCAGTTAGGAGCCTAAGGGTGTGTTCAGAAGGATCTTTTGATCTGCCATAGGAACGACTCCCTTGCGGATCAAAAATGCACGACCAGACAGAAACATCTGGGGAAAATTCCGGTCCCGTAGACATCCCGTTCTGCTGCGCCTCCAATCCTGATTTTAAAAGTAGCAGTTTCAATGTAGGGTTTTCGCTTACCCGCGCGACAACTGCAGACTTTCTTCCGTCTGGTCACTCCATTAGCGCGCGATGCTCCCGTCGGCTCGGTCTGACGTCAGACCAAGCCGACAGGGGCGCGATTTTTTTAAAAATGAAACCCTATGTGCGCTTTAACGAGGAAACGCATTCAGCAATAAGTGCTACGAGGAATGTAATATTCATGCTTATTTATTTTAGGGACAAGATGTTACCGCGATGGGAGATGGAGGGGGGGAAGGACTGTTCTAACTTGCGAAATAGTCCCTCCATTGATCATGATGGCAATGGCAAGGGGGAGGACCGGGACTTATTCTTTCCATCCCTGCATGCGCAAAACTTTGCTGAAAACCCTCCGCGATCGCCTCAGTTCTCCAAGGAGGCGCAGCCTTGCCTATGCGAATGTACAAAACTTTTTTTAAAAAATCCTCGGTGGATGCCGTGTAGACAAATCACGGCGGGAACAACGCGCGGTGAGGCTATTTCATGGGGGGGCGTCTGGTCGTGCTAGGCTGGATTAAAAAAATCGGGATAAAATTTTAGGAGGGCTCATGGCGCGATTGACTGGCCGTCTGAATGCAGCCTAAGTGTTATACTGGACCCAGCATTACTACTGGAGAACCAAGCCAATGCAGCTGCAAAAAAAAAAACAACAACTATCAGCTTCCCCTAGCCCAGCAGTTGGTTCCCTACCTTGATTTGGCCAATTTGGCCATGGGGATTCATGCCATGGTTACCTTGAGGTTAGACTACTGTAATGCACTCTACACAGGTCTTCCCTTGAAGTCAATGCTGAAACTCCAGTTGGTACAAAATGTGGCAGCTTGATTAGGTAGTTAGCTGTTTCTAGGGATGGCATTGTTGCGTACTGGGTTCGATGCATAGAGAAGACAGACGCTACGTGATTAACAGCTCATAGTTTACTGGTACACAACACAACACATACAACCGGTGAAAATGGCCAACTATATACAGTCCCTGAGACCACAGGTCCCATTGGAGGGTTTAAACTTCCCGCCACAATTCCTATAGATGCTAGGAGGTTCAGATCCTAGTCCCTATTGTTCTTTGGAGCCAAGCTCTGGTTGCATCCCACTGGCACCTAGTGGCAGTCAGTGGACATAACACCCTCCCCCTGTAGTTCGAGCCCCCAGCCTAGGTGACATAGTCTTTGAGATAGGCTGGGGGCTGGTGCTCCCGCATGGAATGCCTTGGAGCAGGAACTGGGGCGTTGGGAGCCCTGACTGGCAGATTCACTGGGATACTTGGCTGCAGTGGTGGAGGGGCCTCTTCCGGCACCGAGACAGAGGCAGGCGTTCTGTTTTCAGGTTGAGTCACAGGGGCAGGAGCCTGCTCCTGAAAACCTCCATCGGTGGTTTCATGGTCAGGACTGTCCAGCAGGTCTACGTCAATGTTTCCCAGAGCAGAGGCATTCTCTGAAGACGGGAGCAGGTGCTGTCTCAGCTGGTCAACATGTCCTCGCAAGACCTGGCTATCTTCCATGGAAACCTCGTAGGACACGGGATCTGTTGGGTGGATTACTCAGCTAGCTAGCCATGGGGAGCCCTTGCCGTAGTGCCGGATGTACACTGTGTCCTCCAGAAAGAACACCCGTGGCACCTCCCTCTGTTCAGACAGGTCACATGACTCCAGGGACCTGTCTGGATGCAGCCTGTCCAACAAAATCACAGGCTGCCAGCCTATCAGGAGTTCCACCGGGCAGTGGCCAGTGCCCAGATTAGGAGTTGTCCATTGCGCCAATAGGAAACAAGCCAGGCAGCCCCTCTGTTAGGCGGCTGAAGGCTTCCTTGGCAGTGTGCATCATCTGCTTCACCTGGCCATTGGTGGTGGGTGGAACAGAGCAGATCTCAGATGCCTGATCAGGTTGCTGTGCAGGAACTCCTGGAATTCCTCAGAGGTGAACACCGTCCCATTGTCAGAGACGACAGTGTCAGGCAACCCATGGGTCGTGAAGATCTTGCGGAGTGCCCGCATGGTGGCCCTGGTGGATGTGGTGGAGATAGAGCTAATCTCCAGCCACTTCGAGAAGGAGTCCACGGTGACCAGAAACAGCAGTCTGTGGAACGGCCCAGTGAAATCAATGTGGAGCCTTGACCATGGCATCCAGGTAGATTCTCAGGCTTGGGTGGGTGCACTTGGTGAATTAAGCCAGACAGCTTGGCATGTTTGACAGTGCTTCACCCAATTCTCCACCTCCACGTTGATCCCTGGCCACCAAACATAGCTCCTGGCCAAGGCCTTCATGCAGATAATCCCGGGATGAGCGTCGTGTAGGGCCATCAGGACTCAGTGCCATAAGGTGCTGGGGACTACCACCCAGTCCCCCCCACAGTAGGCATCCCTTGGGGGTGGACAACTCATCCTGGTGAGCTGCAGAAGCTGTGAACTCAGGGGCCGCTGAAGCCATGGGCCACCCCGTCAACACCCAGCCCAGAGCCCAGGAGATGATGGGGTCCCTGGCCAAGCAGCGGGCAACGTCCCCAGCCCAGAGGAGATAGTCAGGGAGGTCCTCAACCTGGAGGACGTGGTGCACAGGAGCCGGGTCGGCGTTGATGGACAGCAGGGGCAATTGGCTAAAGGGTGGTGCTTTCCCGGGGTGCCTTCCCGTGGTGGTGCTTGAGGGTGCAGTTGTAGCCGGACAGGAAAATGGACCATCGGAGGACCTGTGGGGAGAGGACCTGCAGTGTCTGCTGGTCTGTGGCAGAGAGGCCAAGAAGAGGGCGATGGTCCATGGCAATGGTGAAGAGCTGGCCATAGATGAAATCATGGAACTTATTGACACCCGCCATGATTGCCATGCCCTCGCAGTCAATCTGGGCATAGTTCCGCTCTGCCACCAACAGCGTCCGGGAATAGTACACAACGGGCACCTCCTGGCCGTCCAGGAGTCGGTAAGCCTCCATGCCATAGAAGGAAGCATTGCAAGCAAGAACCACCAGTTCATCAAAATGCACCAGGACTTTGTTCGAGACCAACAGCGCCTTGACCCCTTTGAAAGCCCCCCTATGCATCACAATTATTTGCACCGCTGCAGTTGCTTCATCATCCGGGAGCTGTTGGTAAGCCTGGGCAAGATCGACTTTGCCAAAGATCTTCATCCCTGCCAAAGTGGCTAGCACGTGACTCACTAACGGGACCGGGTAAGCATGGTCCTGAAGAGCCTTATTAATCGTGCATTTGTAGTCCGCACAGATGCAGATGTCCCCATTTGGCTTTACGGAGGTGACTATGGGGGTCTCCCACACTGCATTGGAGACCAGTTCCAGGACTCCTTGTGCTACAAGATGGTCCAGTTCCACGTCTATTTTCAGCTTTAGCATGAATGGGACCTTCCTGGAATGCATGTGGATGGGGGCCACATGTGGGTCAAACTGCAGTGACACGGGGGGACCCGTGTAGTGACCTAGAGTCCCATCGAAGACAACTGGGAACCCCCTGCAGACCTTGCTGAAGTCCTGTGGGGTGCAGAGCTGTACTCCCTCAATTGAAATTCCCAAAGGGCGAACCACACATGGCCCAACAGACCGACCAGGTTGCCCTCGACCACAATCAAGTCCAAGTAGTCATCAAACCCCCGATACAGACAGTTACCGTTTGCTATCTGACTTTTAAAAATATTTAAAGAGCCATGACCCTTTCACATACCAGGTTCCCTCCTCCACTCACAGAGACATTACCAGACAGTGTAGCCCAGTCCCTTTTAATAATCACCCATCACTCAGACACTGCACAGAACTATTAAAGTTTGGTACTCAGCCACATACTGCCACCATTAATTCATATCCTAATTTATATATAGGCCAAGATCTTAGCTCTCTCCCTCTGTGTATGCACTTCATTCCCTAAGACCATACACATCCAGCCCACAGTGTTAAACAAACAAATTGTTTACTTTTGTTTATGGTTTGATCATAACAATGGAGAAAATAAAGCAGAAGTTACAACGTTTCCTTTCAATTAAACTTTTGGACTATTTCCCTGTTTGAACTATTCACACATTTGGGATTCTTTGTTACAAGCTGATTTTTTTCCAGTCAGTGTTATGAAGTACTCTGTCGTAAGTCAATCTGTGCTCAGTGACAGCACAGATTCCACAGACAAAGAGTTACCTGCAGCTGGTCCTCAGCCACTAATTGAACAGCCTGCTGCAGCTGACTCTGAGCTAGGCTTGTCAAGAACTTACCATATTTCGGCGGGGGATGGATATGTCCTGGCAGGACCATCCCCGGGGGAAGGAAAGATGTGTGCATGATGGCGTTGCCAGGAAGTGACACTAGGTGATGCTCTGGCAATGTGACTGGAAACTTGATGGTACCATCGAGTTTTCAGCCCCATTGCCAGAGCGTCGCCTGGCGTCACTTCCTGGCAATGGCATGGTGCGTTACAAGGAGGACTGGTCCAGCTGGGGAGCATGTGTCCCCTGCTCCCACGTGGTAAGTACTTGGGAACCCTACTCTGAGCCAGGAGGAGATCAACAAGTTTACTGCCTGAGCAGAAATTACAGCCTACAGGTGAAGCCTTGTAGCTCTGAAGCAGTAAACAAAGCTTCAGAAGCCACTCCCAGCACATCTAGCTCACCCACACCCCCGTAGCGCCAACATTGTCAGAGGTGAGTTGAGTTGCAGGAAAGGAGGAGGACTTTGAGACTCATGGCCCATTGTCATCTGTCAACTGATGAGATGGATGAATAGTTTCAGGATGTTAGACAAGTAAAAATGTTATTTGCTTATAAAACTGGTACCCTTTCCACTATCTGCCTGAGGTGTGGCAGGCAGGATATCTTGGGTGAAGAGGATAATCCCTGAAATTGCCATCCTAGCTGAATGGAAAACGAGGTAGTTCCAAACTAACTGTGTTTCCCATTAAAACCATTACAAACAAAAAGTGAGCGAATGCAATAAGAAATTAAACTCTGGGCTTGAGTAGATGGGTGTACTTTAATTGGAAGTGAAATTTGCTTATATATCTGTAGCCTAATTTTGTAAAAAAAAAAAAAAGTAGAATCCAAATTGATTACTATTGTTTGAACAATTCCAAATCTTTATTCAAAAATTCTTTACTATTATAAAAATTGTGATGCAGTGTTTTTCAGAACAAATCATGTTTGCATAAGAACAGTTGTTTGTATAACTTTAAGCCATGACAGAAAACTGCAGAAAGCCACAGATTTGATGGGCTGTTTACATGTTATGACCACTGCATGGAAGCAACTTTAAATATCATTTTGTGGCTCTTCATATGGGATGAGTCATGTGGCTGGGGCAATTTTAACTACACCAGTATAAATATACAGAAATGTAGGCTTATGCTGGCATAGAGAGAATTGCCCAGTCCATGTAATGAGTTGCTTTTCATGAGAAGAGTTCTCCTGTGGATAATTTTAAAAACAGACATCAATGGCTGTATAAAATGGCTTCTAGATTAAATAAAGCAATTGAGAAAATAAATATGGGAGTATGAGTGAAAAGGGACAGATTCAAAGCTAATAGGTTTTCAATAAAAATCTGGTGTGGGACTGCAAAAATGGATGAAGCTGCCTGTAATACCAGATCAGACCTTTAGTGCACCTAGCTCATCATTGTCTACTGTGATTGGAGGCAGTTTGCAAGGGTGTCGAACAGGTTGTCCCTGAGATGACTTCAGGTAGAGATGCTAGGGGCTGAATCTGAGACCTTCTGCATGCAATGCATGTGCTCTGCTAATGAACCTCACTGCTCCCTGTAACAAATCTCTCCTGTGGGCCTTGCAAATGCTTACTCCCTTTGTACTACTTGGAAATGAACCTGGTTCTTTATTTTAAATATTACAAGTGGAACAAAATAAGCAAGGATGCTGTTAAAAGAAGGTATCGAATCTTAGTTGAGGCAAACAAATTGAGAAGGTTTTATTTATACTTGATAAACTAGAAATGGCATCAGGGTGAGTTAATATTACAAACTATTAATGAAAGACACACTAAATGAAACAAATCACATAATAGATCACAGCAATGTGATTCTGTGTAATGAATACTGATACCAACTGAACTCATCTATGCACTCTGAGGATACAATTTTAAATTCATTTCAGTATGTGCCATAGCAGTGCAAGCACAGAGAGAACCTTTAGAAGAACTAAATTAAAGCTCTACTCCTTCACTCAGTCAAAGGAAATCAAGCAGTAGGTCTTACAACTAATGACCTGTGAGGCAGATGAAAAAAATCTCATTTGCAAGAAGCCAACCAGTAAGTCTTGACTTTCAGATGGTTTCTTTACTGCCACAGCCATAATTGTCTCTCCTTTATGAGAATACTATAACCAAATTTCATGAATTCACTGCCTATTAGTGCAGTTCTCCTAAGCAAGTTACACTCTTTTAAGTCCAAGACTACAACTCTGCTTAGGAATGTACTCTGAGATACATGAATGTAATTTTTGGAACTACTATGTCATTGCTTAAAAGATCTAAAACAGCATACTGGTAACATCAACAGAAACCTTGCTCCATACATGTCAGGTTCCTGTGTGGCACCCCCAGGGGCGCCTCCCTCCGCTGTGGTGACCGACCCAAAAAGGGAGCTGCTGAGATTTCAGAATTCAGGTGAGAGACCCTGGCCAGCTGGTCATAGGCACTCTCTAGAGTTTTTTCTGCCCTTGTGTTCACTTTCTCCACCACGTTCTAGTCTCAACTTCTGCTTGCCTCGCTCTCGATCCCAGCTTCTGCTCACTTTTATGCTGTGTAGTCCACTTCCCCCACCACCTACTCCCTCTTGAATTGGCTCCATGTCCTTTCTCTCCTGTCTAGCCCCACTCCCACTGGGCATGACCATTTCGCCTTGTAAGCCCTTGGCCCCACATTCCGTTTGCTCTTCCCTGGGTGGGGTCAGCATTCACTTTTTGCCTGAAATTGTGGCCACCATGCTGGACTCCCTTCAGGCAGCCCTCTTTGCCACCTCCCCCTCTGGCAGCCATCTGATCCTGTGGGTCTGTGGCCATGCCTGTCCCTTTTCTGGGGTTCTGCTGGTGCACACCAGCTCCTCCTCACCCCAGTACCAGGGTGTCTCTCCTTGGGACCTGCTGTGGGTGCAGCCCCTTGGGCCTCCAACTGACAAGCCACCAACCCCACTGCCACACCACCAACACAGAGCCAGCAGCAGCAACAGCCACTGGTTCCACTGACCCCCAGGATGCCATCAGCCCATCTCCAGCCAGGTCAAGGTCCTGTGCCTTGCTCCTCAGGCCATCCAGCTGGCCAGGTAAATTCAGACCCGGACAATACATCCCACTGAAGTTTAATTAATGGTACCATGAAGCAGGGCCAGTTTGACCTTGTTGTAGTCCCCTAGGGGAGCCCATGCAGTTGCCTAATCATTGTTGAAGAGACAGAGAATTTCAGGTGGAAACAGAAGAACTAAGAAACCAAGGAACCCTCATTTCAGTGAGCTTTGGGTTTTTCAAAAAGTTCTTGGCTGGGCAACTGAGTTCTTTTTGGAAAGCAATTTTGTTCTAGAGTTTTGTGTTTTTTATCTACACTGGATTTTATACTTACATTATATGATTTCACTTTAAAAAATTTCCATGACATTTTCTTTTAAATTCCAGGGGCAGATTACAACAGTTAATTTACAAAACAAAATATATGTAAAACATTTTGCAGGCTGTCCAGTGATTTGGAGTAAAGTGTCATCAGTACAATGGCAACACATAACTCTCTTTCTCCTTTTCAGCAATGTCAGGATAAAAAATTAAATGCCATGAGCAGAAATCTGAAGGCAATAATGGGATGGAAAGGACCAATAAACTGTACCTCAGTTCCTAAAAGATAGATGTGCTGTTGGTTAGCAGCTTTGTTCTTGAGGTGCTTGTACAGCTGAATGTTAAGGCCTTTTCTATAGAATAACATCTAATAAGTTTAAGATGGTGCACCAGCTGTAATCTTTGCTTTAAGCACTGTTGCACTTCCAGCAATAAATATGCATACATACATATTGGCCATTTCCAGCTCTCCCATTGGCTGTGCATTGCGCTTCATCAACCATTGACCCATCAACTGCTACTCAAGAGTATTTGCATGCCATTGGCTGGGGGCTGGGTTCACTCCTCTCCCCCGCCCACTGCCAGCCTGGACACTCTTCCCTGGCAGAATAAACTGCCCAAACGGCTGTCTTTCCTGATGAAGACACTTCTCCTGCTTGGCTCCTTTTCCCTCAGTGGCTGTTGCTAGGCAACCAAGCTTGGTTCTGTCAGTAAAAAGGCAAAGGGAGAAAGTCTTTTCTGGATCTTTGTGGGGAAATCATTAGGGCCAGACCTGACTAGGGCTGCTAGCTCCACATTGGGAAATTCCTGGAGAGTTTGTCATGGAGTTTATGGAAGCCAGAGTGTGGGGCCTCAGCTGAATAGGATGCCATAGAGTCGACCGTCCAAAGCAACTGTTTTCTCCAGGGGGGAGAGATCTGTTGTCTGGAGTTCAGTTGTGACACCTGGTGATCATCAGGCTCCACTTGGAGGTTGGCTACCCTTGGCATAGCAGTTAGTGCTTCAGAGCAGGGTGCTGGGCCCAAGTTCTTGCTGTGGAAGTTGATTGGGTGATTTCAGACAGACTTTCACCCCAACCTACCTCACAAGGATGTTGTGCAGATCAAAAGGGGGAGAGGAGAGTGATGTAAGCTGCTTTGGTCTCCACTGCAGAGAGAGACTGTACTTTTCCTCCTGGGGAACCATGGCTGCCAATCTCCAGGTGAAGGCTGGAGACCACTCAGAATTAAAACTGCTCTCCAGATGGAGGCTGCAAGGGAGATGGAAAGCTGAAATCAGAGGGTCAAATAAAGGTAGGATGAGGATTGGTGGGAAGGAGATAGGGCTGCCAACTCCAGGTTGGGAAATTCCTGGAGATTTGAGTGGAGGAACCTGGAGACCATGGGGTTTGAGGAGGGGTGTGTCCTCAGACAGGTACAATGCCACAGACTCCACCCTCCAAAGCAGCCATTTACTCCTTGGGAACCATTGCTGCCAATCTCCAGGTGAGGGCTGGAGATCATTCAGAATTACAACTGCTGTTCAGATGGCAGAGATCAGTTCTCCTGGAGAAAATGGTAAGCTCTGTGTTATTATACCCTGCCGAGGTCACCACAGCCAATTGACACTGAGTGCCCAAGGCCAGAGCACCTGCCCAGAGCCTCTTTCTAGACCCCGTTGTATTTATTTCTACAATGGGCCTTATTCCATGTCTGTCTGTGTGTGTAAAATATTAAAATAGAAAAAATGAAATATATATTTCATTTATATGAATTGTGTGAAGGCAGTTTAGAGGTGGATGAGAGCTAATAACCTGAAACTAAATCCCTTTCAGAGATGCTACTGGTTGAGCAAACATTTGACCCAAGAATGGGAATATCCTGTTCTAGATAGGGTAGCAGTCCTCCTAAATGATCAGTTTGGGGGATGCTGTGGGATTTGGGCCTCTTGTTGGATAAATAGGTGATAGCACTGGCCAGGGATGCCTTTTACTACCCCTGGATAGCAAACCTGTTTAGGCCCTTCAAAAATGGGAAAGATCTTGCCACTGTGGCACATGCCCTGGAAGCATCTAGATCAGATTATTATATTATGCTCTACAAGGGGTTAACCTTGAACACTGCCCAGAACCTGCATGTGGTACAGACTGGAGCCAGAATGTTGACTGAAGTGGGTCACAGGGACCATATCACTCCAGTCTTGTTCCATGTAAACTGGCTTCCAGTTTGCTTCTGGAACAATTAAGGGTGCTGATATTGACCTTATATGGCTTGGGGCCAGCATACCTTAAGGACCACCTTCTCCCACATGAACCTACCTGTTCACACAGGTTATCGTTTCAGGCCTGGCTTTGGATGCTCCTGCCATCTGAAGCTAGACAGCAAGCAACCAAAAAAGGGCCTTCTTGGTCGTGGTGCCAGAACTTTGGAAAACCCTCCCTAGAAAAATCCATCTGTCTCTCTCTCTCTGTCATTGTCTTCCAATCAGGGGATGAGGACCATTTTTTTATTTTGTTGCCATACTCCCCAGTAAATTCTTATTGGCCCTCCCCCTGATTTTGTTGCCTCTGTATATCTATGTTTTTATTTCATACATATTTTACATAGACAATTTAAATGTTTTAGATGTTTTAATGACAAATGTTCTCCACCTCAGGGACCCTTATTTAGGTGGAAAACTGGCAGAGAAATGTGTTAAATAAATGAAAAAGAATAATCTATCCACAATAATCCATACTCTGATTATTGCACTGTGTTTAATTTGGCTGAAAATGTATTTATTTGTTTGTTTATAGTCCACCTTTCTCAAGTCAGATTACACAGAGTAAATTAATATAACTGACCAGGTGGGGCATCAAATAAAACAATGCAATAGGATTTGTATAGTAGAAATCTGGAACCAACTAGAAATCTGAAAATAAAACTGAAGTGAAGCATGTATTAACAAGACACATTAAACAATACACAATTTTCCACATAGAGCTTTGAAGAAAAGAACCTCTCTCCACAGTGACAGAGAGAGAATTGAGGGAAGGTCGCTCTGCCCCAGGCCTGTAGCTACAGTGGGGCATTTTGGGGCCTAGCCCCCCAACTTCCTGCCATTGCCCCCTGACTTCCATCCAGCCCTCACCCTTCCCCGGCTTTCTGGGCTGCCCAGAGGACTACCAACTCCCTGAGCCACCCAGCAGACTCCCCACCACCTCCCCTTCCCCAAGTGTGGCTTGCTTCCCTGTGTAGGCAGGCAGAGGGTGAATGCTGCAAAAGTGAATTTTTATTTTATTTTGTGACATCAGTGCCCCCTGACTTATTTAAAGGCCCCCCGAATTATAAAATCCTGGCTATGGGCCTGCTCTTCCCCCTCCTTTTATGCTGGAAAAGCAGCATGGAAGAGGGAGAAGGAGTACCCTCTATGAGTTTTTGAGCTTGAAAAGCTCTCTGCAGCAGGTCTGTGCATGTGCCCTGTATAACCCCAAGGCTCTTAACTGAGTCAGCAAGGGTCAACTGAACTCCATCAAAAGTGGGTGGCACAAGGTCCTTCAAGATCACCCCCTTTCCAGCCAGCATTACCTTAGCTCTGAGGGTTTAGTTTCAATTTGTTCACTTTTAGCCAATTAACAACAGCAGCCCAGGCAGGATAAGGATATATAGAGCTGTATATCATCAGGCTGCAAAGAAATCCAATAGAATCAATAAGGACGCATGACCTCTGTCAGATGGAGGTTATTGACTAAAGGTTGCAGGACCATCTCTGTTCCATAGCCTGGCCTTAAGCCAGACTAAGAAGGGTCCAGTACAATTGTTAGCCATCACGGGTTATAAAGAATACAATTCAACAATATTAAAAAGAAATATATTGGGTCTGTAATGGTTGGTGACTTCTGTTTCAATGTATCTGAACAAGTATGCATGCACATGAAAGCTTATATCCAGAATAAAACTTTGTTGGTCTTGGATGCCACTGGACTTGAACGCCACTGAATAGGAAACAGAGAGGGAGTATAAATGGGAAATGTTCTCTGTGGAGGGTGGTAAGCAGTGGGGTACCACAGGGATCAGTACTCTGTCCAATGCTTTTTAACTTGTTTATTAATGATTTGGAGTTGGGAGTAAGCAGAGAAGTGGCTAAATTTACAGATGACACAGAGTTGTACAGGGAGGATTGTGAGGCACTCCAAAGGGACCTGTTGAGGATGGGCGAGTGGGCGTCAACGTGGCAAATGGGGTTCAATGTGGCCAAATGCAAAGTGATGCACATTGGAGCCAAAAATCCTAACTATAGATACATGTTGATGGGGTCCAAACTGGCAGAGACTGACCAAGAGAGAGATCTTGGAGTCATGGTAGATAACTCACTGAAAATGTCAAGACAGTGTGCGACTGTAATTTAAAAAGGCCAACGCTATGCTGGGGATTATTAGGAAGGGAATTGAAAGCAAATCAGCTAGTATCATAATGCCCCTGTATAAATTGCTGGTGCAACCTCATTTGGAGTACTGTGTACAGTTCTGGTCACCACACCTCAAAAAGGATATTATAGCATGGGGAAAAGTGCAGAAAAGGGCAAATAGAATGATAAAAGCATTGGAACACTTTCCCTATGAAGAAAGAAGAAGAAGAGGAAGAGATTGGATTTATACCCCACCCTTCACTTGGAGTCTCAGAGCAGCTTACAAACTCCTTTCCCTTTCCCTCCCCACAACAGACACCCTGTGAGGTAGGTGGGGCTGACAGCTCTTTCGAGGACTGCCCTTTCAAGGACAGCTCTTGTCAGAACTATGGCTTACCCACGGCCATCAAGCAGCTGCAAGTGGAGGAGTGGGGAATCAAACCCGGTTCTCTCAGATTAGAGTCCACAGACCTAACCACTGCACCAAACACTTGGGGCTATGTAGCCTGGAGAAACAATGGCTGAGGGGTGACATGACTGAGGTTTACAAGATTATGTATGGGACAGAGCAGGTAGAGAAAGAAGTACTTTTCTCCCTTTCTCACAGTACAAGAACTCATGGGCACTCCATGAAATTGCTGAGCAGTCGGGTTAGAAGAGATAAAAGGAAGTACTTCTTCACCCAAAAAGTGATTAACACATGAAATTCACTGTCACAGGAGGTGATGGCAGCTACAAGCATGGGCGGCTTCAAAAGGGAATTGGAGAAACATATGGAGCAGAGGTCCATCAGTAGCTATTAGCCACAAAATGTAGATAGGAACTCTCAAGCTGGGGCAAATGATGTTTTGTATTCTTGATGCTTGGGGGGGGCAAAAGTGGGAGGGATTCTAGTGTCCTGGCCTCACTGCTGGACCTCCTGATGGCACCTGGTATTTTTAGCCAATGTGTGACAGAGTGTTGGACTGGATGGGCCATTGGCCTGATCCAACATTGGCTTCTGTTCTTATGACTCAAACTTTGTTCTGCTGCTTCAAGCCAACATGGCTACCCACCTGAATCTATATTGAGTCTGGGCACAATTCCAAGTGTTGGTTCTTATGTTTAAAATCTCAACTAGACTGGGACCAGGAGGAATGCCATGTTCACATACAGTTCTGCTCATAATTTAACAGTTTTGTTGAATGTCATGCTTCAAAGTAAAGTGGGTTGCCACTGAAGACAGGACCTTTTGTGTTGTGGCACTTTTAGAGATCCTTCTCCCTAGCTAGTAATTCTCCTGGTTTCTCTTTCCTTGCCTCTCCTTCCTTTCCTGTCAGCACCTCAAATGATGTGTTTGCAGCAGACCTGGTGTATCCTGATTAATATAATTTCCTAAGAAGCCTGCCATCAGAAAGAGAAAAGTGGGGTTGGATATATAGAAGCCAAGCCAAAGTGTGTGTGTGTGTGTTAAGTGCCATCAAGTCATTTCCAACTTATAGAGACACTATAAATTAATGTCCTCCAAAACATCCTATAATTAACAGCTTTGCTCAGATCTTGCAACTGAGACCCATGGCTTCTTTTATACTAGAGTCATTCCTGCATATTTGGTCTTTTTTCCTGATGCCTTCGACTTTTCCTAGTATTATTGTAACAGGACTGTATTGAAAATGCACATTATGACATACCAACATCTGTATTCTGAACCAGTGAGTTATGAATTTTGACTGCATCTCTATCCACCATATTGGAATGTAGATGGAATTTTGGTACCACCATTTCTATAAAACTTCTCGTTCAGGTTTTGGCTGAGGAAAAGAAATGGGGGGGGAGCAATCTCTCTACATCTACAGCAGCAGAATGCATGTGGCATACAGTCACAGGGAGGTTTTCATAGCTGTCAAGAACATAAATTCCCAATGCAGCAGCTACATGACTGCTCAAAAAGCATAGCACAGCACCACAAAAGTGCTTGTATCGGTTCCCAAGAGAGAAATCCACCTTTTAAAAGTTTTCACCAGAACTCCTCATCACAGTCACAAATCTCCTTTCCTTTCGTCGTCGTCGTCTTCTTTTTGAGCAGTTGCTTCTAATCCAAAATGTGATACATTGTTTTGATATTTATTCATGATATAATTACAGCTCTTTTACAAATAGCAAACACAAACAAACCCTTTGAGTCTGGAGAGGAAAGCATCTTAAGCAGGATTTCCAGAAAACTTTTACACATAAAGCTGCACTACTGTGTGTCCATCACCTTCATCTTTAGCCAGCCACCTTGTGAAGAAAACATTTAAAAAAATGTTAGAAGAGTAAATGCAAAACGTTTAAAGCATTATGGATATATCCCTGTTTCTAGATCTACTGATATTGGGAAGCCAGAGCACTGATTATGAATTGATCCAGGCAAATGTAAAGTGGAATCCAGCAACTACTGGCCGCCATTGTTTGGGACTACAGGAGGGGAAAAGAAAGTAGAAGTATGGGGAACTGTAGATTCATTTAAGGTTTCTCACTGACCACGGCTGAACCCAAATTGTGTTTAAGAAGAATTTAATGAGAGCCCATTAAAATACAAAATCCCAGCCTCTCAGATTAATTAAAGTATTATTTATGTAATATAACTTCATTTCAGTAAAATGCATGGTGTCAGAGGTTCAAATATCTTTGCCTTTAAGGCTGACAAATATAATGCAACCCCCACACCACTGTTCTTCTGCCCTTTGTAAAATCCATTACTCAGTTATGCAATATTTACTGTCTTAAAGCTTTAAATGCCAGATGCGTGAAGGAGGTCCTTCCACAGGAATTGATGGCGACCACCATCTGTGGTATGGATGCATGTGCTTGCAAAATTACCCAAAGGCAAGTACTGATTAAGTACATGTAAACATCATGGCTGCTAAATACCTCAGATTTATGCTTACATTTTATATGCCCATCTATACAATTTATGCTTACGACATCTAGTTACATTATATGATAAAGCTGGCCATTATATGATAAAGCTGCCTCATCCCTATCTGTGAAGTGCTGTTGACCAGGCCTTCACCTGAATGGACTGAAAGTACTAAGAACCATTTGGCACCTACATTTATTCATATGCTGAGAAGGCACAGGAGAGCTTAGTATCTTACTGAAATTCTTTTGTTTCCCTAGGATGTGCCTTATGTTGGAAAGGGGACAACAGTGGCATCAATTCAACTGTCTGTATTGTTGTGTTCTAATTACAGTGCATGGTTGTAGTGGCTTTGAGGTTAAGATGCTGAGTTGCAGACTGGAAGGTCTGTAGTTTGATAGTTTGAGACCCTAGTGCTGTGTGACAGAGTGAGCTCCCGTCTCTGGCCCCAACTCCTGCCAACCTAGCAATTTGAAAGTAAGAAACTGCAAGTAGATAAATGGGTACTACTTTGGTGGGAAGGTAACAGTGTTCCGTGCACCTCAGCATCTAGTCATGCCGGCCATGTGACCATGGAAATGTCTTTGGACAGTGCTGGCTCTTTGGCTTGGAAACGGAGATGAGCACTGCCCCTTAGAGTCGGATTCGACTGGCTTTCAAGCAAGGGAAATATTTACCTTAATTACAGTGCAACAGATTTTTGTGAAGTGTGCCTTTATACCCTGCTTTTCTCCCCAGCGGAGTCTCGAAGTGGCTTACAACATTGTTCTCTTTCTCCATTTTATCTTCATAACAACCCTGTGAGGTGGGTTAGGCAGAGACAGTGACTGGTGCAAGCTGACACAGCAAGCCTCCATGGCAGGGTAGGGATTTGAAGTTGGAACTTGGATCTCCCAGACCCTAGCCTTACAGGTTCATTTTCAATTGAGGGAAAGATTCAGGCATCCTCAGGGCTTTTTTTTCTCTGGGGAAATGAGCCAGAACAGAGTTCCAGAACCTCTTCAACAAGATTCTTTTTAAAATGTTTAAAAGTTCATGAGTTTTCAGTGTACAGATTGAAAACTGTATCGCCCTCCTGAGAGTTTTGGCACCTCTCTCTCTTTTTCTTTTTTAAGTGCCTTGGACATCCTCCTTTCTCAATAACATTAGTTTGATCCAGGGGTCATTTCATAGAAAAAGAACTGCAGGAGCTCATTAGCATAAGGTATGCTAATAAGCTACTAGGCTATTAGCATAATAGCTCATTAGCATATGCCACACACCCTGGCATTATCAGAAGTGATGTCAGAAGGGGAAGCAAAAGGGGGGAGGCATCTTCAAAAGCCTCCCCTTCCCTTCCCCAGCCGGCCTGCGGGAGGGGGAAGCGAAGAGAGAAGGGGTTTAAACTTTAAACCCCTTCTCACTAGAGTTGGGCCGCAGAAGTAGGAAAGAGGGAAGGGAAGAGAGAGAGAGTAGAGACAAGGAAAGAAGGAAGGAGAGAGGGAAAGAAAGTGAAGGAAAGGGGATAAAAAGAGAGAAGGAAAGAGGGAAAGAAAAAGAAGGAAAGAAGGGAAAGGTGAAAAGGAGAGAATGAAAGGAGAGAAAGAGAGAAGAGAAGAAGGAGGGAAAGAAAGAGAGAAGGGAAGAAGGGGGGAAAGAGAAAAAGGAGAGAACAAAAGGAGGAAAGAGAAAAAGGAGGGAAGGAAAGAAGGGAAAGAAAGAGAGAAGGGAAAGAAAGAAATGGAAAGGAGGGACAGAAAGAGGAGACAGAAAGAGGGCAAAGAGATAAGGAGAGAGAGGAAGGCTCTCCCACCCCCCATCCAGTCCCCACCACCCCCACCCCTATGGATCCCTCACTTATTGCGATAGGCCTCCTCGAGCCTCCCCAGGGCTGCAGCGCTCCAGTGCAGGCCCCGAGGGATGGTGACGGGCCTCCTCGAGCCTCCTTGGGGCCACAGCGCTCCAGTGTGGGCCCTGGGGCGGTGGTGACGGGCCTCCTCAAGCCTACCTGGGGCCACAGTGCTCCAGCGCAGGCCCCAGGGGGCAGTGACGGGCTTCCTCATGCCTCCCCAAGGCTGCAGCACTCCAGCATGGGCCCCGGGAGACTGGCGAGGAGCCTCCCCCAGGCTTCAGTGCTTGGGGATGGGGAGTTGGAGGCGGGGCTTGCTGCCACCACCCTTTCTGCCGGGGCCTGGGCTGCCAGAGCTGTGCTCCGACATGCTCTGGCCCCAAAAGACCCCTGCTTTGATCTATGTTGGGATCCTTATGACTGCTTTAGGGTCAAATTACATATCTAGAGAAACTCCTGTGTCTGTTGTAGTCTTTAGTCAACTGGGTAATCTCAGTGTATTAATATTATCTTCTTTAAAAAGTTAACACTATAAGTAAATGGCATGTAATAAAATGCATTAATAATATCTAAAAACTGGGAAACAAACCTATTGCAACTGAAGCAGTACTGTTCACTTGTAGACACATCTGTGATTTCTAACTTTTCCAGAAACCAGCCACTTCCTGTTAAGAAAGAACAAATGTAAGTAAATATGTGTACCTTTTTGTACAGAGAACTTCAAGGGAAATAATTCTGATCTTTCCCAGGAATCAGTGTAGAACAGTATCACATATGTGTGTCTCTCTGTGTGTGTGTAAGCAAGTGAGTGATGGTACTCTGTATTAAGCCCTAGTCAGCAAGTGTTAATGTTTAGTGAACATTATTAAAAATTTTGGAGGGGTGTCATGATCTGGGCTGTGCCACCAGAGGCCTACTAGGTCCAGGGAGCCTAGCCAGCAGTAGAGGAGGCTGGGCCTACAAATCCCAGAAGGCCTTGGGAAGTTTTGGCACCAATTTTGACCAATAGGGAAGAAGACGGCTGGGGAATAAGAAAACAGTACAAGAGGAAAAGCTGTTCTTCTTCCCAGGAAACAGGGCCAGAAGGGAGGCTGCTGTGGGAAGAAACCCTCATCCTGAGGGAAGGGTGAGTAGTCTAAGTGTTATATCCTGAGCTTGATTTCATCCCCATTGACAGGCTGGTATCCAGAATGGGAATACCTGATTGGCTACTCTGCGTAACAGGCCAATCAGGATACAAGGATTGTGCTGGAGGGAAGCAAACTGATTGGACCTTATCCAAGCAATGCTATTGGTTGTTACCACTGATGTGGGTGTGGCTATGCTAGCCCGCACTATTTAAATAAGAGCCTGTTGCTCTATGTTGTGTTGTCTGTTTTGATCTGTTCTGAGCTGTTGAATCACTACCATTAAAGCTGAATCACTTGTTGGAACGCTGCCTTTAAGTGTCATACTTATCATTGGGACAAGGATGGGATATAGTGGGTAGGCAGCCCCGCTGAATACCGACACAACAGCAGACGAAGCGGAACCAGTCGCGGCTCTGCCACCAGCAGAATAGCACCCTGCCAACCCACTGGCAGAACCGGTGAGAGGGATGGCAGCCAGCGCCAAGTTCGAGGTGTTCGAATCAAGCCTGGAGGACTGGGAATCGTACATAACCCAGTTCGAGTGCCATCTACGGGCGCAGCAGATTGAGGATGAGGCCACAAAATTGGTGGTCCTGCTGAGTTCCTGCGGCCGAGCTGTGTTTGACATGGCAAGGTCCCTGGTTGCGCCAACTGACATCCTGACGGTGTCATTGGCAGACCTGAAGGCAAAACTGAAAAATCACTATGCACCTAGCCCGTCACAAATTGCATGCCACCACGCTTTCTATAAAGGGACCAGAAGGTTGGGGAGTCAATCACGAAGTTTGTCACCGAGCTGAGGAAAGCCACCCAAACGTGTAGTTTCACTGACCTGGAGATGGCCCTGAGAGACCAGTTGATGTGTGGTCTGAGAGACGAGTGTCTGCAGCCGCGGCTGTTCACCAAAACTGAGCTCACATATGCTACAGCCTATGCAGAGGCTATACCACTGAGGCCGCCAAACAGTCTACAAAGGAGGTCCAGCAAGCCATCGGTTCTTCGCAACCATGGGTAGAGAAAGCGATTCATCGTGAGTCAACCAGCAATTCTGAGGCTGAGGGCAATGACATTCATCAGATGCGGAAAGCGAAGCCACCGCGGACCACAAGGAAAGCGACATCTCGGCAGTCATGCACAGGTTGTGGCGGCAATCACGAGCGGGACCAGTGCTGGGCACATGACTTATGGTGCTGAAACTGCCACAAGTGGGGCCATTTGACCAGAGTCTGCAGGGCAACCGGTCTGAGGAAGTCACCACAGTTGTCACCAGGGATGACGAATAAGAAGCAAGGCAGCAGAGCATGGAGGCAAGTGGAATGACCACCAGCTGTTCCAGCCCTACAACTGTCCTGAGCACCAAAAATCGCACCATGAGAAAGATCCACATCTCCGTGCTGCTGGATGGAATGCTGTGCAAGATGGAGATCAACTCGGGATCGGAGTTGACCATTATCTCCATGGAGATGTTCCAGCGTTTGTTCCCTCACAGGAGCCGCTGTTGGTTAGCACCCAGTGGGTTGCATCTCTCAGATTTCCAACAGCGGCGCATACTGGTGGCTGGGGAAGCCACTTCTGAGGTACAATTTAAGGGTTTTAAGGGGACCCTAGGTCTCCAGGTGGCTGAGAGGAGAAGGGCCAGTCTGCTTGGGATGGACTGGTTTGAGGATCTGGGAATTGCTGTGTCCGGAATTGACCACATTGGTGGAAATAAATTGAGTTCCCTGTATGCGGAGTTCCCCAAAGTGTTTGATGGAACCCTTGGAAAATATACGGGTCTGCCAGTAACGTTTGAATTAGACCCCTCAGTGGCACCCATCAGGTTGTGGTACAGGACTGTGCCACTTGCTCTCAAGCCGATAATTGAGGCTGAATTAGATAAGTTGGTGGCTCAGGGGGTTTTAGAGCCTGTGCCTTATACGAAGTGGGAAACACCCATTGTAATGCCCATCAAACCGGATGGTTCAGTCAGGATCTGTGCTGACTATAAATGTACTTTAAACAAGGCATTACAACAGCACTCTTACCCTGTTCCCATTATAAGCCATGTATTGGCTTCACTGAAGGGGGGGCAACTGTTTGCCAAACTCGACCTCACACAGGCATACCAGGAGTTGACTGTAGATCACAAGGCAGCTGAGGCACAGACGATTGTGACCCATCGAGGAGCGTTCAGAGTTAATCAGTTACAAATTTGGGGTTAATGTAGCTCCTGGTATTTTTCAGAATTTGGTGGAGGGTTTGCTGAGGGATATGCCAGGGGTGGTGCCTTATTTTGATGATGTGTTGATTGCTGGTGCCACAGAAGAAGAACTGGCAGAGCGTATTAGGGGTGTGCTGGGCCAATTCCAAGCAGCTTAAAAGTTAAAAAACAAAAATGTCAGTTTGGGGTTTCCCAGGTCAAATTCCTTGGTTTTTTAATCGATGAGCAGGGTGTCCACCCCACAAGAAGCAAGGTTGCTGCCATCCAACAAGCCCCAGAATCCCAAAATAAAAAAGAGCTGCAGTCCTTTCTGGAGATTTTAAATTTCTACCACGCCTTCTTGCCTCACAAGGCGTCATTGGCAGAAACTTTGCACAAGCTACTTGAAAAGGGGGCACGGTGGACCTGGGGATTGCGGCATGACAAAGCTTTTCAGGGAATAAAGGAATTGCTGGTGTCTAACTCAGTGTTAACACATTATAATGAAGGGAAGCCATTAATCCTTGCCACAGACACCTCCTCGTTTGGAATTGGCACCATCCTCAGCCACAAAATGGCAGATGAGCAGGAAGCGCCAATTGCATATTATTCAAGGACACTGACGGGTGCTGAGAGAAATTCTGTGCAAATGGATAAGGAAGAACTGTCGCAGCCGCCAGTCCATGCCTCAGACACTGCCGCTAAATCAGCAAAGGACTCCACAATCACCCGGATGTTTAACTGGGTGTGGAGGGGTTGGCCAATGGGTTGTTTGCTAACAGAATTTCAAGCATTTTGTACATGGCAAAAAGAGCTGTCAGTACATAAGGGCTGTCTGTTGTGGGGGAACAGGGTGGTAGTGCCTCCTGCCTTACAGGAACAGGTCTTGGAGGTGCTATACAAGGGTCATCTGGGCATTGTGAAAATGAAAGCTCTGGCCCGGAGCTATGCCTGATGGCCTTGGATAGACCACGACATAGAAGAATGGGTAAAGGTTTGCAATGAGTGCCAATGGTCCAGGCCAGATCCCCCCCAGGCGCCTCGAACTTGGCACTGGCTGCCACCCTCTTGCCAGTTCTGCCAGTGGGTTGGCAGGGTGCTGTTCTGCTGGTGGCAGAGCCGCGACTGGTTCTGCTTCGTCTGCCGTTGTGTCGGTATTCAGCAGGGCTGCCTACTCGCTATATCCCATCCTCGTCCCATTGATAAGTATGACACTTAAAGGCAGCGTTCCAACAAGTGATTCAGCTTTAATGGTAGTGATTCAACAGCTCAGAACAGATCAGAACAGACAACACAACATAGAGCAACAGGCTCTTATTTAAACAGTGCGGGCTAGCATAGCCATGCCCACATCAGTGGTAACAATCAATAGCATTGCTTGGATAAGGTCCAATCAGTTTGCTTCCCTCCAGCACAATCCTTGTATTCTGATTGGCCTGCTATGCAGAGTAGCCAATCAGATATTCCTATTCTGGATACTACCCTGTCAATGGGGATGAAATCAAGCTCAGGACATACCACTAAGGCCACTTGAGATAGTGAGCTAGGGACATTTGATTTCTTTTCTTTTCACCCACTTACTGTTATTATTCTGCACCTTGTTGTTTGACTTCCTATAAAATAACTATTTTCACTGTTCATTCTGCCTGGTCCTCACACTCATTTTGGCTAAAAGGGAGGTCTAAAGGCCTGGGAGGGTGCTCTGGGCCTTCTCAGAGGAGCCTGGAACCAGAGTGATGGCAGTGTCAGGTGACACCCCGCCTGAGCCGTGACAAGGGGTAATGCTGAAAATTTTGAAGCTTCTAGGTAAACTCAAGGCCTATCAGGTGCTTTTAATAAATGATGATGTTTTGTATTTATTTTCATTATTTACATCTCAAATCAGTCAAAAAAATCTTTGGTGCACTCATTTGAGAAAAGATCTAATTTCCCTAGTTTTCACCATTTAACATTAAAAAGCGAGGTTAGAGACTCTCAGAAAAACTCTAAGCAGAGCTATAGCCTTCTAAACCCACCATGGATTTAGAAGGGTGTAACTCTGCTTAGGGTCGTATGAGGAAAAAATGGCAAGCTGGGTTTGTTTTTACTTAATAGTAGGTCTGCTTGCAGGTAAGCTTTCCAGCTGGTTGAATAAAATGGAAGGTTGTGGTACTTATTTCTAGACAACTGTCACTGTGGGTTGATACTTCAAGTGGCAGGCTGGCACAACAGGTTTGGTGCTTATCCATCTATGCAACTGTTTTGGGGGTAGGAACGCCAACCTGCTGCTTCAAACAGTAAGCTCAGGAACTTATTTGGAAATAAATCTTCCCATTAAGACTCACCAGCTTTATATTCCAAGCATCATTCTGGTGTGCACTCACAAATAAATCCCTGCTATTTCAAGTGCACCTCCTCAGCTCAATCAATCATTTATTTTGATACAAAATCAGCTCTGAAGAATCAGCAATAATAAAAAAGAAATAGAAAAAAAATAAAAATAAAGGGATAAAAAGGTTAGAGGCACATGCAGTGCAATGGGGATTTAACACTGAGCACAAATTATGGAGTGGTTTCCTCCAACTGAGAAGCTATTTCTGGGCTTCAATCAGGTGTTTGCGTATCCCACACACTTGAAGGCAAAATTTCACAATTTTAGTAGTTGTCTCCTGGGAAAAGTCTGCAAAAAGGAGGTAGACATATAGTCCTTCAGATCTTCCTGGTAATGTTGACTGAATTGGAACTATATATTGAGATTAGATATCATTGCAAAATGGGCAGTGCAGCAGAATGTATTTGATACTCTGCTTTCCCTGTATGACATGGGCAGAGCCATTGAGTGAGTGGGACACAATGCCTTCCAGGAGGGCCGAGGGTGGGACATGAAAGCATGCAGGAGTAAAGATTCTCCAATATTTGGAGATTGTGAGGGATCTGAGGTAATCTGCTGGTTGAAAGCATTTAGCATATTGGAGAATAATTGGATGTTTCCGTGTCTGTGCTCTGTTTGATTGTAGAGCTTGATCCCAGAGACACTGTTTAACTGTTCCTTTTGCAGTTTGGTGCCCAAGATGCAATAAGACTTGGGGAGAAAGTCCAGTCTCCTGGAGTTTTCTCTCTATTGCCCTTTGCCAGGCTGACTGGTGGCTCACATTAAGGGAGCTAGGCCCACTGCACTGAAGAAAAGTTTTAACCAATAAGTGGCTGAAAAGAGCCAAGGAGATCATCCCAGGAGGGCATTCAGGATGTATCACGGGACTCCAAAGATGGCAAGAACTTGGATTGTACTGCTTCCAGTGAGCACCTTTCTTTATAGATACAGAGCTGGGGACCATATAGGAGCTGGGAGACAATCTTTCCTTGGAAAACTTTGATTGCTTCTTTTGTAAAGTAGAATCTTTGAATGGTGGAGGATGCTCTGTGGAAATTCTAAACAGCATGCTTCAGCAATATCCAGGCGACTAGAAGACCATACCAAGGTATTTAAAGGCTTTGGTTGTTCTGTGTTATGGCCCTCTATTTGCCATCTGTGCGTTTGATTGTTTTTGTGATAGTTTATCACAAGCTGCTCCTCTTTGCAGTTTATGGTGAAGGCAAAGAGTGCTCTCCTAAGGCCCACTTCTGAGTGGGATAAGATGATAGTCTCATCTGCGTTCAGCAAGGCAGAGATCATTTTATCAGCAAGCTTTGGTGGGTAGAAGCTTGGATTTCTTAGTTGTTGCACCAAGAAGGTGATAATAGTTAAAAAGTGGGAGGGGACAGAATACAACCCTGCTTGACTCCTTCGTCAAGTGGTATCTTATTGGAGAGATGGCCGTAAGGTCTGCATCTTACTATGAGAAAATTTCCTTCATGCAGTAAGCTAATAAGTATGTAGAGTCTTCAGTCTATTGAGGAGTTCTCAAGCTTTTCCCAGAGTCTGTTCCTGGGGATGCTGTCAAATGCTGCTTTGAAAGCCACAAAGTCAACGTACAGTGCTCCGATTGGCTTAGAGATGTACTTCTCCACTAGATGGTGCGGAATTAGACACTGGTATATATTAGAGTGGCCAGCTCTAAAACCTGCTTGCTCATCCATCAGACGTTTATGTAGGGAAATAAAAAATATCCTTTGACTATAGTGAATGTTTACTAGCACTAATTCTTGGAATTAAATAAATGTGTTAAAGTATCTGCAAGAGTTTCAGTGCTCTGTCCTCAGTGCTGTTTTTCACTTCTTTTCCAGTGCCCTACAGTTTCTGGACACCATCTGGACACTGGAGTTTAGGACACTGGAGCTTAGGGTAATTATGTTATAATGTGTGGGTTTGGTTGATCTATTGTTATTTATTGTTTTATTGTTCTCATTGTTGCCTTCTTCTTTGTAATATGGAAATAATACAAATTTGATTTTTCTTTTTTCATTTAATTTATTCTTTTTTCAATGTCGGCTAAAACAATACGGAAACTCTTGAACTGTATAAGTAAAAGCATGCACTTTTCTTAAGGAAAAACAATTCTCTTAGTAAACCTAGGGAATCAAATTTCTCCTTGAGTTACTTTACTTTAGATCTGTATAAATTAAAATACATAACTTAGACCATAGTCACACGAGCGGGATAAT
This sequence comes from Gekko gecko, assembly GCA_029375565.1. Taxonomy (NCBI): domain Eukaryota; kingdom Metazoa; phylum Chordata; class Lepidosauria; order Squamata; family Gekkonidae; genus Gekko; species Gekko gecko. The sequence continues at coordinate 128,288,372 of JAPDNY010000009.1, forward strand.
CTGCAGGCGAAGTAGGGCTTTTAGAGCTGGAGCAAAATGAAGTGCAGTAGCGCAATCTGACGTTCCCCCGAGGCGCCATGCTCAGGCCTTTGGCAGCTGATCACGCAAAGTGAGGCAACACAGTAGTACCACATTCGTGTGCATGTGTGGGATGCCAATGGGCGCTGGCTGCGACAGGCTACCAGCACTTCCCGATCAGATGCCCGCACACACCGCACGTTTTCCGGAAGATACTGGCTGGTTCCTAGTATCTTTTAACTTTGCATCTTTGGGCTGAAGCTACGGGTTGGAGATGGGCACGCCATGCTTCCCAGATGTTGCAGTATGATTTCACCCATTTAATCCGCCAGCAAACCATCCCTCTCACAGGGCAAATCCTCTGTGTGACCAGGGCCTTCGATGTGTTTTAGCATCAGATTTATACACCAATTTCCTTATTCAGGAATTTAACTTTTGGCATGCATTTATTTTACATAAAAATCAACATTAACAGGCAACACATTTCAGAAGTTGGCACTTCAACCTGAAATCCATTCACAAACCAAATCCTAAATTATCGAAACAGCAGATTTCTGTCCACAGAATGTGACCTCTCCTCTCCTACTGCAGCTCCAAATGCCCTGAAGATGCTATTCTGGGGGGTGGAGGCTGTACCACATTAGATTTCACACAGGGAATTATACTTTTGGCAGACAAGTAGTTCCTCTCATCTAAAATCTAACTGTTGATTCTCATGTTATTGTGAGAATCCAGCATGGAGCAACAAAGGTCCTATGAGGAGAGGCTGAAGAAGTTGGGAATCGCTGTGTGATATGATCGCCACTTTCCAATACGTGATATGATTGCATGATATGATTGCCACCTTCCAAGGTGGTATGATTGCCACCTTCCAATACCATGTGGAAGGTGGGGCAGATATGTTTTCAATTGTGTTGGACAGGACTCTGACTAATGGATGTAAACTACAGCAAAGGAAGTTTCATCTAAATTTGAGGAAGAACTCCCTGACAGTAAAGGTGTGTTCAACCCTGGAGCAGTCTCCTTCATGAGGTAGTAGATCTTTGTTGGAGGTTTTTAAGTATCTATTGGATATCTACTTGTCAAGGATTTTATAGTTGTAGTTCCTCCATTGGCAGGGTGTCGGACTAGAAGACCCTAGTGGTCCTTTCCAACTCTGGGATTAAATAAATAGTTGAGAGTGCTATAATCTTGATGTATACCCTCTGAATGATCTGCAGGATAGTTTGAAATTTATTTGGGGATTTTTATCCACCCAAAGCAGAATTAGAAAACACAAATGCGCACACACATATATACTAATGTACTTACCAAATCCTTTCCCATCATGTCCAATTTCAATTTTCTGTAGCCTTCCAACATTCTTTGTCTTAATTTTGAAAGTGTCAGTCTTTAAAATAAAAAAGAAGCAGCTATCAAAATGTAGCAAAATCAAAGCCTCAAAATAGTTTGCTAGCTTGCCCTACTTTTGGGACTGATTTAAACTTAGGTATACAGAAAAATGGTGGCATTATTGTTGATATTGCTATTGTTTTTTGTAAAACTTTGTTACTAGAAAGATTCTTTCTTTAAAACCTGAAAGACCTTCTTTCCAAATTATGTTAGAATGTTTCCAGCTTTTGTATTGGTTTCAACCCCCAAGAGTGTTTTTTGTTCCTCTGCTAAGTATATCATAAATTGCCATTCAGTTGAGGAAACAGAAACTTTCCCTTTTATTTTTAATTTACTTTTTGTTAGATTCAGGTGGGGTAGCTGTGTTGGTTTGAAGTAGCAGAACAAAGTTTGAGTCCAGTGGCACCTTTCAGACCAACAAAGTTTTATTCATTGTATAAGCTTTCGTGTGCAAGCACACTTCTTCAGATACAGTGGAACAGAACCTCCTCAACCATTACTCACAGGGTGTGGAGGTGGTTGTCAGGAAGAGCAATTTGGAGTCAAGATGCATAAGTACTGGGTGATTAGAGCTGTGGTAGGATGTAAGAAAGATCTGTGAATGGCAGTAAATTAGCATACAAATACGAGAGTTAACAAACAGATGTGGGAATGAGGCACCTGCAAGACAAATAAAGTTCAGTTCTGAGTACAAGTGAGAACTGAGAGACTTAGTATGTAAACTCGGATTCATTGAAACAGATTTCCTCAAATATTACATATAGGTGAGTGGGGTTAGTTGCCAGGAAGAGCTAATTAGAGTCAAGATGCCTAAATGACTGAGCAATAAATACAGCTAAGATTGGAATAACACATTAGGTAAGACATGTAAATAGCACTATTATCTATAGATAATAGGAGTTAACAACAGATGTGAGAACAACATTTGAGTCCCAGTGGTACCTCCAAGATTAACAAAGTTTGATTTTTAGGAATCAGTGAGAACTGAGTGACTTAGCATGTGTAGTGAGATAAGAAGCCGATATCTCTGTTAAGTCCTAGGGGGTCCATTGTTCTGAGGGTTGTAGTAACTTGTAAGTCAGCAATCTCCTGTTCCTATCTGTTTCTGACATTTCTTCACAATAAAATATCTACTTTGGGATCCCCCATTGAGTGTTCTCCTACAGGCTTCTCAGTCTTGTGATTCTTGATGTCAGATTTGTGTCCATTTATCCTTTGGTGCCTATCCTTTGACCTGTTTGTCCTATTATAGAGAACTGAAGGGCATTGCTACCATTTAATGGCATACACAATGTTGGAAGAGGAGCAAATGAATAAACCTGAGATGGTGTAGTTGATGTTGCTAGGTCCAGTGATTGAGCTGTCTGGGGTTTATGTGTCAGTAAAGTGGGCATCTGGGTTTATTGCAAGCTCTGGTCCCTGTGTCCATGTTCTAATTAGATGTCGTATTATGTGGGTGAGGAGTTGTTTGAGATTGGGGGGCTGTCTGTGTACAATAACAGGTTTGCCCCCCAGTACTTGTGAAAGACATATGACTTTATCCAGTAGAGATTTATCCAGTCACTGATGATACTGTTTTGAGTTGGAAATTGTATGTGACCACTAGTGGTGTTCTGTTATTGTCTCTTTTGGGCCTGTCTTGCAACAGGTTTTGGTTTTTTTATGGATCTACAACAAATGTTTTTGGAACTAAAATATCCACCTGATAAAGTCAAGAAACAGATCAACAAAGCCAGAATGATCCACAGAAAAAACCTATTGTTCTCACATCTGTTGTTAACTTCTTTATCATTTGTATAGTATACCAGCTTACTTCTATTTACATGTCTTACCTAATGTGTTATTCCAATCTTAGTTGTATTTATTGCTCAGTCATTTAGGCATCTTGACTCTAATGAGCTCTTCTTGGCAGCTAACCCCCCTCACCTATATGTAATATTTGAGGAAAACTATTAAGTATGCAACTCAACAAGAGGCAGTGATTTCAGCAAAGTGTTTCAGCTTTATTGGTAACAGCAACTAGATGATCAGAATACAACGACAACACACAACAACACAAGTGGAGCGCAGCTCCTTCTTTTAAATGATCCGGGCTGTCAAAACCATGCCCATAGATAAGTTAAGAACCAATGGCATATCAGAGATAAAGGCCAATCAGGTGTGTTCCCTCCATAAAACATATCTACAATTGTGATTGGTTGCTTCAAACATTCCAATAGAAATGTTACATCTTATGATCCTCTGCATAGAATCAAGCTTTATATGGTAAAGAATAGGCTCGGTTACAGTAAAGACATTACAAAAACTGTTTCAATGAACCTGAATTAGTGTGCATACTAAGTCTCTCAGTTCTTGCTTGTACCCAGAATTGAACGTTATTTGTCTTGCAGGTGCCACTGGACAAACCTTTTCCCCACATCTTTTCATTAATTCTCGTATTTGTAGGCCAATTTACTGCCATTCACAGATATTTCTTACATGCTATCACAGCTATAATAACCCAGTACTAATGCGTTTTGGATCTAAATGGCTCTTCCTGACAACCCCCACCCCCTATAAGTAATAGTTGAGGGTTCCACTGTATCTGAAGAAGTATGCTTGCACACAAAAGTTTATACAATGAATAAAACTTTGTTGGTCTGAAAGGTGCCACTGGCTCAAACTTTGTTTTCCTTTTTATTTATAATACATAAACCTGCCTTTGAATAAGCATCTGATTCACTGCTGTCAATCTGCTCAAGTATGCCACAATTTAATTCAAAATATAGATTCACTTTCAGTATTCCAGAAGTGTAGTATGTTATTGTTTAGTATAGCCCCAAAATACCACAAAAAACAATGTTTAGTAGGTTCTCTTTAAATGTTTCTATTTCTCTGCTTTCACAGCCCAACAGATGATGAGCCAGGATCTCAAAAACTGGCTACCGGTACCATCCAGAGGAGGAAAGTACCTATAATATTTAGCAAGTCCTGCATCCTTAGGGATGAAAAATATGACATGATAGCTGTGCATATGGACTCTGTACAGTTTACCTTTCCTCTTTCAAAGGCATCTCGATGATCAAGTGATTTATTGAGCTGAATTAACTGAGATGAATCCTTGTCTCCGTACAAGATTATATGAACACTGGCATCAGTTCCTGCTCCTCTCTTGTCACCTGTGTACACTGTAATAATGTATTCTTCCAGATCTTCTACTCCACTTTCATCCTTGGTAATCAAAGAGAGGGGGATTTCTCTCCTTATTTCAGGTTCACTGGCATCCAGAAAGAATGTTCTGAAACCAAGCCATATAGTGATAGTCAGAATTCAATAAGGAACAACAAATCTAGTTGAATGCCACAGAAAGATTCTAAATCCTGGCATGTCTGTTGATTACCATGCTATGCAACACATTAAGGATACTGGAAGATTCATGCTTTTTATATCATACTCACTCATTTACTTCACATACATAGACAGGCTCTTGTTTTCGAGCTTCCTTCAAGTGTAATGCTCTAATACCCAGTTCACATGCTACAAATGAAGCAAGATGTTATGAAAAGGTTTAGCTTTAAATCAAATGTTAGTCAGAATGTGGTAGTTTCAATAAATTGTCATAAGCAAGTCATTCTTATTATCCTTAACCACAGAACATTTCAGCATTACAAATCCATCCATTATTATCAATCTCTGCACCATTTAAGATTGAAGACATACTAGAAAACAGTATCACTCCATATTTGCACATTTAAAGCAATAAGAAGATCACTGGAACCTATTATGATTTTAGATTAGGATTCATCCTATTGATTTCAAGGGGGGGCTCATTAAATTTAAATAATGAGATTTTGTCCTGTATACTTATTAGGAACAGGGTTGGAGTTGTAAGCCTGAAAGGAGCTGGCTCATCAGGATGTAGTGTGATCCAGGCTGTGCACTCCTCACCATGGATTGTAGCCCTTAAGTCTTAGCCACCACATGCTAGGTGGTTTCATGGGAAACTACTGTGAGTAATGGGAAATGTGGTCCAAAATTATCATTAATAAAATGAGTTGTTAACTCACAGCTCACAGAAATAGAGATGAAAGGATAGATCTAGCCAGGTTTTTCATTCATTGTTTTGTAATTCCCCTCCTTATTGCAGCTCCTGTCCAAAATGGCTTTTGTCCATGCAGGTTACATGATCCCCAGCACTGACTTTCTGATAGTTAAAGAGGACTCCTTGCTGTCCTTTTTCACCAGCAGAAAAGCTGGTTGGATCCAAGCCAGAGATTTTAGGAGATCACTATTAAATGTAGATGAGACAGGGAGCTACACAATTATTTCAGCTCATTATCTGAATATGGGTGTTAGCAGACCAATTTGAAAAGGCTCTGAATTTCAAAGAGGACTTTTGTAGCTTCTTCCTCAAAGGGGTTGTACTCAGCTTAAAAGAGCACTTGTGAATCATTAAAGCAAGTCTGTATTGTTTGAAGGGGGCATGGTGGCTCAGAGGTTAAAATGCTGAGCTGCAGACTGGAAGGTCTGTAGGGTGGCAGTTCGAGACCCTAGTGCCGTGTGATGGAGTGAGCTCCCATCTCTGGCCTCAGCTCCTGCCAACCTAGCAGTTCAAAAGTAAAAAATTGCAAGTAGATAAACAGGTACAGTGTTCTGTGTACCTCGGCGTTTAGTCATGCCAGCCACATAACCATGGAAATGTCTTTGGACAGTGCTGGTTCTTCAGCTTGGAAATGGAGATAAGCACTGTCCCTTAGAGTCAGATTCGACTGGCTTTTGAGCAAGGGAAACCTTTACTTTTATGTTGTTTGAATTGTATCTGCAGGTTTTAGAAACCAGGCAGAATGATAGAATCAAGAAAGAACCATATGTATGTACCTGTGTATTTATGGAAAATCTACCAAGCACCTAGGCAGGCCAGCCCTATAAAAGACTCCACAGTATCAATACTTTGATAACCAAATAAATTGTTTCCTCAGGCTGGTTTCTGTAATCCTGAAATTGAACCTTGCAGAAAGCAAGTTTCTGTATTGCCATTCTAATCCTAAACACATTTACGTAGAAGTAAAAAACTATGGTGATCAACAATAGTAGTTTCCTTCAATGTAATATTTTTAACTGCAGGACTCAAAAATCAAAATGGCAGTTATTGAATGAAAGCCAAGAGAGTCTGATTCTGCAGAATGTGGGAGATTAATTACTGAAATAAACACAGATATCACCCAGTTAATTTAACCAAATCTTCTCAGTAAAATAAACTTACATGATTTGCTTCCAATAAGAAGTGCAATTTTGTGCAGTGCTCCCAGGTCCACAGCATCTATCTGACCTGAAAATGACTAATTAAAAAAAGAACAACTGTGGTAATTTGAATTAGTATTGAGCCTGTGAGATGGGTTGTTTTTAAATGTACATTAAATCTGGGATAAAATAAAATGATTTCAAGTCATATACTGAAGTAGGCCTAAGAAGAGTTCTTTGTGTGCTCTCACTGTACAGTGAAAGCACGCAAAGAGCTCTTCTTAGGCCTACCAAGAGGAACATCTAACTATAAATTTCATCAAAATCAAAATACTTGTTTTTGCTAAAAGGCCTATGATGCATAGATGGCAATTAGATGGTCATATGATTGAGCAAGTTAAAGTATTCAGGTATTTGGGAGTTGCATTTCAATCTTCAGGCTCATGGGTAGCTCACCATTCTCAGGTCATGGATTCTGCCCAGAAATCAGCATTTGCAACCCTGAGATTTTTTCATACCAAAGGAGGAGCTTACATTCATTATGCTTTGGAGGTTTTTCTGGGTAAGACAGTACCTCAACTAATGTATGGCACACAGATCTCCCTGTATAAGAAATACACCAAACTTAAAACAATTCAGTAAAAAAAATTGAGATCTTTATTTGGAGTACCAAAATGTGTTCCCAATGCTCTGCTTAGGTTGGAGGCCGGCCTAGTTACATTAGAAATCCGGGCTTGGTATTATGCCATATGTTTTGGCTTAAACTAAAACTCCTTTCATCAGGGCTGACCCCCTTAATACTTTCAGAGTTTTTGCTCAAGCTGGGTTTCTGCAATAGAATACAAACTGGCACTTCTAAGCTTTTCTAGTACTGCCCTTCTACACCTTGGGTTTCAAGGAGCCAAAGCTATTGTCAAACAAAAATTATGGGACACTTCTCTCCAAACGGACAGAGCACTAGCCTTATACCTTTTAGTGGCGAGAAATAAAATTTAATTTTGCTCCATCCAGTTACCTTTATTCATTAGAACTCCCAAAGCACCGCAGAGCTTTCACCTTAGCACGATTAAAAGTTCTCCCATCTGCCCTCCTGCAAGGGAGATATGCTCATACCCCATACGAAAGCTGACTCTGTCCTTGTAATTCTGGATAGGTCAGGACAATTGAGCATGTTGTCTTATCTTGTTGATTTTATTATGAGATTCATTTTAAATATATTACGCCAATAATTGTCGCCTACACAGGCCAAATCATTTTATTCTACTCTTCTTTTAGCTGATATTTGTAGTGAAACTACAGCTAAGGTAGTAAGATTTTGTGCCATGGCTATCCTAACCAGACAGAAGACTATTACTTCTTAGGAAATTTTAAAATCCATATTGTCTTAACAAAAATTTTTACCTGTACCAACTGTTTGGCTGTATTACACTGTTAACTATATGTAACATTTTAAGGTATTTGCTGATCTTTGATCGTAATAAATCGAATCTAAAAAAAAATGATTTCAAGGGTTTGTTTCAGATAATTATGATGAAATTAAATACCTCATTTGCTTGCTGGACCACAGGTGTCAATGACGACAAAAGGGGTCTGTCTCCAGTATCTCCATTGTCTCCATATATACACAGAGAGAGAGAGATCAAGTTTATCTTGCTCAAAATGTCATTAGAGAATACTTTGACATGATATGTAACCACTGTAAGATAAAAAGAAAAATCAAGGCGGAGTTATGTTATGGACCATAATATATTTTTAAATTTTGCTTCCAGCCATCAGCCACATGACAGGTGTAGGCACCGACTGATGAAACATGCATGTGTGAATTGAGCATGAAGAAGGAGTTAACATGAGAAGAACATACAAGTAGTATGTAACTGATTCCAGGACTGGTTGTTTCTATTATTATTTTCAGAAAGGGGAAATATTATTCTTCCAGTGTGACAAACTGAGGGGGAGCTTGATAAGAAGTTTATGATATAGAATAATGACAATAAAAGTCCATTAGGCTAACACAAGCCTCTTGCATGAGGTTGGTCGATTCTGTGGACTTTCTCAACACTAATCCTGTATGTAAAAGATTTATGAAAGGTACAAAAGATTTATGGAATAATCATTACGTAGATACTTCATGCTGTTATTTTTGTTCATGTACTTACAGCTAGGATGTCAGATCTGTAGCTCATTTCTTTTCTCATAGAGTTGTCAAATGAGAGGAACATAAAGCCAAACAGCATAGAATCATAACAGTTGGAAACAACTTAGCTAAACATTTCACTAAATTGAAGTTAACAAAACAGCATTAACTCTGAACACATGAAGCAGCCTTATACTGAATCAGACCCTTGGGCCATCAAAGTCAGTATTGTCTACTCATACAGGCAGCAGCTCTCCAGGGTCTCAGGCTGAGGCTTTTCACATCACTTCAGACCTAGTTCGTTTTACTGGAGATGTCAGGGACTGAACTTGGGACCTTTTTCATGCCAAGCAGATGCTCTGCCAGTGAGCCATGGCCCCTCCCCAACTTTAACTCAAGTACTTCACATATTAAAGGTTTGTTAGTGGCAGCTAAATTTTTATGAATTGAATCCAAATCTTCTGCCAACAGAGAAAATTTGTGTGTGTGGGGGGGGCAGGCCCATAGCTACAGTGGGGCATCTCAGGGCTAGCCCCCCCGACTTGCTGGCAAGGCCCCCTGACTTTCCATCTAGCCCAGGGTGTCATGGCCTTCTCCCCCAGATTAAATTGATTAGCCAGTGCCCCCTGAGAAATTTAAATTCCCCCTGACTTAAAAAATCCTGGCTATGGGTCTGGTGGGGGGGATTACCACCTCTCCCCTAAAAAGCTGATTTGCTCCCTCCAAAGAACACGTGTATTGATCCATGAATGGAGCTTGCTTCACTCATTCAACAATGAGTCTGATTCCTCCTTGTTGCTGTAACTGAATGCCTAATTTCTAGTCATAGTTGTTCCTTGACCCTGAGGCAGTGGATTTTCAAGGGCTGAGATTTTGGGGGAAGCTCTTATAATTGAACTTCCGCTGTGGACTTTCTCTGTTTGCAGAAGTTTGTATTCAATTCATTTTCTCCTAAACCCCAATGCTCACTTATGCCTGTAAATACAATCTAAATATTATAATACAGTTCGTTTAGTATAACTCTTTTTAAAAAGCTTCATTCCTACTCTGCTTATTGCAGTTATCAAGTTTCCACTATTTAGTATATATTCCACTTTGATGAAGTAGCTACTTCACTCAAGAAAAGTCCACTACTACCTAGAAAAGGCTGAGCTTATTGTTAATTCATTTGGTCCGCTGATGACCAATCCATCGAGAAGCTGAAATAAAAAGCTGCACTAATTTGCACTAATCAGTGTACTAAAGTCTTCTCAGACCTTTAGCCTTCAGTACTCTGAAACTCTGTAACACATATTAAGCTACAAGAAATGAGCATGGCTATCTACTTGTCTAGTGCATTTTTATCTCCTACTTACTCCAAAGGACAGAAACCATAGTTCACCCTTCCCCACATTACCCTCACATCAGCCCTTTGAGATAGGTTAGACTGCAAGAGAATAACTGGTCCAAAGTCACCTGGCAAGACTCAGAAGAAGTAGGGATTTGAATCTGATTGCTTAGATCCCAGTCAAAACTCCTACCACTGCACCACAATAATCCTCTACTGAAGTTTACAACCTTTTTTTCTAGTGGGGATGGGGACAGATATGTAGAGATCAACTTGCTGCCTTCTTTATTTAAAACATGTCTATGCTGCCTTTCCATCTGATTCAAGGTCTCTATGGCAGCGAACATTAAAACATTTCAGATATTAAAAGTATTTAAAACACAAATATATATAAAAATAAAACAATTAAACAAAACTTAATTTGAAGACAAGAATAGATGAACAGGGAGAAGAGCTAACAAAAGTAAGTGAGGGAATGGCGAACAAAACAAAACAAAAGTCTTCATCTGCTGGTGGAAGAAACAACAGAGAGAGACTGGGTAAGGAGTTTCATAGTTTTGGTGCCATGACCCAGAAGGCCTTTTTTTGGGTGCCTATATAGCATAAGATGGCAGAAGCACTCAAAACAGGGCCTCTGAAGATTACACAAGTGATTGGGTAGGTTCACATGAGATCAGGCAGTCCATCAAGTCTGCTGGTCCCAAGCTATATATGGCTTTAATAGCAGCACATTGAATTGGGCTCAGCAGCAAACTGGGAGACAGTATAAATGCAGCAAGACTGCAGTGGTATGGTCACTATGACCTACTTCAGTCAACTTTCTGGCCACAGAATTCTGTATGAACTATAGCTTCTGGGCAGTTTTCAAGGGCAGTTCATTGCGGTAATCTAATCTAGATGTTACTAGGACACATACCTCTGTGGTAAGATCTTTCCTGCTCAGGAATGGCCATGGTTTACCAGTCAAAGCTAGTGAAGGGTGACAACTCATATTGGTGACAACTCAACCGAAATCTCCAGATGACCTCTACCAGAGGCTTAATGTAGATTTTGAAAAACATGGGACTGAAACAGCCGCAAAATCGTGCCTGTTGCATGAGTGAAGTGTATACAGCCTCTACAAGAGGCTGCATCCTAGGTCAGTAGGATGAATCCTCCAAAAAGTCGCTGGGCCAAGCATGAGTGTTGGAGGCAGGGACATAGTGGGGGAGGGGCTGCATTGCAGGTATAATGTCATCATCAATTCTTCTAAAAAAAATGGAAGTGATGATGGGTAGCCCTAGGAATTTCTGGATTCCTCAATCTATCATACAGGCAGTAACAAAGCACCACACACAACACTTGCCCTTTTTTAACAAAATTCTCCCACTGTTACTCAGATAAGTGACAGGAAACAGGAGCTGGGGGCAAGAGATTCCACCAGGGATCTCAATAGTTATAAAAGAAGCTGAAGTACCGATTGGTCACAGAAGTGGCTCTCTGCTTTCCCCGTCTCTTCCAATATCAAAATTACAGTTTCTTTTCAAAGACACACCTGCCCCCGCCTGCTAGAGAAGAAGTTTACCTCTTTCAAGCCCTCAGGGCACCTGAACAAAACCATTTCTAAGTATAAGCTTTTGTGTGCATGCATACTTTCGATACCATGAAAGCTTATACCTTGAATAAAACTTTGTTAGTTTTAAAAATGCCACTGGACTCAAAGTTTGTTCTCTTGCTTCATACCCACAGGGCTACCCACCTGGATCTAAAACCATTTCTAAGCACTGAATGCCTATTAAAGGGATATCTACAGCATTACAATTCCTTTTGTCATGTAGTATAGACTGGGAAAAAGTAATCAAAGGCCAAGGCTGGAACAATAAAATGATTTTAAGGCAATTGTAAGTAGCAACTGTCATATCCCTATTGTGCTCTATTTATACTTTGAAAATACAGCTATTATAAGTAAACAAGTTTTCATAAGCAAGTGAGTGAAAATCAGCCAGCTCCAGCAGGCAGGTTTTGGTGTAGTGGTTAAGTGCGCGGACTCTAATCTGGGAGAACCAGGTCTGATTCCCCATTCCTCCACTTGCACTTGGCTGGATGACTTTGGGCAAGCTGTAGTTCTGATAAGAGCTGTTCTTGAAAAAAGAGCAGTTTCTGACAAGAGCTCTCTCAGCCCTACCTACCTCACAGGAAGTCTGTTGTGGGGAGGGGAAGGGAAAGGAGTTTGTAAGACATTTTCTAAGCATGGAAGACATCGAGAGGCTTTTATCTCTCCCCCTTCTCCCCCCCCCACTGGCCTCATTACAAGGCTCTGCCAACCTCCAATTTCCACCCTCTTATCCTCCCCCCCCCAAGCACACAGGCAGCGGCACCCTCTGCCAAGATCCTGCAACTTTGCAGTGAGGCACCCTCTCCCTCCCCCTGGCCTCCCCCACTGCCCCTGCCACTTCCCCCCAGTGCACTCTCCCTTTCACTGTCAGTAGTCCCACTGCCGCCAACCTTCCAAAGACTCTACAAAGCAAAAAAAATCCCAACTCTAACATTACACGCGGGGGGGAATAAAAGGGGACGGAGGAGGAGTTCTGGCATGGCCATCTGTTCTCTCTCACCACTGCCACCAACCTTCCAAAGACTCTACAAAACAAAAGAAATATATATATCTAAAATTACATGGGGGGAGGTTGGACATAAAAGGGGATGGAGGAGTTCCAGCACGGCCACCATTTCTCTCTCACTGCCACCAACTGTATATGTATGTATGTGTGTGTGTGTATATATATACACAAACATGTATATGCATTCGTTTCCCATCACATCTTTCTAGAGTTCATTGTATTCCTTTTACAAGGGGCTTTACTCATATATATATAAATGAGATGTGAGTTAAATGAGTATAGTGTGAGGAGGCTCTACAATTGTTTTAGCATACTCTTACAGATTCATATTTATTAACATTATTATTATTAAGTTGTGATTTTTGGAATAATATGCAGTAACGAGGTAAGTCTGAGTGAACTATTGAAAAATGCCCATTTTTTCCTTTTAAAAAACTTAATATTTTCCAATTAAAATATTTAAAAATTCTTATAGATTTATCAGATATACGTGAATTAAATGTTAAAAATGAACGGCAGAGAGTGAAAGATGCTAAATGGAATTAGTCTCCCCCCCATCTGGAATCTTCTGCATTTATGAAATGTGGTTTATAGTTTATTCTGACTCTGTTTTGGGTTGGTGCTGGTCTACTACATGTAGATCTGTGAATCTGCCACAAGATTGCGTTGAAAAGTAGAACTCAGAGGTATTGCTTGATAATCTCAGTACGGTTCATTATAGGTAAGGTGTCAGAAAGCAAAATCAACTAGGGAGGAAAGAAAAATTTGCATAGTATTTAAGCCCAGCAAGCAACATTTAACATAAAAATGATGACGTGCAGTTCATACTTTTATTGCAACATTCTATCTATATCAATAGCTACAACTGATTTATAATTTACATTTTTAACAGTTTTGTCAATTAACTGATTAAATTTGTATTATGCCAAAAATCTCAACCTGGAATCTTCTTTTTTGTTGGTGATATTGAAGGAAGTGTGAGAATTCGCAGTCCAATAGATAAAATTTACCATTCCATGGGTCCACTTGAATGCCGTTTCCCCACCTATGCTATTGAGCCTTGAGCATGTGTACTTCCTCCCCACTCTTGCCCAACATCCCTGACCCTTTGTTACATACAGAAGGGAGGCAGATCTCGCAGTTATTCAGATAGGGTATCTCTCCTAATCCTGGAGGTTTAAACATAATCTCTGATGTTATCTTCTAGACATGATGAAGCCCCACCTTTTAGAAACAAAAGTAATCTCTCTTTAAAAACCTAGTATAGTAATACACCAAGACCAGTATCATCTCCAAAAATATACAGGCATCCTCTTAACTCTCTCAACTCCCCCCACCCCCAGCTATTGCATGATCTGGAACTGATTGTTTTAATTGCTGACTATTCACAATGTGGTGATACTTTATGACATATTATTACTGCAGTAACCTACCTCAGAAATATACACCTGAGACTATGCAGGATGTATACATATGCAGATAGCAAATGAAGGCTATACCTTAACTTACCATAATTGAAATAAATAATATTTGTTTAAGAATGTATGCTGAAACCTTATAATCTTTTTTATGAAATACTTAATCAAAGACAATTATAGTGATTTGCCTTATTAAGATTTCTGTTGCAATATCAGATGTACTTCAGTTTATACCTACCAGAAAGTACTTCCCTTAATGGCCACTCTACAGGGAGCTCAATCCATCGGTCTCCATTAAGAAGAGGAAGTGTTTTATTTATAGAGAGACTAAAAGTATCCAGGGTTACTGTGTTCTGTATTTTACAGTGATGAAGAGACAACTGGGATATGCTTTCTCCAAAGTGATGAAGCCCAAGCATCACTTTATAGAGCATCCCAAGATCAGATGGGAAATGTACCTAAGAGGAAAGAAGACAGACAGTTGATTTTCTGTAGTGCTTCAGTTGGCTTTAAAGGTCACCTTGAAATAACATTTTCTAAACACTCTACAGTTCTGCTGACCTCTGAGGAAACCCAGTTGGTCAAACCACTCTGGGAATCCCACTGTGGCTGTTCTATATAAGTCTTTAGTGCTAAGATAAAGATGAGGACACAGATTACGAAATATGATTGTTAGTTGGAATGTCCCCCACCCAGTGTATTAACACTGACAAATACCATTATTACAGTTATTACATAAGAATAAGAATAAATAATGTAAACTATCAATTCTGCATTTCCTGTACTGATGAATGAATGAAGAACCAGTGAACTAATTAGGCAGTCATTAAATGAAGTCTATCTGTTATTCCAGATAAAAGCATTTTGCTGTGATTAAAAATAAATTTGAGTGTATACATTCATTTACATCATATGTTATATGGTTCTTAGCTTGATCTCCTCTTTTGCTGTCCAAGGAAATTGGTTCAGATTTGCCATTTGTTCCATAAAATATTAGGATCAGTTTAGAAATGTTTTCCCAAGATTTCTCAAATTCTTCTGATGAATCTTCATGACATTTAGTGAAATAAATCTTCCACAAACCATCTGAACAAATAAAACAGAAGAAAACTGTGAGAAGGGTACAGGTCTTTATCTGGTATAAATTATCCATTGGGTACACCATAATATTGAGATAACAAATAATGATAGAGCTTTGGTTGTTGTGGTATAAAATTACCTGATTTCATTTGTTGTGGTATAAAATTACCTGATTTCATTTGTTGATTTCGTAATAAGGAGGAAGCCTTGCTTTTCCTTTCCTGTATTTCTAGTTAAAGAAAGAAGGGGGAAAATTTTAAATTAAAACATTAAATAAATGATTATGCGATAAGGTTGCATACTTGATAATTTTTATTCATGCGATGGCATTTTCCCACCTGCAAATTTAGGGGAGTAACTCACTAAAATGTTTTGTGAGTCAGAAATTTTCTCCCCCTTTTCCCCACACTGACTTTCTTTAGGTTTGTATCATCTACCTTTACTGGAACCCAGAGATGTACCAAGACTGAGTGAAACATTACAGTTGTTGAAGAAAAGCAGGCATCAATGCCAGTACAACAGAATTTGTGATGGAGTGGCCATCTATCAACAATAACTGACCATTTTTGCATGGAACCAGAAAGGTTTATTGATTCCTAGTCAGAACAAATCAGTAGTCTTCACTGAAACTGAGAAGGCAGAAGAGGGCAGGGATCCAAACTAGCCTTAGTTTAAGCAGGGGATATAACTTGTAACCCCCTATATCCTAATATTCTGCTGAAAGCCTCTGTGAAGTTTGGGAACAGTTTTTTTTTCCTGTTTGTGTTTGGGTTTTTTAAAACGATGCCAGTGCTCATATATAAGGTTTCTGATTTCCACTAATTTCCCCATTAGGACTTGGGAGCCCCCCCCCCTCCCCCGAAAGCTGCCAGTATATAGTCCCAGTGAGTATCACCACAAAAAAGTAACTCCTGTTGTGTGGTGTGGCAGGAGTAGACACAAAAATATTTTGAGTGGGGAAATCCCCACATAACCCAGTGTCACTGTACTCATGATGATAAGACATAATGATTTTGGGATTAAGCAAGGACTATCTTTTCAAACTGCAGTTCTCTGTCACAACACCTGTGAAAGAGGCCAAAGCATGGGTTATTTACTGGCCTGCCTGTGCTTGACACTATTTACTCTTAACCACCCCAAATGTAAATTGTGATGGTGTTCCCGAGATACCATCTCCTCTGCTTTGGTAATTCCAATTATCACCTTTTCCAGCCTTAAAACCAAGGAGGAGAACAGAGATTGAACATACCAAGAAAAGGTTTATTTACAGGGAGGACTTCTGGTTACAGCTGGTTGGGCAGTGGTATTGTGCTCCATGAAGTGATATGTTTTCTTTTTTGTTTTTATTATCTGCTATCTGCTCTTTTGAATTTAATAGTTTGGATTTTGCTTTGTTTTGTTTCAAGGCAGCTGTCTTGGCAGGCACAAGCTACTTTTCTTTTCAAGATGCTTTCTCTATGTCCATAGATAAGATGCTGGAGTTCTGGCGGAGCTGAGAACAGTGCTGTGGCTGTCCTTCACTGTCCAGAGCATTTTATCTTATTTTTTTAGTTTTATTATCTGTCAGGTGTTTTGCTGGCTGGTAGCCATCTTAAGAAGGGAGTTAGTTACTGGTACTTGCTGTTTTGGCTCCCTAAATTCTTCAACAAGGCTGACACCAATGCAAATGCTGAAGTATCTAGCTTTGAGAGCTGACTGTAAAGCCTGCAAAAGGAGGGGGGAGGTAATTCTGCCTTGTATGAGAGATACTTGTCCTTTTTATTCCTCCCTTTTAAGGTAAGAGTTTAACTTTTAACTTATTGTAAGGGATGAGAGAAATGAGTTATAAATTGACAAACCCAGTGATTAGGAAAGGGTGTAAGTTCGGGCAGGATTCTATCTTAGGGAGAGAGGCTGCGCGCCGTGGTAATTACTAGCAGCTGTAAGGTCCGGTATCAAAAAAGGGAGTTTCAGAGATAGGGTATTCCTCTTACAGGGATCCAGGGGAGTTTGTTTGGTGGCGGTGTGATGAATAGTATCTGGAAGACGGCCCAGATAGCCGGCCAAGGCAGACAGAATCACACGAGGTGCTGCAACGAATGATTGGGAAGAAGGCTGCAGCTTCCTTTTATGAATGCTCATTTTACCTTTGTAAGTTACATGTTTTATTGTCGACGACTTCAATGAGGGCTGTTTTCTGCTCTGCATACAGCCCGTGAGTA
Source organism: Gekko gecko (assembly GCA_029375565.1). Lineage (NCBI taxonomy): Eukaryota > Metazoa > Chordata > Lepidosauria > Squamata > Gekkonidae > Gekko > Gekko gecko. Next base: position 128,305,762 of record JAPDNY010000009.1, read on the forward strand.
CAAAGACTGTTTTATCTATTAAATGAACTGTTTTTAGTAAAGATTCTCTTGCTGCTGAGAGTTGCTTCTCTGGACATACTGTTAATTTACGAGCTGAAGCGAACCCTCAAGGTCCGTCCGACCTGACAGTTATTTCATTTATTTATTTATTTTTATATCCTGTCCTCCCCTTAACAGGTTCAGGGCGGGTTCCAACAGTATAATTACAATACAATTAAAACCACATTAAAACACAATATAAAATAATATCGCTCATATGTACCATATAACTCTAGTAAAAACCAGATACCTCAGTGGTTGGTGGTGCTAGAGTTTAAATTCATTGGAGATCCATAAGATTTAGGATCATCAAACCAGGCCACAGATGGGGGCCAACCCAAGGAGGGGGACGCCCCCTGCCTCAACCGAAAGCCTGGTGGAAGAATTCTGTTTTGCAGGCCCTGCAGAATTGTAATTAATCCCAAAAGACCCTGATCTCACATGGGAGCTCATTCCACCAGGCAGGAGGGTTGAGAAGGCCCTGGTCGAGGCAAGTCAGATGTCCTGGGGCCAGGAACCACCAAAAGATTTTGGTTGGTGGACCTTAGTGCTCTACGGGGTTCATATGGGGAGAGGCGGTCTCAAAGCTCTTAAGCCATAGTTTTAAAGTTTTAATTTATGTTTTTAAAGCTGAATGACCATGCTTGCAGCTAGTTATTATTTTTTATGTAAGCCACCCTGAGCCTGCTTGAATAACTAAATAAATAAATAGTTAAAAAGTTGATTAACGACCTGCTAAGGCATTATCTCAAGCAGGCTGGGAAACTTTTAAAAGCTGTGTGGGTCAGTGATGATCGTGTGGAACTGATGCCTCCCTCTCAGGCGACTGCTGTGATATCTATTTTATAACAATTTTATAATAATTCTATAACAATTTTAACAAAAAACTTAACATATAAGACCAACTTAGTCATATTTGGGTCCTTCAGTTTTTGTCCTTTCCCAGTACCACCATTATTACTTTATTGTTTTATATTAATCCTTATCTTATATTCAACTCCAGTTTAGATCTATATTGAACTCCAGCTAAATATTACACTCTCCTTTTAAGGCTGGGATGGGGATCAAACGTAGATACCCCCTTGAAGGAATACAATGCATAACAAAACAGAGCAGACTAGAGGATTTCTTTGGGATAGGAACAAAAAAGAATCATTTTGATGTTTTGGACGTCTCTGAAAAGGAGTTACAGCAAGATAGTGATCAATAATGGGAGGAGAGCACAGGACCGAGGGGTGCAGCCAAGGGAAGAAGTAAGCTACCATTACAATGCTCTCTCTATTAGGCGATAGAGATATCAAAACAAGAGAGAATAACTTTAGTTTATTGGTAGCCCAAACATATCTTATTACAAAATCTCTTGATAAAATTTACAAAGAATTAGATGTGCTAACTTCTTACATCCTTCACAATAAGAAGCAAGGGAAGGAAGCAGCCAGCAGTCCCTCAGATTTCTATCCATTTAGCTACTCACAACAGGGAACCAAGATGGGCCAACAAAATTTTATTTTTAAACCAAGCAAAATTATTCTTGAAATCTTCCCTTATCAAGGCATAGATATAAGCTGGCAGAACAAGTGGCAAGCTAAAAGACACCATAGCTATTTATTAGGAATACCAATAAGGGAAATAGATTTATGGAGTTTATTTACAGTGTGTATGTGGGAGGAGTAAATCAGGGGTGTTCAGGACAAACACACACATAATTTTTAAAAAGATTTAAATATAGATAGCTCTTCATGAACTGCCAAATTCCCTTCAGATTTCTTAACCTTTCAGATAATACTAGAGTCTTTTAAAAACATAGACCTCAGCCCATCACAACAGCTTTCTATTCACCTAGAAAGACTACATATGAGATCCATGTACCAGTGGATGCCATCCCAGGCCACCCACACTAAACAGTCCACTTTAACCTCAAGTACTGGAGACAGAGCAAGATCTCTGCCCTCCTTAAGAAATTTGTAAATCTTATCTGACCTAAACAGCACTTTTCCCTTTTGCTTCTCTCCTTCCCTCCTCCCTTCAAATGTCCTGAGGGCCCTGATTGGTCATTTCTGGCTTTCCCTCCAAACCAGCAGGATACAAAGGGGTTTGGCAGGCACTGGAAACACAGATGGACTTGGCTGTGCCCATCACAGCCTCCCTCCAATTTAAGTAGCTCTTCCTCTTAGCAGAAAAACCACTGAATCTTGAGGGAAGATTCTTAGGCTAGAGAAATACTGAAAACACTGTTTAGTGTGGTAAGACACTGGCCACTACTGTGTGATGAGCATAGTGACCAGTAGCAACAAAGTGTATTAAGGAACAAAAGATAGAAGCATCTAATTCTCCACAGTATGAGAGTTATTGGTTCATTTTATAAGACAATTTTGAAACAAAGACACATCTGCACATTGATGTCTTCTGCAAATATTTGCAAATGAACACATTTACAGTTTCAATGCATAAAGGAGTTAACAAAAGAAATAACATTAAGGACCATTTATATTGCATATCTTTACTACTAGGTAATCTTTTGTTAGATTTTTTAAAAAGGTAGTGAATGCTTATGCCAAAAATTTGCTTCTTATGAATGACTTGACAAGCAGTTTCAGTTTCTTCCCCATACATTAAAACATATGATCTGGCCTTGGTTTCTTCTGTGGCCCCACAATTGCATTCAGTTGGATTTGTACCTACATTTTACTAGTCCAAGTCCAATGTTATCTTCCATGATATAATGTTGATATAAATGCTAGCTTCAATTTATTGGCTAGAAACCATTGGTAAGTACACTTCCCATACATCTCTGTGACAGCAGACATTACTGAGGCCTCAGGCCTTCAGGATAAGGCCTATAGTACCTCTACCATTGTCCTGCAACTGATTCTCATGCCTTTGCAAGGTTTTGGAAAAGGTGGGCCAGTGAGTAACTCCCTCAAGTACCAATATTCTCTCATAAAAATCAGTTGCCTTCCAGGTATGGAACATCTTGGGTATCTGTTAAGGCAACATGAGGGAATTTGCCCATCACTGTATATAAGTATTCATTACACTGGTTTTTCCCCTCTGTTTGTTGGAATGTTTGTGAATATTCCATGGCATTACAATAACAACCAATTGCCTGGGGTGGGATGGTTCATGAATAGATGACAAGTGATATAAAATCCTGATAAAATTATATTCCATTTTGTTGTAATAGTTTATGAATATCATCTATGGTAACTGCTAAGCTGACTAGTGCTGCTGCTGTTGTAAGCAGAGATTCTGCATGGTGTAATTTCTGTTATAACAGGCTTATCATAAACAGAAAATGTGGTGGTATATTGTATAGTTCTGAAGCAGATTCTCAGCAAATACATAGTGTCTCAAATAATACTGACCTGTTGTATTCAGAGTTACTGAAGTAAACTTTTTCTTATCGGTTCTGTCTCTTAGCCATGCCTGAGCCATAAACAGTACTTTCTTTCCTCCTAATGTGGGCTCTTCCACAACAATCTTCTCAAGGTGCCAATCAGAGCCATTCCCTTTTTCCACAACAAGTTCATGCACAGTCCCAATATCCACTGCTTCCACTTGAAAAATATCCACCTGGAAAGATGACAATTAGTATGCAGAGACCTTCATAATCACAATAGCTACATAGAGATATCATGAACAAGCCTCCTGGTTTGGTTTGTGGTTCAGCCATGAACCATGAACTGAACCAAACTGCATTTTCCTAGTTCATGCCCATCCCTTGTGTTTTCTGTCTGCACTTGTATGGTTTTGTTGCAAAGCGAATCTGTAAAAGAAGCAAGAGCATAATAAATCAAGAAGCTCAGGAACATTAATGTACATCATAGATTCCACCCTCAACCAAGTGTCCTGTACCAAGTCCCCCTCATTATGGGCACCCTATACAGTAAGAGAAGCATTGGAGAAACCATGCATATAAGTAACTGAACTATAAAAGGCATGCTCACTATGACCACTGTTAAGTATGAGACTCAATAAAGGATTCAGCTTCAAGTGATTTCAGCTTTATTAAACAGCAACAAGGGAGTCAGGAACACACAACTAAACACACACAACAAGGGAAGCACAGCTCCTTCTTTTAAACTCTCCCGGGCTGTCAAAACCACACCCATAGTCAGATAAGAACCAATAGTAACACTGGGATAAAGGCCAATCAGAATACAGGGATAAAGGCCAATCAGGACTGTTCCCTCTTTGCAAAATATCACTCAGTGATTGCGTAATTACACAGGTTTCGCAGAAACCGACCAATAGCAATGCGACATCTGAAGAGCCACATTCAGACTCAAGCTTAACATGTGAATAGATAGGAGCGATTCACATTCAGTACATAACAAATTCCTCCCCCCAAGATGGAGCATTACCCTGCCAAACATAATCTTTCAGGTGGGGGGGGGCACCTCGGCTTCGGTTCGACCGGCGCAGCGGTCTCTGCTCCATTGTACTTGGAGCGGCACACTCTTCTGGGGCCCTGGTAACCTCTCTCTCAGGAGAGACAGGGGGAACACAAACAGGGATCACAGGCTCTGGAGTTGGAGTCTGCCCAGACTCCGAGTCCCCTTCTGCAGCACTCACCTCCTCAGCGGGAGGCCCCTCCTGCTCGGGGACCAGCTCAGGTTTGGGCACCGACTCGGCGCTGGAGTCTGCCCAACGCTCCCTGAGCTGGTCTATGTGGCAGAGAATCTCCCGTCCACTGGGAAGCCGAACCACATACAGCCTGGACCCTGCAACTTTGGTGACTACGGCCGGTAGCCACCGATGACCTTCACCGTAGTTATGGGCAAAGCCTTGTCCCCACACTGGAACACTCTCCCCTGTGTTGGTTCCTCAGACCGTTGTTTGGACTGGTCCAAGTCAGGGCGCAAACGGTTGAGGAGGGTAGACAGCTTTCGGCCCATCAAGAGTTCAGCTGGGCTCTGCCCCGTTGCCGAACACGGGGTGATGTGTTGCCTCAGAAGGAAAGAGGCCAGCTTCTAATTCCAGTCCCCGCACGTCAGGCGCCCAAGCGATTCTTTTGTCGTCTGAACCATACGTTCGGCCTGTCCGTTAGAGGCCGGATGGAACGGGTCCGACATTACATGGCGTACAAGGTTGTCAGCCAGGAACCCCTCAAATTCTGCCGAAACGAACTGTGGCCCGTTATCGGAGATGACACAGTCCGGCAGCCCGTGCGTGGAAAACAGCTTGCGCAGGACATGAATCACAGCCCCAGAATTCGTTGATCTCATATTTACAACCTCCAACCATTTGGAGTAAGAGTCTACACATATGAAAAACATTTGTCCATGGTACGGGCCCGCAAAATCAATATGGAGGCGGGACCATGGCCTCCTTGACTTTTCCCAGGGCTGGACAGGAGCATGAGGTGGTTCTGGCTGGGCCTGTTGGCAGGACATGCAGTTCCGAACCCAAACCTCAATGTCCACATCAATGTTTGGCCACTACACGTATCCTCTGGCGAGGGCCTTCATATGAACCATTCCTGGATGGCCCGCATGCAAGGCCTCCAGGACTCTTTCCCTTAGCTTAGAGGGAATTACAACTCTACTTCTGCAAAGCAGACAGCCCTTAGTCACAGATAATTCATTTTGGCGGGAAACAAACAGTTTGAAATCCGTCTCCACTTTCCCAGCCGGCCACCCCCTCCACACCCAATTGAGAACTCGGGCAATTAAAGGGTCCTTTGCCGACGCAGCTGCCACTACTGCTTGTAGAGCCTCAGCCGACTCGACTGGGTGTGTGTCCTCGTCCGCCGTTGCTGTCTCGGTTCAGCAGGGCTGCCTACCCACTCTAGCATCCCATCCTCGTCACCAGTTGTTAAGTATGAGACTCAACAAACGATTCAGCTTCAAGTGATTTCAGCTTTATTAAACAGCAACAAGGGAGTCAGGAACACACAACTAAATGCACACAACAAGGGAAGCACAGCTCCTTCTTTTAAACTTTCCCGGGCTGTCAAAACCACACCCATAGTCAGATAAGAACCAATAGTAACGCTGGGATAAAGGCCAATCAGAACACAGGGATAAAGGCCAATCAGGACCGTTTCCTCTTTGCAACAATATCACTCAGTGATTGGGTAATTACATAGGTTTCGTAGAAACCGACCAATAGCAATGCGACATCTGAAGAGCCACATTCAGACTCAAGCTTAACATGTGAATAGATAGGAGCGATTCACATTCAGTACATAACAACCACCCTGTCCACTTTTCTCCCTCAGAGGCAGGATTTTCCCTCCAATTTTTTCCCTTTATTGATTGAGGTGCCCTAGTAATGTATTGTCTTCTTTGCTGAAGAATTCTGGCTGTTCCCCCTGCCCCTGTCACAGTATAATATTTTGGCTGTTTGATCAGCCCAGGAACCAGAGGGAAGGAATGGGAGCCTCCTTTAACTTATACAGTTTAAATGGCACTCAAGAATATTTCATATTACAAATTAACAAAACATTTTGTTCAACATAGAAGGGAAAGACCAGGTGAAATTAGGGGTAAAATTTCTGAGGTAACTTAATAGAGATAAATCTGAGGTAAAATATCTACGTGCACAGACTTTAGTTCTTATATTTCAGGCTAATGAGAGTTTCTTAAGCTATTTGCAGTCACTTTAATCTTTATTGAGAGGCTTTTGTTCCAGTGTTTTCCCAAACACTCTTTTGGTTTCCAGAAGGCTGGTACACTCTTTCCAGTACCCAAACCCCTTCTCTTGAAACCCCAGTACTCATCTTGAGTTTTTAACTGACTCTTAAGGTTTCTACAGGCAGTTTCTAACCACACTAGACCAGGGATCTCTCCACTCTTCAGAGCTATCTCCCCATTTAGACTGGGTAGGGAAATTCCTTCTCTCTCTAGAAGATCTATCCCCTTTCCTTGGCCCAAATGGGAGTCCATGTGTAACAGGTAGAGAAAGAGGTACTTTTCTCCCTTTCTCACAACACAAGAACTCATGGGTACTCAATGAAATTGATGAGCGGTCGGTTTAGAATTGATAAAAGGAAGTACTTCTTCACCCAAAGAGTGATGAACACATGGAATTCACTGCCACAGGAGGTGGTGGTGGCTACAAGCATGGACAGCTTCAAGAGGGAATTAGATAAACATATGGAGCAGAGGTCCATCAGTGGCTATTAGCCACAAGGTATAGATAGGGACTTTGGGGCAAGGGATGCTCTGTATTCTTGGTGTTTGGGGGGGATCAACAGTTGGGAGGGCTTCTAGTGTCCTGGCCCCACTGGTGGACCTCCTGATGGCACCTGGTATTTTTGGCCACTGTGTGACAGACTGTTGGACTTAATAGGCTGTTGGCCTGATCCAATATTGGCTTCTCTTATGTTCTTACCCACTCAACCTGGCAAACTTTCCACAGTTCTCCTTTCTGTGTTAAACTGCTCTCAGTCAGGGCTGAATTCCAAATGAAATCTCCTCCTTAGCATTCAGCTCTAAAGTCTCTAACTACTCAAATGATGTTGACCAATCAGATTGCTTGGAACAGCCTGTCACTCAAGGCTCTCTGCTTCTGTTAACCCTTCACAGTTCTTCAGCTGTTTGTATAGGACTTCTAGGCTTTTAAAAAGTGCAGTCTGTCACACCCACCAATCAGTTGGCATCAAGTGACCACCAGAGTAACAAGCAAAGAACAGATCATAGAACTGACAACCTGGATAACTGAGTGTGAATACAGAGACTGAAAATAGGGATGGGCAAGAACCAATGCACAAACTAAAGTTCATCATGAATTTTGGCCAGTTTGTTGTTCATGAAGCAATGTTCACAAACTGAAGAGCTGCCAGGAACTTCCACAAATTTTGATGCAGTTCAAGCCATTTAAACCCTTGCTTTCAGCTCTTTAAAAAAACAACTGATTGGTTGAAATGGCTCCCCATGAAAAGTGGTCAGGAGCAGAAAGCAGGGGTTTAAAATGGCTCTAAGACATTTCAGCCCCCGTTTTCTGCTCCACACTACTTTTGGTTACAAGCAGAAAGCAGAGGTTTAAATGGCTCAGAGCCATTTAACCCCCTCTTTCTGCTTCATCCCCTGCTTTGTGCTCCCTGCAGCTTTTCTTGGGGAGCAGTAAGTGGTGGTTTAAATGGCTTATAAACCGATACAAACCAGTTCAGCTTGGAAACCGTGGTTGAAGCAAAAGTATCAATATCTGGATGAGAAAAACAGACTGGAACCTATTGCTCCCAAACCTGGAGATGAGGCCTTTCAAGGAATGAATCTGTTCAGGTAATGGAAAACCATTTCCTACATTGGAATCCAGGATGTCTCCAATGAACTGGGTGGTCTGGGAAGGATGTAATTTGGACTTCTAATTCACAGCTAAATCTATCTTTGTAATAATAGTGTCAGATGCACTGGGTCATGGAGCATCTGCTCTGTGGGTATGGTCAAGAGCCAGTCTTCCAAACTGGGAAAAATGGTGGAACCCTGGGAACACAGAAATGCAGCTACTACCACCACAGGATGAAAACACAGGATGAAAACAGGCTTTTTGAAGTGTTTCACCTGGGTCAGAACTGAATGCTTGGTCTTTGTTTTTGCCTTCTTTGAGGCAGTTCAGAGGCACTTCTCTGTGGGACTGTCAGTTCCAGGGATCAGGACCAACATCTGTGGGGATCCAGAGCTGGAACCAAGCATGCCGATGTAACCAACTTGGACCTTGACAAGTGCTCTAGAACAGCAGATGACTTTGCTGATGATGGCGTGTCTGAGTTCAATAAAGTCTGTTTTCAGAGAGCAGTTTTGAGGCAGGGTGCACAGTCACTCCTGGGTTTGGGGGTAAACTGCTCACAGGGCCAGTAGGAATTTATGTTGTGGGACTCACCCAAACAGAACACACGGAGATTGTGCTTATCTGTTTGAGGCATTTTTGCCTCTCACTGAACATACATTTTGAAATGCGATTTTTGAGCCAAGGTAAAGAAGGCAACAAAGAAAAAGTCACTGAAAAAGCACAACATCTACAGCAAAGCTAGATAAGTCCTCTCAGCTTGGTGGTGAAAGAAGAACTGAGGGATGGGTGAGAGGGTCACCTTTCCAGTCAACAGAAGCTAGAAAGTTTTCTGATGGCAGGCCTGTACATGGGCAGTCACAATGTGAGCCTGCACAGAAGACTGAAGACAAACTCTAGTTATAAGGAAGTAGACTTGCCAAAGCAAAACTGCTCCCAGTATGGGAATTCATAAACAATCCATTTTTATATGGATCGCTCCTATTAAGGTTAGTTGAACTACTTTGAAATAAGGAGGTTTACAGCCTAAATGTACACATATATCTCTTATTTAGAGGGATATAAACAGATATATTCATAATACAAAGCATCTTAATGGCTGAAGCATATCCGTTTCCATTTTAATATTGTTTGCAAAGAGAGATAGAGAGAGAAAATACAAAGGAAAATCTTTTTCTCAAAAACTGCACTACTGCGCTTCAGTAAAGTCTCTAGAGCTGGAAAGTTATACTACTGATAACCAAAAAGGTTAGCAGTCTCAAGTTGATGGTTCTGAAGTTCTTATCATAAGCAATGAGCAAACTCCATTTGAAACCCCAATAAATCCTCATACTTTTATTATCCAGTATATGCCAATAACAAAAATTACAATCTCAATACTGCAGTGAAAACTTTGACAGGCCACCCTTGCACAATGTAATGTTTCCCAAGGTCACAGATTCTGATGTTTTCTTGCACTCATTGATACCAGATCTGAAAGCTTTGTTTCCTTTTTTTGGCAACAATAGCTGCAATAGGAGCAGGAGATTTTAAATACAGTATCTGCATAAACATCAGTCATATCCTCAGTGGTCCAGACATGATTGCTGGTTAACAAAAACATTCCCAAACACATGGAAATAGTAAATCCTATTGTCAACTGCTTTAATACAGTCCTTACCTCAACTTGTTTCCCACAGTTCTCAATCTTAATTTTAAATCACCTTTACTAAAGGAATCTATTTTAACCAGGATTGGAATGTTAAAAAAAGAGAGAGAAGCTTCACAAATCCCAGACTGCAGCCTGATTATTCTCCTCTCTCCTTTGGAGTTACTTTATAGCTGAAAATAGAATTATAGAAATGAAACCTGGGACAGGTTTACAGAAATTCAAAACTGGGACATCTATGAATAGAAATAACTGTAAAAGATGATGGGACTCACAAATGGCCAGTTCTTGTCAATCAGGTTGTCAAACCCCCTGGAGTCCAGGTATTTATGTACTTAACTGTCTATGCAAGCCTCAACTCAGGAACATCTACATTTTAAATGAAATTATTTTCTCTCTTTCCTTTGGTGCAACGGAACAATAGGACTATTGGTTTTATACTAAGAATCTAATAGAAAAATGTAGACTATAGAGGACCCATAGTTTAGGAGATTCATCTAAATAAGGAATGCTTTTAAATGCACGAAAGGGATGTATTCTTATTGAATTTTTGTCCTTATTCTGGAGTTCCAAACTATGTGATCTCATCTCCAAATCAGAACTGAAACATAAGGAATACTGCATTGCTCAATTTTTTATTTCTGAAGTTTGACTAGAATGCAATTCATGAGCAACTTGCTGAAGATCCTAAACATAATTTATATTTTTCTCCTCCCTATGCATATGTGAATTAATATGACACTGGACAAAAAGAAGTTCTGATTTATTTTTATGTAAGATTGTATATTTTTGATTAGTGTTTTGTAGGAGTACATGTGTTTATATTATTCATCACAAAAAAGCAATCTTAGTAGCCAGAGTCCACTTTATCAGATTATCATTGTACAGGTTTTGTTGGAAGGGACCTCCAGGGTCCAACCCCTGCATAATGCAAGAAATTCACATATACCTCCCCCTCACACCCCCAGTGACCATTGTTCCATGCCCAGAAGATGACAAAAAACCTCCAGGATCCCTGGCCAAACTGACCTGGAGAAAAATCGCTTCCTGACCCCAAAGTAGTGATCAGCATTTCCCTGGGCATGTAAGGAAGGGCCACAAGAACTAAGCATTGATAAAAACCTTTCCTACTTCTCATGATCTGCCTAAGTTCACAGAATCAGCACTGCTGTCAGATAGCCATTAGCCTCTGTCTGAAAACCTCCAAAGGAGAGCCCACCACCTCCCAAGGAAGCCTTTTCCACTGAAGAATTGCTCTGTCAGGAAGTTCTTCCAAAATCTCTTTCGATTCAATGCCAACCCATTAATTTAATTAATTTAAATTATATGGTAATTAAATTGATTTGGTTAATTAAATTAATGTGTCCATTCCTAGCTATGGCCTGGTGAGCAGATAATGCATTTACCTTCTTCAGAGTTTGTGCTGTCCTCATTAGGGAGCTGCTCTGGACTCAGACGCAGTGGGCCTAACCACAGTGGTGGTAAATGCTCCCTCTAAGTTGTGGAGTCTTGTGAGCAAAATTCTACTTTGTGAGCTACTGGCATTAAAGCCATGAGTGAGTGATTTCGCTATGCATAAATTAGTTTGCTCTGTAGCCATCCTTCCTAAGCTAAGATGAAAATGTGTGAGCTGGAGGCTAAAAAACTGTGAGCTAGCTCACACTAACTCAGCTTAGAGGGAACACTGGTGGCAGTGAATGCCAAGAGGCACTCCAAGCTTAGCTGTGGCAATGACCTGGCATAGCAGCCAGCATAACACAACTGGGAAATAGTTTTCCTAGGCAGAGGCTGCAGGAGGGAGCTGGAGACAGGGGGCAGATAAAGGTAGGTTGGCTGTTGGGTGGGAAGGAGAGGATGAAACGGGAAAAGGGAAGAGGCTATGGGGGCTACCAGGGAATTGAGAGAAGAAAGTGGGTGATCGGGAAATGAGAGAACAGAGGACAAATCCCATCCAGATGATCCTGCTTCTTAGTGGAAACTCTTTGTGTCTTATTAAGCATAAAAAGACCAAACCCACCAAATGGTTACTCCCTTAACACCAACTCCACAATACAGCCAATGGATAAGAACAGTGTCAGGGGATACTGAAAGATCAAACAGTATCAACAAGGAAGACTATCTCTTGTTCAACTTTGCAAGCGAAGATCAAAGATCATCCACCAGTGCAACAAAAGCTGTCTTGTTACCGAACTTAAGTCTGGAACCAGACTGAAATGTGTCAATGGTAGATGTGTCATCCAAGAACCCCTGGAGGTGTGTGGTGGTCTCAGAAAAAAATAGATTGGAGATCGACCACTTCATCCCTAGCCTGTGAAGGGTTTCTAAGCAGAGGTCAAAACAGAATAACAAAAACATCCCATACTTTTCAGAGAAAATAATGATACCTTATTAGTATTATTAATCAGCTAGCTGTCTCCTGGACCAACTATGTTTTTCAGACAAATAGGTCAGCTGACTTGAAGCAATTTGTGGTAAATCAATTTCTTGACTTGATTATCTGTTTGATAGACCTAGCAAGGTCTTAACCTTGCCCTGTCATAGATACACAGAAGTAATTTTTAAAATGTGAAAAAATAATCAAATTACTACTTGTCAAGTAATCCACAGATAATGCCCAGCTGGGCCAAGTAGAACAAAGAACACTCTTTTCTCCACCTCTTGCTAATGTATTTGAATATCTAACTTTCTGATATATTTCTGCATCATTAATCCACTGTTTATAATAGTCCTCCTGGCATTTGTATGAGGCTAATGCCATATTTTGACATGATATTAAACAGGAACTCACTTCTGTTGAGTGGCAGTTGCTGTAGAGTCAGGGGGGAAATTATTGCTAGGCAAAGCACATTTTGAAATGTCACAACAACTGTTAAGGTGAAGCATGCAAATTCTAAGCCGGAAATATTCTAAAATCCTCCATTGTTTCTAAGATTGCTAAGTGTAGAGAGGGAAAGGAAATATTTCAAGGTATGTGTTTACTTGCCTAATAAGCACCATATTGTACTTGAAGATCTTTTTGGAATTTATTTATAGAGGGGAAAACATACATAGTATTTAAAAATTTTCAAAAATAAGCACTGAAGACATCACAAGAATCCATTTTACCTTCACATTTATCTTCAGCATTTTCAGTAATAATATAACTGAGGTCCCTATCACACACAGAAGTAGCTTTGTGATAGGCACAAATGCTGGGTGGATTTTAAGGGCGTGATCACATGGAAACATCCAGCAAGTGTCCCGCACCTGTCGGCAACCCGTCTCACTCCGCCGAAGAAGCAGAGTTAAAAAATACTAGGGGAAGTGCAGTATCAAATGGCTTTGCGATGGGTCTTCCCCATGTGATCATTCTGGCGTGCTCCCATTGCATCAGTGATCCCTTGTTGAAGTGCACCGGAAACATGTAGCGACAGAAAAAATCTGATTCACCCGCTGGTGCGTCTGATCACGCAGTGGCAGGCCAAATTACGGTGGAGCAAATATTCTTGCTTCCCCCCCCCATGTTATCTGGCATGTGTGACCGGGCCCTGAATAAGGAGAATGCAGTATTTTCCCTTACAGCCCAATGGTATGGCCTGGGCACCAGCCTCACTGATTATGGTTTGATGCCAGTCTTCTAGTCGGTATCTTAGGGTCACTCAGCAAATGGGGAAAATAAGGACACACTCTGAAGTGCAAAAAGCATAGCCATTGCAATCCCACAACACTCATGGAACAGAATGCTGACGGAACTTTCATGTCAGCCAATAAAGTACTTGCAGATACTGTCACACTTCCTTCATGTCAACTGGTCACTTTCATCTATCTACACTTACCCAAAACAGGTTTTTCTGTAAACTTGGATGAATCCCCAAGTTTGCAGAAAAATCTGAGATCTTTAAAAATATATATGGTGTGTGCATGTTTGTTTGTTTATTATTTATTTATACTTTAAATCTGTGAATCACCCAATCCCTGTATGCACAGGACTCTGGACAATGTATAACAAAAGTTAAGACATCAGACAGAATTAAAATTAATAAATAACATTCCTTACATTCTTAAAATAATCTCAAGATGGTGTCATTAATCTGTTCCCATATTGGACTGTGTTGCTGCCTCATAGGCAGGGTAAAAGAGGATGTAGAAATGGAAGAAGATGGAAGAAAAAGGGGAGGGTGCCAGCTGTGATGGAAAACTGTTGCTGTCCTCAACCAAAAGCCTGGCTGAACATCTGTTTTACAGGCCCTGCAGAATTGCATTAAGTCCCACAGGGCCCTGGTGGTATTTGACAGAGAGTTCCACCAGGTTAGAGCTAGGACCAAAAAAGCCCTGGCTCTGGTCAAGTACAGCCAGATATCTTTGGGGCCCAGGATCACCTGTAAATTGTTCTCAGCAGAGCATAATGCTTTCCTGGAGACACACCAGAGGAGGTGGTCCCAAAGTAAATTCCCCCCCAGAATAAAACAGCTACCTCCAGCAGTCATCAGAGGAGCCTGGGAGCCATGCTGGGCCCAGTGGCAGTGCCCAAGAGCCACGCTGATTCTGGTATTGGCGCAGCCCAGGAGCCATACTGGGTCCAGCAGCAGTGACAGCACAGTCCTGGAGCTGTGCTTGGCCTGGCAAGAAAGTGGAGGGGAGGGAATTCCCTCCACATGAGTCTTGCAGGCCCACACTTGTATTTTCTAACAGTTAAATCAGCAAAATCTGAGGATAATTAAATTTGGTGATTGGAGCTGTGAATGGACAAAACAGATTTTTCTACAAACCTGAGAAATGCCCCAGGTTTGCAGAAAAATCTGAAATCTTAAAAAAATACATTTGGGGGTTTAAAAAAGGAATGCCTGTAGCTTTCATCAGTGGCTGTTGCTAGGCAACCACAGTATTCTAGGCTTGGTTTCCATGTGTAAAAGACAGGGAGAAGGAACAGGGTCCTGTCCAGGGTTGTTTTGACATTTGAGGGAAGACTCACTGTAGCCAGGCTGGCAGCAATCACTGGGGGACTGCTTACCACCTGACTTCCATGACTTAACTAGGCCTGGCTGCTTGCTAGTGTTCAACAGGACTACTGTATGAACGCCAATGTTATAGCAGTTATAGCTTCGAACCTGGGACCCAGGTTCAAATGTACATCTTGCTATGGAAG
The DNA here is from genome assembly GCA_029375565.1 of Gekko gecko. Classification (NCBI taxonomy): domain Eukaryota; kingdom Metazoa; phylum Chordata; class Lepidosauria; order Squamata; family Gekkonidae; genus Gekko; species Gekko gecko. The sequence goes on from JAPDNY010000009.1 coordinate 128,320,806, forward strand.
ATCACTGGGTGCTTTTATGCCAGTCACATACTTTCAGCCCAACCTATCGCATAGGGTTTTTGTGAGGATAAAAGACAAGAATAAAGCTGCTTTGGCCCCTACTCTGGAGAAAAGTGAGGTATACATGAAGTAAATAAATAATAAATATAGCTGATGATGGGAGGCCGATAAAAGGTTGAGAAGGGGAGAATGAGGCAGGGAAAGGGGAGAGGGTATGGGGTTGCCAGGAGGAGGGTATGAGAAAATAGTGCTGGGAAAAGGATACAGAGGAAAATGAGGTGCTCCCTACCATGCAAATGTACCTGGTCCAGTGGCTGGCACCACACAACTAGACCATAGTATTCCTAGGTAGAGAATGCTGGGGGGAGAAGGAAACCAGAAAACAGAGGGGCAGATAATGTAGGTTGGCTGCTGGGAGGGAAGGAAACAAGGAAACAAGAAAAAAGGAGCAGTGCCAAAGAACAGAAAGAGGAAATAGTGAGTGAGGGAGAAATGAGATGCCTCCTGCAAGTCCTTCTGGGTTCCTGCTTGTATAAACTATTTCTTAAACTTGTCTCCCTGGAAGAAAGTTCAGTCTTTTAGAATCCTAAAGTTGTATTTCTAGCACACTTACTAAGGAGTAAATTCCTGGAGCTCAGTAGGAGTTACTTCTGATTAAGCATGCTTAATGCAAATGCAAATATGCAACAATGAAAATAACATATTACTATAATTTAAAACTGTAATAGAATTACACAGATAGCCACCTCTCTGATGGCATCACATTGAGAAAAGCAAATGCTTCATGCATTTCTGTTGATTAAATTTAGTGCCTGAGTCTCGAGGTAGATGTTTTCTGGTGTACACAAACCATACCTTATCTAGAACAAAGTTTGAGTCCAGTGGCACCTTTAATACCAACAAAGTTTTATTCATGGTATAAGCATTTGTGTGCATGCACACTTCTTCAGATACAATGAACCAACCTTATCTATCAACAGTAAATAGCAGGTAGTCTGCAGTAAATGTTCTCAGTCTAGAGATGATTTACTACAGAGTGTAGCATGTGAAAGATTATCATTAATTTCAAGAAGGTGATGATTAATTTGTGTGCATATGGTATTTCTGAAGTACGAATGATAAATCATTTGGTTCAAGTGAACAATTACCCATTAATGACAATTAATTAATATAGTATTCAGATTCTCTAGTGCTTAACACTATTGTCTAAAAACAACAGAATTAAGTATTTAAAATGGTTATACTATCTATTTGTTTATTTAGGATATTTCTATGACACCTCTTCAGAGCCCTGCTCGAGACGGCTTACAATTAAAACTACATCACAATATTTAAAAACAAGCCATTAAGAACAAGCCATTGAACAAAAGCAGCATAAATGCTATGCATAAAACAGGGACAGATCATTAAAAAACTGATAAGATAGAAACTATTAATTAAAATCCTGGGCATAATGATGTGTTTTGGCTTGATGCCTAAAAGAAAGTAAAGCAGGCAACAGGGGAGGGCATTCCAAAGATGCCATAACAGAAAATGCCATGAAACCATGTGGGACCTCTGCAGCATTAATGCCCCAGGGCTGAGCTGCAACCTCCAATACCATCTTATGGAATTGGCTGGCCAAGCAAGAGCCACCAAAGCACAGTGGACCCTAATTCCAGCCCAGCCAGCCTCTTCAGAAGGATACCACTGACAGCCACTCAGGAGAATCAACAGGGTGACCAAGGATTTCCATCCCAAAGCCAGGCCTGAATCCAGATTGAAATAGATCTAGATAATGCATCTCCTCCATGACTGCCTGAAGCTGTGTAGGCACTAGGTACCACCTGATGGAGCAGCTTACGCAAGAATGGAATACTAGCTACCAGGTGGGTAACAGCTTAGGACCTTTGGGTCAAGGGATGCCTTCTTCATGTTGGAAAAGTGGGATAGGATGCTGTCTCTTAGCCTCAGCTTCCAAAGCAGGGTTACAAGAGAGCCAGATAGATAGGCAAACTGTGAGTTTCCTTCCTCTTTACTCTTCTGCCTCTGTTTTTTTTTATGTGCAGACTGATACTCTCAGGGAATTGCTTTCTTCCTTCCATTCTCTCTCTCTCTCTCTCTCTCCCACACACAGAAACAAGGAGTGCATTTCTCTCAATCTTTGCCACCATGGTTGTAGATACATTCTGCATCTGCATACATCCAGCTACTTAGATGATTCTATTACTATCTCTCAACCTGCACTCTCTAGAATGTAGTTCCTTGAATAAAGGATTCTTATTAGTTGAAACTGACAAGTGGGTCTGTGTAACTCTATAACTTTGGTAGAACATACAGAACAAAGAAGCTACTGCTGTATGTAGCCATTGTGCACCCTGTTAAATAAGATAGAGATTACTGGCTTACCGTACCAGTGAATCAAACATTTCAGGTGTTGTGTCCACGGACCACTACGGGCCATCAGTGAAGGAGCCTGAGCTTGAGTACCTATGAACAATGGGACTGGGGCTCCCGACTCCTGCGTAGGGGAACCAATGGGAATGGCGGTGGGAATTCAAACCCGCCAATGGCAGCAGGGGGCGTCCCCTTCGCTTGTATATAGTTGGCCTCCCGGCCAGGTAACTTTTGGCTTGTGTTGTATAATAGCGAACCATGCTGATCACTACACTGTTGTCCGTGGTTTCATTATGCATCTAACCCACTATACAACATCAGGAGGGGTTTCACGACTGCTTCTTTCAAAGCAGTCAGAGAGGCATTTATTAATTTATGCACAGAGGCATTTATTAATTCCTGGATGAAGGCAACCAATTCAGCTTACCTTGATACTATTACCCCTGCAGAGCAAGGGGCAAGAGTGGATATAGCAGGCTACACATTTTGAAGCACTTTGTCCACTTCATTGGGCCTTGCCAACTGAAAGTCATTAATTCAACTAGGACCAGATTGTGCGCCAATTACATCCTGAGACTGAGCCAGTCCAACTGAGGTGTCTTAAGTTGTGGCAAATGCCACAATGGGTGACTTAAAAAAAAGGCTTAAGTTAACATAAGTTTAGCACTGTTCTCGAAAACAGTGACATTATTACAAGCTAACAACAGAAGTTCCAACCTGGATTTCCAAATAGCTTACCTTCCCCTTACTGAAAATGTCCTCTCTATTTCTAGCTAATTTTCTCTTGCCTGTGTCTCCCATTGATCCTCTCAAAGTGACATATACATCGGCATCTGTTCCTGAATCCGGGGATGAGTGTGTTGAGATGTGCAGAACAAACTGTTTCACTGAAGAAAGAGATATTCAGTTTCAATCAATTAAACACATATATTTAATGAAGAGTACATTTTTATTTCTAGGCTGTAATTTGCCAAGTTGGCATTTAAAATGGTTCCTGGCCTTTGCTTGCAGAGGCACTGATAGACCCTCAGGGTTTGATTCTCATACAGTTGAGAGTCATTTTATCAGATAACTAAGCTCACAAGTCCTATCCCCCCCCCCCAACAATGTAGGTCTGCAGTAAAGCCTTCATATGACCCTTTCATTCTGAAGTAAAACACAAAACAAAAACTGGCTGGCTCTGAATTCAGTGTAATGAGCTCAAGGATGGGTATTTCCCCCCACCTCTCTCTTTGTTTGTATACAGGTAAATGAGGCATTTTGAAGGAGTCTTTAGATTAAAAAAGTAGCTAGCAAAGCAACTTATTCTGCTGATTTGTAAACCCTCTTAATCATCATTGAGGATTATCCATAATGCTATCTGCCTGCTGTCCCTTCAGTGTCCCTCTTCTTCAATGACCAATGCTTGTGGGTGGTAAAACTTAGTTTTGTCCAGGTTAGACTGAGATAAGCAGGTTGAGTTCAGACTGGCAATTATCCCCACGAGAGCCACGTTCCAGCCCCGTTTACCAAGCGAATTAAAGGGGGCATTCACACAGGAACATCTGCCTGGCGTTCCCCAGCCGTAGGCAACCTGTGCCATTCCGCTTATCCCCTGTGTTAAAAAGATACCTCAGTAAAGTGGTGGCAAATCCTGAAGAGTGCATTTATCCTGCTGCATTCCACTTCCCTGACGTGTGACTGTTTGGCCGATAATCCGGGAGTAAGCCGGAACAGCGGCAGCGATTTGATTGGCTGTGCTCTGCTCTACTGCCCAATGCAGTGCTGGGATCCTCCCCCAATCGGCAAAGTGCGAATGGGAAAAGCCAGCAAGCTGAATGCTCTGGTGCACCTCGTCCCGGTAAGATCCTGCATCAGATGGCCCCGTGTGACCGGGGAACCCCAGAACAGTTTGTTCCGGGGCTTCTGTGCAATGACTGGCTCCCGCTGCAAAATGCCAGTCTGACTCAGCCGCATTAATCCTAAAATGGCTTTGCAATTAATAGCCCTTGAGTATTGACTAGACCAGCAGTGTCAAATATGCAGCCTGGGGGCCAGATCAGCCCCCTGGAGGGCTTCTATTAGGCCCGCAGTGGAACTGGCTGTCTTCTGCTTCTTCTTCCAGTTCTGCTGCTGCTGCGTCATCATAGGCTGGCATCTTACAGATACACACCTGAACAGCATATTCAAGATTGCAACTGCACAGACATTTTGGTGCAATAATTCAAAGCAAGAGGTGTCAGTTATCAGACACTGTTAAATAAACAAAATATTGCAAGAGTGCTAATGTTTTAAGCATGTTTTTATTTTAAGTTAAAAAAAACCCTTTTGTGTTTGTGTCCTTTATAAAGTTTATATCTCTGCTACCTGGCATTGCATTTTATGACACACATGGCCCAGCCCAACAAGGTTTCATTTATGTCAGATCTGGCCCTCCATAACGACAGTCCTGGACTAAACTATTTCAAAGAAATGATAATTTTAGCCAGACAGTATTTGTCCACACACTTTCCTGCTTCCTTTTGCTGCTTTGTCAACAGTCAATATAAGCAATACGGAACAGGTAGCTGCCTATGAGAAGTGTGATGTGCGCTGATACTGTAATATAATGTGGTGTACACTGATACTACAATATAATATTTATTTATTTGATTTATATACCACCCTCCCTGTGGATATCAATCATCAATCAATAATAATCACTGAGACAAGCATTAATATAACCGTAAATGCACTGTGATTTTGACAGTTTCAATAAATTTTTTGAAAGCAAATATCAGACCTGTTAACCAACTGTAGCCAGCTATGAGAACTGGAAGTTCAGTTATAATGTACTGATCTGAAAAATCTCGGAGACATGGGAAATCTAGAATTTGTTTACTTTTCCTGTGCTGGAGCTTCACCTGTATATGGAAAGGGATGATAAAATACATATCTGGATCAGTCCAAGTTTCATGCAGCAGAGTTTTCCCAGCAGTACTCAGAAAATGTCTCCAGGAAACTTCCTAAATAGAGATGGGCATGAACTAGCTGACAAACTAAAGTGTGTCATGAAATTTGGCTGGTTTGTGGTTCATGAAGTGATGTTTGCAAACTGAAGAACTGCCACAAACTTCCATGAATTTTGTCATAGTTCGTGGTGGTTCATGAATAGCAGAAAGCAGAGGTTTAAGCTATTTGGTTTCAATGGCTTGGAATAGTCCCCACCACTCAGCTGTACGGAAGCCCTTGCTTTCTGCTCTCCACGAAAAGCCATGGGGAGCAGAAAGCAGGGGTTTAAACCTTAAATGGCTCAAGAACCAATACAAACTGGTTTGATTTGCAAAATGGCATATCATTTTGTAGTTCAGCCATGAGCCATGAACCAAACAGCAAAAATGCAATTCATGCAATTCAAAACATAAAGACCAACAATAAAACTTTCTTCAAATACATTAGAAGTAGGAAGCTAGCCAGGGAGGCAGTGGGGCCCTTGGATGACCAAGGGGTAAAAGGAGTAGTGAAGGATGATAGGGAAATGGCTGAGAAGCTGAATGCATTTTTTGCCTCTGTCTTCACTGTGGAAGAGGAGAAGTGTTTGCCCACTCCAGAAGCACCGATTTCGGGAGAGGGTTTGAAAGACCTGAATCAGATTGCGGTGGCAAGAGAGGAAGTCCTCCGACTGATGGACAATTTAAAAACTAATAAATCACCAGGACCGGATGGCATTCATCCAAGAGTTCTGAAAGAACTCAAATGTGAACTTGTGGATCTCCTGACAAAAATATGTAAGCTTTCTTTAAAATCTGCCTCCATTCCTGAGGACTGGAAGGTAGCTAATGTCACTCCCATCTTTAAAAAGGGCTCCAGGGGAGATCCAGGAAATTACAGGCCAGTCAGTCTGACATCGATACCGGGTAAGTTGGTAGAAACTGTTATTAAGGAAAGAATTAGTAGGCACATTGATGAACAAAAACTATTGAGGCAGACTCAGCATGGGTTCTGTAAGGGAAGATCTTGTCTCACTAACCTGTTAGTGTTTTTTGAGGGAGTGAACAAACATGTGGACAAGGGGGACCCAATAGATATTATTTACCTTGACTTCCGGAAAGCTTTTGATACAGTTCCTCATCAAAGGCTCCTAAGTAAGCTCAATAGTCATGGGATAAAAGGACAAGTCCTCTTGTGGATCAAAAACTGGCTTATAAATAGGAAACAGAGAGTGAGTATAAATGGGAAACTTTCTCAGTGGAGGGTGGTAAGCAGTGGGGTACCACAGGGATCAGTACTCGGTCCGATGCTTTTTAACTTGTTTATTAACGATTTGGAATTGGGAGTAAGCAGTGATGTGGCTAAATTTGCAGATGACCAGGCCCGGCCCCAGCTTTCTGGGCGCCCTAGGCAGGACTGCCTGGGGCGCCCACCCCACCGGGGATGCCAACCTCCCGGTGGGGCCTGGAGATGGGGCGGGCTTAGAAGCCCCCCCTTCCCTCCCAGCAGGGGCGGCGTGCGTGGCTCTCCCGGGTGTCTCGCAGCCGCGAGGCACCCGGGACAGCCGGGGAAGGGGCGGGCTTAGAAGCCCCCCTTCCCTCCCAGCAGGGGCGGCGTGCGTGGCTCTCCCGGGTGTCTCGCAGCCGCGAGGCACCCGGGACAGCCGGGGAAGGGCGAGGGCGGTTAGAAGCCCCCTTCCCTCCCAGCAGGGGCGGCGGGCGCGGCTCTCCCGGGTGTCTCGCAGCCGCGAGGCACCCGGGACAGCCGAGGAAGGGGCGGCGCGGCTCTCCCGGGCCCCTCGCAGCTGCGAGGCGCCAGGGAGAGCCGGGGAACGGGCGGACTTGCAACGCCCGCCCCTTCCCTCCCAGCAGCGGCGCAGCCTCTCCCGGACCCCTCGCATCTGCGAGGCGCCCGGGGAGAGCCGGGAACGGGCGGGCTTGGGACGCCCGCCCCTTCCCTCCCCAGCGGCGGCGCTGGGCTTGGGAGGGCCGTGGGGGGGGGGTGGAGAAGCCGCTCCGCCGCTGCCGCCGCCTGGCCGCCCCGCGGCCCAGCCCAGCAACCACAGCCCCGCGGTGGGCTTGGGAGGGCGGGGGTGGGGGTGGGGGAGAGAAGCCGGCTTTGGGGAGGGCGGCGAGCTCCGCTGCCGCCTCCTGAGGCCCGGCGGGGCGCTCAGGGAGGCGGTGGGAGCAGCGGGGGGGACTTTTTCTGGGAGGGGCCGAGGCGCGGTTTGGCGCCCCTGCAGCCGGCGCGCCCTAGGCGAGCGCCTAGCTCGCCTAGTGGGCGAGCCGGCTATGCAGATGACACAAAGTTGTTCAGGGTGGTGAAAACCAGGGAGGATTGTGAGGCACTCCAAAGGGATCTGTTGAGGATGGGTGAGTGGGCGTCAACGTGGCAAATGGGGTTCAATGTGGCCAAGTGTAAAGTGATGCACATTGGAGCCAAAAATCCTAAATATAAATACACGTTGATGGGGTCTGATCTGGCAGAGACGGACCAAGAGAGAGATCTTGGAGTCGTAGTGGATAACTCGCTGAAACCGTCTACACAATGTGTAGCTGCAATAAAGAAGGCCAACGCTATGCTGGGGATTATTAGGAAGGGAATTGATAACAAATCAGCCAGTATCATCATGCCCCTGTATAAATCATTGGTGCGACCTCATTTGGAATACTGTGTACAGTTCTGGTCACCACATCTCAAAAAGGATATTATAGCATTGGAAAAAGTGCAGAGAAGGGCAACTAGAATGATAAAAGGGTTGGAACACCTTCCCTATGAAGAAAGGTTAAAATGCTTGGGGCTCTTTAGCTTGGAGAAACGACGGCTGAGAGGTGACATGATTGAGGTTTATAAGATTATGAATGGGATTGAGCAGGTTGAGAAAGAAGTCCTTTTCTCCCTTTCTCACAATACAAGAACTCGTGGGCACTCCATGAAATTGCTGAGCAGTCGGGTTAGAACAGATAAAAGGAAATACTTCTTCACCCAAAGAGTGATTAACATATGGAATTCACTGCCACAGGAGGTCGTGGAAGCTGCAAGCATGGACAGTTTCAAGAGGAAATTAGATAAACATATGGAGCAGAAGTCCACCAGTGGCTATTAGCCACAGGGTATAGATGGGAACTCTCAGTCTGGGGCAGGTGATGCACTCTATTCTTGGTGCTGGAGGGGGCAGCAGTGGGAGGGCTTCTGGTGTTCTGGCCCCACTGATGGACCTCCTGATGGCACCTGGTATATTTTGGCCGCTGTGTGACAGAGTGTTGGACTGGATGGGCCATTGGCCTGATTCAACATTGGCTTCTCTTATGTTCTTATGTTCTTATGTTATGCCCATCCTTATTCCTAATTAGGGATGGGCACAGACCTCAAAAGGTGGTTCAGTTCTGGGTCCATGGCAGCCCACACACTGAACCCCAAACCAAACTGCACTGAACTGGTCTGGCAAGTTCAGTTTCCCCTTTCTCCTGACTGTGGCTCACCATGGTCAGGAGAGAAGGGGAAAACTGCCTAGGAAGGGGCTTCCTTGCCCCTTTCTCCTGGCCATGGCTCACCAGCCCAGCTGCCAGCTCCCTCATGCAGCACAGTTTAAAGGAGCTGCAGAAGGAGCCAGCAGCGAGAGCTTTCTGTACCAGGGAGCCTGCAGCTGGGCTGTCAGGGAGACCTCTCCCCATTGGCTCTGCTGTCTTGACCTAACAAAATAAGTTATTATAAAAATACAAATATTTATTATGGTGTACTCATTAGTCAATGATAAAGTAACATTAGCAGTATGCAACTTAATTACTAACTTTGATGGAAGAGACACACATCCAGATATTTGTTACCAGGTTGGTTGGCTAATTTAAATATTCTATGGCAAAAAAATATTTGTATAATTATACTGTTTATAAATTCTAACAATTACACAATTTCCACTTTGATGTAAAACAATTTGGAGAGCAAGTGCAGTTACCATAAGAGATATCCATGGCCTACTATGTAAAGTTTTAGCAACTGCACATTACATGAGATAACAACAGCAAAAATTTTCTGGTATTTTTAAATTTACTATTATGTGTATTTATTATGTACAATTGATAAGTAATGACTTGGCTTTTTTCCTCTCCCTTTTGACAATTCCAGAAAGCAACACCTAGCTCTAAAGAAAATCTTTGTTCATATATTTATTTCTGGATGTGTGTTGTTTTACAATAGTAGTATTGACCACTGAGGAAGGCCCTAAGGGGCTGAAATGCGTATGGTCTACTGGTCATGAGGTATACTCATCAATTGTATATGTAAAATGTTCAGCTCTGTGTGTAAAACGTTTTAAGAGTCCGATATTTGGATCATTTATTTGAACCTATTTTATCTTTTACTAATGTGTACACCACAATACATATTTGTATTTTTATAATAACTTATTTTGTTAGCTTGACTCTCATATATCACAGCCTGAATTCAGCCTTAGCTGAGAGCAGTTTAACACAGACAGGAGCACTGGGGGAAAGCTGGTAAAGAAGTTTGGGAAATTAGGTGATGATTCCCATTCGGGCCAAGGAAAGGGGATAGATCTTCTAGAAAGACAAGGAATTTCCCCACCCACGGGAACAGGGAGTTAGCTCTGAAGAGTGCAGAGATCCCTGGTCTGGTGTGGTTAGAAACTGCCTGTAGAAACCTTGAGAGTCAGTTAAAAACTCAAGATGAGTACTGGGGTTTCAAGAGAAGGGGTTTGGGTACTGGAAAGAGTGTACTAGCCTTCTGGAAACCAAAAGAGACAGAGAATACTTAAAGGAGTGTTTGGGAAAGCACTGGAACAAAAGCCTTTCAACATAAAGATTTAAGTAACTGAATAAACTCTCATTAGTCTGAAATATAAGAACTAATGTCTGTGCATGTACTGGTTTTACCTCAGAGTTATCTATATTTAGTTACCTCAGAAATTTCAGCTCCTGATGTCACCTGACCTTTCCCCTCCACATTGAATAAAACATTTTGTTAATTTTGAATTTCAGAACATCTCAAGTGCCATTTTCAGTGGTTTAAGTTAAAAGGCGATCCCAATCCTTCCCTCAGGTTCCTGGGCTGAGCCAACAGTAAAATATTTTACTGAGACAGGGTGAAACAGCCAGAGTTCTTCAGGAAAGAAGAAAACAAACCACTAGGGCTGCTCAGTCAGAAAGGCAAATAGAAATGCAGGGAAAATCCTGCCTCTGAAGAATAGAAAAGGAAGGAGGTCATCATAGAGCCATTTAAACCCTGTATTCTGTTCCCCATGAAAAGCCGTGGGTAGCTCAAAGCATGAAAAGCCGTGGGTAGCTCAAAGCCATTTTAACCTGCTTTGAGCTATTTAAACCAAACATCTGAGCATCAGGGAATGCCCAGCCCCTCAGCTGTTTCTTGCAAAGAGCCAAACACCGGGGGTCTGTTCTTCATGAATGGTCATGAAACAGAACAAACTGCCCCCAAATTCATGGAAATTTATTGTGGTTCTTAAGTTAACAAACTTCAGTTCACGAAGCCTGAACCATCCAAAATGTGTGACAACTTTTTGTTCTTCAGCTGGTTCATGCCCATCCCTATTCCTAATGTCTTTGGTAAGCTCACTAGTAGGGCATGAAGGTAATGTTGACTCCTTGTGGCTGTTGCTTAAACTCCTCTGAAGATGGGAAGTGGCTTCTCCCACAAAAGTTTTTGTAATCCTGTCCTATTAAATAAAAGGGTAGTGGTCTGGCAAGATTCTATGCTTGGCAAAATCAATTCGCTCCCTGGTATGTCACTCAGAATCTGTCCCTATCCACTAGTTGCGTTGCCTGAGTTCTCTCCCACCCACTGCAGCCTAGGCCACTCTTCTCTGATTGGGCCAGCATTTCAAGCTCATTTGCATATGGAAGCTGATTGGACTTCACTCCATTACGCACCTCAAACTCCCCCCCACCGCAAGACAGTTGGAATTGTCAGTTGTTTATGCAACCTGTTGTATTCTGAGGTGAAATATGTCCTCACTCACAACACTTCCCTTTCAAAAGAAACAAACCCAATAACACAACCATGCCACACCACACAAAAGACAGGTCACACCACAAGCAGAATACCACAAGGCAAAAAAAGCTCTGGTACTAATTCTGGCAGGGGACGCTGTGAATGTAGAAAATGATTTATTGACACAGTGGAAAATCTTTAGTAATTGTTTGGTGCATTTACCATGGGGCACCCACCCAGAGCCTCTGGCATTTTCTCACTCTGCTGGCATCAAAACCAATTGAAGGCAAAATAGAGATATGGAGAATTTTCCATCCTGCTTTGCATCAATTTGTCTTTGTTGGCGATGGCAATTCTAGGCCTGGCTGCTTGCTCCTGTTCAGCAGGAGCATCCCTATGGAAACTGCCTGGGTGATTTCGGACCAGCCGGAGACTTTCTGCCTAACCTGCCTTACAGGGTTGCTGTACAGATCACAAAGCTGAAAAGAATGAAGTAAACTGCTTTGCTCCCTGCTAATGAGAAAGACAGAATTTTGCCTAGGAAGAGGCTGCTGAGAGGGGATGAGATAGTTGCCAACTATAGGTATGGAAATTCCTGGAGATTTAAGGGGTGGAGCCCAGAGAGGGTGAGGTTTGAGGAGGGGTGGGACCTCAGACAGGTACAGTGCCATAGACTCCACCCTCCAAACCAGCCATTTTCTCCTGGGGAACTATTGTTGCCAATCTTGGCCCAGTGGTCATCAAACCATTCTCTTCCACCCCCTGCTGTGCAGCTGTCTTTCCCCTAGGGTTGCCAATCTCCAGGTGGGACCTGGAGATCTCCTGCTGTTACAATTTATCTCCAGATGACCAAGATCAGTTCCCCTGGAGAAAATGGCTGCTTTGGAGGGTAGACCCTATGCCATTATACCCTGCTGAGTCCTTCCCCCCTCCCCAGTGCTGCCCTCCACAGGATCCACCCCCCAAATCTCCAGGTATTTCCCTACTTAGAGCTGGCAACCCTACTTTCCCCTCAGTGCCTGTTGGTAGGCAACCACCTTGGTCCTGTCACCTGTTTTGGCCTTTGAGAGAAAACTCATTGGGGCCAGTCCTGATAGGGTTGCCAACTCCAGATGGGAAATTCCTGGAGATTTGAGGAATGGAGCTTGAAGCGGGTGAGGTTTCAGGAGGGGTGGGACCTCAGACAGGTACAATGCCATAGACTCCACCCATCAAACTAGCCATTCCATCCTGGGGAACCATTGTTGCCAATCTCCAGGTGGGGGCTGGAGATCAATCAGAATTACAACTGCTCTCCAGGAGGGAGGGGGAGGATATGGAAAGCTGAAGTCGGGGGGCAGATAACGCTAGGTTGACAATTAACTGGGAGGGAGATAGAGTTGCCAACTCCAGGTTGGGAAATTTCTGGAGATTTGAGGGATAGAGCCTGCAGATGTTGAGGTTTGAGGAGGGGTGGGGTCTCAGACACAATGCCATAGACTCCACCCTCCAAACCAGCCAGTCCCTCATGGGGAACCATTGTTGCCAATTTCCAGGTGAGGGCTGGAGACCACTCAGAATTACAACTGCTCTGCAGGAGAGAGGGCAGAAGTCAGCTGAAGTCAGAGGGGAAGATAACAGTAGGTTGATGGTTAGCTGGGAAGGAGATGGGGTTGCCAACTCCAGGTTGGCAAATTCCTAGGGATTTGAGGGGTGGAACCTGGAGAGGGTGGGGTTTGAGAAGGGGTTGGACCTCAGGCAGGTAGAATGCCATAGACTCCACCCTCCAAACCAGCCATTTCCTCCTGGGTAACAATTGTTGCCAATCTCCAGGTGAGGGCTGGAGATCACTCAAAGCTACAACTGCTCTTCAGGTAGCAGAGATCAGTTCCTCTGGAGAAAATGGTGGTCTCTGTCATTATACCCTGCTGAGGTCACCACAGCAAATTCACACTGTGTGCCCAAAGCCAGGTCACTCTCCCAGAGCCTCTTTCTAGAGCCCGTTGTATTTATTTCCACAACAGGCCTTCAGGGCCGGATTGCCCATAGGGCAAACTAGGCGCCCGCCTAGGGCGCCCCGGCCCGAGGGCGCCACTCCCCCCCCGAAAAGTGCCCCCCCGCCGCCCTAACCTGGCGCCCGCCGGCGCCGCCAGACCCCCACCCCCTTCCCAGCAGCCACGGGACCCCCCCGCCCCCTTCCTGGCTTTTCTGGGGGTCCCGCAGCCGCGGCGGCCCCAGAAAAGCCGGCGTCGGGAGAGAGGGGGCGGAGGCTGGACCCCCCCGCCCCCTTCCCGACTTTTCTGGGGGTCCCGCAGCCACGGCGGCCCCAGAAAAGCCGGCGCCGGGAGGGAGGGGGCGGAGGCTGGACCCCCCGCCCCCTTCCCGGCTTTTCTGGGGGTCCCTCAGCCACGGTGGCCCCAGAAAAGCCGGTGCCGGGAGGGAGGGGGCGGAGTCTGGACCCCCCGCCCCCTTCCCGGCTTTTCTGGGGGTCCCGCAGCCGCGGCGGCCCCAGAAAAGCCGGCGCCGGGAGGGAGGGGGCGAAGGCTGGACCCCCCGCCCCCTTCCCGGCTTTTCTGGGGGTCCCGCAGCCGTGGCGGCCCCAGAAAAGCTGGCGTCGGGAGGGAGGGGGCGGAGGCTGGACCCCCCACCCCCTTCCCGGCTTTTCTGGGGGTCCCGCAGCCACGGCGGCCCCAGAAAAGCCAGCGCTGGGAGGGAGGGGGCGGAGGCTGGACCCCCCCGCCCCCTTCCCTGCTTTTCTGGGGGTCCTGCAGCCTCGGCGGCCCCAGAAAAGCCGGCGCCGGGAGGGAGGGGGCGGAGGCTGGACCCCCCCGCCCCCTTCCCTGGCTTCCCTGGGGGTCCCGCAGCTGCAGAGCCTCCAGGAAAGCCAGCGCCCCGCCGCCACCGCCGGTCACCAGGGCCCACCGGGAGGTTGGCATCCCCAGTGGGGGCGCCCCGGGCTGTCTGGCCTAGGGCGCCCAGACACCTGGAGCCAGCCCTGCAGGCCTTACTTCTAGTATTTCATAAAGTCATCTAAACTAATGGCCATACTGGTACATTCTGGGATAGACGATCAGATTCTACCAGTTTTTCTGCTCTGATTCATCTCCTTGTTGCAGTCCCTTGCACGTGGCTTTTGCTCGTAGGGGTCTCATGATCTCTGGCATAGCCCTTTCAGTGGTAAAAAGGCTTTGAGACATTTTACTCTTCTGCCAACAGAAACACTGGTGTGATTTAATGTACTGAATTTTCAAGTTAATTATATTTTGTGTGAAAGTGTATCTTGCTGGCCAACTTCCTCCCATAGAAAAGGTAAAGCGCCTGCACCACTGGGTCGGAACATGAGCTTCTAATAGATAACATATTTGACAGGCATCAATTTAAGTACCTCCTGTGCTTTTGTGTAATCCATGTTAAAAACATATGTAAGCTAGTAACTATGTGTCAGGAAATCAGTATTTTATTTTGTCTGTCCTTTACCTCCTGCCAATTTGTTAATTGACACTCTCTCCACAGAATTTTATAATGTTGTAAACCCAAATTTACAAAGTATGTTTCAGATGCCCTGACATCATATTATGAAGAGATCTGCTGTGTGAATTAAGACTCTTATGTAAAGAACATCTTTCAAAAGGAAACACAAACACGTCACTGGGCTTTACCTCACGGCAATACCAGGTCTCCCCACCTATGTCTTCTATTTCCAAGCGAACTTTGCAGATCATGCCAAACTTGTTATCTAGCTCCAGTGATGCCTGATGTGCTTCAGCCCTCTTGAACCATCCTTTGGGAATGCAGACTGAGGCAGATACACCTTTGTCATCAAAAGCGGACAGAATCAGCTTTGGGTTTATGCTATTGCGTGAAGTGTCCCTGGTCGTAACAGTGACATCCCAAGTTCCTAGAAAAGTAAATCAATATTTGATTGTTTTAAAAACTTTAATATACTTTAATGCTACAAAAATTAGCATGTCTAGAAAAAAAAGTGACAAATATTTGGTATCTGCCTTGATATCAGCAAGTTTATGACTATGTATAATCCTCTATATAGCACTTGGTAAATTATTTTACTATATGCTAATAAAGGTAATTGGACTGATTGAACAAAAATTATTTTACAATAGATAATTTCTTTAATCTGAGAACAGTGAATTTATAATTCCTGTTTTACAGTACAGACATGATTTAGAGATAGGAATTTGCTTGCACAGGAGTAAATCTGTGTTACCAATGAGTTAATTTCAGAATTCTCCAATGGTATTGTAGGATAGTACCAGCTAGAAATGGGGAGATCTCGGTTCAAATGGCCACATAGCCACAAAGCTAACTGGAGGACTGACAGTGTAATTCTATGTAACTTCACAGACCCTTTATAGGATTACAAGTGAAAGAATTTGTTTCAGCTTAATATACCACATAGGGTTGTTTTAAAGACAAAGCGTAGGATGGAAGAACCATGAACCTCTGGACTTCTTGGGAAAAGGGTGGGACAAAAATGTGATAGAGAGATTCTAATCTTATTCTGTATCCACTGGACTAAATGGGGTCCAAGGTATACAGCTGAATATTGGTGGTTAGGAATTTATGGCAAATATGGCTTGCCATGTGAATGGAACTTTTTGTTAAAGAATAGTCACTCCCTCTTGTGTAAGTGGAGTTTAAGTTTTGAAAATTTTCTCTGCTCACCCAAAAGGGAGAAAGGATGACTTCTGCAAAGCCCCTTCTTTTCTGCAGTCCCCACATCACATAAAATGTTGTTCTGTATGTTCCTCAACCCACAAGAGTAGCACTGGGAGAGGCACGGGGCTGCTGGAGGAAGGGGACACCAGTACCAATAACTTCTGTGAACTCTCTCTGTTCATGGAAGCATAGACTAAATTTTCCCATTACAAAAATGGAAGTTTCCTGCCTTCCCCCTCCCACTGAAGCCCACTGATCTCCACGAAATGCTGCTCCTGGGGAACAGGGGACTTTGGGGAATGGCATATGGGGGGTCTGCAGCAGGGGAGGGAAACTGAGTGGAAATTGCCAATTTGGTCTGGATCCAGCACTATGTGTGTGAGACGTTCAACTGGAGAAATATAACACTGCCAACACACATACTACAGTTTTCAGTAAAAATTATTTATCAAACAGTCTTGAATACTAAACTTACAAATAACATTCATCTGTATTTTCAATGATCAGAAATAATGTGCAAGCTGACAACAATAAGAGAAAGGTTGCACGGGAGACTTATTTAGAAAAAATACAATCATACAATCTTCTAAGGTGCATGTCTTAAAGTGAGGGAGAGCAATGTTCTATTCCACTGACTGAGAAAAACTGCAGAGAACATTGCATTTTGTTCTTACAAAAAAAGCCAGTTACACCATCAATTGAATGCATCACATTTTTTGTAACGATTTCTGTCTTTAATTTGTGAAAGTAAACATGCGTATTTCAGTCCATCTCAATTTAAACGTGAGTGATGGAGTAGGGGGGGTAACAAAAACACTATAAGAACAGATGATGTATTTCAAATAGCTTCAAATTCAAGAGCCTTCTGTTTTGCAATTCTTGGTGCTTAGATATATCAACTATTTTCTTTTCCTTTCCCCTCCCTCTGCCACATGCAATCTCCAAATCTCATTTTAAAACATTGCTTATACTTCTAATCTCTGTATCTCTGTGTGTGCTAATTTAATTTTTGTTTAAACATATTATTCCACTTTGCAAAGCATCATGGGGATAGAGTTTGCATGACAGATGTTATTTAGGATAAAGTGGTATTATATTTGGATTTTTTTTTTGTCTCAATAGACCTACCCAGAAAAGATAATGATAAAATATATCAAAAATGGAACTTGAATGGTGTGTTGTGTTGTGTTGATTTTGCATCTCACCATGAACATTTCCTGCTAGCCCCTCTTTTCTGATTTTCCCAAGAAGCTGTAGTTCTTGTTTCATCTTTCCATCACCGATTCCACTGTCCAGCCATTGTTGACAGGAGAATGCATAGGGACCATCACTTTCCCCTTTTTCTTGTATAGTGATCCGGTTGAGGTTCCAGCCAGCTCCATAACCAAACTGATTGTGTTCTACAAGCAGCTTGCTTAACATCCCTAAATCTATTGCCTGGACACTGAATGTATGCATCTTTGGAGGAAAATAAATAAGAGTAAATATCAATGGTATTATAAACATATTACCATTACTCTGTTAGGCAAATCAATTTTACTGTTCAGTTCTTCTGCTTCCTGTTAGCTAAACGAAGAAAAGTCTGAATGGTTTTTACAGTAGTCTTATGCAGAGCTACACCTTTCAAAGCCCCTTGACTTGATTTAAACAGGTGCAGTTTTGTTTATGATTGAGCTGTTAGTTTATTTATGGCCTAGAGCCTATTAGAATGTTAATTGTCCGGAGCCCATTAGAATGTTGATTGTCTTCCTGTGAAAGATATCAAACAGAGACACTATTGTGTAAAAATCTAAACTCAAAGTTCCTGGTCTTTGGAACGTGAAAGAGTATGAGAGATATATTCCCTTATTTGCTAAATTATTCCAGTAGTAATGTTTTCTAACAGTTCTCTGAGAAGAATATTATTAGTAATACTAAACGAACACTTTTCCAGGAGAAAAGCAGAAGCTGAAAAATATGTTCAATACAAGGCCCATAGGGTGCATAGCTGATTCTAGATCTCTTAGCTGTATATCCTTCCTATCACACCCTTCAAACTATATCGGTACTGTTCAAATTGCAGTCTAGGAAATAATGGAATTTATTTCAGGACCAAAACAACTTGCTACACACTATGCAGTTTGCTTTGCAATATGTGATATTGCAGGGGAGTTTGTGGTACAGTCTAGAGCAGTGGTGGCGAACCTATGGCACGGGTGCCAGAGGTGGCACTTGGAGCCCTCTCTGTGGGCACGGGCGAGGAGGTGGCTGAGCCTGCTTATTGTGCTGCTGCAGCTGCTGCACCAGCTGGCCCTAGGCCAAACCCTGGGCCCTGGTTGGAAAGCAAATACCACACATGAGAGGAAAAGACGTACAAACCCCCGGTGCAGGCGCCCTATTTGTTGACATGGGGGAGGGAGAAGAGGGGAATCACTTTCCCTGCAGGCTCCACCTTCCTCACAGCCTGACGCCAACCCACAATCCCTGCCTACTCAAAGCCCAGGAGCTGCTCAGCAAGGAATCCCCACAGCCTGACCCCGCCCCTTTTCAATAAAAAGCTGTTTGTATCATTGAAATCTATATTATTGTGTTTTTCTTTTAAGACAAAAGATGTTAATGTATGAATTGTTTTTTCTAAACTAAAACCTCAGTATTCAGGTTAAATTGCTGTGTTGGCACTTTGCAATAAATAAGTGGGATTTGGATTGCAATTTGGGCACTCAGTCTCTAAAAGGTTCGCCATCACTGCTCTAGAGTATAGCTGAGTTCATACATGCACACAGGGAGGTTTGGCCAGAACCCCCAAGTGAACCAAGTGCACATCTTCACTCTCAATCTTCTTTAACATGTTGGCCAAAAAAGAGTATGTGGAAAGGATTCAAGTACCTCTGATCAATACTAATATGAAACCTGCTGCTTTTCTATCTGCCCAACTGCAATTCTACGAAGCTAAACTAAAAGGAAAGGGCCATATAATAATGTACCAGTTTTCCTATAATTTCACTTAACTTTCTATCCTTCAGAATCTGCTTCCAAGAATACTGATGACAACACAAGCAGAGGTCAACACTGTTAGTCTTCTGTGCTGAGATCATCTAAGGCTCATGCTACTAAGAGGAGATAAAACTCCACTGAGGGCTGATGAACACATTTTAAGATACTACTGTAGCTTCCAGTAAACAACGATGTGTTAGCAGCTGCAAAGTTTCATGTTAAAATGAATAAATTATGTTAGAGAATGAATGTGTGCCCATTTGAGAAAGAATATGAGTGGGTGGGTGGAAATGTGGGCACATGTGGGAAGCAATAAGACGACCAGATGGATGGCAAAAAGAGAAGCTATAATTTCACTTGTTGACAGCTAATATACCATAAGATTACAAGACACACATAACAAAGAAAGAAAAAGTGTGTGTGTTTAAAGTATTTTTTTAAAATCAGGTTATTACACTTGTCTTTTAATGAAGATAGGAATGTGGTCTACAAACACATTCAGGAAAAGTAATGCTAAGCATATCATTTCTACTGGAAAATAGAATTTCTGACATTTTTACTTCCATGTATTTATGATCTTACAAAACAGTTACCATAGTAAAAAAACAGTGCATAACGGTAAGTATAAAAGGCTCCAAATAGGCAATATTCAAGAACAATGTGTTGCAAATAACTTTTGAAACATAGTACTGTTTTTGATTGTTGTTTAAAATTTCAGATCTCACTGTAGCACCACAGTATATTCAATCCTTAACAATAGCCTCTACCAGAAATATTCCTCTTTTTTCTGTTAGCACTTTTCAACATGAGCTCTATCATTAATCCCATTCTGTATGATAATAAATCATAATCCTCAGAAAACAGTGGACAAAATCACCCTATTGTTGTCAATGAATTCTCTTCAAGGCGCATTAAATTACATAGTCCTTCATAGTTAGCCCAAATTTATTTTTGTCCTATGTTATTTCTCCTTTTGTATAAAGGCACATACACTTCATTGGAAGCATAACTGATGAAAACCAAAACTGTTTCATTTAAATTGGCTTGCCTGATTTAGATTCCATTTTAGCTAGGCAAAATGATAATTTCCCACTCATTTAACCCATTATACCAGCGAGAGCAGTTAGCTAGAAAGATAATTACTTAAGCAATGTAAACTGGCTTTATTCACTGTGGTATAATTGAATTGCTTCATCTTCTTTTATCACACAGTTGACAGCATAAAGCTACCCACACTAAATCCAATTCAGGCATGTTTATATATATAGAGGCCTAGAGTTCAAAGGGATTCCATGAGTGGCTAACCCTTGCAAGCAACATGATGCCCTAGCCTTTGCAGATGCTCACTGAATATCCCATTATAAATCACCAAGGTAGGAAATTGTACAATTTCCATGGGTAAGTCTACTGAATAGTTTAGCTGTTCTTATACTTAGCCAGTGTTTACTGAATACCAACCTAAATCTGCTTTTCAACATGAATGCATGAATTTGTGTCCATTTTTAAGTGCCCAATCAATAGTTGTTTCACCATTCTTTAGGTATTTGAAAATGAATACAATTTAATTTTTATCTAAGAGAACTATTTCTGTTTCTTCTGGGCTTAGAAGGGCTAGAATTACACAGCTAGTAATGTCTTCTGAATCATTTCTCTTTCTCTGCTACCAAAGTACATATGGCATTTTGGAAGCTTAATCAGAGTTAACTAGAAAACACCCATTTCCCCTTGTCTTGTACATAGTACTTTTACAAACAAACTGTAAAGTGACATTTGCATCACATTGCTAACATGTTTAGATGATGATCTTATGCACCCCCTACATCTGAGTAGTCTGAGCCCAGTTGGAATTTCCTCATTTGATCTCAGTTTCCATAGTGATTTGTAATTCTTTATAATCTTCAGATTAGGTGCTCAGTTGATTCTCATCATTATTATAAACTAAATCCAGACTTCTATGAATGTATTTGGTAACTATAGGCATAATTCACCAGGCACTGATACTGTGCAGTGTTAAATTATTTTGGCAGGCCTTGCATGGAGTTAGAGGACAAACCTCATCAAATGACCTGGAGATGCGCTGTAGAAGTACATCATGGACTGACCCAGTTTTATATATGCCTTTCATATGCTTGATATTTATTTCCTATAGCCATGTGATTGGAAACAGTAGAAATAAATATTATTTTATGCAGTAACTCATAGCTTAGGCAGTATTCCCTAAATGCTGTAGCTATGACATTTTCTACTAAACTCAAGTGTTTCAAAGGTGGTTTTTTTGATTAAACATATCAGGATATTTTGTAAATGAAAATTAGAAATTCTTCTTTGACCATAAAGTCTTTCTCATGAGTTTGGATTTTTCTGAGGTTATGATATAGAAACTTCATTGTTGTGGGATTTGAACCAGAGGAGTCTCAGCAATTTGTGCACACCCCGCATGGAATATCACTGGAAGCAGCCAGATCATCACTTAAGGGAGATGGTAAACATATCTGAGAAAGACCCTGAGTATGTAAGTTTGCAACTCTATTGCCCCTAGAAAGGAGCCAGTTTGCAACTCTATTGCCCCTAGAAAGGAGAAAGTTTGCAACTCTATTGCCCCTAGAAAGGAGAAAGTTTGCAACTCTATTGCCCCTAAGCAGCCAGAGACCTCTCTCCAGACTTCTATTTATTCCATCTTTGCCTGAATTCCAGTTCTTTGATTACAAAATGAAGGCAAAACTAGATAGGACACTGAAGATTACATGGAAGGTCTGATCAGGATCTCCCACAGTGCTTTTTCCACACATATTAGCAGTCATTTGCTTTGAAGTTCAGAGATATAACACTTGTGGAACAAGGGTCTGTAACCCTTTGTTTGCGTGCTGTTAAATCAAACTCTGTGGCCTCTCCCGAAGAGCTCCACAGGGCAACACTTATGGATCTCCCTACTGCATCTAGTTAAACAAACAGAATACTTCTGCTAGTTTCAGTATTACATTAATTTGTCAGCAACATTTAAGGATAGCTTTATATTTGTGCTTTGGCTGTGGCACCTGCTATTTTTTCTTCTGCCAACCACGCACACCTCTGAAGTGCAAGATCACACTTCTGCATTCCTCATGCTTTTGCAAAACAATTGCAAAAAAAGGAAAACTGGAGGCTGCTAACATGTTCTATTTTGACCAAGCTGCTGAGTTGTGGCTCCTACCCATTTTATACTTAAAGGGGAAGACAGGACGACTGAAAAGCCTCCAGATTCCATTCTTACCTGACCCTTTCCAAAATGTGCACATGACTTTGAATTCTTTAGTCTTCTTTGGGAAGAGTCTCCGTTTTCTCCATATATTGTCATAAAGATGTCTGCATCTGTTTCTGATGCAGGTAATGTTCCTGTGTAGACTCTGACTAAGTAAGTAATTTCTGTGAGGAAACAGAAAAGGAAAAAAATGTAACAAAGAAGCAGACATTAATATCGGTTTTGTCCTTCATGACCTAATAGAAGCTGCTCAACAGTCCCTAATGCTGTGTTGCCATAGAACCAAATTATGAATTACATTGCAACCCTATGCAACTTGAACCCCCAAACCAGTTGTTCATTGGGGGATGCACACTACCCCCACTCTCTCTCTTTCTCCCCCTCTCAGCATCTCTTGGAAAGTGCAAAGTCATGCAGTGGAGGGCACATACCTGAGAGGGTTGAGCACCCTGAAGGTGAGGTGGCAATGCCTATGTGCAAGTTCAGTCAGCTGCACTCAAATGGGCCATGTTTTAGTGGAAAGTCCACTAAGGTGGAAAAGGCTGCATTAGGGAATCCACGGAGGCCACTCACTGATGCCCAGCTTACAGCTACACAACAGAAGGAAGGTTGACTGGTTACGACCACTCAAAGACCTGTTGGCTGAGTTCAGACTGGCAATTTGCTCCGAGAGCAAGTCACAGCAAAAAAGCCTGTTCACACAGCCCGGGCTGCTGCCGGAGCATACTGGGAGGAGGGGCGCCAGAGCGTTCAGACTGCTGCCCTGGAGGCATGCTGTATGCGGAGTTTTCCATTAATTTGGCTGTGGGTGTATGGGTGTATATGTGCATGAGCGCTCATGTGCATAAGCGCATTTTGCCAATTGGGTGATCACCATTTTCCTGGGGGTGTAAGAAAGGGCCACAAGAACTGAGCACTGATGCAACCCTTCCTGCCCTCCTTCTCATGATCTGCCTAAGCTCACAGAATCAGCATTGCTGACAGATGGCCTTCTAACCTCTGTTTGAAAACCTCCAAAGAAGGAGAGCCCACCACCTCCCGAGGAAGCCTGTTCCACTGAGGAACTGCTCTAACTGTCAGGAAGTACTTCCTAATGTTTAGCCGAAAACACTTTTGATTGAATTTCAACCCATTGGTTCTGGTCTGACCTTCTGGGGCAACAGAAAACAACTCCATACCATTCTCTATATGACAGCCCTTCAAGTACTTGAAGATGGTTATCATATAATCTCTCAGTCGTCTCCTCTCCAGGCTAAACATACCCAACTCCTTCAACCTTTCCACATAGGACTTGGTCTCCAGACTCCTCACCAACTTCGTTGCCCTCCTCTGGACACATTCCAGCTTGTCTATAGCCTTCTTAAATTGTGGTGCCCAAAACTGAACACAATACTCTAGGTGTGGTCTAACCAGAGCAGAGTAAACTGATACCACCACTTTGCATGATCTGGACAGTATACTTCTGTTGTTACAGCCCCAAATCACATTTGCCTTTTTAGCTATGGCATCACACTGGTGACTTATGTTCAGTGGATGGTCCACTAAGACCCTTAGATCCCTCCGAGGCATATGTGCTGTCATGAGGGATTTGGTTGTCACATGGAAACTGCTTGTCATTTTGATAGTGGCTGAAGATTCCTGAGCTTTTCCACTTTCATGAGCCAACAGCCAATGGTAAGAGAGTATGTGATCTGGTGAGACTTTTTCTTGAATTTGCCTTCATGAAGCAGGCTGAAACCACAAGCCAGCTTTCTGGTGGAGGAAAGAGCAACGGTGCTGAAACCAGAAATTAGTAAAACAACCCATATTTCAATGATCACCTGTGGACTCATTCCTAATTTCACAAACGAATCACAGTTAAAGTACTGATCTGCATTGCTTTTGAATTGACCCACTGTGCATTTGTGGTCAAGGTGAGATTTGAACCAAAAATCTCCTGAATAACTACTTAGTCTCATAATCATTATGTTGCACCAGATCACATAACAGCTTCCTTGAGCACTGGGACATCACAATGAACTTCATCTGTATGCTGATAATTCTTCAGCGAAAGCTTGAAAAGCAGTTTGTTTCTCACAGCAGAGTAAAGATGCATAACACAATTTGGTGAAGTGGTTAAGTGTGCGGACTCTTATCTGGGAGAACCGGGTTTGATTCCCCACTCCTCCACTTGCACCTGCTGATGTGATCTTGGGTCAGTCACAAGCTCTGGCGCAGCTGTTCTCTCAAGGACAGTTTGTGTTAGAGTTCTCTCAGCCCCACCTACCTCACAGGGTGTCTGTTGTGGGGAGGGGAAGGGAAAGGAGTTTGTAAGCCGCTCTGAGACGCCTTTGGGCAGTGAAGAGCGGGGTATAAATCCAAACTCTTCTTCTTCTTAATGAGATTGCTAAAGCAAGAACTTTTGGACATGGTGCTTTACTAGTACATGTACAAATAAAATTAGCCAGTGTGGTGTCATGACTAGAGTGCTGAAATAGGATCTGGGAGATATTTTCAGATTCCCACGCAGGCCCATTTTGCATCTAGCATTTGCTCCGTTGTTTTAGCAAACCCACACTGGAACAGAAAAAGATGCAGCTCAAAACCACATTCAAATACCCCAGGCTAACACCGTACTGACTGCAGAGTCACCCCTGAACAGCCATAAACTTATGCAGACAGTACCATAAAACTGAAAGAACAAAGGAAGTGAAACCAGCATGCAGTGTGGAGGCTACCATAAAATCCGACAATCAAAGGCTGTGGTCACACACGAAGGGGAAGAGAGGATATTTCCTCCAGAGGAGTTGACATGCAGTTGCAAGATCACACCTCCCTTTGTATCTGCGGACACAGCCTGTCACAGTGTGATCAGATGCAACTGTGAGTGAGTTGGGGTTTTTTGGGCCATTTGTTTCCCATGCACATAAATGAGGAATTGCTCCTCTGCACTGAGGGCCCCCTATGGAGTATGTGATGATGTGCATACTGCGAAGGGGGGGAATGGCACCGAGCCAGGATGGCATGATCAGACCATCCCAATGGCATGAGAGCATGCTTGTGCAATCAGACAGGGGAAAGTCCATCCGTGGCTCATTGGAACCCATTAGAGCTGGGTGTCTTTTAACTCAATTTCTATGGCAGAACGGCACCAATTTTCAACAACTGTGGGACGCTTCCCAGATGTTGCTGTCTGATCGCTCCCTTTAGATCCATCAGGCATTTGCACCTATGTCAGATCTAAAGACACGTGTGATCACATGCAATGTAGAGGGGAATTTCTGTTCCAATATGGGTTTGGTAAAACAGTGGAGCGAATGCTAGATACAGAATGGACCGCAGTCATGAAGCTTACAGGGTGACCTCAGGCTAGTTACTTTCTGTCAGCATAACCTCCCTCACAGGGATTTTTCTTGGATAAAGGGGACCCCCTGAGCTTATCAGTGAAAAATCTGGATAAACCTGTGTAAGAATAAGTACCTATGACATCTGGCTTCTCTTTCAACTTCTCTTGCTGAATTCTTGATTGATCAATACCTTATCACCGTAGCAATCAATCTGTTGAGTTCTCAGGGTTCTCTCATTATGCACAGTTCCAGAAGGCATATTCTTCTGAGAACCACTTGTTAGGCCAGTGTTTCAAGTTTATAGAAATGTGCTTTTATTCCTTATAGGAATAGCATCTTTTCTATGATGGCATCCCTACCCAGAACATCTTTCTTTAAACCATGTCAGCACAACTCATGAGTACAATTAAAAGACGTTTGATCTCATTCTCACAGAAACCAATCCCCTTTTTTATATTAATTATAGAACTTAACTCCAGTTAACATCTATTCTTTTCAGTCAATATTCATGTACAGAGAAAAAATGCAAATTTAAGAAAGTGGAAGTCCTGCTGTTTGTTCCAAATCAGCTATTTTCCCTGTGAGCCTGCCAGGGAGATAATTGCTGCCACTACCAATTAAAGTAGTATGAGAAAGTGGCTCAACTCTTCACATCAATATACATTAATACTATTTACTACACCCAGTAATCCTCATCGAGCATGATGTTGGGATGACACCACATAGTTCTGTAATGCATACTACTTTAGGCAGCATGACAGAACAAACAATCTTTTGCAGAATGTTGGCTGTGTTAACAGCACATAGAATTAAACCTGGGCAACTAAATATTCCTGGTTTATCCCAGTTTTGAGTTGGATATGAAGAAAACCAGGTTTGAACAAACCTCCATTTGTGATATAGAAAAAGTTAGTGATTACAGGGCAATTGTGATTCAAATTACTTAGTATAAGTCTGTTTAGGGATTGCACAGTTAAGGAGCAAGGCTAAGCAGGTCTGCTCAGAAGTAAGACAGTGGGTGATTTCTCACTAAAGCTGCCTCGGGGTTGCGCCACCGTTCGCCCCGATACTATTAGTCAATTTCAGACCCGAAGCCGCAGAGCTGCATTTTGACCCGTGGCTTCACCCGATTTCCCCGCAGTTTCGTAATCCTGTTTTTTGAGGATTACGAAACTGCTGGGGAAATCGGGCGAAGCCGCGGGTCAAAATGCAGCCCCGCGGCTTCGGGTGTGAAATTGACTAATAGTATCGGGGCAAACGGCAGAGCAACCCCGAGGCAGCTGTAGTGGGAAATCACCCTTGTTTTTATCCAATGGGAATTACTTCCAGGAAACTGCCCTTATGATTTCAGACTTAATTACTTACCTGTGGCTTGAATCCAGCAGTGCACAAGAAGAAACATAAATGGATTTAGCACAGTTCATTGCAAGATCTTGTGCAACACCTAGCACTTTCCTCCCTGTATGTTATAGTGCCCAGAAACTGGCTGCACAAGATCTTACACAAGTGGAAATGAAGTGGGGATAGGAGAAGTATGACTTGCTATAAGTGGTTACCATGGTCTTTTTCTTGTGTTTAAGCAAGAAATCTAGAGAAAGCTGGATCCAATCCTGTGTGCTGAGTTTCCTGACTTCAATCAGATTGAAATAGACCAGCAGTTCCCAACATGGTACTCATGGGCACCATGGCACCCACTAAAACCTTTCCTGGTGCCCACTAAGTGCGTTTAGATAGTGTGTGGAACCAGGTGAAGCTTTTGCCCAGCAAGGCTTCTAATTGGCTACTGGAGATTTGATTGGCTGTGCAGATTTTTTTAAAGCTGTACCACCACCCAAGGATGTTCACTGTGTGATGGAAGGTAAGCTAGGGCAGCCATTATGTGGCAGCTGTAATGATACACACAGGCTGAGTTCAGACTGGCAATTTGCCCCGGTAGGGATCTGTTTCAGCGACACTTCAAACCTGCAGTGAACAGGGCATTCACACAGGCACATTTGCCTGGCGTCCCCCACCCGTAGCCAACCGGCGCTGTTCCGCTTCACTGCTGCGTTAAGAAGATACCTCATGTAACCGGTAGCAAATCCCGAAAGCGCGTGTGTGTCCCGTGTTTCCCCACTTCCAGGAAGTCTGAACGCTTCGCCGATAAGCTGGGAGCAACCCGTGTTGGGCAGAAGGCAGCAGCGGTATGATTGGCTCTGCTTCGCTCTACTGCCCAATGCGGTGCTGGCGCTGCGGGGTCCTCCCCCAATCGGCAAAATGCACTTATGCGCACACACACCCATACACCCACAGTTGGATTAATGGGGAAACGCCAAATAAAGCGCGCCTCTGGGGCAGCAGTCTGAATGCTCCCACACGGCTCCGCCCAGTATGCTCCGGCAGCAGCCCTGGCTGTGTGAATGGGAAACCCCAGAACACTTTGTTCCGGGGCTTTTTTGCTGTGACTGGCTCCCAGAGCAAATTGCCAGTCTGTCCTCAGCCACAGAGTGACTTCAGAACTGACAAGAAGTGGGAGAAGCAGGGAGTGGTGAGGAGATATGTCTTATGCTCCACTGAGGTAGCATAAATGCATAAATAAGGGGACTGTGTATTATTATGCAGCTTGCCAGTTCTGATTTCTGGTGATCTGTAACTGCTGCTTATAATATCATGTACAGTGCCTATAGCCACATGGAATAAAAGACATTGCAGGTATTTAATTTACATGGCAAACTGAAAGAGTCCAGTAGCACCTTAAAGGCTAACAAAATAAGCAGCAGGGTATGAGCTTTCATGAGTCACTGAAGAAGTGATCAGTGAGTCACAAAAGCTCATACCCTGCCACATATTTTGTTAGTCTTTAAGGTGCTGCTGGATTCTTGCTCTTTTCTACCTCTACAGACAGACTAACACAGCTACCCAGCTTGATCTAATTCACATGGAGTAAAAGACATTGCAGGATCCAATCACATGATGAATTAAATACCTACCACCAGTCCACAATATCAGAAAATCTAGGAAAACTCAACACATGAATGATAAGGCTTAGTTCAATGCAGATGGAGGCTACTGACAGCCATTTCTGCATTTGGTTAGAATCACAATACTGGATGTTTTAATGTGGCTACTACACTGTATGTGCACGTGTTTCCAAACTCATCAAAATAGGTTACTACTACACATCTAAGAAACTTCAACTGGCTTAAAGAAAGGGTCCATCTAACTCAGCGTATTGTTTCCAATGTTTCTGTGAAATGTGGATTTGCAGAAATGGGTCAATGATTTCTGAGAACTTTTTGAATGATACATATGAATATTATTCTACCTCCCCCCCACACACTCTATTTGCATTCAATTCCAGAGTAATTTTTGTACAATATTGCTAGAATATATCTGGTTGTCAAGACTGCATGATGTAACTTCAGATCATGATGCTACAGTGGCACAGAAGTGACTTCAAACTGACCATGTATCTGCTGACACATGATCTGGAGCTTTGAGACTCAAGTATTTCCTTAAAAATAATTAAAATGCATGAAGGCAAATAATTCATTAGTGAAGTAGTGAGTAGAATTTTCTAATTGCTATTATTCTAGCCAATACACACCAATATGCTAACCAACCACTAAATAAGTGCAAATTTGCCTACCTTGAACAATTTGCAGTAAACTGTGCTGAAGCAAAAATCCCATGTTCATTAATATAGTTAATATAACTAATCTGAATTGAAATTTAATTCAGTTGATAATATTTAGAACTTATGGAACAGCCTTTAATTCTGGCTGAATAGATAAGCACCCACAGATGCCAGAGGAAGAGTATATATTATTTAAATGATAGGGATGTTTTCCACTTAGCAGAATTACATATAGACCTTGCTCTTGATGAGAAATGTGCTAATTGGTCTCTCTCACCAGGTTGACTAACTTGAGAAGAGTGCTTCAATTTTATTCTACATAAACACAATGGATTAGCAGGCTGAATAGCCCAAACTAGCCCAAGTTTGTGAGAACTTGGAAGCTAGCAGATCTGGCCATAGTTAGTACTTGTACAGGAAACCAGCAAGGAAGACAGGGGTTGCTATGCAGAGGAAGGCAATTGCAAACCATCTCTGCTCCTCTCTTTCCTTGAAAACCCTATGAGGGGTTTCCATAATTTGGTTGTGACTTGATGGCAACTAATTATATTAAGAACAATGGCTTCTGTTTGCTTGGTCCAAACCAGAAGAGTTGTAACAGAATAGTGATAAGGACATGAGATCTCTGAACATCCAATCTTCTTGCAGCATAGAGGAATTTTCAGGAGCTAAGCCATTTGTACTATACTATTTCTCCAACAAAAACCTCCCTCAGCTGCTATTAGACAGGACCAATAAAGGTATGATATGGAAATCCTTCTGTCTGCCCATGTACATTTAAAGTAAACAGGCTGGACTGCATTTTAACAGGATGTACAGGAACACACCTTGCCCCCTACTTGCATGCACTCTAATGCATGAAACATGTTTTATTCTCCTAGCCAGTCTCATTTCTGGTACTGCAGATTTGTTGGAAAATAAAATGTTTCAAGTACTGTAGTATAATGATTTAAAGTCTGGAGAGGCTATAATTAAATTCCCTTCAAGCACGCACTTAACATTTGTTTTAAAATAGGTCCCTGTCTCTTGCTTTCTGGTACACATGAATGGTGGACTCAAGTGCATATACTCACATCCCCCTATTTATTAATGTCCACAACCTGCTTTCTTGGACTGCCAAAGACTGCTTTCTCCCCATCATGCAAATGAGAATTTTAATTGCCTATAAAATACCCTGAAATGAATAGCCCAGGCAAAACTGATCTTGTAAGATCTTGGAAGCTAAGCAGGGATGATTGTGGTCAGTGTTTGTATGGGAGACCACCACAGAATACCAGGATTGCAATATAGAGGCAGGTAATGGAAAACCACCTCTGAATGTCTCTTGCCTTGAAAACCCCATGGGGTTGCTATAAGTTAGCTGCAACTTGAGGGCAAAAAAAAGTATGTCTTCTGTGCTGAAATTTGGGAATGAATTTCCCTTTTGTAAAAGGCATACTTCCATAATTTAATCTCAGATTAAAGGGGGCAGGGGAATTCACAACCAAAAATGTGTTTCCTGCTGAAGATAACGGAAATGAAAACTGAACAGAATGAAAATGAGTAGCTTGAATTACTAATTTAATGAAATTAATTCTAGCTTTTCTTTAAAAATAGTTTTTGTGCATCTCTCTAATATGTACAACATGCCTAAAACAAAATGCTGTTAATTATAATTTGAACCTCAGTTGTCAGAACACTACCTCACATAAGCTCTTTAAACCTGACATGTCAAAAACAATCATGGATGATTCATCTAGAATAATGCATAAGCCTTCCTGTCATCTTTTTTCCTGTGGTCATTCCTAAGAGAGAATAGAGGAGAGCATTTCTTTTCACTTTTTTGTGGTCTAGCAGCATACCCTTAAGTGGTGCTTCATCTGGTCTGACTGCTGCTAGCTCTGTCACAGTCTCTGACCCATCTTCTTCAAAAAGCCATCGGTTTACAGGGTGAAAGCCCAGCTCTTCTTTAGTGTCCACGTCTTTCATTCGAAGCTGCACAAGGAAGAAAAGAGCCATGTGGTTTGTTTTCTGCTTTGAAGAATGAACTGTCATGATATTTTACTGGTAAAATCCAGGAGTTTTTACCAGCCATATTTGGTGTCATGAACAGAACCTCAAAAACCAGGCTTTCATCATGTGAGAGCAGCCAGGTTTGTCACTCAGAAGGCTCCCCCACCAGATGATCAGAAGGAGCTGGAGGAGGTTATAGTCAAACAAGTAGGAAAAAAGAAAGAAAGAGCAGTTGGCCAGCTCATCATGAATCTCCATTTCTCTTTCTCCTTAGTAGTTAATTTTGTCTCGTATTTGGGACTGAAGATATGGAGAGTAATAAGCAAAGATAAAGACTGGCCAATGGCTCCTACTTCTCTGTTTACACTCTATATCATGTGTAGACCTCTCTCTCTCTCTCTCTCTCTCTCTCTCTCTCTCTCTCTCTCTCTCTCTCTCTCTCTCTCTCTCTCTCTCATGAAGACAATTAGTTATACACAATTATTTCTGGAAAATCTGAAGGCAGTGTGACATGATGGCATGTTGTCCATACATGTTACCCCCCCCAAGTGTTGCACAACGTTTTCTATGTGAATGAATAAAAAGATAACAAAAAAAAGGTTCAATGCAAAGTGATGCACATTGAGACAAAAAGCACTTTATCCTCTTGTCACTTTATCCTATGCTAGCCCTTTCCCCTCCCTTGTCTTTTCTTTGAAGGAGGCCAGCAAGAGCTCCCAGGCCACAATGATGCACCCTAGTCCTTCTCTTCTTCTCTAGTCCAGCTTCTGTCACTAGGGCAGGAGTTCTTCTGTTTCAACAGTGCACAGCAAGGCATGCATGTTTCCTGCAAGAAGACGGACAATAATTCTAGGGCACTGGGAAAGCGCAGGATGGGGCCCCAGAATCACTGCCACCACCCCTACCATCCCCACAGCAGGATGACCATCCTCCACCCACCCTGCCAGGGCCACAGAGTCAGTTAGAGTCACAGAGTCATGACTTTGCAATTGACATTACATTAAACAAATAAATATAATCTGGGCACTCTGTTACTATATTATCTGTATGTAGAAATGACAGACACCATGCTTCACTTAAGGAAAAACTGTACTACCTGGAATTTTCATACTGAACCAGTAAGATCTGGACTTGCAGAACTTAACCCATTGTTAGTAATTTCCTTGAAGGGGCACTTGAGAGAGAAAATGCTTTTATACCTAGTTTTGCAGATGAATCATCAGTTGAGAGAAAAAGGTTTCAGAATAAGCCATATATTTGTTGTTCTATTCAAATAGTCAGCTTCACTTTTGGGAACAATTAATTACTTCCCTAACCAATTATTTATTGTTGTTGTTGTTGTTGTTGTTGTTATTATTATTATTATTACAACTTAGAAGAGGTATGATTTTCTCCTTTTATATTTACAACAAGAAGATTTTACTAATGTTCCAGGAAGAATATAATCTTTCTGATGTCTTTTCAATATGACTTTAATATCTGGCTTATTTAAAAAGTTTTTGCAGTAATGAGAGAAAAATCACTGCAGAGAAAATCTTACCCATTTTACGAAGAAACGGTCTATTTTTTACATGGTACTTTCAGGGCTTATATGGAGCACTGGATCAACAGTTATAAAGACCAGATTTTCCCACATGCAGGGCCAGTTCTTTCATAAGACGGGGTTAGGTGATTGCCTAGGAGAGTCATCCTATGAGGGTGCCCCACTGGCCTGCCACCCCTCCCCCTCCCCCTAGCCAAAAGCCTTGCTCTGAGTCTGACCACCCCCAAGCACTCTGGATGGGAGCATGTGCGGTGGATGTGGGTCATCCTCCTCCTGCAGTTGCCACCCAAAGGACTCCACTGCTTCACAGCACAGTTCGCCACTCACCTCGACCATCCACGCACCACTGCTGTTTTTGGCAGCCAAAACACAGTTCCCAGGCCCCCAGTGTCCCCAGCGCCCTCAGAGTGGGGGGCGGTCCATTGATTGCCGAGGAGCAATGGGGTCGAAGTGGCAAATCAAGTCAAGGGTGGTGGGGGAGGCCGGCTAGTGGTGGTGGGCAGAGTGGAGGCCTGGGGAGGAGGGGCTGCTGAGATGAGGCAGTAGGACTACTAGAACCTTGAGTTCTGGTGGTGGCAGAATCCATCCTGCCAGCTGCTGCCCGCACCCCTGGCCTCCCCCGCCCACCCACTGCCCCCCACCCAGCCATCTCCCAGTCCTCTCCCACCTAAATCACCCCACACACTCTCCTTGGTGGCAGGAAGGGAATGACAGCCCTTAGAAGAGGGGTGCCCCGGGTCGGGTACTAATTTGGTGGCATCAGGAGATGCTGTTTTATGTCCCACAATGCCTGCCCATTTCATCTCCATATCTAAGTGAGTGAGTGAGGGGATGGGGAGGATAATTATCTTCCATCTGCCTTGGGGATGGGCTCGCCTCCTCCTTCGCTGGATCTTCTGTCCCCACCCTAGGAGAGTCTCCCCAGTGGAGACAGGATGATATTGGTGGAGACTGAGATTTAGAGGCCACAAGAGGGAAACACAGAGCGCCCTCTCTCACCGCCACTTTCCTTGCAGGGTAGATGGGCATTGTTAAGAGTGGCCTGCGGCATGACTAAATTTTGTGGGCACTATGAATACCAGTAAGCTCTTTGTGAGCAGGCTCTGGTTTTGGAACTGAGTGCTCTGCACAGGGAATGCTGGGAGATGTAGTCTTGTGATGCGGGTGCCGTTTCAGCACGCCGTTGGCTGGGGATCTCATGGTCAAGATTTCCTTCCATTCTAGGTTGTGCTTGTTGCCAGTTTCCCCCTGGAGCAGGGATCCCCAGCACCCTGTCCCTGAAGCATTACACGGGGGTCTCCAATAGGTCCTGGAGTCTCCCAGTGCAGGCTGGGAATTAGAGTCTTTTGGGGTGCATCTCTGTCCAGCAGTCGGCAATACCCCTGATATCTCCTGGCAAGATTGTGGAGGGTTATGTATTGGAATATATTTGCATGTCTCTGCTTCCCTGTTCAGCCTGTGGCTGAAAACTTCCAAAGAGGAAGGTGACATATTTGTCCCTGGCATTCTTTTTCTCCCCTGCAATGCTTAGAGGGGTTTTTCAACACCTTCTCTTTAAATTGCATATGGGACAAACAAAGTAGATGGAGCAAGCCCCTCCCCAAATCCTAGAACAATGATCACAGCTTAAATAGTAGGGTATTTAAAATCAGATCTGCCATACTGATCACTTGTTCAAAGTAGTCAGTCAGGAGATATGTCCTCTTTTTTGCTTTTCAAAATAGAGTATCTGGTGTGAGGGTGCATCAAGTACAATGTGGCCATGTGTGAAGTGTAGCCACAGCACAAGGAGTTACCCACTAAGGCGTGCGGTGTCTTGAGGGAACTAACAGAGTGAGACCGTTTCGGTGCCATCCTAAGCAAGTCTACTCAGAATCCTACTCACTAGGTCATAAGAACATAAGAGAAGCCAATGTTGAATCAGGCCAATGGCCCATTTAGTCCAACACTCTGTCACACAGTGGCCCAAATATACCACATGCCATCAGGAGGTCCAGCAGTGGGGCCAGGACACTAGAAGCCCTCCCACTGCTGCCCCCTCCAGCACCAAGAACAGAGTGCATCACCTGCCCCAGACTGAGAATTCCCATCTATACCCTGTGGCTAATAGCCACTGATGGACTTCTGCTCCATATGTTTATCTAATTCCCTCTTGAAACTGTCCATGCTTGGAGCTGCCACCACCTCCTGTGGCAGTGAATTCCGTATGTTAATCACTCTTTAGGTGAAGAAGTATTTCCTTTTATCTGTTCTAACCCGACTGCTCAGCAATTTCATGGAGTGCCCACGAGTTCTTGTATTGTGAGAAAGGGAGAAAAGTACTTCTTTCTCAACCTGCTCAATCCCATTCATAATCTTATAAACCTCGATCATGTCATTCCTCAGTTGTCGTTTCTCCAAGCTAAAGAGCCCCAAGCGTTTTAACCTTTCTTCATAGGGAAAGTGTTCCAACCCTTTTATCATTCTAGTTGCCCTTCTCTGCACTTTTTCCAATGCTTAATATCCTTTTTGAGATGTGGTGACCAGAACTGTACACAGTATTCCAAATGAGGTCTATTCAGTGGAGCTTACTTGTAAGTTGTCTTGAACCACAAGGAAAGGTGGGGTTTAAAGGTTGTAATAAATAAATAATAAACTGTTCTTAGAAGTGCACCATTTGATATTGAGGGAGCATGGAGGTATATTTTTGTAAGAGGGTAGATTTGGGGTGCTCTATTGCCCTCATGGATCACTGCCTTGTCGTGGCAAGGGGGCTTGCGTGGTTCGATGAGGCTGTGGGCTATGTCGTGGAGGGCCACCCAGGACGGACAGGCCACAGCAGAGAACTCAGACCAAGTTTGATCCCCTGGAGAAGGAAATGGCAACCCACTCCAGTATCTTTGCCAAGAAAACCCCATGGACAGTGACAAAAGGCTAAAAGATATGACGCCAGAAGATGAGCCCCTCAGGTCGGAAGGTGTCCAATATGCTACTGGGGAAGAGCAGAGGGCAAGTACGAGTAACCCCAGAAAGAGTGAAGCGGCTGGGCCAAAGCCAAAAGGATGCTCAGTTGTGGATGTGTCTGACGGTGAAAGGAAAGTTCGATGCTGCAAAGAACAATACTGCATAGGAACCTGGAATGTAAGGTCTATGAATCAAGGTAAGCTTGACGTGGTCAAAAATGAGATGGCAAAAATGAACATTGACATCTTGGGAGTCAGTGAACTAAAGTGGACAGAAATGGGCGAATTTAACTCAGAAGACCATTATATCTACTACTGTGGCCAGGAATCCCGTAGAAAAAATGGTGTGGCCTTTATAGTCAACAAGAGAGTGAGAAAGGCAGTATTGGGATACAATCTCAAAAATGACAGAATGATCTCGGTCCGAATCCAAGGCAAACCATTCAATATCACAGTAATCCAAGTCCATGCCCCAACCACTGCTGCAGAAGAGGTTGAAGTGGACCAGTTCTATGAAGACCTACAACAGCTCATAGAACTAACACCAAAAAATGATGTCCTCATCATCATAGGGGACTGGAATGCTAAAGTAGGAAATCAAAAGGTAACCGGAATAACAGACAAGTTTGGCCTTGGAGAACAAAATGAAGCAGGGCAAAGGCTAACAGAGTTTTGTCAAGAGAACACGCTGGTCATAGCGAACACCCTTTTCCAACAACCTAAGAGGTGTCTCTACACATGGACATCACCAGATGGGCAACACCGAAATCAGATTGACTATATAATTTGCAGTCAAAGATGGAGAAGCTCTATCCAGTCAGTAAAAACAAGACCTGGAGCTGACTGTGGCTCAGATCATGAGCTACTCATTGCAAAATTCAGACTTAAATTGAAGAAAGTTGGGAAAACCACAAGGCCATTCAGATTTGACCTAGATCACATCCCCGATGAATATACAGTAGAGGTGAAGAATAGGTTTAAGGGACTAGATTTGATAGACAGAGTGCCTGAAGAACTATGGACAGAGGTCCGTGACATTGTAAAGGAGGCAGCAATCACCGCCATCCCAAAGAAAAAGAAATGCAAAAAAGCAAAGTGGCTGTCTGATGAGGCTTTACACATAGCAGAGGAAAGAAGGAAAGCTAAAGGCAACGGTGAAAAGGAAAGATTTGCCCAACTGAATGCAGATTTCCAGAGAACAGCAAGGAGAGATAAGAAAGCTTTCCTGAATGAACAATGCAAAGTAATAGAGGAAAACAATAGATTGGGAAGGACTAGAGATCTGTTCAAGAAAATTGGAGAAATCAAGGGAACGTTCCATGCAAAGCTGGCCATGATAAAGGACAAAAACGGTAGGGACCTAACAGAAGCAGAAGAGATTAGGAAAAGATGGCAAGAATACACAGAAGAACTATACATGAAGGACCTCAATGTCCTTGACCACCACGATGGTATAATCACTGACCTTGAGCCAGCCATCCTGGAAAGCGAAGTTAAATGGGCCTTAGAAAGCATTACTAACAACAAAGCTAGTGGAGGTGATGGTATCCCAGCTGAGTTATTCAAAGTCATAAAAGAAGATGCTGTTAAAGTGCTGCACTCAATTTGCCAACAAATTTGGAAAACACAACAGTGGCCACAGGATTGGAAAAGGTCAGTGTATATTCCAATCCCAAAGAAGGGCAATGTCAAGGAATGTTCAAACTATCGCACAATTGCACTCATTTCACACGCTAGCAAGGTCATGCTCAAAATCCTACAAGCTAGGCTCCAACAGTACGTGGATAGAGAACTGCCAGAAGTACAAGCTGGGTTTCGAAGAGGTAGAGGAACTAGAGATCAAATTGCCAACATTCGCTGGATTATGGAGAAAGCAAGAGAGTACCAGAAAAACATCTACTTCTGCTTCATTGACTATGCTAAAGCCTTTGATTGTGTGGATCACAATAAATTATGGCAGGTTCTTAAAGAGATGGGAGTACCGGATCACCTCACATGTCTCCTGAGAAACCTGTATAAGGGTCAAGAAGCAACAGTTAGAACCGGATATGGAACAACTGATTGGTTTAGCATAGGAAAAGGAGTACAACAAGGATGTATATTGTCACCTTGCTTATTTAATTTATATGCAGAGTACATCATGCGAAATGCTGGCCTGGATGAATCACAAGCTGGAGTTAAGATTGCTGGGGAAAAGATCAATAACCTCAGATATGCAGACGATACCACTCTGATGGCAGAAAGTGAAGAGGACCTAAAGAGCCTCTTGCTCAGGGTGAAAGAGGAGAGTGCAAAAGTGGGCTTGAAGCTCAACATCAAAAAAACTAAGATCATGGCATCTGGCCCCATCACTCCTTGGCAAATAGAAGGGGAAGTCGTAGAAGTAGTGACAGACTTCACGTTCCTAGAATCCCAGATCACTGCAGATGGTGACTGCAGCCATGAAATTAAAAGACGCCTGCTCCTTGGGAGGAAAGCGATGGCAAACCTAAACAGCATGATAAAAAGCAGAGACATCACCCTGCCAACAAAAGTCCGCATGGTCAAAGCAATGGTATTCCCCGTAGTAATGTATGGCTGCAAGAGTTGGACTATAAGGAAGGCCGAGCGCCGAAGAATAGATTCTTTTGAACTATGGTGCTGGAGAAGACTCTTGAGAGTCCCTTGGACTGCAAGGAGATCAAATCAGTCAATCCTAAAAGAAATCAACCCTGACTGTT
Source organism: Gekko gecko (assembly GCA_029375565.1). Taxonomy (NCBI): domain Eukaryota; kingdom Metazoa; phylum Chordata; class Lepidosauria; order Squamata; family Gekkonidae; genus Gekko; species Gekko gecko. The sequence goes on from JAPDNY010000009.1 coordinate 128,359,101, forward strand.
CCCTGGAAGGCCAGATCCTGAAGCTGAAGCTCAAATACTTTGGCCACCAAATGAGAAGGGAGCATTCACTGGAGAAGACCCTGATGCTGGGAAAGATTGAAGGTCAAAGAAGAAGGGGACGGCAAAGGATGAGATGGTTAGACAGTGTCATCGATGCAACGAACATGAAATTGAGCAAACTTCAGCGGACAGCGGAAGACAGGAGGGCCTGGCGTGATCTGGTCCATGGGGTCGCAAAGAGTCGGACTCGACTGTGTGACTGAACAACAACAACATTGCCTGGAGATCCAATTTAGGTTAAAGAAAAGGCATGCAAAAGTATATTCTGATGTGCCTGAAATGGAAACATTAAAGAGACTTAAATTTCAACATCACAATTAACAGCATTTTTCAAAATGCTTTGTGATTTGTGTTTTTCTGTTTGAGAGAGAAAACCAGAGATTGTATTACTTGTTCTCACAATTAAAAAAGAAAGAAATTAGCAATTTCAAATGTTGTGTTTTTCATTATTCCTAAAATACATTTATGTTTGAAAATTGCTGGGCACACGGGGGGGGGGCACCAGAAAGTAGCCTCACCTAGTGTGCAAAATAACCTGGCACCAGCCCTGCTCACATGCAGCTACTAAGGTGTGGGGGAGAAACATATGTACTAGCAATGCAGATGTGTCTTCACACTACCTTATTCCTTCCTTTCCAAAAGATGAAAAAATAATATTTAGTTGATGAGGCAGATTTGTACTGAAGCTACCATGATGTGCATTTCTAATATATATGTTTGAGAGATCACCAGTCCTGAGCTTATGTTCCAAAATTCTTTTTTTCACTGATACTTCTGAAACAGCACACCCCACAATTCATGTTCCACTCTAGACAAGTCCATCATTATTTGCACTTTGTTGTTTACTCTTGTTTTCCATCCTTTAAAGTCCACAAGGTATAAGGAATTTGGCTGTACAATCTAACAAGTGAACCAGGAACTGCTCAAGATTAGTTTCATTTATTTTTAGTAGCAAAGGATGGTAACTATTGCTAGTGAAAACCCTATTCTACCATTCTGGGGTGGGGGGAGAGGTCCTTTAGTATGCAATTAACATTAAAATAAATTCTATGCAATATGTCTGAAGCTACTAGATAAAAATAACAGCTAGATATTAACTCTCTGTTTTTCATTTGATGCAAATTCTGTAATATCAGTATTTACTTTCCACATTAGGGATTGGATGCAAGCAAGTCACCCAAAGCTGAATCCTGAAAAGACTTAAGTAAGGATGACTGACTGATTATTGGAGAGGGAGAGTTGGAACTTGTATCATTCCCTGATCACTTGGATTTACAACCATGAGATGGGATGGGACTCAGAAACACTACTACTTTGAGTGTTCAGGTTCTAGTTGTACATGAATAGGAGTGGGGGGGGTTAACTGACTCCACCTGAACCCTGTGGTTAGACTCTATTAATATGCATAGGGCTATCTAGAAGAGTTAAGTTCCAAAGGCCCATTACACTAATGGCTCAAACAGTTTTATCAACTTTATATAGGCTCCTAGGCATGATTTCCTTATCTGTTTCTGCTACACTTTTTCATCCCAAATTCTTTAGGAAATGCCCCACTTCTAGTCCAGAATAGCCATACAGTTCTTTCAGTCATGGAAGCAGGGTCACTGGCTGGTAGTTGTGCACAGATCAGAACCAAAGCTCTGAGGCAGTGAAATGCTAGAAATAGACCAGAAGCAGAGCAGTTGGGCAAGCAACATTCTGAAGAAAGATGGTTTCATTTGGAGGCTACCAATTCCCTACTTCACTTTGTGTTCCCAGGGTAAAGCCTCCTCTTGGGTAGAGCTTAGGGATTTCTTCAGACTCCTCAAGTATGGTAGGGAATGCAGATGGTTTCTCCTCTAAAGTTCCAATCTCACTCTAGCACTGAACCAGGGGAAGTCCTGACAGAAATAATTTGCTTCCCCATACTCTACCATGATCTGTTACTTCAGTCATGAAACATTCTCTTAAACAGAGCCATAGCATAATACATTATGACAAAGGCATGAAGAGTCTTGTTTTCATTCATTGATCACTAGCTTTGATATGTTATTTTTCCAAAGTTTGCCAAAACCTAAGCATCTTCTGGAGGCATAGAGTCTTGAGACAATTATTTACTTGTTTCAGTTATAACCTACCTTTCTCACAGAGAGAATGGCTAATGACCAGAGATGAATAAGAATAATTTGCATTTTGAAGTATTTTAATATAGATATATCCTTTCCCCCTTATTTCTTTCTTTTATGTTTTGTTGATGAAGTTTGTTACCTTGTCTCCATCTCTCTGGCTGGAGCTGCTTTAAGTCTAAATAAATAAACTGTAAGCAGATTTCAAATCTGAGCAGTATGATATAAATAGAATGCACAGTTTTCTAGGGTCTACTGAAGTACCAAGAATTGTACTATGGTACACAAGGTAACATAAGTTCATGTTAACAATACAGAATGTACCTTCAGAAGTTTTATTCCTTTATTCAAACTTGAGTTGAATAACATGAAGGAAACCTTCGTTACGCGGCCAACATCCCCAACACTCAACTGTTAAAGAAAAGAAAATATTAGCTAAACAATATACACGTATTTGAAGAAGTGTGCATCTATACAAGCCATGTTACTCAGTTCTTGCTTATACCCAGACTTAAACTTCGTTAGTCTTAAAGGTGCCACTGGACTCAAACTTTCTTCTGTTCCTTCAGAACAACAGAGCTACCCACCTGAATAAGAACATAAGAACATAAGAGAAGCCAATGTTGGATCAGGCCAATGGCCCATCTAATCCAACACTCCGTTGTCACACAGTGGGCCAAAAATACCAGGTGCCACCAGGAGGTCCAGCATTGGGGTCAGGACACTAGAAGCCCTCCCACTGTCGCCTCCCCCCAGCATCAAGAATACAGAGCATCACTTGTCCCAGCCTGAGTTCATATCTATACCTTGTGGCTAATAGCCACTGATGGACTTCTACTCCATATGCTTATCTAATTCCCTCTTGAAGCTGTCCATGCTTGTAGCCACCACCACCTCCTGTGGCAGTGAATTCCATGTGTTAATCGCTCTTTGGGTGAAGAAGTACTTCCTTTTATCCATTTCAGCCTGACTGCTCAGCAACCTGAGTGCCTGCAAGTTCTTATATTGTGAGAAAGGGAGAGTACTTCTTTCTCTACCTGCTCTGTCTTATAAACTTCGATCATGTCACCCCTCAGCGATTGTTTCTCCAAGCTAAAGAACCCCAAGCACTTTAACCTTTCTTCATAGGGAAAGTGTTCCAACCCTTTGATCATTCTAGTTGCCCTTTTCTGACCTTTTTCCAAAGCTATAATATCCTTTTTAAGGTGTGGTGACCAGAACTGTACACAGTATTCCAAATGAGGTCGCAACATTGATTTATATAGGGGCATTATGATATTGGCTGATCTGTTTTCAATACCCTTCCTAACAATCCCCAGCATAGCATTGGCCTTTTTTTATTGCAGTTGCACACTGTATAGACATTTTCATTGAGTTATCTACTATGACTCCAAGATCTCTCTCTTGGTCTCTCTGCCAGTTTGGACCCCATCGATGTGTATTTATATTTAGGATTTTGGGATCCAATGTGCATCACTTTGCACTTGGCCACATTGAACCCCATTTGTCACTTTGAAACCCACTCGCCCATCCTTGACAGATCCCTTTGGAGTGCCTCGCAATCCTCCCTGGTCCTCACCAGTTCTATCTATCTACCTGTCCGTCCGTCCGTCCATCCATTCCATCCTGTCCGTCCGTCCGTCCGTCCATCCATCCATCCATCCATCCATCCATCCATCCATCCATCCATCCATCCATCTATCTATCTATCTATCTATCTATCTATCTATCTATCTATCTATCTATCTATCTATCTATCTATCTATCTATCTATCTATCTATCTATCTATCATCTATCATCATCTATCATCTATCATCTATCATCTATCTATCTATCACATTCTTTAATAAAATTGTGTCTCAGCTTTGGTGGAAATGTAAAGAACCTTAAATAAGGCTGCTAACAGAGGATTTTTCAAATGCTGAAGAACTTCATATATTTCATTAAAAGGTTGTTGAATCTGAAGTAGGGATGTTAGAACAGTTCAGGACAGTCAAATTCCCTGCAAAATTCTGTTTGCCAAGTCACCTTCTCAATATCAGTCCTTTATAGTGTGGTGTGGTGGTTAGCATGTTAGAGACAGATATGGAAGATCCAGGTTCGAGTCCCCATGTTGCCATGAAGCTCAGTGGGTGATCATGGGCCAGTCAACCTAACCTACATCACAGGGTTGTTGTACAGTGGAGGAAGGTAGAAACATGTACCTATGCTCATTGGAGAAAGGGCAAGAAGAAATGTACTAAAAATTTTAAAAGTTCTTACTCCTAGCACTTGTATCTCCAGCCTTATCATTAAACACTTATTATATCATTAGGAACTAAAAAAAACCATTCTGATTGGCAGAAGTGCCATAGAGAGGTGAGTTTTTCAAAAGGTTTTAGATGTCATTTTAGACTGGTATGAAATTGCACATGGTAACTAATGTAGTCTCTTATGTAGTCTCTTAATAAAATGTCAGGAATTATTAAAGTGGCAATATCTTTATAATTATGAATTACAAACCTACCAAAAATGGTTCATTTTTTAAATTGTGAACTCTCTGTGCAAGGGATATCCCATTAGTTCCATAGACAAACACTTTTATATCAGGCATTTTTTGTGGCATGTGAGTACAGTCCATCCACATTCTCCATTGACCTTGGCTTCTAGCATCAAACTCTTTTACTAGACCGGATGGTGCAGTCACTTCTGTATTGAAAATAAAACATGTCCATAATAATGCACATTTCAGATAAAGGCTAATGTAAATGCCAAAAGTTATGACTCAGATATACAACACCCCACATTTGGGTGCTGCCCAATGCAAAGGTAGAAGAATTTCCCAGAACATACAATCTGTAGTCTAAATTGCTCCTTAAGATCCTGGTTTTAACAATATTGTTGCTGAATCCTGGCTCTCTGTTAAGGGTACTATTTATGCCCAGGACATGGGACAGAGATGGCACTGGTCGCCCTCACAGATGACTTCCAGAGGCATCTGGATCGGAGTGGGACGGCAGTGTTGTTGTTGTTGTTAGACCTGTTGGCAGCATTCAACATGGCTGAGCATCAGCTACTGATCCACCACCTTGCTGACATAGGGTTTCAGGGGCTTGCCTTGGCTCGTTTCCTTTCTCCAAGGTCGGGGACAAAGGGTGGCTCTTGGGGATCAGCTGTCCCAAAGGCACCCGCTGGTCTGTGGAGTGTCCCAAGGGGCGGTGCCCTCCCCAATGCTACTCAACATCTACATGCATCCCCTTGCCCAGATTGACTGGAGGTATGGGCTGGGGTGTCACTAATATGTGGATAACACCCAGCTATATCTGATGTTGAGCAGCTAGTCCAACTCAACCGCAGAAGATCTGGACTGGGCATTACAAGCCATGGCAGGTTGGCTTAGACTGAGCTGACTGAAATTGAATCTGATAAAGATTAACGTCTTATGCCTGAGTCAGAGTGGACCGGCGGTAGGGATCCCACTACCAGCCTTCAATGGGGCACTGTTGGTGCCAGCACCAAAGGTCAGGAGTCTGGGAGTGCTCTTGGATGCCTCCTTAACAATGGAGCCCCAGGTAGAAGCCACTGCCAAGATAGCCTTCTACCATCTTCAGCTGATCAGGCAGTTGGTTCCCTTCCTTGAACACAATGATCTGGCAATGGTGATCCATGCAATGGTCATCTCAAGATTGGACTATTGTAATGCTGTCTACATGGGGCTGCCCTTGTTGCAAATCCAGAAGCTGCAGCTGGTGCAAAATGTGGTGGCCAGGCTGCTGATGGGTCTTCCTGTGTGGGTTCACATCCAGCCTGTACTGAAGGCACTGCACTGGCTGTCAATAGCATACCGGATTCACTTCAAGGTGCTGTTTTTGACCTTTAAAGCTCTATATGGTTTAGGGCCTGTCTACTTGAAGGACTGCCTTTCCCCACATGTTCCCCAAAGAGCACTGAGATTGGGGTCTCAAAACCACCTGATCCTCCTGGACCGAAGGACACCAGATTGGCCTCTACTAGGGCCAGGGTTTTCTCAGTAGTGGCTCCATACTAGTAGAATGAGCTCCCGGAAGACATCAAGACCCTGCGGGACCTTTTACAGTTCCATAGACCTGCAAAATGGAGCTCTTCAACCAGGCCTTCGATTAGGAGCTGCTACCAACAATACTGAACTGGGATAAGGCCCTTTATGACAACAGTAACTGCCTGTGATGTCAACAGTAAAATCTTCTGGCCATACATTCTGTTAGATTTGCTACATCATGGTCTATAGTTACTGCCACTTGTACTTTAACTGTATTTATTTGTGACTTGTTACTTGTAAAGTATATGAATTTTATGATGTGTTTTGTATGCACTGAATTTATGTTTTATTGTATTTTAACTTCAATGTAAGCCACCCTGAGCCTGCTTCAGCAGGAAGGGCAGGATACAAATTGAATCAAATAATAAATAAATAAATAAATAAATAAATAAATAAATAAATAAATAAATAAATAAAAGGTACTGTGATAACAAAGCCCAGGATCATAGCATCACTCACTAGATTAGTTTGAATATGAAAGTAAGTGAACAGATCCTACTGACTCCCAATAATATCTGCTTTAGAAAATTCGGTCCTGATTATTTCCATCATACAAATGGCTCTTCATCAGCCCTGGACTACAATCCCATGCATACATGAAGTGGCACAACACATTGTATAACCTTTTTTCCCTGATTTCTTTAAAAAAAACAGAATGCAGCTTTAGGTCTTTGATTTAAAAGGAAACACTTGCACAGAAAAACAGGAACTGTTCAATTCTTACCGCTGTGCAATTTTCACACCAAATATCCACCACCTCCGAGCACCACCTGCAAGCATTTTACCCATGCTAGAGTAAAATATATTTTTTTTAATCAGGAAAAATAGCTATGGAACCAAACCTTACCTGATAGTTTCTAATGATTTACTTTCATGTAATATCTTTAGGATTGATGATGCCAGTCCTATGAACTTGTGTAACTACTATAGCACTAAAAGAGGTACTTGCCTTGTAGTGGAATGGCAAGTTCTGTAAAATCTTTCTTGGAACGAGTTTTTATCCAATCATTGTGAACAAAGGTATATGTGGTAAAAAGGTAGTTTCTGTCTTTTATGACTATCTTTTCTAGGAACCAGTCATCTAGAAAGAGAAAGAAACAAGAATGTGCCTATCTGTTTTTAGAAAGCTGTTCTTTATAATAAATCTAAATAATTAAAATCATTAAAAAATTTGCATACCGAAGATGATGTATAACATGAGGCAGAAGAAGAAATCTACTCTCATTTACAAAAATAATAGACAAATTACTGATATTTGCAGGAAGGACATGGAGAGCAGGACTTCAGTTTCCAGTTCCCCCCTTCCCTATTGCTGCTAAGAATGCTGAGATAACCAATGTTCTGTATTATTATGGGGTTTCCTGCAATTCATCACCTCTTCTTATAAAAAGCACTCTGTACTGTCTACAATTTTTGCTTCTTTCCCATGCCATAGACCTTTCATCTAAATACATCTTCTCAGCCATATCTTGCCTCAGATGAAGTAGGATTTGTAAAGAAAGTTCATACAGAAACAATTCACCACAGTCTAAAGAAACTATTTGGGTGCAGCTAGAAACAGTGTGTGCAGTTGAAGCTCCCTTTGATCTGCTGCAGCTCCTCTAACAACGGAACATGGAAGCCAGTATTCTATTAAACCTGCTGTAGGGAAATCTTAAAAGCATAGAGCTCCCTCTCTGGCCTGCCTGAATAACTTCTTTGGATAGCAGCCTTTGTGTTGTCCCCCCCCCATCCTGGTCACTGAAAACTGGCACAAGGGATTTCCAATACTTTCAGCAATATGCTAAACACAGATATTTCCATTTTACCTTTTTTCAGACTTTTAAACCCTAAAAGGACTTGGTTCAGCTTCCCGAGATGTACTGCTTTGATGCTGAAAACATCCACCTATAATTTGAGAAAAGGTAATATTGTTGGTCTGTATAAAGCAAGATGCATCTGCTATGAACATCTGAGAACTATCACTGACATTTAAACACTTCAAAATTCTTTTCTGCGTAGGTGAACCTAGCACTGTAAGAAAAGATACATCACTCCTTGCAAGATCAGAGTAAAAAGTGCAGTATAGCTGATGCTTTCAGTGTCAGTGATTTTTATTGCAGGTATTAAAGTATCACATTATTTAGAAGTACAAAAGTGGCTTAAATTCCAGTAAGCCACTCATTTGTAATAGAACTTCTAGAAAGAAAGAAATAAAATAAGATGAATAGTTATTAAACTGAGTGACCTTGCTTTTCTTCTGAAGTATCTCAAATTGGCTACAGTCATATCTTGGATGCTTGGCTAGATTGTTCTGACCCAAGAGAGCAAATGTTTTCTTCCTTTACACATTTGACACTTGTTTCACACACAAATCTTCTCCATAATACTCTATGTAACCACTTCACTGGATTTGGCATGGTAGCAGAACTTAAACCTTCTGTGCCGCTCCTTTTTTCCTATGAGACTATGTCCTTGGAATATATATTCACTAGGAAGAAGGCCCGTTGTGGAAATAAATACAACGGTCTCTAGAAAGAGGCTCTGGGAGAGTGCCCTGGCTTTGGGCACTCAGTGACAATTTGCTGTGGCAATCTCAGCAGGGTATAATGACAGAGTCCACCATTTTCTCCAGAGGAACTGATCTTTGCTACCTGAAGAGCAGTTGTGATTTTGAGTGATCTCCAGCCCCCACCTGGAGATTGGCAACAATGGTTCCACATCAGGGAATGGCTGGATTGGAGGGTGGAGTCTATGGCATCGTACCTGTCTGAAGTGCCACCCCTCTTCAAACCTCACCCTCTCCAGGCTCCATCCCTCAAATCTCCAGGAATTGCCCACCTGGAGTTGGCAACCTGATCAGGACTGGGCCCAATGAGTTTTCTCCCAAAGGCCAACATAGGTGTGGAAAGGGCCTTTTACTGACAGAGGAGAAAGTACAGGTGCCAACTCTGATTAGGGAAATACCTGGAGATTTGGGGGGTGGATCCTGTGGAGGGCAGCATTTGGGGTGTGTGTGGAAGGACTCAGCAGGGTATAATGCCATAGAGTCTACCCTCCAAAGCAACCATTTTCTCTAGGGGAACTGATCTCTGTCATCTGGAGGTCAATTGTAACAGTGGGAGATCTCCAGGTCCTACCTGGAGATTGGCAACTCTATGGGAAAGTCAGCCACACAGCGGGGAGTTGAAGAAAATGGTTTGATGGTCGCTGGCCCACCTCGTTAGCCAGCCAGCCATGCTGAAGCTAAGCAGGAGAAAGAGCTTTTTTCCATTTATTCTGACAGGAAAGTGGCCGTTGAGGAGGGGGTTATGGGCGGGGGAGGGGGTTATGCTGAAAGTCCTTTGTTTTTTTACTCACAGAATCAAGCTTGGGTGCCAACCAACAGCCACTGAGGGGACAGTCCCTCACAGGAGTCAAGAGTCTTCCTCAGGAGAGAGAGCTAGTCTGCCAGTAAATCTGACATGCAAAAGGGAGAGTGGGTGGGGAAGAGGCGCAGACCCAGCACCCGGCCAATGGCACGCGAGTACTCTTGAGTGGCGGCTGATGGGCCAATGGCTGAGGGAGGGCATTTTACAGCCAATGGGAGCGCATGGAATCTTATGAAACTAAAAGATAAATATTATAAGGAGAGATAGGGCTACTTTCTTTTCATTTCTTTTCATCCTTTCAAATGCCTACAGCATCACTGTATTAGAAAAATACTTTTTCCATTTTCACAGAGCAATTTTTGTTTCTGACCAATTTTGTTCCAAATATATTTACCAAACTCACAGTGAACACATGTAAAGACACTAACTGTAATAATTAATAGTTATTATTATCATATGGCATTGTGTGTAGATTAGCCAGGAGAACCTAGGATTGTCTGGCAGCTGCAAGTTCTAGGTCTTAGCATTGTGCTAGTGGTGAGATATATTTGTTTTTAGGGGCTGAGAGAGCTATGAGAGAACTATGACTGGCCCAAGGTCAACCAGCTGGCTTCATGTGGAAGAGTGGGAAATCAAACCTGGTTCTCCAGATTAGAGTCCACTACTCTTAACCACTACATCAAACTGTGAAATGGTAGAACTGAAATGACTAAACAATCCACCACAGATAACCTAGGCAGTTGACAAAACATGAGAGGCAGATCTCAGCCTCAGACGGAGCAGCATCAGCAATAGATGATCCTTGAAGCTGGCTTTCACATATTAGAGATGCAGCCTGGACTGGCTAAAGAAATGTACACTGGCCTTCATTAAGACTTTAATTCACTATCAATTCACTGGGCAGAAGAATGGAGCATAAAGGACACTTCATCCAAAGTGAAGCTCAGAATCACAATGATTTAAAATGGAAGTATTATACAAGGGCTTAAATATCTTCCACTGCAAAAAGTAGAATTTATAAGAACATAACTATGGCCAGATAACATAAATTACCATGAAGTAAATGTTCCATGTACAAATTTGTGTATTTATTAATTTGCTTTGGATGTGTATTCTGTTTTTCACATGGATGCGATGAAGCTGCCTTCTCCTGAGTCAGACCCTTGGTCTACTGAGACCAGTATTGTCTACTCTGATGGGCAGCAGGTCTCCAGGGTCTCTCAGGTGGAGGTCTTTCACATCACATACTACCTACTTCTTTTTAAACTGGAGATTCCATAAACTGAAACTTAGACCTCCTGCATGAAAAGATGATGTTCTACTGCTGAGCCTCCTCAACTTGATTTTCAACTAGACTGCCTCAGCTCTTGGAGCAGTTTACAATTCAATTCCGTAACAATATACAATTCAAATTAAAAAAAAAACACTGTCTAACTGGTAATGTAACAGAGCTATGCTTTTGGAGAGAAGAGATTTCTTGCCTATGCTGCAGAGAGGTGGTCTTACTCGGCAGTTGATGTACTGGGAAAGAAGACTTGATAATGTGTCCCGGCTCTGGCCGGGACGACACCGGGCAGTGCGGCCCCAAGCCAGAAGAGCCGGCAACGGTGCCTACCCCCCGCCCTGAGGGCAGCAACGACCCGGGGGGGGGCCCCCGGCTGCAACCCCCACCCACCAGGGAACACTTACCGCCGCCAGTGGGCGGCACGGAGGAGGCGGCACAGGACGATGCCCCCCACACACCGAAGGGGCGGAGGAGGTGGGGCTCGGTGAGCCGCGGGCAGGATGAGCAAGGCCCGGCTCACGGCATGAACGAGGGCCCAGCCAGCCAGCCGCGCCGCAGGGATGAACGGCGACAGCCCCAGCTGATGACTCGACATGGGGCTTGGGGGCCGGAAGGGAGGTGTCTGGCATGGCATCCCCACTTTTGGAGGGAGCCGGGGCCCCGGCTGGGGAGGAGCCAGAGGGGAGGCGGGAGTAATAAAAGAGGAGAGGGGAACACGGCCGGGGAGGAAGAACGCTGGGCTGGCTGGGACGTGCTGTAGAGCGGGCAGCTGTCGAGAGAGAGAAAGAAAGTGAGCCAAGGTCCCGGGGAGCACCGTGCTCCACAAGCCAGACCCTGAGCGGGCAAAGGTGGTGACGTAACCCCCTGATGCGCCCGGTTTCTGAGGCCGTTGCCCTTACCTCTCGAGGTCCTCTGACCCTGCCCTTCTGGCCCCTCCGGCCTCCCGGGGTGGGGCGAACCAGCCAACCCTGTGCCTGAGGCGGACCCCTCTGACGCCGACAGAAGAGGGTGCCCCCCCGGACCAGGGAGGGCGTCACATAATGATGGCATCATTGCCCTTATTCCAAACATGATATTCAGTTCCTGTGCCAGATGTTTGCAATTTATTTTTTCTTTTACCTGTCCTCTAAGAAACAAGATTGGGCCTCTTCTTGAATTATTAAGCCATCGTTTTCCAGAGTCACCCTGCTCTCCTTGAATACAAAGATAAGCATCTCCGCTGGCATCAGCTTTGTTTTTGTCTCCAGTATGAATATGAATGGAATATTCCACTACTGAGTAAATAAAAAAATATATATATACACATATATATTAGCAAAATAAAGACCATTTGTCACTGCTTTTAGAGTAGGGTCACTTACCTGCTGTTTAGGAGCTATAGTTTTATAAATTATTATTATTATTATTATCATCATCATCATCATTATCATTATCATTGTCGTTGTTGTCGTTGTTGAATCGCCCAACCGCACAAGCAGGCTCTGGACGATTTACAGCATTAAAACAAATAAAATAAATCAATATAATGAAATTCTTATAGTACACTAGTAAAATGACCAGTTCAGATGGTGATCACCCCTTTTTGCTGACTGCAGTGCTCTCTGCGCAACAGGGCAGGGCAGGGGACATGAGGCCATAGGTAGAAAAGAAGGTTGCCAGTCTTAACCATTGCTGTCCTCAACTAAAAGCCTGTCGGAACATCTCTTCCTTACAGGCCCTGTGGAACTGCATCAGATCCCACAAGGCCCTGATGTTATTCAGCAGAGAGTTCCACCAGGCCGGGGCCAGGACTGAAAAGGCACTGGCCCTAGTTGAGGTCAGCCTTACACATAGTTAAGATATGCATTCTTAACTAAGGAAGAATCCATTTACATTAAAAGATTTGCTAGAATATATTGTAAGTATATAGTATATCCAACATCTGCACGAGCAACTTCTTTTCATTACTACTGTTCAATCAACTCTGTTTCAATATGCTCATTCCACATTCAGTCCAGATTGTGTGTGTGTTAAGTGCCATTGTTGCACTTGATTTATGGTGATCCTATGATGTTTTCAAGACAAGAGATTAAGCAGAGGAAGTGGTTTGCTATTATCTTCCTCTGCAGAGTCTTCCTTGGTGGTCTTCCTTCCAAATACTGACCATGCTTAGCTTTCAAGATCTGATGAGACAGGGCTATACCATGATACCTTCCCTTCCTCAGTCCAAATTAAGACATTTTAATTCTATTCCTTGTAAAATTAAAGGCTTCATTAAAAGGATATCCATTACCATATTCCTCTCACATAAGATGGATCAAGAGGGAAATGTGGGTGTGACAATTTTATTAATCCCATACTATGCCAATTTGCAAGTCCAGAAATGCATGCTACTGTATTTTTACATAAGTAATTCTATGACAGACCTGTCCATTTACATAATATGACTCAGAGACCAATATGGTCCAACATTCACCAGAACCAGGGCTTGAACTTATATGTGCCTGGTCTACACAAGGAATAGAATGGGGTAATAGAATTCTGAGGTGGTTGAATGGACCGTACCACTTCAGCCTGCATGGACATGTATCACATGTTTGAATGCTTCCTTCACATAAAAAAACTGCTTGTAATTTAAAAAGAACGACAGCTGCATACTATCAAGGATAAAGATTGTGGCCTAGGCTATTCCATGTTGTGCTGGTTTCTACTCGCCAGGAGCTTCTTATTTGGGGGGACATTAAAAATATGAACCTCATATGCAATCAGAAGTGGAACAATCCAGTCAGCAAGAACTCTGTCACCTCATTCTATTGTATTGTATTGTATTGTCTGTCATCTCATTCTATTCTATTGTAGTCAGAAACAGCTACCAATGAATAGTGGTTGCTTGAAGCTAAATAGCAATTTAACTTTTCTTTCATCTTTGAGACAGTTTCTATGTCTTAAAACAAGTCAAGTTTTACCCAGCCTACTAGCAGAATAAATCATATTGGAAAGGCCCTACTATGGTATTCATAAGTTAAGGTACAGTATATCAGTCAATACAACTACCTCAGTGAGCCTTTATGTAATATGGGATTGCCCCACTAAGGTCTCATCTACTGGATTGTTCTCCATACATTTGTCCTTTCTGCACAAACACCTACTGGTGTACTTACAGATTGATGCCTTAATGCACCAAAGGTTTTTATGCTAATTAGCTGCTCTACCAAAATAAGCCTAATTAAATTTGCATAAAATCTGTGATTAACTTTCTCACATAAAGCTTCCATAAAATCAGGGGGGGATTCCTACTCAAACAAAAGAGGGCAGTTACTAGGGGAGAGGTACTGGGGCAGCCTCCTTCCACACTCTATCCCTTATAAAATGAATGAGTGCTGCCCACTCACTCTCTGACTGCTTCTAGAATTTTTTTTGCAAAAGGTTGAGCAGCCCTGGTCAAATTAATCAAAATTATAGCCCAAATTGCTGTTACCCCTAAACTCATGGAGGAGGGACTGTGGCTCAAAGGTAGAACACGTTTTGCATATAGGTCTCAATTTTAATCCTTAGCATCTCCAGGGGAAAAAAAAGATCAGTTAGTAGGTGATATGAAAGACCTGAGACTGTGGACTGCTGCTTCCAGTCAGTGTAAACAAGAGGTATCAAACATAAGGTTCGGGGGCTGGAACCAGCCCATCCAGGGCTCTTACCCGGCCCACAAGCAAATGATATGTATGGAAATATAAGGTACTTCCCCTTTTATGGTAACCCTTGAAAAAAACTAGTCTTGCATATGATTAAATACATTTATTGATGCTTTTGTAGGTTCCTTTTGTTTGTATTTTGAGTTAAAAATAATATATTTAGTTAGGTTTGCCTGTGTTCTTTATAAACTTTATATCTCCAGTACCTGGCCCAGCCCGACAAAGTAAATTTATGTCAGATTTGGCCCTTGTAACAAATGAGTTTGCTGCCTCTGGTGTAGACAATAGTGATCTAGACACAGCAATGGCCTGATTGATCATATGGCAGATTTACATGACCAGGAGATATGACATGTACCCCAAAAGGAATTCATAGAGCATATTCTGCAGCATTACGTCAATTAACTCTTTCCTCATATTTTAAGTGTTCTCAAATAATATGGTGTACATATGAAAAGATATATATGGAAAATGAACTGTGATAGTCTTTTTTTAATTTTTTTTTTATTTATATATTTTCCAGAATACAGAAATAACACAAAAACAAAGAGATATGATAACATCATTTGAGGTTACAATGGGTAGTTTTTCAAACTCTCTTCTCCATCCACTTATAAAATGTATCCCATCTATTCATATGCAATAAATCATCTTTTCCTGAGAGAATAATGCTTAATTTATCCGATTCCGCAATTTCTAGTACATTACTAATAATTTCTTCCTTGTGTGGGAGCAGTTCTTTCTTCCAACATTTTGCCACTAATATCCTTGCCACTGTAGCTATGTACAGGGTAATTCTTATATCATCTTTTCTAAATCCTGTCGGGAGAATATTAAGCAAAAATACTTCGGGTGTAAATTGTATATTAACATTTAAAATTTCTTCTATTAGTTTACTAATCATTTTCCAGAAGGGTCTGATATTTTTACAATTCCACCACATGTGAAGGTAGGATCCTACCTCTTTTTTACACCTCCAACAGATATCGGAATTTCCTTTGTAGCATTTGGCTATCTTATCAGGTGTCCAGTGCCACCGATAAAACATTTTATAAATATTCTCTTTGTAGTTTGTCGCTCTCAGAAATCTAAGCGATTTCCATGAACTAGACCATTGGTCCAATGTAATATTATGTCCTAAGTCTTGGCTCCAAGCTATCATGTTTGGCTTAACAACTTCATCCAATTGATCCTCCGCTAATAAAAATCTATAAAGCTTTTGAATCAACTTATCAGCCGAGGAAAGCCAAATCTTGTCCAGTTGGGTATTAGAATTCTGAAAACTAATTTTTTTATCCTTACTGTATCTAGAATTTATTTGGATTTTTCCCCATATGGTTAGTTTTGCTTTCTGAAATACTTGTGAGTCCAGAGGTCTAAGGTCATTATTTTCTGTCAATAACATCTCGTAAGTCAATTTTTTGTCCTTCCCCCATAAAGAGGGGAGAATAAAAGCTTCCGTTGGGGACAGCCACTTTGGTATTCTATGGTAAAACTTATTTTTAATTTCCTTCCAGGTTTTGATCAGGGGGCCTCTAAAAATATGATCTTGGAAAACTTGCTGTCTTTTATCTAGATTATACCAGATATATGCGTGCCAACCCATGGGTAGATCAAATCCTTCCAAATGCAGGGTCCTTTCCTCCTCTAAAAGAATCCAGTCTCTGATCCAGCCCATTGCTGCCGCTTGATAGTATAACTTCCAATTTGGAAGACCCAGACCACCCTTTTCTTTACTGTCTGTAAGCAGTTTCCTATTTATTCTTGGCTTTTTAGCATTCCATATGAATGCTTTTGCCAAATGGTTTATTTCATCAAAGATTTTTTTATTTATAATAATGGGTAGGCATTGCGCTAGAAATAAAAACCGTGGTAGGATGTTCATCTTTATTGTAGCTATCCTGCCCAAAAAGGAGATATGCATCCCCTGCCACCTATTTAGATCCTTTTTAATTTCTTCTAGGAGTTTAGTATAATTATTCTTAAATAGGTCTTTATTGTTGTTTGTCAAAATTATTCCTAGGTATTTAACTTTGTCAACTATCTGTATTTGTGAACTATTTTGAATTACAGAGGACTGTTCCTTAGAACAGTTTTTCGTAATAATTTTTGTCTTATTTGTGTTCATTCTTAGCCCTGCCACTTGTCCGTATTCCTGTAGGTCTTGCAGTAGAAACTTCAGCGAATTTAAGGGTTCTTCTAAGATAAATACTAAGTCATCAGCAAAAGCTTGCAATTTGACCTGTTCTTTTTTTATCTTGGCACCTGTAATATTTTTGTTATTTCTGACTAAAACATTCAACGTTTCCAATCCAAAGATAAATAGTAAAGGCGACAACGGACATCCCTGCCTAGTACCTTTCTGTATAGAGATATTACCTGTTAAGTCTCCATTAACTATGATTTTCGCATATTGTTCTCCATAAATAGCGTTAATGGAAGTTAGAAATTCGTTCCCACAGTTCCATAACTGGAGTTTCTGTTTCAGGTAGTCCCAACTCACATTGTCGAATGCCTTTTCTGCATCTAAGAAAAGAAACGCTACCTGTTTTCCAGGCTTTTGATCATAATATTCTAGAATATTGACTATATTTCTTATGTTGTTTTTTATTTGCCTTCTTGGAAGGAAGCCTGATTGATCTTTGTGTATGACTTCTACCATGATTTGTTTAAACCTGTTTGCTAAAATTGAGGCGAATATTTTGTAGTCTACATTTAGTAGCGAAATGGGTCTATAGTTTTTAATATCATCGGCTTCTGAGCCCTGTTTATGAATAAGGGTTATTAAAGCCTCCTTCCAAGACTGTGGAATTTTACCTGTTACCATCAGATTATTAATTAAGTCTTTAAATAGCATTACAATTTGTTCCTCCAATGTCTTGTATATTTCCGCTGGAATTGCGTCTGGACCTGGTGACTTCTTTGATTTTTGTTTTTTTATTGCCTCCGTAAGCTCAAACATGGATACTTTACCATTCAGCAATCGTCTATGTTCTTCTGTGAATTTACCCGTTTCATATTTTGATAAGAAATCTGTAATTTCCTGACTATTTTGAGCCGTTTGTTTATATAAGTCTTTGTAGAAGTTTTCTACTATTATTTTTAATTCTTGAACTTTACATTGTAGTACTTGGCTTTCATTTCTCAATGCTAAGATGGTTTTTTTTCCTCTCTCCTTTTTAATTTTATGCGCCAGCCAACGCAAGGGTTTGTTAGCGGTTTCGAACAGATATGCTTTAGTATATTCAATTTTTTTAGCTATTTCTTCAGTTAACCATACATTCATTCGATGCTGTAATAGTTTTATCTTTATCCTTATTTCCTGTATGTCTTTTTTGTTATGGCTGCTTCTTTCTAGATTTCTTAATTCCGTGGTTAGGTTTTTAAATTTTTCCCTTTTTTGTTTATTCCTCCACGACTCTTGGTTAACAAAGATGCCTCTGATGTATGCTTTTAAAGTGTCCCATACAGTACACAATCCTATATCTTCTGTCCTATTTAACTGAATAAATTTGTTTACCTCCTGTTTTAATTTCTTGATAAAACTTTTATCTCTTAATAAACCTATATTAATTCTCCACCTAGTAACTTTTGGGGTCCCTTGAAAAACAATCCATAACGGGTTATGATCAGCAAAAGTATTCGCCAAAATTTCTACCTCTGCAATTTGTTTTATCAAACCTGAATTTATCCAAGCCATGTCAATCCTTGACCATGACTTATGCCTATTGGAGAAAAAAGTATAATCTTTTTTCTGTGGGTTTCTGGTTCTCCATAGGTCTATTAGGTTATATTCATCAGCTAGTTTCAGAAAATTTCTTGTTAATGTCGCCCCCGATTTATGAGTTTTCTTAACCTTCATCCTGTCTTCTTTGGGGTCTGAGACCACGTTAAAATCTCCTACTATGCAGACATTCTCTGGGTTGGCTTTACCTATATGTTTATGAAGTTCTAAAAAGAAACTATCCTGGTTTTGATTCGGGGCATAAATGTTTACCTTGGAAGTTGACTGCAATGGTCAAGTAGGTTCATGAGGCAGTAGGTGTTGCTTTAAGTATTTCGGTCCCAAGACATATAGGGCTTTAAAGGTCAATACCAGCACTATGAATTGTGCTGAGAAACATATTAGGAGACAGTATAGATAGGCAGAGACTGGGGTGATGTGGTCCCTATAATAAACTCCAGTCAACATCCTGTCTGCAGCATTCTACAACAATTGACATTTCCTAATATTTTTAAGGGCAGCCCCACATAGAATACATTGCAGTAATGCAGCCTAGATATAATCAAGTCATGTACCACAGTGGTCAGAGAGCCTGTAGATTTGGATATGTATGTCACATCCTGTCCTTATATATATTTGAATTTTGGTTCCACCACATTCTATGCTTGCCATAATTGATTCGGCTCAAGAACTGGCAGTCAGAAGACACTGGCCAGGGCTGACTGGCTGCTTCGCAAAGCAGCCCCGGTCAGTGTTTTCAGCTCAGTCTGCTCCAGTCCTCCGACAGGAGAGGACCGTCTGGACAGGCCCTCAAGGCTAAGGCAAGTGAGAGAAGCCCTTTTTCGCCCCCCCCCCTCTCCTGGGCCTTCTATGAGGGGACTAGAACCAGAGAAGCCCTTTGCCGTCCCCCAAACCCCATCCCCTGGGCCTTCTATGGGGCACTAGGCCCAGAGAAGCCCTTTTCCGTCCCCCACACCCCATCCCCTGGGCCTTCTATGGGGCACTAGGCCCAGAGAAGCCCTTTTCCGTCCCCCACACCCCATCCCCTGGGCCTTCTATGGGGCACTAGGCCCAGAGAAGCCCTTTACCGTCCCCCACACCCCATCCCCTGGGCCTTCTATGGAGTACTAGGCCCCGAGAAGCCCTTTTCCGTCCCCCACACCCCATCCCCTGGGCTTTCTATGGGGCACTAGGCCCAGAGAAGCCCTTTTCCGTCCCCCACATCCCATCCCCTGGGCCTTCTATGGGGCACTAGGCCCAGAGAAGCCCTTTTCCGTCCCCCACACCCCATCCCCTGGGCCTCCGATGGGGCACTAGGCACAGAGAAGGCCTTTTCCGCCCCCCACACGACATCCAATGGGCCTTCTATGGGGCACTAGGTGCAGAGAAGGCCTTTTCCACCCCCCACACGCCATCCAATGGGCCTTCTATGGGGCACTAGGCCCAGAGAAGGCCTTTTCCGCCCCCCACACACCATCCCCTGGGCTTTCTATGAGGGGACTAAGCCCAGAGAAGGCCTTTTCTGCCCCCCACATGCCACCTCCTGGGCCTTCTATGAGGCACTAGGCCCAGAGAAGCCCTTTCCCCGCCCCCCACATGCCACCCCCTGGACCTTCTATGGGGGCAGTAGGCCCAGAGAAGGCCTTTTCCGCCACCCACACGCCATCCCCTGGGCCTTCTATGGGGCATTAGGCCCAGAGATGCCCTTTTCCGCTCCCCACATGCCATTCCCTGGGCCTTCTATGGGGTACTAGGCCCAGAGAAGGCCTTTTCTGCCCCCCCACGCCATCCCCTGGGCCTTCTATGGGGTACTAGGCCCCGAGAAGGCCTTTTCTGTCCCCCACACACCATCCAGTGGGCCTTCTATGGGGCACTAGGTGCAGAGAAGGCCTTTTCCACCCCCCACACGCCATCCCCTGGGCCTTCTATGGGGGCAGTAGGCCCAGAGAAGCCCTTTCTCCCCACACACTTCCTACTGCCCCCATAGAAGGCCCAGGGGATGGTGTATGGGGGACAGAAAAGGCCTTCTCTGGGCCCAGAGAAGCCCTTTTCTGCCCCTCTTCCCTTCCTTTCCCCCTTTTTCTTTCTTCTCTCCTTTCTTTCACTCTTCCCCCTATTCCTTCCTTCCTTCCTTCCTTCCTTCCTTCCTTCCTTCCTTCCTTCCTTCCTTCCTTCCTTCCTTCCTTCCTTTCTCCAACCCTCTCTCCCTTCCACCTCCCTCCCTTCCTTTCTAGGGCCCGTTGTCTTCCACCACAACGGGCTTTGCTCCCTAGTTAGAAGATAATGCTATTTAATCTGACACCCTTCTTAAACTATACACTTAAGGAACTCTTGTAAGCCAAAGCAGCAGCATTTCTTAACATGTTTCTCCCAAATCAGTTTGTATAAATGAGGAGGGGTGAATGTAGACACCCTCACTAAAGTGATTGTCTCCTGTTAGGGGGCATTTAACAGCCTGTGGGGCTGTGGCTCATCAGTTGAGCAACTGCTTGGCATCAGGGTTGGCTTGAGGTGTTTCTGCGCCCTAGGCGGGCACAGATACCAACCTCCCGAGGGGGCCTGGAGATGCAGCCATGCCGCATCCCCGCTCGCCACCCCCATGCCACCCCTGCCTCCTCCCCCCCCAGGTGGGCAGGCATGCCACCACTCCTGCGCCCCAGCTGGGTGCTCAGAACTGGTAGCAGCCAGCAGGGACTGGTGGCGGTTCAGCAGGGGCTGAACTTTGGCTCCTCCAAAGCCAGCACCTCACCCACGGTTCACTCCACTGACCTCCTATCAACAAGTCCTGGAAACTTGCTCAGCGGGTAGGCGGGGTGGGTAAGCAGGCCCAGGGCCGGGTGCCTCACTTGCCCATTGGAGGCTGAGCCATCAGCAGCCACCACTGGAGCCCAAGTCCAGGGCTCAAGAACCTGAGCCTGCCCCCAGCCGAAGCTTGACATTTTAAAGGGAGACCTTGGCATGCCGCTGCAGCCATTCTTTCTCCCCTGAGCCGGCTGTACAATCCTCGGCAGTGTCCAGCCCAGCCTGCACCTATCAAAGATCTCCAGGGACCTTCCCACCCTCCATAGCCAGGCCCCTTCACCTGAGGGCAGGCAGGCAGGCACGCCGCCGCCTCCTGTGCCCCAGCCAGGCACTCAGAACTGGCAGTGGCCGGTGGGGAGTCCCTGCTGGCCACCGCCATGCCACCCCCGCCTCCTCCCCCCTGATCGCAGGCAGGCGCACCGCCAGGTGTCCTTTCACTGGCAGCACAGCAGATCCCCGCGCTGGCCGCCACCTCCGCCACCACCCGAGGGGAAAGGGGGAGGGCGGGTGAGCTGCCTTCTGCTCTCTGGCTGGCCACCAGGCATCCTTTCACTGGTGGCACGGCAGATCCCCACACTGGCCACCTCCTCCTCCTCCCGAGGGGGGAGGGCAGGCGAGCTACGCTGCTGCTGCCTCCTGCGCCCCGGCTGGCCGGGCATCCTTTCACTGGCGGTGGTGGGCGGTGGCAGTGAGTCCCCGCTGGCCACCGCCATGCTGCTAAGGGGGGGGGAGGAGTGGGGGTGATCTGCAGGGCCACAGGAGGCCCTGGCTGGGGCAGTTTGGTGCCCCTGAGGGCTGATGCACTCTAGGCGAGCTGGCCCTGCTTGGCATACAGAAAGTCCCAGGTTGAATCCCCAGCACCTCCAGTTAAAAGGATCAGGTAGTAGGTGATGAGAAAGCTCTTTGCTTGAGACCCTGAAGAGATGCTGCCAGTCTGAGACAAACCTAGCTGTGACTGAGATGATCCTGATATTTTCAGGGAGAGGTCATGGCTCAATGTAGCAGAGCATCTACTGAACATGTGGAAGATCCCAGGTTCAGTACACCAGCATCTCCAGCCAAGAGGACCAGGTAGGTGATGATGAGAAAGACCTCTGCCTGAGATCCTAGAAAGCCACTTCTAGTCTGGGTAGATATTCTGATCTGATGGACTGATGGGCCCTTTCTGCACCAGTGATTTCCCTTGCTTTTTCCATGCATCTCGGTCACATTTTAAATTTCATTCTGCATTTCCTCCCTATTTCACCTTGCATGTCTGCTGGATTTTCTCTCTGTTTCTGCATTGCTTTTTGCCCATTCAGCTCCCAGTTTGCTGTATCCCTAGCTTTTCCATAATTTGTTTAGCTGTGGTATTCCCCACTGCTTCGCTTCCAAGCTGAAGGGAATTCAAAAGCAGAAAAGATTTCCTTGGATTCCCCCCTCCCTTTTCCTGCCCCTTGAAGGCCACTCCCCTGCCCACATTGATGTCGTTCCTCCCACTGTTTACTTTCTATCATCTCCCCCCAGTTCATCAGTGCTTCCTTTAAAATTTTTATTTTTTTTAACGTGTGATGACTTTAACAATAGGATTTATTTACTGTTAAACTTTGGTCACGGGGGGGGGGGAATAACTGAACTGTGAGGTGTGTGTGTGTGCTTGTGTTATGTCCTGGGCCTAGTTTTGACGGACTAAGCTTGTAACCAAGAACAATAGAGAGATAGGATCCTGGAAATTACCTATAGACCAGGAACCACACTGCATATAGCCAATCACGGATAATGTGTGTGTGTGGGATGTGATGTTGTGCACAGATTTAAGCAGGGCTTTGGTCCTGCTAGAGTTGTCTTTAGTTGAGCTGAACTCACAATAAACTATGAGCTGATCACTATACGCGTATCGAACCCAGTACCTTTCAGCTTGGTTGGGCAGCCTGGTTTAGACTGCCCAATGGAGCCCCTCTAGGAGCTGATCCCACTGGGAGAACTATTCCCACCAGCTCGGCTGCAGCTCTCCCTGCAGGATCCGCTCCTGGGGGGCTTTGTTGGTATAATTTGTTAAATTTCTATCCTGCTCTTCCTTCAAGGAGCTCATTCTCTTGCCCTCCATTTCATCCTTACACTAATTCTGTGAGAAAGAGTGATTGGCCAAGATCTCAGTGCAGTCCCAAGCAGTTTCACCTTTTTAAAGCCATGGGCCTAGAATGCTGTAACTTTGCTTAAGATTGCATTGCTGGTGAGATTCATGGCTGAGTGTTTTGTGTCATGTGGTCTGCATCCATCCCCTGCTCATGGAGCAGAACCATTCTGAAGCAGAACTGTCCTCTCCTGAGGCCTTGGCCATTCCCCAACAGTTTGGATAGAAAGGTCCTCTGGTTGCCACCAGTGGGTGGTGAGGGAGAGATAGCTGTGCTGCTGGCTGCTCCAGAGGTCTGTCAGGAAGTGCAATGTTCTGCCTTGCACTCTGAAGAGTGCCTTGACCATCACCACTGCGGAGTGGTACATGGCGGGCAAGACTTGTCAGGTCATGGTCCTCTGTGAGGGGACAAAGTACCAGGGAGCCAGGTGTTGCAGCAGCTGGAAAAAGGGAGAAGGGTTGTCCATCCACAGCAATCAACTTGTTGACCAAGCAAGTGACTGCTTCCTGGGCCCTCCATGTAGCCCTTATGGATGGCACTGTCAGCATCCCCATGGGAATGACCTCTTGGACAGTGGCCTGCTTTGATATCCCACCTATTACACCCTGAGTGCTGGGAGCCTTATTTGGAGGGGGCTCCTGCTCCCCCTCCTCCTCCATTTCTCCCTGCTGAGAGGGAATGAACCTCTTCTTCTTCCCACTGACTGCCACTCTTTCTGCCAGCAGCAACATAGTGAGGCACACCCTTTGCCCCCCCTCCATTGGAAGTCTCTTGTCATGTCTGCCTTTCTGTCATTGCATCACTAATCACTCAAAATGGAAAACTCTGATTTCCACTGGTCTGGTGGGGCTGGGGTGCCTGCCAAACTGTTGTGGGCTATCTTTGGGAAGCTCTTGTCAAAATTCTGGGGATGGTTGCCTTTCTGTCTTTCAGAATCTGCCTTTGGAGTCTTGGTAGGCAGTGCAAGTGAAGGGGGGGTGTCTGTCCAGGTGAAGTTCCCCTGTGAGTTTGGTGCCACTAGCTTGTTCTTGAGCCAGTCCATAGATTTCTGTAACTTTTCCAGAGAAAGCACCGGGGAGACCTTTTCTGGGGGTCCATAACTGGGACCTCAGAAATGTAATCCACCCCCAACTTGGAGAGATTGTAGAGGAGTGGGTGGCAGGGTGTGGTTCAGTTCCCTGTGAGTTTGGTGTGTGTAGCTTGCAGGGGGTCCACTCTATAAACTTTTAAACCTGTGCCTGACATTTCCCCCAAAGCACTTTCCTGGCTTGTTCTTAGTCTGTTGGGTTTGCACTGGTTCTTCTGGGCTTGCAAAAATGCCCCCCCCTTCAGTTTCTACTGCAGAGATACTCTGAGAATTTGACTTGTGTAGGACTTCTATTGCCCTTGATTTCTTACTATTTTTTTCTCAATTGGAAACTTGAAGGACAGGTAGAGGAGAGTCAGCTGGAGATGCCTTGAGAGTTTGGTGTCTCTAGCTTGCACAGGATCCATTCTATACCCTGCTGAACCTATACCTATCATTTTCTCAGAAAACACTTTCCTGTTGGCATCTTCTTTGGTGGGCTGTAACTTGGACCCCGTAAATCCAATGATCACCAAATGTGGAGAGCAGGTAGAGGAGAGTCAGCCAGAGGTCTCCTGTGAGTTTGATATCTCTAGCAGGTCAGGGGGATGTTCTACAGTGTCACAAACCTCAAGAACTGAACCATCTCATATAGCATTAAAAGTTTGCGACGGTCTGTGTTTTGTGAACCACGCACGCCATGAACCACAAACTGATATGAACCACATTTCCCTGATTTTGGCCCATCCTTATTCTCTCACCTCCAATCTCCTGCATAATTCTTTTAAAGGATCCAATATATTAAAATATACTCATAATAAAGCAATACAAAACGAATGCAAAATATCAAAGGATGTAATATATTAACATATAGTCATAGTAAAGCAATCCAAAATGGAACCACTCTGGAATATGAATGGGTAAATAGTAAAAAAACCATACCATCAAATGGTAGTTTAGCTGACGTGCAGTTCTAAAAGTACTTCCTGGAGAGAAAGTCTTATAGAACTCAATGGGTTGGTACTTTTGATTCTTCTTCTCTTGCACCTACAATCTCCAGCCCCCCTGAAAAGCTATTCCTGAGAGACAAGGACCCTAAGCTTGTTGGCCCCCATTCATGAATTATAGGATCCAGTTCCCTAGAACTTACTTTTGTTTAGGATAACACAGTAAGACTGAGTCTGCAAAATGCCATAAGATAAATTAAAAAGCAAGTCAAATTTCTCATTTGCTGACAATTTTTAGGGTTTCCAGCTCTTGAGTTGGGAAATTCCTGGAGATTTGGAAGGTGGAGCTTGGGGTGGATGGAATTGTGGAGGGACCTCAGCAGGTTATAATGTCATAGATTCCACACTCCAAAGCAGCCATTTTCTCCAGGGGAACTGATCTCTGTGGTCTGAAGATTACTTGTAATTCCAGGAGATCTCCAGACCCCACCTGAAGGCTGGCAACTTTATACTCATCTCTCTATATTAATAATTGAGTTTTCGTGTGACTTTCCTGAACGTTCCACACACTCCCCCAGCATTTGGCTCCCTGATCTGTCACTCAGAGGGTGTCCCTAGCCACTGGCCATGTTGCCTGAGTCCTGCCCAGCCACCATTCAAGAGTACCCGCGTGCCATTGGGCAGGTGCTGGGTTTGCTCCTCTTTCCCGTCCACTCCTTCAGCCACTGTGCCCTGTCAGAATTTCTGGCAAATGGCTTTCTCTCTTGAGGAAGATGCTTGCCTCCTGTGTGGGACTAATTTTTCCCTCAGTAACTGTTGGTAGGTATAATGAAATGGCAGTTGCCTGTGTCTGTGAGATGGATGCACTCTCTGTATTTAGAATGTTCCCCCATAAGGCTTAATTGAGCTGTAGTTCCAGAGATAGGGCCTGCAGGGGTATCACTCACTGGGTTGATTGGGGCTTCCTCATCTGCTGGCCTACAGTTCCCAGCTGCCCCAAGGCCAAAAAGTGCAGGAAAAGAGGGACCATCCCAAAGGGTGGGGCAGCACAGGGCCGGCTCGCCCACTAGGTGAGCTAGGCGCTCGCCTAGGACACCAGCCCTGCAGGGGCACCAAAATGCCCCCCGCCCCCCCGTGAAAAGCCCTCCTTCCCGCCCAGTGCTGGCAGCCCTGGCTTTCCTGGGTGCCTCGCAGCTGCGAGGCGCCCAGACAAGAGGGCGCCACCGCTGGGAGGGAAGGGGCAGGCATTCTAAGTCCACCCCTTCCCCAGCTCTCCTAGGTGCCTTGCAGCTGTGAGGTGCCCAGGAGAGCCACACCCCTGCTGGGAGGGAAGGGGCGGGTGTTCTAAGCCCACCCCTTCCCCAGCTCTCCTGGGCATCTTGCAGCTGCGAGGCACCCAGGACAAGGGCGCTGGGCCATCTCCAGGCCCCACTGGGAGGTCGGCATCCCCAGTGGCGTGGGCGTCCCAGGCTGTCCTGCCTAGGGCTCCCAGACTCCTGGGGCTGGCCCTGGGGCAGCATCAATATAGACTCCAGCTAAGCCACAAGCCAGAGATATGGGGAACCCTGGGAGGCAGCAGAAATTCAGCCACTCCACAATTGGCTGGACTGGGGAATGAATGGAAGTTTCCCTGCTCTCTTGGGTAGGAGAGAGCGGCTGAAGTAGAGCCACAGGCCAGACCAAGGAGAGATCCTATCCTGAGAGGTAGAGAGTACTGTGTGTAGGGAAAGAGGATTGCATTTAACCCCTGTTCATTTATGCCCTGTTGGTTCATGGTGTGTGCTTACTCCTACAGTTTTGCTTTATTCATTTAGTGTTTGTGTGCTCCATAACTGTGTAAATAGTTAAATAAATTCTTTTATTTGGACTAATAATCTGTGTTGTGTTCTGACCACATAGTCTCCCTTGCTCTGCACAATACCAAAGGGAGGGGGTACCCCAGAGAAGCAAGGAAAGGCCAGACCCTTGGGTTGCCAACTTTCCAGGGATCCCCCAATGATTGGGGATTCCATCTCCAAATAGGCAGATTTGGCCAGAGAGGTCTCATTGTCCCTCTAAAAAGGCAGTGACAATTCAGTGAGTGGGGGCAGTGAATTTAAGGGGTGGGATACACCCATGGGACGAGGGTGGGAGGTGAACAGCTGAGTTGTAAACTGGAGCCCATTTTGCTACAGTAGGCACCCAAGCTTGGTTCAGACAAAGGAAGGAAACTCTTTTCAGGCCTTTGTGAGGAACTCATTGGCTGACTAGGGTTGCCAGCTCCAGGTAGGGAGATTCCTGGAGATTTCCTGCAAGAGTCTATGGAAGCCAGGGTTTGGGGAGGGGAGAGGCCTCAGCTGAACAGAATGCCATAAAGCCCACCTTCCAAAGCAGTTATTTTCTCCAGGCAGGGGGGAGAGATCTGTTGTCTGGAGTTCAGTTGTGATACCTGGTGATCTTCAGGCTCCACCCGGAGGTTGGCTACCCTAGGCATCGCAATCAGTGCTTCAGAGGAGGGTCTGCTAGATCCAGGTTCCTGCTGTAGAAGCTGAGTGGGTGATTTTGGACCAGTCACAGACTTTCAGCCTAACCTACCTCACATGGTTGTTGTGCAAGTCAAAAGGTGGAGAGGAGAATGATGTAAGCTGCTTTGGTCCCCACTGCAGAGAAAAATTACTTTTCCTCCTGGGAAACCATTGTTGCCAATCTCCAGGTGAAGGCTGGAGAAAACTCAGCATTACAACTGCTCTCCAGATGGCAGAGATCAGTTCCCCTGAAGAAATGGTGGACTCTGTGTCCTTATACCCTGCTGAGATGCCCCCCCCATGACAGCCACTGTGATGTGGAGGTCAGGGTTTCAGAGCACTGTAGAGGCTGCAGGTGTGGGGGAGATGGAAAGCTGAAGAGGGGAAAATAAACGTAGGTTGATGCTTGGCTGGGAAGGAGGTAGGGTTGCCAACTCCAAGTGGGAAATTCCTGGAGATTTGAGGGATGGAACCTGGAGAGGGTGAGGTTTGAGGAGGGGTGGGACCTCAGACAGGTACAATGCCATAGACTCTACCCTCCCAACAAGCCATTCCCTCCTGAGGAACCATTGTTGCCAATCTCCAAGTGGGGGTTGGAGATCACTCAGAACTGCAACTGATCTTGGACTTCCAGTTTTTGGTGCAGCGATGACGGTCGCTCTCCCCGTCGCTTGGGGGAATGATACACATACCAGCAGTATGGAGGGGAGCTGCTGACACAGTTTCCCCATGGAGCCCTAGGGTAGGGCTCCAAGCCATAGGGCTTTTGAGGGGTAGTCTCTTTGATGGTGTAATGCTGGAGAATTGAGGTGCCCCTCTGCCCTGATGGTCCTGCCACTGTGTGGGCTCAAGGCACTAGCTGGGTTGACCAGAACAAGCGCTGGAGATGGAGTGAATGACGGAAATATAAGTGAGGCTGAACGAGGCCAACAATAAATGTGAGTTAGATGCAAGCAAACTTTGAAATAACTGGAAAATTCCTTATCCACCCCATATTGGCAAGCTGAGAGAGGAGGGATGCCTCCCACGAGTGTGACAGATAAGCAAAAAGGGGGGGGGAAATCAAGTGATTGACTTGTGTTGAGAGACCTACCAGAGCGGATTTAGTGCGGAAGTGGTTTTCAGAGCCTGTGAAACAGCGGGTGGCTTATGTAAACAATTCACAAAGATGGCGGGTGCAGGGAAGAAAGGAGTAAAACCAAAACTTATGGGTGGTCAAAGTCCGAGGCTGGAAGAGGAAGCAGACATCATGAGACTCTTAGTGGCTCAAGCCTGTGATGGAACAACTCACTGGTATTAACCAGCAGTTGGTCATACTAAATCAAAACTTTGCAGCTCAGCAACTCCAGTTGGCGGAAAGGGTTAAAAAGATGGAGTAAACAGTGGAAGTAGTGAAAGAGATGTACGCCAAAAGCAAGACTGTGAAGAAAAAGATGGGAGAATTAATGAATAAGCAGAACCATCAGGAAAACAGACTATTGTTTCTACAAATGGAGAAAGCAAATATGGTTCTCAGATTCCAGGGAGTTCCTGAATCACCAAATGAGGATCTGAAGAAGGTGCTCAGTGAGCTTACTGCACCAGTAACAGGCTTGAAAATGGAAGAAATTATGCATGATATTGAAGCTGTGTATAGGGTGTATTCTAACTATACTAAAAAAAAATAGCCTGCCTGGAGAGATATCAGTCAGATTCTCAAGAAGACAAACTAGGGATGCAATTCTACAAGCAACATCAGCAACTCCACTGAAACTGGGGAAGACAACCATCAAAACTCTAAAAGACATTCCATTTGAAATTCGCCAAAAAAGAAAGAGTTATAAGGATTTAATTCTTTTTCTTCAAACTAACCAAATCTCATATAAATGGCTGGTGCTAGAAGGGATCATCTTTAAATTTAATGATAAAAGAGAGAAGATTGACTCTGTTTATAAAGCTAAAGAGTTCCTGAAACACCACCTGGGAGCTAAAAAAGATGGTGAAACCGGTTCAAGTGGCTCTACCCCCTTGGAGATGAACGAAGACCTGACCGCGGAAGAAGGTGCTGCCACCCGCAAACCAACCTATGACTTTAGTGATAGAAAGCCTAGTTAAAGGCAGAAGGACTCTGAAAATTGCCTTTATGAAGCGAGCTGTTGGGGATATTCTGGAATCCTCTCATAACAAGTAACCAAATAATACTTTAGCTGAGACAAACAGAAACTTGCAGCATGCATTGTTTACTAACATTTGTGTACTAACATTGAGTTTAACTGGGCTATGATCTCCTACTCTTGGGTTTTTAGTATAGTGTAGGTTTACTTTTCTTTCTCCTTAGATGTAGTTCCCCTTCCATTACAAAAAAGCAATAAAAAATCCCCTGGGGGGGGGTGTCAAAAAAAGAAAAGAAAGAATTGCAACTGATCTCCAGGAGGGAGGGAGGAGGATTTGGAAAGCTGAAATCAGGGGCAGATAATGGCAGGTTGATACTTGGCTGGGAAGGAGATAGAGTTGCCATCTCCAGGTTGGGAAATTCCTGGAGATTTGAGGGGTAGAACCTGGAGAGGGTGATGTTTGAGGAGGGGTAGGACCTCAGACAGGTACAATGCCATGGATTC
Organism: Gekko gecko; assembly: GCA_029375565.1. NCBI lineage: Eukaryota > Metazoa > Chordata > Lepidosauria > Squamata > Gekkonidae > Gekko > Gekko gecko. Next base: position 128,389,381 of record JAPDNY010000009.1, read on the forward strand.
CATCCTCCCAACCAGCCATTCCCTCCTAGATAACAATTGTTCCCAATCTCCAGGTGAGGGCTGGAGATCATTTAAAATTACAACTACTCTTCAGGTAGCAAAGATCAGTTGCTCTGGAGAAAATGGTGGACTCTGTCATTATACCCTGCTGAGGCTGGACACTGAGTGTCCAAGGCTTTGGCACTCTCCCAGAGCCTCTTTCTAGAGCTCATTGTATTTATTTCCACAACAGGTCTTATTCCTAGTGTAAAGATAATGGGGAGAGGGGTGCATGTGATTAATTTCAGAAGTGTTTCCTTGCTCTTTTTACAAGCATCTGCTAGTCATGGTGAAGGAAATATAATAAAAAGGTCTGCATACCAATATTGTGACATTTCATGCAATCACTTCTTTAATAAGCCTACATTATAAAAAAGATTGTATCATTGACATACAGGTTTTAAAGGCCAATTTTACACTCAGACTACAAAATTAAAATGTGAGAGACTCTGACAAATAAGGAAGCTATACCAATCCAAACCACTAATAATGAAGTGTACTATGAAAGAACATTTGGGTTAGCTATAACTAGCTTGCTTTCAGTGCCTTTATTTGGAACATGAGGGATTATTGACAGTATGTGAAGACAGACCATTCTTAGAAAACTGTGCTTTTTGTAAGGTATGACTGCTTATTCATGGACTCTTCTCCCCATTTTGCCCTATATGTCTAATAAATTATATGATTCTCCTAAGGAAAGCAGCCAGCAGTCAAAGGATGACCTGTGCAAGAGAAAGTAGTTCATAAATTCATTTCCACAAAGTGATACTAAGCATTTTCCAGTATTATTTTCTTTCCTGCAGATCTTGGATTTGCCAGCAACACTATGAACTGCAACCTTTCACTTTATTATTTTCAAGGGAAGCATAAAGCTGTGTAGGTGGTTGGTGACTTTTTGTGGCTTTTGTGATTATGCAGCTAACAATGAAACAACCAAGTTGTAAGGACACAAAAAAATACCAGCCTAATTAGCAAAATTAAACCACAGATTAAAATGAACATAAAAAACACATGCAATTGAAACACCCAGTCAAATCTGCTAAAATAATTTACCTTCCATCAAATGCTCTCTGGAATAAAATTGTCATACATGCTCTCCTAAATGTAGTATCTTCTGCACCTGCTCTGGTAGACCAGGGAAATGCCTGTGACCTATATGTAATCTATGGACTGTTGGGGGAACACAATAAGAAGGCTGTCTAAAGCACACAGCTGCTACATGGAATCATACTAGGAGATGTGATCTAATATGAGTGCTCTAGGCTGTTAAGGGCTTTGTGATGGACTGTCAAGGGTTAATGCCTCACAGAGTCTGAAAACCTTTGAGTGACAGGCTGTTCAAACAGAATTCTGTGGAAAGCGTCTGTTAAGAAATGACAGTTGGGAACTGGCAGTTGAAGAAGAGACCGTTTAGTACTGATGGTGGACTGGGAAAGTGACAGAAGGAGTGGGTGGATTGAGGATCCCATTCAAGCTGAAAAGGGAAATTGCTTCTACTGAAGAGAAGTAATCCCTGCCCAGTGAAAAGGAAGATAGCTCTAAAGAGAGAAGCGATCCCTAGGCCTGTATATATAGAAGGATTTGGGGAACTTAGGCCCCAGTCATACAGGCCAGAAAACGCGGGGGAGAGGCGTGGCAGTTTGCCCTGGAGCTAAATAAGGTGCAGTAGCCTGATCTCACGGACCACCAGGTTGCCACGCTCCAGCTCTGTGCCGCGATCACACTGTGCTGCTGTAGCGTGGCAAAACAGCAGCACAGCAGACCACACAAGTGCGAAGTGCGCATGCGCCGTTGGGGGGGGGGGCGGGCCGCTGTTGGTGACTTGTGTGTGCGCATGCACTGTCCAGTGTTGGTGCGCATCCCAGGGAAACTTACAACATCCGGAAACCCCAGGGACATGGGTGGGCATCAGAAGCCGTGGGATACCAGCGCTCCCGCGATCAGATGCCAGCCTTTGCCCTGGGGTTTCCAGAAACTAGTACCTCGGACCTACTAGTTTTTTACTCTGCGTTTTCGGAGGGAAGCCGTGGGTTGGCCATGGGAGCACTACGCCTCCCAGATGTGCTCGTATGAACGCGCACGGAAAGTCCGCAGGGCTCCCGTGCCTTCAGTGGGGCAAATGCTCAGTGTGGACAGGGTTGTACATTCCTGCCTTCGAAATGTGAAGTGTCAGTGAAGCCTATGTTTGCAAGTTAAAGCAGAAACTGAAAAGGAAGCCTCTCTCCTCAAAGTTTCAAAGACCTTGAGAAAAGCAAAACTACTTACTTGTTGGCAACATATTATCTGGACTTAATGTGATAACAGAGTTAGCTCATTTTTATTCTCTGTTTACCTCTTATATCCTACACCTGATCCCACCTGACCTTTTCTCCTCTAAGTTAAATAAAACATTTTGTTTATTTTAAACTTCCAAATGCCTCTCATGTGCCATTTCAGAAGCAGAAGATAAGGAGGTGATTTTGCCTCTTCCCTCAAGTCCTTGGCCTGAGCCAGCATCAAAATATATAATAAAATGACTGGGTGGGACAGCTATAGACCAACAAAAAAGAAGAAAATAGATATAGGGGCTGAAGAAACAAAGAGAAAATCTTGTGTGTGAGGGAAGGAAGAGGTGAGATCACCGTAGGCTTTAAGGGTAATAACCAGCACTTTGAATTGGACCTGAAAGCAGATAGGTTGTTGCAGTACTGGAGTCATGTCTTCCAAGTGGCTGTCCCCCAGACAGGAATCTAGCTGCTACATTTTATACATTTGTACCGAGTGCAGTTTCTGAGATGTCTTCAAAGGCAGCACCACATAAAGCATGCTATAGTAGTCTAACCTGGAGGTTATGGTAGCATGGATCAGTGTAGCTAGGTCAACAGAAACTAAATGAGACCAGCTTATGAGCCAGAAATAATTGAACGAAGGTGCCCCTAGCAACAGATATTACCTATTTATCCACTGACAAGGCTGGATAACTGTTTTTATAACAAATATCAATAAATAAAAATCCATTACTAACACTTTTGTGATGTCTGTTCTATCACCCCTTATGCTATACTCTCTCTTTACTACGCTACAATAAATAGAACAGAAACAGGAAGGGACAGTGCCTAAGGAGGAGGGTTACCACAAATATGTTACTTCTCTTTGTGCCTCCCCAGAAGAAGAATAAAATAGGCACTCATGCAAAACCATCCTAATTCTGTTAAGGCATATAAATGCTCAGTTGTTGTGCAATACATGGTTATGGTTATTTAGCATAAGTCACCACTGCATGTCTTATTTTCTGTGATGTATATTTAGCTGTTTAGTTGCTCAGGCTGCAATCCTAGGAATATCTTATTGGGAGTTAGCCCCATTGGAAAAAACATGGGAATTACTTCTAAGTAGACCTGCTACAATTGCCCCACCAGTCCTTAGATTTGTTGAATGAGCAAATAAGGACTCTGAATACTGATCATTGTGCCAACATAATGTTACTATTGCATTGCAGGGATATTACTTATTGTTGAAGGCAGGTATGTTGCTGTTAAGAAAATAGGACTGGAACGTCATCATATGTTGTTCTCCACTTGATGTAAAATGGCAGATCAAAATATCATGTTAAACTACTTAGTTTACTCTGGTGATATGAAACATGCCTATGAGACATGCAGCCCAATCCTGTTCATGTTTAGTTAGAAGTAAGCTTCACTTTAATCAGTGAGGCTTACTCTTTAGCAAGTATACAATGTACTTCCCCTTTTTAATTTACAATATTCTTACAAGTCTGTGGTGCCCCAAACACAACAAAGTTTTCACAGAATTAATAGCACAATCATAACAACCCTTTCCTGGGAGTAAGCCCCACTGTATAGGATTCTTAGCAGGATTCTGGGCAGACGTGTTTAGGATTGTTCTCTAAATCTCATGAGTTCAGTGGGGATTACATCCTAATAGTATGTATAAGATTGCAACCTTACATGTGCAGTTCTGTGCACATTTACTTGAACAAGTCCTATTAAACTTAACAGGATTTACTTCTCAACAATGCTCCCTCTGAGCTGTGGAGTCTTGTGAGCAAAAATTCTACTTTGTGAACCACTGGCATTAAAGTTGTGAGTGACTGATTTGGCAACTGCATAAATTAGTTTGCTCTGGAGCCATCCTTCCTGAGCTAATTCAAAAATGTGTGAGCTGGAGGCTAAAAACCTGTGAACTAGTTCACTCTAACTCAGCTTAGAGGGAACACTGCACATGCATAGCCATTCACAAAACTTTGGGGAGACACTTTCAAATTTGAAGACAAATCATTGTCTTGGAAGGTTGGAGAGAGCTTGCAATACCAGAGGTGCAGGTACATCCAAGGACTTAAGCCTTTGCAATGAAAGCAGAATTATCTTACCAGGCAAAGGATCCTGGTCTTTAGAGAATGCTGGTAGTTCAACACATGTCTCTTCATTAGGTCTGAACCAGCAGTCAAATGCTAGCCACATCTCCTGCTTGGTGCCAGTATGTTTCATATGTAGCAGGGCTAAATGCCAGGGCTCTCTCAACTGAGGTTGTAGACTAGACACCTGAATCTTGTAAAGGGATCCAATGTTTCTCAGCTCATCCTGTGTGAGAAAAAGGTAGATAAAAAAGTTCCCTCCTGGAAAGTGTAGCACAATCCACCTGTTATTTGTGCTTGATTTTTATCATTCTCAGCCACTTAAAGCATCACTAAATGACACTCCACACATTTATCAAATGCCAATTTAAAACAGCAATAATATCATTCACATGGATGATTCTAAACACTGTATTGATCAAACTGAAATTTTAATAAAAACACTGGCAACACCAACCTGAAGAAATTAAAGTTTCATCCCATATGTAATTAAAGTATACACACAAGATAATAGAAGTATCTACCTGAAAATGTAAAATGTGGGTAGAACAACAATTGCATTTACAAATTTGAATATCATGTAGGTATGCTCTTCAGGGAGTTGGGACAGGCTGCGCTTTGGCCCCTTGGTCTCCTGCTAAAATCCATCTCATCCCACATACTTTTAAGCATCTATACGAAGCTGCTGGGAAAGATTATCTGGAGATTTGGACTGAGATGCTGCCAATATGCAGGTGCACTTCCATTAGATCTCAGAGAGGTTGTGAAAAATGTGAAGCAGTGCTTGGAGGCAGTTTTGTAATGAATGAGGGCTAACAAACTGTAACTTAACTCTGACAAAATGGAGGTTATACTGGTAGAGGGAAAGATTGACCCAGGACCGGGGATATCTTCCTTTCTGGATGAGGTTACACTAGGGATGACATAACCCTCTGGTGGTGATGGTGGGTGTCTCCCAGTGCATCACATTAATTTCTGACATTCATCCCCACTCCTGGTAAGTGCATGTCCCATACCCCACCAGCTGCTCCCTGAGACCGGAAATGTTACTCCTGAAATGTTACTCCTATAAACTACTAGAGAGCAAGTGAACCAGCAATGAGACAGCATTTGCCAGCCAATTTGAAAAAAGCATGCTTCTAGCCAGATAAAAAAAAGAGGACTGGTTGCTACTATTAGAAATTAATTAACTGGCTTGCTCCTAATTCAAACACTTGAAATGGAACTGTAAGATAATTTGAGGAAATTAAAAAAGAGATTAAGCTGCAATAATTTGAAGAAAGTAAAAAAGAAGTTCAGATGTATCAAGAGGCTGACACCTTCTAACATAATAGGATTATTCCTGAGGAAGATTGGTAAAATGAGTGTATAACTGGGAGCTCATTGAGGATGTTGGACTGTTCCTTGAAAATGTTAGAATTTTCTGAGCAATATTGTAAAAGTTTTGATATACAAATTGATGTTCATAGGAATTATTAAATGTTATTGTCAATTTTATCACAGAGTTCCTTCGTTTGATATAATTTCCTGTAACTGAGATCCCTTCTTTGGTTTTCTCCCTGAGACCTGGCAACCCTAAGTTACACTCCCCCTAAGGGAGCAGGTTTGTAGCTTGGGGGTGCTCTTGGATCTGGGCCTCCTGTTCGATAAACAGTTGACAGCAACGGCCAGGGACACCTTTCATCATCTTTGGCTCATGGCCCAGCTCTGGCCATTTCTGGGCAAGAAATATCTTCTTACTGTGGTGGCATGTTCTGGTAGCATCTAGATTAGATTAGATGCCATACGATTTATTGGGGCTTTTGTGGGTTCCCCAGTAAATCAACTGCTTTCACTGCTAGGAACTGATTGCTTTTGTTTGTATTTTGACAAAAAAAAGCCACATTGTTTAATGGGGTTTGCCTGTGCCTGTTTGTGGGGGAGGGCGGGATATAAATGTAAATAAATAAATAAATAAATATCTCTGGTACCTGATGCCACATTTTATTTCACACATGGCCCAGCCCAATAAAATGACATTTATGCCAGATCCATACCTCGTAACAAATGAGTTTGACAACCTATATGCTACAGAATGCTGTAGTCAGAGCTCTGACTGGAGCAGGTTATAGGGACCATTGGGGTCATTTGGAGGCAGAGCGCACTGGAGCACCACTCTGGCAGCCCAGGTGGCAGCAAGCCCTGCCCCCAGCTCCCCGCCCCATACTCCTGCCTTCCCCCCTGAGCCTCTCTGCTTTTGCTGAGAGACCTTTTTTTTAAATCCCTGGCTTCCCTGCCCAAGCTTCTTCAGGTGCCCCCCAGCCTAGAGAAGCTGGGGCAGGGAAGCCAGGCATGACTGCCTCCCTGCCCTCCCTGTTTCCAGCCAGCCCAGCATGGCGGGTTGGCTGGAGACAGGGAGCGCGTGGAGGCAGACATGCCTGCCTTCCCCTGAGCCTGGGGGGAGTTAATTCCCTGGCATCCCTGCCGGAGCTCCTCCAGGTACCCTGTGGCTGTGGGGCATCTGGAGACTGAGCAAGCGAGCCAGGCATGAATCCCTGTCTCCTCTTCCTTCTCCAGTGAGCCTGTTGTGATAGCCTTGCTGGAGAAGGAAGAGGAGGCGGGGAGACATGTCCTCCTTTTCCCCTGAGCCTCTGGAGAAGGAAGTAGAGGCGGGGGGGTGTTAAATCCCTGGCTTCTCTGCCCGAGCTCCTCCAGGTGCCCTGCAGCTGCGGGGCACCTGGAGGAGACCGAGCAGCCAAGCCAGGCATGTCTCCCTGCCTCTTCTTCAATTCAAGATCCAACCCCCTTTCAGCCTTGTCTCCCCCCCCAAGCCTGCAGGAGCCCAGAGCAAGACTGAAAGGGGCTTGAATCTAAGAGATCCGAGCCCCCTTCTCTCACCCTCCCTCAAGCCCGCAGGAGCCAATGGCAAAGCTATGTGTAATGGAACAGTCTGCTCTTCCCTTAATATCTGTGAGATTTAGTTTGGTTCTCTTGGAGCTCTTATTTCACTTTCATTTTTATATGCTGAATGGACTTGAGAACGGATGGCTGAGTGAGTACTCTAGCCTGGGAACTCACAGCCCAAGGGGGACGTTTCAAATGTAAGCCTTCAAGCTCCTGGTGGGGGGATTTAGAACTTGGGGAAAGCAAACATCCCTTTCTTTCCATTTTTTTCTTTTTCTTTCCCTTTCTTCCTTCCTCCCTCCCTCCTTCTCTCTCTCTCTTTCAGCTAATGAGTTAAGCTATAACCAGCTTAAATAAAGGTTAACAGTTAATAAACACAAAATGTGCCAAACAAAGCTTGAGTCCAGTGGCACCTTAAGATCAACAGAGTTTAATTCTGGGTCTAAGCTTTCATGTGAATAAACTTTGTTGGTCTTAAAGGTGCCACTGAACTCAAACTTTGTTCTGTTGCACTGGAACAGATATTCTTAAGTACCACTGCTAATGAAACATCGAGCTGCTATCCTACCTTAAGCAGCTGTGGACAGAAGGTGTTGAGTCTACCTTAATAATTTGTTCAAGTAACTTTGTGAAGTCTTTTGTACAGTGTAACACTATTGCCTGTATTGAAAAGCTGTCTTGAATAATTCTGGTTTGCATAGATTCAGGTGGGTAGCTGTGTTGGTCTGAAGCAATAGAACAAAGTTTGTGTCCAGTGGCATATTTAAGACCAACAAAGTTTAATTCTGGGTATAAGCTTTCATGTTCATGTACTCTTTTTCAGATACATTGAAACAGAGTCATCGACCATTACATGTAGGTAGCAAGTGAGGAAGATGTTGCCCATATCTGTAGACTTCTGCAAATGCGGGAACTGTAGTCTCTTGTTCATAACTGGGTCACTGGTCACTTCTTCAGCCATGAAGTATCTGTAGAAGAGAGCAGTGGCTCACAAAAGCTGATCCCCTGGTACAAATTTTCTTTGTGCTTTTGTGGTTTTGAAGCAGTTTTTCTCCAGGTAGGCTCACCAGCTGAGTTGGGAAATACCTGGAGATTTTGGGGGTGGAGCCTGAGCGGTGGGTGTTGCCTTCTGACACACTTCTGGTGATATCAGGGGGTGTGGCATATGCAAATAAGTTATGCTAATGAGTTATACTAATGAGCTCCTGCACCTCTTTTTCTATGAAATGACCCCTGGGGACCATAGCAGTGCAGTTTTGTTCTGTATACACTGGCTCCCAGTTTTCTTCAAGGTACTGCTATTGGCCTTTAAAGCCCTACATGACTCAGAACCAGCATACCTTAACAACCACCTAGTTCTATATAAACCTGTATAACCTCTCCAGTCATCTTCACAGGCTCTGCTTCAGGGCTTCTCATCATCTAAGTCTAGACAGGGGTCCTTCTTGGTTGGAGCACCAAGACTTTTAACTCCCTCCCCAGAGAGATCTGTCTGTCTCCTTCTATCGTTGTCTTCTGCCAGCAGGTAATACCTTGTGTGTGTGTGTGTTCTCTCACTAACTCCCTGTTTGCAGGTGGTTTTTGTGTTTATATTATATTTTATAAAATTAATATGTTGTCGAAGGCTTTCACGGCCGGAGTTCATTAGCTGCTGTAGATTTTCCGGGTTGTGTGGCCATGACTACAATGCCAAGACCACAGCCACACAACCCAGAAAATCTACAGCAACTAATTTTATAAAATTGTTTTTGTGTCTATATTATCTTTTACTAATTTTTTTTAAATAGTATATGTTTGTATTTTAGATGCTTTTTAATGTCTGAGATGTTTTAATGTTTGAAATGGCTTAAAGTTCACCATCTTGAGGACACTAAACTGGGGGGAATGGTGGCATAGAAATGTTCGAAAATAAACAAGCCCCCTGTTTTACATATACTTACAGGCAGACCCACATTTGTCCTGCATACTGTGTGAAAAAGCCTTGTACCAGGGCTGGGCAACCCTCATGCTGCTCAAACTTAAGCACATCTGACTATGCCGTCTGGCACTCAGTGCTGGTTTTCTAAAAAGTTCTCACCTGTGTATTTCCTAAGAAACTGGCAGTACCACTGGGGCTCAGCTTGCTCCCAATGAGTCTCAAAAAGTACCACCCTCATGATTCCCCACTTCTTTTGTTTGCCATTACACCAAAACTTCATTGGTACATGATGCATTTTTTTCAGGATGAGCCAAAAAGAATGTCTACCGCTGCCATAAGCTATAAGGCTATGGTATCTCATGGGAAAACTATACAACATCTTCATTTTAACCAATGGAAAAATGAAAAGATTTGATCCATTTGGCTAACAATGTATAGCATTCAGAAACTTCTAAAACTTTGTGAAACTCTTTTAAGTCACTAGTTGTAGTGGCAGAACCAAGAATTCAATAGCAGTATTATTTCCTCTTTACACCTTTACATATAACCTGCTTCTTAGAACTACCAAGTGGCTGGTAAAAATAGAAACCAAACCATATTAAAACAGAATTAAATCCCCATAGTCATTCCACCCATGTACCACAAAGTCAAACTTTACAATTATTAAGCAAAAACAGAATTAACCATATCATTCCAACTAAAATCTAAATCCTTTAACTTCTCTCAAAAACTCAGATATCTTCCTCAATAAACACAGACATGTCAACAATTAAGCAACAGAACTAATACACCTTATTACAATTGAAGTCAAATAGTTCTATGGAATGTAAGGCTGCCATCCTCCAGGTGGGACCTGGAGATCTGTTGGAATTACAACTGATCTCCAGTTCCCCTGGAGAAAATGGCTGCTTTGGGAAGGTGGATTCTATGTAAATATATCCCCTCCCCAGACTCCACCTCCAAATCTCCAGGTATTTCCCAATCTGGAGCTGGCAACCCTATGACCACCCTAGAGCAAACTATATGAACAGTAGCTGACTTAAGTAGAGGAGAGGAAAATCTGAAAGTTTGTATAGCCAATACACCGGTGAATGGAAAGAACTTAGTTTCTACACACATCATTGCAGATGCCAAATTGCTGGGGTCACTGCTGACTTTAAAAATTCTTCAAAGGAGTTGTTACAAGATTAAGGCATAATATCACATTCTTGAGAGGTGTCTCAGGAATGAGACTGACACATACATGATCATTTCATCTATTCTAGGTAATCTCTTTGTTTATTTTTTCTTATAAAATTAAACACAGATTTACCTTGATTTGTGTTGCCTTTTCTGAAATCTGAACAGCCAACTTTTTGCAATCCAGGTCTCCATAAATACTGAAAGTAAGCTGCATGGGAACAGTTTCAGTGCTCACATCAGACCCAATGACGTCCATTATCCACACCCCTAAGGACTGTATGTTGGTTTGAGGATGTTTTGAGCCATACATCAGTCTTTTACCTGAGATGAGATCAAAGACAAAACAAAACATCTAAAAGTATTTTAAAATCTTTTAATCAAATAGTGGGGGTTAAACAAAAAAGTGTGGTAATGCATAACTTTCTCCTGTTGAAATCAGTTGGGCTTCAAAGGTGCTTAACCTTAGCTAGATTGTGCCCACTACTATGTAGGTTTTGTGATACCCATAGCAACAGTTTGCTAATAATATAATATCAATACACTTACCGCAATGTTTCTTTCAGATTTTAAAACCATAAATGCTTTCTCTCCAGATTTTAAATCTCAGATTCAGAGCAGTTTTTATTGATGCCAATTGGGTTCACTATCATTTCTGAAGTTAATTATTCAAGACTAGGCAGCATCCTTCAGAGTCCTAATTAATTGTTCACATAGAGGAAATCAAGACCCCCCCAATTCTACTATATCATCTGCAAACACTGTTAAGAGGGAGAGATAATAGCAAGTGGAGATAATAAATGGCTTCAATGAAATACACTTGCAATCAAGCCATAAATGGGAACATGCTGTGTGATACTGACAAGTCAACATATTATAAAGCAAAACCTTAGCCAGCGCCTTGAATAGCAGTGTCAAGATTCCTCTGAATTATTCTGTTACAATTGCACCATTAACACTGCAATCTTTAAACAGCCATGACTAAAAGGGCTAATATGCAACTTCCCTGGCAGGGCTCCTAAGCTATTTACAATGCTATGGGAGGGGAAAAATCGATAGGTGAAGTCCCACCCCTTTTATAACCATATAGTTAGGGGTCAAGGGTCAACTGATGGTGCCAGAGCCCTGCCATGAAAATATGGCTACTCATCAGTAGATTTTCTTAGAGTAGAACTCACCTATAGTTTTAATGTCACAAACGGTGCCACAAATTCCTATATGAGTATCCAGCCAGCTCCAGCATGGGAAGAGCCATTCTTTATCTGAGTTCTCTGACTTTTTCACTGTTACCATTTTCAGGTATATTCCAGCCCCATACCCTTCTCCATCATGTCCTACAACTATCTTTTTCAAATGGCTCAAGGAGACAGCCTCCACCAAAAAGGAATCCACCTGAAGAAAAAAAAAATCAATATAGCTAAATCTCAACATGGTCAAATCTGTGGATACTTAAATCTGGAGACTGAAACCTTGAACAGACAAGACAGATGTTTCTACAGACCTGAAAATGTCCCAGCTTTCCTTTCTCCTCTTGTAGCCCTGCCATTTCTGGAGAAATTCTTTCCTACCTGAGTAACTTACCTGCTGCACAAAGACTGTGCTGAAGTCAGGGTAGCAGTAGTTATCCTTTTAATAGACTGTGGTTGGACTACAGCTGAAGGTATCTGGGTAAAAATCACCACTTAGCCATGAAAGTTAGTTGCTGACCTCAAGTCAGTCATGTTTTCTTATCCTAACCTAACTCTCAGGGTTGTTGTGAAGGTAAAATGGAGGGAGGGAGGACCATGTATGCCTGACTTCCTTCAAAGATAGACGGAATAATAATATGATAGGTAGAAGGACTATTCTGTCCAATTGGCAAAAAGAGGAAAAAAAATATGGCTTTCTCTCCACAACCCTTAAGTGATGTCAGATAAAACTGGCTCCTGGCATTCATTACACAGACATATAATGTCCATTACCTCCACAATATCTGGGCAAATGAGAATACAGTGGGTTAAATCCTGCAAGCTTTCTGTTGAGTTAGATTTTTCTTGTCTTCTCTTTCCCCACAGTAGCTGCTTGGGTCCCTGAAAGGGTTATGTTGGGAATGGGTTGGGATCTGTGAGGGCAAAAAGTCATAATGTACATGGAGAACTGGACAAGACTGAAAAGATTAAAATGAAAGAACATTTTTAATCTTTAAGATGCCACTGGATGTTTTGTTTATTTTTTAAATCTTTGTTACACGTTGCATTGTATTAAAAAGATTTTTTCTTGTATTTTACCTTATTTCTTTGATATTTGTCTTCTGCTATCAAAGAGTTTTGCAGCTGCCTACGACCTGTATCTCCTCTTTCACCATAAAGTGTTATATAAAGGTTTGCAAAGGTTTCTGACCCCCAGTGGTTTCCAGTGTGTACACAGATGATATATTTATGTACTGTAATGGGATAAAAAGACTCATTAATACTGGACTGCTATGTAATCTATAAAATTATAAATCTGGAAAGGAAAAAAAGATGTTCTATTTCAGCACTTTGACACATGATAACAAAACAAAATATCCAAACAGAACAGTTTGCAATTATATAATCCTGCTTCAAGTAGTGACTTCATATGATTAACCAGTACAGCAGCAAAATGGGGCTTTCTAGCCAGAGAAGCAGGGTTGATTTCTACATACATCCCAGGTTTCCTGAAAAATATTTCAGAGAAACTCCAAAATTGAAAAAGCTAAGTATATGATGTGTGTTTTTTCTTTCATCCCTCAAGATCCCCAAGATCCCTTGCGCTCTTAGAAGGTCTGCCAATTTAACTATAAAAATTGTTCCTTCAGGGTTGTTAACTGGGATTATGGATTCTTGAACACCTGCCAGTTTGGCCCACCTGCTTAAGCCTGTTTGCTACTTCTAATGAGGGCACTGATTAATCGACAAAGTGTTCATAAACTGTTACAAGTATTTGTGAGCCGTTTGTTCCATTTGGCACCAATAAACTAGTTGTAGCAGGGGATCTGAAGCTGATTCCCAGTCATTCATCTTCTGGAGTCATCTTCTGGCCTCTTGCTAAATTAACGTTGCCAGGCCCCTGTATTGCTGCAGCTCAGGTATCGCAATATGAATTGGCTGAGAGTCAGTTTTCGACTATTGCAACCCTGGAAACTTTGCTAACTATCAGCCTGCTGCTGGGACACCACAAAACACAAATTGCAGGGTGGAGGAAACAGAACAGAAGTTGACTCACAGCTAGGATTGCCAGCTCTGGATTAGGAAATATCTGGAGATTTGGAGGATAGAGCCTGGGGGTGTGTGTGGATGGGAGAGACCTCAGCAAAGTCCATCCTCCAAAGCAGCCATTTTCTCCAGGGGAACTGATCTTGAACATCTGCAGATCAATTATAAAAGTGGGAGACCTCCAGGTGCCACATGGAGGTTGGCAACCTTACTGATACAGGTCAGGAGTCTGATCCTTCCCCCAACTGCTGTTTGGGCAAGGTTTAGACACTGCAAAATTAAAGATCTGAATCTGTTGATCTCTAACTTCATTGTGTCTCAGCCTTCCCCTAGTGTCCTGGCCCCACTGCTGGACCTCCTAATGGCACCTGGTATTTTTGGCCACTGTGTGACAGAGTGTTGGACTAGATGGGCCATTGGCCTGATTCAACACTGGCTTCTCTTATGTTCTTATGAACTTTTTAAATGGAGGGGTGAGAGATGGATCAAATCCCATTCTCAGCTCAGCTAGGACTGGATTTCTATCCCTCCCCCCAAAAAAAACCCCCACACTGCTTAGACAAGGCTTAGACACAATAAAGTTAGAGATATGAAGCCTGTTATCTCTGGCATAGCTATGCTTAAGACTTGCTGCCTTTCCAGGAAGGAGATTGGAGTCCAACTCTCAGAGCCTAACCAGATGTTACAAACTGCATGAGTTGTTCACCAGGGGTACTACAGCTGCTAATTCAGGGTGGCAACTCATGAGTAAAAGTGCAGCAGGGTCCAATTGGATCAGGACCACTGCATAGGAGAAGAAGAAATTCCTGCCTTCTCCCCAGTGCTGGGGGTCCAGGGGCAAAGCACTATTTGTTCTGTGGACAGCCATCAAATAACACCCTTCCCCACAGCACCCCTACAGCTGTTTCAGCCACCAAAACAGTACCAGGGAGAAGGCAGGAATTCCATCTTCCTCCATGCAGTGGTCCTGATCTGAATTGGGTCCTGCTGCACTTTTACTCGTTAGTTGCCACCACAAACTAGCAACTGGAGAATGGCTGCAAGTTCCCCTGTAGAACTCGTGAAGTTTGTACCATCTAGTAAGGTCTCCGATGATCCCCTGATCATTTCAGCTTCTAATGAAGGCTATTTGGCAGCTGTTCGCATTGTTCAGCCTGAGCATAAAAAAAAAAATCTGTACTCAGCTCACAATTGAATCCAGTATGTTGAACAGAGTACATTCAGTCATCAAACAGATTCTCTGCAGAATTCCCAGTATCCCTAATGGGTATCAGAGTCTTTCCCCCACAGTCTAAACACTTCCTTTCTCCTGAATTTTTAAATTGTTTATGGGACGCACTCCCCCCATCAGTAAACTTATGGGATCCTGGGTGTGGTGTGTGAATTGGGTCTGGTAGGTGAACACTCCCAGGCACATGTTCAGTTTCTTTTTCTCATAAGCTAAAATCACTTTGGGTTAGTTTTCATTTTAAAAGTGTTGGCTTGCTTGCATTACTTCATCTATTAATTTTTCACTATCTATGCATTTCCCTTTCTCTTCGTTTTTCTGTCACTTACTGTTGAGTTTGGGCTACTGCCAGTGCTGAAAACTGTGTGGTAGATACTGCTGTCTAAGCCAAGTAGGGTCCTTTCCACACTTGGATCTCATGCCTCGTTTTATCAGAGTTCAGCTCACATCACAATACCTTGCATTTATCCCTGTTTATAACAGCGTCCATTTATCCCAGGACAAGTGGGTAACCTCAATGTAATGTGGAAACAAAAAAAATATCTTTAGATAATTATGGGGGTGAACTCAAGTGTAGTGTGGAATGTAAGTTTGGGGACAGTGTTGAACCAGGATTTAAGGTCTAGTGCGCAATCACCCTAGGTGTCCCTCAGCAATCTGGTGCCCTGGAAGCTCTTTCTGATGTATCAAAGGTACCACTCTTTGGTACACCCTGGGAAATGCATCCCCATAATATCTGACAATGATAATGGCCACCTTAATAAGTGTGCTTTGTATTGCAGCTTGAATCTCACCTCCAAGAGATAAGATTAAGAGTTGTCGGCTTCAGCCCTGAATATAAGTGTTATTGTTCTTTTGAGAGGGTGGGGAGAGCTCAGATTCCTCACATATCTCCATCTTCTTTTGTATAATGGGAATGTTGTTCCACATAAGTCCCAAAATATGTCCTGGTCTCTTTGGAAAAATATTTTTCCTTGATTTTTTTTTTACAAGTCTATGATTATATCCCATTCTATTCTTATCTGCACTGGTTTATTTACATACATGCAGAGAGTTAAAACCCATTTATAAAGACATTTGTGATACTGGTGGCTCCTTTTGTTCTCTGATATTCTATTGTTTTGTAAGTACACCTGCTCCTCTTTTTTTGAGTTATGCTTTCAACCTGGCAAACACCTCAATATGGTGTCTGCAGTGAAGGAAGGAGCATGTGTCTTTATTGATATTCAATGGCTTCACAAAATATTCACTCACAGTATTTGGCAATGCATACAACATAATTAGAAATTGCTACCTGCTGCCCATTTTTCTTTTTGTGCTACACACTATTTCTTTCTTTTGAGTTCATAACAATGTTATTGACACAACATTAACAGCCTCATCCAATGGTTGTAATACACTAAGGTCATGCCAGCAATATACTGACATAATGGCCGAGGACAGACTGGCAATTTGCCCCGGGATGGGACCCGGGCTGACAACGATTCAATACCGGAGTAAATGGAATGTTCACACAGGCACATCTGCCTGGCGTCCCCCACCCGTAGCCTACCGGTGCTCTTGCGCTTCACTGCCGGATTAAAAAAACACCTGATAAAAGCCTTCGCAAATCTTGAAAGCCTGCGTTCGTCACGCGTTTCTCCACTTCCGGGGAGTCTGAACGTGCAGCTGAAAAGCTGGGAGCAACCCGCGTTGGGCATGAGGCAGCAGCGGTGTGATTGGCTGCGCTCCGCTCCACTGCCCAATGCGGTGCCGGCGTTGCAGGGCAAAAAAAAACAAATCGGCAAAATGCGCTCATGCGCACATACACCCACAGCCGAATTACTGGGGAAACGGCGAATACAGCACGCCTCCAGCGCGGCAGTCTGAACACTCCCGCGCGCCTCCGTCCTGAATCTTCCGGCAGCGGCCCCCGCTGTGTGGACGGGAAAACCCGGTATTGTTTAATCCGGGGTTTTTTTGCTGCGACTGGCTACCGGGGCAAATTGCCAGTCTGTCCTGGGCTAATATTTGTGCCATGCTATGCCCTCCCAGTGTCAAGGTAGTGTCAAGGTAGAAAGCTAAATAAATCAATCAGGATAAATAGGAGATTACTTAACTAGCACTGACTGCCACTCCCACAGAAACCCTGGCAATACCACTGCTGTAGAGCAATCATATTTGCGACATCCCCATGATAAACACCAGCTAATGCACAATGATGGTTAATGGTATCATGTCAACCTCCATTCCTGCAAAACACCTTCTCCAGTGTTCATGTCCGGGCACAAGGCACCCCATAGATAGAACTGGATTCTTCCAGTATTCCCAAACACAGTCTGCAGTCTTGCATGCCCCGCCCCCCCCCGGCTTCTTGCAAAAAGCAGGGCAAGAAGTGGGGCAAGAAGTGGGGGAGGGGGAACAACACTCCCTCCAAGCTGTGGAGTCTTGTGAACAAAAATTCTACTTTGTGAGCTACTAGCATTAAAGTCGTGAGCGAGTGATTTGGTTGCTGCATAAATTAGTTTGCTCAGGAGCCATCCTTCCTGAGCTAAGACAAAAATGTGTGAGCCAGAGGCTAAAAAACTATCAGCCAGCTCACACTAACTCAGCTTAGAGAGAACTTTGGGGGGGAGGGACCTGAACTCCAAGCAGCAAATTCACCACTTGGAGAACAGGCGTGTAGGAGTGGGGTGCCAGTTCCCTATGTGATGAGTCTAAGAGTCTTCTGTACACTATGAGTACTGTATGAAGGGGGGGGGAAATTCTGTTAGTATTCAGAACATGGGTTTGGCTGTAATATATGATAATAATTATTTGGTTTTATTTGCAATTGTAGTAGTGTGAACTTTTTGAAGAAGAATTATTGAAACGAAGATAAAAATCCGGAGTCTTCGTCCATTTTGTCTGTGTACCTCTTATGGACTTATACTATTCATTTTGTTTGTATACCATTTATGGACTTGTACTATTTTTGGACCTGCACACTATATGATGTAATTTTGGTTTCACTGATATATGTGGTCCTCTTTTATAAATTGATTTTTGAGCATAACTTTTGGAG
Organism: Gekko gecko; assembly: GCA_029375565.1. Lineage (NCBI taxonomy): Eukaryota > Metazoa > Chordata > Lepidosauria > Squamata > Gekkonidae > Gekko > Gekko gecko. Next base: position 128,407,240 of record JAPDNY010000009.1, read on the forward strand.
CACTTGTAGTCTGCGTTATTTGTGCAGTGCTTGTTTATTTGCTGGGTTTTGGTAAACAGGCAGGGGCAGAGGGCAGTGTCCTTTCCTGGCCTATTTTGATCTTTGAGGGAGGACTCATTGGGGCCGGGCCTAACTAGTGTTGCCAGCTGGTTGGGAAATTCCTGGAGATTTTGTGGTGAAGTCTGAGAAGGGTAGGCTTTGGGGAGTGGAAAGGTCTCAGCTGAATATAACGTCACAGAGCCCACCCTCCAAAGCAGTGATTTTCTCCAGGGGGACAGATCTCTGTTTTCTAGAATTCAATCTAGGGTTGCCAGGTCTGACTCGAGCAATATCTGAGAACTTTGGGGGTGGAGCCAGGAGAAAGGACGTGACATCACTTCCAGGTCAAAGGCCAGGCGATGTCACTTCCCCTCCTCCACCCCTTCTGATGTCACTTCCAGCATACTGGAGTCATGGAAACTTGGAGATGGAGTCTGGGGAGGACAGAAACCTCAGTGGGACTTTCAGATTCAGCTCCCTTCTATGAAGGTTTTATATATATTTAACAGTGTCACTGATGTCAAAAATAAATAAAAAGCTGTTCAGCATTTGCTGTCCCATTCTCATCATTTCTGCCTGTTGTGTTTGCGTATGTTGGTGGTGTGTGTTTCAAGTGGGCTTCCTGTCAAACTTAAAAAAAGTTGTTGTACAGAACAGTTCTATCAACTCAACTTTGAGCAATCTTCAGCAGGAGGAATGATATTTGGTTCAAAGTTAGTATTTTATTTCTGCTCTAGAAATCCATGTTTTCTTCCCTGGCCCTTCCTGTAAAGTCACTTCCTCCTTTCAAATTTAAATTTCTCACCTTACATTGCTTCTTGCCTCTCAAAACTTAGAATCATAGAGTTGGGAGGGATCTCCAGGGTCATCTAGTTCAACCCCCTGCACAATGCAGGAAATTCACAACTACCTCCCACACAACAGCTATTAGGGAAGGGGTTACTGTATTAAATCTAGGATTTGTAGTCTAGGACCTGTAGTTATATCCTGTGTCTTACATAACACAGTGGATAAGAAATGATTTTATGGCAGTGTCCGGACTGCATGCTGCTTTCACTTTGTTTGATCTCTCGGTTTTATGGAAGCATCTGCATGGATTTATGGCCATTTTATGGCTATTCAGGGGTGACTCTACAGTCAGTACAGTGTTGGCTCAGGGTATTTGAATGTGGTTTTGAGCTGCATCTTTTTCTGTTCTGTTTTCTGCTAAAACAGCAGAGCAAATGCTAGATGCAGACTGGGCTGATCTCAGCAAACACATTCCATCTGGCTCAGTCACCACGCGAATCTCCAGATCTTGCCAAAGGCTGCATGGTGCAGGTGGCCAAAATGAAAGACTTAGACTTTGGACCTTAATCCCACATTCCCTTGGGCCCCATGGCCTCTGCCTACCTGAAAGGCACCCTAGGTGCAAAGCCACGCCTTCTGCTGCCCTTGCCCCATGTGGGCTGTGCCCCCTCCTCCCTCCCCCCCAACTTTATCCATAAGAACTGAGCTGAGCTTGGAACTCTGGAACAATAGACCATCAGATTTCTAGAGGTAATTAATGAGAAGGCAATGTTATGCAAATAGAGGTAACCAATGAGGAGACAATGTTATGTAAATAGCCTATCGGTGGGAATGGGGTGTGTTTGGGTGTGGTTTTTGCATGCTACAGGCCAGTTGCCCTGGAGTCTTCAGTCTTGTTTCTGAAATCACTAAATAAAGTACTTATTCTGTATGTTGATCTTAAGACCGTAATAATAATAAACTAAACTAAACTAAATAAAGTAGAGCTGTTCACTGAAATTTGTCTTGAACCAAGTATTTAACACTGGCGACGAGGATGGGATCCTCTTGAGCAAGCCTAGAGCCCATATGCACCGCATCACGCACTGAGCTCCAGTGCCACATGCATTGCATCACAACCAGGACCATGGCTGCCGCTCGAGGACATTTGCTGGAATTTGACCCCTCTTGCCTGGAGCTTTCGGAAACTTGGGTGGAGAGGCTCACATAAGAACATAAGAGAAGCCAATGATGAATCAGGCAATGGCCCATCTAGTCCAACACTCTGTCACACAGTGGCCAAAATATACCAGGTGCCATCAGGAGGTCCAGCAGTGGGGCCAGGACACTAGAAGCCCTTCCACTGCTGCCCCCTCCAGCACCAAGAATAGAGTGCATCACCTGCCCCAGACTGAGAGTTCCCATCTATACCCTGTGGCTAATAGCCACTGATGGACTTCTGCTCCATATGTTTATCTAATTCCCCCTTGAAACTGTCCATGCTTGTAGCTGCCACCACCTCCTGTGGCAGTGAATTCCGTATGTTAATCACTCTTTGGGTGAAGTAGTACTTCCTTTTATCTGTTCTAACCCGACTGCTCAGCAATTTCATGGAGTGCCCACGAGTTCTTGTATTGTGAGAAAGGGAGAAAAGTACTTCTTTCTCAACCTGCTCAATCCCATTCATAATCTTATAACCTCAGTCATGTCACCCCTCAGCCGTCATTTCTCCAAGCTAAAGAGCCCCAAGTGTTTTAACCTTTCTTCATACGGAAGGTGTTCCAACCCTTTTATCAGTCTAGTTGCCCTTTTCTGCACTTTTTCCAATGCTATAATATCCTTCTTGAGATGTGGCGACCAGAACTGTACACAGTATTCCAAATGAGGTTGCACCAATGATTTATACAGGGGTATTATGATACTGGCTGATTTGTTTTCAGTTCCCTTCCTAATACATACTTTGTACTGTTCCAGCACATTGAGAGCAATGAGCAGAAGAAGGTTCTCCTGCTCAGTTCCTGTGGAATCACAACTCTGACGCTTGTCCAGGGTCTCATTGTGCCCACCATGCTCGAGACAGCCACTCACAATGCCCTCATCACGGTGCTCACCAGCCATTTTGTGCCTCAGCCCATGAAAATGGTGCACTGCATGGACTTCTATAGCAAAAATCCTATAAGACAGCCACTGATTATGTGGCAGATCTTCACCAACTAGCCCGCACTTGCAAGTTCCTGAGCCTAGAAGATGCTCTCCTTGACCGGTTTGTGATGGGCCTCTGAGATGAGAAACTATGCCGAAAGCTCATAGGCCATAAGGACCTCACCCTAGTAAAGGCACTATGCAAAGACACTGCCTTTGAGAAATCACGGTGAGACTGCCAGGCCTCCACCACACACTGGGTCTCCATCTTGTTGTCATCTGAGACATCAGATGAAGAAGAGACCCATCTGATTTGCTGCCCAGCTCACTGCAATGTAAGCTGCTTTGATCCCCACTGTGGAGAAGTTGGGGTATAAATATACCTGAGGATGGGAGATAGATACAAGATAGGTTGGTGAAAGGTTGAGAAGGAGAGAATGAGACAGGGAAAGAGGAGAGGGTATGGGGTTGCCAGGAGGAAGGAAAGAGGAAATAGTGGGGTAGGGAGATAGAGAGGGGAGTGAGGATTCTGCACCAAGCAAGTGGGCCCGGCCCAGTGGCTGGCACCACAGAACTGGACCATAGTTTTCCTAGGCAGAGGCTGCCGGGGGAGGAGGGGGAGCTTAAAATAAAGGGGCTTATCTATTTTTGTTGTATCTAGTGTGACATTGCTCAAGGCCTGTGGGCTATATGAGTAGCATCAGTATCATTAAAAATAGAAGGGCAGATAAAGGTAGGTTGCTGTTGAGTGGGAAGGAGATTGGGTTGCCAACTTCAGATTAGTAAATTCCTAGAGATTTGGGGAGTGGAGCATGGGGAGGGTGGGGTTTGAGAAGGGGAGGGACCTCAGAGGAGTATAATGCTATAGACTCCAGTCTCCTAAGCAGCCATTTCCTCCAGGCGAACTAGGATTGCCAGCCTCCAGGTGGGGACTGGAGATCACCCAGAATTTCAGATGAAAGATCAGTTCTCCTAGAAAAAATGGCTGCTTTGGAGGGTGAGCTCTATGGCATTATATGAGGTTACTTCCAGTGTTCCCTCTAAGCTGAGTTAGTGTGAGCTAGCTCACTGTTTTTTAGCCTCCGGCTCACGCATTCTTGTCTTAGCTCAGGAAGGATGGCTGCAGAGCAAACTAATTTATGCAGTAGCCAAATCGCTCGCTCACAACTTTAATACCAGTAGCTCACAAAGCAGAATTTTTGCTCAAAAGACTCCACAGCTTAGAGGGAGCATTGTTTACTTCCCTCCCCAAATGTTCCCCTCCCAAGGATCCACCCCCAAATATCCAGGAATTCTCCAACCTGGAGCTGGCAACCCTAGGGCGAAACTGATCTTATTTATATTTTACTTATTTATTGCTTTAATTTCTATCCCACCTTGCTGGGCAAGGTGGCTCAAGGCAGCATTGGGAGATCTTTGAGAGATCTTTGTAGTTGGAAGATCTGTTGTGCTTCCAGGTCCACATGGAGGCTGGCAACCCTAGAAGGAGACAGGGGGAAAGGGGGAGAGGCTATGGGGACTTTCAGGAAAGGGAAAGAGGACATAATGGAGGAAGGGGGAAATTAGATGCCTCCTGCAAGTCCTTGATAGTTCCCATTTGTATACATAATTCTCAGTGTGGCCCATCTGTGGATCCTGAAATATACTGAGTTCCCAGGCATAGCATAATGATCAGCTCAGGTTTATTTAGTAGCAGGAATCAAGGCACAGCCAAGCTGGACCGAAGCCTGGCTTAAATCCCTGGTGCAAGACACACCCATGATAGGTTTATTTACAGTGCACCCATTTCCCATAGGTTCCTACTAGGATCTGGGTGCTCCGATAGGTCCATTCTAGCTATTGTGCATTCGCATGACCACGTGCGAAGGCGACCGCATATGCGGTCCCCGCTGGTACACAACATGCCTCCCCCCATAGTTCAGATACCCCCTTAGCTAAGATAGTCCTTAAGGTAAGCGGGCATCTTCTGCTCCCGGGCTGAGTGGCATAACTCTGTGGTCAGTTCTGCCCACTCTGGTATGGTCACTGTGCATTCGGCTGGGGTCGCCGGGCCCTGGCTGTGATTGAGGTGTCCCAGGGCTCCAGCAGGCAGATCGGCTCTGGGTACCTCTGTCGACCACGTTGGATGGTGAACTTGACTGTATACGGGCTTGCCTGGATGCTTCGGGCTCACCCACGTTGCAGGGGCCTGGACTTCACCATTTGTCCTCACCATCATCTGACAGGTTCTGGTCTGCTGGGAGTAGCCTGCAGCGAAGTTGGTCGATGTGCCATCTCAGCAGCTGCCCATCTTCGGCTGAGACCTCATAGGATAGGGGGCCTGTGACCCGGATCACCCTAAATTTGCCCCATCCCTTGACAGCCACCGGCTTTTTCTGGAAGTTCCATAAGGTGAGACTGTCCGGTTTATCCAGCATGGGGCCCCCTCACGGACAGAGTACCTTAAATGTTTCTGCCTATATGATTGAGTAGGATGACCTGGTGTCGAGCTCCATCTCACAGGGGGACCCCTCTATCTGCACAGTTAAATGTATTTTGTTTGGGGTGGCCTGGGGCAAATTTAGTACCTGAAATTTGTGGGTGCTGTGGAGGTCGGTCGATTTTTGGTGGGTGGCATGTTGGCATCATGTCCCTCGGGAGTGACAGGCATGGGCAATGTATCCTTGTTTCCCGCAGGAGCAGCACGTGGCATCCTGGAATCGGCAGGACCGGCATTCATGGGCTTCCCCACAGCTGGCACAAAGCGCTTGCGCATTGGGCTTCTTGTCCGTTTGTGCGCTTGCAACTTTAGGTTGCAGATTTCGGTGAGTGGAGCAACATACCTGGAGCACTTCATCCACATCCGAGGTGTTGAAGGTTGCCGAGTTGGTTGGTGCATTGAAAGTGGTGGCTGCTCCCAATGTGACCTCTAGAAGGTGGTGGTCATTTGGACCGCCATCTCCAGATTGATGTCTTTAACTCTGATTAGTTTGTGGCGGAGCTTAGGGTCCTTGACTTCCAAGATGAATTGAGTGAGGATGATGTCCTCCACATCGGTGAACTCACAGTCCATGGTGAGTCGGTGGAGCTCTGCTATGAAGAGGGTGGCCACATCTCCTGTCATCTGGGTACACACAAACAAGTCCATGTGCTTGGCCATTTTTGTTGGCTTCGGCGCGAAGTAGTTTGTCAGGGCCTTGATGATCTCCTCGAATGTGGCCTCTGCCATTTTCTTGGGGGAGATGAGACCCTGGGCCAAGTGGACTGTGGCGACGCTGCACGTGCTGATCAGCAAAGACTTTTTCTTGTCGGCATCGGTCACATCTTGGTAGCTGATGAAGTGGGTGAGCTGTTCTACCCACGCTTCCCAGAACTCGGTGTGCAGGATTGAAGGCTGAGATGGTTCCCGGAGCGGCAGCCATGACTCTGGGAGTGATATGAGGTGCAGTGACCTGAGAATCTGTGTGTGGTGCTGGATCCATGGGCAGCGATGTGGGGCGTGGAATCCTGCGGGTCAGTGCACACTGCAGTGCAGTGCTCAAGTTGGAGACAGGCCTGCTCATTGAGATCCCATCCTCATCACCAGTGAAATATACTGAGTTCTGAGGTGTAGCATAGTGTTCAGTTCAGGTTTGTGTAGTAGCAGGAATCAAGGCACAGCCAAGCCAGACCGAAGCCCGGCTTAAATCCCCGTTTAGGGGAGCAAAGCTTTATGCATTTGGTTCTCTCGGTTTTATGGTACTGTCTGCATAGATTTATGGCCGTCAGGGGTGACTCTGCAGTTAGTATGGTGTTGGCCTGGGGTATTTGAATGTGGTTTTGAGCCGCATCTTTTTCTGTTCCAGTGTAGGTCTGGTAAAACAGTGGAGTGAATGCTAGTTGCAGAATGGGCCAGTACTGCCATTCTCTGAGCCTTTGTTTCAATTAGTAAAAGGCAGGGCTCTTGCAGCCTTTGAGGGTGGACTCGTTAGAGCTAGGCCTGGCAGTGACTACCAGACAACTTGCTACCATAAATCTTGCATAGTTCTCCTAGGACTGGCTGCTTGATACTATTCAATAACAACCACTGCATGAAAAGCAGTGAGGTACAGTGGTTAGAGTGCAAGACAAGGATCTGTGGGGCCCTTTGAAGCAAAGCATCTCTCCCACCATCTCCCGAAGGTTAACGTGAATGGTGATGGGCCTGAGCTGATCCGCAGAGTGTCAGAAACCAGAGTGTCACTCCCCAATGTCACCAAAGTGCTTATGTCACTTCCGGGTGATGTAGGCACATTCCATTTATTTCCAGTGATGTTGCTGTTTGGGAAGGATTTCCTACTGCTGCCCAACTGGGGAACGGCAGCCCTAACAGTGTTAGGTAACTGAAGCTAGCTTTGTTATTTTCTGTTCTGTATGACTTCTGAGCAATGTGTTGGCAATAATTTTCCTTTATTACTATTTCTTGAATAAAACTTAATATTATTTTATAACAACAGTCTGGTTCTTGTGCATACTTGCCCTGGGGGCTCACAGGGTTAGCCTATAACTTCTTTGACAGACCCAGATTTGAATCCCCATTCTGCCCAGGTAGCTCACTGGACAACCTCGGGCCAGCCACACACAGACTCAGAATAATTTAATTCACAGTGTTGTTGTGAGGATAAAATGGAGGAGGAAAGAATGATTGTAAGCTGTTTTGGGTCCCTATCATGGAAAAAGTTGGGGTATAAATGAAGTAAATAAATAAAATAGCTGAAGATGGGGGCAGATAAAAGGTAGGTTGGTGAGTTGGTGATTGGGAAGAAGAGAATGCAACAGGAAAAGAGAGTGGATATGGGGGCTGCCAGTAGGAGGGAAAGAGGAAATAGTGCATGAAAATATGGGGAAGTGAGCCTCCCCCCCCCCCAAGTCCGTGCAGATTCCTACACCACACAACTGGGCCCAGCCTGGCAGGTAGCACTGGACAACTAGTTCAGAGTTTTTCCAGGGAGAGGCTGTCAGTAGGAGGGAAAGCTGAAGACAGGGGCAGATAAAGGTAGGTTATCTGGTAGTTGGAAGGAGAGAAGAAAGCAGGAAAAGGGGAGAAGCTATAGGGGCTTTCAGGGAAGGGAAAGCGTAAATGGGGGATGACACATCTCCCACAAGCTCTTGCAGGTGCTCTGCTTGTTATTTATAATAGGACTTAATGAAATTTTACAGTCCATATACTTTATGTGGATTTGGAGTTCACAATGCCCATTGCAAATTAAGAAAGTACATAAACTCAGTGGATTTGACCTGTAAAACATTTTGAAGCACCCTGAGAAATAAATATTTTTTATTGCACAGGGAAATAATTCCTAATAATTCTTTCAGCAATGCAAGCTCAGATAAGCAGAAGGATCCAGTGCTCAATCTACCAAAAATGACTTCCATTACTCCAAATTATGTGCTCTATCTTTTAACTGGTATAATTAAAAGTTTCTGGCTTACATATAAGTTATGCAGGGAATACAGGGACAGTTAGACACCATGTCTTATTTAATTAAGAGGCATTTTCAGTCTTTTTGAAGCACTGCTTCAGAGCCACTGTGGCTTATGTAGCAGTGAGGGATTTTAACAAATAGTTGGTTTTGCTGCACTGACTGATTCCTTTTCAAAGGCAAGTTCACATTGTTCCTGCCTTCTCAAGCTCTCTGCTATTTTTACCTGGTAAAGGTTTCTGGTTCTCTTTCACTGCAGGGAATTCTTTCACCAATTCTCGGTGTTCTTGGCTAACAGAAAGCCAGCAGTTGCAGTCAAAGTTCACTCCCTGATTAGTGTGCAACTCTTCCATCTGAAAAGACTTCAAATGCCAGCCCTTAAAGTCTGGCAAATCATCACAAGCGACCCGAATCTTGTACACATCACCAACATCTGCAGGTTCAACCTGCAAAACGGAAAAAAAGAAAGAAATAATGGGCTGTCAAGAAAGAAGTTCTCATTCATGAAGAGACTTTTCTATTATTTAATATTATTTATTTTGGGAATTGCTTTTTTACCTAAGATTTTTTTAAAAAAAATCAAAATCAGATTAAAGCAATGGATATAAAAATTAAATCTCACAAAATGTTTAAAATCCAAATAGAAAAACAAAATGGAGCATCTTTTAGCTATTAACAAGAGGATGAACAGGAAAGTCTTAAGCTGGCTCCCAATAGCAACTGATATATGTACCTCCTGGTAACCTGGGAAAGGTGCACCATAAGCAAAGGGCACTGGGCATCACGGAGCATAGGACCTCACTAGTCAAAGATGCTATAATGCACCCCTGTTACTTTCCCTACTCTGAGGCAGATTTTCCCTGTCAAATTCTTAGTTCCCTTCAGGTACTGAGCTAGCTCCCAGTAGCATGATAATATTTGCAGTTTTATACATCTGAATGTTCCACTTTTTGACAAAATCTAATTTGGCTTTTGCCCAGCCCAAGAACTTGTCAGGAGAAAACAGGAGCCTCTTTTTAGATCCCTTGAAATGGCACTGGAGACTGTGTACGGTGAACAATAATAAAGATTTTATTTAGTAGGCAGGGATGTTATGGGGTAGTCAAGAATTGGAAAGGCTGGGGTAAATGTTGGTAAAACAGTATATTTTTCAGTTGACAGACAAGACGGTGTTGTAACAGCTTATTATTATTATTTTTTTTTTACAAATTCTTGGTTCTTATCAGTGAGAGATGATTGATTAAGCACTTTGGTTTCAGTTACAATGTTTCTGCATATAGTTTCCTAATAACCCTCCAGGTTTTCTGGAAAGGTCACTCTTTTAGTGTATTGCATTCTTTCCCCTTTTCTGAAATCACAATGTGTCTCTTCCCCGCTGCGTAGTCTACAACCATTTCCATTCACAACAGACCAGGGACTGCCTCAGTGCCAATTCCCTGTATAACTGGGCAGGACTTATATTTCTTCCCTGAAAATATAATCCTATTCCTTTTGGCCTGATAGGGAGCTTCAGCCTGCTACCCAGTCTCTCTTTGCCAGAATCTCAACTCCCAGTTCTTATTGTTTGTGTGAAAACATGCTTTAGCTGATGCTGGACTCTGAATTCTTAGATGGAATTCTTTCTCGGGTTATGTTTAACACAGCTAAGACCAGGAGTCTCTCCCTTTATTCAAAAGGTGAACCTGTCTGACAGACTTTTTAGTCAGACTCTTCAGACATCCACTCCTTTAGCTGAACTTTTACTTTACTGAACAGTAACTGCTGCTGAGGTCAAAACAAACTGACTCTCTTCTCAGCACACAGCTGATCTTACATTTTCCTCAACTAGTGCTGGTCAATCAGACAAGAGGGAGCAACCTGTCACTCAAGCTCAGAATTCTGGGCAGAGTTAACTATTCACCTCCCTTCTCTGATTTTGCTGCATTAGGAAAACAACATTTTAAATGTAGTCCATCACAGATGCATAATAGAATTTAAAATACTGGCAATACTACCCACTTTACCTGTCATTCTAATGAGTGATGCCTTCATTAAATAGTTAGTGATAGTAACTACTTCCTCATTAGGAATGAAACTAACCCATGTGTGTGTTACTGTACATGAGATGCATTAAAAAGAGCTACTATTATCTCACAATTATGGGCAATGGCATATTTAACAGCTCAGAACAAATGTTGTCTTTTACAATATAGGGCTGGTTCCAACCAACTTTTGTACTAGAGGAAAAGAAAGCCATGGTGCACTTTGACCACCCACAAAAGGGCTACAGAGGGCATGGGATCTAGATGTACAAGGGACAGGGACTGTACTAAGAAGGGCAATAGGGTGAGATGCAGTGAAAAAGCTGGCTGAATCCAACTCAGCACGGTTTAGTGCTTATTATTTAAATAATATTTGCTCCTTATTTTTACAGCCATACCAAGTCTTTCTGTATTATTGATGGCCTGATTCTAGATCCAGAGGCTTTGTTGTGACCTTGCTGTTGAAATTGTGAATGTCAATTTTTGGTTGCTGTGGATTGTTCAAATGTCAAGAAAATCAATGTAATGTCTTTTACTGCTCACCTTCTCTCAGCATTTTTCTATTTGTGTAGGCAGAGAAAGAACAGATAGTGAACAATACTCAGATTAGAAGATCTGGCTGGATATGGGAAAAATCACTCCTAATTAGTTTTCTCTTTCTTTGTAATCAACATAGACAAGGTAGACAGAACAGTTCCTTTCTTGCCTTGTATCTTAGGTGGGAAGGAACACATATAATGATTGTGCTGTTCTCCTTTTCTGTTCCTGCAGCAGTCTTATATGATGCTTGAGTGCTCCCATTTCAAAACAGCTCCTTGCACACAGACAACTAATATATCAGGGAAACACTACAAACTGAACAGGGTATGTTTGTGTGCTGATGGTTTACTTATTATCTGTTTAAATGAAAGGGAAAGTACTGCCAGGCAAGGAAACTCCATGTACAGAGCAGAATCCCTGCACCTTAGAGATTTCTGTTTAGGGTGAATATGTGTAACACAGAATGAATGTAGGCCCATTTTACAAACAATAATTCTTAGCAACAGAAGAAAAACTGTCACTTCAGGCTGGGCCTGGAAATCATCCAGGATTGCAACAGATCTCCAGACCTCAGAGGAAGTGGCTCCTTTGGAGGATGGACTTTATGGTACTATACCCTGGTGAGGTCCCTCTGCTCCCCAAACCCTGCCATCTCCAGGCTCCACCCCCAAAACTCCAGGAATGCCTTACCCAGAGTTGGCAACCCTAAATCTGTGCTTCATCTGTCAAGAGAATATACTGCTTTCATTCAATGTACTCAAAATCAGCATGCATATATTCAAAATCTACATCTACATGTGCCCCGTCGCCCAGCTGGTGCAGAGTTTTGGACTGGGATGAAACCCAGCTATATCTGTTGATGGGTGGCTGGCTGGACACCACCACAGCAAATTTGGCTGAAGGTCTGAAGACCGTGGTGGGATGGCAGGGCTACCTGACAAAAACAGAGCCAGGTGAGACTGACTACACCTAAGATGGAGCTTCTGTAGCTGGGTAGGGAGGATTCAGGACTGGGGTGCCAGCTCTTGATGGTGTGCCTCTAACATTGGCACCAACTGTCAAGAGCCTGGGTGTGGTTCTGGATGCTTCCTTATCAGTGGAGGCCCAGATCACAAATGTTGCCAGACTGGCGTTCTTTCATATGTGCCATGTCAGGCAACTGTCCTCCTTCCTGTCTCACCCTGACCTAGCCACAGTAATCCACTCAACGATCACCTCCAGGCTAGACTACTGTAACATACTCTGTGCAGGGCAACCCTTGAGACTTGTCTGGAAATTGCAACTGGTCCAGAATGCAGCAGCACAGACCCTCACCAGAACCCCATGGACAGCGCACATTCAACCAGTGCTCCACCAGCTGCACTGACTCCAGGTGGAATGCCAGATCAGGTTCAAGGTTTAAGGCCCTAAATAGTCTGGGACCTAAGTATCTATGGGACCACCTCTTCTGATATAACCCCCGAAGAACATTACGCTCTGCAGAGAAGAACTTAATGGTGATCCCTGGCCTGAAAGACATCTGGCTGTCCTCAACCGGAGCCAGGGCCTTTTTGGCCCTGGCCCTGACCTGGTAGAACTCTCTGCTGAATGGCATCCATGTCCTCTGGGACCTAACACAGTTCCACAGGGCCTGTAAGGCTGAGATGTTCTGTCAGGCCAATGGCTGAGGATAGCAATAGTCTGTATCTTGCCTGGTACCCCCTTTCTTCCCCTCCCCCATGGGGTAACTGTATAACCTGATTATTTTTAGTGCCATCTGAAATTGTTTTGAAATTGTTCTAAATTGCTTTTGCTTTTAACTGTTTTACTGATTCATGAATGTGTTCTTATATTGTTGTTCACCACATCGAGCCTTGTGTGTACAGGAGAGGGTAGTCTAAAAGTCTAATTTATAAATAAATATAAATAAATAAATGACATGAAATTGGAATTGAGACAGTGTAAAATTGGGTGTGAGAGATTAATCACCAGTTAAAAATGAGAAATATTTCAGGTAATGCTAAATTAGATGCAAAAGTGACAGTAAGACAATTTCAGCAGTGATTAGAGATTGTGGGGAAGTAAGGAATCCCACCTTCTGTCTCTAGGAATACTTCCAAAATTGTCCTCATTTTATTTCCTGGATTTTGAAGTTCCAAATTTAGCTGATCCTGCTTCTGAAGTAGAACTGTGGTAAATTAGTTCTCCATAGTACATGTGCAATTTGCTGCACCTTTCAGTTCCTTTGAATCATTTCCCACTCTATGTGCATGTACACATCAATAAAACATTGAATATCCTAGATGGTATGATTATATGCGGACTATACCAGCCTGAATGCATAGGAGTGCAAGTCTACATCAGTCAGACACTATACATAAAGAAGCTTGATACATATGACTACAGCAAGGTTGCTTTATTTTATTTCATTCTATAACATCTGTGCAGGGCCCACTTCTGTATCAGTAAAAGAAGCTAATGAAGTGAAGGAGCCAATGGCTGTGGTAAATTGTGCATGATCCAGTTCTGGAATTAATGTTATAAATTATCCTAGTTTAATCAGAATTATGAAAGACAGAGAGATTTTAGAACAAGAAAGGAAAAATAAGAAGTATGTATGCACAGGTACCTTAAAAGTAGTGGTTCTTGGTCACAACTGGCAGGATGGGTTCAGATGACCATGAGTTCAGATGACCATGGAGTAAAAATATTTGCTATTATTATATAGAGGGAGCCCATGTGAATCTAAGGTTGAGTTCAGGCTGGCAATTAGCCCCGCAAGAGCCACGTTCCAGCCCCGTGTCCCAAGCGGATTAAAGGGGGCATTCACAGAGGCACATCTGCCTGGCGTCCCCCAGCCGTAGGCAACCCGCGCTGTTCCGCTTTTCCCCCGCATTCAAAAGATACCTCAGTAAAGTGGTAGCAAATCCTGCAGAGTGCCTTTATCCTGCTGCATTCCGCTTCTCTGACGTGTGACCGCTTGGCCGATAAGCCGGGAGCAAGCCAGAATAGCAGCAGCAGTTTGATTGGCCGTGCTCCGTTCTACTGCCCAATGCGGTGCCAGGATCCTCCCCCAATCGGTGAAATGCAAAAGGGAAGAGCCAGCAGTCTGAATGCTCCGGCACACTTCCTCATGGTAAGATCCCGTTATCAGACGGCCCCGTATGAACTTTTGGCTTTTATGCAACAACTGGCTGCAAAATGCCAATCTGAACTCAGGCTAAGTTATTCAAAGGAGCTGATTGCATGAGTTCCATGATTCTTCTAAACTGTGGGTCATATTTATTTATCACATTATGACTTTCTTTCAGCCAAATTGCTGAGTCTTGTTCCTTCCAGCGATAGCCTGGGACCTGACAATTCCCTTCAGAAAAGCTAGCTCCACAAGAATCCCAAGGAATGAAAACTAAAGAAAAAACAAACAAAAACCAGCCTTTGGGCAGGACAGCTTGCCATTTCATTTCATTTAAAGTTGTTCTCTCTGTGCATGATGCCCTTCATTAATACCCAAGAGCCATTATCTCAAAAAACACTTCTGTCATATATGGACATCCTTTGTTTTTCATACCTTCTTGTATGGAGAATCATGAAGACTGGCTTTGAATGTCCTGTGTATTCACCAAATGCTGGCAAAGTTCTGTTGGACCTTTGGGTCACATTTATTCTGATCTGGTTTATTTGTGCCCAGGGTTATGGTGGTACATGTAAAATATGGTAGCATTTGCCCTTCTGGGAACACAATGCTTTTCATGCAATGGACCCAGAGGCATAAGATGTTCTGTTAGATTTTGTGCGCTAAAATATTTAATTTCTATCTGAGGGATCGCCTTGTTAACATTAATGACCCTATTTCAAAACAATGAAGAAGGAAAAATGCAAAGTCCATCCACATTTCTAGGTGATGGCTATTTGATAAGCAATGAAGCTTTTCCACAAAGATTTCCAGTTTGTAACATTATTGGTTACATTGTTTCTTGTCACAGATTAACTATGGGATGCCATTTATATCATATCAAATAGCCACTCTTTCCAAGAATGCTACAGTCTATTTTATAGCACTTCTTGACTTGCAATGGTGAGGATAAAACTTCTGTTTACTTAGTGTGACAGTACATTCTTACAGTCCCCATTCCCCCGCCTTGTGACCCAGATGCCTATGCCAAAATCTGGAAATTCCAATCCGTTAGAAATGATATAGCAAAATCACGGCAACAAGTACCTTAAAGTGTTCCCATAACAAAAAATGCTGTCTAATCACAAAACTGTTGCCAGACTTTTGCTCCTTAATAAACTTAAATAATTGAATAATTTAGCACACACTAGTAGGGTGGCTAAAAAGTTGATTATTTCCCACTCTTCCAATGCATATTAACAGGCAGCGTATGAATTCTAATCTCCAATTCCATATTAAAGAATCCAAAATAAAAGTGTGATTTTTATGTGTGCGCGTCTGAAAATTGCTCCATCAAATATGGAGTAGCAGGGAAATAAAACTGTCATTATACACTACTACTGCTACTATTATAACTACTACTACAGTTGATTAAGTGATATGTGTTGGGATGGCATGTAGATGCCAGCTTCTTTGAACTGTATGATTCTAAAACTTGACTTTAACCAATTCTTCTTCTTTTAGTTTTTTTACTACTCATCTAATTAACAGTTACTGCATTCTCCTCCTCTTTTTATTCAAGCATTTAATAAAATGTGACATCATTGTTTCTTTCATTAAGCTCCTGAAGATCTAAGCATATATGTTGATTCTCTATATTTTAATCAACCTATTATTTCACAAGTTAATCTCCTTCTTTGGAACTACTAATAAGCTATTTTAGTCCTCTAATTCCTATCAGCCCCACATTTATGTAGCATAGTTTTTTAAAGCTAACCAGACAGAAAATAGTTTCTAACAACTAGCATGCCCTCTGTGAGCCAATCACAGTTTGACACAACTTTTCAATGCTCCTCTATTTTGCATGCGAATTTAACAAGCCACCCTCTATATATATGACAATAATCTCTAATTGCATTTCAATGTCTGATGAAGTGTGCGTGCACATGAAAGCTCACACCTTTAATAAAACTTTGTTGGTCTTGCAGGTGCCACTGGACTCTAACTTTGTTCTATTGCTTTAGATCAACAAGGCTGCCCACCTTGATCTATCTTTATGAAAGTCATATCTGACAAAGGGGGCTTTGACTCTTGAAAGCTCATACCCCAAAAATCTTGTTGGTCTCTAAGGTGCTACTGTACTCAAATATGGCTCTGCCACTGAAGACCAAAACAGTTACCCTCTGAAACTATCCCCGTAGGAACTGTATCTGTGTATCTGAGCCAGACAATAAATTCTCACCAGGTTACCTGTCCCCATCCCCCATAGTTATCTCAGCTAATCTGTTAACCTGAATAGGCTTGATGCTTACATCTTATGCATACAGCAAACATATAATCAGCTTCACTTTGGAGCTAGATTCTAGGCATGTTCATTCAGAAATAATCTTACTGGTGCATACTCTCAAGTAACTCTGCAGGCTTCATCTGAAGGAAAGCTCCGTGAAGCGAAAATATTTTTCTCAACCAATAAATCTGATCAGTAAAGGCAATCGTAATAACTGCTATGTCTGGTATTAGCATGGCAACAGTCCTCCTAAGCACTGGTTACATAACGAGACATTGTCTGGAATTGCTGCTGTTTATTCATTGAAAAGAGCTTGAAATCCAGTGTGCTAGAAAAAGGCTACTGTGGGTGGAAGGGGAAGGGGAGACTTGTCTCTCTTACAGAAACATAAGGGACACATCAAATGATGGTTTGAAATCTAGTGACATTATCTGTCCTGGTTGGAATGCTGTCTCTACACTGAGTTGGCATATTCACTTGCTCAAAATATGCATCACTTGTATTTCACCCCAGTCCTAAACACAGTCCCATGGGAGTTCCCTCCTGTTTTAAAGGAACTTATTTAAAAGTTGATAGCCTTAGATCACAGTCTTGGTCTTTAGTGTCAGGGAAAGTGCCATGCCAGTAAAACGAATCTTCACTGAACATGCGGTGCACTTCCATATACATAGAGGAGAGCCGGGCAGTTCCTACTTATGTGAAGAGCTGTTTGGCAATGAAACCTCCTTTGAACACTAAAGTTGTTAGATAGGAAAAAATTATGTGTGTTGCCTAAATATGCATGGGATTAATTAGAATCAGAGACAGGGATCAAAATGAGACCTACTGTTTTCAAGACATTCAATTTGTGTACATAACACTGTCTTATCGACTTGAATCCTTGCTAACCCCTATTGTATAGAACTAGGATCTTTGCTGTTGCTCTGTTCCTGCTTATTGCTTTGCTGAATTTGCAATCTTCTGTTAATTGCAACATCACACAGCCATTCCCATGGCAACCAGTTGTATTGCCACAAATGGAAATAGGTGAGCTCATGAAACAAAAAGGCTATGATCATTTAAACAGCCTTAGCAATGAGGTATAAAGAAGGCAACTAACACTTAATGTCACTTGAATGCTTCTGGAACAGAATAGCTCCCAACTATTTTTTTGTATAATTCCAATTGTTCTTAAATTTTAGGAGTGACTTTGGGTTGCGGAATTAGGGCCTGGATTGTTAAACCTATGTTACTTTAATTTCTATAATAAAGTATAGTTGAATCTTTGGTTTTCCCCCCCAGGAGGCTTCAGCACTGTGCTAAGTGCTGTGGCCTGCTGATACTGATAACCCTGTATACAATTTTTGCCTTACATAACTTTTGCCTTTTGGAATGTTTACACATTATCAAATTCTAAATAGATAGGGTATCTGAACCTAGCTTTCTGGGATTCTCTTTGTCAACTTTGACTCTCTGAATCAACCAAGCTTTCTTCGACTTTCTGAGTGCTTCCTGACCCCAGAGATAGAAGAAGAGTGCTTCCTGACCCCAGAGATAGAAGAAAGAAGCTTTGTTGTAGACATCAGGTATACGTCAGAAGATGCTTAGCAACACACTTGACTGACAGTTACATTAGCTCCTATGGATAGAATTTAGTCTTGTTCATTGTTCTGGCCAACCACCCTCCATTATGGGTCTTAACAGAGCAACCAAAGATATCCTTTATAGAATTACAAGTGCACTATTTATGTATTGGGGTTGTGTTTAAATATTCTATGTTGAATATTGAAATGCTACAAAAGTATTTTATGACTTAAGAGAGTGTAACGGAATAAACTGAGTTTTGGTTTAGAACAACTATCCCCCTATCTCTCTTGCTGTAACTGGGACCCTGCCAGCTTTTCTCCCTCCCCTATGAACACATTGGGGATGAGGGTCCATGAAAAGGTTTCTGCACTCCTAGTTTCCCCAATGCTTTGTGCACCTCAGAATATTCTGATTAGTACAGCTGGTGCGGGTGGGAGAGAAAAAGAAAATGGGTAGAGGTTTTGAAAGAGGGTGTCTCTTTTTCCACGTGTAGGTTGGGAGAATCAGAATGCCAGTTCAGCAGACTTTTTTCCCCCCCTTACAGAGCTGGGCCTATATGACAGACAAAGTGGGTAAGCAGTAATTTTTCAGAAAGGTCACTTACCCAGCTTTATCCACAACAAACTAACTAATTAAGGCCTAGTATATTTTTGGTTTTGGGTTGTATCAACAGAATTATAGTGTCCAGATCATGCAAAGTGGTGGTATCACTTTACTCTGCTCTGGTTAGACCGCACCTAGAGTATTGTGTTCAGTTTTGGACACCACAATTTAAGAAGGCTATAGACAAGCTGGAATGTGTCCAGAGGAGGGCAACGAAGTTGGTGAGGGGTCTGGAGACCAAGTCCTATGAGGAAAAGTTGAAGGAGCTGGGTATGTTTAGCCTGAAGAGGAGACAACTGAGAGGTGATATGATAACCATCTTCAAGCACATGAAGGGCTGTCATATAGAGGATGGTACAAAGTTGTTTTCTGTTGCCCCAGAAGGGTTGAAATTGAATCAGAAAGAGTTTTTGGCTAAACATTAGGAAGAACTTCCTGACAGTGCAGTTCCTCAGTGAAACAGGTTTTCTTGGGAGGTGGTGGGCTCTCCTTCTTTGGAGGTTTTCAAACAGAGGCTAGATGGCCATCTGACCGCAATGCTGATTCTGTGAATTTAGGCAGACCATGAGAGGGAGAGCAGGAAGGGTTGCATCAGTGCTCAGTTCTTGTGGCCCTTTCTTATATTCCCAGGGAAATGCTGATTGCCATTTTGGGGTCATGAAGCAATTTTTCTCCAGGTCAGTTTGGATGGAGATCCTGGAGGGTTGTTTTTTTTTTTTTGGTCACCTTCTGGCTGTGGAACAGTGGTCACTGGGGGTGTGGAGAGGGAGGTATTTGTGTATTTCCTGCATTGTGCAGGGGATTGGACTAGATAACCCTGGAGGTCCCTTTCAACTCTATGATTCTTTGTAGTAGAATGAAGTGATAGGATGTCACATGTTTATTACCTCCCTGGCAAAACCTCCAAGCAGACAAAAATAAAAAATAGCATATTCCAGTGAAGAGTTCCAGTTTAACCCTTGGCATGATTATTAGCATAGGAAAACTTTGAAAAATACAACCCATCCCCTGCAGTCTGAAATGGCACAGTCTATCTCACCACCTCATCATGCTCCTTTCTCATTCTGCTGCATGTGTAGACCAGGCCTAATATTTTCAATTTGCTGCCAAACTACAGTAGCAAGGTATGTGACCTAGCAGGCAGAATGGGCAGAGATCAATGGATTTCCCAAGCCAAATTGGAAACCAGCTGTCAGACTCTCCCTGGGCTCTCCCTTCACCTGCCCCATTCTCTCCCAAGGTCTTTAGAGACTACTCTACCTGCTTGCAAAAACCCAGGAGGCCCCAGTTGCTGCCAGCCTCCTCCTCTGGTCTGTTCCCAGATGCAGCCTGCTGCCTGGCTCACCTCCCTTCTGAGCCATGTACTGGGCCAGAGGCTGCTGGTGGTGCATTTCCAGGTGTGGTCTCACCCTTGCTCCCTTCCCCACAGTCTCTGGTTGGGCTGCCTGCCTCACAAGTTCCTGGGCAAGACCATCCCCCACTGGCATCTCCTCTGGAGCAGGTGAGTGCAGGGGTGGGGCCACCATGCCAGACCCCAATGGGTATGTGTTACTCTAATATTTTTACCTCTACCCTAGTTCCCACAGTCCCCATCTGTATCTTGTTCTAAAACTCAAAGCTGTTTGTCATTGATAGTAACTAAGTCAGTAGGCTTGGACGCCTCCACCTCATCCTAAAGGAACTAAGTATCCTGGTGTTCGTTTTTGTAAAACCCTTAGGAGAAATCATTTGTGGTTTTGGAGTCAGATGTCATCAATATGCTGACAACACTCAGCCCTATATGCCTTTATGCAAATTGCCTCATCATGGGGTAGAGGTTTTCAGCAACAGTCTGACTGCAGTGGCTAAATGGCTAAGAGCGAACAAGGTGAAACTGAATTCTGCCAATAGAACAAAATTAGAGCCCAGTGGCACCTTTAAGACCAACAAAGTTTTATTCAAGGTGTGAGCTATTGTGTGCATGCACACTTTGTCAGACGATGAAATGGAATTACATATCATAGTTGTATATATAGAGGAGTGGTTTGTTACATTTGCATACAAAATAGTGAGGACACATTTTTTAACAGATCGAAAGAATGACCAGTTAGTTCCTGGTTATCATCTGTTTCAGTTGACATAGGTAATAAATACCTTAGAACTGGAGATTGATGTGCCCTAATTTGTGAGAATCCTATCCTTAGACCTCATCCATCTCCTTTCAAGCATGGAGGTGAATTTTACAGTATCTTGGCTGTGGAGGGTGTTTTCCTTGTCCCCAAAACAAAGAACTGGATTTAAATCTACCATTCCAAATTACATTACATATTCAATTATATTCTTACTAGGGAGCAAAGGCCATTGTGGTGGAAGACAACGGGCCCTTGAAAGGAAGGGAGAGAAGTGGAAGGGAGAGAGGGTTGGAGAAAGGAAGGAAGGAAGAAAGGAAGGAAGAGGGGGAAGAGTGAAAGAAAGGAGAGAGGAAGAAAAGAAAGGGGGGAAAGGAAGGGAAGAGGGGCAGAAAAGGGCTTCTCCGGGCCCAGAGAAGGCCTTTTCTGTCCCCCACACACCATCCCCTCGGCCTTCTATGGGGGCAGTAGGCAGTGTGTGAGGTAAAAGGGCTTCTCTGGGCCTACTGCCCCCATAGAAGGCCCAGGGGATGGCGTGTGGAGGAAGGAAAAGGCCTTCTCTGGGCCTACTGCCCCCATAGAAGGCCCAGGGGATGGCGTGTGGGGGACGGAAAAGGCCTTCTCTGGGCCTAGTGCCCCATAGAAGGCCCAGGGGATAGCATGTGGGGGACGGAAAAGGCTTTCTCTGGGCCTAGTGCCCCCATAGAAGGCCCAGGGGATGGCGTGTGGGGGCCAGAAAAGGCCTTCTCTGGGCCTGGTGCCTCCATACAAGGCCCAGGGGATGGCGTGTGGGGGACGGAAAAGGCCTTCTCTGGGCCTGGTGCCCCCATACAAGGCCCAGGGGATGGCGTTTCGGGGACGGAAAAGGCCTTCTCTGGGCCTGGTGCTCCCATACAAGGTCCAGGGGATGGCGTTTCGGGGACGGAAAAGGCCTTCTCTGGGCCTGGTGCCCCTATAGAAGGCGCAGGGGATGGCGTGTGGGGGACGGAAAAGGCCTTCTCTCGGCCTGGTGCCCCATAGAAGGCCCAGGGGATGGCATGTGGGGGACGGAAAAGGCCTACTCTGGGCCTAGTGTCCCATAGAAGGCCCAGGGGATGGGGTGTGGGGGATGGAAAAGGCCTTCTCTGGGCCTGGTGCCCCATAGAAGGCCCAGGGGCTGGCGTGTGGGGGGTGGCAAAGGCCTTCTCTCAGCCTGGTGCCCCATAGAAGCCCCAGGGGCTGGCGTGTGGGGGGCAGAAAAGACCTCTGGGCCTACTGCCTCCATAGAATGCCCAGGGGCTGGCGAGTGGGGGGCGGAAAAGGCCTTCTCTGGGCCTAGTGCCCCATAGAAGGCCCAGGGGATGGCGTGTGGGGGCCGGAAAAGGCCTTCTCTGGGCCTGGTGCCCCCATACAAGGCCCAGGGGATGGCGTTTCGGGGACGGAAAAGGCCTTCTCTGGGCCTGGTGCTCCCATACAAGGTCCAGGGGATGGCGTTTCGGGGACGGAAAAGGCCTTCTCTGGGCCTGGTGCCCCTATAGAAGGCGCAGGGGATGGCGTGTGGGGGACGGAAAAGGCCTTCTCTCGGCCTGGTGCCTCCATACAAGGCCAAGGGGATGGCGTGTGGGGACGGAAAAGGCCTTCTCTGGGCCTGGTGCCCCCATACAAGGCCCAGGGGATGGCGTTTCGGGGACGGAAAAGGCCTTCTCTGGGCCTGGTGCCCCTATAGAAGGCGCAGGGGATGGCGTGTGGGGGACGGAAAAGGCCTTCTCTCGGCCTGGTGCCCCATAGAAGGCCCAGGGGATGGCATGTGGGGACGGAAAAGGCCTACTATGGGCCTAGTGTCCCATAGAAGGCCCAGGGGATGGTGTGTGGGGGATGGAAAAGGCCTTCTCTGGGCCTGGTGCCCCATAGAAGGCCCAGGGGCTGGCGTGTGGGGGGTGGCAAAGGCCTTCTCTCAGCCTGGTGCCCCATAGAAGCCCCAGGGGCTGGCGTGTGGGGGGCAGAAAAGACCTCTGGGCCTACTGCCTCCATAGAATGCCCAGGGGCTGGCGAGTGGGGGGCGGAAAAGGCCTTCTCTGGGCCTAGTGCCCCATAGAAGGCCCAGGGGATGGCGTGTGGGGGCCGGAAAAGGCCTTCTCTGGGCCTAGTGCCCCATAGAAGGCCCAGGGGATGGCATGTGGGGGACGGAAAAGGCCTTCTCTGGGCCTAGTGCCCCATAGAAGGCCCAGGGGATGGGGTGTGGGGGCGGGAATGGCCTTCTCTGGGCCTAGTGCCCCATAGAAGGCCCAAGGGATGGCGTGTGGGGGCCGGAAAAGGCCTTCTCTGGGCCTAGTGCCCCACAGAACCCCAGGAGATGGCATGTGGGGGGTGGAAAAGGGCTTCTCTGGGCCTAGTGCCCCATAGCACCCTAGGAGATGGCGTGGGGGGGGCGGAAAAGGGCTTCTCTGGGCCTAGGCCCCTCATAGAAGGCCCAGGGGATGGTGTGGGGGGTGGAAAAGGGCTTCTCTCACTTGCTTCAGCCTTGAGGGCCTGTTCCTGCGCTCACACTGCAGATGGTCCTCTCCTGTCGGAGGACTGGAGCAGACTGAGCTGACAACACTGACCGGGGCTGACGTGGGTGGGACTTTGCGAAGCAGCCAAGTCAGCCCTGGCCAGTGTCTTCTGACTGCCAGTTCTTGAGCCGAATCAATTATGGCAAGCATAGAATGCTGTGGAACCAAAATTCAAATATATATAAGGACAGGATAATCAATTATAAACAAAAAAAGATGCATTGCATACAGCCAGGCTCTACACTACAGCTGCATCTGTTCCATTCCTACAGACAGCGATTCCTACCACAGACCTTTTTGGGACTAAAGTATCTAGCTGATGAAGTCAGGAAAGAGATTAACAAAGCCAGAATGGTACCCAGAGAAAACTTGTTACAAGACAAGCCCAGAAAAGGACAATAACAGAACACCCCTTGTAGTCACATATAACTCTCAGTTCAAAACAGTTCAATGCATCATCAATGACTTACAACCTCTACTGGACAATGACAGTTCTCTTTCACAAATACTGGGACGTAAATTTTTTCTTGCACACAGACAACCCCCCAATCTCAAACAACTCCTCAACCACGATAATGGAACATCTAATTCGAACATGAACAGAGGTACCAGAGCTTGCAATAAACCCAGATGCCAACTTTGCTGCCACATACACCTTGCCAACACAGTCACTGGGCCCAACAACACCAACTACACCATCTCACACACATTCACTTGCTCATCTTCTAACATTGTATATAAGCCATAAAATGCCAGCATTGCCCTTCAGCTCTCTACATAGGACAAACAGGACAAACCCTATGCCAGTGGATAAATGGACACAAATCAGACATCAGGAATCACAAGACTGAGAAACCTGTAGGGGAACACTTCAACCTTCCAGGATATTCAATGGTGGACCTCAGAGTAGCTGTTTTGTTGCAAAGAAACTTCAGGAACAGAATCGAAAGGGAAATAGCTGAATTACAGGTTATTACAACACTCGGAACAAATACCCCTCCAGGACTTAACAGGATATTGGCTTATTATCCTATTACACATGCTAATTTATTCAATCCTGTGAGGTAGGTGGAGCTGAGAGAACTCAATAACTGCCCTTTCAAGGACAGCTCTGACAGAACTATGGCTTGCCCAAGGTGCAAGTTTGGTAGCATCCAGAGTTGTTTTTTTTTTAAATTTATGCAGTTTCCCTAATGTAGCTGCACAGTAGGATCCAGTAAGCACCTTCCATTTAAATTGGCCAGAGACTTCCATTTTTGCACCTTCATTATGTTCAGTTTAGTATTTTCATACTGAATTAATGAGAATTAATAATGAATAAGAATATGATTTTCTTCACAGCCTTTGTGTTTGCCCCTTCCTCCATGACAAGATATGGATTACACCAAGATCTGTGCAGAAGTATTGTCAAGAAAAGCAAACCAGAGCTCCCTGCACACACAGCAAACCCGGCTGGGATGACCTCTCCTGATGCCTGGTTTAAACCGGGTGGTGGGAGGAGGCAGCATAGAGCTGCATGTGCAGGGAGCCATGGGCTCCCCACATGCACACAAGACCAGTTGGGCTGACCTCTCCTGCTGGCTGACTTAAACCGGGCAGTAGCAGGAGGCAGCACAGAGCTGTGAGTGCAAGGACCTATGAGGGGTGGGGACAGGGTGTGGGGGGGAATCCATTGGAGTCTGTTTGCACTTGACTTACCTTCAGCTTGGAAGCAAAGCAAGGGGGAAACCAGCACAAGGGAAAAAACGGCACATTGAAAAAAACTGGATCTAGCAGGGGAGGCCACTATAATGTTGCATATTCCAGTGATTGGGAGGTGTGAGAAGTATGACATTGGGATGAGATATTATAAAGGAAGGAGAGGGAGAGACAGCTATGCTCTGTCCCCTTCCAACCTTCATCCCATCCCAAGAGATGCTGGTAGTGGAGCTAGGAAGGGTTATACATTTCCGACACTGATGTTGTATAATGCCAGATCTATTAATAATAAGACCATGACTCTGCAAGAATATCCTGTAGTTCAAAATGCTGTCATGCATTACCGAGCCCTGGGTGTGGGAGGCCAAGACTGTCATCCTTAACCAGCTGTCCCGTCCAGAGTTCTCAGTCCTTCATCAGTCTTGGACAAATGGGCCTATCTGAGTCAGTGCTCTCCTGGCACAAACAATTACCAGCCTTGAATGTGTAGGCCTAGTGTAGAATGCTGAGGAGGTGCAATGGGTGGCTGATCTAATCTATCCTGCTCCATCACCCCTCTATCATGGGGCTTGTGTACACTGAATGACACCAGCTGCCGATTATTATGTAATTTTAACTTTATTTCTATTGCATTGACTATGTGATGTTTTAAATTGTTTTTGTTTTATATTATGATGTGAGCTGCCCTGAGCTCGCTTGTGGGGGAGGGTGGGATATGAATCCCACCAAATAAAATAAAAGCACTCTCAGCAAACCCTGGGAAACAGCGAATGGGAAGCAAACTGAGTGCTGAAGGGAGGAAAAACAATGTAGAATGAAAAAGAAAACCCAATGGACATGGACAGTGAAAGTAAGGCAAAACACCCATGTGTAAAAGGCCACTGTCACTTAAAAATACAGTTAGAGGAATATCCCACTATGTCGAATGTTCTATATGTATGCTGTAGTATAACTGAGGGCAAAACAATTACATAGAGTCTGAAAAACTGGCTTTTCTACCAGCCTACTGCTCTATTATTGAAATGAGGCATTCTACCCACTAGACCCCTGCTGTAACAGATTCCACTTTGTGTATCTTATAAAGGTCAGATGGGGCTTGAATTAAATTGCTTCCTTTTTTGAAAATGCACCACAAGACAAGAAGCCCAGCTACATTTTCTATTTCAGTGCCTCAAATATGAAGATATGCAAGAAAGGCCTCTTCTAATACAGGTGAAGTAGTCAAAAAAAGAAAAAAGAAAAAAATGAGCCAGATTCCTCTAGCAGGAAAGAAGTACATGACTATTCAGCAACCAAGACACAAATAGACAGCTCTGTAAAACCTGGTGTGAGGGACTGTGCTATAAATCTCAGAAGTGCTGTAGAAACATGTGATGGACTGTGATGCCTCACATAGCAAGAGAGCCTTTGAGTGACAGGCTGCTCAAACAGATTTCATTGGATAGCATCAGTTGAGAAAAAAGAGTTGGGAACTGACTGTTGAAAAGAATTCAGTTTAGTACTGACTGAGGACTGGGAAAGTGGCAAGGAGGAGTGGGAGGATCACTGAAGACCGCCATTCAGGCCAGAAATAGGGACACAGCTTCTAGTTTAGAGAAGTAATTCCCTGTCCATTTGAAAAGGGAGATAGCTCAAAAGAGTGATCCCTGGTTTGTTTAGAGAGAAGGATTTTTGGGTACTTGGTATTGTATCCCTACCTTCTGAAACTTAAGGAGTCAATTAAATTCAAGAACTTATACTGGAGTGTTTAGCAGATGCTGAAAATAAAGCCTCTCATATCAAAAATTCTAAGACCTTTATGAAAAGCTTAAAACTCTTATTTGCTGGAAACATGTTACCTGGAGTTTTGTAAAATTATTAAGTTACCTTGGTGTTATTATTGATGCACCTCAGACATTTTACCCATGATTCCGTCTGAACTTTCCTCCTTTGTTGAATAAAATATTTTGTTTATTTTTGAACTTCCAAAGGCCTCTTGTGTGCCATTTTCAGAAGTATAAGTTTAAGAAGAGGCTCCTGTCTCTTCCCTCAAGTTCCTGGGCTGAGCCAGCATCAAAATAAAATAATGTGACAGGGTGGGAAAGCCATAGACCTTCAAAAAAGAAAACAATAAATAGAAGGGGCTGCTCAGCCAGAAAGGATGGAAAAATGGAGGGAAATCCTGTGTGAGAAGAAGGGAAGAGGGTGAGATTGCCACACCTGGCTCAGGCAACAGTCCTTCAACATAGTGGGCAGAGTCCAAAGAAAGTTAAACATAGCCTGTATATCACTCCATGTAGGGTGCTGCTACCAATGCTTAATTATGCTAGTGGCATAGGGTTGATAACTCCATGCTGGGAAATTCCTGGAGATTTGGAGGGGGAGGGTTGGGCTTGGGAATAGGGTTACCAATAACCTGGAAAAAAATGTCTTGCCCCTTTAATAGAGGCTTAATGGGAAGTTATTTACCTTCATGTCATGCAAAGCTTCACCTGCTCATTTCACCACATTAAGTGCCTATTAAAGGGAGGGGACATTTTTTTCTCCAGGTTATTGGCAACCCTATTTGGGAGGAGAGGGACCTCAGTGAGATATTGAAAAGTACTGAGACTGGTAAGCGATTTCAGCTCTCATACTTTATTATAGGTGCAGAACAAGACAAGAGACCCCCAGTTCAGTGAACCCACTCCGTGAACCCACTCCCCAAAACATACCCCCATTCAGTGATAGGCTATATACAGTGGCTGAGAGTTTCATAGGTCCCAACCAGGAACCTAGCCCTCTGATTGGTATGGGCTAGAATCCATGCGGACTATTGTCTCCCGGAATGAAGCTTGGAGGTTTCGCCAGACTGCATGGAGACTCGCCTTGCACGTGGTTGGGTTTCAATACATTACACCCCTCCCCCCATAGTCTGTACACACCCACACACAAAGTCCTTGAGGTACGTGGGTGCCTTCTGTTCCCAGCCGGAACAGCTGAGCTCAGGTGTTGTGGCTGGGGCTGGGGCTCTCAACTGAGGGCTGGTTAGTGTCGGTGGATAGGGCCCAGGTGGCAGTGCCTTGCTCAGGGGGCGTGTGCTGTCTGCTGGCTGGGTGGCCAAAGGTAGACTAGGCACCTCATCTGCGGGCCCAGCTGTCGTCCGTGGTTGGGCAGTGTCTGCTGCTTTGGGGCTGTCTGTGTCCGTGAAGTCTTCTGGATCGAGAGGGAGAACTTGCCGGCGCAGCTGATCAATGTGGCGCTGAAGCAGCTGGCCGTCCTCCGCAGAGACTTCGTAGGAATGAGGCCACGTTACTCACACAACCCTCGCCGGGATCCAGGGGGGACGGGCATAGTTGCGGGCATACATAGGGTCTTCTGGGAAGAATCCTCTGGCTGCCTCTTACGTCTCGGTGTCTGGTTCCTGCTGGGGGGCACAGTCGGGATGCAGGTGGTCTAGTTGGGTTGTCAAGTGGCACCCTAGGAGGAGCTCGACGGGACTGCATCCTGTTGTGGTGTGCAGCATTGTCCGCTGGCCAAAGAGGAAGGTGGCCAATTTATAGTCCCAGTCCTAACTATCTATCCAGCTGAGCGCATCCTTGGTGGTCCTCACCATGTGCTCGGCTTGGCCATTGGTGGCCAGATGAAATGGGGCTGAGTGGACGTGTCATATCCTGTAGCACCTGGTGAAGGCCTGGAATTTGGAGGATGTGAATGCCGTGCCATTGTCTGTGACCACCGTGTCAGGGATTCCTTGCATGCTGAAAATCTTCCACATCGCTTGAATGGCCGCATTCGAGGAGGTGGAGGGCACGGGTACCACCTCCAGCCACTTACTGTAGGCATCCACTAGGATGAAAAACAGCTGCCCTTGGAAAGGCCTCGCAAAGTCCAAATGTAGACAGGACCGAGGACGGTGGGAGGATTTCCAGGCATGGGTGGGGTCCCTCGGGGGTTTGGGCCGTGACTCCTGGCAAGACATGCAGCATTTGACCATGTCCTTAATGTCCCTGTCCAGCCCCAGCCACCACACATAGCTGCGGATGCGTCTCATGCAGGGCCGCAAGGATTCGCATTTGTAAAGGGCCCGGGATGACGACCCGACCTCCCCACATCAGGCAGCACTTATACACCAACAACTTGTCCTTCTGGGAGGAGAATGGCATGAAGTCCAAGCCCCTACTGGCCCCCGGCCACCCCCTCACCACCCAGTCCAGGACCCGACGGAGGACGCAATCCTTGGCGGTGAGGTGGGCCACCTCCTGGATGTGGACTGGCCGGTTGGGAAGGGCCTCAAGCAGTGCCACCTGGTACACTGGAGTGGGGTCGGCAACCAATGCGGGTAGGGGAAGACGACTGAGGGAATCTGCATGTCCCATGGCCTTCCCTGCCTGATGGATGAGCAAGTAGGAGTACCCCACTAAAAAAATCGACCACCAGAGCACCTGGGGAGAGATCATCTGGGGTGTCTGGTGATTGGGGCCCAGGAGGCCAAGGAGGGGTTTGTGGTCCATCAACACCATGAAGGGTTGCCCATACAGATAATGGTGGGATTTTTAACCCCCGCCACTATTGCCAGTGCCATCTTGTCGATCTGCGCATAGTTGTGCTCCGCTGGCGAC
The DNA here is from genome assembly GCA_029375565.1 of Gekko gecko. Classification (NCBI taxonomy): domain Eukaryota; kingdom Metazoa; phylum Chordata; class Lepidosauria; order Squamata; family Gekkonidae; genus Gekko; species Gekko gecko. Next base: position 128,436,634 of record JAPDNY010000009.1, read on the forward strand.
AAGGTCCTGGCATAGTATGTGACAGGGACCTCCCGCCCGTCACCAGGTGGAGGCCCAGGACTGCCCTGACACCATAGGATGAAGCATCGCAGGTGAGGACCACCGGTAGAGCTTCATTGAAATGGGAGAGTATGGCATTATAAGTCAGTAGGTCCTTGACCGCCTGGAAAGTGGCAGCATGGGGGGGCCCCAGATCCATGGAGCGTTCTTGTCCAGCAATTGGTGGAGAGGCTCCGCCACCGCTGCCTTGAGGGGAAGGAAAGAGTGATAAAAATTGAGCAGGCCAAGGAAAGCCTGTAGCTCCAACTTGGACGTGGGCGGAGTCAAGCTCTAGCGAAATGGGGGTCCCCATGTAGCGGCCCAACATGCTGTCGAAAACCCGGGGAATTCGTCACAGACCCCAGTGACCGGATGTACCCCTGTGACCGTGAGCCCTAGCGGCCCAAACCAGGAAAGCCCCAAGAGGCTCGTGAGTTGGCCCTCCACCACCAGCAAATCTAGATGGAGTCCTTATACTGTACCCAGAACCTGCCCCAGCCCACAGTGACTTTTTGTTAAAGTCCCACAGTGACAACCCACATGGCTTCTTTCGGAGGGGTCCCCCTCATGGGCACAGTGTGTCCAGCATGGCAGTGGAAATGATGGAAAAGGACGAACCCATGTCCACTTCCATTTTACAGGGGGACCCCTCAATCAACACCGTTACATGCAGTTTGTTGGGGCTATTGGGGGGCAGGTTACATACTTGGTGTGGCTGGTGGTAGGAGGTGAGCATATGTAGATCTGAAGACTCCTGATGCACCGCTGTCTTCTGCCGGTGACCCTGGGAATGGCAAACCCGGGCAATGTGGCCTTGTTTGTTGCAGGTCTGGCAAATGACATCCCAGAACTGGCAGGTCCAGCATTCGTGGTCACCCGCACAGCTGGCACAGGATGCTGAAGCAGACAACGGGTTGCTTGTGTCAACTCCGGATGGATGAGATGGTCATTGTGACAGGCGGCGGACCTGCAGCACCTCCTCCCCGTTGGAGAACTCCAAGATGGGGTCAGCTTCAGTGCAATGGGCCATTTTAGCGCAGCAGCCCTGATGTGACTTCTTGTATGCGGTGGCCTCACTTAACACCTTGTCAAGATCCAGGTCATCATGGCTGCTCTTCGGAGTTTCACCAGGAAATCAGAGGCCAGTTCGTCTGGGCCCTGGATGCACACAAAAAGTCCATGTGCTCTGTGAATTTGGTTGGTTTGGGCACCAAGTGATCAGTAAATGCCTTCACTTGTACCTTGTAGGTTTCTTCTTTCATCTGCTTGGGTGCAATCAGGTCCTTCAGCAACTGAAAAGTGTCAAGGCCTTTTTCTTACCGGCGTCTGTCACACTGTGGTAGGTGAAATGGTTTTCCAGGGTCTCCAGCCATATCTCCCATTGTTCGGGCCAGGTGACATCAAAAGCGGTGATGTTACCGTGCATTGCAGCCATTTTAGGAATTCCACGAGGTAAGAGGGAGCTGGCGGCAGCTGGGCACGATGCTTCAGAGCACGAGGTGCGGCGCTAAGAGCAGTGCGGTGCACGGTGGCCGTAGAAGCGGAGCATAAAGCGGTGTTCTCCTCAGCGTCGGGGTGCAATGCGATGCTCATGGTCGTTCATGCAAAGATGAATCCCACCTTTGTCACCAGTGAAAAGTACTGAGACTGGCAAGTGATTTCAGCTCTCAGACTTTATTATAGGTGCAGAACAAGACAAGAGACCCCCGGCTCGCAGACCAGTTTATATGCTTTGTGAACCCACTCCCCAAAACACTCCCCCACTCAGTGATAGACTATATACAGTGGCTGAGAGTTCCATAGGTCCCAACCAAGAACCTAGCCCTCTGATTGGTGTGGGCTAGAATCCGTTCAGGCTATTGTCTCCTGGAACGAAGTTCAGAGGTTTCGCCTGACCGCGTGGAGACTCGCCTCACACGTGGTTGGGTTTCGATACATTACAGGTATAATGCTATACTGTCCTCCAAAGTACCCATTTTCTGCAGGGGAAACAGATCTCTGTCATCTGGAGATAAATTCTAATCCAGGCCCTACATCCATGTTGTACTGCAAACTTTGAGTCAACACTGTCTCACTGAAAGCAGTGAGATTTAGTTCTGTGTACTTAGTTCTCTTTGATGACAGTGGCCCTGAGTTTAATTTCTCTGGGCTGAATTAGTCTACGTCTAGCTTATAGATAGAGCATGTTTCATATACACTGTTGCATTCCAACTCAAGGGACTGGTAGCTGCCTGCTGTAGCCCAGCCCAGCCTATGCATGTGGATTGTGGAGGGTTTACATAGAGTGTATTTTTTTTTTAAAAAAGCATTGCCTATACTTTGGCCCAGTTGGGATAGAGAAATTCCCTTGGTTTGGCCCTTGTGGACAGAGTAAAACCACAGAACTGTTCCACTCCCAGGGTTAAGAAGCTTCCTGAGCTGTGGTCTCAGCAGGAATGGCAAATAATCTTCAATCTTTAAAAATGGGGAGGGGGGGTGGCTATTGCACAGCTCTCAGTGGTGCTCAGGATTTGGATGAAAACAAAACAAAAATTCAAAGCAGGACTCAAATGCTCATCGACAATGAAGAGTTGACTTTTAAACAGTAAAAGCATAACCAAAGTGAAATCAAGTGTGTATGAAGTGTGTAAATGAAGTATGCAAGCACATGAAAGCTAACACTCATAGTTAAACTTTGTTGGTCTTAAAGGTGCCACTGGACTCAAAATCTGTTTTATTGCTTCAGACCAACATGGCTACCCACCATTTAGGTCTGCTTCTAACTATGTCTAAAAACTTTCCTGTAGTTGCCTCTTTTTTCCTTTCTGAAGAAATGCACCTCAAAGCTAGCCTTATTATAGGCTGTGTGCTGAAAACACGATGTTTTAGTTATATATTCCTTTCCATTTTGAAGACATCTTCAAAAATATTTATAGATTGAAAAAGAACAAGGGAAAGCATAGGAAGAAAATCTAAAGTACCATCAACCCATTGCTGTAAATAGAGATGGCATTTGCAACTACTGCAGCAAGACTTCTAATATATCCTTCGGCTCTATCAAGATGTCATTGCAATCTCTGTGCTGCACTGTATGGCTGGGACTTACAAAGAATTCATCAGTTGCTCCTGGTCGAAAGCACACATATCCTGAGCTTTGTGAAGAAAGCAGAAGATCATCACTTTTGCCCTTTGAGCCATAAATCACAAGGGTTCTCTTGCACTGCTGTGGCTCTGGGGAATCTTGAGCAGTCCTAACCAGCACTCTCCATTGTCCTGTTGAATAAAAGTAAACAAAAAAATCCTATTTATAACACCAATGGAAGAAAATGTGAAGACTCTGTTGTTATTTTTGTGACTGCAATACATTTCAGCAGTGCAGCACAGATCCACAGCACTTTTGAAGCAATGTGCTCTCCACTCACAGAAAAAATCCCAACAACACAACAGAAGGCATATGAGTTGGTGGAGACAAACAGTATACATTGTTATAAGCTGTATTTTTCCATGGTTTTCATAAATAAAACATTAAGAAGGATATGAGAGGTGCAAGCACATTTTTAAGAAATACAAAGAAATGTATGAAGTAAAAACAGCTTTTCTTTTTAACAGCCCTATTTTGTGCGGATTTTTTTCTGATAGTTCCTCCCCAACCTTTTTATTCTCTTGATTTTTACCAAAAAAACCCAACAACCCATTTTGTACTTTGATTTGTTTCTCATCTGTTGTCCCTCTCCTTCTGTATAAGGGTTTTTCCACAAGAAGCCGACACTGTGAGATGCAGGGATCAAAGAACTAACAGTTATACAGGTCACAGGAGTAAGTCATATAAGTCGGGACAGGAGAGAGTTAGATATATTATGGGAGATTCAGATCTGCTGAGTCAGACCTGCATTTTCCAATACGAACCCCAATGTCACTGGTCCTGAGTCAGACCTGCATTTTCCAATACGAACCCCAATGTCACTGGTCCTCTCTCATAAAGTCTTTTATCAATCTAATATCTGGTTCAGATGCCTCATGGCCTGCATCTAGTTTCTTCTAGTTTCTTGCTTCCACAACTGGTAAAAATTTTAAACACTATCTGTGGGATGAAGACTAGTCTTATCTCCCATACTTTAAGGTGTTCTGTCCTTAAACTCCTTCCCAGTCTTTCCACTAACATTGCCTGGAGCTAGGAAATTGTTGCATGCAATGTCATTTCTTCACCAGCATTCTTTCTCAAAAAGGGGTACAATATGTTTTGTAGATGGCTTACTTAGCTATTCAACCTGGTTGAAAAAGATTAATTTTCAGTTAAGGTATACACAACCCTGCTGCAAACTGAATGCTTTATTTTCCTGCTTCCCCACAGCACTGTAGAGCATTTGTGCATCTCTGGGGAATTCCCTGTCTTTCCTCTGATCTTTCCCAAACCTGCTTGGTCGCAAAGTTTTGAGGAAGATTACAATAGCACCTGGATGACTGCTGTCTGGGTGAGTAAATTTGAATTTTCTGCCCCATATGGCAGCCATTTCCCCTGACCTTCTTGTTGCCACTGCAACCATTTCCTCCCCCCATTAGAGGGGCTTAAAAACCTGCCCTAGAATATCATGATCAGTATACCATCATAATGATACTTTAGTAGGTTCTTTGAATTTCCAGCTTTGGTTGTTGTTGTTTTTAAATAAGTCTCTAGTGCATTCCCTTGCAGAGATATAAGAAAAAGGCATATCTTCACAAAGGAAAGGGAGAAAGGCTTATTTTTAATGAAAGCTGAGATTTCAGAGAACCTGCTATACCTGTATAATAACATTCTTGTGCTAGTTTTTAAAAATAAATTCCAAAAGCCGTTGTGGCCCAGGGGAGGGGGGGGCACTTCCATGGGATGGGGGCAGGGAACCTGCAGTGAAACCTACCATGTGGAAGCCCCATTACTGCTGAGCTTTACCTGCACCTGCACCAGCAATAGGGAAACCAAAGATCCCGTCCCTGTGTGAAAGAGACCAATGATGCACAAAGTGGGGTTTCCTCAAGGGGACACATATAAAAAAAGACTTTTCTTTAGGTGGCATTTGATTCATATAAGCAAGACTGAAGCCATACTATTAAAATAATAAAATCAACAATGCAAAACCGGCTGCCACTAACTTATCTTTCAGCTATTCAATAACATACACAAGCCTGTTGGGAAAAAAACTCTGGCATTCAAGCAGAGGAAAGGGATATTGTAGCAACAGCAGGAGAACAGGAAGATGTTCAGCTGACTAGCTGGAGAGGCTCAGAGGACTTTCCACAGCCCAGAGGCTTTAACAGAAGAGCATGCCTTTGTGCTAAGCTGTTGTGCTTGGTATCTGTGCAGCTGAAGTTGCCATTATTTCTGGATACTCTGAGGATATACTGATGAACTCTGACCCCAAATTGCTTTCACTGTCACTTTGCAATGTGGTTTTCAGCTTGCTTGCTAGAGAAGCTGTCCCCATTTATTATATGACAGTAATGTTGGGATAAACAAAACAGTCTCAGTGGAACCTCTGACTCATTTTAGAACAGAATAATAAAGACTGGAAGGAAATCAAAAATGCTTAGTGAGAAATTCTCTTTTACTCATCTAAATGACTTTACACGCTCCTTCCACAGATCATTATCAGCCGATTTGTCTGCATTTTCCATGTTATCACACAATTAGCATGAATGATCGTTTGGAACAGACATTAACTTCTCTCTCTTTTTTGTCCACTTAAGACCAAATTAAGTTTAAATCCAAGTAGCAAAGTCAACACTACAACAAGAGAACATAGGGTTTGACTTACCTTTAGTATATGTTTTTGGTTCATTATTATTTTCTAAAATAAAAACAAAAGCAATCTTATTCTTTTTCTCAAGAAATTTCTATATTCTTAAATTTAATTAGGATGCTTAGGATATAATTATAACAGAAGTGATTTTTATTTTCAGTACTTACTTCTGGCAATTAGTTCTCTCTCCGTCTTCCCATCATCATGGTACTCATCTAGCCATCTTTCATTGTATAAAGATAGTAATTACAGGGAAGACAGATAGTAATTAGTTTTAATACCATGAAACCCTACATTATTTCTCCCTTTCTAACAAAGTTTTTAAGTATCAGTTGTCAAGTAATATCTTTTCTTAAAACCATAAACAAGGGTAACTCTGCTTGCTTTCGAAGAATTTGCACTAGAAATGAACTTAAATTACTTTATAGTCAGGAGAACATGATAAACTATTTTCGGAACTTCCCTGATCTATCCTGAGTAGTTTTCAAATTAGCATTATGCTCCCGTCCATTCATCTCAGTTTGAATGCTCACTCATGATACCACATTAGGGTTGCCAGATCCCCCCAGGCCACAGGGTGAGGCGCAGAGCTGCCAGCTCTAGGTTGGGAAACCCCTAGAGATTTGGGGGAGGAGCCTGGAGAGGACAGGGATCTCAGTGGGATACAGTGCCATAGAGTCCACCCTCCAAAGCAGCCGTTTTATTCAGGGGAGCTCTTCTCTGTAGTCAGGAGATGAGCTGTAATTCTTGGAGATCCCCAGGCCCCACCAGGAAGTTGGCAACCCTAAAAACTACCCACACAAACTCTGATAAATCCATAAATGTATCTAGCATGACTGCTGTTAATATGAATATTCAATGAAGAAATGTGCACTAGATGCTATAGCCCAATAAAAATATTTAGAAATAGAAGGCCTACTTAGGTTAGAAATACCTCTAGTTATGTTAGAATTAGCTAGAAGCAGCTGCTCTGCTGGTATTAAAAAAGCCCCAAATCTCTCAGCTGAATCCAATCAGCTGACTGAAGGAAAAATATTAACCAGTAGCCTCAGGTGATAGATACATCTAGGGTGAAAAAATGTGTTTAAGTCCCTTCTCTACATTGTTCACTCATCCTTGATATCTGAGAAGTGTTTTTAACCTTCTGTAGCAAACGTAGAATGCACATATACCATCTGTTTACTAGTATTTAAGTAAAGGAAAGTAGTATCTACTAAGTTTAACCTATTATTGCAATCAATTGCCTTAATTAACCTTTGTAAATTATACCTTGCTTTCCCTGGGGAGGGGGGAAATCTATTTTAAAAAGTAGAAGTATGTCATAATCCCACAATAACACCTTCCACTCTGGACAAAAGAGGGCAAAACTAGTGAGGCCCTCCAAAGCATCTGCACATTTAGATATGTGCTTAGGGATGGGCATGAACTGGGAAAATGCAGTTCATTTAGTGGTGTGCCCTGTTTGTAAACCACGGACCATCACGGACTTTTAGGCTTCAAACAAACCAGTTCATGAGCCAGTAAAATGCTAGAGCATGCTAGAGATACCAAACTCACAGGAGATCTCTGGCTGACTCTCCTCTACCTGCCCTCCAAGTTTGGTGAGGATTGGATTAACAGGATCTTACTTTTGCCCCCCCCCAAAAAAAAGGTGCCCCCAGAAAAGTGCTTTCTGGGGAAATGAATGCACAGGTTCAGGAGATCCCCCCCCCCGTCTCTGGGTTTCTCCAGTACTCTTGTCAGTTTCAAGAGGGTTCCCCCCTTTGTTGGCATTCCTATGTGTTCCCATTATCTTGCACAGAGCTAGCAAAATCCCCCCAACTAAGATTTCTTGTGACACTGTGCTTTGAGATCAATCAGTCCTTTTAAGCTTGCATTGCCATGGTGGTACTAGATTCCACTGGGCATTTTATACACTGAACTAGTTGTGCTGGACTTGTAAAAAAAACACCAAAACAACCCCCCACACACAACCCCTTGCTTGGATTTCTTGTGACACTGTGCTTTGAGATCAGTCCTTTTAAGCTTGCATTGCCACAGCTGTAGTGGATTCTGCTGGACATTCTGTACGGTGAACTGGTTGTACTGGGCTTGAAAAAATGTCCCACACACACACCTCTTCAGTTTGTACTGTTGTCAAGGTTTCAGTTTCGCTTCGCTTTACTTCACTGCTTTCCTTGCCATGTATTAGGGGAGAGGGAATTCCTGAGGGTTGTTAGAGTGAATGCCAGTAGTAGCCATAACCATTTCCTAAGTGGTACCCTCAGCCTTTTCTCATGGGATTTGGCCTTGGAGACTTCTCTGCCTTGCTCGCTTAAATAAGGCACCATATATCTCAGAGTTGCCATAGTAACACTAAGGGCTGATTGCTGATGAATGCATGGGTTGGGGATGTACTTGGTTCTACCTATAACCTAGAGTTTTCGCACATTTTCTTTAGTCCTGACAAAAATCAAGTTCCTGATGTAAGCATATCCTGTCCTATTATATAAAAGGGTAGTGGTCTGGAAAGGTTCTATGCTTGGCAAAATCAGTTCACTCCTTGATATGTCACTTAGAAGCTGTCCCTATATACTAGCTGCATTGCCTGAGTTCTCTCCCACCCACTGCAGCCTAGGCCACTCTTCTCTGATTGGGCCAGCATTTCAAGCTCATTTGCATATGGAAGCTGATTGGACTTCACTCCATTCTGCACCTCAAACTCCCCTCCCCCGCAAGACAGTTGGAATTGTCAGTTGCTTATGCAACCTGTTGTATTCTGAGGTAAAATATGTCCTCACTCACAACACTTCCCCTTTAAAAGAAACAAACCCAATAACACAACCATGCCACACCACAAAAAAGAAAGATCACACCACAAGCAGAATACCACAAGGCAAAAAAACCTCTGGTACTAATTCAAAGTGCTGGGGATGAGTTGTGTTCTGGCAGGGGACGCTGTGAGTGTAGAAAATGATTTATCAACACAGTAGTGTTTTGGAAAATCTTTAAGAATTATTTGGTGCATTTACCATGGGGCACCCACCCAGAGCCTCTGCCATTTCCTCACTCTGCTGGCATCAAAACCAATTTAGGGCAAAATAGAGATATGGAGACTTTTCCCTCCTCCTTTGCATAAATTCGTCTTTGTTGGCAATGGCAACCCTAGGCCTGCCAGCACTCTCAGGGTAACTTCATGCCTCCTGACTGCATGGCATCACTAGCCCTGGCAGCAGGAGCATCCCTATGGAAACTGCCTGGGTGATTTCGGACCAGCCAGAGACTTTCTGCTTAACCTTCCTTACAGGTTGCTGTACAGATCAGAAAGCCAAAAATTATGAAGTAAACTGCTTTGCTCCCCACTAATGAGAAAGACAGAATTTTGCCTAGGAAGAGGCTGCTGAGAGGGGATGAGATAAAGTTGCCATCTTTAAGTATGGAAATTCCTGGAGATTTGAGGGGTGGAGCCCAGAGAGGGTGAGGTTTGAGGAAGTGGGACCTCAGACAGGTACAGTGCCATAAACTCCACCCTCCAAACCAGCCATTTTCTCCTGGGGAACTATTGTTGCCAATCTTGGCCCAGTGCCCATCAAACCATTCTCTTCAACCCCCTGCTGTGCAGCTGACTTTTCCCTAAGGTTGCCAATCTCCAGGTGGGACCTGGAGATCTCTCACTGTTACAATTGATTTCCAGATGACAGAGATCAGTTCCCCTGGAGAAAATGGCTGCTTTGGAGGGTAGACCCTATGGCATTATACCCTGCTTAGTCCTTCCGCTCCCCCTCCAATGCTGCCCTCCACAGGATCCAGCCCCCAAATCTCCAGGTATTTCCCTGCTTAGAGCTGGCAACCCTACTTTCTCCTCAGTGCCTGTTGGTAGGCAACCAGGCTTGGTCATGTCACCTGTTTTGGCCTTTGGGAGAAAGCTTATTGGGGCCAGTCCTGATAGGTTTGCCAACTCCAGATGGGAAATTCCTGGAGATTTGAGGGATGGAGCCTGAAGAGGGTGATGTTTCAGGAGGGGTGAGACTTCAGACAGGTACAATGCCATAGACGCCACCCATCAAACTAGCCATTCCATCCTAGGGAACCATTGTTACCAATCTCCAGGTGGGGGCTGGAGATCAATCAGAATTACAACTGCACTCCAGGAGGGAGGGGGAAGGAGATGGAAAGCTGAAGTCAGGGGGCAGATAATGGTAGGCTGACAACTGGCTGGGAGGGAGATAGGGTTGCCAACTCCAGGTTGGGAAATTTCTGGAGATTTGAGGGGTGGAGCCTGGAGATGGTGAGGTTTGAAGAGGGGTGGGGTCTCAGACAGCTACAATGCCATAGACTCTACCCTCCAAACCAGCCAGTCCCTCATGGGGAACCATTGTTGCCAATCTCCAGGTGAGGGCTGGAGACCACTCAGAATTACAACTGTTCTGCAGGAGGGAGGGCAGAAGTCAGCTGAAGTCAGGTAGGCAAATAACAGTTGATTGATGGTTAGCTGGGAAGGAGATGAGGTTACCAAATTCCTGGGGATTTGAGGGGTGGAGCCTGGAGAGGGTTGAGTTCGAGGAGGGGTTGGACCTCAGACAGGTACAATGCCATAGACTCCACCCTCCAAACCAGCCATTTTCTCCTGGGTAACAATTGTTGCCAATCTCCAGGTGAGGGCTGGAGATCACTCAAAGCTACAACTGCTCTTCAGGTAGCAGAGATCAGTTCCTCTGGAGAAAATGGTGGACTCTGTCATTATACCCTGCTGAGGTCGCCACAGCAGATTCACACCATGTGCTTAAAGCCGGGGCACTCTCCCAGAGCCTCTTTCTAGAGTCCATTATATTTATTTCCACAATGGGCCTTATTCCTAGTCTCTAATAAAGCATCACTGCAATTAATGTTGTGGAGAGTGTATTAACTGGGGACCTGACAACTGTAAGGATTCTGTGGTTTGACATTAGTCCTCTTTGCTTGCATTGCTGCAGTTACAGGAGTCTATGGAATGGCTCAGGAAGAAGCCAGTGACACCAAACTCACAGGGAGACTTCCACCCCCCTTGCTTTGGAGTTTGGTAAACATCTTGATTGAGAGAGACAGTCTGTCTGGAAATGTATCTATTCACAAACTGCAACAAAACCTCCATGAACAATTTCAAAGTTTGTGGAAAGTTCATGCCAGTCAACCTGTCATGAACTTGTCTTCATGAAACAAGAACTGCCCAAAATTCGTCATGAACTTTAGTTCATGAGCCCATTCATGCCCATCCCTATATGTGCTTCTATGTCTACAAGTCAGCAACTGAACACATCAATTTCAAAAGACTCAATCCACACATACAAAGGATTGTATATATTCACTGAGTCCCTCTGTTGGAATGAATGCGGAAACTGTTGCTGGTAGAAGAATTCTGTTCATATCATGGAACTCTCATACCTGTAACAGTTCTCTGGATTATAACTAGATTATAATTAGCACACATTTCTTTTCAACAAGCCACTGCATGCAGTGTTAGTGAAATGTCTGTTTTTTAAGAGGAAACTCTCCTTCTCACTGAGGTTAAGGTAGAGAATTGTTCAACCCAGCTCCTTTTCAAATGTACTCCTTTGATTTAAACCTAGCAAATAAAATTATATAAATAATATGGTTGCCAGTGTAACAAGATCATTTTAAGTCATCCTTGAAACCGAAATAGAGTGTAGGCTCTTTTATCTGAATATCAGTGGATTAATGCAGAATATTTAATCAAATATTTACATATGCTGATGCACCTTGAAAGAGATGCAGTACATTTAGACAATCAAGATAATCAAAACTGGGATAAGGAGAGATCTAATTTTAATCAGATAAAAATTTGGGCTTGAGAGGTTTCATAATAGTTTCCTGTCTCAGCAGATTTTTTAATTGATATCTTGATACTATTCAAACCTTACCAAAATGGTGCTGAAAGAGAAAAATGTACCAGTAGCCACACAACCAGGAATTCAATACAGTAATGTACTCGTATATAATTAAACAACAAACAAACAAAAAAGACAAAGCAGAGAGAGACAACAATATGATTCTTTATCTGTTTGTGGTGATGAAATGCTTCACACAATACAAAAGCTGATACTGAAGGCTTATGACTTTATGCTGCTCAGAAAAGCATTTGGAAGGGTTAAACATTTTGTCGCCATAGAAACATAGAGACAGTGCAGAACAATGTTTTAAATTCTCTCTGCTGATGTGACAGAGTGTCCTCTTTCTCAAGAGTTCAGGATATCAACTAAACTTTACACTGGTATAATATGGGCATTACACCAAAGTTAGTGGAAGATAAACTGGATTTACAAACCATATCTATAACACCTACAACTGTATCTTAGAGCAAAAAGCTCTTGTACAAGTGTGCACAATAGGTGCAGCCACATGCAGGATTTTGTAAACTCAAAGGAACCCCCAGTTAAGTAGGGGGAAACAATCCCTACTTTTAAAAATAGTTTGGGGACAAAACAACAACCCCCAAATGAAAAATCACAAGGGTCTGGCACAGAAGCTGGAAGAGGTGACAGTGGTGAACAGAAAGAGAAGGTAAGAAAGAAGGGGAGATGGAGATGGTGACAAGAAGAGGAATCCCAAAGGTACAGCTGGGAGACAAGGATGGAACTGGTGGCAAACACTGAAGGGGGGAAATTAAACTTTCCCTCCCCCATGATTCTTTGTAGGTCCCCACTTGCTCCAGGCTAGGACAGCAATCATACGCAAGTCTACTCAGAATCCTCCTTCAGTCTATTCAACGATGATATTCCCAGAACAGTGTTCTTAGGACTGCCCTACAATGGCTAGGTGTGGAACCTACCTCTGCTGCAGAAGCACACTGCAGGGAAAGATGTATGTCATGTAGTGATGGGCAATTTATCTTTCAGAGAAGTTTGCCTGAATTACTGGTTCTCTCAATTAGGAACATCTAATAAGCTTCTAAAAAAAATCAGTAGAAACTAATTGAGGAAGTATTAAGTATATACCTATCACAAGGAAACAGGACTACTGCTTCTTCCCCTCCTTCTTGAAACTTGATGATGACCTTGTCAAGGAACCATCCAGCATCTGTTATTTAATAATAAGAAGTATATTGAAATCTCTGGAAAAAGATCTCCAGATGACTTTGCTCAAGGAAGTGTTCCTGATGCAAAGAATACTAATTTTTCCCAGCACCTGTGGTCCTACCTGGAATATAGCTGCATGATTATGATATAACTGTTTATGAACTTTGGGGTCATGGCTCAGTGGCAAAGTGCTTGCATAAGGTCCCAGGTTCAATCCCTGGCATCCCCAATTAAAGGATCAGACACTGAGGTGGTGGTGAAAGACCTATGCCTGAGATTCCAGAATTGTTGTGCCAGTCAATGACAAGCGCAGTCTGAATATAAGGCAGCTGTATGCACACCCCACTGTCACACATTTCCACTCCATTTTGTGACCTTTCAATGAACAATATTTGGTTTTGGGTTTGGTTTGGTTTTTTTAAAAAGCTAATTTTGACCTTGAGCATTTTCTTGATGTAGAAAGCTGAAATAATCATCTCGTTCTTTAAAAAAGAAATGGACACCAACAACATGGGATGTGCTGAGCCTTCAGCAGAGGTAGTGCTCCATCATCTCACTAACCTTTTGACACCACAACAAGTTAGTAATACTGCATATATAACTGATACAAATTGTATGCTAGTAAAGTACTTGACACTGAAAGGCAAAGTTTTGTTTAAATTTCATGACACGGCTAGAGAGAAAAAAATTCATTGAAAACCTACAAGGTAAAACACTTGTAGTCCTTCACCCCATGAATACTTTGTGATTAGTTTCCTCGGATTATTATAACAATAAACATTTATGTTGTTTACAATATTAATGAGATGCCTTTTGTTTTCTCTTTTAAATGTTCAACATTGGTTATTTGAGTGTGCTCTTTAGCTTGACGAACCAGAACACAGCAGGAAGACCACCATCAAAGAGAACATCCTGCAATGTTCTGGGTTAGTCCCCGTAGTTGCCATGGTGGCAATGAAGAAGTCCCATAGCTATCATGGCAGACAAGAAGAGCTGTGCCTGATAGGGAAGCCTCAGTATTAATGTTGAAATTCCTAAGTCTAAAAGCTTCAGGAACCTTAGCACCATGCCCAAGGCCACCCTCTGCACATCCGGAAGAGAAAATGTTGGGCAGAGGAGAGGACAGTACACCAACAGGTATATACAGTTGATACTGGAACTATCCAATTAAGTAGGTGAAGGTAATGTTAGTTGGATAGACAGTGGCAACTCAGGGTCTCAAGCAGAGAAAAGGACTTTTCAACATCTTCAGCCTGAGATTCTTAGGCTGAAAATGCCAGAGATCAAACTTGAGACCATGCAAAGTTATGTGCTGCTCTAGTAAATCATGACCAATCTGTTGGGTTCTCAGCCGTTGCTAAACTGAGAAACCTGGTGGGGATTTTTTTTTTAATTTAACTGAATTTATACCCTGCTTTTCTGCCCTCATAAGAGCCACCAAGGCAGTTAACAAATTAAAAACATATATATTAAAATCCTTTATTAGAAACCATTAAAACCAACAAAATTACATCATTAAAATATAGGACAGGATGGAGGGTTTACTGAGGGAATGTCAAAAGAAACAGAACAGAAAGCTTCATCTGCTGGCGGAAAATGGCAACAGAAGGGGACAGAAAAATATCCCTAGGGAGAGAATTCCAGAGTTTTGGTGCCACAACCAAGAAGGCCCTTTACCAGGTTGCAACTAGGGGTGTGTACCAAAAAAAAAGAAGAAAAAGAAAGACATTTTTCGGGTTCAGATCTAACAAACCTGAAAAATTTCAGTATTTGCCAATATTCCTGAATCCCAGTATCGGTATGATATTCAGGTTCGGGAATTATCAGAGTTGTTGAATTTATTTGGCTGAATTATACCCTATGGGGACTGTCCTCATAGGGTATAATAATTCCCCCCACTCTGAAGTTGCAGGGGGGGAGGTTTCCCTCACTGAAGGGAAGGGAAATTGCCTTCCCTTCAATGAAGGGAGCATGCCACCTCTGCAGACTGAGGGGATTTAAAGTTTAAATCTCCCCAGTTTAGAGTTGCACCACAGAGGTGGCATGCTCTCTGCATTGAAGGGAAGGTAATTTGCCTTCCTTTCAAAGAGGGAAGCCTGCTTCCCCCACTCTTCACAACTTTTGTGGGATTGTTAAATGCCTCCATGATCTTTTTTCCCTTCTCCAGGTGGCCTGCAGCCGCAGGCCAGCTGGAGAAGGGAGACAAGATCAGAGAGGCATTTAAACATACCTCCCCATGCCTTCCCCAGACCACCCACTGAGGGCAAGCTGAGGAAGGCTAGAGAGAGCAGGGAGGCATTTAAACATGCCTCCCTGTCCCTTCTCCAGCTGGAGAAGGGTGGAAAGATCGGGGAGGCGTGTTTAAATGCCTCCCTGTTCCTTTCCCAGCTGGCTTCCCCCAGGAATGGGATTGCCATATAGAAGCAGATTCAGCTTCTATACAGTGCTATCTATTAGGGAAGCCAAATCAAATTAGAGAATCTGATCCGGCTTCTGGGGAGCCTGAGTAATGCCATATAGGCATTATACAGGGTTTTTTTGCTCAGTCGAGCCAAATGCACATCCTTAATTGCCATCCACCTAATCTTAGAAGGTGGGTACACTCAAAGCACCAACTTCTGAATCCTATCGTCCAGGTAGGACCAGAACCACTACACAATGGTGCCTCCTAATTGCAGCCTGGAAAAGTGATCCATAAGGATACCATGGCTGATGGTACTGAAAGCCTCTGAGAGGTCAAAGAGAATCAATAGAGTTGCACTCCCTCTGTCTATTTCTGAGGAAAGGACATCCAACAGGATACCAAGGATGCTTCAGTCCCATAACCGGGCCTATAACCTGATTGGAAAGGATCCAAACAATCAACTTCATCCAGGAAAACTTGAAGTTGTCCAGACACCATCCTTCAATCAACCATCTGGGGTTTCCTGGGAGATATTAATCTCCCTGGCTTCATCCAGTGGAGTATGTTACATGGCAATCAGCCTTCTCATGTACAATTAAGGTTGCAATCCTAAGGGCACTTTCCTGGGGAAAAGCTCCATTAAGTAACATGAGACATACTTTTCAGTAGATCTGTTTAGGATTGCTCTCTAGATTTGAGATGATAGATTTTTGCTTCTTAATTGATCTTAACAAGTATAGAATTATGGCCAATTCACCCTTTATTTGGTGGTCTGACTCTTGTCTATTGACTGTAATATATTTGAAAGTATGTCCTAGGGATCCATGGTCAGTCATAGTTCACCAGTGGGATATCTACATTTGCTGGAAGAATTGCACAGGGCCAGTAGGAAACTTATTTCTACATAAATTATGAAATTGCCCTTAGGTAAAGATACCATGGAAGCACAGCTGATATACAGGCTCATTGCTGACTGAAGTTCTTTCATACAGTTTTAACTATCTGAGGATGATAAACTGTATGCTTTGTCTAGTAGGAACACTTGCCTGATCTTATGGAGTCAGGAACTACATACAAGAAAATGGATGTTCTTTTCAAAACAGCTAGAGAAACAGATCTATCAATAGGAAGTTAACTGTACCTGGACCAGTTCCATCATGGCTAATGAGAATTTTATTCAGGTTTCCAACTGAAACAGCCTTTATATAGAACACATCACTCTGCAGAAACACAAAAACAAGAATCACAAAACAGAAGAAATGAATGCTGTCTGAGTAGCTAGACATGGCCCCATGAAACATGAGTTTTAATTTAAAATGTACAGAATGTCTGAACAGAATGTGCTTTAACAATCATTAACAAGTAATACAGCTGCAATGAATAGATATTTTACATTTCAAGGATTTTAGTGGTATTCTGTGACTTCTAATAAACTTGCTTTGCACAGATCTTGAATTTAGTTTATAAATGTTTTTTAGAATTTGTGTGACTGAACAACAACAACAAAAAATTGTAGGAATATTACAACACTCCTCCCTTTGCAATCTCTGTTCAATAGGATAATAGGGAATGCAGCACTGCTACATATTAGGAGCTGGAGCTGGAATTGGGCACTCTATCTGAGCAAAATCTGGGAAGTGGTCCAGTATTAGCAGTGGGCCAAGGTCCAGATCAGTTCAAGCCATGATCCAGGGACATATGCTTGCTCCTTCTGCCAGTATACCCAAATTAATCTGAGGGTTGTCCCCCTCAGATTACTGCAAAGTATTCTTACAAAATACAAGTTCATAAAGCAGTTTGAATTTAGTGCTGAAGCTATTTAAAGGATAACCAAGAACAAACAGTCCATGGACAGTTGTATTTCTTTCTAGAGCTGTTCTGCTAAACACACAAACTACTTATAATTCTCTGGGAGATTTTTAAGGATAAACTTGAAATTTCTATAGAAATTGGGAAATTCTTTAAAATACTCAAATGAGCATGAATTCATCTTTTTTTTTAAATATACTACATTTATATCATACTCTTCACCCAGAATGCCTTGGGCAGTACAACAGCCAGTCTTTTTGCTGCTCAAAAGAGAAGCCGTAATTTGCTTTGAGTCTGACTGCCCAAAAGGCTATGCTTGATATCATAGCCCCTGTATGGATAAAAACCCTGAGGGATAGAGGCTTGTATTAAGAAGGAATTTGGGTCAGTTTAAGCCAGGAAGCCCACTGTATCTAACTGTTTATTGTTGAATCCAAGAAGCTTGTAGAAAGCAGAAACTGAAGATGCAAGAACCATTAAGGTATCAGATCCAGACTGACTTCAAATTGGCTTCCAAGCCTAATCCAAAGTACTGTTTTAGACTTTAAAGCCCTAAATGGTTTGGGTTTTAGTGGACTCTGGAGCCACAACAAACACCTAGTTTCCTTTAACTTAATTATTTATTAATACTGAAACTTTAGGGAATATAACTTAGCTAGACAAGGAACCATAACAATACCTAACTAAAAGCTGTTTCTTGACCACTAGGCCCAAGATTGTCCTGGCTTGATTCTGAACCATTTCTGTAGCCCCAGCACCCTGTGTGCTCCCTGCTCTTCAGCTTGCACTGAGATCTTCTGGGTTAATAAATTATGAGGTCCAAAATACCATATCTACCCACAGTAACCTGGACTGTGACCCCAGATCTTCTGGTAATGCTGTGTTGTACTCATTCATGTACAGATCCAAGATTGGTGGGTATTTGTTCTTTTAAATGGTACCCTCAAGTAGTGGAATCGCTTTCTCTTCCATGTACAGTTAACGTCATCCCTTCTTGCTTGCCACTGACAATTAAAAATACACTTACTCTATGGAAGATATTTTTATCCCTCATGCTGAGATTTTTCTTTTTCTTTTTATAAACATTTTATTAGTTTCCAAAGAAAAAGAAAATAAAAGATTTTAGTATTACATTGTATCAATATCTAGATAGTTTCCTCACAGATAACATATGAACAAAGTTTACCTAATGTTTAACCATATTAACAAATAACTTCTTAACATCCTTTTCTATTTTTAGCTATTTGTTAATTTCTTTTACAATATTATCTATCTGCATGTTTATCTGCTAAATAAAGTTTTAATAAAGTTTGATTACTATAACTAATATAATCTATTAAAACCTTCTAGTAACATAATCAACCTTCTACTAATATTCCTTCTAACAAGCAACAACAATTATCCTAAATGTCATATTTAAAAAAGGGAGGAATTAAGGAAGTTATATCATCATAAAGATCAAATAATTGTAAACTTCTTTGTGAGCTCTTCTAAATTAATTTAACTTCAGTTTCAACTAAGCTCTTTATAGAAAGAACATATAAATAGTGCTATAAAGGAAAAAGAAATGTTAACAATTTCTATTTGCACTATTGCATAGAAAAATCTCCGATCAAGACCAGTATATAAGTCCAAATCCAAAGTAACTTTCTTAGTGGGTTACAGCTGTAAATTACCTATTTCTTAACATATACAGACTACCTATCTATTTCTTCATTACTATTTTATCATTAAGTATTTCATTTATGTTTAAATGTTTTTCTGTTATATTTTTCTGTTATGTTGTTTTTATGTTGTTAACTCATTAAATATATAACAACATTCCTTACAACAGTCTAATCATTATATTTATATTTTTCTCTTTTTTGTATTTTATTTTTCATGATGACTATAAATCTGTGCCTTTTTTCTTTGTATATGCAAGAGATGTACTTTGTTACATTCATTCTATATTCCATATTTCTATTGGGTGGAGTTTCCTATCTTGAGTTGTTTTTCATATTCTCTTTGCTTGCAAAAGGCAGCCCATCTGGGAATTCATCTTGCATTCTTTCTTCTAGCATTTCAAAAGTTGAACGGGTTATTGTTCTTTCTATGATTTTATTACATTGTCCTGTCTTGCTTCTTTTGGGTTCCTTGGCTGAAGATATGGTTTCATTAAATGGTTTGTCAGGCTGAGATTTTTCATATGCTCCTAATTGTTTGCTGCTGTTTCTTACCTTTTTTAACTCTTTTTTTTGTGTGCTGTTCTCAGCTATGGATTTGAGTTATTATTATTGGCCTTAAACTTTTTTTACACTTTAGTTTTTAAAAAATTATCAATGTAATCATGTGAATGAAAAGGGCTAATTACATTTGTTCAAACTAAATAGCCAAAGCTCCCCTGGAAAGAATAGTGGTTTAAAAAGCAGTGAAGGGTACTGTACCTAGGGATGCCAACTCTCAGTTGGGAAATTCCTGGAGATTTGGGGGGTAGAGTCTGGGGAAGGTGGGGTTTGGGGAGGGGAAGGGCCTCAGCAGGATATAATACCAGAGTGTTCAACTGCCAAAGCACCCATTTTCTCCAGGAAAACTGACTTCTGTTGTCCATATGTCGGTTGTAATTCTGGGAGATCTCCGGGCACCACCTGGAGGCTAGCAACCATAGCTGTACCTCAAACTGCTTTTGAAACCTCCCCAAGTTTTAAAATAGCTTGTATAGAGAGCTGATGACTGAGAAACACAAGATTGACGTTCTGCTGGCCATGCAGACAGGGCTGCCAAAAGTTACTGTGGGCACCTGGAAAATAGTGCCTCTGTCTCTACTACCATGCATTTAAAGGAGACAGAGAGAAGTCTGAGGAAGTGGGGAAAGTGAGGAACTCAGCAAAATAAAAAAGTCTTTCTAGGAATCTATAATTACATTCCTAACCCTTGCTTGGTTTGAAAACATAGCAAGTGATTTCTTGCTTCAGGAGAGTAGTTACTATGATTTCAAGTTAAGAAATTGATGAAAATAAGTAGTTTACAGATAACTAGAGGGACCTGGCTATGTTGAAGCCCTGAGATTACAAGCATGGCTCTGAGTAACAGTGTAAGCAGAAGATAAGGCAGGTGGATTGCTTGAATCCCCCAGCCAATTTCTCTTTCAGCAGGCCTGCATGGAGAACCAGTTGTTAGATCTCCTCTATCCTATATATAAACATCATGCCACTGATGTGTCCAGGTAGTGCTCACAGCACGATGAAAATGAGGAGCATCATTTAGCACTAAACATTAATACATGGCCATTCTGTTCTACTCATGGAAAAGAAATGCTAACCTATATCATAATGTTCCACTCAAAACTCATAAGTAAAAAATATATTTGCTGTAGGTATACACAGTAAACTTCCTCTGTAGTCAGTCAGGCAAACAAATGGTTTCTGTGTGCTGTAAATATTTCTGACAAAAAGAATTCATCTGAACTTAATCTGCTCAGACACAAAAACTGTGAGTCTGATCTATCAAACAAATATTACCTACTATTTTCAGTCAGAGTTTCTGCACACTTTTCTTTACCTGATTTCTCCGAAACTTGATTTTATTGTTCTTTGATCTATGAAGTTTTCGTTTTCCAGAATCCCCTCTGTTTCCGATAAGAGTAATGTGCACATTAGCGTTTGTTTCTGCATCAAGTTTTGACCCTGTGTATACATGGATCTCGTAGACCACCACTGAAATTGATAAAATGGTCATTATTTGTGTTTGATTCCCACCCACACTCCTTGCATCCTGCGCAAACCTCATTTCACTATATGCATCATGTTTCTGTTCTGCCCTTCCTCCAGTGAACTCAGAGCTGTGTACGTGGTTCTCTCCTCCTCCATTCTTTCCTCGTAACAACCTGGGAGATAATTTGGAATGCCAGACCTCTGCCTTTATGCCTCCATGTCTTGTTGGCCGTCCAGAGGCCTATCATCTGGTTACATTTAGAAACTAATTTTTGCATGTGCACAAGATTCCAAATCTTTTACTCTCCATTCTGTATACACTGGTAAAATTCAATAAACACTAGCTACCATGATAAAATAGATAATAAATGATTCATTAATAAACAAATCCTTGATATGAAACCTTGTTCTGAGTAGGCAAAAGAAGCTGGCAGAAAAAAATAAATTGAGTATTACAGTGGATGTCCATATGTACTGCAATTGTGCCCATCAACTGACACACACAAAAAGTGGTTTTCTAAAAATCAGGAGCTATTTCACGAGGACCTTTATTGGTACGAGTCGCATACTTCCATTCACACTGATCACAATGTGTTATATAGTTCATCAATATTAATGCTACCACCTTTCTGAGTTAAGAGAATGAAACTGATTTACTAACTGCAAGGTCTGGTTGTCTCATCATAGAGCTAGACCTGTCTACTAGTATGTATTCTATAGATTCTTCCTGATGATCTCTCTGTTTCCACACAACAAAGAGTATGAGCGATCCTTAAAATGGTTGATTCACAGCCCTTAAGAGTATATGTTGTTTGGAAAACATAAGTTTGAGCTGGCATTGAACATGTAGCATTTGAGGCCTGCGCGCCCTACAGGACTTGGTACAGTTCCACAGGGCCTGTAAAACAAAAACATACCATCAAGCATATGGGCGAGGTCAGGGTAATCCTCACCTATACAGATTCTCCTTCTTCTTCCTCCCCCTTTTCTTCCTCTGGGACAGTGTCATGGGCTGATTTCCCACTACAGCTGCCTCGGGGTTGCGCCGCCGTTTGCCCTGATACTATTCGTCAATTTCACACCCGAAGTCGCAGGGCTGCATTTTGACCCACGGCTTCATCCGATTTCCCCCGCAGTTTCGTGATCTTCAAAAAACAGGATCACGAAACTGCGGGGAAATCGGGCGAAGCCGCGGGTCAAAATGCAGCCCCGCGGCTTCGGGTGTGAAATTGACCAGTAGTATCGGGGCAAACGGCGGTGCAACACCAAGGCAGCTGTAGTGGGAAATCAGCCATGGTGTTATTATGTGCCACCTGATAAACTGTAAATGTTTGGAATTGTTTTAAACTGGATTTTAAAATTTATATTATAACTAGGAATAAGGCCTGTTGTGGAAATAAATACAACAAACACTAGAAAGAGGCTCTGCGAGAGTGCCAAGGTCTTGGGCACTCAGCATCAATGTGCTGTGGCAACTTCAGCAGGGTATAATGACACAGAGTTCACCATTTTCTCCAGAGGAACTGATCTCTGCTACCTGAAGAGCAGTTGTAATTTTCAGTGATCTACAGCCCTCACCTGGAGACTGGCAACAATTGTTACCCAGGAAGAAATGGCTTGTCTGGATGGTAGAGTCTATGGCATTGTACCTGTCTGAGGTCCAACCCCTCCTCAAACCTCACCCTCTCCAGGCTCCACCCCTCAAATCTCCAGGAATTTCCCAACCTGGAGTTGGCAACCCTATCTCCTTCCCAGCCAAGCATCAACCTGCCATTATCTGCCCCTCTGGTTTCAGCTTTCCATCTCCTCCCATCGGTCTCCTGGAGATCAGTTGTAATTCTGAGTGATTTCCACCCCTCTCCTGAGATTGGCAACAGTGGTTCCCCAGGAGGCAATGGCTGGTTGGGAGAGTGGAGTCTATGGCATTGTACCTGTCTGATGTCCCACCCCTCCTCAAACCTCACCCTCTCCCATCCCTCAAATCTCCAGGAATTTCCCACCTGAAGTTGGCAACCCTATCTCCTAGGGATATCAACCTTTATTTCCCCCTCTCTCTTCAGCTTTCCATCCCCCCCCACACACACACACCTGCAGCCTCTCCCATGCTCTGAAGCCCTGACTGCCAGAGTCCACCATTTTCTCCAGGGGAACTGATCTCTGCCATCTGGAGAGCAGTTGTAATGCTGAGTGATCTCCAGCCCTCACCTGGAGATTGGCAACAATGGTTTCCCAGGAGGAAAAGTAGTCTTTCACTGCAATGGGGACCAAAGCAACTTACATCATTCTCTTCTCCCACGTTTGACATGCACAACAACCCTGTGAGGTAGGTTAGGCTGAAAGTCTGTGACTGGTCCAAAATCACCCACTCAGCTTCTACAGCAAGAACCTGGATCTAGCAGACCCTGCTCTGAAGCACTGACTGCTATGCCTAGGGCAGCCAACCTCCAGGTGGAACCTGAAGATCACCAGGTATCACAACTGAACTCCAGACAACAGATCTCCCCTGCCCCAGAGAAAATAACTACTTTGGAAGGTGGGCTGCTATGACATTCTGCTCAGCTGAGGCCTCTCCCTTCCCCAAACCCTGACTTCCATAGACTCTTGCAGGAAATCTCCAGGAATCTTCCTACCTGAAGCTGGCAACCCCAGTCAGGACTGGCCCCAATGAGTTCCTCACAAAGGCCTGCAAAGGGTTTCCTTCCTTTATCTGAACCAAGCTTGGTTGCCAACCATGGTGAAATGGGCTCCGGCTTACTACTCAGCTGTTTACCTCCCACCCTCGTCTCGTGCACGTATCTCATTCCTTAAATTCATTGTCATGACTCATTGAATCGTCACTGCCCTTTTAGAGGGACAGTGAGACCCGTCTAGCTGAATCTCCCTATTTGGAGATGGACTCCCCAATCTTTGGGGGATCCCTGGAAAGTTGGCAACCCAAGGGTCTGGCCTTTCCTTGCTTCCCTGGGCAACCCCCTCCCTTTGGTATTGTGCAGCATGGGGGAGACTATATGGTCAGATCACAACACAGATTATTAGCCCAAATGAAATAATGTATTTAAGTATTTACACAGCTATGGAGCACACACACACACTGTTGGAGTTAGCACACACTATGAACCAATTTTCCCCTACACACAATACTCTGTACCTCAGGATAGAATCTCTCCTTGGACCGGCCACTGGCTGTACTTCAGCCTCTCTGAGTGGGGAAATTTCCATTCATTCCCCAGTCCAGCCAACTGTGGAGTGGCTGGATTTCTGCTGCCTCCTGCAGATGAAGACTGCCTTGAGACAGTCCCTGTTTTCCTGCCCTTTTTGGTCTTGGGGATGCTGGAAAGTGTAGGCCAGCAGATGAGGAAGCCCCATTCAACCCAGTGAGTGATATTCCTGCAGGCCCCTCTCTGGAACTATAGCTCAATTAAACCTTATGGGGGAACATATTAAACAAAGACCCACAGCCATCTTACAAACACAGGTAACTGCCATTTCATGACACCTACAACAGCCACTGAGGCAGCAGTTAGTCCCACACTGGAAGCAAGCAGGAAAAGCATCTTTGTCAAGAGAGAAAGCCATTTGTCAGTAATTCTGACAGGGCACAGGGGACTGAAGGGGAAGTGGGCAAGGAAGAGGAGCAGACCCAGCACCTGGCCAATGGCACATGAGTACTCCTGAGTGGCAGCTGATGGGCCAATGGCTGAGGGAGTGCATGGAATGTGGCCAACCCAAAACAGCTTTAGTATATAA
Source organism: Gekko gecko (assembly GCA_029375565.1). Lineage (NCBI taxonomy): Eukaryota > Metazoa > Chordata > Lepidosauria > Squamata > Gekkonidae > Gekko > Gekko gecko. The sequence continues at coordinate 128,461,130 of JAPDNY010000009.1, forward strand.
GAAAGATTTTGTTTATTACATGTTGTGACCTGCTCTGAGCCCCATCATAGTGGGGAAGTGTGGGATATAAATCAAACAAACAAACAACTAACTAAATAAATAAATAAGATGACCATATGTTCAGACCTTTTCACTGCCAACATAGCACATACCAGATATTATACCATGATGGTAGGATAAGCTCTGCATGCCAACTTCCATTTGAGAACTTCAAGAACTTGGCAAAGTCAAGAAATTACACACAGAGATCACACATTAAATACTGAATGCAAGAAAACATCACAAAACTGCAAAGCCTAAAGACCACCTTAGTCCTTTCTGAGGGAACAGAGGATAGCTGGTTAGTCACATGTCCCAATATAGTAATTACTTTATCTGTTTTCCATAATATGTAGTTTAAAAAGATAGTCTCTTGAGGGGAAATCATCTGCAAATTCTCAAAGGACATTTTAAAATCAGCTTCCTGCCACAAGGGAAAGGTATTATGTATATGCTCCATGGCACTTGACCTCATGCCAGAATTTCTAGAAACAGAAGGTGGCAACCCAGATCCTTTCCCTTACTATAAGAAATGGTGCGCGCGCGCACACACACACACACACACAAAGTTTGTGCCAACTTCCATTGTTTCTCTAGTCACAAAAGACTAGCAAGATATTGCTTCGGGGCAGCAGCAAAACATGCCTCTCTCCTGCCCCCACCACAGTGACTCACCAGACTTTATGTAACACAGCTGCTTCAGCTCAACCCTAGTGAAGGAAGCTGTTTTCCTTGCTGCTCTCAGTGCAGTTGTTAATATGATTGGACCATACATCTCTGTGTCTCTAGCTTTCTTCTCAGTGGCTTTCTCCCTTTATATTCCCTTTATATTCTGCTTGCAACACCCACAAACCTTCTTATACTACCATCTATCCACACAGGAGAAACAATATAGTAATCCTTTTTTGTCTGTGAGGCAAACAGAACACATAGTATATGTGACATTATTAGAATCATCTTTCAGTTCCTGATTCTCTGCTCTCCTGCAACAGTTTGAGGCCATTGTATCTTGTATCTGGTGGCATTAAATTACATCAAACTGCACAGAAACAGGAAATTGCCATAACTTCTGTCAAATGGGAAACAGAATGTAATAATGTAAACAGAATAGAACAGATGTCTGAAGGTATTGTTTTACTACACAGAAATGAATTTCTTAAACCACATTGAACCTATTATTTCTAATCCAAAAAGAACCAAAAACATTAAAAATGGAATAAAAGGAGCAAGGTTAATTGATGTGAAATTAGCAGGATGGTGTGGTGGGGGTGGGATGAAAAAGGGCAATTCAGATATGCTGAGCGGTGAATTTTAATGAAGCTCTTACATTATATAGAAACAAAATAGCCATGGCCTTAGTCAACATACCAAAGAACACATGGAAATATAATTTAAGCATGTCAATAGAGCACCTGTAAAAGAAAGGAAAGAGACCATTCTGCTTTGCAGTTTACTGTGCTTGCTTTCAATGCTGAGGACAGCAGCCGCAATCAGCAGTGATGCTCCAGAGCTTGTTTGCTTCCCACCCTTGTCCACCATTTCTTCAACTACTCAGAAACCTACGTGTTCATGGGACTGTTGAATAGGCACCTAGCCTGCCATCCTAATGCCTGGCCCCTAGCCCTAGCCCTCCGTGCTGCACAACTTTTTGTGCATAAATGCTCAACAACCCCTGAGAGTGCCTTTCCAGGGGTCACATGGGGCTAATGGGGGCAGGAAGTTGAAGGAGATCTGCTTTTCTGTATGTCTTGGATATCCTATCTGGATATCCTACCCAGATTTTCTGGATATCCTATCCAATCCACTAGGCATGGCTGTGAAGTACAAAAAGTTAGATCCCACAGGTTTGTCCCACTAAGTAGTAGCTCCTTCTTCCAGTACAAATCATATTTCCTACATGAGACTTGCAATGGACTGAATCCCAAACATTTGTTTCATTAATGATGGCTACTTCTTCCTGTTCAAGGAACCTTTCCACCATTTTTAAAGAGTGTTTCAAACAGATTTTATTAGAGTTTTGAAGTGAATGTTGGCCAATGTTACCACCATTGGCCTGCCTCGTTGTTGGGGGAAATTAGCTATGTGGCAGGGGGGTCCAGAGGGGTATCAGGGATCACACACCTGTTTATACCAAGAATCTGGATTTGAAGAGTAAATTAAATAGTCTTTATTATAGAATTTCCCTAATACAAGCACATAAAGCATTTGAGAAAAGAGCATGCAATTCAGAACTAAGAAAGCAGAGGTGTTAATAGCAAATAGAAGAGTCAGTTACAGGGTTATACTACCTGTCAAGATGTGCAGAGGCTCTTGAAGAGAATAGTGCCAATGGCCAGTGTTATGTGCTAAGGAGGGGACCCAAAGGAGAGACTTTGAGGGTGTACTCAAAGTATAGGTGCTGTCCTGAGTGCACACCTTGATGACAATGTGCTTGGATGGATGTAGGCATTGGAACACAATGTGGACCAATGGGAGGCCTTGAGGAGCTTATCTCAGGTGAAGACAAAAAGGTTACCTGGACCAATAAGGGGCCACAGGGGGTGTGACACCAGGAAAAGCAAAACCTAGGTGGGACCAATGAGGTTCCAGAGGGGCAGAATCTGGTTTGATAAAATTAGCTAGGTGCTGGATGGTTCTACTGGAGTTGGCTGAATGGGTTCTATGACCATTGATGACCCTGCCAAGGCAGGTTGAATAGGTTTACACAAAAGGTAGGAAATGGGTCCCTGATTAGCATCAGGACGGATTGTTAAACATTTGAATATTTGATTGGTTTATCTCAGTATCCTGGGGGATGGAGCAGGAAAGACAGTTGTGGAGATAAAGGATTTTCACATAGATATAGGTATCACAAAAAAAGGGGTAGGTGAAGTTCTGGAGACAGAAGGGCTATTCACCAGGTGGCCTCTGAATAGCCTTTAGAAATGCAGATACTTTATCTGGTGGAACTCAGCATTGTTTCATATGCATACCTTGCTGGGTGGAGGGGAAAGTTGGAGATTGCCTTGGAGGGCTGCCCTGTGCAACCTGAAAATGGAAACCCTTTTGCAGAGCTGTAGCTAGCTTTGTGTTTCAGGCAAGAGTGCCTTCCCTGGACTGACTTTGTGTGTCTCTGGTTCAGTTCAGAAGTGAAGTACCCTGTCATTTAGGGCTACTCATGAGGAAGACAGCAACTCTGGGCTACACCAGGCAGGGAAGAAGGCTGATGTACAGTCTTATTTCACCCTCTTTGTACTTAAATGTATGTGTGTCTTTAGTCTTATTTTGAGGATTAGGCATTGGTATGGGTTTTTTTTGGTTCTTTAAATACTCTTATAACATGGAAGCAGCAAATAAATTTCTCTTTTGAATCAGAGTATGACTTATCTAGTTTAAAATCCTGCTTCAGATGGTAACAAAAGGTGAAATGCTTTCAGTGAAGCAGCACAGTTGGGGAAATATAAGTCTGCTGGTTTATTCGAGAAAAAGGTACATTAATCTGTGCATGCAAAGCCAATTGAGTAGGACTTTAAGTACAATACCTACTAAAATATGATTCTTATTTATGAATTTCAAGCAGCTGAGTAGGCTTTTGGGATGTCATGGACAGTTCAGAAACACTCTAGCATTTAAATATGGAGAGGCAGTAATATAATGCTGATTATGAAAGCCAAGCACCTTAGATAAACTGAATTTTGCATAATGATTTAAATAACCAGGCACACATTGATCTACTGGTTCTGTCTATACCTTATTTATGTTGCAGCTGGCTAACATTTGTCACAAGTTGCTCTAAACCACAAATCATGTTTCAAGTACTCTGCTTGCAGAGGCTTTTCAATGCTGTTTGTCTACCAGCCGTGTTACTTGTCTATTAACTGAAAACACAGAATCAAGACCAGTAATCTGAACTACTAGCAAAAGTTTCTGGATGTTAAAGATTTTTTTAAGGGAATATAAATACATAATTGGAAGAGGAGACAGAGAGGCCCACACTTACAATATGCAGACAGAGCACTGTTATGTCTTGAAACATAAACAGCAGAATGTTTGGATCAGGGGATTCTGGGACAAAGTATCAGGAGATGGACTGTTTCAGTGTCAGCGTTTTGCACAGACTAGGGTCACAAAAGAGGACAGCAAGAAGAAGGAAACTGTCATAGTGAAAGTTGAAGGAAGAATTTCAAACAATATATTAACCATTATCCTTTGTAGTAGAAAGGTTACATAGCAAAGACTGATTAATTACAACCAAGTTTACAGTTACATTCTGGCAAACAGACAAAAGCTCCTGCAAAGATGAATAATTAAGTTCTATGATAAGCTGAAGCTTCAACAAAAGAACTGTTAGCTTAGAATCTAGTTTATAAAATATATGTTATGCTTCTAGTTATGGTTTTTATGACAGGACAGACTTTTTAATTAAGTGAAAATATTGCTGGCAAAATTTTAGATTGATCTTTATATTGGATTGTAATTAGGCATCATATAAATACCTCATTTGTTTTCTTTAACAATCTATAATGGATATACTTTGTTGCTTCTAAGCAAATATTCCTTTAAATAAGAAATGCAGATGGAAAAGGTTTCATTCTAATTTCTGGAGAGCAAAGCAAAAAGTCACATCATGTAACTGTTGATATTCAGTTTAAATGTACAGAAATCAATGGATAATTTGAAATTGTGAGCTTGTACTTTAGGAAATGTCTAACATCTATATAATGTTTCTATTTGCAAGTATTTTCCGAATATATTTCAGTAACTATGTCAGAAAAGGTACAGATAGATTAGCCATCAGAGGAGCTTTGTCAATAAAGCACAGTAAATATTCTGCTTTGAAAAATAATGTGGTCAATGAAAAGTACTGACCATGATGCACCCCTATCACCTCTGAAAGATTACCATTATCTTCCATGAGACTAATACTGATTAAAGAAGTGCCTACATTATTCTCCATATGCTTTACTTTTTTTTATTCCATAAGGCACCCATAAATAGAGTCATGCAATCTTGCAAAACTGATCTGTTGAAACACAGTACACATACACCTGCCCCATGTTGATTAATGTTGTGGCTCCAATAGAATGGGGAAGTCACATTTGACCTGTACCAACCATGCCAGTAGCTCTCAGTGTCTACTGAGTTCATATGGGAATCCCCACCCTCAAACTCATGAGGAAGTGAAACCATCAGCGTGGGCATGGTGGGTAATAGTGGGGGTACTTACCAGTAGAAAGAAGTCCTATGCCACATTGCCAGCATCACACAGGAAGTGACATCATCACACTAGCCACCCTGAGCCTGCTTTTGGGGAGGGTGGAGTATAAGTTTGATAAATAAATAAATATTAGAGTGTCACCCAGAAGTCGCCAGCACAATGATGTAACTCCCTGTGTAATGCCATTGATGTGGCCTAGGCTGTCTTCTTTCTACTGGTAAATCTTGCCCTATCCCCTGCTAGTTGCCAGAGGAACCTGGGAACCCTAGTGGGTAAAATGTTGCTTCCTCCATTGCACCATGCCCATGGCAACACTTGCAGTTGATTTCTTAACTGAACTTTGTCACTGATTACGGAAGACTGCACTGTAAATCATACATTGGGACCAGACTAATTCTTAAAGAGTTTTTTGGCCTGTTCTACCATTTCATGCCATGTATTTGCTGCAAGATATAAAGTAGCTTTCAGGAAGAGAATATGTGAGGCCTTATGTCATCTACAGCATTACTTCAATGTGGCAATATTCCCTGACCTAAAACATTTCATTTTTTAAAACTGTGGCAGGGTTAACAACTTTTTGCTTTGTCAGTCGTACAGTTTTTAGTGCTGATAAGTACAGTTTGTATAGTCTGAGTCTATTTCAGTAAAAAAAAGTATACCAACATAGTAGCTGTCCTTTCAAGCTTCTAGTCTTAGGAACACACTACGCAGGCACAAAAAGACATATAAACTTGTAATATTCTTGATTTAAATGATGAGGAGCAGGTCCTTTTCAGAGCAAAGGGCCACATCTCAACATACAGGGTTATCATAGAATCACAGAGTTGGAAGGGATCATAAAGACCATCTAGTCCAACCCCCTGCTCAATGCAGGATCAGCCTAGAGTATCCCTGATGAATGTTTGTCCAGACGCTACTTTAAAGACTGCCAGTGAGGGGAAGCTCACCACCTCCCTAGGTAGCTGATTCCACTGTTGCACAACTCATACTGTAAAAAGGTTTTTCCTAATATCCAGTCAGTACCATCCTGCCCTTAATTTAAACTCATTATTGCGAGTGCTAGCCTCTGCTGCCAATAAGAACAGCTCCCTGCCCTCCTCTAAGTAACAGCCCTTCAAATAAGGGAATGATAATCCAACAGTCGAAGGCACTAACAGATTTTTTGCACTCACAGATCACAAGAGCCAATGTCAAATATTGCATGAGTAAATGTATATAATGAACCCATTATTTTTGAATTTTAGTAGTGTCATCATATGTGTAAGTTAGTAACTAAAATGAAGTACCCAGACTTACATGCTAGAAGTGCTTTCTCAGGTCTCCTAATTGCTATTTCTCTCCATGTGTCTCCATCATCTTGATCTTCAGCTAGCCAGCAGCCTAGAGGCAAACATATTTCTTGTTCTGATAGTGAATTCACTTTTTGAAGTCTAATCTCCTCTAGATACCAACTAGGATCTGATCCACTATTATCATGGCCAATCCGTATTTTATATAATTCTCCAACATCTTTGAGATTTATCTGTAAAAGATGAAAATAGGAAAGGTGTTATTATAGCTTGCTGGTCCATCAAAGTATCTCAGAATGATACATAATATGTTGTAGTACAAATTCTTCCTGCCAAAGTTGTGCAACATTATCCCAGCTCTGCCTTTTTTATAAGGTTGAGAAACTTTCTCTTCCCATGTCAGTTCCAGGCTGAGCAATACTGCTCGGCTCACTTTAGATCAATGGTGGAACAAAACTTAACTATGAGCAAAATATGTATATTAAAATCATAAGGTGGAAAAGTAAACTTTTTGGTTACAGTTTGAGGTCAAATGACTATGTAAAAACAACAACAATGATACAAATGAATCTTCCCAAATGCGTATCTATGTAAGTCTGTTCAGTCTTTGTCTTATATGTATGAAATAATTTTTTTTAAAAAAAGAACAAAACAAAGCAAACAAAAAAAAACATTTTTAGCAAATGCATGCAATGAGGAGTCCCTCAATAGTATCTTGACATCATAGTCATGATAACATGGAATTCCGTGTACTTTATGATGATCTTTTGGCAGTATTGGCTAATAAGAACATAAGAACATAAGAACATAAGAACATAAGAACATAAGAGAAGCCAATGTTGAATCAGGCCAATGGCCCATCTAGTCCAACACTCTGTCACACAGCGGCCAAAATATACCAGGTGCCATCAGGAGGTCCAGCAGTGGGGCCAGGGCACCAGAAGCCCTCCCACTGCTGCCCCCTCCAGCACCAAGAATAGAGTGCATCACCTGCCCCAGACTGAGAGTTCTCATTCTATACCCCGTGGCTAATAGCCACTGGTGGACTTCTGCTCCATATGTTTATCTAATTTCCTCTTGAAACTGTCCATGCTTGCAGCTGCCACGACCTCCTGTGGCAGTGAATTCCATATGTTAATTACTCTTTGGGTGAAGAAGTATTTCCTTTTATCTGTTTTAACCCGACTGCTCAGCAATTTCATAGAGTGCCCATGAGTTCTTGTATTGTGAGAAAGGGAGAAAAGTACTTCTTTCTCAACCTGCTCAATCCCATTCATAATCTTATAAACCTCGATCATGTCACCCCTCAGCCGTCGTTTCTCCAAGCTAAAGAGCCCCAAGCATTTTAACCTTTCTTCATAGGGAAGGTGTTCCAACCCTTTTATCATTCTAGTTGCCCTTCTCTGCACTTTTTCCAATGCTATAATATCCTTTTTGAGATGTGGTGACCAGAACTGTACACAGTATTCCAAATGAGGTCGCACCAATGATTTATACAGGGGCATGATGATACTGGCTGATTTGTTATCAATTCCCTTCCTAATAATCCCCAGCATAGCGTTGGCCTTCTTTATTGCAGCTACACATTGTGTAGACATTTTCAGCGAGTTATCCACTACGACTCCAAGATCTCTCTCTTGGTCAGTCTCTGCCAGATCAGACCCCATCAACGTGTATTTATATTTAGGATTTTTGGCTCCAATGTGCATCACTTTGCACTTGGCCACATTGAACCCCATTTGCCACGTTGACGCCCACTCACCCATCCTCAACAGATCTAATATGATTTGGTTTCCTGCTGTACAGAAATGTCATGACCCTGGCCCAAAACATTATCTTAAGCAGAAGGCAGACAAAAGGAAGATTCCCCACCACCACCACCATCACCACACAGAATTAATTAGCAGCACTCACAAGATGTGATGATGGACATTCATTTAGATATTTTTTAAACACATAAAGAACATCTGTTGATAGTTATGAGCTAAACAGAAACTCGATGTCCAGGGTCTGAATAATTCTGGATACCAGATATGGGGACAAACAACAAGGGAAGGTTAACCTCTCCATATACTTCTTCTTAGCTAGCAGACAGGCACTGGTCTAATTTGACAAAACAATTATTGTGTGCTAATAGGTAACACCAGAGCCTAGTAAGGCTTATTTATAGAAGTCTTACCCAAGATGAAGGTGGAAGAAGCAACAGCCTCAGTGCTACCAGCTCTGCCTACAGTAGTAGAATATGGTTTTGGTATTCACAATGTGAGCCTTCCATTCACAATGAAATGTCCCATATAATGGCCCTAACTGCCATAGAGAGAGCCCTGCCTGAACATAAGATGAAATAAGAACAGTCTTGCCCAATCAGACCAGTGGTCTATCTAATCTAGCATCCTGTCTCATGCAGTGGCCAACCAGTTAATAGACGATCAAAAACATGGCATAAAGGCTGAGCCTTTCCCTTGATGTGGTCTCCTGGCACTGATATTCAAGGTTTACTGCCTATTAACACAGAGGTTCCCTTTAGTCACCATGGCTAGTCACTACTCATAGACTTTTCCTCCATACCTAAGCTCTACCTAATACCTAACATCCTGTTTTTCAGTTTAGCTAGTTTTAAAAAGGATTGAGTAGTAGAGGACATGGAAAACCTCTACCTGAGCCCCTGGAAAGCTGCTGCCAAATGGAGTAGGTGTTAATGACCTTGATAAACCAGTGATCTGACTCAGTATATGGAAATATGGTGATCTTGCCTTCTTCCTTCCCTCACACACAGGATTTTCCATTCTGTCTTCTTTCTTGCCGAGCAGCCCCTTTATCTATTTTATTCTTATTTGTTTGTCTATGGGCATGCCTCCAGAGCTATTTGTTTTGGAGAGGGAGTGACCAGACACACCACCCTTCTTCTTCTTCTTCTAAAAAATTGTCTACTTTGTACATATCGCTAACCGAGAAAAAATGGCAGCCAAAGAGTGGAAGCCACAGACCTCCAAACATCTTGAGCATGCCACAGGATGATTGGACAGCTGGAAATGTGCAGTGGGACAATTTGAGCTATAAATACCAGACTTTTTCCCATGTCAAGGAAGTCCATAGTGGGAATGGGGGGGGCTGATGACTGTGGAATGGAATGGAAGACAGATGTTGCTGTCTGGACACACACATTAAATCTGGTAGAGAGAAGGGATGACATTAGACCAAATAGCCCCTCTGATCACACCCTATGGCTGTCCCACCCAGTTGCTTTATTAGATAGATAGATAGATAGATAGATAGATAGATAGATAGATAGATAGATGATAGACAGATAGATGCCTGCTGGCCCAGCCCAGGGATCTGAGAGAAGAGATGAAATCACCTTGTGCTTTTGAAATGACACACGAGAGGCTTTTGAAAATTTGAAAGTTCAAAATAAATAAAATGTTTTCTTTAACTTGGAGGAGAAAAGGTGGAATCAGGAGTAGGATGTATGAGGTGAACCAATAATAAAACTGAGGTAACTTTGTATTCACACAAACACCAGATAATTTGTTGACAACAAGTTTCTTCTATTCAACAAGGTCTCTAAAATTTTGAGGAGAGAGGCTTTCTTTTCAGCTTCTGCTGAAACATAGTTTTCTGAGTTTCACCAACACATAAAGTTTAGAAGGCAGGAACATAAACCAAGTTCTCCAAATCCTTCTTTATAAACAAACCAGGGATCACGCCTCTTCACTAGAAGCTATTTTCCTTCTTAACTGGGCAGGGATCACTTCTCTTTACTAGAAGCTACTTCTCTTTTTCGGCTTGAATAAGGATCCTCCTCAATCTACTCACTCTCTTAGCCTCCTTACAGGTCCACAGTCAGTGCTTAACTGTCTCTTCTTCAACTGTCATTCCTTAACTAACTCTCTCAACAGTATTCCATTTAAACAGCCTTTTACGGAAAGGTTCTCAGACTCTGTGAGGTACTAACCCTTGACAGTCTATCATAGGAAGTTTCATGTTTTGCCGTGAATAGCCAAACAGTTGCCCTTGGAAAGGCCACAAGCAGGGTGTGAAAGCAATAAGCCTCCTCCAAAATTTCTGTCCACTGCTGGCACACTCCATTTCAGCATGAAAATTCTTTTCATCTAGGCTAATAACTGTTGATAAAGTATGAATTTCTGTCATCCCCCTTTAAAGCTAGCTAAGTGAGTGGTCATCACCAAATATTTTGGCAGTGAGTTTCATGCACTGAGTTGAAGATCCTCAGCAAGAAGAGGGATGTTCTGAACTGGTACTTGGAGTCAGTAATGGGCTGGATGAGGGTAAACAAGCTGAAACTTAATCCTGACAAGACAGAGATTCTCTGGCTAAGTAGAAAAGCAGACCAGGGAATTGAGATCACTCCCCCCAAAAAGCCAGCATTGCAATTTAGGACAGCTGCTTGACATAGTAGCCCCTTAGAAAGCCAGGTGGCTTAGGTGGCTTGGAGTGCTTTTGCCCAGCTACAGCTGGTACATAAGCTATGCTCATTCTTGGTTCAGTCATATCTAGCCACAGTGATCTAGGCCTTAGTTACATCTGGACTGGACTATTCCAGTGCACTCTACTTGAAGAGTGTTTAGAAGCTGCAGTCAGGGCTGATTAGAGCCAGCTACCAGGAGCATGTGACCCAATACTACAATGATTACACTGTCTTCTGATCCACTCCCAAGCCTAATTCAAGGTGTTGCTTTTGTCTTTTAAAGCCCTACATGGCTTAGAATCAGCATATCTGAAGACTCTCTTCTCCCATATATTCCTGCCTGTGACTTAAGATCATAGATACAGGCCCTCCTGACAGTCCCATTGGACAGAAAAATATATTTGGTGAACACACAAGAGATGGCCTTTTCAATGGTGGCTACTCTATGGAAAAACCTCCCCAGGCAGGTGCTCCAGGCCCCCTCACTTTTGATCTTTAGGAGGCAGTTTTATTTAAGACTGCATTTGACTAATTTAGGGCTTTTAAAATTAATTGTAAGTCCTTATTGTGACTTTAAATTGTGGTCTTTTATGGTAAGCTTCCTTGACTTCTGCAAGGTAGAAAGGCACCAATATTTTTTTTTAATTTCAAATTTTGCATCATCTTCATTATCATCATCATCATCATCATCATCATCATTTTCATCATCAATAACAACAACAACAACTCTGCTCCAGTGAGGCTCATTTTAAAAACAAATATCTACGTTAAAAATTGATATGTCTGTTGAAAGAAAAGGGAAAATTTCAACATGAAAATCAAACAGTATGACATTTCACTTCAGCCATAAAATTCTTTAACAATTAAAAAAACCTTCTTGAAAAATGCTTGGCAGGTTTTGCTGAATTAGATAATTTGGATAAATAACATCTTGCTCGATCTCTACATTTGGGTTTAGTTTATGACTCATTTTAATCCTCATTGATTTAAACAAGTACTTGTGCCAGAGGTTAACTGCTTCAGCAAATGTTTCAGCATCTCACAGCAGCATTTTTAAACAAGTGCCATGTCATACAGAATGCAGCAAAACTGATATAAGTTCCACTTTTGTTTTGGACTGTGGGAGGAGTTTGTTAAGCAATGGAGAAGGCAGTCACCTAAACATGAAAGTAATATCTTTTAATAGTCGGGTACAACAACTGTGTGTGTGGGGGTCACAGTGAACAAATGGCAGGGAAAAATTCTTACTAATATAAAGACTTAGTGCTGGAGTTTGTTTGGATAGCCAGATGAGAAAAAACATTTGCCAGTAGTCCTGAGAGAGCATAACAGAGGCAAAGCTCATTCTGGTCATTACAACCAGCCAGAAGTCTAAGGAGCACAGATTTCCCCATTTTGTCCCAGGAAGACTACCATCCTCAAGAAGCTGGGTTTCACTTCAGCTATCGGCTAGGGAAGGAGCAGCAACAGAGCAGTCACCAGCTGCATAAAGACTGTATATGAAGACTGTCACAGTCCAGAAGAATGGGGGGGCTTTGTATTTAGCCTATTGTTTGTAAGCCGGTTTGGGGTGAAATGGTAGGATATAAAGCTTTCAAATAAATAAATTCCCTATTAACCACTACAAAAACCAAGTTTTGTCTTTGGAAGACATGGTCTAGGTGATGGTAAAATCATACTTTTAATCCATTCAGTAGAAAAGAGAGGAATGCCACCATTGCCCAATGAATCATGGAGAGAGGCCTAGAGCTCATTTACTACCCACCCACTGCCTCAAGGCAATATTTGAAATATTGAATGTGTCTGTAGGCAAAGGCTGTTTCAGTTAAAAAATATATCAACCCCCCCCCCATAAATGTCTTCCATCTAAAAACAGCACTCCAAAGACTCTTAACAGAGTCAGTTCTGCCCCAGTTCTTAGATTCAGGATATACAAAACTCCATCACGTCAACACCATTTCGAACCTGTAAGCCATCATTAAATCTTCCATGCTTGACTATACCAATTGCATATTATGGTCATAAGTAAGGATGGGCACGAACTGGCTCATGAACTAAAGTTCAAGATGAATTTTGGCTGGTTCATGGTTCACAAAGTGAAGTTTGTGGCAGGTCAGCTTTCCATGAACTTTCAAGTTGTTTGTGAAACTGTCCTGGTTAGCTGTCATGAACAGATACATTTCCAGACAGACTGTCTCCAATCAGTCTAAATGTTTACCAAACTTCAAAGCAACAGGGGGGGGGTAGAACTTGGAGGGCATGCAGACAAACATCTGGGGGAGGTCTCCTGCAACCTTGATGTCTCTAGCTTGCACAGGATTTGTTCTGTACACTCCTGAACCTTCTGAATCTGTGCCTGTCATTTCCCCAGAAAGGACTTGGGGGTACTTTCTTTGAGGGGCTGTAACTCAGACCTGTAAACGCAGTCCTCACCAAACTTGATGGTTAAGCAGGGGAGAGTCAGCCAGAGATCCCTTGCAAGTTTGGTGTCTCTAGCACACACAGGATCTGTTATATACACTCAGAGCCATATTTTCACAGTTTGTGCTCATTCCTCTGGTGGTCATACGTGAAAAGTCTGCACCAGGGAACTCCAATTAGATATAATCATCAGAATGGGAGTTCAAGAATGTGCCTTCCAGGATTGATAAAACAGTTGCTACATAGTTTTTAGACTTGTAAAAGAAGAAGAAAAGATTGTGGGAGAAATTTCAAACTGTTTTCAAGCTAAAAACAAAATTTCTACCTTGTCCTTCTATTTCATACAAGAACCAGGACAGCTAACAAAAACATTTAAAGCAATATAAAATAATATCAATAATAAAAGAATTAAGGGGCAATAGACCAGCGCAAACCCACAACCACAGAACCATCCACATAAAATCAGACATCAGCAATGTAAAATCAAAACCACGAGGACTTGCCGGAAGCAATTCATTTCCTCCACCTCCTCCATTAATTTCTCTTTCCCTTTCCTGAAAGCCCTCATAGGCTACTCCATTTTCCTCCTTCATTTTTTCCTTCCAGAGTTACCAATAACCAGGTGGGACCTGGAGAACTCATGGAATCCCAATGGATGTCTGAACTACAGATACCAGTTCCCTTAGGGTTGCCAGCTCCAGGCTGGGAAATTCCTGGAAATTTGATGATGGAACCTTTGAAGTGTGAGGCTGGGGAAGGAAATGGCCTCAGCAAGGTATAACTTCATGGAGCTCACCCTCCAAAGCAGCCATTTTTTCCCACAGGAACTAACTCTGTCTTCTGGAGAGCAGTTGTAAGTCCAGGTAACCTCCACCCCACCCCAAAAATTGACAACCCTAGTTCCCTGGAGGAAATGGCTGTTTTGGAAGGTAAAGTCTGTAGCATTATACCTCTCTGAAGTCCCTCCCCTTCTTTTCCCCACCCTCTCCAGGCCCCCCAAATCCAGGGATTTCCTAACGTAGAGTTGGCAACCCTATCTCCTTCCCATCAATCAGCCAACCTAGCTTTATCTGCTCCTCTGTCTTAAGCTTTCCCTTTGCCCCCCAGAAGCCTCTACCTAGGAAAATTGTGGCCCAGTTGTGTGTATACTGGACAGGCCCACTTATAAGGATACCATTCCCAAGTTTGGCGTGGGGGATCCCCAGCTTTTGCAGGCTCCTGCCCACTGCCGGTCAGCTGGCTGGTGGGAGGAAATCCTCCCCCCAAGAGCAACATTGGGTGATGTGCTGTCATCACAGGCACTTTGGTGATGTCAGGGGGTGATGCTCTGGTTTTTGGGCAAAACTCTATGAGTTCAGGACGATTTTACTGTAGAGTTTTGCCCCAAAACCAGAGTGTCATCCCCAATATGCCTATGTCACTTCTAGGTGATGTGTGACATCACTTCTGGTGACATCAGCACATTGGGGGCGATGCTCCCAGCTCCCAAAGTGTTACCCCATCCCCCTCTGCCGGCATGTTGAAGAGACCTGGCAATCTTACCCACTTATGTGGTAGGAAATCCTAAAGGGCTTGTGGGGTGGCAACTCACTTTTCCCTGTATCCCCCACCCCAGACAATTTCCTCTTTCTCTCCCTCCCCCTGGCAAGCCCCATATCCTTTCCCTTTTCCCTGCTTCATACTCTCCTTCTCAGTTATTCACCAACTTACTTTTTATCTGCCTCCCATCTTCAACTTGCCTTTTTAGTGAAAACCAACCTTGGGATGCTGTGGCTGCCTAGCAACAGCCACTGAGAGAATTTGTTGCTTAAGGCTACAGGAGCTCCTATTACCATTTTCAGGATTTTTTTATTTTAAAAAAAACTTTTAAAAAGATTTCAGATTTTTCTGCAAACTTGGGGCTCTTTTGAGGTTTGGTGAAGGATCTGTCTTGCCCATTCACAGCTCCAGTCACCGGATTTAAGTATCCTCAGATTTGGCTGACTTCGCTATTAGTATATAGGTGACTCCCTGGGGTTTTTCCAGTCCAACCTTCTCAGGTCCCATATAGCCATGTTGGCCAGTCCATTCTTCCCTATCCATGTTGCTGAGGATACAGAAAGTATCATTTGAGCATCCTCTGACATGGCTTTGTAAAACACTTCACTCTTTATCTACGATTCACCTGCTTTTTCAGCTCCCAAACTATCTTAAACAAAGATTGCCAACTGTGCTGATATGTGCCAAGTTATGTGATGTGTTCTGAAGGGGCAGACAGCTTAAACCTATGCAGCCACTGCTTATGCAAGACATTCTGTCAGTACTTACTAACCTTAAGAACATTACTGTCAGCACAGAACAGTGATGAGAAGCATCCCGTCTGTCTTTTTATATTTCACTTCACTACTGCAAAGCAATAAGTGTACTTACCTATCTATCACTGTCACCATTTCTTACATCTAAAAAAGATTTTTAACATACCAGCACACAGACGAATATAGAATTCCTTGCTAGCACTGCATCCCCCTCCAGTTCTGAAAGCAGGAGATCAAAATTTTATTATTAGAATAAAATAACTATAAATTGGGATCTACACCCCAATTTATAGTTACGTCATTCTGATAATAGATTATGATGATGATAGATAGATAGACAGACAGACAGAGATTTGCACATTTTTAAAGAAGTGGGAAAGGAAGGAGATATGCCGGGACCTGCACTAAAAGAAAAGATGGCACATCCACAGACCCACATATTTCCCCTTCATATTGACTATTGTGTAATAACCACCACATCCTGGTTCACAATTACTAATGCAGATTTAATTCCTCACTAAATCAATAAGCTATGATTCCTCAAAGTTCACAAAACAGCAGGCTCAATATCAGAATCCCCCTATTTCATAATAGCTGCCCCAAGAGTAGAAATTTATTCCACACCTTCTAAGTCTTTAGCAAAGAGCGCCTTCTATTCTGTCTATTTTTAACTGCTATCCAGAGAAGTAAGAAATCAAATTTCAAAACTAGAGCTGAGGACAATGCACACAACAGACTGTATATGTAGGATATTTTGTTTTAATTCTGTACCCATAGCAACTGCTCCTTATTCATGGCCAAACCACATATTGTGGGAGATATGTCATTGAACTTCCAGCTTTAATACAACTATAGGAGTATTAGAATTTGGTTGGAAGAGTGGTGCTGGAGTAGGGGCATTTAACCTCCCCCTCCGGTGTCTTTTCCTCATCTAAGGCTGTAGTCACATGTGCCAGATAATGCTGGGTGGAGGCGAGGCTATTTGCACTGTCGCAATTTGACCTGCCCCTACATGATCAGATACGATGGTAGTGAACAGGGGTTTTTTTTGTCAGTGCGTGTTTGCAGTGGGCTTCAGTGAGGAAGCAGGGACACAATAGGAGCGCGCTGGAGCAATCACACGCAGACTGTCCATCTGCAGCCCATCGCAAACCATTTGGTAGTGGACTTTCCAAGGTACTTTTAAGCTCCGCATCTTCAGCCGGATGATACAGGTTAGGGATGGGTGCATGACACTCACTAGATGTGTCCATGTGATCACGCTCCCAAACTCTGCCCATCATTCACTGCTCTCCTGTGGCAAATTCTGCGTGTGATTGGAGCCTAAATTTTCTTTTTCCTAAAAACTGCTCTTAACCGTATTGGTGTACACACTGTTAACTTCCTAGCCTTCCAACAATCCCCAGTCACAGTGCTGTTATTCCAAGCAAATTTGAGTTCCACATAGCTGTACTAATAACTATTTTTTATTTTTTTAAAAAAAGGGGGGATTCTATGGTAACAGAGGATGAAGATGGCTTTAAATTATAAATAGGGCTCAGTTTTTATTTATGTATGTATTTATTTAAAACATTTAAAAAACATTTATGTTCTCCCTCTTCATAATGTCTTACATTAAAACCAAACAGTAATACACCATCAGTAAAACCACAAATCACTTTCATAAAAGCACAATAAACAGTCAGCACACACAGACTCAAAGAGTAACTGAAACACTCAGCTGAATGCTAACACAAATAGTCTTTAGCTATTGCTGAAAGGAGGCGAGGAAGCTGGACATGCAGACATCCAGTGGAAGAGCCTTCAGGAGATGAAAGGTGCAATGACAGAAAGCTCTGTGTGTGTGTCTGTCCATCTGTCTGTCTGTCTGTCTAGTGGCAACCCTCCTCACTCTGTTTGGAGATAGACATGGAGAAGAACCTATGATAATTATTCTCAGTGTCCAGGCCAAACACTGTGTAGCCTGCCTCAGGACTGTAGACAGCTTTATCATCCATAACCAGCAATTCAAATAGGGCCTGGAAACAGTGTTAAGACTTTTTTAAAAAATCATGTTCTGAACAAGCTGAAATTTCTGTGGAGGGCCATATAACTGTACATTGCATACAACTAAACTGGAGGTGATTAACTCATGGATTACTGTGGCTAGATCCCACTCATGGAGTAAAGGCAGCAGCTAGCAAATCAGCTGAAGATGGTACATACCACAATGGGTGTTTGCCCCTCCGGCTGTTAGTCAGGATCTAACTGAACCTTAAAACAGAGTGCCTGCTCTTTAAAAGGTAGAACTACCCCACCCAGAGCAGGCGATCTTCCACTCCCATTATCATAATCCATACCAATCTATGGGTGGGCTCTTGCAAAATTATCATTTTAATTCCATATTGCAAAGTCAGGAAGGACATTACTATAATTTTTGTTCAACATCAGGAGTACTGTTATTGTACTGGAAAGGTGTTCCAGAAATATTTGAACAATATTCCCAATAATGCCCTCCCCAACTTTCCAATGGGAAAACATGGCTTTCAAAATCCAGGGTCCAGCGTGATCCCCGAATGAAAGTAATGGCCCTTTAAAGTTTAAAGGACAGATTTCCCAGTGAACAGCTTGGGGAACTCTAAATAATGGGCAGCACATCTAGTCTCTAAATCCAGAGGCCAGGTCTACTACCCAATTATTGTCAATGAGTGATAGAGCTGGCCTCTGGACTCGGAGGCCAGCTCTCTCCCACAGAAAAATGATGGCCATCTAAAGGTTAAAGGACCATTATTTTCAATGTGGAGAGCATAAAGGGGGCATTATATCAATGGCCAGCATGGGTTGCAGGAATGGCAAAGGAGAAGTGATTCCCTCCCTCCTCCCTCACTTCCCCTAATCCCTATGAAAAAGAAGGATCCATGCAGCTGGACTGGCTACTGCCTCAGCCATTGAAGGAGCCGTTATCTTTAGTGGGCTTGGAGTCATTTATGAATAAAATAAGGACATAAGAAGAGCCCTGTTGGATCAGACCAGTGGTCCATCTTTAGCATCCTGTTCCACACAGTGACCAACCAGTTACTCTCAAGGGCCAAGAACAGGGCATAGAGGTCAAGACCTTTCCCTGATGTTGTCTCCTGGATCTGGGATTCAAAGGTTTAGTGCCTCTGAATGTGGAGGTTCCCTCCAGGCACCATAGCTAGTCTGCAGACTAGACCTTCCCACTGAAAATAATGGCCCTTTAAAATTTAAAGGTCTGTTGTGGCATGGTCCACTTGTAAGAAGTAAAAGGCTTCCCTATCAAATTCAGGATTAGGAGAAAAATACTGGAATTGGGAAAGATCAGGAATGCCTTTCACAGTATCAGATATTACCAACCCAATCCATGAAATATGGGACCTTGTATTGGGTCAGCAATATACAATTGCTACAACAATCACCAGCACCTTAGTCTGAGTTTCCATTCATAGGTTTTCACACAACACATTAACAAAGCCCAAGCACTGGTCCAGAAAACCCCATAACTCTGGTTAGTCTCTACCAACAGTTTCATGTAGATATAAAACTGCATAGGGGACAGAATAGAGCCTGCCATGGTGCCACCTCCCCCCCAACTCCATCTTCTGGAAAGGCCAGCCAAACAGAAGTGAACCATTACAAAGTTATTCCTCCAGCTTCTGACTCAGCCAGCTGCTTCAGAAGAATTCTGTGTTCACTAGTTTTAAAAATCACTGAAAGGTCCAGTTGAACCAACAGGGATGAAATTTCCCTTTTGCATTCTGGGCATATATCATCCATTAAGGCCATCAAGGTATTTTCCATTTCCAAACCAAAGACTAAAATCTGACTACAATGCATCTAGATAATCCATCACCTCTGCTGTTGCCTGGAGTTGCAACACCACCATTTTCAAAGCAATTTCCATGCAAAAATCACCAACCCACAGTACAAATGAAGGCCCAGGACAGACTGGCAATTTGCCCCGGTATCGAGTCGCGGCAAAAAAACCCCGGAGTAAACGATACCGGGTTTTCCCGTCCACACAGCAGGGGCCTCTGCCGGAAGATACTGGACGGAGGCGCGTGGGAGCCAATTTTTTTTTTTGCCTTGCAATGCCGGCACCGCATTGGGCAGTGGAGCGGAGCGCAGCCAATCACACCGCTGCTGCCTCATGCCCAACGCGGGTTGCTCCCGGCTTTTCGGCTGCGCGTTCAGACTCCTCGGAAGCGGAGAAACGCGCGACAAACGCAGGCTTTCAAGATTTGCGTCGGCTTTTATCAGGTGTTTTTTTAATCCGGCAGTGAAGCGCGAGAGCACCGGTAGGCTACGGGTGGGGGACGCCAGGCAGATGTGCCTGTGTGAACATTCCATTTAATCCGATATTGAGTCGTTGTCAGCCCGGGTCCCATCCCGCGGCAAATTGCCAGTCTGTCCTCGGCCGAAACCTCAGTGCCAACTCTTACTGAAAGCCAAACAACTAAGGATTAAACATTTTCTTCACAAAAAAGGAAGGTTATAGGCTAAAAATCTGAAATGAGAATCTGTATCCAAATAGTTGAGGACATTAACCATCAACCCTTCCTGATGGAATATTAATGACTTGAGGCCAGGAAATATCCAATTCTTAGCTAGTATTCACCCACAATGTGTCAATTAATATATCGTTTCCTGCATTTTTAATGGCTTATTAAACAAATACTATAGCAGTTATATAAACAGGAGAAAAGTTACAAAAATTTCTAGAATCAAACAATAGAAAACATATATACAAAGCTGACTATCAAATAAGTTCAAGCTCATGAGATCCCATTTCTTAAAACATGGTTTCCTGTAAACAGTACCATTGACACTTTCCGTTTCTGCCAATGATATTACCTCAGACTGGGCAATAAAAACAGGGAAAAACTGAACTACCTAAAAGCCAAGATCAAACTGTCTTTTTATAAGAAGCATCATGTTGAACTAAATGTTATTGTTAGGAAGGCATATTTCATATAGTATTATTTATGTAGTAGTCAAATCTACAGTTCATAATGAATTTACACATAAATACAATTAAAGATAACATTTTGAAGTTAGTCCCATTGATTTCAGCATGCAACTCTGACCTTTAAGCCTTATCTCTCACACGGTATTGAATGTACTTCAAAATAAGGCTAAGATCAAATCTCACATCTTTCCCCCATTTTATTATTTATAGCTAGTTTTATTGAGTGTGTAACTTTTGGTTCTAGAAAACAGAAAATACTAAATGATATAAAACTTACTACTTACAATGTTTGCTGTTCAGAATTTTGTTTTGTCAATTTTGCTTCTGTGTTCTGGACTATCCTTTCTGTTTTTATTTCTACTTTCTTTTTTTTTGGTAAATACAATTTTTTATTGGATATATCACACGTTCAAACAATTTCAATCCACCTACATACCCATTTCTCTAATTTTCCTCCCCCCCCCAAACAAGACTTCCCGCACCGCTCCAACCCCCTTAATATCTCTCTTATTCTGTTACAATTATTTCTAAACTTATTTTCTCTATCAAACGGTAACAATTCAAAAATCTAATTCTATTTCATTTTCCACTTAATAACTATCAAAACAAACCAAACCACGCTTAATGTCCCAATTTTTCAACAAGTATTTTTGAAAGTCTTTCCAGTCTTCAAAAAAAGTTTCATCTTCTTCGTTGTTTAATTTTCTTGTTAATTTATCCATTTCTGCTAAGAACAACGTCTTTTTAATCCATTCCCATGTTTCAGGTACTTTATCTTGTTTCCAACATTGAGCAAAAGTCAGTCTTGCTGCTGTAGTCAAGTACCATAATAATGTTCTCTTGGCTACATTTATTTCTTCCATTTTAAGACCTAACAATAACATCTGTGGGTCTTTCTTAAAAGTACAATTCAAAATTTTTTGTATCTCATTGTGGATCTCTGTCCAATACTTTACTGCTTTATCACATGTCCACCACATATGGTAAAAAGACCCCTCATGTTTTTTACATTTCCAACATTTGTTGGACATACTTTCATTTATAATAGCAATTTTTTTAGGCGTCATATACCATCTATACATCATTTTATAACAATTCTCTTTAACATTTACACACGTTGAAATTTTCATTGATTTTTTCCACAAGTATTCCCAAGATGTCATTAATATCTCATTATTAACATTTACTGCCCATTTTATCATTTGCTCCTTTACAACTTCATCCTCAGTATACCATTTCAATAACACCTTATAGAGTTTAGAAATCATTTTTTTATCTTTCTCAAGCCATACAGTTTCAATTTCAATATTCTTTTCTCTAAAACCATGTTCTCTTTTATCGGTCTTAAATAAGTCATAAATCTGTCTATACTTCAACCAATCATATTCAAATTCAACATCAAATCTATCTTTTAACACAAAATTTTTCCCTTCAGATTTTAAAAGATTTTTGTAAGGTAGCCAGTCTAGTCCTTGGTTTCTTGAATATGGATTAATCACTTCAGCTGGTACAATCCAAAGTGGTCTTTCTTCTGAGAGGAATTTTCTATATCTCGTCCATGTCTCGAACAGTGATTGTCTTACAAAGTGGTGTTTAAAAAATTTATCCATTTTTACTTTTCCATACCATAAATATGCATGCCATCCGAATTTATTATCATGTCCTTCAAGAGCCAATAACTTCTTATTCTCCAAATTAATCCACTGTTGCAACCATGTTAAACAGACGGCATCATAATACAGTCTTAAATTTGGTAGTTGTAAGCCTCCTCTCTCTCTTGCATCACATAAAATTTTCATTTTAATCCTTGGCTTTCTTCCTGCCCATACAAATTTGGATAATTCTTTCTGCCACGAATCCAGTATTTTCCTTTGTTTTAGTATTGGAATAGTCTGAAACAGAAACATCAAACGCGGCAAGATATTCATTTTTACAGTCGCGATTCTTCCCATCAATGATAAATTCAAAGTATCCCATTTCTTCATATCTTGCTGAATCTTATGCCACACCTTTTCATAATTGTTTTTAAACAAGTCAATATTTTTCATAGTTAAATCAATTCCAAGATATTTAGTCTTTGTGACTACTTCACATTGTATTTTCTCTTGAAGTTCTGTCTGTCTTTGTTTCGTCATATTTTTGCACATCACTTTAGTTTTATTTTTATTAACATAAAATCCCGCAACTGAACCAAATTCTTCAATTTTTTCCATCAATTGTGGTATTTTCTCAATTGGGTCTTGAATCATAAACATTACATCATCTGCAAATGCCCTATACTTATAGGCAAAACCTTTCACTGTAAGTCCTTCAATGCTGTCATCCTTTCTTATCGCTGTTAGTAATATTTCCAATATCCAAATAAACAACAACGGGGATAACGGGCAGCCTTGACGTGTTCCCTTTTGGACTCGGAAGAAGTCCGTCTTTTCTTTGTTTATATTCAAAGCCGCTTTTTGTTCTGAATATATTGCCACAATCATGTTTAAAAAGGACTGTCCAATATTCATTTTTTCAATAACTTGCAGCATAAACTCCCAATTTAAATTATCAAAAGCTTTTTCCGCATCTAAGAAGAGGAATCCAACTTCTTTTTCAGGATGCTTGTCATAATATTCAATTGCATCTATCACCACTCTTAAATTATCTCTAATTTGTCTATTTGGTAAAAATCCCGCTTGTTCTTCCGCTATCGTATCTTTCAAATATTTTTTCAGTCTCTCTGAAATTATTTTTGCAAATAATTTGTAGTCATTATTTAATAGCGATATTGGTCTATAGTTCTTTACTTGAGTCAAATCCAAACCTTCTTTAGGTATCAATGAAATATTTGCTTCCTTCCATGAGTCTGGGATCCGCTTGGTCTGTCTTATCTCATTTGACAGAAGTACTAAAATAGGGGTTAGCTCCTCTTTAAATTTCTTATAAAATTTTGCTGTAAAGCCATCTGGTCCTGGAGCTTTGCCCAACTTTGCATCTTCTATCGCCATTGTCACTTCTTCTTTCGTTACTAAACCATTTAATAGTTCTTTAATTTGTTTTCCCAGCTCTGGAACTTCAATCGTGTCCAAGTATTTCTTGATTCTCTGTTGGTCAATTCCTTTCTTTTGAAATAATTTGGCGTAGTATTTAAAAAAAGCTCTTTTTATACCATTCAGGCTCATCACCTCCTTTCCATCTTCAACAATCTTGGATATAAAGTTCCTATCTTTTCTACTTTTCAATTGCCATGCCAAAAACTTTCCTGGTTTATTTGCACCCTCAAATGCTTTTTGTTGTAATTTTTTTAAGTTCCAATATAATTCTCTATTTAAAAGAACATTCAGCTGATCTTGCAGGAAGTGGATCTCTTTAACAATTTTCTTCTTCCCTGGTCTTTTTTTTAGTTCCTTTTCTTTTTGTCGAATTTTTTCATGAAGATCTTTCTGTTGCTGAATCTTTTGCTTTTTATCTTTGGAGTTCAGAGAGATAAGCATGCCTCTGATTACTGCTTTGTATGTATCCCATACAACTTGTATGTCCGTGCCTTTATTCAAATTCAGTTCAAAAAAACTTTTCGTTTCCTTTTTTAAGATTTCATTAATTTGTTTTTGATCCAGTAAATCTTCATTAATTCTCCAGAATAGCTGTTTAGGTTTTGCTTTAGATATCCAAAGTAGGGGATTATGATCCGAGTTAGTTTTCGGTAGAATTTGTATTTTATAAGTTTTTTGCGCCATCTCCTCTGACATCCAAATCATGTCAATTCGAGAAAAAGAATTATGTCTATTCGAGTAAAACGTGTAATCCTTAGTCTTAGGATTCCACTTCCTCCAAACATCTTCTAACTTTTCTTGCTTCATCAATTGAAAGAAATTTTTTGGTAACTTTCCAACTGTCTCTCCACTTGCTTTGGACTTTCTATCCAATGTGTTGTTCACTGTACCATTAAAGTCTCCCGCAAGAACAATTTGGTCATAATTTAAACATTCCAACTCTTTAGTCAAATCATTGAAAAAGGTCTCTTTTGCACCATTGGGTGCATATATATTAACAAGCAATGTCTTTTTTCTATCCATACAGATTTCCACGCCAACATACCTTCCTTCTTTGTCGGAAAAAATTTGCTTAGGATCCAAATCTTTTGAAATATAAATCACTGTTCCTTTTTTCTTGTTAACTGCTGAAGAATGAAATTCTTCTCCCAATTTTTTATTAGTCAGATATTTGTCGTCTTGTTTTCTTATGTGTGTTTCTTGTAAACAAATTATATTACATTTTTGTTTTTCCAGCCAATGATTCACCAGTCTTCTTTTACCTGGTGAATTTAATCCATTTACGTTCCAAGATAAAAATTTGTAATCCATAATGGTGTTAAATTAAATATCTTTCTGATTATCTAAGCAACTGTATACTCTTTTCTAAACAAGTGAATGGATATTTTTGTTTGTTGTTGTTAATGGAACTTCCCAGTGGATTGCTCTCCAAATGAATTTCTCAGGAAACAACATTTCATCAGATAAATGAAGTGCATAGTTTGTACATCAGATGCAGTCATTTGCTGCTTATTAAAACTTCATGCTATAATGAGAGTACAAGGTTTGATGGTGTCAGAGCCCTTTTAGGGTGGTGCTCTAGTTTGATCTCTGGGCCACTAATAAAGAGGCACTTGCACAATCAAACTCTGATTCTGTCAAATCTCCAAGACTTTCAGAGAATACTAATTTTCTTAAAGAGACACCATGAATTGCCAAATTGACATTTCTCTAGCAATAAGCTGCCAGCAATCACTTGGAAGCTAGGAGGACTCATAAACTAGTGTCCAAGTGGAGGTAGAACAGCACTTCAGTGACCATTCCTCTCCTTGCTCTCTCTTGCTGTAGAATTAGGACCTGGTTCCTGATAATCATGTTAAAACAATGTAGGTAGTTTTCTATGGGTTTATGGACCAGTGGCTGTTAAAATGAATTTACCAATCCCCAAATCAGGCTCAGGATCGTCCCCAATAGACTACAAATCTTATAATCCTGGAGTCAGCAGCTATAAGAAGCCTAACTGTGTCCAGGATGTGCCTTATGACACATAGCAATGTATGTATCTTTGTAGAGAGGAAAGGGAAACTAGATATTAAATCCTGGTATACAGTCTTCTTAGAGCGAATTGTCTATTTCAACATTAACTTTAGCAGCATAGTTTTAAGTTGATTGTCTCCATAAATACACAATTACTCCATTCTCTCAGGGATCTTACAGGCCTTATCAACAAACAATTCAGAAAATGAGAGGAGGACTGAAATTGTTAGAATGAGGTCATAATTATAAGTATCTTGCTGCTTATTTGGGTTATTTACCTTGGAATCAACCTGTTTGAACAACTGGTGCAAGTAAAGTCTTTGTTATTTATATGAATTGTACCTTGAATGTATCTGCACTACTGGGATTAAACAGCTGGTGTTTCCCACATCCCAGAATAAGAGGACCTGAAGCCTTGTTTTCTCCGTAAACATAAAGGGACACAGTTGCTGTCGTGCCAGCTGTTTTGAAATCTCCAGTGACAATAGTGATTTTCCAATCTTCTCCTGCAGGTAAAAACAAAATGAATATGAGTGCCACTGACAGAGCAGTTTTATCTCAGTAACTACTGTGTGCCTGGAGAGCAGTGTGGTCCTGGTTTTATTGCAAATAATGCATCACTAAGCCTCCAGAACTGTTACAACTGTTCAGTTACAAAAGGATGATGGTGCTCAGAGAAATGAGGGATGAATTTTAAAAAATGGGCATTTGTTTAGTTTGAAATTAAAATGTAAGGATAAATGCAGCCTAGGTTACATTAGGCTTAAAGACAGATTTGAATTTTTTAAAATTTTGTCAGTATACATTTCTAGATACACAAACTGGGACATAAGATTTCTCAAATGTTATTAAATTTCACAGGGTTTTTTTAGATAAATGTGACTTGCTGCTTATCTCAAGCTCTTCCACATCTTCAAAATCTGTAGTAACAAATCTCAGGAGAACTGGTTACTAAACCCTGGACAATTTCTGCAAACCTAATGTAATAGTAACATGATAGTGAACACATTTTAATATCTTTGTTTTTGTCCAGCTGCATCATGTTTATTTATATCAACTTTTTATTGCTTTCCATTTACTAAGAGACAAGAGAAGGAAAAGCACTTGAACTACTGATAAACCAACCATGTTAAAGTTCCATTTTAATCCAAGCCAAATATATATCTATGCAGTTTAAAAAATCTACTGCTTATGCCTGTTCACCACATTTTTGTAAAAATAAAATACCCCCTGATCTAGCACTAATTATGAGATGCTCTGTCAGACAGAGGGAGAAAGAAAGAGGAGAAGACACCATGACATTTATTCTTCTGGTTCAGATTGTCCATCAACACAGCACTAAGAGAAACTGCCCTACCTCTGTAAAGCAAGCAGAGAGCAGGCCAAAATAACATTTACAAACCCACCCTTTGAGCAGCTTAGTATTAGCATTTCAACACCTCTTTGCCCCATGTTAAAAGAAACTAAATTTTCACCATATTTGTGGGAGGTGGTAATGGGAGAAGGAGTTTTTTGTTTGTTTGTGTGTTTCAGTTTTAAGTTCTGAGTTTTTGTTATTGAGATTGATGTTTTTATTTCCTCCCCCCAAGTCTGTTCTCCTCTCTCCCAACGCACATTTTTTTCTCATTTGTTCATTTATTTTATGCTTTTAATTTTAAATTGAAAATTGTTTTCAAACCCAGATGAAAATGGAATTAAACAACACTTATTGTAGTTTGAATAGTAAAAGTGTCCATTGCTCAAGATCTAGTCAACTCCGACTATAGGGGGTGGTGCTCATCTCCATTTCCAAGCCGAAGAGCCAGTGCTGTCCGAAGACATTTCCATAGTCATGTGGCCAGCATGACTAAACGCCGAGGTGCATGGAACGCTGTTGCCTTCCCACTGAAGCGATACCTATTTATCTGCTTGCCATTTCTTGCTTTTGAACTGCTAGATTGGCAGGAGCTGGAGTCAGAGACATGAGCACACTCTGTCACACGGCACTAGGGCCTCAAACTACTGAACTACAGACCTTCCAGTCTGCAGCTCAGCATCTTAACCTGGAGTCAGAGACATGAGCACACTGTCACATGGCACTAGGGTCTCGAACTGCTGAACTACAGACCTTCCAGTCTGCAGCTCAGCACCTTAACCTCTGAGCCACCACAGCCCCTTTTGTAGTTTGAATACAGACAAGCAAATTACTGAACAGAAACAAATTATCACAGTCATAAACTGTTGAATGTATAGTTATCAGGGAAATTTATTCTTTAAAAGCCTGTCTCCTGAGCCTGCTCCACCCACATTCACTCACCTCCCAGATAACTGCTTTGTCCCAACTTCCCTACTTCCCCATAGAGCCAGATTGTTATTGGCTCATGTAGATACCGATAATGCATAACATACCACTTTTTAAAAAAACTGAATTTGATTTCTAGCATTATCATACAGAGAATGATTAGAACACAAGCTGAAGGATAATAATTCTCGCCTCCATGAGAGGGCATTAGCAACAATAATTCCCCATTCCTTCTCATGACCATGTTGAAGTTGTAGTCCAGATGTGCCCAAATCCATGAGATTAATTTGCTGTCAGCTCTTTTTGTACAGTGCAGCCAACAAAGAGATGAGTAGACATCATGAAGACTAAATGTAATGCCTTGTAGGTATTATCTCTGCTTCCCTCATAATCACAAGGCATTCCTTCTCTATAACAGCAGAATGTCATTCTTGAGGCAGAAGCTTCCTTCTTAAAAAACACAACTTATCATTTCCCGCTAGCGAGTGTTCTTATTTTTTAAAATAGGATGTGATCTCCTTTTGTTAATCTGGTCAAAAATAAAATCCAAACCAAATACATACATAGATACATAAAAGGATGTTTTGTAAAATAGGCAGAACTGTGGTGTGATGAACTGTACAGGCACAAGGACTTAGCTTAGGATGCATGACAATAGATTGCTAGGCTCCTAGAATGGGCCAGTAGGGAGACGGGGATCCTGGAGTAAACCAGTTGGGAAACAATAGAGTGTAAATAGCTTATCGTTGGGAGTGGGATGTGTTTTGGGTATAAACTTTTTCAGGCATAAATACCCGGCTTCAGCCAGGGATTTTCAGTCTTCTTTATCTTGCTGAATCACTAATAAAATATGAGCTGATTGCTTGAACGCATCTGAACCCAGTATATTTCATGCGGTAAAGCTTTTCCTGATCTGCGTACTTTCCTTCGAAAAATGCTTCTCTCTACACATATAGAACAACTCTCCTTCACCTATTAATATTCTGACACACTACAGGTCACCATGAAGGGAGATTTTTCACTGGGAAACATTCAGATCAGTAACCTTCCATCTGCAGCCTGTAGTGGTACAGTTTTAGAAAGGCTTTATTTACCATTCATTTCTGCTAATTGTGTAAACTGGGTCAAAGACTTCTGCTGCTCATATGCAAGACACATCAAGAGCAGAAATGAAGGGAATACAGTATCTTAACACCCACCAGCTTAGCTCACTCTTTGCCTGTCCAGCACAAGCAAGGAATTGACCCTTCATAGACTGCTCAGATCATAGTCTCATGGTTGAGAACTATCAGCTGCCATGAGGGACATGGTGAGGTAGAAGATGGGCTATGAATATATAAAGACAGAAATGCAGCTCGCTAATTTAAGATCATGCAGTTCTTTTATTTGCTGAATCTTGCTCTCTACCCAGAGACAAAGAAAGTGACAAACAACATACTAATGTTGGTTTTATGTTTACATTTGATATATATACATACATGAATACATGTGAAGATGCCTTATACTAGCATGTTCATGTATTACCTGTTACAGTGAACACATATGTAGGGATGGGCATGAACCAAGAACATGCAATTCCGTTTGTGGTTTTGGTGGGCCCAGTTTGTGAACCATGGACCTTCATGAACTTTTAGGGGCCAAATGAACTGGTTCCATTTGTGGTCTGCTAAAATGCCCCGCCTTGTGTGCTAGAGACATCAAATTTGCAGGGAATCTTCTGCTCACTCTCCTTTACCTGTCCTCCAAGTTTGTTAAGGATTGGATTTATGGGGTCCAAAGAAGGAGGGGGAACCCTAAACCAGAGTCCTTTTGGAGAGTGATAAGAGAGTCAGGTCACTTTTGCTCCAAATGGCATCACTTTTCCCATGTAGCCCCTCTCCCAGAGTCCTAGCTTGTCTTCCTTGGGCTTGGCTTATTGCATGGAGAGGAAGTGGCCTTCTCTGACCCCGCTGGGATACACCAATGGAAGAAGGAAGGATGCTGCAAGACAAGTAAATTTCAGGCTTTCTAACTGCAGTTTTCCCAAATCAAAACAGCCTCTGGCTTTCCATTGTAAAAGGAGGAGATGGGGTGTGACTTTGAGTTTGAGATATGGGTTCTTCTCCCTGCTGCCCCCTTCACCCTCCTCCACTGCAAGGTGCAGCTGCATAATGTTAAGCAGGTTTAACTTCAAAATAGGGGCCATGGATTTCAGAGTAAAAGAATTGCTATCGGAATCATAGGGCCACCAAGTGAAATAATCTCTGGATTCAGGAGCAATGCAGCTGACGCTGCCTGATAATAAAACTTCAGCTTGTAATATAGAGCTTAACATGCATGACAACCTGTGAGGTAGGCTGTAGCTCAGATGGGGAATTGAGACTGTAAACTAGGATGTACCTACTGAATATAGAGCAGAGAAGAAATTCTAATACAACTCTGATTTAGCCATTATCAGCAGCAGCAACAACAACAGCAACAGGTTTTGGTTGAAGTTGAATTGCTAGTTTTTTTTTTCGGAGGGTGCAGATCAAATCTTCTGGGACAAGATTATGATGCTGAATTTCTACTTCTGTTTTTACAATGGCCAGGTGCGATTTTGAGAACAATCCTAAACAAGTCTACTCGGGATCCTACTCTGGTCTATTCAGCAAGGCTTATTCCTAAAAAAGTGTTCTTCACTTCTTAACACCTGAACATGTTTGTCTGCAGTGATCCCATGATTTCTGGTGGTTCTAACTTCCAAGTCAGGTGAAGGGGAGTGTTTCCTTCAGCATATCAGGTGCATACCCACCACCCAAAGTCTCTTGTGCATCACAAACCCAATGTGTGTTAAGCCATTTGCATTCCAAATGTCAGTCATCTTGCTTTCATTGTACATTGCTTTAAATCTGAACAGAGCAGAGCTGTACAAGCCAATACCTTTAAACCCCTTACTGTGGAGTAGTCCTGTTGCCCACCCTATGTAGACCAAGACATTCAAGATTCAAGTTGCACCACTTAGGCTGCGATCACACATGCCTTTAGATACGACATAGTTGCAAATGCCTGATGGAGCTAAAGGGTGCAATCAAACAGCAACATCTGGGAAGTGTCCCACAGTCAGCGGCAACCTGTGCTGCTCTGCCACAGAAGTGGAGTTAAAAGACACTGGGGGAAGTCTGGCTCTAATGGGTACCAACAGGCCACAGACAGACTTTCCCCTGTCTGATTGCACAATCATGCTCTCATACCATTGGGATGGTCTGATCATTCCATCCCAGCTCAGTGCCGTTCCCCCTCCTTTGCTGTATGCACATCATTGCATACCCATAGGGGTCTGCAGTGCGGAGGTGCAATTCCTCATTCATGTACATGGGAAACAAACAGCAAAAAAAACCCTGCAGTTGCATCTGATCACACAGTGACGGGCTGAGCCCGCAGCTACAATGGGTTGTGTGATCTTTCAACTGTGTGTCAAAATCCTCTGGAGGAAATAGCCTTACTTCCCCTCTGCTTCAACTGGCACATGTGACCACAGCCTTAATTTATGAGCTTGGTGGAAGCAGAAATAGAATAAATCCATTGCAAGCAAAGCAGCCTGGTTTAGGCTGTTAGAGTTGAGCCTAAGGGTTTCGGTTTCGGCGTTGCGAATGGCGGCCACCTTTCGGGACGCTCCCGGAGGTGGTTAGCCCACGCGCAGTCAGGGGGGGTCTTCGCATGTGCGAAAGACCCTAGTGAGCCTTAGGTAAAGGCTCCGAACCGGGGGCGCTTTGGGGAGTAGCCTCTTTGCCGGCAGACAGCCGGGAAATTGAGGCTTTCTCCCCGCCCCAATCGGCCCCGCTGCGTCGTGCCCGTAATGGGACTTAGCAGCGCCCCCGAATTCCACCAGGAGTGAAGAAAGCGGCATGAGTTAAAATAAAAAGAAGAATTGCATCGAATCGTGAGTTGAAGATCTAATTTGAAGCGAGATAACCCCCCCCCGCAAATGTAGGGAGGAGGGAGGAGTCCCCACCCCTTTTGAGAAGCGAGATCTATAAAGGGAATGCAAGGAGGGGGGCAAAGAGGAAAAAGTGTTGGTGAAGGTACCGTTGGGGTTTGGCAGGCGATTACGACATCGTTAGCCTCTTGGAGGATGCGGCACGAACTTTGAAAAAGTAAACAAAAAGGAAAATGTCGACGCTGAAAACTGTCCTGCACAAACCGGAAGAGAAGAGGGGAGGGACTTCCGGCCCGGGTAACCCCCCCTGAGTTTGCTGTCACTCAACAAGAAAAGGAGCTACTGCGGCCCCTGCTGGAGCAAATGCAGAGAATCAATGAAACTCTGATTAAAGTGGAAAGCGTTCTCATCAGTCGGCAAAAGCAAATCTCGGAAACGACAAGAAAGGCTAATCTGACGTTAATCCTTTTGGGCGAGAAAGAAGAAGAGGAAGAAGATCTCAGTTTTACCTTTTTTTTTTGTAAATACAATTTATTATTGGATATATCACAAGTTCATACAATTTAAACATAGCAATACCCATTTTTCTTTTTTCCCTTTCTCCCCCCACATCAGGCTTCCAGCACTGCTCCAACCCCATTAATATCTCTCTTATTCTATTACAGTTGCTTCTAAACTTATTTTCTCTTACTAACGGTAACAATACAAGTCTAATTCTCTTTCCATTTCTTCTTAATAACTGTCAAAACTAATCAAACCACTTTTAATGTCCCAATTTTTCAACAGATATTTTTGAAAGTCTTTCCAATCTTTAAAAAAAGTTTCATCTTCTTCGTTGTTTAACTTTCTTGTTAACTTGTCCATTTCCGCCAAAAACAACGTTTTTTAATCCATTCCCATGTTTCAGGTACTTTATCTTGTTTCCAACATTGAGCAAAAGTCAGTCTTGCTGCTGTAGTCAAGTACCATAATAGTGTTCTCTTGGCTACATTTATTTCTTCCATTTTAAGACCTAACAATAACATCTGTGGGTCTTTCTTAAAAGTACAATTCAAAATTTTTTGTATCTCATTGTGGATCTCTGTCCAATACTTTACTGCTTTATCACATGTCCACCACATATGGTAAAAAGACCCTTCATGTTTCTTACATTTCCAACATTTGTTAGACATACTTTCATTTATGATAGCAATTTTTTTGGGCGTCATATACCATCTGTACATCATTTTATAACAATTCTCTTTAACATTTACATAAGTTGAAATTTTCATTGACTTTTTCCACAAGTATTCCCAAGATGTCATTAATATCTCTGTATTAACATTTACCGCCCATTTTATCATTTGCTCTTTTACAACTTCATCCTCCGTATACCATTTCAATAGAACCTTATACAATTTAGAAATCCTTTTTTTTCCTTTCTCAAGCCATACAGTTTCAATTTCAATATTCTTTTCTCTAAAACCATATTCTCTTTTATCGGTCTTAAATAAATCATAAATCTGTCTATACTTCAACCAATCATATTCAAATTCAACATCAAATCTGTCTTTTAACACAAAATTTTTCCCTTCAGATTTTAAAAGATTTTTATAAGGTAGCCAGTCTAGTCCTTGGTTTCTTGAATATGGATTGATCACTTCAGCTGGTACAATCCAAAGTGGTCTTTCTTCAGAGAAGAATTTTCTATATCTCATCCATGTCTCGAACAGTGATTGTCTTACAAAGTGGTGTTTAAAAAATTTATCCATTTTTACTTTTCCATACCATAAATATGCATGCCATCCGAATTTGTTATCATGCCCTTCCAGGGCCAATAACTTCTTGTTCTCCAGATTAATCCACTGTTCCAACCATGTTAAACAGACGGCATCATAATACAATCTTAGATTTGGTAGTTGTAGGCCTCCTCTCTCTTTTGCATCACATAAAATTTTCATTTTAATCCTTGGCTTTCTTCCTGCCCATACAAATTTGGATAATTCTCTCTGCCACGAATCCAGTATTTTCCTTTGTTTTAGTATTGGAATAGTCTGAAACAGAAACATCAAACGCGGCAAGATATTCATTTTTACAGTCGCGATTCTTCCCATCAATGATAAATTCAAAGTGTCCCATTTCTTCATATCTTGCTGAATCTTGTGCCACACCTTTTCATAATTGTTTTTAAACAAGTCAATATTTTTCATGGTTAATTCAATTCCAAGATATTTAGTCTTTGTGACTACTTCACATTGTATTTTCTCTTGAAGTTCTGTTTGTCTTTGTTTCGTCATATTTTTGCACATCACTTTAGTTTTACTTTTATTAACATAAAATCCCGCAACTGAACCAAATTCTTCAATTTTTTCCATCAATTGTGGTATTTTCTCAATCGGGTCTTGAATCATAAACATTACATCATCTGCAAATGCCCTGTATTTATAGGCAAAACCTTTCACTGTAAGTCCTTCAATATTATTATCTTTTCTTATCGCTGTTAGTAATATTTCCAATATCCAAATAAACAACAACGGGGATAACGGGCAGCCTTGACGTGTTCCTTTTTGGACTTGGAAGAAGTCCGTCTTTTCTTTATTTATGTTCAAAGCCGCTTTTTGTTCTGAATATATTGCCACAATCATATTTAAAAAAGACTGTCCAATGTCCATTTTTTCAATAACTTGCAGCATGAACTCCCAATTTAAATTGTCAAAAGCTTTTTCCGCATCTAAGAAGAGGAATCCAACTTCTTTTTCCGGATGTTTGTCATAATATTCAATTGCATCTATCACCACTCTTAAATTGTCTCTGATTTGTCTGTTTGGTAAAAATCCAGCTTGTTCTTCCGCTATTGTATCTTTCAAATATTTTTTCAGTCTCTCCGAAATTATTTTTGCAAATAATTTGTAATCGTTATTTAATAGCGATATTGGCCTATAATTCTTTACTTGAGTCAAATCCAAACCTTCTTTAGGTATCAATGAAATATTTGCTTCTTTCCATGAATCTGGGATCCGTTTGGTCTTTCTTATCTCATTTGACAGAAGTACTAAAATAGGGGTTAGCTCCTCTTTAAATTTCTTATAAAACTTTGCTGTAAAGCCATCTGGTCCTGGAGCTTTGCCCAACTTTGCATCTTCTATCGCCATTGTCACTTCTTCTTTCTTTACTAAACCATTTAATAATTCCTTAATTTGTTTTCCCAGCTCTGGAACTTCAATAGTCTCCAAATAATTCTTAATTCTCTGTTGATCAATTCCTTTCTTTTTGAATAATTTGGCGTAATATTTAAAAAAAGCTCTTTTTATACCATTCAAGCTCATAACATCCTTTCCATCTTCAGTGATCTTAGATATAAAATTCCTTTCTTTTCTATTTTTCAATTGCCATGCTAAAAACTTTCCTGGTTTGTTTGCACCCTCAAATGCTTTTTGCTGTAATTTCTTCAAGTTCCAATATAATTCTCTGTTTAATAAAACATTCTACTGATCTTGCAGAAAGTGGATCTCTTTAATAATCTTCTTCTTCCCTGGTCTTTTCTTTAATTCCTTTTCTTTTTGTCGAATTTTTTCATGAAGGTCTTTCTGTTGTTGGATCTTTTGTTTTCTGTCCTTAGAGTTCAGAGAGATAAGCATACCTCTCATTACCGCTTTGTACGCATCCCATACAACTTGTATATCCGTACCTTTATTCAAATTCAATTCAAAAAAGCTTTTCGTTTCCTTTTTTAAGATTTCATTAATTTGTTTTTGATCCAATAAATCTTCATTAATTCTCCAATATAACTGTTTAGGTTTTGCTTTAGATATCCAAAGTAGGGGATTATGATCAGAGTTGGTTTTCGGTAAAATTTGTATTTTATAAGTTTTTTGCGTCATCTCCTCTGACATCCAAATCATGTCAATTCGAGAAAAGGAGTTGTGCCTATTCGAATAAAACGTATAGTCCTTAGTCTTAGGATTCCACTTCCTCCAAACGTCTTCCAGTTTCTCTTGCTTCATCAATTGAAAGAAATTTTTTGGTAACTTTCCAACTGTCTCTCCACTTGCCTTGGATTTTCTATCCAATGTATTGTTCACTGTACCATTAAAGTCTCCAGCAAGAACAATTTGGTCATAATTTAAACACTCCAACTCTTTAGTCAAATCATTAAAGAAAGTCTCTTTTGCACCATTGGGTGCATATATATTTACAAGCAATGTCTTTTTTCTGTTCATCCATATTTCCACGCCAACATACCTTCCTTCTTTATCTGAGAAGATTTGTTTAGGATCCAATTCTTTTGAAATATAAATCACTGTTCCTTTTTTCTTATTAATTGCTGAGGAATGAAATTCTTCTCCCAATTTTTTATTAGTCAAATATTTGTTGTCTTGTTTTCTAATATGTGTTTCTTGTAAACAGATTATATTACATTTTTGTTTCTCCAGCCAATGATTCACTAATCTTCTTTTACTTGGTGAATTTAGTCCATTTACGTTCCAAGATAGAAATTTGTAATCCATAATGGTGTTAAGTTAAATATCTTTAAAATCATCCAGATTGCGCTCTTTGAATCTGTATAAATCTCCTTCAGATTTAAGAGTAGATCTCACCGAGTTGTACATAAATGTAAGTCCATATGGAATCTCCCATCTGAACCTAATGTTCATTTCTTTTAATCTATCTGTCAATTTCTTAAATTTC
Organism: Gekko gecko; assembly: GCA_029375565.1. Lineage (NCBI taxonomy): Eukaryota > Metazoa > Chordata > Lepidosauria > Squamata > Gekkonidae > Gekko > Gekko gecko. Next base: position 128,497,663 of record JAPDNY010000009.1, read on the forward strand.
TTTCTGTCTTGTAAAATCGATCTCGGAATTTCTCTCAAAATTATTATTTTCTTTCCATTAATTTCCAACGGTTGTGTAAATTGTTTCTTGAAAACGTCTTCCTTCATCTTTGTTACCTTGACGAATGACTTGGCACCCCTAACTGGCAGTGAAGCGAATGAATTAAAAGAAGAGGTGGACATGGCTCCAAAAGCCTATTCCACTTTTATAAAGGAAAATACTCTGCCAGAAGAAGGGGATGCCGAGCTGAGCAAGAAATACATCAGAGATCTAATTTCATCTGTAGTGAATATGGAGCCCGTAAAAATTGATGGTTGGAAATATAAGAAAAGAAAGAAACGAGAGAAGATGGAATCCATCCTTAAAGCAACAAAACTTCTGAAGAGACACGCCAGCAAGGTGGAAGCAGCACTCAAAACTGGGATCAATGCAAGCAGCGAAGAAGACAGCGACCCAGGGGAAAGAGGTGACGGAGCGGGAGCCATCAAGATTAAAAGGACCCAACCTTTAGTTGAAGAGACTTAAGAAGACACCTTGAACAGTGGTTGTTCGTGTAACATCTGGAAGGAGCTGGTTAATAACTAACCCCAATGGACTTTACTAACTGTATTAACAGAGTTATTTTGGACTTTGGACTGTTAAAAAGAAGATCTTCTAACCGTGATGGATGCTAAAAATAGTACTAACTAAAACTAACCCTTATTAACAGAAAGTTTTCACTCCATCCTTTTTTTTCTTTCTCCAGCTGTCTACCCTACCCTTTTCTTATAAAAAGAATAAAATTCTCTCCTCTTTAGGAGAGTTTTACCAAAAAAAAAAAAAGAGTTGAGCCTAGTAGGCCCTTAGAGACCAACAAGAGTTTCAGGATATAAGTTTTCAAGAGTCAAAGCCCTCCTCAAGCATTCTTTACTACTGTGTTGGGGGGCATTTTTGCAAGCCCAGCAGAACCAGTGCATTCAAAGAGTACCCAGCAGTGCCATTGTGGCAATGCTAGCTCAACAGAACTGATGTCTAGCACAGAGAGAATCACACTGCAAGTGGGAGAGGGAAAGAATTTTACAAGTTCTGTACAAGAAAATGGAAAGGGAACCCAAAACATTGGGAGGGGGGAATCTCTTGAAACTGACAAAACTACTCTGAAACTGACACGAGCAGTGGGGAAAACATAAAGAAAAACAGTCCAAGGCTGGAGAATTCCACCCCCCCTATTGCTCTGAAGTTTGGTAAACATTTAGATTGAGTGGATATTGTCTGTCTGGAAATGTATCCATTCACAAACCACAACAAACTGCCACAAACAGCACAAAAGTTTGTGCTGGTTGCCCTGTAACAAACTTGACTTTGTGAACCACGAACCAGCCAGAATTCAAGATGAACCTTAGTTTGTGAGCCAGTTCATGCCCAACCCTCCACACATATACCCATTTGTAACAAATAGCCAACTGTCTGTCCACTTAACAAATGAAATTGGTGATCAGTTCCTGGATAAAGGTTGGGTTTAAATTGCATGTTCATTGAATGTAACATGAGAATTACTCAACACATGTATAAAGTGTACAGTGTACATAGATTGTAAGTGCAACCATTGAAATTTATGAACAGGATTGTCAAATCAGCCCATTGGTCCACATGTTGTCTATTCAGACTGGAAGAAACTCTGTGAGATGCCAGGATTGAATCTGGGACCCTGTGTTTGACAGGCAGATGTTCTACTGCTGTACCACAGCCACTCCCTAAAGGCCAATATAAAATATTGAGATTAAAACATTGAGATCAGAAAATTATTGGAAAAGTGGTTCTGGCTTTAAATAATATAGAGTAATATGAAATACCCCCAAAATAAACACACCGAGCACAAGAAAATTAAGGTTTATTTGTTTAAGACTATGATAGCCAGTTATTAAACCTTCAGCTGTCTTAGTGCAGGCTCCCTAAAACTGTGTCTAATGTGATTGTCAATGTTTGGGCAATTCCACTCTGGCCCCAAGCTTAGTCTGTCCAACAGCCACAAGTTAATTTTTCTTGCCTGGAGGGGAAAAAAAATTATTCTGAGAGATGCTGCCTGTGTTCACTATCTTCTCGCACTGGTGTGTGCAATGATTCCTTTATCACCTGTAATTTCCCTCCCCAGCTCCCTTTGTTTGGTCAGCCAGGCATGGCTGTTTCTTTTGTACTTTCCCCTATGCTCAAAGTGCTCATTGGTCTACCTTGAATTGTAAACACCAGCCCACACAAGGGGCCTCAGAAATCCTGAAGATGAGTCCTATTTTAACATCCACCATTCTATAACAATGCGAAACAGGCAAAAAAAGAAGGGGAACACTCTGGATAATCTGGAGGAAACTCCTCCCCCCAATTCCTGCTTGGTTCCATAGCAACCAACAAATCCAACATTGTATCCAGAAGGGTGCGTAGGGCAGGTAGCTCCTGAAGGCAAAGCCTGATAGAAGGGTACTTGCATAGTTTAAATAGCCATTCTCCCTGAGTGCTCATTGGGCAAGCCACAAGGAGCAGCCTGATTTTAATTCCTGATATCTCTGATCCTTGTGGGGGAGGGGAAGGAAAACACTTTCCCACACCTCTGCCCGGTATTGTTGTGGCACCAGTAATTGATTTACCTCCCACCATGTCCCTGAGTGAGCCTGCATTAGGCCTCTATTTCCTGTACAATCAACAGGAGCCACTGGACCCACTGTTCATCCTGTTCATTCACTCACAACCACATTGCTGCATAGAAGTTTCACTGTCATATCTGAATCCTGAACTGCTAGAAAGTCAGGATCAGCACTCTGGCCCAGCTGAGCTGGTGTGGGATGGTTGTCTTCAGCACTTCAGTTGCTGCCGGTGGTGGGCCCAGCAACCGGGTCATCCATTTACAGGACTTCCTGTGGGGAAGTGGCCTCATGGATTATTTTATGGAACCCCATTGCATCCTAGCCCAAGAGCACCAGATAAGGTAATTCATCTGGATGAGTTCCACATCTCTGGTCTTGCCTTGGAAGGTCAGGGAGACTCACACCACTGGGTACTACTGTATGTTGATGGACCCACACAGTTGAGGCTGTCTGGGTAAGCAGCAAATGGGAAGGTGGAAGCTGGGTCCTGATCATGGACATGGAACTCCTGCTGTCTGCACCATCATAATTAAGGGAAGCGGACATGCTGCCCAGGTCCTCATGTGAACTGCATCTCCCAGCTTGCACTGCATGCCATCAGGGGGCATTTTTTCTTGGAACAACCCAATTGGCCACATATGAAACAAAGCCCATGGTTGATGGGCTCTTTACTGGGTTCCTTGCCCATTGCTTTATTCTTGGCCAGTCATTTAAGGGGGAAAGGAACAAAGCACCCCCTGCCCATCCGAGGACGCTTCCATCATGGCACTTGCTTGGGGATGGGCCCCTGGGATCCTAGGTGGGCATTGCCACTCTTGGAAGTTTCAGCACTTCTTTGTAGAGGTCTAGTTGGCGCCTGACATTGGAATGTCCTGCCTCACAGGTAGCATCATGGGGCTCTGTGGCTAAGAAATTTTCTAGGAGAACCATATCCTCCTTCAGATCAGCTGTTTTGCTGCAGGCCACCCAATACTGAGCCTGAGAAGGGATGACTTGGAATAGTTGCCCCAATACCACCTGTTCCACAATCTTTCTCCTCCTGTTGTTGGTCAGATGCAGCCACCAGAAGGCAGCATCACACAGAGTGGCCACCAAGGCTAATGGGCAGTCATTCCTCTTCTATGAAGTAGACTGGAATTTTGCCTGTAGGTGTCAGGTGAGATTTTGGACTAGTCTAAAATGGCTGCCTTTAGTTTGGCATAATCATCCCTATCTTCCTTAGACAAGGCTCTGAGGGCAGCCTGGACTTCATACATTAGGTACAGCACCAATATAAAGATCTCTTGTTCCTTAGACCATTGAGCCATTTCAGCAATCCTTTTGAAAATCTCCAAAAGGGCATATATATCATCCTTGGGCTCCAGCTTCATTAAGGAGATGATGGTGGTTTGCCCAGGTCTATCAGTACCCAAGGTAGGCCTGGTCCTGATGGTCCTGGTGCTCTAGCATAGCTCTCCTCTGTGGCCTGACATGGGTCCCATATACAAAGGCTGTTTACATCTCTTCATGCTGCTGGGTGACATCTCATAAAAGTCATGCTTGGTGCTTGGCCATGCACTGCCTGAATTGATTCTAATCCATCAGGGCAGCCAGACTTGGAGGTTCACTCTCAAGCAGGAGTGCCAGTCATGACCAGGATCATTGGAGCTGCCAGCAGTGGTGGCTGGAGTATCGGGCAGCTACTAGTCCACTATGATGAGGTTGATAGATGCAGGGGTGGGGCTGTCACAGCAGTATCAGTGCCTGCATTCTCCACTACTTTGTGAGGCTCCTCTTTCTCCAGCTCAGCTGTCTTGCTGCTGGTCTCCATCAGGTCTCCCCAGATGTCAGAATGGGAAAGGGAAAGGGGTTGTGTCACCTTATTCCTCCTTCTCCTGTCCCCAGAAGATCTTGTTGCACCAGAGCTGCATCCTCCTGTCCTCCTTGGCTATTTCCAGGAACCTACTTTTAAAGGTCTAAATGGCCTCACTGATCCCTGAGTGTACCTGGCTTCTCTTTGGAGGAGGACAGTGATTTGTTCTTCCTTTCTACTCGGCTGCTGGATGGCTCCTCCCCACAGCTGTCCTCCCTTCTGCCCTATTGACTATGCTAAGGGCTTGGTTGGGGTAGGCTGCCAGCCCATAGTCCCTGCCCCTTCCAAGTCCAGGCCTCCATGAACCACATGCTTCTGTGGCCCCATCCTGGCTTTTGTCTAGTTTGCTTTTATGTAGGCCTCTTTGGTCTGCCCTGGTTTCTGTTCTGACTTGCCTTTGTGCAAGCCCCTCGGGACTGCTTCACCAGTGTTGAGCCCCAGTTGGTTCTTCTGCCTGTTCTTGGAGTTGTGATACCAAGTAAGAGCTTGCCTGGGAGGCCTCCAGACTCTTTGTTGGTGGAGATTGGGCCACTGAGAGCTGTATCTCCTACTGTGGCAGCAGAGGGTCTGATTCTGAGTCCAGTGGTATCTCCAGATGGTTCGTTCTGTGCCACTGTTTCCAAACTAGCTTGTAGGACTCTAAAAAATGTTACTTTATTTTTCTTTATTACTTCTTATTGTTTTTGCAACCAAAGTCATAAACAGCAAATACTTAATTTACAAAATGTAAACCTTAGCAGTGTAATAAAAATGTAATTAATTAGATAAGTTCAGACCTGTCTAGTTCCACATCTCTACACCTGAAAAGCTGCAATGGTATTGAGTATCGTTTCTTTGACTGGGGGATTTTCTACTTTTGTGTGCAGAAGCCTCCATCTAGCAATTACAATTCAGTCTTCAGAGAGCAAACACAATTAATAAAATACCAGCCCACAGACTTGTTAGGAATAAATGTCACAGTGTGTACTGCAGTTATATTAATAGGGGGAAAAAACACCCTTGCACTTGTTAATTGCTGATGGAAGGTGGAAACTAGAATCACAGTTTCATTTTTTCCATAGCCACTTTTTAGTGTCTTATTGCTTCACTGAGGAAGGGTGAGGTTTGTTCTTTCAATTTTCACAAAGAGTGGGAAACTGACAGCATTCTACTTCCTTCAGCAGGACATGGGATCACTTGCCAAAGGGAGATCATTTTTGGCAGCCTTCTTGTGGCAAATGTAATGTGCATTTCAGCCCCAAACTGGTGATCATGAAGGTGGTGAAAAGATGAACAGATGGATGTAGATGCATGGAAGGCAGGATGAATATATTTGTGATGGCTGAAAAATCAAGTGATAACTGTACGTATAAAAGTGCAACTATCGAACTTCAGATCACTTGATACCAACACAGAACTGTACTTTTCAATGCAAGCACTTATCACAACAACTACAGTTAGGGGTGTGCATCCTGAAATTCCTGAACTGAAAATATATATAAAAACCAAAGTTTCAGGTTGTTACTTTGATTTCTGGAATGATAAACACCAATACAGGATTCTTAGGCATTTTTTAAAAAAATTAATTGCCCCAAACAGAAAGAAATAAAAAAATATAATAATAGTGTTGGCAAGTCTAGGCCATTATGAAAAACAGTGTCCAAAGAATATGCTGTTTTTTTATTTTGGGGTGCTTACCATTGTCAGCAGCAGGTGTCTTGTTTTTCTTTGATTCTCCTGATTTTCTGGGTAGCAGCATTTCTCTTTCCAATTGGATCCTTGCAAAGGGATTAGGAGAGTGCTCCCAGCCACTCACCATTGGAGACAAGCCCCAGAAAAGGAATTTTTAAGGCCCACAGGAGCTACTCTGAACTGGACAACATTTTCAAAGAAGAGACCCCACCCACCAGGAAATATCCTTCAATATTTGTACTAATTAAAATATCCCTACAGTGGATGAGCAATGTGAAGACATATGTGTCATAGAAATTGGATGATTGATTCATCACATGCAATCACACACATATGCATACTACTTTTTGGAAGAATTCAAACACTTCCAAAGATTGCAGTGAGGGGGCACAGTGTGGTGGTTTTCTCCAAAAATAGCCCCTCCTAATTTGAAAAAGGACACAACTGATCACAACAATGGAGGAGGGAAAATGCAGAATTTTCAGTGGAAAGGTAAAAAAAAGTCAGTCAGTTCCTGTAAGAGTATATAAAAAAATCCAATACATCCAGGATTTCTTTTTTAAAAGAAAAAACACACACACCAGCAACCAGCACTTTCCTGACATATTGCTACCATTTTTCCCTCATAGGAAACAATGAAGAGAAGTATACTGAAGGACACCTATTTTGGGAGGTTTGTAAAATTGAACCCTTTTATCCATTCTGCATGAAACTTTTTTTTCATATCAGAGGGAAGACTATGTAGTGTGTAAATCTGGTGCCATTATTTTTAAAAATAGCTACACCAGACCCTCAAATTGGTTCCCCAACTGAAAATAATGGTTTCAGAACTTCATAGAAACATGGATTTGAATCCCAAACTGTCCTCCCTGATGATCAGGAAAAAATGGCAAAGGAGTTCTTCCCAAATTCTGGATTCAAAATTATAACAAAATTGGTAAAAAGAGGGGTCATTTCATAGAACAAGAGGTGCAGGAGCTCATTAGCATAACTCATTAGCATAACTTATTTGTATATGCCACACCCCTGACATCACTGGAAGTATGTCAGACGGCAACACCCACTGCTCAGGCTCCACCTCAAAAATCTCCAGGTGTTTCCCAACGCAGAGCTGGCGAGCCTACCGGGAGAAAAACTGCTTCAAAACCACCTCAGAATGACCCCTGAAAAGCCACTAGAGCAAGTCTGGAAATGGAGAGCTCGGTTACTCTTAGGATTCCCTTGTAAGAGTATATTTTTACCCCTGCCTTTACTCCAAGGAACTCTGAGTGGCAAACACAGTACTCTGTTCTCCTCCACAACTATGTGAGACAGGTTAGGCTGAGAGAGTGTCATTTTAGAGGTGTAGCCATGTTGATGATGAACAAAAGAGAAGTCCAAGGACATTCGTTCCAGCATGAGGTTTGTGGAGTCAGCGCTCATTTCTTTAGATGCTAAGCAGCTCGAGGTCATCCACTGAATTTCATGTCAAGTGGGGATTTTGATCTGGGTCTCCCTGGCCCTACTCCAATGCTCTAGCAACTATGCCACACTGGCTTTTCATATGCTAGCTTGGTGAAGTTGTGGAGAAACTGTGCAACTACTTGCCCTTAGTGAATGTTACGCACAAGAGACCTGAGGCTTCCTGGCCCATACTGCTCCCTGTACCACCCAGAAAAAACCCTAATAAGCCAATTTTATGACAGTACTCGGAAAGTAAATTCTACTGAACTCAAGAGTTACCTATTCCCAAGTAAGTATGCTGAATTGCAGCCTAAATCCCTATAACAGCACAACATGATTCAAAAATATGGTCCAGAAAATATTAAATTTAAATGTATATTTGTTCTGTTGAGGGGGAGGAATTATACCTCCAGACAGATTCATTGCCTTCATCATTTGGGGCACCTGATGAAACTCCCTTGTACTACTATAGGCTGGATTTATGATTTCTTCCCAAAGAGGGAACTGGAAGTGCTAATGTGTCTCCCTCTTTTAATCCAGATATTTAAATACATACACATAGCTTCTGATGAAACTTTTTGCTGCTGTCTGGCTAAAGGGGAAAAGGATCAGAATGAACTTAGTGTTGTGTTGTTATAAATGTTGTATTTCTCCTGGATCTTTTTCTTGCATAACTTTTCTTATTTATAACCCATAAATCCATTACTGTTCTGTGACTGTTATTTGCCCCCCTCTCTATATTTGACTATTTAGCCATTTTTATTTTAAAACCTAAAATAAAGTTTTTAAAACACTCTCCCCTCATCTTTTTCCTGCCTCTTCCCTCCTTTACTTTCATTGGGGCTGGGGAGTTGGAAAAGGCTTATTTGGGGAAGGGACGGATGTGGAGAGGAAAAACTGGGGAAGGAAGAGGAAGAGAGGGGGAGATGTACGAGTTTTTTAAGGAGATTTTTGCCTCCCTCATGTCATCCAGTTCTAAATCCTTTTGTTGGCTGCTGGGGGGGGGGATGAATAGATGGAGATTTCAGACAGACACTTATTTTGGCTTTTTTCTCCCTTAGAAAAGCATAAATGTTAAGCAGTCTCACATTGAATTTTCAAAGCTCCCAGCTCGCCTGGTTGTCCCAGCTGCAAAGAAGCTGCACTGCTGCTGGTTGGCTGTGTTATGTCCTAGGATCAGGAGCCTGAGCTGGCGAAATGCAGCCGAGCTCTGTTCTCGGAGAACAATAGGGACTAGGCTCCTGAGCTCGCCAAAAGGGAACCAATGGCAGCATTGGTGGGTGATTCAAACCCGCCAATAGGAATGTGGGGCGTCCCCCCCTTACTGTATATAGTTGGCCTCCGGCCGTTACTGTCTTTGTGTGAAGTACGAATAAACACGTCTTCTCTTATGTCGTCGTCTGAGTCATGAGGCACGAAACCCAGTACTTTACAGGCTGGTGGGTGCTGAGGTGCACCTTCTCTTCTCCTCAGTCCACCTACTCCAAGCTTGCTATTTGCTTTCTTCAGGCTGCTCAAGTGTTCCCACTCGAAACAAAATATGTTCAGAACTGGATGGGACTGGCAGCCAGTGCTGCCCGTACCTTCCAGCCACAGACTGCTCTCAGCCCAGGCCCATCAAGGAGTTTAGTGGTGGTCACATGCAGTTATTGCACCACAGCCAGCCAAGGGCTGCGTCTGGGTGGGGGTGCGTGTGCATGCACGCCTCTTTACCTTTGAGCCACCCCCCCCCAAAAAAAAAAAGGAAAAGCAGCCGGGAAAGGAGGGGGAAGACAAGCTGGGGGAAAGGCAGAGATTTTGAGAAGACAAGAGAGGGAAAAGACGAGAGCTGGGGAAAATAGCAAGGAAAAGGAGAAAATGAGGAAGAGAGCAATGAGGGGAAGAACGGGGGAAGGAAGGCAGGCAGGGCCAGAAAGGTCTGAAGAGAAATAAAAGGGAGCAAAGATGCAGAGGTTGGGGAGCGAGATGAAGAGGTGTCCAGGACTCTTGGATTTGCGACCCATCAGGGCAGAGAACAGTGAAGTAACCACCCACCCCACCCATTCTGAGCCCTCTGCAAGTGACGGCGAAAGGAGGCAAACCCCTGGAGGATAGGCGAGGCTTGCACGCTCTCTCTCTTCCCTCCTCCCTAAAATGGAAAGGCAATCTCATGCATGCATGCTCTCTCCCATATGAAGCAGAAACAGGAAGCAGGAGGGAGGGGTTGAGGGAACTGGGCAAAAGGAGCTGCGATATGGCTACAGCCGCTGCCATATGTACCCGCTCCTGGGCGTGTTACTCCTGGAATGCCATTCCTGCTCGTTTCCCCTCAAAATGACCCCTGGGTAAAGGGTAGGACTTTGGCAAGAACTCACCACAGTTCTATACATGAGGGCTTCCCAGCCTTTTTGAGCCTGTGGGCATCTTTGGAATTCTGACATAGGGTGGTGGGTGCGACCACAAAATTGCTGGCACAGAAAATAGAGCCAACCACAATATGTCAAGGAATGAGGTTATGCATAACTCTGATAGTACTTCTTCACCATTTCAGGTAGAAGTTCTGTTCAATAGAGGAGAGAAAGGAAATCACGCATACTCTGTCTCATACAGACAGGCACAGAAGAAGCCCTAATGCAGAGAAGAAGATGTGTAATTAACAAAAATACACTGGGTAAGGTGGGTGAGAAAGCATAAAACCAACACTGTGTTGGAAATTGCCACCGAAACAACTTTTTAAAAGTGTGCACCCTGCTGGGCAAAAGCCCCACCTGACCCCACACATTTTCTAAAAACACTTGGCAGTCACCAGGAAAGATGTTGGGGGCACCATGACATCCATTGGAACCACACTGGGGACTCCTGCTATACATAAACAAATAGGAGTTAATGCACTGATATAATATTTGAGTACAGACAAATATTTACATATAAACAATTTTGTTAGCCTTTAAGATTCTATAAGACTTCTGTTTTGTTGTAATAATTAATACTTTTCTGGAATAGTGTTTGCTTATATGTATATGAAAGCGGAAAAGGTAAGCCTGCAATAGGAAAGGTGTACTTGGTTATAAAAATAATGTGCACTCTTAGGTGAGGTCGATTGATCAGTTCCAGTGTGATCCACAGAAAAGAGAACTCATCCTAAAAATAAAATTAGGTATCCTGAGACAGATGTACAAATACTGATGATAAAGCTACTTGTTACTCATTGCAGTATATAATTTTCATATAATCAAATTCAAATATAACTAGCAATTTATCATAGACTTAAATCAAAGGTACTTGGTTCTTGACCATAATAATACATTGGCAATACAGATTTTCAGAATTCTTGTGGTGAATTGCCTTGCATGCCTTGATTAATGCCAGACTTTGCAGCCCCCAAGTTATTTGGGTTTGCATTCTGGGCATGTACAGAGGCTAAGAGGGGCTCTTTGCTGACTCTCAGCATGAAAGTGGAGAAACAAGTCAGGAGGGATCACCTCAAAGCCAGCCAGTGCCATGGAAATGCAGATGACTCTGGTCCAGTGTTCCCTCTAAGCTGAGTTAGTGTGAGCTAGCCTCCGGCTTACACATTTTTGTCTTAGCTCAGGAAGAATGGCTCCAGAGCAAACTAATTTATGCGGCAGCCAAATCACTCGCTCACAACTTTAATGCCAGTAGCTCACAAAGTAGGATTTTTGCTCACAAGACTTCACAGCTTAGAGGGAGCATTGCTCTGGTCCAATCTGCATTGGTCTTTCCAGCCACTCTGCTCTCAATCCCACATTGTTTCACTAATTTCTGTCTGCATCTCATCTAGCATCAGGTTTCCTATTGTTTCATATTAGCATTGGCTGTCTGCATCATTTTATTGCCCTTTAGTGTCGACTCCGAGGTCACTACGGCATCTGGATTTGGTTTTAAGACAGTCCAATTGCTCCTCCCCACCCTCAAGCCGCTGTTAGTAATAAGCAGACAACTGAAGCTGAATTCCCCCCTCCCCCCCAGTTGTAAAAGCAGCCAGGGAACATCTTTTTTTTTTGCTGGTGGGTTAGAAGCACACCTACACCTGAATCATGGGGCATGCTGCCCTGCACGGCTTTTGAGCCTTTCTATGAACTGTAATAAAATAATAAACTGTACAAGTGTATGCAAAAGGGACTGAGCCACATGGTAACCCCAACATGATGCCAGAAAAGACTGCACTTTAGGCAAGAGACATCCTCCTGACCTTCCCCAGCAGCTCCAGCGCTCAGCATGGTTTGCCAGCCCGTTTTTCCTGATGGAGAATGGAACAGCCCCAGTATACACTAAACACAGCACCATGCCTTGCTGAAGTACAAGGACAAAGGACTCCAAAACCGCCATTAAGAGTTCCTTCTAACTCATGCAGGCATCCTCTTTCCCTCCCCCCTCACCTGCAAGACCTCATGTAGACCAGGCAGAGACCATTCATTGTTGCATAGCAACTAATTGCTAGTCATCAGCAGCCTGGCTTAAGTCATCAAGAAGACAATGGAATCGCCCGGTGACTCATCCTAGCTGTTACAAGGTGCCAGACATGAGTTAAGCTTCTAGCCCTTAATACTGACCACTCCTCACTTCCACCTCCCCTACACCTTCCAACCAATAGCATATTTTCAGGGACGGAGGTGTGACCAGGGGTTGTGACCAGCCCCCTCCCTCCTGCATATAAGGGAATACCTGACCACTGGCTCTCTCTCTCTGCTCTACGACCCCTATCGAACCTTTGATCCTCTTATGTCCAGCTTGCTATCCCCAACCCCTGCCTCCATCTTTAAACTCTAGGTCTGCAGCCTGAGTTTTCACGTGTTACTTGCTGGTCCAGGCCATGTGGCCCCCATTTTTCTATTTTCCTTCCCATCCATTTTTCCAGAGGAACGCTCTGCACAATGGGACCGGTAAGTATTGCCCACCAACGATTACCTGCTAATGCAAATGTGCTTATGCCTGTCTCTGTATTTTCCTAGGCTTGTGTAATTGTGTGTGAGACTGTGTATTGTTTGCTTGTGAAGAATTCCAGTAGAGGACTTTATTTTCAACCATATAAAGTCTCCTGGTCTGTTATCAACACCTCCCGGAGGGGTGGGACTTCTGTATATACAGGTGTTCGCTCCCACAGCCGATTGCCTATTGATAAATCAATCATCTACCCCCTTTATTATTAATAATTACGAGCAATCAGGCTAACAGGCAGTCCCCAGAATGCCCTGCCTGGCAACTGCCAGGTGTTTCATGTTTTTTATCCAGCTCATTCACTTTCCAGTCCCCCTCTGGCCCCCCTCCCCCTCTGCCAGGTCACCCACTTTACTTTCTGCAGGGGGTCGCATGTGCCATTTCCTCCCTGCAGTGCAGTGCCCTGCCAGTGCCCTGCAAGGCCTCCCCCCCTCTCATGCGCTCTCTCTCCCATGCCCCCATGATTGCCATGGTGAGGTCTGATGCAGATGGCTAGCTTTTATGCTGAGCCAAAATCGGAGGCAATATACAATGGCGTCGCAGCAGACTGAAACTGCATTACACAGCAGATGCAGATTCAGTCTCTGACTGAAGAACAATGGGCAGCCAGAGTCCCACTTAAGCCACTGTCACAGCTAAACAAGAGTTTGTGGAGTCAGGTGACAGAGTAGACACTTCCTGCAGACAGGAAGTAAAAGAGGTTCTGCTGGGGAGTGGGCTAAGACAGATAATAAAGCCCTTGAGCATATTGGGGATGTTCTCTTAAGTCTTGCAAACTCTTAGTTTTTTTCAGTTATCTTGGCCATTTTTACACATCAAGGAGGAAGGATCCATCTTGACTCTTAAGAAGGAGCTATGAACTTATGGTTCTGAAATCACCAGAGGACAACTCCTAGATACTGCACCCAAGGTAATGGATGATTTCTAATTCCAACACCAAGAATTGTATTGTTTGTCTCTTATAACTATCTATATGGATATGTAAGAATCAGGGATTAGATTATTTACATTTTATTCACATTTCTTTTCAACCTTGTTCAGTCTGTTGTTTTTGCAAACGTAGTGTTTGTTTTTTATTTTGTTATTCAGTTTTTAATTTTAACATGGTTAGTCTGATCTCAGTGACACATCTCAAATCCCTGTTCAGTCCAAACATTCTAACAGCAGAAAGGGGAAGGTTGGCAGTTTTACCCTACTTTCTTAGCGTACTCAACTAGGTGGGTTGGTCCCCTTGGTAGTAATTGTGAAAGGAGAAGAAGATACAAACACAGAGTGAAACTTCCAATGGCAAAGCAGCAGAGGAGGCTTGAGCTCAAACCCTAAATTTCCCCTACATTGGTTTGATGGTAGTGGGGAGGGAAAGAGAAATAGGGAGTGGAGAAAGGAGGGCCTGGCTGAACAGCTTTCTCACTTCCACACTTGGCAGAAATGAGTGCTTATGAGCACCACTCTTCCTTGACAATTTCTGAAAGACAAGTAGACCCCACAAAGACTTGTGTGGGGGAATAGAAATCCCATTATTTCCCCACCAGCAGCCCCCCTCCCTGTGCTGGTTCTCCCACTTTGTTACCACTCTCCTCCTGCTAGTTCCCGCTTTCCCCTTGCTATTCATTCTGACTCATTTTCCCCCAGGCTTACTGCTCCCTGTACCCATCCGCAGCTTTGTTTTCTGTCCCTCCAAGACAGCTGTCCCTGACTCACCTTCCTTTCTTTCCTGTTCCATCTAATTGTGTTTCCTTCTTTCCTTTCCTCTTTGACAGCTGCCTCCTTCCTCATTCACCAGTCACCAGCTCTGATAGTATCTCATTTCCCCCCTCCTGACCTTGCTTCTGGTTCCGCCTCCCCATTACTTTGGTAGTATCTACAGTCACTATTTCAGTTTCAGGCAACATTTGGCTTGCTTTGGCAGCTCAAAATGCCATTTTTAAGTGTTTTAAAGGAACACAAGCATATGGAACAGAGGTCCATTGGTGGTTATTAGCCACAAAGGAATAGATAGGGACTCTGGGGCAAGTGATGCTCTGTATTCTTGGTGCTTGAGGCGGTCAACAGTGGGAGGGCTTCTAGTGTCCTGGACCCACTGTTGGACCTCATGATGGCCCCTAGTATTTTTGGCCACTGTGTGACACAGAGTGTTGGACTGGATGGGCCATTGGCCTGATCCAACATTGGCTTCTCTTATGTTCTTATGTTCTTAACAAAGCAAAAAAGTCACAGTGCCAGTGCATGCATAGATATTGCTGCACCGTTTGGGGGTTATCCACCTTTTGTAACAACTTAGATTTCCCCCCTGCAAGTCTGAGGGTTCCCTCAGCCATACAGAAAATCATATTTTAGAACTGGGTGACCCCATTGTGTGGGTTCTTTGATCCCAGCAGAGGCCACACATGACTATTAAATACAAGAATTATTTAACTTAGGGCTAGTATAGATATGACACAATCAACCATGGTAAAGGAATCAGGAATTGATCACCAAATCCCACCTTCTCTCTATTCCTTTCCTTTAATTCCCAAATGCATCCCAATTCCTCCCACTCTTAAGTCTGGCTCATTATTAGGTCAGTATTGATTATAATAATGATGATTAATGCTGACCAAAATGAGTTGCTAACCGGTTTCGTTTTTGGCGTCGCGAATGGCGGCCGCTTCTCGGGACGCTCCCGGAGGCGGTTAGCCCACGCGCAGTCAGGGGGGGTCTTCGCTTATGCGAAAGACCCTAGTGAGCCTTAGGTTAAGGCTCCGAACCGGGGGCGCTTGGGGAGTAGCCTCTTTACCGGCAGACAGCCGGGAAGTGAGGCTTTCCCCCTGCCCCAATCGGCCCCGCTGCGGCGTGCCCGTAATGGGACTTAGCGGCGCCACCGAATTCCAGGAGTGAAAACAGCGCTATGGTTCAACATAAAAAGAAGAAGTAGCATCGAATCGTGAGTTGAAGATCTATTTTGAAGTGTAAATCGGAGCCCCCTATATGCGGATAAGCGTTGGGAGGAGGGAGGAGTCCCCACCCCCTCGAGAAGCAAGTTATATAAAGGGAGCGCGAAGGGGGCAGAAAGAAAACAAAGTGTTGGTGAAAGTACCGTTGGGGCGGCATAGAAGAATGTGATCATCTTAGCTTCCTGGGGGATGCGGCACGAACTTTTTAAAAGTAAATAAAAAAACAAAATGTCGATAATGGAAAAAGCCCTGCTGCTACCGGAAGAGAAGAGAGGAGGGACTTCCGGTCCAGACAGCCCCCCCAAGAGCTTGCTGTCAATCAACAGAAAAAGGAGATGCTGTGCCCCCTGCTGGAACAATTGCAGAAGATCAACCAAACTTTGTTTAAAATGGAAAGTGTTCTCATCAGCCGACAGAAACAGATACTGGAAACAACTAGTAGGTTGAAGGAGATTGAACAGAAATCGAATTTGATTCCAGGTTTCCAGGGCGCTAAAGAGGAAGAGAAAGAAGATCTCGGATTTACCTTGACAAATGTCTTGGCACCCCTAACTGGCAGTGAAGCGATAAAGTTAAAAGAAGAGGGGGATAAGGCTCCCAAAGCCTACTCCGCCTTTATAAAAGAAGTACTCTGCCAGTAGAAGGGGATGTCGAACATAGCAGGCGACAGACGAGAGATCTAATTTCATCTGAAGAGTTTGTGGAGCCCTGGAAGCTTGAAGGCCAGATGATTAAGAAAAAAAAGAAAAGAAAGAAGACGGATTCCATTTTTAAAACACGGAAACGCCTGAAGAGACACACCAGCAGGAAAGATGCAGCACCTAAAATTGGGAGTGCAGAAGACAGCAGACTGGGGGAGGGTGATGGAACGGAAGACTTCAAAGTTAAAATGGACTTAATCCATAACTGGAAGAAAATTAAGAAGAAGATACTTTGAGGATTGTTCGTGTTGCATCTGGAAGGAGCTGTTTAATTACTAACCCCAATGGACTTTACTAACTGTATTAACAGAGTGACTTTGGACTTTGAATTAGTTAAAAAGAAGATCTTCTAACCATGATTGATGCCAAAACTTGGTATTGGTTATTAACCTAAACTAACCCTCACTAACAGAAAAAATTTCACTCCACTCTTTTCTTTCTCCATCTGTCTACCCTTCCCCTTTCTTATAAAAAGAATAAAATTCTCTCTTCTTTAAGAGAGTTTTAAACCAAAATGAGTTGCTAACCCAGGCTGGTAAAAGGATGGGAACTGTTCCATCTGCTTCAGTCCCCAATGTGTAAGCGTTTATTCAAGGTGGCAAAAAGTTGTGCTTTATTGTGATATATGTTAGCTAATTTGCATCCAGTTTATGGTCAGAAAAATTAAGCTGAACAAACAATAAATCACAGGAAGTATTGGGAAATGGAGGAAACTAATTAAAGTTGGCCTTGTGTTAAAACCTCTGAAGTCATAATGAAAAACTTTACTAGTGAAAACAAAATTAAGATAGAGCACTTGTAATTATTAAGAATAGTATTAACATGCCTTTAACAAGGAGAAAAAAATGATTAAAGGACACAGACTATGCAAAAATCTGACAGGGCCATCCTTCCTACAGCCTGCTGATTAAACTTAAGGGGAAAGTTGAAGTTTACAGAATTAAAGATATCATGCATTACAATTAATACTGTGGAAGCACATAAAATGGCAAGCATGTATACATAAATGTGTTTCGAAATAGTTGATTAGAGTTGAAGCAAACATCCTCCAGTGAAGGTGCGGAGTTGTGATGAGCCACTATCAGCCCCCATACAAAATTTCCTTCTGGGCCTCCTTCCCATATTCAGAACACACACAAGATGCTCGATTAGGACAGGTATGCTGCTACTTTCTCTTCTGGAACCTTACTTGACTCTCTTGCCCTGGGGTGCCCATTTCCCCAGAACTTCTTACCCTTAGTCCTCCTCCTCTTAGAAAACCTGCACAAGTGAGGTTTGGCTGCTTGTTTTAACAAGCTGCTGCTCATTCTAGTATCACACTGTGAATGTGATGATATTGTATACCAGCACGAGAGTCCTAACATGTATTCTGAAACCTGGAGACCCAGGTCTGAATCACCGCTCTGCCGTGGTGTGACCCTGAGCCAGTCACTCTCTTTCAGTTTAGTCTACCTCACAGGGTTATTGTTGTGAGGATAAAATGGAGGAGGGGGAAATGATATTGTAAATGACTTTGGGGCCACATTGGGAAGAAAAGCAAGGGTATATTTAAATAAATAAGAAATAAGTAATGTTTTGAAGCCAATTCAAATTGAGAGCAGAAAGCACTGAACAGAAAAATCAATAAAACTACAGGGGCAAAAATCACTAACAAATTTGTCATGTGGGGTGAAAATATCTGCAAAACCTTCTCTCCAGTTTTGCTCAACGCTATAGAAAGCAGCAGAAAGATTTACCATTTTCTTCCTCTTTTGCTGTCAGGTGATGACTTATTTGCATTTCTGCCAAAAGTAAAAAAAGAAATTGTTAATAGAGCGGGAAAGAGAGTGTCATTTAATATTAACTCTTATGTTGCAGATAAAAATATATTTGAGCTAGCAGGCTGTAGTGGTTAGAATGTTGCTTTAGGACTGTGAAGAGCCATGTTCAGAATTCTGCTTGCCATGAAACATACTGAGTGACCTCAGTCTCTCTCTGCCTAACCTATCTGAGGATAGAATGGAGGAAGGATGGAGAAACCATGTATGCTTTCCAGAGCTTCTCGGAGGAAGAGTGAGGTAAAATTAATAATACTTTTTCACAAATCAATATTGTATCGGCATCCAATTTACAAGCTATGCGTCCTTTATATCATACAGAAACTAAATGGCATTCTCCATCTCCTCAACAACTTTCAGCAGCTTAGAGGACCTGAGCTTCTGGATCCAGCAAAACCTGCACTCTTGCATCTGTACTATGGCCTGATGGCAGGCTGTCTCCTGTACTTTGCTCTTGCCAGGGCACAGCTATGCCATGCAAGATATCTATAGTGCTCTTCAGGGAAGGGGAGGAGGCGAGGACAAACACAACACAGAGACCAGGGCCCCCCAACATGGTGCCCATGGATGCCGTGATGTTCACTGATACATCTTCTGGTGCCCACCAAGTGTTTTTAGAAAGTGTGTAGGGTCAAATGGGGTTTTGGCCCAGTAAGGCTTCTGATTGGCCCCTAGAAATCTGATTATCTGTGCAGACTTTTAAAAAGTTGTTTCAGTGGCAACTTCTAACACAGTGTTAGTTTTATTGTTCTCAATCCCTGACTGATTATGCAGAGTTTTTAAAAGTTGTTTCAACTTCAGCAACAGCTGCCATCACAGCACATGGATCTTCACTGCATTACTGGGTTTGTATGCAAGAAAATATATTTAATCTACATGTTGTTATTTATTTATTTATTTAATTTATACCCCACCCTCCCCGCGAAGCAGGCTCAGGGCAGCTTACACAATTTGATACATAAATAACAGTTAAAATTCACATAAAATCATCTAAAAACAGTTCAGTTAAACAATTCGGTATCGTAAAGTGCTGGCGATAATTAATTATTGCTTAACGATGGAGTTTAAAGAGGCATCCTGTTAAACAGGTTTTGCCTGCAACATTGAAGAATGACTTTTAGAATTATACTTAACCTCACTCTCTCTGACATTTGGCGGCTGGCTCCCCCTCCTGCAGCAGCCTTTTTGTGTTTGCATCTACCACCCTGTATCAGAATTCCAAAGGTTCCAGCAGGCTCGAAAATGTTGAGGACCCCAATCTAGACCTCTTGGGTTACAGGTGACCACTGGAGCTGGGGCAAATACTCACCAACCAGGAATGAGAAGATGGCCTGGCATGCTGGGTACAGCCAGTCACTGCATATCATTATATTTATTGTCAGGGACATACTTTAGCTGAGGATGTAATACCAGCTTCCTAACCCCAAATTTTCCTTCTAACCTCATTTTCCTTTTGATGGTAATGCACTTGCAGGGGGCATGTAAGGCAAAAGCTCTCTCTGTGTGTGTGTATGTGTGTGTGTGCTGAACTCTTCCCCAGACACTATTTCTCCCCTCTAATTACCATTTAAACAGTTTAATAGTGCACCTCCTACACACTGCTGGTCTTCAAAATCAGAAAGTCCATTGGGAGAATATTGGCCTTTGAAGGCATTTTCAGCTATCCCATCACCCTAATGTTCCTCTTTTACAAGTGACCATTATCACATTAATGTAGCAAACAAGGTTTGCTGGAAATGTGTTTACGAGGATAATATGTAATTCCACTTTGAGACAAATGTCTTTGATCAGGTTTCCCAAGCAGCTTCTAGTACTCTAGACAAATGACACAAATGATGGATTTCATCTCCATACTAACAGCAGTCTTTACCTTGAGGGAAGAGTTCTGTTTCTGAATGAATTATGCCCTGGGACATAAATGGCAGCCACCTGAGGAAGAAAGAAGAAATGCTGTTCTTTTCATAAGTTAACATCTTTGTCTAACTGGGATAAGTTCCCAAAATGAACATGCTGCACAGGATAGAAATGGTTCCTTAACACATACAAAGATTACAAAACATTTTAATGAAATATTCCTCCATGAAATCATAAAATTGTCATATTAAAACCTTTAGCCTACAGAAGATTTGTTCAATAAATAGAGCTTTGATGGAATGAAACCTACAGTAAATGAAAAACATAACTATTTATAACTAAATCATTATGAAATTATTACCAGATCACCACATGAAGTTTATAGGCTGGATTAAACACATTTTATTCCAGTAAACCCATTTGAAGTAAAGCATACTCTTTGTTTTGTGTTTCTTAAGGTATTACTTTTTCCTAGTATTTATGAAATCGTGTGTGTGTGGATCCAGCCAACTACCACCCAGTTTTGAATCTATCGTTTCTGGGTAAGGTAACTGAGAGAGTGGAAGCAGAGCAGCTCCAGAGTTTTTCCATTCCAAGCTGGCTTCTGCCCTGGCCATGGGATGGAGACAGTTTTGGTCACCCTGACAGACAGTTTCTGAATACAGCTGAATCAAGGTGGGTCAGCGCTGCTGTTGCTGCTCAACTTTACAGCAGCATTTGACACACTTGATTACAATCTTTTGACTCAGTGCCTCACTGACATAGGAGTTCGGTGGGTAATCTTAGTGACTTTCCTCCTTTCTCCAAGGTTGGGGACAGAGGGTGGTGATGGAAGAGAGGATGTCAACTAGGTACCCCTTAGTATGTGGGGTTCCTCAGAGAGCAGTCCTCTCCCCAATGTTATTCAACATCTATATATGCCCACTTGCCCACCTGGTGCAGAGTTTTGGGCTGTGGTGGCATCAGCACGCTGATGACACCCAGCTATATCTGTTACTGGATGGCTGCCCAGATATCGCATAATCTGGCTGAGGGTTTGGAGGCTGTGGTGGGACAGGCTGAGGCTGAATCCAATGAAGACAGAAGTTCTGTGGCTGGGGGGAGGTGCATCAGTGCTGGGACATAGTTTTCCCACTCTTGACAGGGCATCATTAATACTGGCGCAGTCTGTCAAGAGTTTGGGTGTGGTCCTGGATGCCTCTTTAACTATGCAGGCCCAGGCCACGAATATTGCCAGATGGCGTTTTTTCCATCTACATCAAGCATAACAATTAGCCCCTTTCCTCTATTAGGAAAAGTCCGGAACTTCTTCTCTTAGGTTTGACGATGGAAAAGATTCCACAGGAAAAAAGGACACTATTATGGTATATGATTACATCGGCAAGAATGGCTTTTGCTCAACAATGGAAAACGGAGAAGGTGCCAGATATATATGATTGGTTAAGAAAACTGCTGTTTTTAGCCGAAATGGACAAAATGACAAAAAAACTAAATGGACAAATGGCAGAACTGTATTTAAAAGACTGGGAGGGCCTGAAATTGTATATGGAAACTGAATATAAAATGAAAGGGAAAATGTACAATCTTGATTTGTATTGAGAGTGAATGAGAAATGAAATGAATATTTGATTGTACTGTACCTTGGTTGGAAATTATGTTTGTAAAAGTCAGGCCTTTATATATTTGAAATTAGGTTACCTGGTTTGTCGATTGTTATAAGTCTAAACTTGATTACCTTTTAATTTTCTTTTTTTTGTTAATAGCAGTGTTGGAAGTCTATTGAGGGGGGGGATAGGGTAAAAATTTTGTGAAATTGTATTGGTAACGATGTTTAACAATGTTGAAAGTAATCCAATAAAATTTTGTTTTAAAAAAAAACAATTAGCCCCTTTCCTGTCATGCACAGTAATCCATGCAACGGTCACCTCCAGACTAGACTGTAAGTCGCTCAATGCTGGCCTTCCCTTGAGACTGACCCAGAAACTCCAGCTGATCCAGAATCTGGTGGTATGAGTTCTGACAGGAATGCCACGGACAACACATATAAACCTATGCTGCGCCAGCTACACCGGCTTCCAGTGGAGTACTGAGTCAGATTCAAGGTGTTGGTATTGACCTTTAACACCTTGAGTGGTCTGGTACCAGTGTATCTTTGGGACTGTCTTCTCTGGTATGTCTCTGGGAGAGCATTACGTTCTGCTGAGAGTAATCTGCTGGTGATCCTGGGCCCCAAAGACATCTGGCTGTCCTCAACCAGAGCCAGGGCTGAGAACTTCCATCAGGGCCCTGCAGGACTTAATGCAATTCCACAGGGCCTCTGAGGCAGGGATGTTCCATCAGCTTTGGTTGAGGACAGTGATAGTTTCCATCATGGCTGGCACCCTCCTCTTTTCTTCTTTTTTTCCTTTTCCATCTTGCCTGCTTCGGCCTCCTCTATAACCTGCTCATGAGATGGAAGAACATTCCAGAGCAGGTTTCAGATTAAATTATAGATGCCATCTGAACACTGTGAAACTTTGGGATGAACTGACTGTTTGGGATGAACTGACTGTATTTTGTATATTAATTTATTGTAAATCGCCCAGAGCCCTGTGTACTCAGGGATGGGACAATTCAGAAATTTAATTGATGATGATGATGATGATGATGATGATGATGATGATGATGATAAAGCTAGCCTAAGCATACTGGAAATTAAAATCTTATAATCTAATAATAAAGGGTGGCCTGATCTGCAGATACTTAAATCTGCAGATTGAGCTCATACTCACTAAAAACAGATCGTTCAGCAAATTTGGGGGATTCTCTGGGTTTACAGAAAAATCTGAAAAGTTTTAAAAATACATTAGGGGGTTTAAATCCCAAACAATCCTCTACCTTCTGTGTGCTGTGTCCGAGGTGATGGCAGAGCCTGGAACTATAGTGAGACCTGCCACACTGGTGGCAGAGCGCAGAAGCTGTACCAGGCATGACTAAAGATGACAGCCTCCAGGTGGAACCTGGGGATCCCCTGAAATTCAGTTTATCTCCAGACTATAGAGATCAGTTCCCCTGGAGAAAATAGATGCTTTGGAGCATGGGCTCTATGGTATAATACCCCACTGAAGTCCCTGTCCTTCCTGGGCTCCATCTCCAAATCTCCAGGAGTTCCCCAATCTGGATCTGGCAACCCTATGCTCCGCTCCCCTGCTGGTGGCCAGGGGTGACCTGGCAATCCTAGCCCAGCCATATTGGAAGCAGAGTCCAAGAGCCATGCTGGATCTGGCCATGTTGGTGGAAGAGCATAGGAGCCATGCCAGGCCTGACTGCACTAGTGGCAGAGACTGAGAGACATTCTGGGCTCAGCTGTGGTGGCACCAGAGCTCAGGAGTTGCTCCAGGCCCAGAGGCAGTGCAGAGGCCTGAGGCCATGTTAGGCCCAGAGTTTGCCACCATAGCAACTGCCACCATTGCTCTCTACCTTCCCCCCAGTCACTGAGGAAACAAAACTAGAGAAAGCCAGGTCATGCCAAGCTGGCAAAGCTATAGGTGGCAGGGATTTCAGGAGTCATTACAGCCCCCCATTACTGCCCCCCAGAGGCTATGTGGAGCACAGGAGGCATTTCTCCCCCTGCTCACCTGGTAAAGCTAGAGGTAGCAGGGGTACAGTTGTTGTTGCTGCCCTGATGCCCATCAAGCTGACAACAGAGGTGGAGGTGACAGAGAAGGATTGGAGGCAGAAAGGGAGAATATTTTAGAGAAGGAGTGGGGGAGGGGAGGAAGTAAAGGGAGGAAAGAGGTACCCCTGTTCCACAAGTTCTTTGCAAATCCCTGCTTATCTGAGATATATATATAAAAGCCTTAACGTATAGCACTTTCCAGCTCTCCCATTGGTTGTTCTGTGCATTGGCCTGTCAACTGCCACCCAAGAGTACTCACATGCCATTGGTTGGAAGCTGGGTCCACTCCTCTCTTCCACCCACTTCTGGCTTGGCCACTCTTCCCTCCCTGTGAGAATAAATTGCCAAATGGCTGTCTCTCCTGACAAAGAAGCTTCTCCTGCTTGGCTCCTCCATGGCTGGCTGGCTACTGAGGTGTACCATAAAATGTAACATGAGGTACCAGAGATATAAACTTTATAAAGTTGATTTCAGATGCTGAATGGCAATAGCAGGCTTGATTGGATTAGGTGTGATATGCAGAGTGGTAGTAGGTGTGGAGATATCAGCACTGGTAACAAGACAGGAAACCTAGATCTCAATTTGGTACAGGAGGATTCAGTCCAGGAGGATGCAAAGAATAAATGGATGCTCCCCTTCAGGGGGCCAAAAAAAAAAAAAAGAATAAATGGACATAAGTCTGAAGAAGTGAGCAGTGACTCACAAAAGCACATACCCTACCTCAAATTTTGTTAGTCTTTAAGATGCTACTAGATTCTTACTCTTTCTACTGCTATAAGAAACCACAGCATTCAAAAACCAGTGGGGGAACATTTTGAACCTTCCAGGACATTCAGTTGCTGACCTAAGTGTAGCAATTCTCTTACACACGTTCGATCTGATCTTCGCGGTGGGGATGACATTGGACCAGATCACTGCAATAGCCCTGATTGAACCACTATGCCCTGAAGGCCCATCTGAATGTTCCACCCCGACCCTGTTTAGGTGGAGAGCAGATTTTGGCTTGCCTGCAGAGCCAAATGGACCCTGTATAGCTTCAGATGGCTCTGCGGGATCCGATGCCCCTGGCAGCTCATTGGATGAGCTTGTGGAGGACTGGCATAGCTGACTCTCCACAGCCATCAATGGGATCGCTCCCCGGCGTCCTCTGCACACTCACTCTAGGCTGGCCCCCTGGTATACCCAGGGGTTGCAGCATATGAAGCAAGAGCTTAGAAGGCTAGAGAGATGGTGGCACGTGCCCACGACGAAGCATCAAGAGCATCCTATAGGACGTTTATGAGATCCTATGAGATGGCAGTAAAGGCTGCGAAGAGAGAGTTCTACGCAGCTACGATTGCATCTGCAAGCTCACGTCCAGCCCAATTGTTTAGAACGATTCGGTCTCTGGCAGCAGTGCCACAGGGCAGACAGAACAGTAGGGAACTGGATATTGGCTATGAAGCTTTTGCGAGCTATTTCGTGGACAAAGTCTTCGTGCTCCGCTGTGATCTCCCCACCACAGTTGAAACAGTGAGCGAACTTGAGGCCCCTTGTGCACCTTTGATTCTGGGTTTAGAGTGCTTTGACCTGCTCAGTCTGGAGGAAGCTGACAGATTGCTTGTATCTGTGCGTCCAACCACATGCTGCCTTGATCTGTGCCCCTTAATTTCTCAAAGGTTAACTGACAGAGTCCCAAAACGATGAGGCAATACTTCCCTTAAGCTATAGGAGTTTGAAAAAAGGACCAAGCTATATAGTACCCTCATACCTTTCAGATATCACCTATGATAGGTGCAGATGGGCTTTCTCAAGAGCACGTTTTGATGCATTTCCATCTGCAGTTCTACAGGGTAGATTTTCTCAACAGCTTGTGCAGCAACGATGTTCTTCTTGTTCGAGTAATGTGGTTGAATCGATTACACATATACTCTTACATTGTGAATATTACCAAGAAGAAAGACACCAGGTACTTATTTCTCTACTTTCTAGATTTAAGCCATTGCAATATTATATTGATTTTAACCCTGAAATTCTTCGGATATACCTTTTAGAACACAGTCAAAAACCTGTATCTTATGTGGTGGCAAGGTTTTGTGCACTGGCTCTAAAAAGTGGAACTATTTGTCTAAGAAAATGCTAAAGGCTGAAGTATAAATTTTAATTGTGCTGTGATTTTAATCTTTATGTATTAGTTGTCCAAGCTGTATTTTAACCTTATTGGTCTCAACTGTAATAAATTTGATTTGATTTTGATTACCTGGAATAAAATGTTGTTGGTCTTCTTAGAAGTGCCATGGGACTCTGTTTCTCTTTCTGTGTGTCTGGCTCTTTCTCTACCCCTCTCTCCCCAGAGGAGGAGAGGGAGGGGAGGAGCCCTCAGCCAATTGAGGGAAGGGAGGCTTGGTTTTCTTCCTCTCCTCTGCGAAGCAGGAAATAGAAGAGACTGGGCAAAAGGAACTGCAATGCAGGAAACAGGAGAGAGAGCCAGTTTGGTGTAGTGGTTAGGAGCACGGACGCTAATCTGGGAGAACCCAGTTTGATTCCCCACTCCTCCACAAGCAGCTGCTGGTGTGACCTTGTGTTCTCTCGCAAACAGTTCTCAAACGAGAGCTCTCAGGCCCACCTACCTCACAGGGTGTCTGTTGTGGAGAGGGGAAGGGAAAGGAGATCTTAAGCTGCTCTGAGACTCCTTTGGGTAGCGAAGGGCGGGGTATAAATACAATCTCTTCTTCTTCAGGAAGCAGGAAGAGGAAGCAGGAAACAGCAGAGAGCCAGTTACTCAAGGGCTGGATAGCATCCCTGCAGGGGCCAGATCCAGCCTGCGGGCTGTATGTTTGACATCTCTGCTCTAAAATTTTCGCCTTCAGTTTTTCTTGTACAGATGTGACCTGATGATGAATTGTCAATATCTCACTCTTCATTAATGGACATTCAAGAGTAACTTCATTTCTATGGCCTATTTCTTGGTTGGTTTAATTTATTTCTTGTTCTTTATGTTCTTTTTTTGAGTGACTCTTATTCCTTATTTCATCTAGCCCTATTGCTGTGAATAAGTTGTTTCACATGATAAAACGGCGCTGATCTGCTAGTCACTGTTAAGTGATGGTAGAATCAGGACACATTTCTTTCGATATTTCAAACAATGGCTTCAGCCATCCACACTGTTCAGGCCTTGATTCAAAATAACATTATATGATGATTCTGTTTTGTTCTTGAGACCAATTTTTTCTATGTTGCTGGTTTTCCAGTAGCTGATTTGGTCTCTGCTCTGGTTGCTTTATAGAGGATCCTGCTTCCAGTAGCACATCAGGCTTTTGCCCTGGTTGCCCAACAGAAAAGCCTCTGTCCTGTGGCCCATTTTTCACCAAAGATCTAGGAACACCAATCTCTGACATGGTCCTTGTTAATCCAAGCAGTGACAGAGCTCTTATGGACATTGAATCCAATTTTCTCACCCTATTGAATGAGGGGTCAGGATGCATTTAATCTGACTCCTTAGCAGAGGCCTGTCTACCAGCTATGCTGTTGGTAGCATAGCACTCTGCTTCACTGGAGCACACAAGCCCCGCCAGCATGGCAAGCTAGCAATTCATTATTGTTGTTGTTGTAGTATCATGTTTACTCCTTGATCTAATTCACGCAAAACCTGTGGGGAGGTATCTTCAGATTAGAGGGAGAACTATGGTTTGTGTAAATATGGTGCCATTGTCTTTATAAACAGCTGCTTCAGACCCTTGGATTGGTTCTTCCACTGAAGAAAATAGTCCCAAAAATCTGGAACCTGAAAAAACACAGAGATGTGAACCTAAACCAGTAACATCCTACCTGAAAACCAGCACTCACAGCAGAGGTTCCCCTCCAAATCCTGGAATTCAATTAATAATAATTTATCAGAGTACACCCCTAGTTTGCTGTTGTATTTCTCAGGAAGACAAAAGGGATGAAAGAAAAGTGACCTAAACTTGAGAACGATTCATCAGACCTCAGAGCAGGATTTAATCAAAGCCACTTATGTAGAGTAGCCTACAAAATATTTTTCCTGTTCCCTGGGAACTTTGCTTTTTCCCTTATGGGGGCAGGCATGCAAGAAGCAGAGAGAGAGAGGGAGAGAGATCAGCCTTAACACAAGGCTCAGCATCTCTTCATTATTTCCCCAGCCTGTATTCAGCCACTCCATGCAAGCTGGGCCAGTTCTTCTCCATCCTTCCCTGCTCTTCATTCTGGCCTGGCCAGGGCATGCCACTTCTCCTTTCCCTTTGTCCAGGTGCCTGTCTTTAACTGAGAGCTTTGGCCAGCTGCCAGAGATTCCTTGTTCTAGGGTGAGTAGGCTACTGGCTGTTCAGCACTAGCCAATGATGTCATCAGCAGGTGACTAGCAATTGTTTCAGTGGCTATCTGTTGCAAGGGCCAGCTCTGGTGCTTCTGGATCAGCAGGGGACCTAGGAGCAAGGCAGAATCTTGGTGTGCCTCCATCACTGGCTCTGCTGTGAAAGCTTTTCCCCCACTGGACAAGGTAAGTGTGGCAGGTCTGGGGCTACCACTGGAATGGAGGCTAGGTGAGGCCCACACCTGGACATCTAGGATACAACTAAATCAGGCCTGTAGCCAGGATTTCTTAAATCAGGGGGGCATTTAAATAATTCAGGGGGCCCTGAAATTAAAATAAAAAGGGCTTGAATTGAGGCCTTCCAAAGAGTTGACTTCCAGCCCAACTGAGTCCTGATGCGCTGGGGGGGGGGAGGTTTTGAAGTTCCCTTGCACTCAGCTTCCCCCTCCCTTGCCCCCGCCACTCAGACCTAGGCCTGAAGCATGAGTCATTGTCCTGGAGCCCCAGGACAAAGGAGCGCGCCCGCTCAGTCTGTGTGCAAACATTCCGCCACCAGGGGCCCTGCTCCCCATTCCAGAAAGAGAGTCTGCAGCCCCCACTGCACCCACTCAGGACCGGCTCGCCCACTAGGCAAGCTAGGTGCTCACCTAGGGTGCCGGCCCTGCAGGGGTGCCAAAATGCCCCCCGCCCCCCATGAAAAGCCCCCCTTCCCTCCGGGCACTGGCAGCACCAGCTTTCCTGGGCGCCTTGCAGCTGTGAGGCACCCAGAAAAGCGGGCGCTGCCGGTGCTGGGAGGGAAGGGGTGGGTGTTCTAACCTGCCCCTTCCCTGGCTTTTCTGGGCACCTCGCAGCTGTGAGGCGCCCAGAAAAGCCAGCGCTGCCATCTCCAGGCCCCACTGGGAGGTTGGCATCCCCGGTGGGGTGGGCGCCCCAGGCTGTCCTGCCTAGGGCGCCCAGACACCTGGGGCCGGCCCTGCACCCACTCACTGTCCCATCCAGACTGTTGCTCACTCTGCTTGGCGTGGGAGGGAACAGCTGTGGCCGGAGATGGCAAAGTGGCCACTGGGAGCAGCCTGGGCGGGGTGAGGGCAAGAGAGGAGGGCTGCACTGGGCTGCCAGGCACTCTGCCCACTGGCCGGCTGGTGAGCACATCTCATCTGGGGCCCGCCTGGTTGCCTGCCTGTCCAGGGTAGTAAGTTGGGGGGTCCTGACAGTTGGGGTCTGGCCCTGAAATGATCCAATGTAACTACGGGCCGAACTAAATGCTTAATCTCTGGGATCATTTAAGTCAGCGATCTCCAATCTGGTGCCCATGGGCACGATCATGCCTGCCAGTGTGTTTACTGGTGTCCATTTCCTTCTGCTTCCAACTAAAGAGGAAATCCTGGCTATCATCTACCTAGCAGGAGGCATTTCAGAAGAGCTTGGGATTCATCCCTTTTGTGTCTGCAGGTGGCATACATTCAGAGACAACTAGCTCCATAATATGAGGATGCTTAGCTTGGATCTTTCCAACATTTTGTGATTAGCCCCAGCCCCCAGAGCGGCCATTTTATGGTTGACTTTGTTCCCTCCTCCCGGAAGCCATTTCATGGTGAAGCCTGCTATGAGTTCTCAAAGTCCATAGATTCAATAAAATTGGGGACCCCTGTTCTAGGCACTAGAAAGTATAGTCGGTTTGAATTAGCACAAGCATTAGATAGGCAATTTAGAGAACTCAGCACCTTGCTGAAGTTGCTTTGCTTCAAACAGGAAATGCTCCAAGTTAATCAAATATATGGAGTGGATGATTACTTGTGTGCTAGATACACTGAGGACTAATCATTATATATGCACATGTTTTTTCTAAGAAGAACCAAAAAGAAGTCCTCAATCTACTTTCAGAAATAGAAGGGAGAAAAGAAATTCTTACAAGTTAATATGTGTAAAGTTCAAAAAGTGTTGGCCCACCACTGGTCATTTGGGGGGGGGCATGTTATTAAGCTTTCTGGTTTTTCTGTTAAATGCAGGTGGCTGTTAAGAAGAAGGCATTCATCAGCTAGTGGGGCAATCTATTTTGAAAAGGACATTGCGGTTCAGCAGTACATCTTTCCCAATAAAAAGCTGCCCTTTGGTGGTCTGGCTGCCCCAAGTTAACCTTTTTACAGTAGTGATGTTCTATAAAGCTGGTTCAAGAAAGAAAGTAAAATCACTGTTCTTTCCTCTGTACCTTTTCTGTCTCTGATATTTTCTGTTCACTAGCCCCCACGTCCTAATTATACCAAATGACTATGCTGAAGCTTCCCCCCATGCCAGTTTCTAGGCCATGTGCCTCACCAGAGAATGGATGTGATCCTAACCATTGCCACCTGCTACTTTGAGGAAGAGAGCTGCCCTAATTTCTCTATAGAATGTTCTGTCAGAATTATGATATCAAGCGGTTTATGTATTTTCAAACAAATGAAAGAATAAGGTATCAGTGGTCCTTGGCTTGTCAACTCTGTTTGAATTGGTTATATGCCACTAAATATCTGAGGGAGAAGGGAAAGAAAAAGAAAGTGCTTTTTCTACTGTCTCTATTTTAATGCATTTATAATCCTCTCTTGGTTTATTGCATTTCATTGACTTGTATTTATAATGATGGCTTGTTATACTATTTTAATACTTTTTATGTGTTTTATTTTATATTTGCCTATTTTTATAGAAGTGTATGTATCCTGAACTGAGACATCTTTCTGTATTATCATACCGATCATTAGCAGCTACTGAACTTCATCATCCCATACCATTTACCTGACCTGAAATAGCTCCCCAGAGTTATTATTTGCCTAGAAAAATTGGGAAAATGTACCAGTACTGAGACAGATATCTATATGTTTGCCCAGCAGAACATGTAACAGCTCCATAGGCTATTTCAGATCACAAAAAATGTCAGGGGGACAATCCTAATCAGAGCCCCATATGCCTGCTATTTAAAGAAAAACCTGCTGGAAGCCTGATTCACACAACTTTCCTTTCTTTTAATACATCAAAATTCCTAATGTGATCTGTTATATTATTTGATTGATTGATTGATTTTTGTTAACATGATATGAGTTTGTTCTGCATTTTTTTAATTTAAAGGTTTTTTAGCATATAATATGCACCTCTTAAACAATTGTAAATGTAATTCTCTCTGCATTGAATTCAGGAAATGGAGAGATTTTCTGGATGTTTGTTGTGTTTCCCATATTCTTATTAAGGGTCAGGACAGACTAGAAATTACAGAGATTATAGCTTTTTATTTAATTAGTTATTGTAGATTTTCCGGGCTGTATGGCCGTGGTCTTAACATTGTAGGATGTGACATTTTGTCAGCAGCTTGTGTCTGGCATCCTCAGAGGTATGTGTAAAGAGACCTCCCAGCTGAAAGCAATAACCAAACAGAAGAACAGCCAGGGAACCATTGTAATGCAATAGAATATATTGGCAATTTTAGCTATAACTACAGTGCAATACAAACAATAGAGTGCATAAATGATTCATTCAAAAATCCATTCAAAAATCCATAACGAAGCCTCCAGATTGTGTCTCCGTTTTGATCCTGGACTTCCTCAGAAGTAAATTTCCTTGCATTTAATGTATGATGTCTCATTCATATTCATATCCTTTTGTTATAAACAAATTTACAAATTAATTTATACATATCATAAAAGTAGAAAAATAGAAAAATACAGATTGGAACACTTTTCAATAAAATTATTTATATACCATTTAGTGAGTGTTGTCTTTTATGCCAATAAAGGTATTGTATCTATCTATCTTGAGTGTTGTCTCCCTTGTTTTCACATAGTTCTTCTTTGCTTTTCAAAAGCTTGTATTTCTAAGAATAAAATCATTATACAAACAAGTAATTTTTTTCTATATGATTATATAATTCCGTTCCATGAAGAGATAATCACCCACCAAATAGGAAACAAGTTCTTTATAACAGGCTCCAGTCAAGTTTGCTGTGTGCTTCCAGATGCTAGAATGCCTTAATATTTCAAAACATGGAAGATAAAATTCAAGCCTCTATGCCTGCTGATAACTTCAGTGCCCGTATTAAAACATTAGAAGAAGAACTTAGTTCCTTTGAAAAGTACATTAGAGATAATAAGATCAGAAAATTTGAACAGGATAACAAAGATTACACTTAAAATAGAGTATATAAATGGAATACACCAGGTGACAATAATAATATACATAGAGTGTCTTGGGCAGACTCAAAAACTTTAGCTTCAGATTTGGAAACTACTGTTGTTGTTGTTCAGTCACACAGTCAAGTCCGACTCTTCGCGACCCCATGGACCAGATTACGCCAGGCCCTCCTGTCTTCCGCTGTCCGCTGAAGTTTGCTCAATTTCATGTTCGTTGCATCGATGACACTGTCTAACCATCTCATCCTTTGCCGTCCCCTTCTTCTTTGACCTTCAATCTTTCCCAGCATCAGGGTCTTCTCCAGTGAATGCTCCCTTCTCATTTGGTGGCCAAAGTATTTGAGCTTCAGCTTCAGGATCTGGCCTTCCAGGGAACAGTCAGGGTTGATTTCTTTTAGGATTGACTGATTTGATCTCCTTGCAGTCCAAGGGACTCTCAAGAGTCTTCTCCAGCAGGAAACTACTGAGGACTCTACTAATACATCTGGAGATGAAGGTCCATCTTATCATCCTAGCCTTTATAGACAGACTAAATACAAGGCTAGGCAGAATTTTGTACACCTACAGCCACAAGAACGCAAGGGGAAGAGGACTTAGTGGTTAACCTTTCCTCTGAAGAGAATAGACTGCTTAACCTAGGATTGGACTTTGTTCCTACACCTTATTATAATAGTTTTCAGACTCAAGTTGATTTGTTTAAACTTATCCGAATGTTAAAGTTAAAGAATCTCTTTGCTGATACTACAACGAATGAGCCTAATCCTTTTAAACCAAAGTCGCAATTTACACCAAATATGTTGGTACCATCTATCTCTGTTTTTGAGCGATTAGTACTTGCAGACTTAGAAAAATTAGAAAAATCAGGACGTAAAACTAATTATAACCTTACCATTGAAGAATCTAGAACATTACAAAATTTGGCTAGGGATGAAAATATAGTTATTAAGGAAGCGGATAAGGGTGGAGGGATCGTGACTTTGGATAAGAAAGACTATTTGACTATAATCTATGAGCATTTGCAGGATATAGAATCCTATAAACCTTTACCAGCTGATCCTACTATACAGGTTATGAGGATCATACAAACTGTGGCCAATGAAGGATTAGCTATTGATTGTATAACTCTGTCCACTGAGGAATATCTAATAAATAAGACACCTAGGGTACCTCTATTCTATGCCCTACCAAAAATACATAAACCTAGACGACCACTCCCTGGACGCCCGATTATATCGGGATCCAATTCAGTCCTGGAACCAGTTTCTAAACATTTAGACCACTTCTTGCAACCTTTTATGAAAGAAATGCCATCTTTTTTGTGGGATACCAAAGACTTTATAGACAAGATTGAAAATATGTTGATACCAAATAATAGTATTTTGGCTACCTTGGATGTAACATCTCTTTATATGAATATCCCACATAATGAGGCTCAAGAATGTATTTTAAACGTTCTAGAAAAGAGGTGTGATAATTTTCCACCCACACATTTCCTCATGGATTTATCAGATATTATTTTTGATAGGAGTTACTTTAGATTTCAAGATGATTTTTATTTACAAATGAGAGGAATAGCTATGGGCAGCTCTTTCACGCCAAGTGTGGCCAACCTATTTATGGCTAATTTTGAAAAGCTTTGGATCTCTAACCCTGATAGTAACCCTTATTTCAATAATATCCTCTTTTACAGGAGATTTTTGGACGATTTATTTTTTGTCTTTGTGGGCCAGGCTGAATTTGAAACCTTTCAAATCAACTTCATCCCAGTATCAAATTTACATCTAATATGAGTAAGGAAAGGATTAACTTCTTAGATACAGTAGTATATATTACACCTACAAATAGATTGGCACTTAGACCATATTGTAAACCTACAGACAAGAATTCTTACTTACATTATAAATCATACCATGCAAGGCATTTGAAACAAAATTTGCCTACAAGTTAATTTTTACATATTAAAAGGAACTGTACTAATAGCTTACATTATGAACAGGAACAAAGGAGATTACATACACAATTTGAGAATCAGGGCTATCCAGAACATGTTATTAGAGACGCCATATTAAAGACAGCTGAAAGACCACGGACTAGTCTCTCTCTCTTTTTTTTAATACTCTATTTATTAATTTTCGAAACCAAGAAATACATATACATATTTAAGCACATCTGCAAAGACAAACTGTTGTTGATAGATAAATTAATCTCTTAAAGATATTATTATTCCAATAAAGTTTCAAATCACGCATTTCATGCCTTTTTACTCCCGTATTATAACTAATTTTTTTTTCATATTATCTAACATGGAGCTAAGAAACATGAAACTTAAATAGTTAATTATCCCCTTACCTGACACTGTTATTATTTGAAGTAAACCCTAATATTTAAAGTAATCACTGTCTTAATTTCTATTGAGCTTCCTTTGATATTCCATTAGTACTCCTTTTTATCTTTACCATTTAAACATTTATATCAATCAACTGATTTTGAATACAATAAAGACACAATTAATTTCTAAAAGTCAAATTATGACTACAAATTATTATACAGTTAACACAATACACCCAATTACACCCACAGTAATTAATTAATTATAAGGCGACCAGAATGTACTTAAAAGTTTTGAAGTGTAACTTTTATAGATATTCCACATAGTCTACAACTTATCAAAATCTCTTACTAACTACAACACAAAAGATCAACCTTTTTTCCACAATTCAAACTCTACTTAACTCTATAAAGTACAATTATACTCAAAAAACCACTTTTAAATCCTAATATATAGCTTAAGCTCTATCCTAAGTGTAAAATATAGCCCCAATAAAAATAATTAACCCCATTTCACCTTTACTAAATCGTTATTGCCACGCTACACTCCATCAATTATTGCAAAACTGCATACTGCTGAGTTACACATAGTCAACCATTCCTGTCCTACAGAGCCAATGATCTATTAAAGAGGGGGGACATTCTGTACACAAATAAGACACTTGTCTCATGTTCTTTCTCCATCTCTCTGATGCCTCTTCTTTCTTCTCCACTTCCTGTAGATGTCTGAAATTCTTAAATTCATGTAACCTTAAATACAGGTTCTTCCTTTTCCATTTCCACAAACCGATCACCATTCTGTTGTACAGATTAAAGTTCTTTCCACATCTTCTTGACTCCTTCCTTTTCCTCATCTGGCATTTTGAAGAGTGTCCCTTTTTCTGTTGTATTTTTGGCCTCAAATTCATCAAATCCTTTGAATGGTGTCCTAAGTAAAGTTCAGATTTCCGAGATATATTTTCTGAGCTTAAAGGCTGGCTATCCAGTGGCTCCCTCTCCTGGCCGCAATCCTGTTGTTCATCTAACACTTGCGAGGGTTGTTCCAATTTCTCATTATTTTCTGTCTCCAAATGTAAAGGCTGTGATCCATCAAGTAAATTTTTAAACACTGTTACAATTGCTTGTTTAATTGATTCATTTAAAAAAAATTAAATTGTTCGATGGTAAAGTCTCCTATTTGTATATTTAAATCTAGTTCTTTGTCATCCTCTGCCACCGCCATTTTCTCGCTCCACATTAAGTAACTTTTTAAAAATGCCTTTTAAATGCCGTTTGATTGAATTCCACTGTTTTTTGGCATATCATTCAACATTTTTTTTTCACATTTTTCCATAACTCTTGCGCTGGCTAATGATTACAGTCAGGTAAACCTTTTTCTTTTTCCTTACCCCATTTCTCCGCTTCTGCACGACAAACACTCCCTCAAATTTTCGTAGCCACTTTCAAACAAGAAATGGGGAATAACTAAAAGGGTACCTCAATCAGAGTCTCTGACCTGTTGCATTTAAATGCACGAAAAAATATCCAAGGCAAGATGTGCTACTTTCTTAACATAATTTAACATAATACGAGCTGGTCGCTGCTTGTAGAACACAGAAGCCATGTACTTCCATAACGTCGCTCCTGCTTTGGGATGAACCAGCATCTCCCCCCACGATTGCCATCAATGGGGGGGGTGGCAGAGCCCCCTGCCACTTTGCCTTCCTCCAGGAAACAAAGCGGAGCCCACCCAACCAACAGGGAGCAAAGGGGAGATGGACGGGTCGGAAACGATCCGAGTTCTGCCCGTTCACAGCACCATCAAACCAGAAGTCACCACGGACTAGTCTCTTAAGGGAGACTGAAAGGCAATCTACATCTGATAAAATTACATGGGCTCTAGAATACACACTATATGTGGAAAATATTTAAAAAATTATAATGAGACATTGGCATATTATAAATGATATACCAGGTTGTTTAAATAAACCACAGGGGGGATACAGGAGAACAAAAAGTATTCGAGACTTGGTAATCAGAGCAGATTTTAATTCTCAGATAGAGAGTACTGCAGTGCCAAGTGGCCATTGGCGCTGCAGTAGGTGTGCCATATGTCTGCAAGTGCTGGAAACTGATACCTTAGATTTTCAGGATTTAAAGGTACATATTAAACTAAGACACTTGTCTACTTGTGCAACTAAAAAAATTGTGTATTTAATAAGATGTCCTTGTTTGAAATTGTATGTTGGGTGCTCTATGAGAGCTATTAGAACACAGATTACCGAGCACAAATCTCATATACGTCTAGCAAATGAAGAGTCCCCGTTAGTCCCTCATTTCCTGGAAAAAAGACATGATTGTAATAGCTTTGTTTTAACTAAATTGGAGGTTCTAAAACCAAATAAGTATAATATAGTGGATACTAAAAGGCTCTACTCAAACGTGAAGCATATTGGATTCATCGATTACACACCATAAGTCCCCGCAGGTTGAACAGCAATATGGACCTTACATGTTTCTTGTAATAGGAATATTACTCATAATATTTAGATTTAAATAGGTTTTTTACAGGATATCTACCTTCTATTTAAGATTAGGTAATTTTTTACTTTAGGACACAGCATAATAGGAGTACTTCTTCTTTAAATGTGATGTCCAAGAAAAGAGATATATACATGTCAATTACACACTGAAATCTTAAGGCATTCTAGCATCTGGAAGCGCACAGCAAACTTGACTGGAGCCTGTTATAAAGAACTTGTTTCCTATTTGGCGAGTGATTCTCTTTTCACGGAACGGAATTATATAGTCATATAATCATATAGAAAAAATTAACACTTGTTTGTATAATGATTTTATTCTTAGAAATACAAGCTTTTGAAAAGCAAACAGAGAACTATATGAAAACAAGGGAGACAACACTCACTAAATGGTATATAAATAATTTTATTGAAAAGCGTTTCAATCTGTATTTTTCTATTTTTCTATTTTTATGATATGTATAAATTAATTTATAAATTTGTTTATAACAAAAGGATATGAATATGAATGAGACATCATACATTAAATGCAAGGAAATTTACTTCTGAGGAAGTCCAGGATCAAAACGGAGACACGATCCAGAGGCTTCGTTATGGATTTTTGAATGGATTTTTGAATGAATCATTTATTGTTTGTATTGCACTGTAGTTATAGTTAAAATTGTCAATATATTCTATTGCATTACAATGGTTGCCCAGCTGTTCTTCTGTTTGGTGATCCTCAGAGGTATAACACAGAAAGACACATGAATTTTAAAAGAAGATTACACTGATGTATAGCCTTGATCTGGATTGGGGCCATGTGTGTGGGGGGGAACAGGGTTCACATCTTCTACTTCTGCACAGTCTAGAGGACTCATGCTGTTAGTAATGCTTGAGGGAGAAACACACAGGAAAATTTAAGCATCTCTCTTTTCCCACATGTGACTATACTTCAGTTTTAAAAGATTTCTGTCCGATCCCCAAGTTATTTGATAAGCTTCACTTGAGTGTGCTTGAGTTTGTATTATTCATTTGTTAAAAATGCTATAAC
Source organism: Gekko gecko (assembly GCA_029375565.1). Lineage (NCBI taxonomy): Eukaryota > Metazoa > Chordata > Lepidosauria > Squamata > Gekkonidae > Gekko > Gekko gecko. The sequence goes on from JAPDNY010000009.1 coordinate 128,535,491, forward strand.
ACAGAGCTGGATAGATTCTGAGAGGGAATACAGACATTACAAACATGCCCCAGTACTAGTCTTTGAGTCAGGAAAACTGATTTTAGATGGAATACTGCTTGATGTCGTTATAGGAAAGAAGTGTTACTGAACAATTAAATATTGGCTGGTACTGGAAATATATATTTCAGAATTCCATTTTAAAAACAGATACTCAGTATATTATTAAACTTCTAAATTATTGTAATCTTAGACAATAATGGGTTGTATCTAATGACTTTTTTTTGCTTGTGAAAGAGTATTTCTGCTGGTGGAGGAAAAGAGAGTGATTTTCACAGTTTCCCCCTGCCTAATACAGATACTACATCATCAGACCCAGTATCATTCCTGAGGCTCCCCTAAATCAAGACAGGAGCATTGCAGGGGCTCAAGAGACTAAAGAATGAAGGGGCAAGCAAGAAACCTCCATTCTTTGCGTGGGTCTTGCAGTTCATGGATACAATCTGTCACATTCTTTGGAAAGTTACTTTTAGAATAGGAATTTTAACTGAAATACAACCTCTCATAGCAGAAAACATATTCCAAGTCTTTCCCAGCTTCTCTGATGATTACTTTCTCACAGTACCAATACTGTGACTTGTCATTGGCCTCACAGCGCAACAGAACTTTCTTTAGATTTCCAAGGGACACAGCTTGGATTTCAAACATATCCACCTAGGGGGAAAGAATGATAGACAATAATATAGACTGTAAGAAACCAGTCTCTACTGTACTCTACTGCCAATAGTGCTGAGATAACCACCTTCCTAATACTCATTTTCATTGGCTCTAAAGGAAATTATTACTAATGACAAAACACATCTTTCCAGCCCTTTTAAAGAGACAAACACTACAGCTGAAAGTATTAGTTACATAACAGTGAACTGATTGTGATTTCCACTACCAGCAGAAAAAGGGGGCATGGCTTGTGCCATTCCCCCCCCTCCTCTAGACCCTGCTTCACCCTCTGCATGCTGTTCTCGGGGGTCCAGCAGCCTACAAAGCATGATTTTGGCCTGCAGCAGGAGGGGTAAGAAAGAAAAATTAGCTTCAGAAAGAGTTGCTCTGCTCACGCTGGTATAATCCAAACCATAGTGCTACTAATCTGTGTGGTGCCTTATGGAGTAACAAGATGGCCTGTCTATGCCCTGAAGAGCTTACAATATAAGATCTGACACAGGAAAGACAAGCAATGGAAGGAGGAGAGGAGGATGGAGGGGAAGGTAAATAGGAAAATATGCATTGAGAATTCAGTTATGTATCCCTTAGTTTTGGCTTCGGAAGTGTGTGAGGACTAAGAGTGTCACAGAAAATATGTTGAAAGAGGGATTTATGGAAAGGGAGAGATAAGGAATCACAGAGGTGTCTTTAGAAAAAGTCTGAGACACAAACAGCAGAAAGGGGGAAATGGCAAAGTTGTTTCAAGAAACAAGAGACTGTTGTGAGGCTGCTGGGGTGATGGTCATGGACAGGAACAGATCTGGATATGCTGGCAGAAAGAGATAAAGAAAAAAGGGTATGCCTCCCCAAAGGTACATCTGAAGAATTTGAGATAGTTTTGGAAGCAGACTGGGAAGGATGTCCTGTGACCTGAGTAGCAGACAGATTCAAATGTGAGAGGGCCAAGGTTTAAGAACTAGGGTTGCCCAGTCCCCTTGTCGATCTGGTGGGGGGATTTGGGGGGCATTCTGGGGGTGGGCGAGGATGTCATGTGACATTGCATGATACAATGGGATCACCCAGAAGTGACATCATCATGTTGGCATTACTGGGGGCAATGCTCAGGTTTTTGGGCAAAACTCTATGGTAAATTCACTCTCAAACCATAGAATTTTGCCCAAAAACCAGAGCGTTCCCCATGCAACATCCCTGTTTGGGATGCATACTTGCTCCTTTCCTATTTAACTTATTTCTCAACAATTTGGCCCCCATCTTAGCGGAAGAAGACTACCATTTTAAATTGGGCACCCTTCAAGTGCTCATCCTGCTATATGCAGATGATACAGTACTACTCTCTTGCATGAGGGTGGGGCTCAAGTGTCTGCTGAACAGATGTCTTAGATATTTTCTTGAGAATAAGTTACTCCTCAATTATGAGAAATCCAAGATATTAGTTTTTGCTAAGTCCTGCAAAATCCAAAAGTGGACATTTGATGGGAAAGAAATAGAGCAGGTAAAGCACTTTAAATATTTAGGACTCTGTTTCAGCTATAACATGTCTTGGTCATGCCATCGCAAATCTATGATTAATTTAGCTACCATTAATGCATCAGCCATCTCACGTTTCTTCTTTAACAGAGGCAACCAGTTTGTTCCAGCTGCCTTAAAAGTTTTTAAGGCCAAAGTGATTCACAATTATTGTACAGTATTCCAACATGGATAACTGCCTTCGAGACCGAAATTGAAAGAGTGCAATCCAAATTTGCAAGGAAAATCATGGGTCTGCCATGTTGCATTCCATATGCAGCTCTCTGTTTAGAAACAAGTCTTAACATGATCAAAACAAGGGTGTGGCTAATATAAATCAAATATTGGCTACAAGTGCACTACACTGCTGACTGTGGGAGCTATATACACCAAATGCTATTTGAATCTATCTTGTCCAAATGGATTGCCTGCATAGAGAAGAAAATAATTACAATGGGATTATCTGTCTATGCTATCTTTCACAAATGCATATCAGTTAATCAAATGCAGAATCCTGGATAATGAAATGCAAAAACTAGTCAGCGATGCAAATAAATCCTGCTCCGCCTTGAATTTCAGAATTCTCCCAATTATTGGCCATCTGCCTTCTTACTTATCAGCCCTCCATGCTCCACAACTGCACCGAGCATTTGCACTCGCTAGATGCAATACCATTCCATCTGCTGTCACTCATGGTAGATATAAAGGGATACCATATTCAGCAAGACTCTCTGTGTGTAATCTAAATCAAGTTGACTCAGTTTTCCATATTCTCCTATACTGTCCCCAATATGATGATATATGTTTTACTCTTTTAGACCCAATTTTATCCAACATGATAGGCTGCCCGGATTCTCTGAAGGTGCGCTGTCTCCTGAATGATTTGTCGCCTGAAATGACTAAAAGGTTGCCTTATTTCTAAGTTTGGTAATTAAGGACCAATTGCGCAATGCATAGATGCATATGATTGACTCATTTCTCCTTGTTACCTCTTTATCTGTTTATGTTTCCTCCTATAGCCTGACATATGCCAATAAAGGTCTGTATATGTGTGTATGTGTATGTGACATCCCTGTTTAGGGGCAGGGTTCCACCCACCAGCAAGCTGGTTCATGGTGGGGAGAAACCCCCAAAAGTGCAGGATCCCCCACTTGGACCTGGGGGCTGGCAGCCCTATAATAAGAATGGAAGACTACATGGAGGACTATTACAATAATTAATGTGGAAGATGCCCTGAACTTAAACCAAGGGGATGGAAAAGACATATATTTGTAGTGTTGCACAGAAATAAAACGGCATTACTTGGTGATGCCTGAATATGGGAAGAAATCTAAGATAATCAAGGAATTGTCCATGATGAATATGAGGGATGTTGACCTTGATGTTTATGCATGAAGCAGAAGGAGAAGAAGGCTTGGGAGGAATGCAAAAGAGTTACTCTTGCCCAAACTGAGTTTAAGGTGAAACACCCAATCAGGGATATCTGACAGGCAGTTCAAATGCTGGATAAAGAGGCAACACTGAATGTCAGCACATAGGTGGTACTAAAATCCTCCACATCTGATGTGGAGCCAGGGGGCACTGTGTACAAAAATAATAGCAGGATGATTACAGTTCCCTTAGGGATCACAACAGAGTTGGGAGCACAAGCAAACACGGAATGGGCAAATAGACTACAGAATCAGCTGAGAGTGATCAACTGTGTCCAAAGGCAACTAAAAGTCACAGACGATGAAGACAGAGTTAGAGAGTCAGTCTGATTTAGCACTGAATAGATCATCAATAGTTTCAGCAAGGACAGTTTCAGTGAAGCACAGAAGAAGACAGATTGTAAAAAAATCAAGAGAGGGATTGGAGGAGAGAAAGCTGAGAGAGCTCTCAGAAATCTTAATAGGTTTTGAGGCAGAGGACTGGTGGCAAACTCAAAGGTAGTTAGGATAGGCCAGGAAAGTAATGAGAATATGGAGAATAAATGGAACATTTAAATGGAGTACAGAAACAGCCAAAGGAGAGCAGTAGATTGTGTAGTGGTGAATGATAAATAATGAGGGGAATCCAACCAGGATTCAGGAGGAAAGGACTAAAGAGACATATGGAAAGGTGAGATGAGAATGCCTTAGGAGTCAATTTATCAAATGTCACAGGGCATAAAATAGAAAGGGATTTAGCAGGACAGAGAGTTAGAAGAGGAGGGAAAAGGGTAAGAGGAGATGAGAGATCACAGCAGATAGTTTCATTATTGTACAATGAGGAGACTAAATCCTAAGCAGAGGACTAGGATATTTGGTAGGTCATTAAATAAAAGGAACAGATAAATCCTAAATTGTAAAGGACAGCGGCAGTTCCAGAAGGAATGGGAAAAGGAAGAGAGGGAAATGAGAGGGTATTAGGTTCCAAATTCTATTCCAGCAATGCTTGAAGCAAATATTCCCGAATTTTTAAAGTTATTTATTTAACACAAAAGCAAGAATGTTTTATTTTTACTCTAAAACCAGTATTATAGAATATTGCTGTCATTGGTGTGATCTGAATGCTTCCTTGGGGACATGTAATATTTCCTCAAACACATCTGGAGTTGTAGGTGAAGACAAGTAGAGGCATTTACACATCCATGTATTGTGAATACACCAGCTGCCTTAAGTCTACTTTGAAAGTGTCTGTTTGACTTAAGGCGTATACAATTATGAAATATATTGCTGTCCAGAAATTCTCACTCAAGAAACCCTTACTGATGTCTTCCATTTCAAATAGAATGAGCACAAGTATTACTAATGGAGAAATTCAAATTCTGTTAGCATGCAGAATTTCTCAACATGAAGTTTCCCAAATGAATTTCTAGCACACTAAGAGCATAAGCCAGTTAACCTGAAGTATTTGGATTTAAGCCAAATCAGTTATATCCAAGTCAATCATACTAAATCAGCTTAAATTTCAAGTGTTTCAGCTTCACTGAATGGGCAGTAAACATTTCAATGAAATTTAGTATTCCTATAGTTTACGGTACAAATTATACTATAAATAATGCAATACTATCAAAAAAGGATAGAAGATTGTAACATTTTTTCCTAACAGCTTTTACAGCTGAAAAGTTATCATAATTGAGTGAAATGCCTAGCTTCAGGGATCAATAACAGAACCAGAATTAAAATTCAAACAATTTTATTTCATATTTCTAAGCCCATTCACAATCTAGTCCTATAAGCCTTTTCAAGTAAGTACTTAGAACATAATACAAGTGGCCCATCAGAAGGACATTGGCACAGGATGGTATACCTGCACTGTTGTGGTGCCACAGTCAAAACTGATTTAGTAACACCATTGCGCAAACCTTCTGAGCAGCAGAAAGCATCCTAGAGTCATTTTGGCTGTCCTATAGTCAACACTGCCAGCTCAGCCTTATGGGCCCAATATTTGATAGCTAGCTTTAATGAGATAATTGCAAGTGACAGCAAGAATTAAAAGACTGTCATGTAGATGCATCCAAATGCATGAGTCTTCGGAACCCAGTAGTGCCTGTCCACAGGCTTTTATATAGAACATTATCACAGAACAGCCTCCGCATTTCAGTTCTGAAGGCTTTAAACAAAAAGAGTCAATTCATTTCATCAGTAAAGGAACACATTATAGTGCATATATGCATTATAGCCAGTAAGTGGTTCAGTCAGGGAACCATTGTCAGTCAGGGAACCATTTTTGTATGCTAAGCTGTGTTAAATATTGACCCCATAAACCATTTTGGTGCATCTTTATTCCCACACACACACTGAATATTTTCTTGATGGCCTCCAAGTAGGGTTTTTTTTGGGGGGGGGGGTGCTCTTTTCTCCACTTTATGTTTACTTTCTTTACTTAAAAGATTTATAGGGGTTTGCCTTTCTTGTTTCTTACATTCTCTTCCGAAAAGGTAGGCATAGGAAGAACCAAACTTCAAGAAAATGGTGCTGAATAATGCAATACATCTCTGTGCCAAGAGTTTGACTTCTTTCCCTACGAAGCTGATTTTAAGTATGCTTGCCTCAAAACTGCTTTCCATTTATCTCTGACTAGTACATACAGACTTAATTTGACATGCTTACCATCCCTCTCTGAAACTTTATGGGCTTGTCAGACTTATGAAGAAGCCTTAATCCAGAATCTCCTCTCTCTCCATAGATGCACAAGTAAACTGCAGAATCTGTTTCAGCCTTTTCCACTTGTCCCGTGTACACATAAACCTGGTAACTCAGAACTAGAGAAAGTAACCAACAATTTAAAAGATGCAAGTAATTTGAAAACACACACAGAGAGACAATGGTGACACTGTACTTTCAAGTTCAAGATGAAGCACAACATGTAACTGCTTGCAATATTGTAAAAGGGGTAATATTGTGACACTTATTAATGTTGAGTGTGATCCAGCCAAAGTTATGTATTTAAGGCCTCTAGGGCCCTTTCCCCCCTATGCAAGCAGAAGGAATTTCTCCTTGTTCAGTTGTGTGCATGTGGGGGGAATGGCAGTTTCCCTCTGAAGCTACACCATTAACTACATCCTATGCTATTCCTGAGGGTCATCTGAATGGTTGGGGGATCACAGAGAGTTGTAACAGAAAGGGGAAACTGAGTAAGACACATATCATTCAGTTTGTAATTATGACATTTCCATGGCGAATCTCTCAGTACTTTGACTGAAGTATAATATAGTATTTACTTGGATAAAGACATTTTCCTTTCTCCTCCACTGGGAGTTCACACAGAGTATCTCCATTCCCTTGACTCCATGACAACCATTTATTTGCTGGGAAGTTCAGAATTTTCCCACTCTTTATGTGTTGTAGTGTCACCTGGGAAGGAAGTAGCAGTAAGATCCTTTAATATACATAAGAACATAAGAAAAGCCAATGTTGAATCAGGCCAATGGCCTGTCTAGTCCAACCCTCTGTCACACACTGGCCAAAAATACCAGGTGCCATTAGGAGATCCAGCAGTGGGGCCAGGACACTAGAAGCCCTCCCACTGCTGCCCCCTCCAGCACCAAAAATAGAATGCATCACCTGCCCCAGACTGAGAGTTCCTATCTATACCCTGTGGCTAATAGCCACTGATGGACTTCTGCTCCATATGTTTATCTAATTCCCTCTTGAAATGTCCATGCTTGTAGCTGCCACCACTTCCTGTGGCAGTGAATTCCATGTGTTAATCACTCTTTGGGTGAAGAAGTACTTCCTTTTATCTGTTCTAACCCGACTGCTCAGCAATTTCATGGAGTGCCCACGAGTTCTTGTATTGTGAGAAAGGGAGAAAAGTACTTCTTTCTCAGCCTGCTCAATCCCATGCATAACCTTATAAACCTCAATCACCCCTCAGTCACCCCTCAGGCATTATTTCTCCAAGCTAAAGAGCCCTAGCGTTTTAACCTTTCTTCATAGGGAAGTGTTCCAACCCTTTTATCATTCTAGTTGCCCTTCTCTGCACTTTTTCCAATGCTATAATATCCTTTTTGAGGTGTGGTGACCAGAACTGTACACAGTATTCCAAATGAGGTCGCACCAATGATTTATACAGGGGCATGATGATACTGGCTGATTTGTTTTCAGTTCCCTTCCTAATAATTCCCAGCATAGTGTTGGCCTTCTTTATTGCAGTTACACACTGTCTAGACATTTTCATTGAGTTATCTACTACGACTCCAAGATCTCTCTCTTGGTCAGTCTCTGCTAGTTCAGACCCCATCAATGTGTATTTATATTTAGGATTTTTGGCTCCAATGTGCATCACTTTGCACTTGGCCACATTGAACCCCATTTGCCACGTTGACACCCACTCACCCATCCTCGACAGATCCCTTTGGAATGCCTCACAATCCTCCCTGGTTCTCACCATTCTGAACAACTTTGTGTCATCTGCAAATTTAGCCACTTCACTAAATACTCCCAATTCCAAATCGTTAATAAACAAGTTAAAAAGCATTGGACTGAGTACCCCACTGCTTACTACCCTCCACTGAGAAAATTTCCCATTTATTTGTATTTGTAGTTTCTATCACTGCTACTGTGATAAAAAGATTAAAATATATAATTTAAAATTGCCAGGGTCTATCACAGTAACCACTACTATATTATAGTATTTTCCTGGAAACAGTCTAAATAATATCAGCCATTCAGAGAAGAACTCCTTAATGTTGTTAGTCTCAGTGAGAAGCATTGATGTCAAGTGTTCAAAAGGTGGATTAAAATAAATATTTTTCTGTTATTGTGCAATACTTTTGCAAGAGCAATTTTAATTTAATGCCTAGAACTTTGTGTTTTTATTTCTAGAGTTCCACATGCTGATTTACAGGAAGGTAAACATTACTGCATGCCAGAACACACATTGTTCCAGCTTGTTGCTTGTTTCCTCAAGTGAACATCATCCATTGAAATCCAGAAACTACTTTGATGACCCTTGGACTCTATTGGAAAGAAAAGTGTGAGGGGGAGTTGGAAAAATTAAGTCCATGAAATACTTGGAGATGAACTGAAATGTTTCCACTCCTGCCTAATTTTTGTATTCCTAAAGCTGTGGTAATTGAACTGTTATTCAAAGTTGGCTTTAAAGCTAGACTTTATGAGTCTAGCTAATATATCAGAAACAAACATATATGCATCTACAAAGAGCAAGCTACCAGACAAGATCTAGTCCAGAATGAATACTATGCATTAGGCAAGTGTACAGATAGTTTATGTGGGTTTGCCTTTTTTATTTATTAGGTATGTTTTCTGAATTGCCTTGCATTTCAAACCATTATTGAACACAGATAATGTTTACATTGGTTTCAGTGGTAAACATATTTGGACCTATAACTCTGTCTACTACACAACTGGAATGAGATTTCCAATTGCATAATCAATGCAAATTAGATAATTTCCACATTCGAATGCTCATTGAAGACAGCATCTAATTTAATCCAATGGCTCAATAAATGATACATCCAAAGCTTGCATCATTCTTTAGATTAAGCAAGTAAGGATTTGTTTGGGAACCACTGTGACAGTCATGACTACCATCACCAGATGCCTTGTAAAAGGCACTGTACAAAGCTTTTGTATGGTAATTACATAGCCAATGAATGAGTCATATTGTTGTTGTAATTCTTACAAAAATGCTATCATCCCAGTTCTGAGGCTGATAATTTCCCTAAGGTCATTCACAATGAGATATACCTTAAAATAAATCTCATGTTCCATAAAAGCCACCAGGATGTACTAGTTAAAATGTTAGACTAGAATCTGGGAGCCCAAGGTTCAAATCCCCATCTGCCTTAAAACTCACAAATTCCCCCTTCATGCTGTAGCAGGAGATTTGAGATAGAATCCAAGTCAATGGCCGAGGACAGACTGGCAATTTGCTGCGGGATGGGACCCGGGCTGACAACGACTCAATATCGGATTAAATGGAATGTTCACACAGGCACATCTGCCTGGCGTCCCCCACCCGTAGCCTACCGGTGCTCTCGCGCTTCACTGCCGGATTAAAAAAACACCTGATAAAAGCCGACGCAAATCTTGAAAGCCTGCGTTTGTCGCGCGTTTCTCCGCTTCCGGGGAGTCTGAACGCGCAGCCGAAAAGCCGGGAGCAACCCGCGTTGGGCATGAGGCAGCAGCGGTGTGATTGGCTGCGCTCCGCTCCACTGCCCAATGCGGTGCCGGCATTGCAGGGCAAAAAAAAAAATTGCCAAAATGCGCTTATGCGCATGAGCGCATGAGCGCTCAAGCGCTCATGCGCACATACGCCCACAGCCGAAATAATGGGGAAACAGCGAATATAGCGCGCCTCCGGTGCGGCAGTCTGAACGCGCCCGCACGCCTCCGTCCAGTATCTTCCGGCAGAGGCCCCCGCTGTGTGGATGGGAAAACCCAGTATCGTTTACTCCGGGGGTTTTTTGTCGTGACTCGATACCGGGGCAAATTGCCAGTCTGTCCTGGGCCAATCTATCTCTAAGACTGTGCTTACTTAAGACTAAAGCTGTGATCACACACACTAAATAATCCACTTTCAACCCACTTTCAGTGCACTTTCCAACTGGATTTTACTGTGTGAACTGGCAAAATCCAGTTGGAAAGTGCATTGAAAGTGGATTATTTAGTGTGTGTGACTGCAGTCTGAAGTCCATAACAGATATTGGCCGAGGACAGACTGGCAGTTTGCCCCGGTAGCCAGTCGTAGCAACCCCCCCCGGATTAAACTATACCAGGTTTTCCCGTCCACACAGCGGGGGCCGCTGCTGGAAGATACGGGACGGAGGCGCGTGGGAGCGTTAAGACTGCCGTGCCAGAGGCATGCTATATTCGCCGTTTCCCCATTAATTCGGCTGTGGGTGTATGGGTGTATGTGCGCATGAGCGCTCATGCGCATAAGCACATTTTGCCGATTTTTTTTTTGCCCTGCAATGCCGACACCGCATTGGGCAGTGGAGCGGAGCGCAGCCAATCACACCGCTGCTGCCTCGTGCCCAACGCGGGTTGCTCCCGGCTTTTCGCCTGCGTGTTCAGACTCCCCGGAAGCGGAGAAACACACGACAAACGTGGGCTTTCGGATTTGCAACGGCTTTTATCAGGTGTTTTTTTAATCCGGCAGTGAAGCACAAGAGCACCGGTAGGCTACGGGTAGGGGACGCCAGGCAGATGTGCCTGTGTGAACGTTCCATTTACTCCGATATTGAATCGTTGTCGGCCCGGGTCCCTTCCCAGGGCAAATTGCCAGTCTGTCCTCGGCCATTATGAAGATCATTTGACTTTAAAAGCCAAGTGCAAGTGCACAGAGTCTTAGATTTGGATCAGGGCTGTACGAGAAAGGGGATGTCTGTTTTGGCCCCATCACCAATAGATCACTACATCATTTATCTATAGTAAACTCAATGACCAATTGACACCCTTTTTATAGCTAACATAAATGTTCATATAATATGATTTATTAATGGTACTAGCAATATTCCTTAATGGCACAGTACATTTAGAAAATAAAATGAGCCTCCTGGTGTGCAATTGGAAATAAAATGTATTGATTGGGCTTTCATTTAGTGCATCTAAGATTCAGGGATCAGTATATGAAGAAACTCTTGTATTATATTAACTACCAATTCAATTCCATTTTAAAAGGTTCACTTGTCATTGGTTACAGAGAAAAATTATGCTTATTTTTCAAAGTGAAGAATGTTGTAGGAACATTGCTGCTTTAAAAATTAAAATATCAATGACATGAAGCATTAATTAAGTATAAGAGCAATCATATTCTAGAATGTTACCTTTGCTATCATCCATTCTGGATGTTTCCTTGTCCCATCATGGCCTATTCGAATTTTGTATATGCCTCCAGTATGTTTCATTTCAACCTGAATTGTAAGAAATAAAGAAACAGATGCAACTTATAATAACTAGAATGGGCACAGACCAGGAAAATGTGGTTAGTTTTGGTTTGTGCTTCATGGTTTGCCTGGTTCATGAACTACAAACCTTCACAAACCTTTGCGAGTTAAACAAATTGGTTTGGTTTGTGAGGTTCATGATGCAGGTGAACCCCTCCTCCGGTGTGCTAGAGACACCAAACTCACCGGGGATTCCCAGCTGATTTTTCTCTACCTGCCCTCCAACTTTCGTGAGGATGGGATTTATGAGGTCTGAGTTATGCCTCCCCCCAAGAAGGTGCCCCATCCTCCATTGTTTCCAAAGGATTAAGTTCAAACCAGAGAATTTCTCAGTAGCAAGCCCAGAAGAACCAGTGCAATGTACTAGTGCCCAGAAGAGGGATATACTAAAAGGAATGGTAAACATCTTGATTGAGCAGGGACAGCTTGTCTGGAAATGTATCCATTCATGAACCATAATGGACCTCCATGTACAGCTTTAAAGTTTGTGGAAAATTCATGTCAGTTAATCTGTCACAAACTTGACTTAACAAAGCATGAACCAGCCAAAATTAATGACTAACTTTAGTTTGTGAGCCAGTTCATGCCCATCTGTAATTAGCTTGAGTCAGGAAATTTGAAACTGGCTTTTATAATTATTGGCTTTATCATGGATAAGAACAGAGAATCCAGGAAGATAAGTGACATGTAGAATCAGGGATCTTACAGCAGCTGCTTCTCTTTTTTTTAATTAATCTTCTTGTTTGGTAAACAATTAACAGGCTACGGCTGAGTTCAGACGGGCAGTTTGAAACACAAGGCAGTTGTGGCCAAAAGACCCAGAACAATTTGTTCCCGGGTTTTCCCAGTCACACTGCACCGACTGATGTGGGAGCATACCAGAGAGGACGCGCAAGGGAGCATTCTCACTGTTGGCCCACCCCTGGTGGAGGTGCAGCTGTAAGCAGCTTTTGTGATGTAATCTCATGCGCATAAGAGCATCCCTACCAGATCAACTTGTTTGCATTCACACTTCTGGGAAGTGGGATGAACGCAGGATGACCGTGCTCTCCAGGGTTTGCTACAACTTTCACCTGGTATCTTTTAAACTTGGGAGGGAACCATTACAAGACGGGCTGAGTATGGCTGAGGAATGCCTGACAGATGTGCCTGTGTGAACTGGCCCTTTAATCCGTTTGCAAAATGTCTCTGAAATGTGCCTATATTGGGCCAAACTGCCAGTCTCAACTCGGCCCATAAGTATCTTTTGAATCAACAACTCAAAAGTCTATATTGTACATAACCCAGGATTCCTTAATCTTACAAAGAGAGTGATGCAGCCTCAGCACCCCATGGAAGGGAAAGGGGTACTTGTGATAGTAGTCTTCAACCTTTCTAAACTGCGATCCACTTTATGAGGGCATAAAGGTAGGGTATAAACTTTTGTAAATAAATAAAAATAACTTGAATATAGGGAAAGGAGGAGGATTAAAGGTGAGTTCAGGTTTGAACTGATTGGTGGACTGATATATATGTCCATCCATCCATCCCAAAGCCACCTTAGAAATGGTAGAGCTCAAATAAGGCTAGCGATCTCTCACAAGAATTCCTCATTTTGATCTCATGGCCACTGCAAATGCAAAGAAATTTACAGAAGCAACAGATCCTCCAAACCTAGACTCCACCCCCCACCCCCGGAAAAGCCTACCAATGACTGGCAGCAGGGTAATCTTGGGAGCAAGTAGAAATGGTGCCACATATGGGAGCACCTTGCCATCTTATACTTTCCCCAAAGCCACTTTGAGAATGATCTTTAAGGAAATATCATACCAAAGAAGATGTGAGAAACTGCTGAATGGAGTGTGGGGAAACTCAAAAGGTAGACAACAGCAAAATGATGGCATGCAAAAGTCCCTGCCATGCTGTAGATTTGGGCGGGGGGCACATAGCACTTCCATGTGGAAGCAACTCCAGTTAAAATAGTGTATCCTTGGTATAAGTGTGCAGGGTAGAGATTCTTTTTTCCTTTTTCCATCTTTATAATTAAAATAATTCCAAGGCTCACATGTGTCTTGACCCAATAGTTGGAGACTATATGATTGCACATGAGTGAAGAAAATAGGCAGACCACAAAACCCAGGAGAAGCAGTTAGAAAAGGCCTGAAAGGACAACACTATAAAAGAGAAAGTGGAGGCTAACTGTAAGAAAGATGTCTGGCCAGTCATGAAGCTATTTTATTTATTGATTATTTCTATCCCAGTGGATTGGACACTTGGCAAGCACTCTTGATGTTCAGAAATCAAAATTCTCATTTTTCTGCAAGCTAAAAAAACTGCATGGTAGATGTTGCTTTATTTTGCTATATCATTTCTGTACATCTGACAAACTGAGTTTATTTTAAGGATGCATGGCCTTTAGGCTGTGAAATCCACGGAAAGAATTTCTATCCCATTTTTCTCCCTACATGGGACCCAAAGTGGCTTGTTGCATCATTCTCCTCTCCCCCACCCTATTGTCACAACAAAAACCTCATGAAGTAGATTAGTGTGAGAGACTGTGATGTGCCCAAGGTGATCCCACGAGCTTCCATGGCAGAGTGGGGATTTGAACCCAGTTGGTCTGAGGTCCCACTCAGACCCCCAACTGCTATGATACTCTGGTTCTGTCAGCAGTAACAGATGTCAAGGAGTACATGTGTGTACATGTACATGTGTCCATATAACATGCATGCATATTTGTGTGAAATTTAAGACTTGCTTTGTTCAGCCTAATAACAGGACTGGGCCTGTAAATAAAGCACAAATTCAGCAAGTACTCATCCTATACAAAACCAATTTATCTCAAACAGAATTTATCACAGAAAGAGGTGCAGAGGAGCTCCATTGCAATAAATTTCACAGCAGCACTGCTCATTTGCATGAGCCCCCAAACACAGTCTAATGGCAGTTTGAATTCTGCAAAATCCATGGGGAAAATGTATTTTTGTAGAAGAGAATGTAGGGTAAGATGATGCTGTAACGGTGGGGATTTTAAATAGAGAAGCTACTTAAATAAGTACTTTGAGACAGAAAGTGGTGATGAGAGATTGAACTGTAATAGGAAAAGAAAGACAACATAACAGAAGAGGCTGCCACCAGCTTTTTTTCATTCAGGAGAGCAATCATTTGATAAATAATCTGACAGGAGATCTGCTTTTTAAGTGTCTGAGAACCTCTTCTTGTACTGTAATATACAATACATCAAATTTATTTTCAGTTTAAATAATAGTAGCAGTTTAACTTCAACCCCCCCCCCCAAGATAAATGGAATAGAGCTAGATTATAAAAAGTGTCTTTCATTCTTAAGGTATCACAGAATGCTTCGCAAAGTAAAAGCAAACTGTCTGTAACCACAATATTAAGGTTACATCAGCAGCATTTACCCCTAAGGTATCTACACTTAGTTTGATCTCCTCCTTTTTTACCTATCAAAATCATTGTAACTGCTTAGCAGGATTCAGGGATGTGTCCATGTGGATAGAATGCCACTGTGCTGGTGGCCCACTAGTGCTGGTGCAATGTCATAGAAGCACAGATGGCATCCTATGTGCTTCCAATAGAGAGGGGGAAAAAATCACTGAATGACATTGTTCAGAGAGAACAGGAATCCCATTAGAGTTGATGATGGTGACACAAGTCACAGAGCTGTGCACTGTTGATACCGTGTGTTAACCATGCATGGAAAAAGGCAAACCACCAACAGCTATGCCAGCATACCTCCACATGTCAGCCTGCACTACTATCCCCACACAGAATATAAAGCATGTGCCAGAGGTGGACTAGCTGTTTTAATTACAGGTGGGCCACTGGTGGCCAGGAGCAGAAGACCCAGAAACTTTACCAGTTAGTCTGAGGCCACTTAGCTCTGACTCATAACTGGCATCTGGCAATGATAACGCCTCTTAGACTGTCTCCACTCAGACTGCTACCACTTTGTGGGAGGAAACAATAAATGAGCAAATGCCCATTATTGGCACCATTGAGCTGATTGGCCCTGCAGTACTGGCTTGTAGGTCCACAGGAGCTGCTCAACATTTTCACTTTGTAGTCTTCTTCTGACCTGTGTGAACCACAGTAGAGAAGCCAGTTGGACTGAAACTCACATACCCTAGGGATCCTATGGCGGGGGTTTCAGATCTGTTCCCATCTACACTGCAGGCAACTGAATTTTTGATAGGAAATTGCCCCTGGAAGGAGAAGGATATCTTTAAAAGGCAAAAGAAGTAGTAAGAATAACACACTAAGAAAACCACAACTGCACATTCACTAAGCACAACCCTATCATCTCCTTAATAGTTCACTGAGAACAATCAAGGAGAAAGGAAACAGAAAACAAGTATTGTAGTTCTGCCATAAAGAAATATGGACCATTTGTGAACTGTAGGGAAATGTGGATCAGTCACCATTTGGACTGCAACAAAAAATAAAAGGAGTCAAGGCAAGTGATTTTCTCAGTGGGCCATGGCTGGAATCCCCATTGGCCCAGGTGAGCAAACCAGCCATAGATACAAGTGAAAAGAGAAAGCCCTGTGGTGCAGCTCAGGTTTAGCACAAATGAGCTCCCAAGTTAAAAATATGAATGTCATCACTGACCGGAAGGGGACTGTAAGTGCCTCCGCACAAGCATTCCCAAAACTTTTCATTGTCAGAGGATAGGCCCACAAAGACACCACATTTAGCTGATTAGTTGCCTATCTATTTCCCTTGTAGCTCCCCATCTACTCATGCCTCATCCATGTTCCTTAGGTTGCTTTCTGCTGAGGATGCTAGAAGACTTTATTGCCCTGCTTCATGCCCTACACCACAACTATGGTTCATCACATCAGTAAACAGGGGAGTTGTGAACAAGCTCTATTTCCCTTCATGAGGGCAAAAGTAAGCAAAAAAGTGGTCACCCGAAACCCAGCCCAATGATGTCCCAGTAAACAGAGAGTCCCAATAATGCAGCAGAGATGTGGGTGGGTGAGTGATAATTCCAGCAACCATACAGGGCTTGGGTCTCCTGACCTCAGTATGTTCTCCTCACCGTGCAGAAACTGTCCTGAGAATATACATTTAATCAATTTATATACTACACTGCTCAATTAAAAAAATGCTGTAGAGTTTCACACTAAAACCTAATTCTGAAACCCAATAAAGCTATTCAATAAAAGCACAATAAACATCAGAAGATGAAATATGAACTAGATTCAGCAACAATAAAATAATTTGATAGTAAATTAGCAAAATGATAGCAGCAGCAGAAATCACAATAAAAAAAATCAGCCAGTGAAATAGGCCTGCCTCTGAAAGAGAGGCAGATGGCGGCAGAGCTACAGCTCATATCACAGCCAATGAAGTGACATTGTCAGACAGCAAGTCTCAACAGAGTGAAATTGGTTACTTGGGTTAAAGCACTAATTACACTGGTTCATACATTAGTGAATTTGGCAACCACTTAAATATTATGGGGTACACAGGTATGCAGATACACACACCACTGAGTGTGTAATCTTGTAGAAAAAAATGGTAGTTGGGATATACAGAATTGCTTGCTTCACCCCAGTATGACCTGGTTATTACAAGGGTTGGGCACAGACTAAAGTTTGTGATGAACTTTGGCCAGTTTGTGGTTTGTGAAGTGAAGTTTGTGGCAGGTCCACTGGCATGAACATTCCATGAGCTTTCAAGCTGTTCCTGAAGGTTCCTGCTGGTTCATGAGTGGATACATTTACAAACAGACTGTTTCCACCGAATCAAAACCAAATGTCAAAGCAATGGGGGATGGAATTCTCCAGCTTTGGAAACACTGTGGTCAGTGTCAAACTAGTCATTTCAGTTCAAGAGGTTCTCCCCCCTTTTGCTGGCATTCCTGTGTTCCCTTCCCATTTTCTTGCACAGAACTTGCAAAATCCGCCCTGCACATTGTAACTGCAGGGATTTTCTGGTTTGACATTATTCCTCCTTTTGCTTGCATTGCCACAGTGGCACTGGGTTCTGCTGGGCACTAGTACATTGCACTGGTCTGCTGTGCTCTACTGAGCACTAGCGCCTTGCACTGGTTCTGCTGAGCTTGCAAAAAAAAGGAATGAAAATTTACCCATGCAGTATTAACTGTTGAACAAAACTGGTTTATTATTCTCTTTAGTGTTCATACTGTTTGCATATGAAATACATTGGCAGGTTGATGGTGGCTGGTAGGTAAGCTCCATGATACCATCATCTGCAGCTACAACAGAACACCATGTAGTCTTCTGCTGTGAAGTTGCCTTGTCAGGACACTTCTGGGCAGGCTGAACCACAAACTGAACCAAACTGCAAAAAATGTGGTTTAGGCTCATCCTCACGTGTCATCGATTGTAGCAAATCAGAATGAAGAACTCAGAGAATAATAAATTCTGTAATTAAACAGAAGTTCAGCATTCCCTGGCTTTCTATGTTCACACTAATCAGCTAAATCCTGGTGCTGTTCCTTCTCTTGTCTTTAGTGTATGTTTTATGAGGATATAAGTATAGAGGCCTTAATTATAGTGACCCTGAAACCAAGTTAGGTCAACATGAAGAACATGAATAAGCAATGTACCAAGGCATAGTTGCTTCTTTTTGGAAAAAAAATCAATATTTTCAGCACACAGTTACTCTAGATGGTATCTAATTTGTGGCTGGTCAATATACTTATATCTTAGGGAACTCATATAGGGGAATTTCACATTACCCTTTTAAAATTGTTATTGTACCGTTTTGGAATAAACTGGTACAGGGACGGCCATTTCACACAGCCTTTCCCCTACCAGTAAGGAGCCGTCTCTGAAGTGGTTTGTCATTTCAGACTGTGCCAGTTTGTTTTCCCGCCCTTTTTCATCCATGCGGGCGATCTTCATCTTTTTTTTTAAAAAAAAATGTTCTTTTAAGAGCACTATGGTGCTGTGACACAACCCCACAACAGCGCAACAGTGACCCCATTGGGATGCCTGGACCACTGAGATACATGAGATCACTACATCTGCAACCTGGAAACAAGTGGAAGCTCAGGCACGCACAAGCACACACTTCTGGATTTGATTTCTGGAACGTTAGGAAGGGAGGAAGAGATGCTGTCTGGGTTTGTAAACTGCGCTATTTCCCCCCTTCCCTCGCCATGACTGCACTTTCTTTCAGGCTGCCTGGAATTTAAAAATCTCTCCCTTTCACTTTTCTCCTTCAGGCACCTTAAATCAAACTGCTTCCCCCCACCCCACGCAGTATTTAGGGACAGGACAACAGGCTGCCTTTTCTTTCCCTTCTTTCCCAGCCTCCGTTTTACAAGTACCTACCTTGCCCAAGGAGAATTCCAGGAACTCAAAACCTGTGGCAGGATTTTAAATTCCCCCCTCTCGCTTTTCCAAGCCACACTAGCTCCTTCCAGCCTTGCAGATGGCCAGCATATAGGGATGCCATGCCTCCAGGTGGGAACTGGGGATCCCCTGCACTTACAGCCAGTATTCCCTCTAAGCTGAGTTAGTGTGAGCTAGCTCACAGTTTTTTAGCCTCTGGCTCACACATTTTTGTCTTAGCTCAGGAAGGATGGCTCCAGAGCAAACTAATTTATGCAGTAGCCAAATCACTTGCTCACAACTTTAATGCCAGTAGCTCACAGAGCAGAATTTTCTGCTCACGGCACTCTACAGGTTATAGGGAGCTTTGCAGAGTTACAGCTTATCTCCTGCCTACAGATATCAGTTCCCAGGCATAAAGTGAATGCTGTGGAAGGAGGACTCCATGGCATTGTACTCCACTGAAATCACTGTTCTCCCCAGATGTAGTGATCTCATATATCTCAGTGGTCCAGGCATCCCAATGGGGTCGCTATTGCGCTACTTTGAGGTTGTGTTACAGTGCCATAGAACTCTCAAAAGAACATTAAAAAAAAGACGGAGATCACCTACATGGGCGAAAAGGGGCAGGAAAACCTCATCATTGGAGGAAGCACTACAGGGTATTTTAGTGCTTCAGGCATGGTAGAAGAAATTGAAGACCACTTGGAAGCAGTTTGCAGTTAAAACAGCTCAGGCACGCTTCCTGAATGGGACAGAAGCATTTGTGTCTGAAAGGGGAAATATATTCCATCAGGGAACCATTACTAAAACGGTTCTGTCTGAAATGACAGACAGAAACCATCAGTGAACAGTTCCTGAAACGGAACATATCAGCTGTCTGAAATTCCCCATATACTGGTGAGAGGTGAGGAAAGCTGCAAACGTGCTATTACCTAGATAGGGTATGAATTATTCACTAGCAGAAAGAGAGGAAATCCCAAAGATCTTTAAAA
The DNA here is from genome assembly GCA_029375565.1 of Gekko gecko. NCBI lineage: Eukaryota > Metazoa > Chordata > Lepidosauria > Squamata > Gekkonidae > Gekko > Gekko gecko. The sequence goes on from JAPDNY010000009.1 coordinate 128,555,380, forward strand.
CATACCACATATATGTTTCAAAAGCAAACATCTTCATAGTGTTTATTGTTGTGCTTTGATTATACTAAGCACATTAAAATACATTTACTGGAGTCAAGAATGCAACAAGAATACAATACCATAACCATCTGATACCAGTTGCTATCCACAATATTATTTTATAGCAGCAACATGTGCTTTTGCAGTAAATGAGTGAAAGGCTTTTGGTATTCTTCTCTCATCCAGGCTATCAGAAATAACTGCACTTTATTAGGTAATTGGATGACCTTTGGAAAAATACAGCAATTTTGTTTTTCTGATCTTGACAGGAGCAGCAGATTTTCATGATAATCTAGTTGCAAATTCAGACTTTGTTGGGGTATGACATTATATCAAATCACTCAGTATTATCAGTTCCTCACCTAAAAACAGAGACCCTGCTAGTTTTCTGCATGCGCATTTTGCATTACTTCATGGGCTTGAAATTTTAAGGTTGCATTAAAAGACCCTGCATTGCAATATACAAGCTTCTGCACTCTATAAGAAATGCTTTGCTGAAAAAATAAACTTCATAGAACTAAGCCTTCTATTCTGTGCTAAGTGGGAAGCAACAGTGTTATCACTCTTTACAGACCCAGCCATGAAGTACCTCTTTATAGCAATGCTTTCAAAAGTATATGCAAAATGACATTTCAGTAGCAAAAATCCTAAAGAAGTGATATGTACTTTCATGAGACAAAGTGTGTACTTTCTTTCCATTACCTATGATTTGTGCAGAGGCACATTGTTTTAAAGATTAGTTTCCAACCAATTGCCTATAACTAATTGCCTCAAAGAAAACAATTAGCCTTTTCAGTTGTCCCTGGTCTGGCAAGATATGACAGAAAATAATATTCCCTTTGCCATTTGCTATATACACTTAGCTGATTTACTGCTGAATCCAGAGACATTAGGGATATATTGGAGGCAGTAAACATAGGGGAAAGCATTCTCCAAACCACAGGAGAATAACCTTTTAAGATGCAGCAAAATAATATTCTCAGCTTTTGCCAGCTACCTGAAATTCATTCTCCATCCCAGGCTGAAACAGCTGTTCTCTGTTTTCTTTGCCAAGAGTTATTGGTCCAGCAATTCCTTCATCTCCATATATCCAGAGAGTGACATTTGCTTGGGTTCCTGAGTTTCCTGTCAGCAGTGACACTTTCCATTTATCATCTGAAAGGAAAGGAGACTTAACCTCTTGGATATTTTTCATTTCCTCTGTGAAGTACAAAATGTCAATAGTAGATCAGAATCATCATGATGCTGAAGGTCTCTTTCAGAATACATCAGGGTAACAAGTGAACGAGAACAGAAGAATCATGTGTGTGTGTGTTTAAGCCAAATCACAGTGCTCTGGTAACCTGACAAAACTAGAGAGAAAAACTTGGAAAAGATAGCAAAAGTAATGGACAGAGAAGACATCATGGCCATCAGGGTGTTCTAAATTCAGCCATGTAGCAACTGTCTCATGTGATGAACTCTCCTTATACAGCAGCTAACCGCTTGATCTGTCAGTATCATTACATTAAAAAAAAAAAAGCTGTGATGGTGGGAAGATTACCCAGCCCCCTACATACGAATAACGGTATCTGTCATTTTGTGATATCTGCCATGGGTATAATATTGAACTCTATGGTTTCAGATGTCAAATTCCAACACTGAACGCAGCTTCTCACATTTATGGCAGGTGTTTTCTGTAGGCATTTGAGGGACACTTCTGTCCCTACTATGACAGATGAGCATTTCCAATTATATAACATCTCAGTGTAAATATGCCACCGAAAAGTATTGTTTTCACCTGTGTTATGGCAGGCATGTTACATCATAAGATATGCATGACTATGAATTGTAGGTCTAGAAGTCAGCCCCTTTTTACAATGGCTGTAAACACTGGCAATGGATGTCTCAAAGTAATGAACTATTGAGATCAAATCAAGCATGCAGATTTCTGGCTGATGTCCATCTGATATCTATAACCTGACATCTGAAAAACTGAGCATTCAATAAAGGGGCAGAATGAGATAAAGCATCTGGTTCTTTGCTTTAAAAACCTTTGCAAGCTAATTACAGATTATGTGAATCATTTATTTCTCAGGGAATGAGGGTGTGTGTGAAAATTCTGATTCAGAATCTGCTAGTGTCAGGAGTAGCAAATGAAGCTGACAGTGATCTTGCGAAATGTGCCATTCCAAAGTGGGTGAGGGACATGGGGAACAGAAGCTCTCAAAGTGTTATTCCACCTCATGTGTAAGATAGCATTTCTACTGTTAGAATAAACACTTTCCTACTTCCACAAAAAAGGTGGGAATGTGTAAGAACTGATTAACATTTATAGTGTGGAAACCTTAATGTGTGCTGAAAACAGACTCCTTTAAAAAGTATGTCATTTTTTCCCAATATAAACCTGAACCCAGCAACATAAAATCTTTAAAAAACATGCTTAATTGAAACATATAAACAGCCACATAGATATTATTAGAACTGCCGGTGTGTTTTCTTATATCAAGGACAAATCAGAGAAATATTAAGAAACAATCTAAGGTTCTGTTTTTTACTATTCTTTTTGATGTGGAAAATCAGTCCAAGAGTATTTCACAACACCTGATTTGTGTGCTATTTTATTTAAATATGTTCCCTGCTACAGTGTGACAGCCAATATTTATCATATCAAGGCAAACAATTGAAAACTGGAGTTTGCCCAGAGGTGGGAAAAACCAATCAATACTTAGCAGGTATTTAAATAAAATGAGGGTCTTGTAAGACCAAAAAATGGAGCACAAATTGCCTAAATTAAAAATGTATATTTACCATCTAAACTTGATGTTATAAAATCAACTGTTGATAAGTTTAGCACATCCAAAAGAAGCACTGAAATTAGGCCTTAGGGAAGTAGCTGGTAACAATAGGGATATGCAGGGTTTTCTAATGTGTGGCTGAAATATGTCTTCTTTACACGTGTATTTGTTCTTACAGAATTTATTTAATTAGGGCTGATACTTGTCATTTCCTCAAATAGCACTTCTGGAATGTTTCATGTTGACGAATACTGTTGGAAAATATTTACATAATCAGTATAGATTTTTCTGGAAAGATCCATGAGCAGCTGTATACTACCAGATCTGTTATGAAAAGTCTACTTGCAAGTTCCTTTCAAGTTCAATACAGTGTTCCAAAGAGATCCCTGTGTTGCTGGGGTGGATCCAACCTTCCTTCAAAGAGCCTTCCTCAAGTCTAACAGCCTTCCTCCAAATTATGCCGATCTTCTTTTGGAAGAAGAAGGGCTTGTTGGAGGAAGTCTTCAAAAGCTTATTATGCACAAGTATTTTCCCTTGCTTTCACCATACACGTCCGTCGGGTTTTCTTTGTCATTCTGCATTGATTTTCCTCCCTTCAGTATTCAGTTTGCTTTCTTGTTGCTGTTTCCCCTGGGTTTCTGAGAGTGCTTTTGTTATGTACTAAGAAAGACTGCAAACATGGTCGGGCTAACATGTGGCCATGTGAACAAGCTGAGCTTCGCATCTAGAACAAAGGACACAGAGGATCCTAGAACTCGCCAATCAGCCAGTTCGGATCCTAAGGGGGAACCAATGAGGAACAGAGACTATGTAAATAAACTTATCATGGGAACAGGGGTGTGTGTTGGGTGTGGTTGGAAGAAGAATATAAGTGGACCTGCAGGTCCAGCTAGTATCTCAAGTTCTCCATTTGCTAATAAAATATGAACTGAAATCACTCTCCAATGCATCAGTCTCAGTACTTTATAGCTTTTGTGCTGATCCCCCCCCTTTTTTGTATTTTAAATATGTGCAGGTGTGGTGTGTGTGTGCACCTGGAAGCTGTAGCAATCTCTGGTGACTGGTGTACTTACCAGATCTGACCCTGCTTAGCTTCCGAGATCTGATGATATGGGGCTTGCCTGGACTATCCAGGTCAGGGCAATTTTTGCCTTGTTTAGCTTCCAAGCTGAAGGTAATTCAAAAGCATACAGATTCCCTTGGATTCCCCCCCTTTTTGCTGCCCCTCGAAGGTCACTCCCCCACCCACATCAAGGTCGTTCCACCCACTCTGCACCTTCCATCATCCCCCCCATCATCTGTGTACAAGCTCCATTTTCCCCTCATTGGTTTTAATTTTAATTTTTTTTGCAAATGGCATGAGTCTAGCAATATGAAGCTACTGCTAGTCTCCATTCTCTGAATTTTTTAAAAAAATTAAAATGATGGGGGAAAGTTTAAATGAAGCTGCACAAGGTTTAGTTCCCTGCTAGTACTGACTTGAAAGGGGATCAGAGAGGAGGGAAATAATAAAAAAAAAGATTTCAGTGCTACATATAATCAAAATATAGGGGGAATCGTCAGCATGGAATGAAATTGACATGAGATGTAAAGAGAGAGAGACACTGTGATGGGAAGCCTAAAGCAAGGGTATCAAACACATAGCCCACAGTCCAGATCCAGCCTCTGCAGGGCTCATATCTGGCCTGTGAGCAACTGACTCCCTCCTGGTTCCTTCTCCGGGGCTGCTGCTACATCACAGCTCACTATTCCCCAGGTCCCTCTGCTGCTTCATGCTTCCTTCCAAGCCAAGCCTCCCTTCTCACCATTGGCTGAGGGCTCCTCCTTTGGGAGGAAGGGAGGGAGAGGCAAAGAGGCAAAGAGTGTGAGAGTCCTACCCAGGAGAGAGAGCAAAATCTGAGTCCCGTGGCTCCTTTAAGACCAGCAACATTTTATTTCAGGTATAAGCTTTTGTATGCTTCTTCAGAGAGAGGGAGGGTGGGTGAGTAGATGGATTCTTCTGACAAGCCCAATTTACATTGAGATCACTGTGCATACTATTAGTATTACTATGCAGCTGCACTAGGGCATTGACAAAATATCCTTTTTTTCAATTTAGTGGCAAAAGCCTTAACAAAGCTCTCCAAAGTTTCTGCTAGAGCCCTGTGCAAATTGCAGCCCTGTGCAAAGCATGGTGGAGCTGCAGCCAACTGCACAGGCTGCACACACATTTCCAAAAATCACAGCTTGCAATTCCAGTGTCAGTGAGTTCTGTTCACTCAGCATGTTTCCCCATATTATAACACTGTGTGATGCAATTCAATTTGTTTATTATGTTTATTATGGTCAAAGACCCAACAAATAACAACAGTTCATAACCAATCTATAATACATCCAAATATGACCAAATATACAGTGATAAATATATCAAAATATACAGTTCAAAGCAGACACAGCTTAAAACCTGAATATACAAATTCCAATACCAAATCTAAAATTTTAGACCTAACATTAGTAAAATGATTAGATATTTTTGTTTAGCAGCTTTTTCTGGAGTCTTATAACTTGAACAGTAAATGTCACCACTTTTAAAGTAATTTCTTGGTCCCTATCAACTAAAAGCTTATCTAAATAAAACTTGGAATCCCTCCCTGGGAACTGGCTACAAATCAGCAATATATAGACCATTCGAATATTCTGATAAAGTTTACACTTGAGTAGTGCATGTTCCCTTGTCTCTATCTTACTCTACCAGCAGATACATAGTCTGAGGGCAGCATATCCACTCTCATAAAAGTAAATGCTCTTCTATAGTCAGCTTTATTGAGATTCTGAAGGTATGGCATCATTGCAACTTGATTTAATTTCTCCATGCCTGGAAGATAGCATTTAATCTGCAATAGATCATGCTGTCTCTCAATATCCAAAATTCTTTGTTTTAAAAACAGTTTGACGGAACTATATCTGTGTCAAAAACCTTTTAGAGAGACCATAAAAGCCCAATTTGAGCTCTGTTTCTTTACCCCAAAATGGTGTCATGGAGTCCCTCAGAATTAAGCTTGCCAAACCAGTGGATTTAGACACTAATTTGAGCCAATACAAAATAAAAGCAATCCATAGATGAGCCTTTAAAGTAACCATGCCAGTTTCCAGACGGATCAAAGAATTAGAGACACCAGGAGGGACTTATAAAGTATGTCTTAAAAGCCTGCCAATGAGATTGATTTTTGGGGGGGGATATATTCAAAGGAGCCCTGTACAATAATTGGGCAAGAGGTTTGACCTTAAAAATCTTAACTGCTGCCATTGTGTTCCGACCTCCCAGGTTCCAATAAAATTTCTCGATTGTTCCTGTGCTTTTAGTTGCACTTGTAGTAATATAATCCATGTGCACCTTCCTGGAACCTGAGGATTGGAAAACTATTCCTAAATATTTAAAGCAGCAAACCTGCTCAATGTCTACTGAATTAATTTTCCACTGGTGTAGTTTTGGGCTATTAGCAAACACTAGAACCTTCAGTTTCTGATAGTTAATTTTCACATGGTTAGACTGGCAATATCAAGCTAAAATTTGCATAGCTCGTCTAAGCACAATGGGAGTCCTGGATATTAACACAGCATCATCCGCCTACAATAGAAGGGGAATATGTTTCTCTGCAATATTGGGGGCATGCACTTCAAGGCAATTCAGATGTTCCCTCAGAGTTTATAAAAAGGTTAAATAAAAAGGGTGCCAAGATACAGCCCTGCTTAACACCTTTGCCTGCCTTTATGATTTCCAAAAGATGTCCTTGAAGATCTGTCCTGACCCAGATTTTAGTGTTCCCATATAAGGCTTTCCTTAGAACCAAAAGTCTCCCATCAATGCCCATGTCCCTCAACTTAGCCCACAAAAGGCCCCAGTGGACCAGGCTAAAAGCCAATTTGAAATCTATAAAGGCTGCATACAGGGGAAAGGAATTGTTAATTGAGTATTTAGTAATAAGATGATCTAGGACCACAGTGATCCAAGGCAGAACAGCCCATTCTAAAGTCAGCCTGTTCCTCTCAGTCCATTCACACAGTTTTTCTTTCAGTTGGCTGGCATACAGCTTGCTTACTATACTTAAGAGACTAACTGGTCTATGGCTGTTTGGGTCGCTTTTGTTGCCTTCTTATAAATGGGCACTATGACCTCCATGTCCCAATCCTTTGGAATCCTAGCTGTCCTGTCTATTTCTGCGAATAATTTTGTAAGCAGTGGGGCCCACCAGTCTACATTTTCTTTAAGTAGTTCCACAGAAATCAAATTGAGACCAGGGGCTTTTTTGGACTTCAGAGCCATGATAAGAGATTTTATTTCAGAAGGCTCAAGAGGGGGCCAATCTGGGAGATTTTAAAATCCTCCTTCAAGGGGATTGGGTCTTCCATTGTTCCTTATAGATCTTTATCATGGTTCACCCAGGTCTCTGGCATAACAGCATTAGAGATATGAGGGGAAGATCTGTCAATTTCCAGAAAAGTGATGATTTTTTAAAATCTTGTAGCCTGTCCCAGCTATTCCCTAGCCTCATTTTTTTCCTGTTTATTAACTTTTTTATATTTGCATTTCTGTGACTTTAGTTGGTCATTGTCAAGTGACTCTGTGTCAGTTCTATATTTTAAATACATATTGCCTAATTCTCTTTTGGTCTGTAAACATTCTTCATCAAACCATTTACTCTTCAGTCCCCTAATTTTGCCCTTAGGAGTAGAATACTGTCTTCCTGAGCTTGTTTGGAGGTTCTAGCAGAGGAGCGCAGCTATCGTATCAAAGAACGGTACACTTCTTCTATCTGGGATGGTCGTCCTCTTTGACCGAGCGCTCAGCTTCAGGAGGGAAGCACATGGAGCGGTGAGGGAGGTAGGGGACACCCGCCTAGCCAGTCAGATCAGCCGAATCAACCCTGGCGATCAATGGGGTGACAGATGTCACAGCCAGATCGCCCTCACATTCGGGAGTAAAATACTGTCATTCTAGTGGTAGTTGCAATTGCTGGATTAGGTCATCATACAATTTAATAGCCCTCTCTCTTTCTTCTGAGAGAGTGATGTCTTGTACCAGAGATGTGATAGATTTCTGTTTGAGGAAATCTTGCATAAGTTTCCCTAGTTTGTCATCCCATCTCGACCTGACATATTTTCCCCCATACTCCATACTAATTCAAAACCAGTTTTTAAGGCGTATCCTGGCTCTTCCCAAGGGAACATCAGTTGCTTTGATGGGAGCAGAAACTGGTCTGCCTTCCTTAAGGGCACGGGTGCATCTTGCAGTTCTAAAATCTTGGAAGAAAATCAGAGTTGCTGGCACCAACTCTTTTAGACAACTAGCCTTTAATTCAGTGCTATCTTTAGACTTAGATCATGCCTGCTTTCTTAATAATTTACTATTGAGATATTCCATTCCTGACGACCTTCTTAGTTCTTCAACAAACAATTCAGAACTTAGAGAATGGGTATTTAAGCAGGATGCTCTGTTAGGCAGACAGTTAATTTTAAAATCACAGTCTGCTACCTGGTTCAAATAATTTAAGAATGACCATTTTAAATCACCCTACCTGGTTAATATAGATAATCATAACCTCAGAGCAGCTTTTACATCTTTGCGTTTTGAATCTATGCCAACGGCTGTATTAGCTGGCTGCTATAGTAGAACACCCAAGGAACAGCATTTATATATTTGTGTTTCTTCTGTTATTGAGGATCTTCCCCATTATATCCTTGAATGCTCTTTGTATACCCAACCTAGGTTAAAATTTCTTTCTGGTATTTTATCAGTTTTAAGCTTTTACTCAGTCCCTGAGAAGACTGTATTTTTGTTAGCTGATTCTAATGCTGATATATCTTATAGAATGACTTTATTTGCCTTGGCTGCAAAGAAAATACGGGCCAACGCTGTTCTTACGGGAACTAGTTAACACTGATTTTAGTGGGCATGCTGTGATTCAATTAATTGTTCATAGCTTCGGTTTTATACCTTTTAAATATTATAGACCTTTTAAATATTTTAGACTATACTCAATTGTATACAATTACCTATGTTTACAGTATTTCTCTCTGTTGTTATTTTTGGATTGTAATGGCCCATGGTTAAATACAATAAAACCTTCTTCTTCTTCTTCTTCCATACCCCATACTGCCCTTGAAGTTATCCACAATTCTTGGGCAGGAGGTAGGGATTGATGTAATCAGGGTAACGGGGGTATGGTCACCTCCACAAAATGTGGCAACCTCAAATAAGTCAATAAATTGCACTAAATTCCCTGAAATTAACATGTAGTCAATCACGCTCAACCTTGACTCTGACCAGTAAGTATATTCCCTGGGATGGTCATTTATAGGGGAACCATTTAAAATTCTCAAGTTCAATACATATGCCATACATGCTAACAATAATCCTGCATAGTTACTCTTGGGATCTTTAGAAAGCCTACTGCAAGGCAAAGGGGTGGATCTAAACTCAGGGAGCATATATCATGCCTCCTATATAGTCTGTACCCAATCTGGTGTTAAAATCTCCCCCTACTATTGTAAATGAAGCTGGTTTTGTTCTAATCAGTTGCCCGATGTAAACTTCCAAACCTCTCCCTATCTAATTGGGCTTTAGATTTGCAGGGAGGGATATACACATTCACTACTAGTCAGTTAAAATCTTTAAATTCCAGGAACAGGGCCATTGCTATTTGGTTGTAAGAAGGAGGATGAGTAATCTTAGCCTTCATAGTAATTGATATAAATATTCCTAAACCTCCCTTGGCCCTGCCTCGTACTGAAGGCTTGGCCTGAAGTTCATATGAATTGTATCCGTCTAATATCAGAGAGTGCATACACCATGTTTCTTGCAACAGTATAATATCAAATTTCCCCATGAAGTTATTTGCGTCTGGTTCTTTTGATCTTGTAGCCCAACCCATAATATTCCACAATGTTATAGAGATTGAGTGGGAAGGGGATCCTTTTCTCCTTTGATCCACTGTTAGTCAGTCACAAGTCAATAGTGTCCAATAACCTGTGAGGATCTTGAAAGACACAACCACTTCATGTAAGCTTTTGCTGGCCTTTGTGTGTCTCATAAGCACCTCCCTTATGAATGCCTTGGGGGAGGTCTTGGACTGTGCCTTCAATGCCCATTTTTGGGGTGGTATCAACCCCCAGAACCACTTTTGATTCTCTGAGTTGCTGATTGGAGGGAGAGATGTTCAGTCATAGAGGATTCATTTCATTTCCATCTTTGCTCTGGTTAGTCTCCAGACTCATTCTAGAATCCTTTCCAACTTCTCCACCCTCCTCCCTTGCATCAGCAGATTGGTTGGTTTCCATTTTTGTCCTTGCATCAATACTGGCCTCGGCATCTCCTTCCTTTACAGGTGCATCATTAGTTCCTGTCAGTTTGTCATATATCCTCCTCACCCTGGAGGTTATAGCAGTTTGATCTTCTAATGGGAGGGTTGTGAAGGTGTGCAGCAGTTCTGATTCCACAGTGTTCCCTAGCCAGTCATTGTTTTCCTCAATATGATGCCTCTCAAGTTCTGGCTTAGGAGTTGGTTCCAAGATTCTTTTATGTGCAGGCTCCTGAGAGCAGCCCTCAAACTCCATCATCAGGTCATGGGCATCATTCTCTTCTTGCAAGTGTTTATTTGGCACCCTGATCATTAGTGGGTTAATACTGGTGTTAACAAATACATGGGTAGGGAAAACTCTTTCCCATGTTTCACAGTGGCTGATAACACAGCAGAGAATCCCCTAATGCTCACAAAAAGTCTGGTCAATTTCAATACTGGGTTTTCCCCCTTTGCCTGCATTCCCTCCCATTCAATGAACTAATGCTAAAATCCATGTGCAAGACCTGACCCATAAGGATTTAAATAGAAGGTGCTTGCTGGATAGGGCAACTGCATAATTATTTAAAAAAAAAAACTTTGGACACTACCCCCACATGTCACAAGTGATGTTCCACCCTGATTTAGAAAAGTACATTTTTAAAAATTGTAGCTGCAGAATAAATATACCAGAGGAAAAAGAATGGTGCATAAGGTGGGCACAGAATTCCAAGTCAAGGTTAAAGGCTTACTGCTCTAAAAATCTGTAATAAGATGTGCCTGCCTAATGGGCCTTAGTCTAGTGGAAGACATCAGACTTTGCTCAGTGGAGTGGTAGGACAGGAGTAGGATCAAAACCATTATGTCTTTATTATAGCATTAAGTTACTCCAACTAAACTGTCAACAACTTTTAAAGCAACATTTAGCTTAAAATAATTCTTACATGCAGGTGCATGCAGCTGTATACACTCTACATTTCCATGGAGAACGAACAATATCAAGCTAAATAAAAATAATAAATCATCCTGTCAGTTTCTAACTAATCTGGTAACAATAGTTTTAGCAACATTTAGTTAAAAATGAGTCATAAAACCTTCTATAGTCTTACACCACACTGTCACACAGCTGCACAAAGCTCTTATATCCTTGAAATAGAAAAAGAATTTCTATCTTTACCATAATCTTGAAAATGAATGTAGTGTCTTTTAATCCATGGAATTAAGTCCATTATGGAATAAAATCTTAGATGGTTTGAGGGTCTTTGCTTTCCCTGTGAGGAAGTGGGCCAGCACTAGTAGGGAAGGCTGCCAAATAATCTACGGTTCATGGATTGTTGAATGAAGGTGTTGCACTGGGAGCGGGTGTACTACTGAGCCATGAACCTCATAAACCACAGACAGTCATGAATTTTTAGCCACCCTAAAAAGTGATTTGGTTTGTGACTAGAGCAAGTCATGAGCAATGAACTGAACCACATTTTCCCGGTTTGTGCCCATCAGAGGAGGAACCCTGACCATGTTTCCTTGGATCTGGGCTAGAGGAGCTTAAATAGCTCTTCACAGTTCCTGCAAGTTTCTCCCCCTTCCTCTGGTGCATAAGGAACTAGCCAGTCCTGGGTTGTTACCTCCTATTGCTGGGAGAGGTTTGGGATTTATGATCTGTGCCCCCTTCTGGCCAGCTTTGCTCTGGCCTTTTTCCTGCCTGACTTGATTGGGCCTCTGTTGGGCAGCAAAGGCATGGCATTAGTTTCTAGCCCACCAGAACTGAAGCCATGACATTGCAAGCTCAACACCCACTTCTGCTGCCCTGAGGATGCCCGGCCCCACAGCTAAACTAACCACCAGCCTTGCCTCTGGAGCCACAGCCCCATGTCCTCTTCTGGTCCCTGCTGAGGAGCTTGCACTCCTGTCCTGAATTTGCAGTGGCTGCAGGACTGGCATTAGAACCCCCACCTGGTTCCTGCTCTGGACACATCCCATCGCAAAAGCAAAGATGCCATACAAGATACACAGTTCTACTGGGATTTCTTCATTTACAACTGTTTTGAGCTTCAGTAAAGACCCACCCATCAGTGTGAAATCATACCTTATGGGTTGCCAGAGGCATGCCAGCGTTACGGGCAATCACATCATACTCCAAGAACAAGGAGGGCTAAAATTGCCTTTAACTTATCTTATTCACATGAAAGGTAACAGATCAAATAAACCAAGACCAAAAAAGCAAATGCAACAAGTGAAAATAGTATCATAATATATTAAACATCAGTATCTTATAAACAATACAGAAAAGTCCAAAGACGGGTCCAAAAGTAGCTGCAGCTGCCGAAGTTCTCCAGAACAGCGTTTCGTTTTGTGAGGACTTTCTCTGAACAGGACCACACCAACAATTGTGTCTTCTATTGTTTGTTCATAATTAAATATACTGACATGGTAGCAATAGCTTCACAGAAGTCATATCCATAACTCTCGAGTTAACTTGTCTTAGCCTGCGTACAACAGTATGCCAAGGAAAGCTGTAACTCCATCATTACGACCACACCCATCCTGACAAAGCTGAAGTCCAACCTTGAGGGGTCTGGGGAAGAGTTAAGACTGCTTGCTCCTCATCCCTGACTGTCCTGGGAAACCAGTCTCCCAGCATGTCTTTCTTTTTAGGAACAGGAGGCCAGGCAAAAGAAAGCTCCCAAGCCTTGCGGGGAGGGGGGAGGGAGGGAGGGAGGGAGGGAGGGTGGGTTAGATGTTTAATATCAAAGCTCTGTGCCTAACCCCAGTGAAGAGTATCTTCTGAATTGCTTATTGCTGGTGGGTTATATAAGTGGTGACACTAGGTATTTCGATGTGGTGAGAAGTTCCTTGCAGAGAAAAATATACGCTAAAATTAAACTAAAGCATGCAGACAAATATGCCCGGCATGTTTCAAGAACATTACATTGTCGATAGTTGACCTGATATAGGATGTTAGGGAATACATTAAATTGAAAGTCATTCTGGAACTATCCTTAATGAGCAAGCTGGAATACACTGCCCAATAGATCTGGAACAAAATAAACATATCTTTAATAACGACTGATTCATGTCAGCTTGATATTATATCAATGATGTGTATATACAGACTGCAAACTAAAAAGACTGGGGGGAGGAAGGGGGGCTACTTTCTTCCTCATGTGAATCACCAGAAAAATAGGCCCAGACTACAGATCATGCTTACATCCTACATGGTCATGAACTTTCATCAGGAAATCCCTAAACAAGGACTGCCCTGCAAGTTCTTCACTATAAATAGCTTTTTGAGATGTGTAAACCAGTGGCATTTGTTTTCCACAGGCTAAAAATGTCTACTTCGCAAACTGGATTTGATTATTAACCTAGATTAGTCACACTTCAGGGGATCAGGATGCAAATCCACCATGACAAAAAAGGCAATTCTAAAGGCTAAATAGATGGGGACATCAGGCCATTTTGTAAAAATCTTTCTGCCTCTTGGCTTTGCTTATAATGAACCTAGATCAAAATGGAAAACAAAAGATTTTATTCCAGTAGAAGCCTTACAATCTTGTTGCTTTATATTTCTTGGATGAAATTATTTGCTGGTTCTGAAATTTTTCACTGTCTTGTTTCTTGTGGCCAGATGGTTTGTAATCTAATTAATACAGACCTGATTAGACCTTTGTGTTTATTTGTTTCCAAGAATACTCATCTTTATCAGGTTTACATTATCAGTCTGTATATGTATTAGCTTTCATTTTGGTATTCAGGCAGGTACACCTGAAAAGAGCAATCTGAAAGCTAGCTTCCAACATTTTAAATATGACTTACTCTCTGTTTTTTGTACTGTGCCAATTATTGCTGGAGCAGATAACACTGTAATCAGTATTAAGAATGGGCTACCTTAAAGAGGAAAGATATAAATGAGAGACCTGTGAAACTGGCAAGAAAACATCAGTATATTTTAGTTGTGCAAGGTAATCTAAAGTGACATAATTACTTAAATCATGGCTTGTTCATGTGACAATTTTTTTCCTGAGTCAAGAAAACCATCAACATAAACACAAATCACTACAATAATTTTAATATGGCTGTATATAAAAGAAGCACAATAAAGTTTAATGCACAGGGAAATGACTGAGAAATTAAGTATAACAAAATTCTTGAAAGCTATGCTTCCAGTTCAGAAGAAATCCAAACTTTCCATTATTGACCATTAAACAGATACCATCCTCTGTTATGATACCAATGACTTGATAATCCAGTAGATTTGAGGTTTCGGTTTCCGGCGTCGCGAATGGCGGCCGCTTCTCGGGACGCTCCCGGAGGCGGTTAGCCCACGCGCAGTTAGGGGGGGTCTTCGCATATGCGAAAGACCCTAGTGAGCCTTAGGTAAAGGCTCCGAACCGGGGGCGCTTGGGGAGTAGCCTCTTTGCCGGCAGACAGCCGGGAAATTGAGGCTTTCTCCCCGCCCCAATCGGCCCCGCTGCGGCGTGCCCGTAATGGGACTTAGCGGCGCCACCGAATTCCAGGAGTGAAAACAGCGCTATGGTTCAACATAAAAAGAAGTAGTGGCATCGAATCGTGAGTTGAAGATCTATTTTGAAGCGTAAATCGGAGCCCCCTGCATGCGTATAAGCGTTGGGAGGAGGGAGGAGTCCCCACCCCCCTCGAGAAGCAAGTTATTCAAAGGGAGCGCGAAGGGGGGCAGAAAGAAAACAAAGTGTTGGTGAAAGTACCGTTGGGGCTGCATGGAAGAATGTGTTCATCTTAGCTTCCTGGGGGATGCGGCACGAACTTTTTAAAAGTAAACAAAAAAACAAAATGTCGATAATGGATCAAGCCCTGCAGACACCGGAAGAGAAGAGAGGAGGGACTTCCGGTCCAGATAGCCCCCCCAAGAGCTTGCTGTCAATCAACAGAAAAAGGAGATGCTGTGCCCCCTGCTGGAACAATTGCAGAAGATCAACCAAACTCTGTTTAAAATGGAAAGTGTTCTCATCAGTCGACAGAAACAGATATTGGAAACAACTAGAAAGATGAAGGAGATTGAACAGAAATCGAATTTGATTCCAGGTTTCCAGGGCGCTAAAGAAGAGGAGAAAGAAGATCTCGGATTTACCTTGACAAATGTCTTGGCACCCCTAACTGGCAGTGGAGCGATAAAGTTAAAAGAAGAGGTGGATAAGGCTCCCAAAGCCTATTCCGCCTTTATAAAAAGAAATACTCTGCCAGTAGAAGGGGATGTCGAGCATAGCAGGCGACAAACGGGAGATCTAATTTCATCTGCTGAGTTTGTGGAGCCCTGGAAGCTTGAAGGCCAGAAGTTTAAGAAAAAAAGAAAAGAAAGAAGAAGGATTTCATCTTCAAAACACAGAAACTCCTGAAGAGACACGCCAGCAGGAAGAAGGATGCAGCATTCAAAATTGGGATAAGTGCAGAAGACAGCAGCCCAGGGGAAGGTGATGGAACGGAAGACTTCAAAGTTAAAATGGACTTAATCCATAACTGGAAGAAAATTAAGAAGAAGATACTTTGAGGACTGTTCGTGTTACATCTGGAAGGAGCTGTTTAATTACTAACCCCAATGGACTTTACTAACTGCATTAACAGAGTGATTTTGGACTTTGTTTTAGTTAAAAAGAAGATCTTCTAACCATGATGGATGCCAAATCTTGGTATTGGTTATTAACCTAAACTAACTCTCACTAACAGAAAAAAAAATTTTCACTCCACCTTTTTCTTTCTCCATCTGTCTACCCTTCCCTTTTCTTATAAAAAGAATAAAATTCTCTCTTTTTTAAGAGAGTTTTACAAAAAAAAAAAAAAAAAAGATAATCCAGTAGATTTAAATTTTCAGGTTTTCAGTTTAAATTATCCATTCCCAACTTACTTGTGAAGCATAAATAGTGAGAAACTTGGTGGCAGGTCAGGCAGATATCACCAAGTTGCCAAATGGAAACAAGACAAAAACAGTGTTACAGTGTTAATTCTAAACCCATTTATCCTTACTTGAAAGAGAAGAGTCAGATTGACCATGGCTCACTAGATTCTGGATCCCTGATTGGGGCTGTTTGGATTCTCTGATCCCTTCTTTCTGTTGGGCAGCAGTTGCAGAAGTTCCCATAGGCTTTTCTCGGCCAACTTCAGGTTAATTAAAAGAAATATTAAATACCATTACTTTTAATGCTTCTAGAAACTTCCTGTACTTTTAACAATATTATAGGCCTTGCAATGGATATTTCCCCTCATTTGAATTATAAAGTTATGGGTAACTGACTTTCGCTCTTAGAAGCTCATCATTCCTTAACATTCATTCCCCTCCTGACACAAAATGACATAGTAATAAATTCTGATTAGTGCTTTGAAAACCTAAGTAACATCATTTATGTACACATCAAATGGCTTGTTCCCAAGGAATGTTCCTCCCCAGGCCCATAGCCAGGATTATTTTTGCTTGTGAGGCACACACATCAGATAAAAAAATAAGCATGAATTGTAGCTCTTCAAAACTGAATTGTATTTCACCCCCTTCTGATCAGCTGTTAGACCTAAGAGCTATTAGTCAAGGAGTGAAACTGACCAGAAGTTGCAGGACAGCTTTCCTTTCCTTCCCCAGCCCCTGCAGCAGTGGGGAAGCTGGGAAAGGAATGGAAAGCTGCCCTGTCTTGTCTGGTCAGTTTCACTCCTTGAGGAATAGCTCTTAGGTCTAACAGCTGATCAGAGGGGAGTGAAATTGACCCAAAGTGGCAGGGCAGCTTTCCCTTCCATCTCCAGCCCCCTGCAGCAGCAGCAGGGAGGCTGGGGAAGGAAAAGAAAGCTGCCTTGCCACTTCTGGTCAGTTTCACTCCCCTCCAATCAGTTGTTAAACCTAACAGCTGATCTGCTGGAGTGAAACTGACCAGAAGCTGCAGGGCGGCTTCCCTTTCTTCCCCTAGCCTTCCTGCTGCTGTTGGGCTAGGCACACTGGGAGGTGGAGGTGTCTGGCATCCTCAGGTGGTGGGGCAGGGCTCATGGGTGGGGGGCTCCACCCCCAAATGCCCCACCATTGTTACAGGCCAGTTCTTCTACTATATCTCTCTATACCTTCATTCCCTTCTTATTTCAAAGAAGCATTGACTGAAGCCTCCTTCAAATAAAACCAAATATGCAAGGAGTCCCTCAGTTGCTGCTTCTGTGCACATTCCATTAACTTCAACACATGGCAGCAACCTAGAAGTCCACTTGATATTTGAGCCCATTACGAGCCATCAATGATGACTAATGTAGTTAAAATACTGCTCTTCATTAATTAATTCATTAATTGACTTTTTTTTAGCCTTTCAGGTGAACATATCAACAGTTTTCTCTTAATGTGAAGTTGCAGATTTCCCACCTTTCATGGTTTCTTATAGGGGCTCAGTAAACACCTGCTACTCAGCTAAGGTTTGAAATGGTTCTGCAACTCAGTGTTCCATTTCATGTATTTATTTGTTCTGAATGATGCTCAGGTTTCGTAACAATATCAAAGAACATTTCTCAAATGTACATTTTAAAGTTATGACACGAAACCTTTGCTTACCCAGCACAAATAGGAAAGTCTTGCATTGCCTTAGGTGATGACCTTTGTGGGTAAACCTCAAGAGAAAAGAAGCTGCCAGTTCAGGGATCACTGAGGGCTCAATTATACTATATGCCCAATACATGTCAGGGCACAGGTGCATGACTGGAATTGCAGGCAGACTGGGAGAACTCACCTCAAACAGTGCTTGTTCACTTGGTGTTGAGAGGAAGCTTTGCAAGAGCTGTCATAACATCTCCCATTTTGCAGTGTTCCCTCAGTGCCAAGCAAATGAGTGCTGTTTGAGGTGAGTTGCCATGATGTATGTTTAAGAAATGTTTGGGCTGTATCATGTCTTTTGGCTCTGAGATGTGCTTTCTTCATTGTATAAACCAGAGGCTAGGATGGTTATGTTAAAGAAATGCATTTTTATGGAGCCATCATCATCAGGTCTACTCAGACATTAGCCTCATGTTATTCTTTGGGACTTATTCCCAGGAACATGTCCCTAGGATTGCAGCCTTACAGACTGTAAATGGGAAAAGAAGCAGGATCCTACATATACGGCTTTATTGTAGAATGATCTGTTAATCCATAACTACGGCATACTTTATTTACATAATGCTAACAATACAGCTTGAAGGGCTTAGTTCTTCATAAAGAAGCCATGGAGTGTCCACGACTCGCTACTTCAAGGGTGAGATCAGCTAATGCTTTGCCACATGTCTCAGAACACGTGGATTTTTTTTTACCATAAAGTACAATGTAACCTGGAGTTTTTACAGAAAACTGTTTTCAGATCCAGCTAGGGAAGTTAAGAATAGACAAAGTTCTGAACCAGCCTTCTGATTTGTGCCCCAGGTTGCCTGTATAGTTTGACAGCTGTTCTAGTTGTTTTTATCCAACTAGTTTACCAATACAACAACACTCAGCTTCTTACCTGGGGTAACTGTCAAGTAATTAATACTATAGAAAGATGTCATGTGTTAGATATTGTAACATGATTCAGGAAATTCTTCAAAATATAGTCCCTGCGCTGGCATTTTTTCATCCTTATTTTTAACCAATATGTTTAAAAATCGTCAGACATGCTGATTACTGAAGTCAAATACACATCAGTTGCTGTAGATTTTCTGGGTTGTGTGGCCATGGTCTTGGCACTGTAGGACCTGACATTTAGCCAGTAGCTGTGACTGGCATCCTCAGAGGTATAACACAGAAAGATGGAATAGTCTCTGTGTCAAGGTGAGCAGAAAACTGTGTCACCTTAACACAGAGAGTACTCCATCTTTTTGTGTTATACCTCTGAGGATGCCAGTCATAGCTACTGGCGAAACGTCAGGTCCTACAATGCCAAGACCATGGCCACACAACTCAGAAAATCTACAGCAACTAATGAATTGCGGCCTTCGACAAAAATACACATCATTTAAATGTTACGTACATTTGAGAACTTGTGGGTAAAACAAAATGTTGCTTTCTCCAGTATGAACAACAGGTCTGGTCTGACCATCTGGCAGAAGACCAACATATATTCCTCTGTTTCGTGCAGATTCTAGGCTTATTGCCCCACTTTCTACATTCTTTTCCACTCTAAAATGACAGTCTACATCTCCTGTGCCCTGTAAATAAGGAGCTTATTAGCACAAATAGCAACGGAATGTTCACATTACTTTCACATTTTAAAACTGTCAATGAAAACGAAGTTAGTATGTGTGGAGGCAATGGGGACTCAGCAGTGCCCACCAGCTTTAATTGTCTGTGACTAGAAATGGATTGGAGACTGTGTTTTTCCTGTTTCTGTCAGCTTACCAAAGAGTTGTTCTCTCACTTTTTGTGGCTAATACCCCAAACTACTTACGTACCTGATTTTATGTGTGCTTTTGTGCTGAGAGACATTAAGCTAGCATCTCCAGCATCCACTGGGAAAGACAACTGGCAAGATGATCCTAGTTGTCTTACCATCCATCTTGAGAATAGTGGCTGGCAGGACTCTGGAAAGGCTTGCAAGAGCTGGCTGAAACAAGTTATATACCAGCTGGAGAGGTCATCAGAGGCCAACAGCCAGGGGTGGGGAAAACAAATGGTAAAGACAACTCAAGAAGGGCTAGAATCCCACTCTGAGAAAGCTTCTTGCTAGTTATTGCCAGCAGTGGTGGTTGTGAGAGGGCTCTGCCTCTGATCTGTAGGCCATAAGAATCTCAGCTGTATTTTGATTCATTTAGCACTTCAGGAAACATTTAACCTACTTTACAGCCAAATCTCCTAGTTTTCAAGATTTTGTGAAGGATATAACTGTGAATATTTCCAGTCTTCAATTCAGCAGTGAAACATTGTTTCAATTTTGAGGTGACACCTATATTAGTCATTTTAAAACTAGTTATTGAAAAATGACGTATTTCATGGATGTGTTAAAGC
The DNA here is from genome assembly GCA_029375565.1 of Gekko gecko. NCBI lineage: Eukaryota > Metazoa > Chordata > Lepidosauria > Squamata > Gekkonidae > Gekko > Gekko gecko. Next base: position 128,575,455 of record JAPDNY010000009.1, read on the forward strand.
TTCAGAAAAGGCTTTATGGAAATGCAAGCATGCTTGTTCTGAGTTAGAAGCTTTTCCGAAGCTCTCCAATGCATAGAATAGCCTCTGTCAGAACTATAACTGAACTGGGAGCCACACCATGATAGACTACAGACCTTGGGAGTGCTGTCTTGAACTATTTTGACTCCCACACATGTAAAAAAAGAGTCAGCTGTTACCTATAAGTACCTTCACAGAATCAGGGAAATACAGAGAATGTTTTAAAAAATCGTACGGTTTTCTTAAAGTAAATGAAAGCATTTAGCAAGGCCTGCCAGAATGTCTTGTGGTTGCTTAACTAAGGTCACCTAGTAGGGAGATGAGTCATAAGAAAAATGAGCTGTAAAATTGCTGTGAAATGATGAAGGAGACTTCTGTGGATTGCATTTTATTTATTTTTATTTAATTAACTGATACCCCACCTTTCTCCCCAACGGGGATCGGAAGCTGCTTACATCATTCTCCTCTCCTCTATTTTATCCTTGTAACAACCCCATGACATATGTTAGGCTGAGTGACTGACAAGTCCCCAGGGGAAGAAGGGGATCCAATACCCCCAGGTCCCATTGCCCATCATTGCTCAGAGTGATGGCAGGAGAAAAATTCAAAAAGAAATGCAGCCTTGTTTATTTACCAGAAATCCTTATTGGGTGCAACAAAGGATCACTTTAGGATCGCTGAAAACTATGGTTTCCTAAAGCAACCCATTGTCACTTCTGATAAGAACTTCCAGGAAATATATGAGGCTGTGTTGTTGTTGTTTTTTAAAAAATGTTCTCCCTCAATGCTAGGCACAAATAAATAGATCGATTCTATTTATATTTTTGTGGTAGCATGCCCAAATTATTATAGGTAAAGAAGCCAGTAATTAACAACTAGCACTAGCACCAAATAAGTATTAAAGCTACTACCATGGAGCTCACTGTAAATCTTCAACATAGGAGGTGGGTTTGATGGGCACAATTTTTTTTATATGACAAGCACTAGTATAAATATTTGAAATACTTTACTTAGTTCCTGTGTTGTATGATCTTTTAAAATATCACTGAGAAACCAAATCAAGTAGTAGCCAGTTTTCCTCATGTTACATGCTTTAAGATTACTTTCTTCCTGTGACATATTACTTTAACGTTTTCAGAAAAGCGTGAACAAGAACTGCTTACTCTTCCATTGCACTGGCCATCCTTGATCCTCAGATACATTTGTGGGTTTTTTACACTTTCAAACATGCAGACTCCAGAGCTGATTTTATGCACTCTCCAGTAAGAGTAATGAGATTGATTCCCTGCTCCACTGCAGCTCCCATCAGGCCTCAGGCAAAGAGACTGGCAGTAACTAGTAGTGAGCAAAATTATGGCACTGTTGTGGAACACCCCCTGGAAGTTGGGGAAAAGAAGAGCTGTAAATAACATACCTTTCAGGTTGCCCGCTGTTGGGTTTTTAACCCTAATGCAGTAACTAGACACTTTTTGTTTGCCACATCTTATCAGGAAATAAGTTTGATGGTTTTTACCCGGCAGGCTGCATATAAATTTCCATTAAGACAGCCCAGATGAATTAGAAAACTTCACTCATTTCAGCCAGATAATATTTTCTAACTGTAGATACAGATGGATGAGGAATATTTCCAATGTAAGTCTTTAACTCACCCCAAACACTCTTCTAGCAGTTTTTCATGATGTTCTCTTTGTAAAATTATGCAGTGAGCAAAGAAAGCACAGAATGCTACAGAGGCAGTGGAAGCCTACAGATAGTGCTGAAACTAGTACAATTGGGTTCAAATCCCACCTCAGTCACAGATTCAAAAGATAACTTTGGACAATTCAGTCTTAGTGACTTGTGGACTGAGTTAGGTGGGCTAAGTGTTCTGTATGTCTTTGATAAGAAATAATGCCATGCTTATTTTTTAAAAAATAAACAGCATCAATACTGCACATATTTTAAAATGCTATTGATGGGTTTTCCTTTCTTTACATGGTGACAGTCAATGAGAGCAAGTTCACATATAATATATGCTCTTATACTGAATCAGACAATCTATCAAGGTTAGTCTTGCCTTTTCACAGGGAGCAGAAAGCAGGGGTTTAAACTTTAAATGGCTTGTGAACTGATGAACTGGGTTGGTTCACAAACCAAACTCCCCATTTTTATAGGTGCATGGTTCACCCATGAACCATAACCACATTGCAAAAATATGGTTCATGCCAATCCCTAGTCAGCATGGCTGCACCATATTTCAGATGGGAGCCAAGCTGAAATGTAGTGGCCTGTTTAACAAAGTTTAGGGCACAGGCTAGACTTGAACCACAGAAATCATGTTTGACAGTTCTTTACATGTATAGAAAGCATTTCTGTTCACAAAATAAACATACATCTCAGCTGCTGAAGTGGCAGTTTAAATAAAAACAAAATATGTAGAAAAAGCATTTCCATGTAGGAAAAATATGAAGTTTGAACTAATCCTAAGAACACGACATAGCAGTTTTTAAGCATTTAAACATAATAACTATTCACCTTTGGGGTGTCTTCAGCAGAACAATACAGAAATGAAAGGAACAACAAAGGGGATTTTTCACAGGGCTAATACAATTTTCTTTTTAGTGAGCTGCAATTGCAGTCTTTAGCTCCACCTAGTGGGTGGAGATATTCCCTTCATCTATAAGGACCAGTCCAGTTCTTGTGGAGCCTTAATAGCACACTCCCTTCTTTCTTTTATTGCCTTACCTTGACGTGAACAACAAATTCTTTTGTCAGGCCTGAATAGCCTGAGGTATCATCGGCTACCGTGCCCTGTAGATTGAATGTAACAATCTGCCCTGGATTCCGGACAGATTCCAGAATTGCACAGCGATTTGGCTGAAGATGAACCTGCAGCTCACAGCGGATGTCGCCATTGTCCTAATAAAAGCAAGACGGGACTAATCAGCCATATGAACTACTGGACATGCTGAAAACTAAGACAGATGTCAGGTCAAGGTTTTCTGCTTTGGCATTATTATTTACTGCCCTGCAGTGCCAGTGGCATGTTGTTATTGGCAATGAAGCTCAGCATTCTATGGAAATGTCCTTCTGTTTGGCTTTATGCTTGTGTTTGGAATATCAAGCTGCAGAATTACTGTGAGGTTCTGCTATCTGGAAAGATGTGAATTCCTTGTAACTTACAAATCAGTGGTTGCTTTCAGCACCTTTAACTGTAACAGCACTTGTTGAGCCTAATTAGGAGTCTGGATTCTCCTGAAGGAACTGGAGCTGAATGTTCAAGGTAGGAAGGCTGAGCTGAACCTTCCAAGTTTCCTAATCCATATAAATGACATTGACAAGACTACTGTACTTAGGTTTTTTATAACACCTTCCCAGGGCACAAAACATTTATTTTTTGTTTTTATTAGATCATATCCTGCCCATATCCCAAAAGAGTTCAGGGCAGTGTACCTATTTGCCTCCCTTTATTTTATCCACACCACAATTCTGTAAAGTAGTTTAGGCAGAGAGAGAACGTGCCTGACTCCAACATTATGTCACATCCCTGTAAGATGTACTTTGGCATGAAAATAAATGAGTGGATAGAAATAATTTAAAGGCATCTAAGCTGTGTCTGGAGAATAGCACACAAAGCCAGGTCATATTGCTGGTGGCAATGCAAGATGCGAGCACATGTATCCCATCTTCAGAGCATCTGCAGTGCTGCTTCCAATGACACAGAAGTTGTATCATATTTTATTTATTTATTTATTTATTTATTTATTTATTTATTTATTTATTTATTTATTTATTTATTTATTTATTTTCTACCCTGCCCTCCCGCCAAGGTGGCTCAGGGAGGCTTACAGACAATTTAAAATCAACACACAATTTAAAACAAGCAAATACAAAATATAAAATGCAATTCAAATGATTGAAACAATAACTATCTTGAGTACTGTGTGCAGTTCTGGAGGCCTCACTTCAAAAAGAAGGTGGACAAAATCAAGAGGGTGCAGAAGAGAGCGACGAGGATGATCAGGGGTCTGGAGACTGATCCCTATGAGGAAAGGCTAAAGGCCTTGGGAATGTTTAGTTTGGAGAAGAGGAGACTGAGGGGGAACATTGTTCTCTTCAAATATTTGAAAGGCTGTCATTTGGAAGAGGGCAAGGAGCTGTTCCTGTTGGCAGCAGAGGATAAAACCTGAAGCAACAGGTTTAAATTACATGTAGAAAGGTATCGGCTGGATATTAGGAAAAACTTTTTCATGGTCAGAGTAGTTCAGAGGTGGAATCAGCTGCCTAGAGAGGCAGTTAGCTCCCCTTCACTGACAGCTTTCAAGAAGAGGCTGAATGAATATTTGTCAGAGATGCTTTAGGCTGGTCCTGCATTGGGCAGGGGGTTGGACTATATGGTCTGTATGGCCCCTTCCAACTCTATGATTCTAAAGATTAATGGATGGTTCTGCTGGCAAAAATGATGACAGCATAAAATTAACTAAAGTTCGGCATGTATTAATATCTAATATATTCAAATATAGCAACTTTGTGTGGTAGAATAGCAGAATCATGTGTGATGGTCACAGCTGTCTGGAAACACCCTAAACTTATCATACCTGTGTTCTCATTTCCCAGTTCCTAATTTCTATGTTTACCTTATCTGCAGCTACTTGACAGATTAAGTGATCAGGAACAATGGTAGTTTGGGTGATACCAAATTAAGAGGATTGTTTCAAAGTAAACAGAATGGTATCAAAGCCATGCAGAAGGGCAATTTGGTCTCAGTGAAGGTAATGCTTTAAAAAGCATATATTTATTTTTGTTTTTGCCCTCAAATTTTCCACCCAAAGAGCTCACAAGGCATTTTTGGAAGTCCAAGAATGAAATATACAACAATGTTTCAATGAGAACGCATAATAGGTAGACATGATACCGTAAAAGAATGCCAGAACCAAACCATAGGGTTGAATCAAAGGATGCACTTCCATGTATAGAAGCAGTTCTTCAATGAGCAGAAACCCACTGTTTTTAATAGCAACAATAAACTCTAAATTAAATAGGGAAGAAATTTACATTATCAGTTGCTTTTATCAATGTAAGTTCATGGGTCAAATACTGAAGACATTTCTCAAGAGGGTTCTCAGAATTCTGTATTCATCCTGACATAGCCCTACCTGACACAAACATATTAATATTTCAAATAAATTTCAAATATTTCAAATCAAATACAGTTTGAAAAATTCAAAGGTGATTAATCTATTTCTGCGAAGAGTGTTTTAGTTCACAATGTGTGTGTGATACCACATTAACCATTTGTAAGATAAGAGAAACATTTGAATAATTTCATACCATTCCAGTAACGGAGCTATGAACAAGAGCAAGGGCTAGATGAGGCATCGGGTGACATTTAAATACACATATATTTCCCTTCTTCATATCCAAATCAAAAAGACCTACAGAATTCAGGAGAAAAAGTGATTAATTTCTTCATTGTATTGGTTTTAGTTTTATCTAATTATCTTACACTAGAATAGTTAATAAAGCACACCCTGCGATTTTATGCTGAGATCTCTCTCTCTCTCTCTCACACACACACACAGAGAATTATGGGATATTTACATCAATCTCTTGCAATCTTTATTGAGTAATTCATAGGCCTACATTTTATATGACAAAATCAGATGTACAAGTGCATTGGTGCTTTTCCACTGTGTTTGCCATGTCTGAAAGGGAAATTTGCATTTCAGATGTACACAGAGGTCATGATTTTCCTGGTGGGAATAAATCCACATACTGTCTCTTCAGAAATGACATGTGGCAGCCGAAGTATTTCTGGTGTCCTATTTGGTTTCTACTGCATATTGCAACCAATAAGCCACCATTTTGCTTTCTCTACAGAACTGTGGGAGCTGCGGTGGCTCAAGTGGTTAAGACGCTGCACTACAGGCTGTGGAAGGTCAGTAGTTCAGCAGTTCGAGACCCGGGTGCCACATGACAGGGTGAGCTCCTGTCTCTAGTTCCAGCTCCTGCCAACCTAGCAGTTCGAAAGCTAGAAATTGCAAGTAGATCAATAGGTACCACTTCGGTGGGAAGGTAACAGCGTTCCGTGCACCTTGGTGTTTAGTCATGCCGGCCACATGACCACGGAAACGTCTTCGGACAGCACTGGCTCTTCGGCTTTGAAACGGAGATGAGCACCGCAACCCTAGAGTCGGATTCGACTGGCTTTCGAGCAAGGGAACCTTTACCTTTACCTTACAGAACTGTGAAAATAGCCCATCAGCCCCTACAAAACCATTTCAGTCTCTCTGATCACTTATAAGGGATAAAAGAGAATCAGGTTCAGAATACAACCACATCACCACACTCCTTCATGGGGGGAAAAAATCAAAAATTGAAATTACACAACACACAACAAACAAAATACTTTTTTTGGATAAGCTACACAATCCACCTTTGCCAGCAATTCCAGCACAGTGAGTATAAAAGCTGCACTTTGATTTCATTCTAGAGTTACCATATTTTGAAAAGCAAAAAAGTTGACATATTTCCCAACTGACTACTTTAAGCAAGTGATCACTATGACAAATCTCATTGTAAATATCCCTACTATTTAAGTTGCGGTAATTGCTACTAACTAGGAATATTCCAGAAGAGGACATTTTCATCAGTTTTTCTTTTTTAAAAAGAGCCCGAAAGAGGATGGACAGCAAAAGAGAGGACATTTCCTCTAAAAAGAGGACATCTGGTAGCCCTGTTTTATTCCCAGTATTGCATTCCCTTCCAACCAATGCTGATAGCTGCCATCCATCCCACTTACCACTGGAGTTAGTACCAAGTTCCACAGAAGCGTGGGGGATGAGGAACCAGTATGGGGCAGGTAAGAGGCTAAACCCCTGTACTGCTTGTTCTTAGCTGTGTTTCAGCAAGTGTAAGCACTTCCCAATTCCACTTACATTGCTGAGTGTCACCAGAGCTTAGTCCCAGAGGCTGTTATCAGTCATAGGACTCAGCACTGAGACAGAGGGAACAATAAAGTATATGCCACTCCATCATCATTGAGTAACCCTAACCAGTCTTTCCCACATCACAGATGCAGAATCACAGGAAAGGGCTTGTGAGTAAAGAGGAATAATTTCTAGGTAATGCAGAGTCCTGGCATATATAATTTCAGAAACTAGACTATGCTGGTGTAGATATGTCTATATGCTGCTACACTATTATGCAACAGCTTGCATTAGATGTATATAATGTAGATTTTTTTAAAAAAAGTTTCCATATCTATGAGGCTGTAACAAAATATGAACAATTCATAACACATAACTATAAAAAGGAATCTTTCATCCACAAAGAATAAACAAAAAATTACCATATTTGTCCTTCTTATCTCCAAGGGCATCTACTGTTCCATCTGGACTGAGGCGTATAAAACCATGGGTGACTTTGTTGTAAAACTGAAGTGTGTTCCCTTTCTGATATTTCCACTTTTCTGCTTCCCACTGGTGAAATACATTTGTAGTAAAACAAAACAGACAACCCATAGTGACAGAAACAACAACGCATGAAACTGCCTTATACTGTGTTAGCCTGTTGGTCCATCCAGCTTAGTGCTGTGACTCGCCTGGCTATCCCAAGGTCTGAAGCAGGGGAATTTCCCAGTACTGATATGTGACATCATTTGAGATGGAGATGACAGGGATTAAATCTGGGAATTTCTGCATTTTGACCCCCTCCCCCACCCAGTGGAAACATAAACATAAACTACACATGCATTTTAAATGTATTAATGGCATGATTATAGATAATGTAATTTATTTGTTTGAAGGTTTTAAAAAGAGTAGATCTTTACCATTTCTTTTCTTTTGATCTCTAGTTCTTGCCCTGCAAAATAAAAACATTTTAGGTGTGATCAACAGAAGCTTAAGCATTTTATTACAATCAACTGGATTGTGTATATAAATTCCTCATAATTTAAACATGATTGAACTTTTTTTCTGGATTGGGCCCCATGGGCTCATGTTTGCTAATCCTTCAGTGTCAAGAAAATTTCCTTTGATACCAAGCAGTACAACTTATATTATATAATCCAGATCTTAGCATTTAGAACATGCTTTCCAGGTCAACTATCCACCTATAATGTCAATGATGTGGGTCCTACCCACCATATACTGTCATGACTTTTCTGTACTAGTTTGTACTTACTCCCAGCAAAGGTGTTGTTATCAATGACATGTAGTTCTCTGAAAATGTTACCATCATCTTCTCCTTGATCCAGCCACCTTTGGGAAAGGTATTATGTAATAAGAATGCAATCATGGCAATATACTCTTAATAAATGTGTTTGTTTTGTCCTAAAAGAACATCCTAGGCAGCCCTGGGGTTTTTTTTGTTTTTTTATTGTTTTAGAGTACCTATGTTGAAAATAATAACTAGATTAGATACAGATCTTCTCAAGGGATCAGAAAACATAATTGAAAAATAAAAAATGCTTTGTACTTTTAATATATGCATAAATTAGAACAATTTCCTGTTAAGGGAACTTGAACCATCAATATATCTAATTCTCAATCTGGCTCCATATTCAGAAACTTAAATCTCTGGGTTGGTGTCAGATGGAGAAAAGGAAGATTTTCCTGCAAACTTGGGGCACTCTCCAGGTTTGCAGAAAAATCTAAACATTTACTCAAAATGATGTGGCATTAATCCTGCCTAAATGAACCTCTCGGCACTTGTACAGAATGGCTATGAGCAAGGGAGGAGGAATCACTTTTGCCATATGCCCACCATTGCTGCATCTCCTTACAAACTTCAGAGGCAATGGTGCTGTAGGTGCGGCAGGAGGAGCTGAAGGCATAGCAGGAAGGAAGAATCACTGCCTGCCGTACTTCCAGAAGAGGAGCAGCGGTTGGGTTAAAATGCCAGTGGTGCAACCTCTCCTGTCCTTGCTACTCTCCTCAGCAGGGATGCTGTGTTTGGGGGAGCTGACAGCAGTGCTATGGATGGAGCAAGAAGAGGAACCATAAGAACATAAGAGAAGCCAATGTTGGATCAGGCCAATGGCCCATCTAGTCCAACACTCTGTCACATAGTGGCCAAAAATACCAGGTGCCATCAGGAGGTCCAGCAGTGAGGCCAGGACACTAGAAGCCCTCCCACTGTTGTCCCCCCCAAGCACCAAGAATACAGAGCATCACTTGCCCCAGCCTGAGAGTTCCTATCTATACCTTGTGGCTAATAGCCACTAATGGACTTCTGCTCCATATTGCTTATCTAATTTCCTCTTGAAGCTGTCTATGCTTGTAGCTGCCACCACCTCCTGTGGCAGTGAATTCCATGAGTTAATCACTCTTTGGGTGAAGAAGTGCTTCCTTTTATCCATTCTAACCCAACTGCTCAGCAATTTCATTGAGTGCCCATGAGTTCTTGTATTGTGAGAAAGGGAGAAAAGTACTTCTTTTTCAGCCTGCTCTATCCCATGCATAATCTTATAAACCTCGATCATGTCACCCCTCAGCCATAGTTTCTCCAAGCTAAAGATCTCCAAGTGTTTTAACCTTTCTTCATAGGGAAAGTGTTCCAACCCTTTTATCATTCTAGTTGCCCTTTTCTGCACTTTTTCCAATGCTATAATATCCAGTCCCCATCATCACAGACTCTCCAGCAGTGACACTGCACATTGGGAGAGGAAGAGAAGGGACGGGTGTTGTGGTCACTGCCACCAGGCCTGCTACCTCTGCCTTTTTGTAGGCAATGCTGCAGGTAGAGGGAAGAAGGAGAAACTGCTGCCTTTTTCCCATCGCTTTTTCTCCTGTGGTGGGGCTACAGGTGGGGAGAGGAGGAGCCAGTGGTAATGTGGCATGCAGAGGACAAAGAGCAGGAATTAATGATGGGTTGGAAGTGATAGGAAAAGAACTTGCAAGGTCCTTGTGGGTTCCCACTTGTGCTATTATAAAAGCAATGAAAGTGAAAACTGGGTAGAGAATAATAGGCAACCATCATGAAGCTTTTAGGATTAATTATTGTTGGGTGTTCAAATATGGCTGATCATCGCTTAGACAGATAAACACCAATAGAATATTAACACTGACAGTTGGTAATTATAGGCCTTCAAAATAATAAGCTGCACAAACCTGTGGCACAAAAAGGTATAATCTGAGTTTGTGATGGGATCCTTGACAACAATTTTCTCCAGAAACCAACCATTTCCTAGGGAAAAAATAAAGACCATATTCCAGGTAGTGCAGTTGTTGCATGCTTAATTAAGCCGTAACTAAGGACTAGATCAGCCCTGATTTCATCCGATCTCAAAAGCTAAATAGGGTTGGCTCTGGCAAGTGTTTGGATGGGAAACCTCCAAGGAATATCAGGGTCATGATGCTGAGGCAGGCAATGGCAAACCATCTCTGAACGTCTCTTGCCTTGAAAACCTCACAGCATCACCATAAGTCTGCTGTGACTTGATGGCAAAAAAACCCAAAACTGGATCAGATCTACACATACTTAATTTATTTCATCTGATGGTGGATGTGAGTCAGAGTTAAACAGAAGACAGACCTTGCTTATCACCCATATCACTTTAAATCCAAAATGTCTCAATTAGCCTGTTCACTCATTCACCTGCCATTTAAGTGACAGGCATGCATCCCAAGTAGCTTTTGTCCATGCAGGTCCCATGATCCCCATCATAACATTTTTGATGGCCAAAAGTAGGGATGGACATGAATCTTGTCATGAACCTAGTTTTGTGATGAACATTGCCAGTTTGTGGTCTGCAAACTGGAGGTTCATGCCTATTCCAATCCACAATCCTCCCATGACCATCCACATGGTTATTGGGAGGTTAGTGGGTTCATGGGGGGAAGCAGAGGGGGAGAGAGAGGAATCACTGAAATGACTTGCATCTATTTCAATCTGTTCAGCAATCCCTCTCACTCACCCTGGTTCCAAGCATTCCCTTCAAATTGTTTTTGCAAGCTGCACACAAGTGAAGTCCAAGCAGCGAGTTCACCACTTCCGGGTGAACTTGCCACTTGGACTTCATTCATGTGCAGCTTGCAAAAGCCATTTAAAAGGAACATTCCCTTTAAATGGCTTTTGCAAGAAGGTGCCACACACTAGTGAAGTCCAAGCAGCGAGGTCACCACTTCCAGGTGAACTCGCTACTTGGACTTCACTCATGTGGTGCCCTCTTACAAAACCCATTTAAAGGGAATGTTCCCTTTAAATGGCTTTTGCAAGATCTCTCCCCCCCCCCGATTCTGCTTGCTTTGGGGAGCTGCCACCAACAGAAAGGAGGGAGGGCAGATCTCAGAATGTCTCCCAAACCTCATAAACCGGGCTGGTTTGTTAAACAGTGAGATTCGTGGTGGCTTATGGTCATACAAACCACAAACCAGGGTGAACCTCCATTTTCCTGGTTCATGCCTATCCCTAGTCAAAAGGGATCCTCATCTTCCTTTTTCACCAATGGAAAAACTGGGTGAATCCAACTTACTAACTGTATGTACATTTTATTAGAATGTTATGTGTACATGGAGAAACAGCCCAACAGCCCATGCTGATAAAGCTATTATTGTTATTGAATGACAAAGCATTGCAGCAATTTAATTTTATGGCACTTTCCAGGAGAATAGTAAGTCACTAACCAATCTGAGCAGAGGTATCCAGTGCAGATTTTCATCACTTTGGAGGGATTTTCACATTGATATGCACTAAGTATTAATGGAAAAGATTTACTTCCTGTGTGTGGCAAATCCCAGAATAAAGTAAAAAAATTTATCCTCTCAAAAATGACATTTTTATTACAGGAAAATGTTAAATGAGGATAGGGAAAAACGTATATAAATTGTACACATCCCAATTTGAAAATTGTGGCAATATCTAGTTTGACACAAGTCACAAATGAAAGTGAACATGCTTTGTATAGTTTTCCTCCCATAACCTGCTAGTTAAGGAACAATATTTTTTTTTATGAAAGAAGTAACATCTGTGGGCCCAGTGGCCATTTTCACAAGGCCCTTATCACTCTCCTTCTTGCTCTGTCTCTCTTGCAAATGACCAACCATTTCTGCATTACAGATTATGTAGCTTGAGAATTCTGACCTGAGCCAAGTCCATTGTGTCCTATAATAACCTTATGTAATTTTCCAAGATGCAAGGCTTCCAGTGAGAAGATATCAACCTGCAAACAAGCAATAAAAGGACAATTTGATGAGACAGAGATATGCTAAAACCTTGAAACACAGGTCTGTAAGGGCTAGTGTTAAAGGTTTAAACACTTAGTGTCAAACAGGTAAGCCAGACTCTGCATAAGAGAAACAGGTAGTTTTGTCCACATGAACTATTCACTTACATAAATAGAAAGACCTATAGCAATAAACTATTATGAATTTATTAATACAGCTAGAGAGATATTCACAATAATGGAAGGACCAAGTAAATAAACTGCTTTTATTCACTCACTTGTCCTTTCAAAAATTTCCTCAGTTTCTTTGATTTATGCAGCTGTCGGGATCCTGTGTCTCCCTTTTCGCCATAGACAGAAATGTAGATATCAGCTTCTGTTCCAGCATTCCACAGGTCACCTGTTACCACCTGTACCTCATACATGGCCACTGACAATAAAAGAAGAGAGCCTCTTACAAAGTTTTTATTTATGAAGCCTTCCTCTAAGGTGATCACTATTGTATATAGAGGTTGTATGGTATAGCAGTTTGAATGCTGGAGTAGGACCTGGGCTGAGAAACCATCATATCTTTGTTTTAAAGTTGCTCAAACAGAGGATGATGGGAAAGATCTTTCTCTGCCTGAGACTCTGGAGCCAGAGTACAAAAATACTGAGCTAGATGGTCTGACTCTGTATAATGTATTTTCGTATATGATACACACACAAACACACACTTTTTTCCTATCACATGTTTCTGTTACAGAGGTCTGTGGCAAGTTCAATAGGAGCCTGCAAGTACCACTGAATTCAAATCTCCTTGTATAAACATGCTACTAGAATTTGTGGACAATCAGTGAAGTTGATGGACAGTAGATTCAGGACAGACAAAAATGAAGCTCTTCTTCATTCACAGATTAGTTTATGGAACCCACTGCTGTGGGATGTGGTGAGGGCTACAAAGTAGCTTTAAAAGGGGATTAGACAAATTCATGGGGATAGGTTCATTGATGCTCATGAGCCACAGTGACTAAGTATTCTGATGTCATAAACCTCTGAATGCCCATGCAACAGCGGGAGAGGCTTTGGGCACCATGCCCCATTGCATTGAGAGCCAGTTTGGTGTAGTGGATAAGTGTGCGGACTCTTATCTGGGAGAACCGGGTTTGATTCCCCACTCCTCCACTTGCACCTGCTGATGTGACCTTGGGTCAGTTATAAGCTCTGGCACAGCTGTTCTCTCAAGGACAGTTTCTGTCAGAAGTTCTCTCAGCCTCACCTACCTCACAGGGTGTCTGTTGTGGGGAGGGGAAGAGAAAGGAGTCTGTAAGCTGCTCTGAGACGCCTTTGGGCAGTGAAGGGCGGGGTATAAATCCAAACTCTTCTTCTTCTTCTTCTTCTTCTTCTTCTTCTTCTTCTTCTTCTTCTTCTTCTTCTTCTTCTTCTTCTTCTTCTTCTTCTTCTTCTTCTTCTTCTTCTTCTTCTTCTTCTTCTTCTTCTTCTTCCTGAGCACAGCTGCTCTTATATTCTGTGCCCAAACTAGATCTTCGTAATTTCTTTGTTAATAGAACTATCACATCAAATATGTACCCTGGTTTTATATATCCTACCTGGAAGAAGGGGCTGACCCTGTTGTAGAACAGGAAGCTCCCGACAGATTTCTCCATCATTCTGGTCTTGTGCCAGCCATCTATGAACAGGTAAATCAAATTGTTCCTCTGTCATGAGATTTTGCAGCAGCAACTGGAATACAAGCAATAGGGTCCATATTACTGTGATAACACAGTAAATCCTACTACGGTATCAAACAATCAATACAATTGGAACAGATTCCTCAGCAACAATATTTTTTAAGCTGGCTAAATCAAGTTAGCAATGCAAGACCAAAGGATAGTCCTGAAAGAGGGAACTATTTTCAAAAATGGACATTTGTGCTGTCTATATTTGTAGTCTCAACTATCATGGCAATTAAATCATAGTAGAACTTCCTGATATCCTTCTACACACTCCATACTGCAACATGCCAAGGTGACAGGGTGACTTTCACCAGTAATTACACAAGACAATCATAATACAGAAAAGCAGCTAACAGGATTTTTATCTCTCTCCACATCTGTTCAACATCTCTGTAACATGCTGAAATTTAATAGATGCAGCTTATTGTATCTTGATGTATTTCAGCAGTTGCTCTTTCACAGCTTTTTAGCTATTTGCAACACAATGCATATTTTTCATTACTAGGGTCAGGAAAGGTTGTTAACTGTTGGCTTTATATACATCTTGAGTTCTTAAAGGCATACAGCCTCTGTCTTGGGGTACTACCGAATTTCATGACCACATAGTTTCAAGTTAAAAAAAAAACCTCTACAAGCTCTCACACAGATTTGCTCTGCTTGCAATAAAGCTGCAATATGATCAGTTCAGACATAAAACCATATGGTTAGTTTGTTAGTTTTGGCCCTGACCTGACCTGGGCCCAGACTAGCCTGATCTCTGGTTTGACAAACGCTAGTTTAATTTTTTTCTCTTTGTAAAGCTGAGGGATCTGAAAGAAAACAATGTTTGCTTTTGTACATCATGAGAAACCATACTGAAGATTGTGCTTGAGTCTCTGGCATCAAATTCAGGTTTGGTGGACCAAACTAACCATAGTTAGTGGAAGGGCCAGCATTGAGGCAATTACACTTAGTTTTGTGTGATGTTCAGTGTGTCCTGTTGTCTTTTTTCCAAACCAGAGTAATGAATTTCAATAGAAATACCTCAATAACAATTGACATCAGTTGCATATATTTATTATATTTATTTAGAATATTTTTATGCCACCTTTCCATCTGATCAGAATCCCCATATCAAGGTCACAGAAATGGGGTAAAGAGGCCTTTAAAATGAATTGGGACTGTCGTTAGCAAAAATGGATGAAAACTAAAATAAATTTAAAGGGGCATATTTGCATTTCTCATTATTTGTTTGGGCTTTAAAATGTGCTGTAGTAATTTTGGAGTAATATTAACTAGCTAACAAGCCCCAAAGGAACATTTGTTTTTAATTTCAGGCCCCACATTTAATTTAATGCAGAACTCCAGGAAGATATATTGACTCCTTTAAGAATATCACTACCAGTGCAATCCTAAACTGATTCTAATTCTGTTGATTGCAAGTTATTTAGAAGTGTGTAACTCAACCCTGACCCAGATAGTCCTGCTTAGCCCATTCTTGTCAGATCTCAGAAGCTAAGCAGGGTCAGCCCTGGTTGGGTACTTGCATGGGAGACTAGAAGTCTAGCATTGGCAGGCAGAAGCAGGCAATGACAAACCAACTTTGAATGTTTCTTGCCTTGAAAACCCTGTGGGGTTGCCATAACATGGCTGTGACTTGATGGCACAAAACAGCAACTCTGCTTAGGAATGCACTGTAAATTAGAACACTCTCCCACACTTCTGTGTTTCTATAGCTAAGTTTCCCCCCTGATGCATTGGAATAGTTCTGTTCTCCAGTTTCCATAGAAAAAGGCTGGCAGACTCTCTGTTTAGTATTTTATATTTAGACTTTGATTCTCCTGCATGCTTCACAGCAAAAGGAAACTAGGTCCCCTCTGAGATCTGGCAAAGATTTTGCTTCTCTGATGATTAGATGTTCAGCTCAGTTCAATGCAGCATTAATAAATCAATCAAAATCAACTACAGGTTCATATTGTCAATGACTTCTATTTCAGTATACATACAAAAAGTAAGGAACCCAAATTTTGTGTACTAGAATTTTAAACTGAAATGCTCAAACATCTCATTTTTTTTTTTTTTTAAATGTCAGCGCTGATTTTGAAGTTTGCTAGCTTGAAAGTTAAGATCAGGGGCCCCTAGCCATTTTGAGCCTGCGAGCACCTTTGGAATTCTGACACGGGTTGGTGGGCACAACCACAGAATAGCTGCCATGGGAAGCACACAAAATACCAGAGAGTGAGGTTATGCATAACTCTAATAGTAACTCTTCAACATTTTCTGCATACGCCTTAACAGGATGCCTTTTAAAATTAACATGTTGTTTAAGAACATTTTCTTGCTTACACACAGCTTATTTTCAGTCACATAGGGTGATTTCCCACTAAAGCTGCCTCAGGGTTGCACCGCCGTTTGCCCCGATACTACTAGTCAATTTCACACCCGAAGCCGCGGGGCTGCATTTTGACCCGCGGCTTCGCCCGATTTCCCCCGCAGTTTCATAATCCTGTTTTTTGTGGATTACAAAACTGCGGGGGAAATCGGGCGAAGCCGCGGGTCAAAATGCAGCCCCGCGGCTTCGGGTGTGAAATTGACTAATAGTATCGGGGCAAACGGCGGTGCAAACCCGAGGCAGCTTTAGTGGGAAATCACCCATAGTCTTTGTGCTGTACAGACAGCTGCTGCCAAAGCAATTTATGTTCTGAGTCTGTGGAGCCAATCAAATCTCCAATGGTCAGCCAGAAGACCTGCAGGATAAAATCCCACATGGCCCTGGCCACTATCTCAAAACATTTGGTGGGCTCCAGGAAAAATATTGGTAAATGCCATGGCACCATGGGTGCCATTCTGGAGACTGCTGGTAAAGATGAAAAATTAGGGTACTTTCCCATCTTATTTATGCATCATTTGTAGGTTGTTTATTTTATATCATACCCTTTGTTCATGGTGGTGTATACAGGGTTATTCCATGCTATCCATTCAACAGATCTGCATGGTTGCTTGGCCTGAGGGTACATGTCTGGCCCAAGGCCCCCAAGACTTCATCAGTCCTATTAAGGAAGTAGAAGTCTAGGTCTGGTGTGAAAACAGAAAACAGTTCTGGTGTGAAAACATAAAGTGTCATTGCCTCTTTAAAACACAAATGTCTCCAGCCAAGGTCCAATACTCAACTCAGCCACATTGGCTGTCACATTATTATTCTTTATTGCATTCAACTACTTAGCATCTTTCAAAAGTATACTAGCAGGGCAATCCTAAGCAGGTCTACACAGAATCCTACTCAAGGGTACTTGATGGGGCTTACTCCCAGAAAAATGTTCTTAGGATGGTATTGTGAGTTCTGATATCCCTTGAAAGTTTATTGAATCTACACATTTGGTATCCTTGCTAACAGGACCTTTTTTTTTTTTTTAAGAGAGGTGGCCAGAACTCTCAAGAAGAAAATTAACTTTTCAATCTGTATATTTAAAACTCATGAACTTTTAAACATTTTTAAAAGAATTTTGTCAAAGAGATTGCAGAACTCTGTTCCAGCGTGTTCTCCCAGATAAAAAGCCCTGCCTGTTAACAAGATAATATATCCCCTTTAGTATATTTTACTCTAAACCTTGTTCATTGGTTTTCTTCACCCATGACAGCATACTGTGCCTGTATTTTGAATATGTAGTATGTATTAGTATGTATGACTCTGATCATGGTTTGGTGAGGAAGCAACTTTGGATACAGTTATGAAAAAATCCAGTTCCAACTAAGAATCTGTTTTCTGACGAACATTTTGAATTAAACTTTCATTATTGTTAGACTGTGAGCTGATTCATGAAGAGCTGAAAGAGATGACACACATACATCACCTAATGGAAAGAGAAGGCTTGTCTGTGTGTGTGTAAGAAGAAATAGCTGTTGGATTTGGAGGCAGAGGGAAAAAAGGAAGAGAACTGTGAGCTGGCTATAGCATCTGGGGGTACAACATTTGTCTGTCTAGTATCTGCTGTGGATGGCAGATCTGATGCCCACTGCAAGTGAATTCTTTCTTTTCATGCATTACAAAAATACCATCAGTCTACAGTAAAGTCTCATGCAAAAGAATCCAAAACTAGTAGTGCTCCTTCCAAGCAGGAAACACAGAAAAATTTTGTGCTCACCTCTTTGCAGTGCCAGGAAGGGCTTTCTCCAGAGTTATTGTGCCCTATCCGGACTTTGTAGAGATCTCCTACATCGTCTGTGTGAATCTGTTGAAACAGCACAGCATACACATGGTAATTCAATTGGCTGCTTGGAAGTAAATTATTATAGGAACTTCAGTCTGGTACATGAGAATCCTCTAAAGCTTTCTTGTTCAGAATGCTTCTTAGTCTTTGAAGAACATACAATTTGGAGAGTACTGAACAACCAGTCCTAACTATCAGGCTGCAAATCTTAGTACATTTATTTGGAATACAGTTCAAGTAAGATCAGTGTGACTTCTTTGGGTTGAGCATTGCTGCATAAATAAGTTCAATTTAGCAATTTAGCAATTCAGGGCACTGGCACAGCATGCAGTTGATTCAGGCAGCAAGTACGAGACTGTGACGATGAACGAAGCCTTTGGTCTCAACACATTGGGCATCAGATTTATGAAAACGTACATTGTCTGAAAGATTTGTAATTATTAATTTACAGACTGAAATAATTTCATGTCTAATAATAATAACCACTGTATATTTTTATATATAGCGATAGTTCAAAACAGGTCTTGAATGGAGGTTTCTTTACAGGGAAGTCTGCCCTGGGTAAAGGGTTGTACTTCCTTCAGAACTCTCCTACTTAGTGTTTTCATTGGACCAAGGAGGCAAGAAACTACCAATAGAAAGAATACATGAGACTTTATACTCAACCCAGTTTTTCAGTTTTGATCTCTTCTGCTCCTGGGGAGCTTAATTCTGCCGTTTTCCCCTTTAATCCAGGCTTGAGGGTCAAATTCGCTAACTCGTTTCAGTTTATGATAACCAAGCATTTCAGTCAGTTTATGGTGACTTGACTTCCCACTGCATCCACCCGTAATAAGGTACATTTGTGATAGCTGATCTGCTGTGGGCTGAATTCATAATTATCACGTGGCAGTGATATGAATACTGATAAGAGGACTGAACTGAAGTGATAAGAGGATTGAACTGAAGGAACTCAGTTTAGGCTGAAATAGTTATGTGAATGAAGCCAGAAAACAAGAGGGCCATTTGATTATTTTTTCTTCCTAGTTATCAAGATTAGTAATGTCTTCACTGATAGGAACTGCATAAATGTGATGAAGAGGAAAAGAGGAAATAAGGAAAGATCCTGTAAGCTCAGTCTGTTTCCCCTCCACCTACACATATTTAGCCTGGGTGTGACCTGGGGCATGAGCCCTTGGACACCGGTCAAAGGGCTCTTGGCCTCACATTTTTCTTTTGTTTTGTATCTTTTGTTTATTGAAATGGCATTGTACAAATGGTATGCTGTATTTGGGGGATTTTCTGTAAGCTGCTTTAGGACCCTTTGGGGAGAAAGAGAGAGAGAAATGCTCTAAACAAATGAACAAACAAATGATAACAATAAATGAATACATTCAACTGATTACCAATAGCTATTTAATACATTCATGATGCTATATGCTGATTGCAATATCATTTTTATACAAATGATGGTGGCATTAAAGTCATGATACTGGCATCTAGTGCCATGGAGTAATGGAGTCATGGATGCTGGGAAAATATACATTGACTGATTTCCCACAAGCTGCTGCTCTGCGCTTGCTCTTCCCTTTTCCTCAATCGTACATGTCAATTTCACACTATGTGCTGCCTGGCCACGTTTTGCCCTGCAGCTTCGCCTGATTTCCCTCGCATCTACTCAATCCTGGTTTTTGAGGATTGAGTAGATGCAAAGGAAATCAGGCAAAGCTGTGAAGCAAAATGCGGCCGCGCAGCACATAGTGTGAAATTGACACGTGCGATCGAGGCAAAGGGAAGAATGGGTGCGGAGCAGCAGCTTGTGGGAAATCGGTCATTGCTTTTGTTTCTGATATCCCCCAATCTATTTAATTTATTTACTATTTATTCATTTAAAACATTATGTTTCCTTTCCACCCAGTTCAGTCCCTCAAGGAGGTGAACAGTTACAAGACAAAACTTTATCTATCAACATGTAAATAATCTGTCTATTGTCGTAATATGCATTAAACAAATGGGAAAGGTTGCTTAATTAAAAAATTATCTGATACTCATTTTACATCATAAAATATTGCTGTGAAACAATATTGTTAAGATTTGTTACTTACAATGAAGGTATCTTTGTTTCCTTTTTCAAACATCTTTTCCCCCTCTCCATATAGAAAGATAGCTCCTGAATTACTTTGGTCCCCATATAATGTAATATAAACCTGTGAGCTGGTACCTGCAGATGGTTGGTCACTGGTAAAAACTGTTACCTTCCATTTAATAGCTGCAGAAATAGAAACAGAAACTTCTAATTAATGGGCATCATTGTGTCCTTCAAATGTATCTCTAGCCACATGTGAACTGCACTTCTATGAGGCCGTACTGGAATTCTAGATTCAAGTACACACAGACACTATCATACAGATTAAGTGCACAAAGGAAGATCTACTTCCCAGGTCCTACTAATCATATTCTCCCAGCACCTTGGGATTAGGGTACCTAAGGACATATATCTACAGGACTCTGCCTGTATTTAAGGACTGGTAAAAAGAAGGACTCTGCCCAGTATTTAAGGTCATTTTCATAGATCTTTCTGTGGGTGTCTTAGAATCCAGAAATTACTTAGGTAGAATCCAGAGAAGGCAGTCTCCCAGCCATGTACTTGGAGGGGCCATTTGTGCCTTAAGAGAGGGGGAATGGACCTGGCTTTGCTACCAGCCAGTTGGCTATCAAGCAGCTTCCTGTAGCCTGCCTCCAAGAGGCAGGCCCAACACAAGTGGGGTGTGGGGGATCTGGAGCCTCAGGTTTCCCTCTGGGCCACAGCTTGAGTTGAAAAGGAACTGGCTGAGGGTGGTGTGCAATTCTGGAACTCTTGGCAAAGATTCACAGCAACAGGCAATGGGCATTCAGCAAAGCACATTTGAAGAAAGAAAGAAAGAAAGAAAGAAAGAAAGAAAGAAAGAAAGAAAGAAAGAAAGAAAGAAAGAAAGAAAGAAAGAAAGAAAGAAAGAAAGAAAGAAAGAAAGAAAGAAAGAAAGAAAGAAAGACCAATCATATGCTGACACAGCACCGCTCTGCAATGCCACAGACCTCCACCAGGGGATCTCTGTCACAACCTTCTGATCAATGGAAGAAGTGGTAGGCACAGGGATGTGGCAGGAGCTTGTTGGCTCTATAAGCTGCCCGAGCCTGGAAACACCCACCAGAACTACCATAAAATTATGCCAGCAAAAACTGCAGCACAGCCCATAGGCACCCATGCAATGGAAAATGCAAAATCCACCCCCCCCCGAGGTGCTGTCCTGCCAAGAAGCCCTGGCATAGCACAGGAAGCCAACTATGGACTTCCCAGTGGTGGACAAACCCCTACCCCCAATCACAGCCCCTCCCACACATAAATCTAGGACAAGTCTCCCCATAGCTCAGGTAATAGGCCATGAAGCCCAGGATTCTGTCTCTGAGTTCTTTAACGTGCACACTTAGAACGCACATCCTGCATCCATCCCAGGCATCCATCCATCTGGTAAGCCCATCCTGCTCACAGGCATGCTATGATAAGGAGGGCTCGCCCCATCTCCCCATGGCTTCCTGAAATGGCTTGCAAAGGTGCAGGGGCTGTAGTGGATACTTCATTACTATTCCCCTGCTGCTGTGAAGTCTGGAGTGATCTGCAACTCTGTCCCAGTCTTTTGGTCATTGAGTGGCCTTACTCCCTCCTATGCCCAGTTCTCCCACCTCCATCTGTGATTTCTCCATGGGGATCCTCAGGATGATCTCCCCTATACAAATCTCAAAGGCTGAGCTTTGACTTAGGGAATCTTATGCTGGGATCAATGTTGTCATAAGAACGTGAAGAGCCCTGCTGGATCAGACTAATGGTCCATCTAGTCCAGCATCCTTTTTCACACAGTGGCCAACCTCTGGAAGGCCAACAACAGGGCATGGAGGCCAAGGCCTTCCCCTGATGTTGCCTCCTGAGTCTGGGATTCAGAGGTTTAGTGCCTCTGAGTGTGGAGGTTCCCCTCGATCACCATGGCTAGTAGCCACTGATAGACCTATCCTCCATGAATCTGTCTAATCCTCTTTTAAAGCTGTGTGGCCATCACTGCATCCTCTGGCAGTGAATTCCACATTTTAATCACATTCTGCGTAAAGAAGTATTTCCTTTTCTCCAGCCTGAATTCACTGCCCATCAACTTCAATGGATACCTTTGAGTTCTAGTATTTTGGGAGAGGGAGAAAATATTCTCTTTGCCAATGCTCTCCACCCCATGCATAATTTTATAAACTACTATCATGTGCGTGTGTGTGTCCCCCCAGTCATCTCTTTTCTAAACTGAAAAGTCCCAGACTGTTATGTATTGGTATACATAATGCCTGAGCTTGAATTCTGTCTCCTATTTAACTGTGGTATTGTAACTCCTGCAAGCTGATTGGATACTCTGCACAGTAGTCCAATCAGGATACAAGAAGGGTGCAGGAGGGAAATGATTTGATTGGTTGTTATGTTCATATTTTGATTGGTTCTTATCTCAACTAAGGGCATGGCCTATCAAGCCCGGATGTTCTGTGTTCATAAAGCTGAATCACTTGTTATGAGCTGCTGCCTTAAGTCTCATATTTAACACTGGCAATGAGGATGGGATTATAGTGGGTAGGCAGCCCTACTGAACCCCTGGCACCATGGCAGACGAAGCAGACCGTTCCAGGGCTCCAGAAGAAGGACAACACCCTTCCATTCCACCAGCAGAACCAGCAAGAGTGATGGCAGTTACCGTGAAGTTTGAGGCATTCGAACCTGAGCTGGAAGACTGGGACTCCTACATCACTCAGTTTGACTTACGGGCCCATCAAATCGAGGAGGATGCCACAAAGATGGCAATGCTGCTCAGTTCCTGTGGTCAAACGGTGTTTGACGTGGCCAGGTCTTTGATCGCTCTGGCTGATATTGTAACCATCTCCCTAGCTCAGGGGTCTTTTTTTGGGGGGGAGCGCACCAGAGAGCAGCTCGGGAGCTCAGGAGTCAAGCCCCGCCCCCAGCCGGCATCCCGGGGAGTCTTTCAGGCAGCCGAATGTCAATTTCAGCTCCATTATATCCTATGGGCCATTGAGGTCAATGGTGAAAACATAGGGTATATTCTGGGGGCTGGAGGGGAGGGGGTTTGAGGGAGAGGCTCCAAACTCACAGGGTAGTTGATGGAGCCTCTCCCCAAGATACCCACCAAGTTTCAAGAACATTGGATCGGGGGTCCAATTCTATGGGCCCCAAAACAGGTTGCCCCTATTCCCTCCATTGTTCTCTATGGTGGGAAAAAAGTAAGTTTTTTCCCACCATAGAGAACAATGGAGGGAATAGGGGCAACCTGTTTGGGGGCCCATAGAATTGGACCCCCTGGTCCAACGTTCTTGAAACATGGTGGATATCTTGAGGAGAGGCTCCATCAGCTACCCTGTGAGTTTGGAGCCTCTCCTTCAAACCCCCTCCCCTCCAGCCCCCAGAATATACCCTATGTCTTCACCATTGACCTCAATGGCCCATAGGATATAATGGGGCCGAATTGCCGCCGAATTTCTTTCATTCCCTCCTTTCCTTCTCTCTTTTTCCTCTTTCCCTCCTTCTTCTCTTCTCTCTTTCTTTCCCACCTTCTTCTCTTCTCTTTTTTCCTCCTTTCCCTGTTTCCGTCCTTCTTCCCTCTTGTAAAGTACTGAGACTGACGAGTGATTTCAGCTCTCACATACTTTATTAGATCAGGAACAAGACAACTAAGCCGGCTCACAGGCCGGCTTTTATTCCCAAGTGAGCCCACACCCCAAACACACATACACCCGTGATTTGCTATTTACAGTTAATTGAGTTACCCTGGGCTCCCCAATTGGGAGAATGCGAAAAGCCTACAATCTATTGTCTACAGGAACAAAGCTCAGGCCCTTTGCCAGACCATGTGGTGGACCGGCCCGAACTGGTCAGAGCACATGGTTGCTCCAAGTTCATGTTTCTCTGTGGATACACTACACCTCTCTTTCTTTCCCTCCCCTCCCCTTTCCTTCTCTTTCTTTTCCTCTTTCCTTCTCTCTCTCTCTTTCCTTCCCTCTTTCCTCCTTCTGTGGCCCAACTCTAGTGAGAAGGAGTTTAAACTTTAAACCCCTTCTCTCTTAGTTCCCCCACCCAGGCCAGCTGGGGAAGGGAAGGGGAGGCTTTGAAGATGCCTCCCCCCTTTTGCTTCCCCTTTTGACATCACTTCCGGTGATGTCAGGGTGTGGCATATGCTAATAGCCTAATGGCTCATTAGCATATCATATGCTAATGAGCTCCTGCAGCTGTTTTTCTATGAAAAGACCCCTGCCCTAGCTGATATCAAAAGCAAGCTGAAAAATCACTTTGCACCCAAGCCCTCATAGATTGCCTGCAGACATGCATTCTACAAGCGGGATCAGGGGGTGAGTGAGTAGATTGCCAAGTACATCACAGCTCTATGGAAGGCAGCTAGGACCTGCAACTTCCCCAACCTGGAGGTGGCATTGCTTGATCAGTTAGTGTGCAGCCTATGGGACGAAAAGCTCCAGCAGAGGCTTTTCATTAAATCAGAGCTGACTTATGCTATGGCCTACACTGAAGCCATCACTGCAGAAGCCGTGGAGAGGTCTACCAAGGAGGTTAGACAAGCTGGCAGTCCACCCATCAGCACCCAGAGAAGTCAGTGCATCATGACTCAGCCAGTGAATCTGAGGGTGAGGACGATGACATCAAAAAAACTCAAGTGACAAGGCCCCGGCGGACCCCAGTGAAAGCTGTACCGAGGCAAGCCTGTGTGGGTTGCGGTGGAGCTCACAACTGGGACCGGTGTTGGGCATGTGACATCAGATGCTGAACATGTGACAAGTGGGGCCACTTGGCCAGAGTATGCCAAGCCAAAGGAAAGAAGAAATCACCACCCTCTTCACTGAGGCAAAACCACAAGGCACGGGACTTTGGAACAGCAAGGCCAGCTGACTGCCATGAGACCACCTGCTGCTCCTGCCCCACAATTGTCATGAGCACCAGACCAAGGGCCAGGAAGAAGATCCATGTAACCAGTGTCAATCTTGCCAGGAATCTCAGCCAGAACCCCCTCAGGCTCCCATACATCACTGGTAAACACCACACAGACCATGGTCGAGATTGCATATTGACTTTGTGGGGCCATTTCAGGGGCAAGTGTTCTTAATAATAGTTGATGCGTACTCTAAATGGTTAGTGGTGATACAAATGTCAAAAATTACTTCTGCTGCAGTCATAAAAGCGCTGCGCCATATCTTTGCTACCCATGGCTTACCTGACACGCTAGTCTCAGATAATGGGACACAATTTACCTCAGCTGAATTCCTGGAGTTTTTAGGGAACAACTTAATCAAACACATCATGTCCACACCATTCCACACAGCCACAAATGGGCAGGCTGAATGGATGGTGCGGACCACAAAGGAAGCCCTGTGGAGAATGATCCATGGGGACTGGGCTCAGAAGCTGGTGTCCTTTATGCTGTACCAACATATCACACCACACACTGCAACTGAGAGGAGCCCAGCAGAGTTGCTGATGGGATGCTGCCTGACATCACTACTGGATCGACTCCACCCCGACTTCACCACTGACAAACCACTGCAGAGGGAAGTCCTGGAAACTCCTTGTTCTTTCAAAGTCGGGGACTCCAGCAGTCATCACTGAGGTAACTGGCACTTTATCGTATGTGGTACAAACTGCAGATGGCAGGCAGTTAAGGTGCCACATAGACCAACTTAGGCAAAGATTGGCTGGCTCAAGTATTGAGGACAGTGTTGAACCTAACGAGGTTCCAGCCCCCGCAGCTGAGCAAGTGGAACCTTTGAATACAGAGTTTGGAGTTGCAGATTGGGACATTGAGCCAGTGGCCGGGGCAGGATCAGAACAGAACCCAATCCCTGCCACTAGCCTCTCGAGCAGTAGTCCCCCTGGGGAACAGAGTGGTCCAAGAAACTGGGATGCAGAGACAGTACCTCCAACTAACCCAGTAAGACGGTCACAATGAACGTGATGACCTCCCTCTTATTTAAAATTTTTTGTTTGTTCCAGAATTGATTCATCTTAGGGGGAGGGATGTTATGTATTGGTATACATAATGCCTGAGCTTGAATTTAGTCTCCTATTTAAGTCTGGTATTGTAACTCCTGCAAGCTGATTGGATACTCTGTGCAGCAGTCCAATCAGGATACAAGAAGGGTGCAGGAGGGAAATGATTTGATTGGTTGTTCATATTTTGATTGGTTCTTATCTCAACTAAGGGTGTAGCCTACCAAGCCCGGATAGTTTAAAAGAGAGCCTATTGCTCTCATGTTCTGTGTTCATCCTACCATGTAATAAAGCTGAATCACTTGTTATGAGCTGCTGCCTTAAGTCTCATACTTAACGCAGACTCTTCAGCCTTTCCTCATAGGGAAGGTGCTCCACCCCCTAATCATCCTTGTCACCCTCCTCTGTATTTTTTCCAGCTCTGGGCTGTCTTTTTTTTTTTTTAGATACGGTGACCAGAACTGTACACAGTATTCCAAATGAGGATACACCATTGATCTATACAGGGGCATTATAATATTCGGTCATTTTATTTTCAAATCCTTTCCTAATAATCCTAAACACAGAGTTTGCTTTTTTCACTGCTGCAGCACACTGGGTTGACACTTTCATTGAGCTATCCACTCCCAAGATCTTTTTCCCTCTCAGTCTCAGCAAGTTTAGACCCCATTAGCCTATACTTGAAGTTGGGGGGTTTTTTTGTCTCAATGCGCGTCACCTTACACTTACCAACACTGAACTTCATTTGCTGCATTGATGTCCACTCACCCAGTCTGTGGAGATCCTCTTGGAGCTCTTCACACTCAGCCTTGGTTTTCACCATCCTGAATGATTTTGTGTCATCTGCAAGCTTGGCCACTATACTACTTACCCCTAGTTCCAGATCATTTATGAATACACTAAATAGTACCAGCCCCAATACCAATTCTCCTGGGACCCCCCAGCTTACTTCCCTCCACTGTGAGAACTGTCCACTTACTCCTACTTTTTGCTTCCTGTCATTTAACCAATTTTTAACTCATCTCCTCTTATCCCATGACTGCTAAGTTTACCCAGGAGTCTTTGGTAAAGTACTTTGTCAAAAACCTTTTGAAAGCCTAAATATATCATCTCTATCGAGTCACCTCTGTCTATATGTTTGCTCACTTTCTCAGAGAACCCCAAAAGGTTGGTGAGACATGACTCCCCTTTGCAAAAGCCATGCTGATTTTCATTCAGCAGGTTTTGTTCCTCCATGTGCCTAATAATTCTATCTTTGATTACAGTTTCCACTAATTTGCCTGGGACAGATGTTAGGCTGACTGGCCTGTAATTTCCTGGTTCCCCTCTGGATCCCTTTTTAAAAATTGGTGTAACATTTGCTACTCTCCAGTCTTCTGGTACAACAGCTGAATTTAGTGATAGGTTACATATACAGGTTAGTAGATCAACTACCTCCCTTTTTGAGTTCCCTAAGAAATCTCAGGTATATGCCATCAGGTCCTGGAAACTTACTGGTTTTTAATTTTCCCAGTAGGTCTAGAACTTCATCTCTAGTCACCTCAGTTTGGCTCAGTTCTTCAGACTCCCTCCTGAAAATAGTGGCTGTGGCATGGGTACATGCACCACACTTTCCACACTGAACACAGGCGCAAAAAATTCTCTGAGTTTCTCTGCCATCTCCCCCATCTCCCTTTAGCAATCTCTTTATTCCTTTGTCATCCAAAGGCTTCTCTGGCTGGTTTCCTGTTCTGGATACATTTTTTTAAATGTTTATTATTTGTCTTGATGCTTTTAGCAACCTTCTCAAAATCTATTGTTGCATGCCTAATTATTGACTTACATTTCTTTTGCCAGAGCCTGTGGTCCCTCCTGTTCAATTCACTGGGGCAGACTTTTCATGTTATAAAAGAAGCCTCTTTACTTTTTATAGTGTCCTTAACTTGCATTGTTAACCAGGTGGGCTTTCTTTTAGACTTGGCAGTGTCTTTCCTAACCTGTAGAATGCATTATGTCTGGGCTTCAATTAGTGTGATTTTAGATCGCTTCCAAGCATTCTCTCTTGTGTTTCCCTTTCAGCTTCCCTTTAACTATTCCCCTCATTTTTGTAAAGTTCCCTCTTCTGAAATCAAATGTTACAGTTTTTGACTATGGAGTAACTTTCCATTGATATGAATGCTGCACTTAATATCATTGTGGTCACTGTTTTCAGCTGGTGCAACACCTCTACATTTCTCACCAAGATCATTACCCCTCTGATTGGCTCTGTGGCCAACTGTTCTAGTGCATAGTCATTAATGATGTCTAGGAATCTCGTTTCTACTACATGATTCGATCACATATTTACCCAGCCAATGTGAGGACAGTTGAGGTCTCCCAGTATAATAACATTAACATTATCATTAACATTAATATTGTCAGTCTTTATGATGTCACTGGACCTCTGTTTTGTTTAGCTGGGGAATATAGCACAAGTCCAATGGCAACTCTAAGACTGATCTCACATACTTTGCTATGAGTTCTTTTGCACTGCAGCTCACCTCTTCAGTTATGTTGCAGTTAGTTGCAACAGACCATCAAGCCCACCCCTCTACAGTCCATACCTCTTTCCTACTCATACACTCTGCTGGCTGCTTTGTGCAGCATGCATGGTGAGTGGGCCTCTGGGTGGTCCAAGGGGAGGTGTATCTGTTCTAGCAGAGGGGGCAGGTCTCTGTCTTACACTCCACCACAATACTACTTGCATTTATTGCAATACAGTCTGGTCCTTTACCAGGAGAACCATTTTACCTTACTTTGTAGCACAGATGGTACCATGCTTGGGTTCACTACCAACAAATGCCTCACTTGTGGATCATCTGTGAGAGTTAATGGTTTCTTTTGCTTGTCACACTGCATACTGTTTTACCTGGATTCCTGAAGGTGCTATGCATGTCCTTGTCTCATCTTCAGTGCTTGCTTACCTTCGTGCCTCCTTGAACCTTAGACATCAATAATCCTTATTCTCATTCATCTTTTCTTTTTGCCACCAATGTCTTTCTTCAAAAGAATATTGCCTGTATGTTTTACTGTTTACCCTTTGAGGCCTGATTTGAAGATGGCTGCAATCTTCTCTGATTTGAGAGTAAGGGTGGTTAAATAAAGTGAGATATACTTCTGTGTAATCCTGTATAGGATTGCACTTTTTACTAGACCTAAGCCACAGCCTAGCTGGCAGTCATAGCTTCTTAACACAGATGTTTTTTACAATTGTTTTGTCCAGATTAGGTGACTGTCTTCTGTCAGGTCCAATTTTAGCACAGATTTTCTATAGTGATTTTCTTGTTACAGTTACATGAATTATTCCTGAGATGAACAGGAGCTCTTGATAAGCACCCATGCTGCATTTTCTTTTCTCCTTCAGCCCCTGTACTTGTGTCTCAGTAATGAGGATAAAGCTATAATATTAATAATTTAGCACCAATAATAAGACTAGTTCAGTTCTTCTTTTATTAAATCATTCTCTTCACTGGTCCTAATTATTATGCTCATTAGTTTAATTCAATTTAGCAACATCCATGTGATAAAAATGAAGGAAACTGACTTTAAGAATTGTAGGGTAAGAGAAAAATGACAATAG
This sequence comes from Gekko gecko, assembly GCA_029375565.1. Taxonomy (NCBI): domain Eukaryota; kingdom Metazoa; phylum Chordata; class Lepidosauria; order Squamata; family Gekkonidae; genus Gekko; species Gekko gecko. Next base: position 128,605,168 of record JAPDNY010000009.1, read on the forward strand.
TTTTATTTATTCCTTCAACTTGCTCCAATGAACAATGGAGGACGGAGCACTTCCAACAGGGAAATGAATATTGAAACATAATAGCCTGCAATTTTGTCAGGCAGAAGCCATTCTTTGTATCCTTAAATGAAGGGATGTGCTGTATCCTAGATCTAGTTATTCTGCATATTTGGGACATTTCTTATATTTAGAATGTTTTCCAAAAATAATTCTTTAGGCAGTTTTGAAAAAAGTTTATGCAACATAAGGTTGAATCCTACCACTCTGCTCACTTAGTTTAGAGCCCTCCATGCAAGAAACTTTCCATTAGAGGATGAGTTTCTTCCACTCGAGGAAGGTTCAACAAGATAAACATTCTGCACTTAGCTGAGTAGAGTGGGTTGTATCCTGAGGAAAATTTCTGCTAATGGAAGGATATCTCAGAATTACAACTGGTCTTAGATGACAGAGATTAGTTCCCCTGGAGAAAATGGATGCTTTGGAGGGTGGATTTGATGGAGTTATAACCTGCTTAAGACCCCTCCTCTCCCCAAAACCTGCCCTCTGCAGACTCCGCCCTCAAAATCTCCAGCAATTTCCCAACCCAAAGCTGGCAACCTCTATCTCCAGCTCCCACCTCAGTCTGTTCCTGGGGAATCATTTGAGCTGCAGCGGGGGGAGGGGCGGGGGAGACAAGGAAGATTAATCTTGGTTTACTATGAGATCCAAGGAAGTTTAAAGGTGAGGGACATTCAATTCTCCCAGATCTCTGGCCCATATGCCACTCTCCATATAACAAAGTCCTCACCTCCACGGTGTCTTTGAATAGCACAGTACAGAAAGCAGCAGGAATATAACCCTCAATTTCTCCTCCATGGCAGTGGCAGCCACTCGGAGGTTAGATTTCACAGCCCATACAGCAGTTGCCACCAGCCAGGTGGACTCAACAATCCTGGAATTTGCAGGTGTGGAAGCAGCCACAGCCAGGACAGCTGGGGTTCCTTGGTTAAAGTACCAAATTACCCTTCAACGTGCAGGAATTCCAGTCTTTTTTAGTTGGTTGTCTGGAAATAAGCTGTATTAAAGTAGTTATGTCTGATTCTCCCCCCCCCGATTAATCACCCAGTGCCCTTCACAGTCTGACTTCTGGACCATGGAATTTAGTTTGGGAACTCCTGCTGCCCATGGATGAGAGACTTCATAGTGGCACAATTTTATCCTATCTTCCTCCATTATCTAAGCATTGTACATTCTCCCAGGGAGTATAATCTTGTAGTGATCAACATGTTACCAGGGTCACTGTACATTTTATTCATAGCTACTGTATTTCCATTTCTCAAGGGCAGTTCCAGTGCCCACCTAATGGATCTTTCCTCTTCATCAGTAAAAGGATTTAATGGAGATCTGCATAACCAGGCAGAGTAGTGGAAGATCATACGGTGCAGCACATCTTGATGGTTAGACTAATAAACTGTTATCTTACCAGAGCCCTGGGCAAGGATCACTTGAACTGGGTATATCTTGCAAAGGCCATGCTGGAATTGCTGTTAATTCTCTTAGCAAGCACATGTCAGTGTTATGATGGTTGGTGCCTTGTGTGCATATCACTGCACTTGTTGCTACAGTGGACTTCTGGTATGAATGAAAGATTCTCAATTTACAATTATCTGAATTCATGCTTATGGTGTATCCTTGCAGTCCCCACTGGAACCCCACATGAAATGGGATCCTCTGTCTGTTGCAATGTGATATGATGGAGGATGATGTTTTCATTCATTAAGCCAATGCAGGACACAGTTAAAGCTCAGTGATCTTCAGTTTTTGTTCATTTTATTATCCAATAATTCAATGCTGTTATTTCAGTTTGTTTAATTTTCACATTAAATTTATTTTATACCACAAAGGTATGTGTAATGATAAATATTAAATATTGCTTTGAAACAATATTACCAGGTATTTACAGAAAAACATAGCTGCCACTTGACATTCAGAAAATATGAACCTGATTCTATTTTACTTGCTGTCTATCATATCAGAAATATTTATCAGGAACTTCTGCAGTAGAATTATGTGAGATATGAATGTAGAGTTTACAATGTTTCCGTTTAACAACTTCACCAGCATTCTAGCACAGCTTTGGTAATTTGAGACTAGCGGGACTTTATACCAAATCAAGACAGAGTGCATTCTGGGTAGGGAAACTATAGGGTAGGAAAACTGTATTTGTGTATAGGAATCATGACTATAACTGCAATTTTATATTATATATATAAACTATAATGGAGAACAGAACTAAAAGTACTTCCTAACTTCTATGGAAACTTCCATAGGATGGATTTCTGCTTCCTTTTTTTTCTTTTATATTCTTTACCCCTCAGTTTTTCATTATCATATGTTTATTACTTTAACTAATAGTATGTAAGTTATATACAGTTCACCACAATTACCAAGTATTGTGTTTTTTTAATGTCAGCATTTCCTACTTTGCTTCACAGTTTTAAGTCTCCATTTCATGTCCACATAGATAGCTACCTCATTCTACAGGCTTAGCTTCGTCTTCTCTTGAAATAAGATGGCTTCATGCACCATCTGTGATGCATCTTTCATTTCACTCATATTGACCAACTCTTTCGAGTTTAAAAGGTTATAATGCTGAGTGTTTGGTAGGCAAAATACAATAATGAAAGAAACAAAACAATATAACAAATCACAATGGAAGATTTGTTTGTTTTTAAAGTACAATCAGTAAGAGGTACAATGACAGCATTCATATTCCTGAATGTATATGCTTCTGGAGATATTCTGCCCACATTACTACAGTTTTAAAATATATTCATCTGTATGTATATGAAATGCCATAGAATTACATTAACTCTGTTTAGAATTTGAGTTGTTATTACTGCTTTCTTCTTCTGATACACAGGAATGGATTTCTTCTGTAACATCAACAGTATCTGCATCTTCCAGATTTACAGCTGCATTCTGTCCAATGGTATTTAAGAACATCTCGTAAGAATAAAAAGTTTCACTTTCACAACCTTCTGTAACATCTGCAGGTGATGGAGCTGGTTCTGTTCCAGCCACATAATTTACATTGCTTCTTGAGCTTTGGAACACTGACATATTATGACACTGATCTATTGTTATCTCCCTGAATATCTCTTTAGTTGCATGAATTTCATGATTATTGAGCTCCTTTGCATCTACATTCATATTTTCTATGGCATATAATTTCTGTAAACATTTATTTTCTTTTTGGGCTGTTGACATGAGTAATCCCAAATTATTTTCATTCACAAAGTCTAAAGTATTCTCAGCATAGAATCTGTTTAAAATACTGTTTGTGATCGTATTAATACAGCTGTTCTTCAAATTCATATGTTTGTTGTCCAATTTAATCACATCTTTGCCTTGCCACCTCAAATTTAGAGTGTTCATTAAAAAATATAGGTCCAGCTGATTCTCAATATCAGAGGCTTTTCGATAAGCACATCCTCTAACCTCCTCATTGGCTGGCTTTACAATGGCCATCAATATGGGACAATGCTGTCCACAAATAGCATGAAGCTTATCCAGAGAACCTTGATCCTCATGGCGAATTCTGTTTGAATGAGTGTTGCTAGTTGGTTGGGTTAAAAGTGCTTCTTCATGTGAAGGCTGTTCTAGAGGATGTACTTTATTGTCAGGTAATCTAAACTCTATAGATCTAAAACTTGGGGATTTGGGATTAACTTCTGTACAAGGTTGTGTGGAAGTGGTACACTCCTTCCTAGTTGGTTCAACAGGCAAAGTGCTGCCGTACTGACTATGTTTGCTTTTTATGCTTAACTCATCAGGAAAAGGCTCTGATTCACTATTATGAGGCATGTTGAAATAGTTGCATCCTTCATCAAAAGGTTGAGCCATGTCTTCAATTTCAGAAGATGATATTTCTTTGAGTGGTGGCTGCAGATTCAAATTCCCAAGATGTGAGTATGGTATGTCATCACTGTGAGTGTCAACCATTGTCTCAGCAGATGTTGTTTCTATATTGCTATACATTCCCAAGTTTTCAGGAGGTGACCTTCTTATTAAATGGTTTTCCTTAAGAAGCCATTTCCCTTTGTCAATCAATACTCCCTCATCTTCAGCAGCATCAGCCTCAGACTGACAATATTGGTTTGCATATTGCACTGAACATTCCTCATTATACCATGCATCTTCCTCATTAAGACTGAATTGTGGGGCAGGCCATGTTACATTTTCTTCTTCCCATACGTTGCTGCTTTTGTTTACTTCTTCTGGGATTTCATATGATGTCAGTGAAGATGGTTTTTCATCAGATAAGGAATGACTTGCTTGACATGGGGAAGGGGCTTCTTCCATTACTGGATGGAAAGATTCTTCAGTATCTCTTGCAGTCATTTGAGACACATATGGAGGATCAAGCTTAGAAACAGGCTTGAATGAAATTTCTGCTTTACCGTAAAGCCTCTCAATAGTTCTTTTAACAAAACCCCTCTTGTACTCCTTTTCATATATTGATCCTTCTGTACTTCCACTGGTCAAGTCTCTAGAAGGAATACAGCTGTACTCACTTATTTCAGATTCTGGTGGATAATCTGATAAATCAGAAGCAGCAGAGCTCTTAAAGCATCTTTTAAATACTGAAGGAGAACTTGAATATGATCCACACTCAAGTTCTTTTACCATCATTTTTACTCTGGATATTGGTTCCTCTACAGAAGCATCCACAGGATTTTGCTTAGAATCATGACAAAAAGATGACATTGTTGGTAATTTTTCTGATGGTTCTTCACAAGCACCACTTTCCTCCAGACACTCCTGTACAGAATTGTCTTCACTGCCACTTGCAGCATTCTTAGCAGTCAAACTAAGATGCTCACTTGAATTTTCTTTTTTCACTGGTGACTCTGTACATTCTTGTTCTTCTATGCTCTTTAAGTCTTTCTCTTCTTGTTCTTCTATGCTCTTTAAGTCTTTCTCTTCTAATTCTGAAGTTTCTAAATCAAAAATGTGGTCCTTATCATTAGAGGATGGGCTGTAAATAGTTGATTTAGGTTCTTCTGATAACCCTGATTCTTCATTATTAAATGATGTATCTGTGTTTCTTTCCAGTGATTCTTGTACTGAAGTATCCTCATTGTCTTTGGGTAGTTCCTCATTTGATGTCAGCCCACAATTATTGGATTGACAAGCATTATCACAGTTCAGATCCTGCAATACATAATGATTATCCAAATCATCTAAACTTGGATTATCTGTTAAAGTACTGCAGTTTTCCTGACTTTTGCTAGAGCTGTCTAAATCTTCAGTCAACTTGTTTGCATCTGTGACTTCTTCAGAATCCAACCTGTCATTGGAATTTGAAGTTTTGCTTAGCTTCCCCTGTGCTTCAAAGCCTGAGATGTTTTCAGTATCAACTGGAAATATATTTTCTTGGCAATGTGTAGGTTCTTGTGTTTCTGTTTGCATTCCGGAAAGCACTGAATGGTTTTCTGTGCACTCCTGCAGATTTGAGACATCATTTTCCAAATTTTTAGCTTCTTCTTTGGCCATAACTTGCTTCAAGTACTGCTGCAGTGTAACTATTTCAGAAAAATTACAGGTTGTTTGACCTATGCCATCATTATTTGTGCTGGACAAACTTTCTTTGAAGTTTTGTACTAGGAGCCAAGCTAAGAGGAGATCAGAAGATCCAAGGAGTGAAGGAGGAATATCTGTAAGGCAACAAGATTTTTCCATACATCCAGTATGACTTTTTTCAAAATTGAACATGGCTGATTTTAGTTGATGCAACAGAAGACTACTCAAAGAATCTGTCTGCACATTTGTTGCAACAATACTATTGATGTCTTTGGGATCAGCTTGGATTGCAACCTCAGAACTACACCTTTGATCATCACTTAAGCATTGGCTATCACTTTCCAATTGATTCTTCCTGTCATTTGTATGAACTGTGTTACACATAGACTGTTTTGCACTGTAATGTATATCTGACTTTGTATCATCTATTATGCTTGCATCAACATCTGTCAAACAGTCAATGTGCTTTTCATGAAAATCTTTAATGGATTCTTCTACAATTCCTATTTCATTGAGATGATTTAATGTACTATTGGATAACTTAGTTTCAGTAATATTATTCTTCCCCATTAGGTATACAGTTTTACTTTCTAACTGATTTTCTTTATCTGAAAAAGATGTGTCAGATAATGGATGCATTATTCTCTCATTTGAATTTATGGGAGCTAAATTCTTTGCAGGAGTTACAGCCCAGGGAAATATGTTCTGTAACCAGCTTTGCACATAGCTTTCAAGAGAATGTTCTGCAGTCTCATTTGCATGTCTGAAAGCATCCATTGTACAATGATCATCTAACACTTTGGCTTGACTTCTGGGAGAGCATTCCAATTTTTTATTCCTTTTTACTTTTTTGTGTTTCATTGATCGCTTGAATGACTTTCCCTTTTCTGTTTCTTCCTTACATCCATTTCCTGTTTCATCCAATGATTTCAGTGGAGCTATGCCAAATGGAGTTTGTTCTTCTATATTGGTAGAGTCACATGTGCCTTCACTAATATGCTCAATTTCATTTTTTAAGTAATCTTTACCCAACAAGAGGTCTTCTTGAGATGGTAACACATAACATTTTTTATCTGATTTGAGTCTTACTTTGGGCAGCTGACTATCTAGATTTTCTTCAAGGTCAAATTCATTTTGCTGATGGTTCCTTAAAACCTGACTATATAAATCTTCTTCAGCATCTACACTTTTGTGAGAGCCATTAGTGTTGTGAATAAGAAATTCCAGTCCTCTTTTATGAACTGTGATTTTGCTGGGTGGGTGCGGTGTAGCATCCTTTGTGACATTCATTTCACAAACCTTTACTGCATTCTCAACAGTTCCTTCCATGGGTATGCTATGCAGTCTGTGTTGGCAATACTCATCTTGTTCCCTGATATCTGAGGAAGATTTTCTCTTCTTCTTTTTCTTCTTCTTTTTGCTACTCAAAGATACAACTTGGCTTTCATCAGAAAGGTGGGTTGTAATACATTCCACACTACTATTATTGGCAGTGATAGAAGATTCAGTCATTGTTGTAGTAATTTTAGCATACTGGCATACTGTTTGATTGCTTTCATCAGGAGATGGGTAAATGGAACTGTGAGATAACCTATCCTCCTGGCTGCATATCATCTCTTCTCTTTTGGACTGAGACCATTCTAAATGGTCCAGTTCTGTTTCCATTGCACCACTTTGATTAGCTAAAATCTCTTCAGGTACATTATAATTCCTCAGAGAGGATTCTACATGATTGATATCAAGACCAGAATCTGATGTTATACAGTTACATGATTCTTCCTTTACAACTGACTTCTTCAAAATGTTCTGTGATAAGCAATCCTCTTCAGGCAAATCTGCTGATCTTTCAGTTATAGTTTGATGATGTATCTTATTCAACATTTCTTCCTCTGCTTCATCTTCTAAAGATTGCTTTGGAACTTGATTGCTGGATGTTTTAGTGAGTATGAGATTATTAACATTTGATGTTTTATTGCTAGAATGAGTGACCAAACAATATTCAGATTTGGTTTCACCAGTGTCAGTTTCCTCACTGTAAGAAAATTGTCCTACCAACTTTTTTTGGACAGCTGTGTCTGACACCATAGTGACCCTTTCAACTAATGCTTTCTTTTTCCTAACCCTTCTAGGTCCAGGAGTAGGAGGTCTATAAAAACGAGGTTTCGCCTTATCATTATCTGATTCTATATGCATAGAAGGATTCTGCCAGATGTCATAATTGCATGTTTCCAGTCCTTTATTGTTCACTTCCTCACTGATGGGCTGATCTGCAGCATCCTCTTCTGCACTGTTGGAGTCCTCTGCAATTTTTTCACATGTCAAAACATTTAATTCTGATAAGTGATCTTCTACAACCACTGCAGAAGTGCCGGTCTTGGCATTTCCATCAGTAGAAAACCCAGCACGGCTAACAGTAGTTGTCCACCTTATGGTTTCATCTTCCTTTATCTTAAATCGAACTCGCATTTCAACTGTCATACTGCCATCTTGATTAAGATGAACAGACTTCTCAATGTCATCTTCAAGGGGTGCCACAGGTAAATCTTCACAACCATTTGAATGATTTTCTGCTAAGCCTATGTCATTGTCAGGTACATAAGAAGAAGCTGAGTCATTGTCATTACTGTAGCCTTTGTAAGAAGAAGTAGAAAAAATCTGTGATCTGGAGCTGGAGTCTACATCAGAAAGCACCCAAAGTGACAGGATTAGAAGAAAAGCATAGACGACAGTTGTCACAGATAACCAGAATCAGAGGCAGCAGGCAGGCAGCAAAGAAACAAGAGAGAAACACATAAATTATTATTAGTATACAAACACACAGATGACATTGCATTGGTGGAGGGGGAAGACAGCAAGAGATAAATGATATCAAACACTACCAGTAAGTGATCGGAATTTCACTTATTTCAAAATTGCTTTGTACTGCTTCTGCCAAAACTATGCATAACTGTGGCCTTCTTAAACAATTCTCCTACACAGTTTTAATTATTTTCTTCTTCAGTGGAACTGTGATCTCACCTTTGTTTCCTCAACTCTTCTGTCATATTACCAATCTACTTTTGGATTATACACTTTCATTTTCTTTACTTTTTCAGACTGTCCCATTGAGTCAGGGCTAGACTCACAAAGTATTTTCACACATTCTAAGCATATACAAACCATCTTTATATGACATCCATGCACTGAAAACAGTACACAGAGAAGAGGGATAGAAATAAGCGCACAGTCCCATTCCCTCCCACATGAGATCACTGGAACATGAGTACTGTTTTTTTTTAATGCTCTGATTATGAGGATGGTGCCTAGTCCTATCAGCAGAGCTCACATGCTGGTGATCTGGCATAAGTGGGAGAGGGGGACAGGACCAGTGCATTCATTCATGCTCGCTCTTTACTAGGGATGCGTATCTCACTGTGCATAAGATTTGTGTATTTATTCTGTTTTGTTATGGCCAATGGCTTATACAATAAACTAAACTAGGGATGCCAGCCTCCAAATGGCGCCTGGGGATCTCCTGAAATTACAGCTCATCTCCAGACTTCAGATATCAGATTCCCTGGAGAAAATGGATGCTTTGGAGGGTGGACTCTATGGCATTATGCTCCACTGAGGTCCCTGTCTTCCCTGCGCTCCATCCCCACATCTTCAGGAGTTTCCCAAATTGGATATGGCAACCCTACTCTTCACACACATTGTTTTCAGTATGTGGATGCTGTCTAAAGAGAGCTATGATAAATGTATGTAGGGAGGAGCATGATTACAGTGCCAAAATCCTATCTGTTCAGTCTCAGTGACCTCATCCAGTGACCTACATATGTTCAAAGGAAGGTTGCATAGATCCCACATATATACACACACACACACACACACACACACACACACATGCTTATGGCCCTTTTATAGGATCAGAAGTCTTGCTTGTATCCTTTACAACAAAACTGTTTCTTCCAGGGAAAACATAGAGGTTACTGTCTCTTTTTTCTGAAGAGAAAGTTACAGTTTAGGGCAATGGTTTGCTTTGAGAAGGCAGTAGAGGAATGGTTTCCACACCTGAGCATTTTATACTTAATTCAAAATGCTGTAATTTTTTGGACAAACTACCATTTTGTTACTGGCTAAACCCACCAAACTATCCTGCTTTGGTGGGCTTCAGCCATTGAGCCACCATCTTGTGACTGGTAGCTTCCAAGGATCTTGAAAAAAATTTAGTAGGTCCCAGAAACATAAAGTCTTCCCTTTCTTGATCTATGGGATCAATGAACTGAGACCCAGTGTTGTGTATTGGTTAAGGTGTTGGACTAGGTTTGGGGAGACCCTTGTCATGAAACTTACTAGGTGACCTTGGCCTGCCTCACTGGGGTTTTGTGAGGATAAACTGGAGGACAGGAGAATCTTGATGACCACTCTGACCTCCTTGGGAGGATGGGACTAAAATGCACTATAAAAATGAATATTCATTAAGAATGGTCTGCATTTAGGCTTGCTACCTCTAGGGTGTGCGGGTTTAAGTTGAAGATGTATGTCAATCTGGAGTGACCAGTTGTTGGCTGGATACATATTACAAGTTAGAAAGAGAAAACATAAGAACATGCCTAGGCTGATGGCAGCCTGAATTACTTGTTTTACTTGCTTCTTTTTTTTTTTTTTGCTTTCCTTTTTTTTTTACAATTTATGTTGGTTGATAGTGTTGTCTAGAGATTTTATCTTAAACCAGCAATTGCCAGCTCTGTGTGTCTTGGAATAAACAGAGAAACAAACAAATACATATGGAATAAAAGTTATCTCAAGATCATTATATTCATGCATTAAGGCAAAGAGAATAATTTTAGATAGAATTTTACATAAAGGAATCGTAGGCTGGATCCACTGAATAATTTCCACATTTGCAAAGTGGGAATTTTATTCTCCCCTACTGCAGCAGACTTCTGATTCTTCACACACACACACACACACACACACACATGGGGGAGCTCTGTGGACAGTAGCAACAATGGAGAATTGAAAAGCATTGCCCCCATGGATAGAAACTCCTTCCTTCTACAGAAAGGCTTTAAGCCATACTTTGTTTTCTAGATTCAAATCATGAATTACTTTTCACCACCATTTTGTAGACACAAAGGACAATATGCATTGAGCAGAAATAGTCATCGAATTAAAATATATTATTATTGATTTCCATATCTACTTACACATATCAGGATTTATAGAAATATAACAATTGAGTTCTCAGCTGAATCCCAGTTCTTAATACATAACTATTATTGTGCTTTAAAATGTCAGTATTTCTTCACAACTGGGTATTAGGGTGTGATTTTAATACAACAGCCTTGATTGCACTAGGCATAGCTGGATCTGGATGGGAAGATCACCTGTAGACCATGACTTGGATCCTACCTAGAATTTCTAAATATGCAAGGAGGGGGTCAGTTTTGGCTGATTCCCCCTTCTGGAAGCAGCTACATGTGAAATGCTGCTTCTGGGAAACAGGGAGGCTGAGGAATAGCTGGAGAGGCAATCAGCAAAAATCTGTACTACTTACGCTGACAGAAATCCTAGGCTCCTGACCATATGTACACTACCTTGAGTATAACTGTGATAAATAATTCTAACGTTCCCGCCTTCATATCTTTCTACATCTCTGATACTTCTCTGAAGTTTCTTTCTCTTTTCTCTTTTGTGAAAATCTAACTAGACAAATTGTATATATTCCAGTTGCCTTTTTGAATGCATTTTATATCCAGTCAGATCATCGTGCTTTGCTTTTCACTCTGTAGATTAACAGGAGACAGAAAAACAAGAATAATTGAAGATACTTACTTTTCCTGCCCTCTGACTTGGCATTAGTTTTGGGATATACACGATTGGAGGCCCCTGGCAGTCTGCTGGGCAGTGAATACCTATGAGGATCATAATTCCCTGGTCTAAAAGGTTCTCTGCCTGCTGCCACAACAGCTCCAGAACACAATATCAGAGCTTGAAGGTTGGGGACCTAGAAAAGACAACACAGAACTAGGTCTTCAAAATGAAAACGAAAGTCAGAATACTGTCAACCAGCAATGCAGTTAAAAGCAGCAATTCTATCAACTCTTGACATTTCAAAAATATTTGAGATGGCATAAATTCGAGATGATAAAAGCCTTAGTGTATTCATGGTCACAATAAGTGCCCATAATTCCAAGGGACAATTTCATTACTAGAATGAACAATAAAACACTCATTGTTTTATAAATAGCATTATTTACTACAAAATTAACAATCTTGTAGAAACGCTATAAGGAAATTAAGCTATTATTGGCTGAGGAAGTTCTTATTTTGTGAAGCACCCTGATGAAGAAATGCCTTGTGACCAAAAGACTCTAGGGGTTCAGGAATCTTCAGTCCCTGTAAAACATCCCCCCATTCTATTTATCTGAGGAAAAACCTCTGGGAACAACCCCCACCATTACAGAAAATGGAAATGTCTGCACATGGCAGACATGTGTACATGTCAGAAACCCCCCAAAGCAATTCTAGTCCATTTAAAGCTTTGTTATCTAGCTTTCCATTAAACTTGTTACTAGATGCTGGCTACAAGAATCTCTCCTTTAAAATTTTAGAACTGCAGAATGTTTTAACCAGGGGATAGATTCAATCTGTGTATGTGGAAGGAATGCCCACTTGTGCATGGGCGTCTATGGTTTTCCCTACCAGCCACAGGCCTTTCCCCATGCTTTTCCTTTTCAGACAGCACAGGGGGACTGCAATAGGTAGCGGGAGGCATCTGTATTGCTCTGCTCAGGGTTCTTTGGGTCCCTTTCTGTATGTGCTCACTGGTCATAGCATCTGTTTTAATGAAAAGCAATCTTGTTAACAGCAGTGGAAAGAAGATGCTTAACCATTCCCTTTCAGCCATTTTTCAACATTAAATCCTTCTACTCTGTCACTGTCCATTGAAAATTGTAGCTTCACAAGGGTGATTTTCATTTTTAAAAGCTGTGGAAGTCACTGTAGTTCATCATGGACGATCATAGCTTTACTCCATCATGAGATCATACATACTAGCAGAAACAAGTTGGTCAGAGAATCTGCACTGGTAGTTTGCTTCCATGCTAAGAAACATTTCAGCACTGTGGTCATAAACAATGGAGATGCTTCTATCCAAAATGTTAAGCTCTTAATAGGAAGAAAGAGAGAGAGAGAGAGAGAGAGAGAGAGAGAGAGAGAGAGAGAGAGAGAGAGAGAGAGAGAGAGAGAGAGAGATTATGCCTTATGTGACATGTAAGCCTAGTGTATGGTAAGGCTGAGGCCACTCCTGTGGAGGACTAAGAAAAGCTCTTTAATAAGCAAAAATATAAACTGGAAGTAGAACAGGAAGATGTGGCTTAAGAGAAAGCTACTCTTCACAAATATCAGGCTTAAATTTCCCTCACTTCCAACTCCATGTCTCTAAGGTTAGCATTTTACTTCTTCAACACTCACAATCTATTAAAGTTTATATGAGTGCAAAGGCGAGTTCTTAAGTAAGCCATCTGAAAGAAGAGAACATGAACAGTGCTGTGAACAATTTACAGTATCTAAGCAGAGTTACACCATCCTAAGTCATTGAAGTCAGTGGGTTTATGAGGCTGCAACTCTGCACTGTTACTAACAGAAGAAATGACTAAATCATCAGGGTTTATTTTTTAAAAAAACCAATAGGAATTGTGGGGAAAAACAGTTTTCGTTAGTAGAAACTACGAGACTGGTTCACATATCCATGCCCACCATCTGATTGGTGACTGGCATCATACTTGGTGACTGGCAGCTGAATGTGTGAGGTGATCCCATCAAAAAACAGTCTGTTTGTTTAGAGATGAACATGCTGTTTTGTGTTGTTAAGTGCAAGTTATAGACATCAGGTGATGAGCTCCCAAATGACAATCAGCCTGAAAAATTCAAAGGGGGGGGGGGGAATAAAATTTCATTCCCAAGTCTCTTCTCATATCCTTACCTTTCTGCCATCAGTGGTATATAACTTCACAACTGGATACTGCATTAACTCACTAATGTTGTCCAGAAACGCCTCGAAGTTTTGTGTGTTCTTTTTACCCAGAACAATGGTGCGGCGGACTCTTACATCCCCATTTTTGAAAACCAGCAACTTCTTAGGGGTACTAATGCGAATGTTGCCACTTCTCTGGAACACGCCATCTTCTCCCTCTCTAGCTAACTGTACGGCTTTGCGGCGAGCACTGACAGGCCTGCTGATCTGCCATGGCAATGGCTTCTTACTGGCCTTCTCCAAATTAATGGGCTTGATTTTCTTCTGTTGGGAACAAATGTATGACTTCCCATCTTCAAGATCTTCCAGGTTAGTGATACCGTGTATCCCTCGTGGTGTAGTGATAGTCCTCACTCCAAAAGGCAATGGGACTCTTTTGGATAAGTTGTCAAGCAAGGCATCAAAGGATTTGAAAGATCTATTATTAACAACCATCTTGACACCATTGAATTGGGGGTCTCCACTTTTGTAAAAGCAGATCCGTTTGGCCACGACCGGGTCAGTGACATTGAGGGGGCGTGGGGACAAAGACTGCTCGCTCTCTGAAGTGTGAGGCTGAGTCATCGAGTAGTTGGTTGAAGGTGTTTCACTCATTTTGACAGCAATCTGGAAAGAGGCAGAAGTAAATGCTCTCTCATGATCCTAACAACAATATAGTCATCATTTCTGTAAAACTGCAAAGGAGATTTTAACAAAAGAAGCAGCAGTAAATCTTGCCAAAAATCAATGACTTAAATAGGTCCAATCTGTTATCTCTATATTCCACAAAGACAGGCAGGATTAAGCTAACAAAGCTTTACTTAGAAATATGCACAGAATTCTCCAGTGGATTTTCACATATCTTATTCTGGGAAAACAGAATATTTATATAGCAAAGGGTCTTTTGTCACACAAGAATAAATAATTGGGTGACTTTTTTATTTTAAAAATGATAATGGCAACATTTTGTGTTTTAACAACGTAGATACTTTCAAACAGAGGAATGAATTTTTGTTCAAGTGTGACCCATTCGGCTAGTTAAAGATTAATGAAAAATTGCACACAATTTGGAAAGAAATTCTGCTTCTATATCTCTTGTGTAGACCTTTTAAATATAGCTGAGCTTGTACAGAAGACCTTTCTACTAGATTATTAAATATTTTATGTATGTCTATGTTACACCATTGCAGTTCTACTGTTTCCAACAGGATTATTCTTCAGTAGGCCTGACAACAGAAGAAAGTCCAAATGTCTTATCAGATATCATCAAACCACTTAATCTGAAATACAATCAATTAAGTTTAACCATTTTGGCCTGAATAGTTCAGGAATGATTTAATACATTTCCATTGGTATCGTATTTTATCCCTTGGATTCTGGGTAGGTAACAACACATTAAAATGCTGGACTTAAATTAGCAACATACTCTTAATAGAAAATATTATAGAATAATATAATATACAGTCCTGTTCCTTGATGTTCAAGCCACTCAACATTTGGTATTTTTGTAATAAATACAACAATATGGCAATCTATACCAGTACCTATATTGCAAGGGGTTACAGAAAGAGAAATAAGGAAAGATGGCTTATAATAGAATATTTAAGGAAGCAGACAGTAAGTTACCCCTTTTATAGAAAAAAGCCTGCATGGTTAACAAATAAAGTAATGGAAGCTATAAAAGGTAAGAAGGATTCCTTTAAGCAACGGAAAGCTAGTCTCAATGAGGTTGATAAAAAGGAACACAGGTTGTGGCAAATAAAATGCAAATCTGAGATCAGGCAAGCAAAAAGGGAATATGAGGAGCATATCGCAAAAAAACATAAAGGCCAACAATACAACTTTCTTCAAATACATTAGAAGTAGGAAACCAGCCAGGGAGGCAGTGGGGCCCTTGAATAACCAAGGGGTAAAAGGAGTGCTGAAGGATGATAGGGAAATGGCTGAGAAGCTGAATGCATATTTTGCCTCTGTCTTCACTGTGGAAGAGGAGAAGTCCTTGCCCACTCCAGAACCACCGATTTCGGGAGGGGGGTTGAAAGACTTGAATCAGATTGAGGTGACAAGAGAGGATGTCCTACGACTGATGGACAATTTAAAAACTAATAAATCACCAGGCCCAGATGGCATTCATCCGAGAGTTCTGAAAGAACTCAAATGTGAACTTGTGGCTCTCCTTACATTAATATGTAATCTTTCTTAAAAATCTGCTTCCATTCCTGAGGACTGAAAGGTAACTAATACCACTCCCATCTTTAAAAAGGATTCCAGAGGAGATCCGGGAAATTACAGGCCAATCAGTCTAACGTTAATACTAGGTAAGTTGGTGGAAACTGTTACTAAGGAAAGAATTAGTAGGTACATTGATGTACAAAAACTATTGAGGCAGACTCAACATGGGTTCTGTAAGAGAAGATCTTGTCTCACGAACCTGTTAGTGTTTTTTGAGGGAGTGAACAAACATGTGGACAAGGGGGACCCAATAGATGTTGTTTACCTTGACTTCCAGAAAGCTTTTGATAAAGTTCCTCATCAAAGGCTCCTAAGTAAGCTCAATAGTCATGGGATAAAAGGACAAGTCCTCTTGTGGATCAAAAACTGGCTTATAAATAGGACACAGAGAGTGAGTATAAATGGGAAACTTTCTCAGTGGAGGGTGGTAAGTAGTGGGGTACCACAGGGATCAGTACTTGGTCCAATGCTTTTTAACTTGTTTATGAACTATTTGGAATTGGGAGTAAGCAGTGAAGTGGCTAAATTTGCAGATGACACAAAGTTGTTCAGGGTGGTGAAAACCAGGGAGGATTGTGAGGCACTCCAAAGGTGCAGAGAAGGGCAACTAGAATGATAAAAGGATTGGAATACTTTCCCTATGAAGAAGGGTAAAGTGCTTGGGGCTCTTTAGCTTGGAGAAACAATGATTGAGGGGTGACATGATAGAGGTTTACAAGATTATGCATGGGATAGAGCAGGTAGAGAAAGAAGTACTTTTCTCCCTTTCTCACAATACAAGAACTTATGGGAATGAAATTGCTGAGCAGTCGGGTTAGAATGGATAAAAGGAAGTACTTCCTCTCCCAAAGAGTGATTAACATATGGAATTCACTGCCACAGGAGGTGGTGGCAGCTACAAGCATGGACAGTTTCAAGAGGGAATTAGATAAACATATGGAGCAGAAGTCCATCAGTGGTTATTAGCCACAAGGTATAGATAGGAACTCTCAGTCTGAGGCAGGTGATGCACTCTATTCTTGGTGCTGGAGGGGGCAGAAGTGGGAGGGCTTCTAGTGTATAATGGCCCCACTGCTGGACTTCCTGATGGCACCTGGTATTTTTGGCCAGTGTGTGACAGAGTGTTGGACTAGATGTGCCATTGGCCTGATTCAATATTGGCTTCTCTTATGTTCTTAAGTGAAACTCCTGGTTATGTGGTAGAATGTGTAATTAGAAGATGGGTTTTCATCTAAGCTAGTAACAAGGCTGGGGGAGGGAAGGCAGCATGATATAGCCCAGTCTTGTCAGAACTCAGAAGCTAAGCAAGGTCAGTACTGAGAATGGAGACCACCGAGGAAGAATCTGCAGAGGAAGGCAACGGCAAACCATTCCTGCTTCTCACTTGCCTTGAAGGCCCTTGCTGGGGTCACCATAAATCAGCTGCAACTTGACAGCACTTTACATCCATGCAATAACAAGGCTGACTTGAAGCCAGTACATTCAGGTAATAGTGCTGAATAATAGAGACTAAATTTTCTAATGGCAGAATGGAACTTTCCCATCTCCTTCTTCCTCCTGCAGCCCACTGATCTTCATGACATTTTTGCAACATTTCTGACATTTTATAACATTTATAAATTCTGCCCCTGTGGGATAGGGGACACTGACAAGAGAAAGGTATACAGTGGGAAGGGGGAAATCAGTGGAAATTCCCAGTTCAGTCTTGATTCAACACATTAACCTGATACAGCTATGATAAGTTGACTTAGTCTGGCTGGGAACCTTGAAGTCATGTTTCTTCCTGATGAAACAAAATCTGGGCAACTGCTATTCTGACAGTAGCTATCTACATCCATGGGCAGACAGCAACCTTTGTTGGTAGGTACTCTTTTCATTCTTTGGTGTTTCATGATCAATAAAATTAGGTTGTACTCTTACCCCTGTGGTCCAGATAGCTGTTCTACCTAAACACAGGCCTCTTTCACATAGCCTTTGTAATATGTTTTAGCTGCCAATAGCTTACACATTTTTTTGGTGCCATTCCAGTCTTCTAAACTGTGAAATAAAATCAAATTTCTCCTATGGGATGAGATCAGCAAAGCTAAGGATGAAATACAGCAACTTGCCTAACTTCCACCTAGAGAGTTCAAGGATAAGCTAAGAACAGAAACGAAGAGAGGGAGGATTACAGTTCCTGCTTTTAAACATGCACTATCAGCTAATTATGGTAACAAAACAACGACACACATGCATAGTCGCAGTTATTTAAAACCAGCAGAAACAAAATGATCTCATGCTGCTTCAAACAAAGCTAGGCTGTGACAAATATCCAGGTATTAAATACTGGGTTCTAGACATATGGTAGTAATCAGCTGAGGTTTATTCAGTGATTTCAGCAAAACTACAAGACAAGACTCCTGAGCCTCAGTTCTGTTAAATAGCATGCAATTGCCATACCCGAACACACCCCACTCCCAGTGATAGGCTATTTACATAGCATTACTACTTGATTGGGTTATTCTAGAGTCCTGCTCAGCTATTGTTCTTGTGCTCCAAGCTCAGCCATTCTCTGGGGTGATTCAATCAGGGATGATTCAATCCCACTTCCGGTTTTGGTGACCTAAATGTCGGACATTCTCCCTGGAGCTCCGGGAGATGCAATCCGTGACTCGGTAGATGAGAGGGAGGGTCAGACATTTCTGACCTACCCAGGGCCCTTGCAGTGGGCTCCAATATGGGGCTTGAGAGATGCCTCTCCCAAGGCTGATTGCCAAGGGATTGAGGCTCCCCTCTGCCCCAACTCACACCAGAACAAGCGAGCAGATGGTAGAGTGGTTTCCCTTACCTGGTCGAAAGACGGCTGATGGTGTGTCGAATGAGTTGAAACTCAGACAAACGTTTGAACGAATGTCCTTTTAAAAAGAAGTGGGGGGAAGTGCCACCCCATGAAGGAAAAACTTTTTAAAGTAAAGCAAAGTTAAGGGACAAAAATTTAAGCTTAAATGGACTAAGGCAAAGTGTAACCAAGAAACAGCTACCTGTTTTTATAAAATATGAAGAATTTTTAATACTGTTCTTAAAAAGTAAACAACTACGCAGATGGCTGGGAAAAAAATCCCACTGAAAGTGAAACCTTCTATAGGAAATGCTAGTCCAGCGGGCAGGGTCACAAGACCAGAAGCAGCTACAGACTTTCCCAATATAATAGCGGATGCATTGTGCCCTCTGCTGGACCAAATTTTGAGACTCTCCAAAAACAGCAAAATGATGCAAGCATTAAAACAGAGCAAACAGCAGAATCATTGAAGAAGGTCGATGCCAGGACAATTAAAATTCCTAAATGGCTGGAGACAGTGGAAAAGAAAAGAACTTCAAATGAACATCAAATGTTTGTTACAACTTCAAATGGAAAAGTCAACTTATATATTGAGATTTCAAGGGGTCCCTGAATGTCAAGGAGAAAATCTGAATAAAATTTTAAGCGAAGCTTTGGAACCGATTGCAAATATAAAGGCAGATATAAAACCTTCAAAATGATATGGATATGGTCTATAGAACATATCCAGAATATATAAAAAAAAGAAATCTGCCTGGTGAAATTTTCATGAGATTCTCCGAAAGACACATCAGAGATCTGATACTTAAAGCAACTAATAGGATTACCCTAAAAATCAAAAGTTCTGAAAGACATTCCATTTGAGATAAGAAAGAAGAGGAGATCCAAGACAGATTGCTGGCATGTTTGAAGCCTTCCTTTAGTCTGAGGAGCCTTCCTTCGACTTCAGGTGCACTTCTGCTGAAGGAAGAGCTAATGAAGTTGGAGGACAGGCTCCTTAGGCTGGAGAAACTTTCAGACTTTGCTGAGCAAAGTGGCAGGATACAACAAGCCACTGTGCTGTCCTTGCTATAGGATCTGTGGTAAGCTACCATTACGACATCTATTCATTTGCAGTATTTATAGATAATATTTCAATTTTTCTGAAAATATTAATTATGAGCAATTAGACAATGACTACATGACATCACTGAAGGTATATCATAAGTCCCTCCATCTGTATACTAATATAATTTTTGAGTGCCTTTGGCTCTGATCACACACACCATTAGCCACGCAAGAGGGACGAATGCCAGGCGGAGTAAATGGGCGCGATCACATGGACACATCTGGCAAGCGTCATGCACCCACCCCCAACCCGTACTGTCCAGCCGAAGCTGCGAATTAAAAAACTACCTCAGAAACTCCAGTAGCAAATGCTTGTGGCGGGTCACAGACAGACATCCTCCATCTGATTGCTCCAGCACATTCCTTTTGTGGTGTTGACGCACCCCAGGAACACACGCTGCCAGAAACAACCCCAGTCCACCACTGCCGCTGTTGGATCAGGTAACAGTGGCTTAGATTGCGGCGGCACAAATAGCCACACCTCCCCCCCGCGTTTTCCACCAAGTGTGACTGGGACCTTTGTCAATTTTTTAAAAAACTTTCTCCCTATTTTTTTCTGGAGGTTACACTCTCCTTTTGTCCTGAACTTGTATGGACATTTCTGTCAAAACAAAACTTGCTGCATTTGTCAGTAGCAGATATGGCACTTGTACAAGCACATTCCATCACATACAGCAGCATTATAATTATACTAGGAATAAGGCCCATTGTGGAAATAAATAACAACGAGCTCTAGAAAGAGGCTCTGGGTGGGTGCTTCCACCTTCGGCACTCAGCGTCAATTTGCTATGGTGACCTCAGCAGGGTATAATGACACGGAGTCCAGTGTTTTCTCCAGGGGAACTGATGTCTGCCATCTAGAGAGCAATTGTAATTCTGAGTGATCTCTAGCCCTCACTTGGAGATTAGCAACAATCTTGTAAACCTCTATCGTTTCACCCCTCAGTCATCGTTTCTCCAAGCTAAAGAGCCCCAAGCACTTTAACCTCTCTTTATAGGGAAAATGTTCCAACCCTTTTATCATTCTAGTTGCCCTTTTCTGCACTTTTTCCATTGCTATAATATCCTTTCTGAGGTGTGGTAACCAGAACTGTATATAATACTCCAAATGAGGTCGCACCAGCAATTTATACAGGGGCATTATGATATTGGCTGATTTGTTTTCAATTCCCTTCCTAATAATCCCCAGCATAACGTTGGCCTTTTTATTGCAGTCATACACTGTTCCAACATTTTCAGTGAGTTATCTACTACAACTCCAAGATCTCTCTCTTGGCCAATCTCTGCCCGTTCAGACCCCATCAATGTGTATTTATTTCCAAAACAGGTTTGTGGCTTCTAAGAAGGCCACTTTATACAGGCACTGTTTGTTTCATTTGTACCCCACCTTTGACCATACAAATTAAGATGGAGCAGATGGGCATCCCACAGATGGTGTCTCATCCAAACATTGTCTCATCCAAACATTGGCCTGATCCTGGCCTTCACTTCAGAATGGCTGCTGTATCACCTGCCCTTCAGCTCATGCTGGTGATGGATATTCTGCCTAATTGAGCACTAAGAATAGCATGTGCTAAGCTTCCATACAGGCCAGTCCTGAAGCATTTTATATCATAAAAACAATATGCATGCCAAACACAGATGACTTTTCTTGCCTCTTGCCTATCATGCAGTTGTAAATTGATTCATTGACATTTTTGACAATTATTTCTTATCCATTATGTAAGACACAGGATATAACTACAGGTCCTAGAGTACAAATCCTAGATTTAATACGGTAACCCCTTCCCTAATACTCAGTTCCGTTTTCATTTAAGATTACACAAAGACCTTGATATCAATTAAGCATCTGGATTTAATAGTAGAGATACTTGTCCTACTTACCATAAATCAATTACCAAGTGGTAGCTTGCTTTTGGACTTATCCAGATTCATAGTCTATATGTGGTAAACAATTTCATTTGTGTTCCAGAGAAGCACAGCTAGAAGCAGTCTGCTAATGTCGTGGTCATTACTAGACTGGCTGGCTTGCAAGGCATACAGCGAACACTTGATTCACTGAGTATTTTCACACTGTGTTCCCAATACAATTTCTTGCATTGCAAGGAGAAATAAATGTAAACCATTTTACGTAGCTAACGTTTCCTAACTGTAGCAAGTTCTTTAAAATCCATTTTCCTTAGGAAATCCAGAATGACATAACCATGGATAGGAGCAAAAAATGACCAGAAATCCTTTAAAGGTGAACTACCTTCTGATACTGTAGTTTTCTCCTTAATAAGTCACGTCATGCTTTCTCTTATCTTTGAAGTGCTTCCCAGAACTCTTCCCAGAATACAGCATCCAACTCTTAAAGCATCCAACCATCCTTCAAGCTTCTAGATCATGAAGTCAAAAATATTTTCCTCCTTACTGCCAAACCTTCTGGTAGTTGTTTGCAATCAGCCTCAATGGTCAGAAGTTCTTCTGTTCTAAATTGTGTCAATAATATAGATAACATCAGATATTCTGGCACCACAGAGCAAATAATTCCATCATTTTCTTTCTTGACTCTCCGGTGTTTAACAGGCAACCAGGCCCTGTCCAGTCCAGTATGTATTCCAGAAAATTTTGATGCAGGAGGGCTGACTGGCAACCAAACAACTGAGTTTGAGAGAGTATTTCTGCAGATGCAGAAAGATTGTGATGCTTTATCTCTTCAGGACTGTTGAATTAGGTTCTTCTTTTTCTTAAGCAAAAGCCGTGTCTCCAGATGGCAACTGTCCTATCTAATTACTGCCACGGGTATAATCAGATTTCAAGCTTCTCCCCTTAATCAGGATTATAGCAGGCCTGTTAAACTATCTGCAGTGCAGCTGCGAGCAAGAGTTTCCTCAGCAGACATAATGTATCTTTCACAACCGCTTTTAATTGGCTCCTCCCCACACACACATAGGAGTGTGTTTTCTGTACATTCTTTATGTTAAGCATTTATGGAGAAGTTGCCTCAGGCTTGTTGAGCAGAACTGGTGCAAAAATATCACCTAAATGATGGCTAGAATAATGCCTACAGTTTCCGTATGCACAAGAGGGAGAGACAATTTTTGCCAAATCTCCTGTCCTGTGACAGCCCAAAACACTCCTTGAAATATTGCTCCTGGGGAATGGGGTACCCTCAGGAATAGCTTGTGGGATCAGAGGTCTCCTATGTGAGGGGAGGAATCAATGAAACTCACCTCCCATTGTGCCTATGGAAATTCAAGTCAGGATGCAAACTGATGTGCACTACTAAATTTGCCTCTTTTAACCAGAATCCCAGTTTTAGCAGCTTATTAAAACAATAATTTAGAGCTCCAAACTCATGCCAACTGATACAGCTACACTGCTCAGAATTAGCCACCCCTGCCCCATCCGCAGGTTAAGGTCTTCCCACCTCGAGTACAGTTTGTTAAAGATCATGTCAATAGGCTGTTGATGGCACCTGTTAAGCAAACATGCTTGCTGGATACATGTTTAAACTTTTGACTAGGGGTGGCTCTTTTTAAATATTAAATCCCAAATACTAAAGGAGCGCAGACCCAAAATGCATCTATTCACCTGGCAAATAATCCATTGGCTACATATGTTAAACTCAACAGATGAAAAGATAGGAGAACCCAGCTAGGAGAACCCAGCTTCGTCCTTCTGGCTCTGTGATCCCTCCTCTGGGATTTGGCTGCATCTGTTATTCCTGTTGTATCAATGGCATGTTACCATTACTCTCTCTCTGACTCATTGCTTTCTTCAAGACTGGCCCAATAATAGTTGCTTAGGACAAGCAATATTTTTGGGGAGGCCAATGAAGCAGCATATAAGTTAAAATATGTGTCCCTTGTAATGTTGTACAGGACTTCGGGGCTGCCCCAACTTCACACTGTTCCAGAAAAATGAGAATGAGTCCCCAAGTGCCCAGTTTGGATGAATAACTGCAAGTAGGGAAGCAGCAAATCAGCAGTACATAGTGCTTTTGAAGTTCATTTTTGTGGTTTTTCCAGCCAATGCCCTTTGAATGGCATTCTTTATTAAGGTTTGGACCATATAGGACAATAATTAGCAGAATATTTTTATCATTCATGTGTGAGTCACTCCAACAGTTAAACTATTAGTGTTAACCTTGTAACCAAGAAAAGTTGATAATGTGTCTTACATTTTAAAGTCTTTTCAACTTCTGAAACTCTGGAATTGTTTTTTAATTGGACCATTCACTAAGGTATGGAAGTAGGAAACTGTTATCTCTTTGAAAAGGAAATTATCACATTAGAGACAGGGGCCTAAGTTATGTTTCTCTGAATGTGCCCAGCCTACTTACATCCTTTCCAATAAAAAGTTTCCAAAAAATGAACTATTATTAACTGTCTTTGGCTGATAAGGGTTCTGAACATTTAGTTAGCACAGCAGTTTGATCTACGTGATTGTTTAATCAAGTCAGTCCTTGCAAGTTCATGAAATTCTGCCAAAGGGAAAAGCAAGAACATGAAGGGGAAAAAGGACAGAAGTTACCAGTGAAGAGTAAAGACAGTTGTTCCATGTTTATTAAAACCACATTTGAATGGTAGTAAGAGACTGGAACTTCAGAATACCTGTGAACTTCAGAAGCCTGCTTAAACTTGATCCCTCTACTTAATGGTAATTAATGACCTAACCTAAGTGTACTGTATTGGTAAACCAGGGTTTGTGGATACAAATAAAGTTCTGCCAGTGCTACAAGAGATGTGACCTCTAGACAGCTAGACTGAAACATGTTCTAAGAGATACCATAATATGTTATAGCCTAAGCTTGTTGTAATTTGGGGGCTATGCAAGGCCGGCCACAGTCTGTACTTGGATGGGAGACCTCCAAGGAAGACTGGGATTGCTATGCAGAAGAAGGCAATGACAAATTCCCTCTGCTTGTCTCTTACTTGGAGTGCCCAGTGGATAGGGTTGCCAAGTCTAAACTGGGAAATTCTTGGAGATTTGGAGGTGGAGGCTGAGGAGGACAGGGTTTGGGGGAGGGGAGAGACCTCAGCAGGGTATAATGCCATAGAGTACACCCTCCAAAGCAGCCATTTTCTTCAAGGGTCTCTGTAGTCTGGAGATCAACTGGAATTCCAGGAGATCTCTAGGCCCCACCTGCTGTCTAGCTGTCTACTCATGGATGGGGTCACCATGATTCGGTTGGGATTTGATGGCACATTCTTCTTCTTAGCACACTATAGGTAGTTCTGCTCATAAGGCATGGAAAAGATACAGCAAAGACCCAGTAAAAAGATTAAAGGGTGGGAATTAGGAATGTGCATTTCTAATCTGAACAGATTTGAACAAAATAATTCACTAGAGGGGGCAGAGGAAGAGGTTAGGGCTTTGACCCTCCTAACAATAAAAACACTCATATTAAACCAGATGCAATGCAGAAGATCAGTGATGAAGAAGGATCAAATCATCTTTCTTAGTAAAAAATAATGTGGATCTGAGTTTCCGGTTTTGGCACTCGCCATGGTGGTCACTTTCTCCCAGACCTCCAGGAGATGATCACCAGAACCCATGGCAAGGAGGGGGTGCAATTGTCCACGCCCCCCACGGAGCCCTGGGAATGGGCTCCAAGCCATGGAGCGCTAGAGGGCTCCCCTGCTGGTGATCCTGCCAGTGGGGGGGGGGCTGTCCTTGCCCCGACAGTCCTGCTACAGAGTTTCCTGATGGAGCTAGAAGCACACACCGAATCAAGTGCTGGGTGATCAAGCGATTTTGAATTTAAAGCAAATCGGAAAGCACATTGCAATTGAACTATGAGTTAAGTTTAAGCGAGAACATCAGAAAAAATAAGCCAAAAGCCACCCCGTGGGAAGTGGGGGGAAGGGACTCTCCTCCAAGAAGATAAACATAAGCGAACTTTACTATTTGAGCAGGGGGGCAGGCTTGTGAAGTGAGAAAGACTGAAATAAAGGACTTTAAAGAATTTACCTAGCACATTGGTGAGCTGGAGAGACTGATAACTTTTGTTGAAAAGTAAACAATTCCTTAAAAATGGCGCTTCCAACAAAGAAAGAGGAGAGAGAAAAGATAGTGAAAGCTAAGCTGACCGGAAATGCCAGCCCAGCGAGTGCTGTGCCCAGAAAGGACACAACTCCAGACCTGCAAAGGATATTAAGTGAAGCATTGCGCCCTCTGCTGGAACAGGTGACAGAAATGAACTGAAAGCTGGATACACAGCAAGCGCAAATCAACCAGAACATCAAAAAGATAGACCAAACTGAGCAGGAACTTAAAGAAGTCGACACCACTGCCAAAAATCTACAAAAGCAAATGCAGGCAATGGGGAAGAAGTGCCAAACAGATGAGACTCAACTACTACAGTTACAAATGGAAAGGGCAAGCTATGCCCTAAGATTCCAGGAGATCCCTGAGGAAAAAGGGGAGAACCTCATGCAGATAATGTGCGAAGCTTTGGGGCAAATGGCAGATATAAAAGTGGAGAACTTGCAAAGCAATATTGATACGGTCTTTAGGTCATATACAGAGTTTTTAAGGAAAAATAATCTGCCAGGAGAAGTGATGGTGAGATTCTCCAGAAGAGTGAGAGATCAAATTCTTAAAGCGGCTAATGGAGTTACCCTGAAAATCAAGGGCAAAGAGATAAAGGTCTTAAAAGATTTTCCATTTGAAATAAGGAGGAAAAGACGTAAATACAAAGACTTGGTCTAATTTCTATAAAAGAAACAAATTGCCTACAGATGGATTTTGCCTGAAGGAGTCGTCTTTAAGTTCGTTAATGGAAAGGAGAAAATTGACACTCTGGAAAAGGCAAGAGAATTCTGCATCTTCATAGCTGCCCAGCAGACGTGGAAGAAGGAGAAGAAAGAGACAGGGTGGCGGTGATGGAGCGGTGCCATCTTCTGACGAAGAATCAGACTCGAATTTGGGGGCTGCTGCCCCAAAAATAGGCTATAAATTGAGGAAGAAAAAGGATAAAAAGTGAATTGTTATCATATCTCTGAAGTTCTACAAAAATGTTTTAATTACCCTTTCTTAGGCTCTTTATGAAGTTATAGTAGATGTTGATTATATTTAGACTTGAAATTTATAGAAAGAGGATGACCATGTTCAATGGTTGGCCATGAGTATCTAGCTATAAAAATATGTAATCTGGTTAAAGCTGTTTGTATGACACTCACTCTTGGGTTTTTAGAGGTTACTATTCTTTATCCTATAGTTTGTAGACCCTTCCCTCTTTTCTTATATGTAGTGTTTAGTTATAGAAAATGCAATTAAAAAATCCCCTTCGGGGGGCCATAATAATAATAATAATGTGGATCTGAGTTAATATTCTGTACCATGCAAAATCATTAAGCAGCCAATCCTTTCCCAGTGAAAATTACATTTTCACCCACAATGCTATTAGTCCCAATTTGGGACAGAAGACAGTCAACTTATTTGAAAACTAAATCAGAGCATGCAGGTCAGGGAATCTAAACCCTATCATCCTGTGTTGCACGTCCTTACTATGAGATACACAGTCCTTATGTTGGGTCTGGATTTGCCATGATGACTATCAGCCAGAAATATGCTTATTAATCCCCCACTGGGAGCTTAATTTTCATGTGTATGAGGCCAAATTTGGACAGGGACTTAGTCACCTGTGCAAAAGAGGCTTATGCCTTTCCCCTATGCACCACCTGGCATGGCCCCAGGCAGTATTATTTGCCTCATTTGGGAAACATTCACAGAGGATATTCATATAGAAACCCTGACAGGGCAAGCAGCAGTCTTCTGGGGTCATCTTAGGCCAGGAAAACAGTCCAGGGGAGGAGAAGACATAATCTCCTTCTCTCTGTGCACCAGGAAATTCTCAGCATGGAACTCACAAGTGCGCATCTGATCGTCCATCAGGGCAGTCTGTGAGTCAGACTGGAGAAAAAGCAGAGAGGGAAAGGATACTTAAGCCTTTCGATTCCAGCCATTTCCAGTGCAGAAGAGACAAGAGAAGGGGACTACTGGACAGATGCATTTCTAGCTCCTATAAAGGCCTGTAAGGTGATTTCTGCAGTTGAAAAAACAGGCATCCATTTACAGCTGTTCTGTCTAGTTTGGCTCTGACTGAAAGCTAATGGTGGAATAGATGGACCTTATGTTCCCTACTCTTGTTGATATGGATACGCTGGCACAGTGCCTGTTTGCTTAGAAGAGGATGATGTGAAAAGAACTGGCATGCTGCAGTAATCTGGTCACGCAACTATCTTATTGGTTTAATGCTATTTTGAGCTCGTGCCTGTGTCTGAGAGTTATGCTTACTTCATACGTGTGTATTTGTGTAAAGTTCTGAACTGGGCCATACACTGTGAATCAAAAAAATCTTTAAATGGACAGGGAAATTTCTTTACAAAACTGAAGAAATCTCCAGTTTTGCAGAAAAATCTGAAATATTTGGAGGATTAAAAATTCTGAGTCTGGAGGATTAAAAATCCCAAAAGTAATCAAAACACCACCTCTAGCCATAAGAAAAGAATGCTCCATGAAACAATATTCTGAGATCTCAGAGGCCATTTTGAGGGTTGCTATGCAATAACAACAATGTTGCCTAGCCTTCCAAGCTTTGGTTTTTGTAAAGCAAAGCCACAGGAACTGAGTAAGAATGGACTAGGAGGCCAAAATAGCCCTGGAAAAAGTCCCACCCACCTCTCCCCTGTCATGTCCCCTGATGGAGGAAGACTCACCAGGGACAGGCCCAGGGGCACCCACCAAAGACCCACTACACAAATAATTCCATCAGGAGAGGCTGCCAGGGAGAGGGAAGGGGGAGAAAGCTGAAAGGGGAGCAGATTAATGTGGGTTGACTGGTTGGTATGAACGAAGGGCAAGGAAGCAGGAAAAGAAGAGAGGCTATGGGAATTGTCAGGATAAGGAAAAAGCAATAGGGATAGGCATGAACCAGCTCACAAACTAAAGTTCATGATGAACTTTGGCTGGTTCATGGTTTGCAAATTTCATGGCAAATAAACCAGCACGAACTTTCCACAAACTTTCAAGCTGTTCAATGAGGTTCATGCTGGTTGGTGAATGGATACATTTCCAGACAGACTGTCTCCACACTCAGTCAAAATGTTTACCAAACTTCAAAGCTACAAGGGCCCCCAGAAATCTCCAGCCTTGGAAACACTCTGGTCAGTTGTAAAGTAGTCATGTCAGTTTCAAGAGTTTTTTCTTTTCTTCTCTGGGCTCCTATGTTCCCTTCCTCTTTTCTTGCACAGAGTTGCAAAATCTCCCCCTTCCTTGGATTTGTTGTGACTCTGTGCTTTGATAGCAGTCCGTTTAAGCTTACAATGGCAGAGGCTCTGGTTTCTGCTGGGTTGGAAAATACCTGGAGACTTTGGGGGTGGATCTGGGAGAGGGCAGGGTTTAGGGAGGGGAGGGGCCTCAGCCTGGTACAATGCCATAGAGTTCACCCTTCAAAGCTGCCATTTTCTCCAGGGAGCTGATCTCTGTCAGCTGGAGATCAGTTGTAAAAGTGGGAGATCCCAGGCCCCTCTTGGAGGCTGGCAACCCTACTTGCAGCCCACTCCCCAAGTTTCCAAAGGGAGGTTCTGAAGGACAGAAAGGCAGACATCCCCAGAGTTTTGACAGGGGATCTCCAAAGTTACCCAGGACAGCTTGGTGGGCATCTCAGCCCTACCAAGCAAGTGGAAATCAGAGTTTTCCATTTCAAGTGATTAGTGACATAATGACAGAAAGGCAGACATGACAAGAGACTTCCAACAGGGGCTCCCCAAAGCTACTCCCTGACAATTTGGTGGGCACCCCAACCCTGCTCGCTCTGGACACTGGTGGGAGGGCGGGAGAGGAGACTCATGGCCATACAAGAGAGGCTGGGCCAGATGTCAGCCTTGCATGACCAGAATTCCAGGTGATCGGTGGAGGATGGCTCAGGGTACCTGGTGAGGTACTCTCTTACCATCACCTTTTCCAAATTCTCTGCCATCACCCACCTGGCAGCTCAGTACACCTGGAAGCACCACTGAAAACTGGTAGTGAGGCTTCTCCCTGGTTGGCCTCTTTGAGGCAGAGGTGCTGGGCTGCAGTTTCTCAGCCTCTTCCACCTACTGTTCCCTCTGGCCATGTCTACTGGCCTGTAGCTAACTTTTTTAAGCGGCAATGCTGCCTTTTATCCAGGAGTCACAGATACAGGCCAGGTTGTACTTCCCTTCCTTGTAGAGAGGATGCAACTTGGAGGTGTTGCCCACCTGCAACCTCTGTGCCAAGGCCCTGACCCATGAACAGGTCCCCTCGCAGCCCAACTCCAGTGCAGAGGCCAACGCCCAGTCCAGCCCTTGAATCAGGGGGATGACTTGCTCCAGGCTGGCCATATAGGTGCATAGCTCATCAGTGGTGTCTGGGAAGGGCTTGAGAACATGCACCATTTGGGAGAGGGTCAGCCAGTTGTTGGAGCTGATGCTGAGCTCCTCTTCTCTGTGCAGGATGGTCATGAAGGAGATGACATCCAGCACCATGCTCTTCTGCCCCACCATACACACGGTGTAGATGGAGTTCCAGCGGATGGGTAAGTGTAGGATAAGCCAGTGTTCAGGCTCCTCTCACACAGCAGACATGCAGATTTCATGCTACTTGAGAACTGGGTAGCCAGATGTTGGCAGGTCTCAAGGAAGGCCTGCATTTCAAGGATGGCAGCGTCTCAGGTGGCCCTGACAGTGCTCCCCAACCCCAGAACATCCTTCACCACCAGGTGAAGCACGTGCACCAGGCAGACAATGCCCTTGATGTACACAGCCTTCACTGCTGTCAGCATGTTGGTGCCGGCATCTATGATGATGTAGCTGCAGAGGGTGTTGCCACCATCCACCCACTTCCTCAGGCTACTCTATATCACAGCAATGATGTTTTGTGCCATGCAAGTCTGCATCCATCCCCTGCACATGGAGCAGAACCACTTTGTAGCCCAGTGGCATGACTGTCTCCTCCTGGGGCCTGAGGCATGCACCAGCAGTCAGACAGGTCATCTGGTTGCCACCAGTGGGTTGTGAGGGAGAGGTACCCATGCTGAAGGCTGCTCTAGAAGTCTGCCATGAAGTGCATGGTTTTACCTCGTGATCTAAAGACCTCACACTTAACCATTGCCACTGTGGACTAATGAATGGCAGGTAAGACTCATCAGCTCATGGTCCTCCATGAGGGGACGGAGTATCAGGGAGCCAGGTATTGCAGCAGCCAGTGAAAAGTTACATCCTCCACAAGGGAAAAGGGCTGGTCATCCACAGCAATCATCTCACTGACGAGGCAAGCGACTGCTTCCTGGGCCCTCAACATAGCCCTTCTGGATGGCACTCTTGCTGTTCCCATGGGAATGATCACTTGGAGGCTGGCCTGCCTTGATTTCCCACCCATGGCACCCTGAGTGTGGGTAGCCTTTCTTGGAGGGGCCTCCTGTTCCCCGTTCACTTTTCAGGAAGTGGGCCTCTTCTTCCTCCCACTGGCCAGCACTCTTTCCCTCACTGGCAACATGGTGAGGTGCACCTTTTGCAGGTCCCTTCAGAGGATGGAGGATGACAAGTGTTGGGAATTTGCACCCTTCTGAATGTGGGCATGGCACACCTGGCACTCTGCCACACAGAGGTCACGGGGTGTGTGTGCAGAAATGTTTCCAAAGTGTAGGTTGAAAACAATGCCTAGGACTGGAAAAGGTAGTAGGAGGGACAGCTGCTTTCTGACACTGGGCTGGGAGTGGCCACAAGGGGGTGTACTGGAGGCAGGAGCAGCAACAGGGAATTGTGTGGAAGGAAAGGATGTTTCCCTTCCCCCTCCCAATCACTGCTGTCAGAGACTTCTCTAAAGAATGTTATCAACCGCTAGTTTTTGCCAGTGCTAATAATTCTTTGTCCTCTGTGGAGAGCTCCAGGAACAGATTGAGGGAAGGAGGCTCTGAGACCTCTGGTGATGCCCTGCTAGGGGCAGGCTCCAGTGGGCTGGCAAGATAGGTTTGGTCCCCAGGGATGGGGGCCTGTGGTACATGGGGGGTGGAGGAGGTCTTCCCCCCACAATGAGCACCCTTTGTACCCACTTGCACCCTCATGGCAAAGAGGGGATGGTTCACAATCAGGAGGGGTGGGAGTGTATAAAATGTGGGTCTTCAGCTGAGGAACCAAATAGCTAAGCCCTTCTGCTTGGTGTGAGCAGAGAGACAGGGTGGCTCAAATCCCTGAGTCCATCTAAGACCCCCAGACCTCAACAGGGGAGAGGAATCACAATCAAAATGTGGGTCCTCAGCCAAGGAACCCACTAGCTAAGCCCCTCTGCTCAACATGATCAGAGAGGCAGGTGGCTCAGAGCCCTCAGTCCACCTAACACAAAACCCCAGCAGGGGAGAGGAATTTCCAATCACAAGGAAATGTCCTCTTCTACTCTGCTTTTAACAAGTTCCTTGCGTCTCTCTGAAACTGCAAACAGCTGAGAGAAGGGATGCTGTGGAGTGTATATATGGCATTCTGATCCCATAGTGTAGGATGGGAACTCTGTTATTGGCAGCTAGGAGTGCCTGTTAAGCTTTGGAGAGCTCCTGTTGGTGTTTCCAAGGCTGGAGAATCCTGCCACCCCCTGTTGCCTTGAAGGTATGTAAGTAGTTTAATTGAGTGGAGACCGTCTATTTGCATGAACCACCACAAGCTGCCATGAACAGAACCAAAGTTCATGACATGTTCATGCCAGGTGCCTTTCAATGAACATCACTTCATGAACCACTAACTAGCCAAAACTTGGGAACTTTAGTTTGTGAGCCCATTCGTGCCCATTCCTAAATGACATGCATTCCTAAATTCTTGCAAGTCACCACTTGTGTGCATATGTCTGAATGTCTGTGTAGGGTTGCCAACTCCAGGCTGGGAAATTCCTGGAGATTTAGGGTTGAAGCCTGAGGGGATAGAATTTAGAGAGGGGAGTGACCTCAGTTGGATATAATCCCAGAATCCACTCTTCAAAGTTGCCATATTCTCCAGGGGAACAGATCTCTGTAGTCTGGAGATCAGTTGTAAGTCTAGGAGTTCTTCAGCCCCCACATAGGGGTTGGCAGCCCTATTATGTTACAGAACTGTCTTTTATTTTGAGGACACTTATTTCCAAAAATATAATCTTGGGGAAACTTCAGGTCAAATTAACATAATCATCTTATTTTATTTTATTTTTATTTGATTTATACCCCACCCACCCTGCGAATTTGATACATAAATAACAATTAAGGTCCACATAAAATCATCTAAAAACAGTTCAATTATAAAAACAATTCAGTGTTGTAAAGTGCTAGCGATAATAAATTAATTACTTAGCGATGGCATACTGAATGAGTGCATACCAATGTCTAACTAAATGTTCTGCTCAATGATCTTCCTGATACAAACAGTGGCACAGGCTGTAGATGTCAAAGCCAAGGGCCAGAGCTCTATTATTAGGATTGTTGGTGGTAATAATGGTGGTGGTTCCTTTGTTAAAGACCTGGTGGGAGAGCTCCGTCTTACAGGCCCTGTGGAACTGTAGAAGATCCAGCAGGGGCCTGATCTCTTCTGGGAGCTCATTCCACCAGTGGTATGAAACCACCACTGAGAAGGCCCTGGTAGTAGCCAGCCTGGCATCCTTGGGACCTGGGGGGGGGGCAGTCGATTTTGAGAAATAGGAAATAAATGGAACTTGTTTTCAAGTAAACATATTGAAAATGGATGACAGACTGTAAATCTTAGGCCCACCTGATTTGAAACATATTCCCTTGAAACCAATATTATTTCAGGGGGGAAATATTATCTTATTAAAAATTATCCAGACCCATGCTGTCCCCTTAACTGGAAGCAGCTCTGTTGTGTCAGTTACAGGAAGTCTACTTGCATACTACATTGATCACTGGAACAGTGCTTTGGTTCATGTTTGTTCAAAACATTTCAAATGTTTTGTCTACCTGTTTCATACCTACTCATTCTGTTAAAGACAACAGTTTTAAGGGTTCTGTGGTATTAGTTCCCTGTTCTATAGCTTTAGATCATTTAAAAATATCCTTTTGAAATTATGAATAACACTATTTGAAATTATGAGTAAAACTAACTTATGACTAAAACTAAAAACTAGCTTATGAGTAAAACCAGGCCTTGGTTGGGGCTGGAGCTCTCCGGAGTGACACTCCGGGAGAGAGGAGGCCAGGAGGTGGGGCCATGTAGCAAGCCCTGCCTCCTGCCCCAGGCAGCCCTCCCCTCAGTTGGCCCTGAAGGAGAAAGAAGAAGTAAGGTAAGTTGTGGACCCCTCCCCCGCCTTTCCAGGCCTAGGAAAGCCCCCCCAACTTCATCTTTCCAGGACCGTGCTTAAGTGCAGGGTCCTGGAAAGATGGGGTTGGGGGTTGGGATGGGCTTTCCCAGGCCTGGAAAGGCAGGGGGGATCCACAACTTACCTTACTTCTTCTTTCTCCTCCAGGGCTGACTGAGGGGAGGGCTGCTGGGAGCAGGGGGAGAGGAGCAGACCCACTTAAGCATGGGGCCCTGGAAAGCCCCCCAACCCCATCTTTCCAGGCCCCGCTTAAGGATGGGGCCCTGGAAAGCCCCCTCAACCCCCAACCCTGTCTTTCCAGGTCCTGCTTAAGCGTGGGGCCCTGGAAAAACCCCCCAACCCCATCTTTCCAGGCCCCACTTAAGTGCAGGCCCCTAGAAAGCCCCCCATCTTTCTAGGCCCCACTTAGTGCGAGGCCCTGGAAAGCCCCCAACCTCGTCTTTCCAGGCCCACACAACAGTGCAGGGCCCTAAGCAGATCTGTATGTCCCCCCCCCATAGGTTGCAATCCAAAAGAGTCCAGTGGCACCTTTAAGACCAAGGCGTATTCAGGTAGAACCTCTCTCTCCTCTGTGAGGGCAGATCTGCATGTCCCCCCCCATAGCTAGCAATTCAAAAGAATCCAGTGGCACCTTTAAGACTAAGGTTTGTTCAGGTACAAGCTCTCCCACCTTCTGACACACTTCTGGTGATGCCAGGGGGTGTGGCATATGGAAATAAGTTATGCTAATAAGTTTTGCTAATGAGCTCCTGCACCTCTTTTTCTACAGAATGACCCCTGAGTAAAACTAAATTATGCATAAAACTAACTTACACTTGTTCCCTAAAAGTAGGTTTTTCCTTCAGACAAATATCTTTCACACAGGAGTGAGGAAACTTTCAGCCTTGACAAGCCAAGATCAACCTTACACCCTGTATAGGAACCACACCAAAGCCTAGTTTCAGCTGCCACAAAATCACCCTCTGCCATTGTGTGTAAACTGGCTTTTGCTTACCAAATTATACTGGTATCCCCAAACTAACAAGATAACAATTTAACAAGGCTGACATTTTCAAATTGAGAGGCAAAGGTTTCATATTTAACAAAAAAAAAACCTCATGACAATTCCATCATTTAACAAAAGTATCCAGCTGTTAACTTCTTCTGAACAGCAACAAAACTTTAAAGGAAAAGAAGTAGTTACACCTAGGCATCACATCCATCAGAAATAGTATTGTCCACTCAGACTGGCATTGGTTCTCCAGGGTCTCATGTAGACATCTTTCCCATCACCTACAACCTGATCTTTTAACTTGAGATGCCAAGGATTGAACCTGGGACCTTCTGCATGCCAAGCAGATGCTCTACCAGTAAGCCACAGTCCCTCTCCTCCTCCTTTGTTAGTCAGGTTGTTAAAAGAGGAGGGTTACTTTCTGGTCATGATCTTAAGACTTTATTGTATATGAAAAAATAAGTCACAAAAATAAGTCCCAAAAAAATTCCAAAGGGTAAATAATGCATGTCCCTGCAGCACCTGAGTCATTTTGGCTGCTGAAAATGGCATGCAGGAGGATGCAGGAACCGCTCCCCACACACACACTGCTATCCAAGCACAGTTGGGCCTATCTGAGTTTTTTTACATATGAGTCACCATGAGCTGCAGAATGGCTGCAAGTCCCCCCGGCCAACTCATGAAAAAAGTAAAGAATAGTTTGGCTCCTAGTACAAGATAAACAAGGTACACAGAGATGATTTAAATTATAGAAGTGGTGACTTGGCTAGAGAGGGACAAAGGAAGGATTAAGCACCTTCACCACGGCATTGATCCCTTCCATGTTAGGGTGTCATAGAGAAGTCCTCAAGAGGCACACCTATCAGCCACTCATGCCAGAAGAAGGGGAGCGGCAACCTGAAGCACTCAACAGGTGAAGCAGTCTGTTCAAACCACGGCTACAGACTGATAATACTGGGCCATACCAGTTGGCTGATGGGTTCAGAAAGCTATTTGCTACTCATTAACCCCTGCTCTCCTTCTCTGGCACCTTTCTGTAGCTAATGGCTTCCAGGGTTGTGTAGTACTGGCAGCTGTGTACTCTGCTTGTGCACCCAAAGATTGGGTTTGGGCTTGTAGTGTGTGAACCAGCAAACCTACACTCATCAATTCATCCGAGACTGCTTAGTTCTCTAGATTTTCAACACACAGTTTTTCTTTTCCTTGACCATCTTGAGAAAGGTGTAGGAAATCCCAGTCTACTAAAACAGGGGATGTAGTCATATGAAAGTGCAAAGTTCTTGCAATGGGATCAGGACATTTGATTGTGCACTATTGTGGATAGTTGCTCTGTGGTCTGCAGCTGCCAGGATTGCAGTAAACTAGAGCTGTCTCCAACTGAACTAGAAAGCCACTTTCAAAACAATGGGGAGAAGCCAGTACATTACACTTACAGTACAAACACAGAAGCTAAAACCAGAACTGACTTCGTAAGATGTGGGCATTTTCTTCCTATGTTGCTTGTTATTCTTGGTGTAGATTTCAAAACAGTTGGAAGACTCAGCTTTTCTGCACATTCGAATTCAAAGCACATTTTAATTACAACAAATCATTGCATCCCCTGAGATATGAAGCCTGACCAAGTGATGGCATAATACAATAGCACTTGGAAATTTGCCGGTGCTGGAAAAAACCTGAGTGAAAAACTACAGCATCCAAACTGTTGTGTGCCTCACTGCCAGGCAAAAGAAAGGTTATGAGTGAATCATCTGAACCTGATGAACTCACCTGGCACTGCCAGCAAAGTCCCTTTTAATCTTTGGACACAGTCATGTAAGAGATGAAAAACAAACAGGAGGGAAACTCTTTTTTTTTTTTTTTTGAAACAAAATTTTTATTGGGATATATTCAACATTTCCAATCACGTTACCAATACAGTTTCCAAAAAGTAAGATCCCAATCCCCCCACCCCCTAATAGGCTTCCAACACTGCTAATAACAAACAGAAAAAATTATAAGGCAATCAAGTTTAGACTTAAATACCTCGACAAACCAGGTAACACATTTAACTTATATATAACCTCTACAATTTCAGCATATTATGTATAACAGTACATACAGTTCAAAATTCATTTCACTTCTCATTCAATATCCGTACGTATCCAAATTATATATTTTCCCCTTCATTCTATATTCAGTTTCTAGATACAATTTCAATCCTTCCCAGTCTTTTAAGTACTGTTCTGCCATTTGTCCATTTAATTTCTTTGTCATTTTGTCCATTTCTGCTAAAAATAACAATTTTCTCAACCAGTCATGTATATCTGGTACCTTCTCCATTTTCCAATGCTGAGCAAAGGCCATTCTCGCCGACGTAATCATGTACCATAACAGTGTCCTTTTCTCTTGTGGAATTTTTTCCATCGTCAAACCGAGGAGAAAAAGTTCAGGCTTTCTCTCAATTGGGGTTTTCAATACTTTCTGCATCACACAATGTATATTAGACCAGTATGCTTTCGCTTTATCACATGACCACCACATATGGTAAAAAGAACCCTCTACTTTTTTACATTTCCAACATTTATTACTCAAGTTCTTATCCATGCTAATATTAGCAATCTTTTTTGGTGTCATATACCATCTATACATCATCTTATAGCAATTTTCTTTTACGTTAATACAAGTGGACATTTTAAAAGATCTTTTCCACAAAAATTCCCATGATTCCATAGAAATTTCTTTGTTCATATTTATGGCCCACTTTATCATTTGTTCTTTAACGGTTTCATCCAAAGTATATACAGTCAACAAAGTTTTATACATTTTTGATATCATTTTCCGTTCTTCTTTCAACCATATATTCTCAAAATCATCATTCATAGCCCTAAAACCAAACTCTTTACAATCTTTTTTATAAATGTCCCTTATTTGACAATATTGTAGCCAACCATACTCAAATTCTAATTCATTATTTGGCTTTAAAACATATTTTTTCCCTTCTCTTTGCAACAATTCCTGATACTTCAACCAATCATTGCCTCTATATTCTGAAAACAAATGTATAACTGCAGCTGGAACAATCCACAGAGGCCTTTCATCCGATATTGTATCCTTATACCTGGTCCATGCATCAAACAATGTCCTCCTTACATAATGATGCTTAAACATAGAGTCAGCTTTGTTTTTCCCATACCAAAGATAGGCATGCCAGCCAAATCTGCAATCGTGCCCCTCAAGAGCTAAAAGTTTTCTATTTTCCAAATTTACCCATTCAGATAACCAAGACATACATACTGCTTCATGATACAAACGCAAATTCGGGACTTGGAAGCCACCTCTGTCCTTAGTATCATACATTATCTTCATTTTTATTCTTGGCTTCTTCCCTGCCCAGATAAACTTAAAGATTTCTCTTTGCCATTTTACCAACACTTTTCCATCTTTCACAATTGGTATTGTCTGAAACAAAAACATTAACCTGGGCAGTACATTCATTTTAATAACGGCAATTTTTCCAAGAAGAGATAACCTTAGTTTTTCCCATTTTTCTAAATCACTCTTTATCGAACCCCACAATTTTTCATAATTATTCTTGAACAAATCTATATTTTTCATTGTAATTTCAACTCCCAGATACTTAACCCTTTTAACCACTTCACATTCTGTCACATTTTGTAACATTTGTTGCTTTGTACCAATCATATTTTTACACAGTATCTTAGATTTATTTTTGTTGACATAAAACCCTGCAAGATCACCAAACTCTCTTACTTTTTCAAATACCTTAGGCATATTATTAACAGGATCTTCAACAATAAACATGATATCATCCGCAAATGCTCTTAATTTAAATGAAAAACCTCCAATATTCAACCCTTTTATATTAACATCATCTCTGACCGCTTGTAGCAAAATCTCCAAAACCCAGATAAATAACAATGGTGACAGGGGACAACCTTGTCTAGTACCTTTTCTTACCCGGAACATATCTGTTGATTCTGCATTAACAATCACCGAAGCTTTTTGTTCTTTATATATCGATTGGATCATTCTTGTAAATTCTACGCCCATCATAGATTTCTCAAGCACTTTAAACATAAATTCCCAATTTAAATTATCAAAGGCCTTCTCTGCGTCCAAAAATAAAAAAGCGACTTCTTTTTCAGGATGTTTGTCATAATACTCAATTGCGTCCAATACAACCCTCATATTGTCTTTAATTTGTCTATTTGGTAAAAAACCAGCTTGATCTTCCACAATAGTATCTTTCAAAAACTTTTTAAGGCGCTCTGCCAATATTTTTGCAAATATTTTATAATCGTTGTTCAATAATGAAATGGGCCGATAGTTTTTAACATTTGTTAAATCTTGCATTTCTTTAGGAATCAAGGTGATTGCAGCTTCATTCCAGGAGTCAGGGATCTTTCCTGTCTTTCTAATTTCATTTAAAAGAATCTCCAGCACCGGAACCAAATCTTCATGAAATTTTTTATAAAATTTAGCTGAAAAGCCATCCGGGCCTGGGACTTTGGAGATTTTTGCCTCGGCTATTGCTTTACTAATTTCGTCCTTAGTTATTGCAGCATTTAGGAGTGTTTTCATTTCTGGATTTGGTTGTATCAAATTAACTTTGGATAGGTAATCCAACATTTTTTGAGGATCTGCTTGTTTCGATTGAAAGAGAGTCGCATAGTATTTGAAAAATTCCCTTTTAATTCCTCCTGGGTCCAAAATCTCTTTATTTCCATCTTTCAAACAAGTGATTGTTTTATTCTCTCTTCTTTTCTTTAATTGCCATGCTAAATATTTGCCAGGTTTATTTGCACCTTCAAAGGATTTCTGTTGCAATTTTTTCAAGTTCCAAAATACTTCTTTGTTCAACCTTGCCGCATATTGCTCCCTTAGGATCCTCAATTCTCTCAAAATCTTCTTTTTACCAGGCCTTTTCTTAAGTTCTGTTTCTTTTTTCCGAATATTTTCCATAATTTCTTTGTCTATTTTCATTTGTTGTTTCCTTTCATTATTATTAATTGCAATCAGATGTCCTCTCATCACAGCCTTGTAGGCTTCCCATACCGTTTGCGTCTGTACACTTTTATTTAAGTTCAGTTGAAAGTATGTTTGGGTTTCTGTCCTTATTTTATCCACAATATTTTGCTTGTCCAGCAAATCTTCGTTGAGTCGCCATCGAAATTTTTTTCTCTTAACATGCGTTGACCATTTTATCGGACTATGGTCAGAAAGAGTCCTAGGTAGTATCTCAATTTTGCGTGTTTGCAAGATTAGGTTCTCTGTCATCCACATCATATCTATCCTGGAAAAAGACTCGTGTCTTGATGAATAAAAAGAGTACTCACTGTCTCTGGGATGTTTAGTTCTCCAAACGTCTGCCAAATGTTCATGTTTAATCAATTGGAAAAAGACTTTAGGAAGTTTGCCCATGGCCTCAATTCCTTTTTTTGATTTTCTATCAACAACATTGTCAACAGTACCATTAAAATCGCCCATTAAAATCATTTGCTCATAGGTCAACTGTCGTAGTTGTTCCCACAAATTCTGAAAAAAGTTTTCTTTTGCCCCATTGGGAGCATAGAGATTAACAATTAATGTCTTTTTATTCTGCAGCACAACTTCTACCGCCAAAAATTTCCCTTCATTGTCTTTGAAAATTTCTTTTGGTTCCAACTCTTTTTTAATATATGTAACTACTCCTTTTTTCTTTTGAGAGGAGAGTGAATAAAATTCCTCTCCTAATCTTTTTTGAGTCAAAAATTTGGCATCTGATTTTTTAATATGTGTTTCTTGCAAGCAAACAATATCGCATTTCTGTTTTTCCAACCAGAGTCTGACATTTTTCCTTTTTTGGGGTGAGTTCAGTCCATTAACATTCCATGAAATTATTTGACTCTCCATGTTGATTCTGTAATTATTTATCAGAGTCTATAAAATTATCATTGATGAATCTGGTCATTTGGTCAACTGACTTGATGGTGACTCTCTTCTGTTTGAACGAAAAACTGACACCTTTAGGAATTTCCCATCTATATCTTATGCCCTCTGATTTCAGCTTGTCAATCAGGTCTTTAAAAAGTCGTCTGTCCTGAAGCATCGCTCTGGGTAGTTCCTTTAGGACCATGATTTTCTTGTTGCCAATTGTGAAGTCGTCCTGAAATTGTTGCTTAAACAAATCCTCCTTCAACTTCTTAGATATAAACTGGACAATTACATCTCTAGGTAATTTTTTCCTTTGCGCAATCGCAGAATTGACTCTGTATACCACATCAATCTGTGCCGCCACTCTCTCCTCTTCCATTTTCAAAAAATCTGCAACAGCATCTACCATGACTGAATGGATGTCCTCATTCTTATCTTCAGGGATCCCCCTGAATCTCATATGATTAATCATTGCATTGTATTGGACCATCACATTCACTTTATCTGTTTCTAAAGTGACCTCAGCTATATTGGATGCTACTCCCTTCACCCTTACATCCATCTCATCTGCTCTTTTGGTCAGCGTCTGTATCTCTTTTGTAATTCCAGACATTTCTTTTTTCAGCTCTGTTACCTCTGATATAACGGTCTTTTCAAGCTTCAGAATCGCGTCCATCACTCGTTTTTCCATAGCTTCCATCATGCCCTGTAGCTTTTTTCCCTCTTTTCAAACAGGAGGGAAACTCAAAGTCAAATTGTCAAAGCATAACACAAAAGTAGAACAATCTTGTCTGAATTAGCCTTTCTATTAATAAATATGCCTCTAATTTTAGCATGGTTTTGTCTGCCAAGTGTCAGAATTATGAATACATTGTATAAAGACAAAAGAGGCAGATATAGGAGGCAGATATAAGGTATAATGTATAAAAGAAGTTTATTTTGGTGAGGCTGGCACACATGTCCTATACATGTTTATTAAAAAGAGCACACCACTGGTATCAATAGATTTTATTCAAAAGTAAAGGGATTATAGCCCTGAAAGTAGAAAACAGTTGAAGGCATGTCCCAGTGATTGTGCTTGTAGCTCACCAGCCCAGCTTTGGCACAATCTGTCAATCTCTCATTACAAATCCCAGAGAACATCATTTTAAAATTGCCCGTGGTTTTATTAATATCCCTGGGTTTTAACCAACTTCCTAACTATTCCCTGACTGCACTTTACCAGCTTCTGATGCCCAGCATCCATTCCTGATTTATCAATTAACAAAGAAGACATTTTTACTCAGTTGCTTTCTTCATTCAGATCCAATGAGAGGAGGAAGAAGCAGCAGCTCAGTACAGGTAATGGGATTTATCCTAGATGTTTCATTCCTTCTGGAACAAGCAGCCCTCTCTTCTCCTGTTGTAAATTAAGGAGGCATTGTGCGCAAGGTAAAGGGTAAAAGAAGCTTGGAACGCCCCCCTCAAAAAACCCAAGGGGGAAAAGATTTCTGTTGTGGTACCACACTCCAACTTTGGGCACATTCAGAACTGTGGACAGCAGTCCATTGCAGTTAGAACATAAGAATATACGAGAAGCCATGTTGGATCAGGCCAATGGCCCATTCAGTTCAATACTATATGTCATACTTTGGCCAAAACCAAGGTGCCATCAGAAGGTCCACCAACAGGGCCAGAACTCCAGAAGCCCTCCCACTGTTACCCTCACAAGCACCAAGAATATAGAGCATCACTGCCCCAGACATAGTGTTCTATCTATACCTTGTTGCTAATAGCCACTCATGAATCTCTACTCCATATATTTATCCAATCCCCCCCTTGAAGCTGTCTATGTTTGTAGCTGCCACCACTTCCTGCAACAGTGAATTTCACATATTAATTACTCTTTGGGTGAAGAAGTACTTCCTTTTATCTGTTCTAAGCTTGCTGTTCATTAATTTCATTGAGCACCCATGAGTCCTTGTGAGAAAGGAGAAACAGTGGTCCCAGTCATATGGGCCAGAAAACGTGGGGAGGAGGCACGGCAGTTTGCCCCGGAGCAAAATAACGCACGGTAGCCCGATCACATGAGCCACCAGGTTGCCACGCTCCAGCGCCGAGTGCCGATCGCACAGCGCTACTACAGCGCGGCAAAAAAGCAGCACAGCAGAGGGGCTGTAGCAAAGGTCGCATGTGCCGTTGGGGGGGGCAATGTCTTGCCTGTGTGCATGTGTCATTCAGCATTGGTGCGCATCCCATGGAAACTTACAACATCCAGAATTCCCAGGACATGGGCGGGCGTTGGAAGCCACAGGATACTGGCGCTCCTGTGATCAGATGCCGGCCTTTGTCCCGGGGTTTCCGGAAACTAGTACTTCGACTCTAGTAGTTTTTTACTCCGTGTTTTCCATGGGAAGCCGTGGGTTGGCCACAGGAGTGCTACGCCTTCCAGATGTGCTGGTATGATC
Source organism: Gekko gecko (assembly GCA_029375565.1). NCBI lineage: Eukaryota > Metazoa > Chordata > Lepidosauria > Squamata > Gekkonidae > Gekko > Gekko gecko. Next base: position 128,648,541 of record JAPDNY010000009.1, read on the forward strand.
GGGCACGGAAAGTCCGCAGGTCTACCGTGCCTTCAGCGGAGCAACTGCTCCATGTGAACGGGGCCAGTATTTCTTTCTCTACCCTCTCTATCCCATGCATAATTTTGTAAACCTCTATCATGTTACTGCTCAATCATCATTTCTCCAAGCTAAAGAGCCTGAACCTCTTTAACCTTTTTTCATATGGAAGGTGTTCAATCCCCTTAATAATTTTAGTTCCCATTTTCTGCACCTTTCCCAATGCTATGATATATTTTTTGAGGTGTGGTGACTAGAACTGTACACAATATTCCAAATAAGGCTGCACTATAGATTTATATAGGGGCCGTATGATACTGACTGATTTCTTTTCAATGCCCTTCCTAATAATTCCCAGCATAGCATTTGCCTTATTTATTGCAGCCACACACTGAGTCGACATCTTCAGTGAGTTATCTACCATGACTCCAAGATCTTTCTCTTTGCCAGTTACTGCTAGCTTGGACCCCAAGCAACGTATATTTACAGTTAGAATTTTTTGCTCCAATGTGCATTACGTTGCACTTGCCCATGCTGAACCTCATTTTCCACATTGACACTCACTCACACATCCTCATCAAATGCCTCACAGTCCTCCCCAGTTCTCACTGTCCTGAGCAACTTAGTGTCATCTGCAGATTTATATAGATCCCCATATTGTTATTGTTCATTCAGTTCTTGGCTGACACTAGTAGCCACCCATCCTTGCTCCACCAGTAACAGTATCTCTTTGGCTGCCAACCTTCTTCCCAACATTTTATCAGCTGTCTTTGGTTGTTTAAAGAGAGAGGTGGAACTGGACCTTAATCCCTACAGTCCTAGAAAATCAAATTGTTTCCCCATATTTTCAATTATTTCATTTTTTTTTCCTGTGATAATTCTTGTGTCTAATAAGAGTTGTCAGTAGAATCTCTATTTCTAAAAACACAGAAATGGAAAAGAGGAAAATGTTTGTTAAGATGTCTAAGGCCTATTATGCGCGCACAGTTTACTGCAGGGTAACCAAACAGTCAATCCTTTAAGCTTAACTTCAGATTTCTATTCCTATTGTATGCACCATTTTACACCATCTGGTGTATTTATTCTGCAGCTACAATTAAAGAACTGTACTTCTCTGCATTAGAGTGGAACATCACTTGTGATGTGGGGGGCGCAACGTTTTTTAAAAATTTAGGAAATCACCCTATCGCAGCTGCGTAGTGGCCCAGTAGCATCCAGCAAGCACCTTCCATTTAAATCCTCGTGGTTCAGGTTTTGTGCATGCAGTTTAACGTTAATTCATTGAATGAAAGGAAAGAGAAAGGAACACAGGCAAAGGCTCCCTGTCAGTAGTGGGAGAGGGCAGCACAGCCTGTAGGGCGCTGGCTGGCTAGGTTGTGCTGAGGTGAAAGAGGAGTGCCCCTGTCTGGCTTCTGATCTGCTTTGTGTGTGGGCAAAAAAGAGACAGAGGTACCTCTTCTTCTCACCCCCTCTGCACCCTCTGCCTGCTCTGGCTCTCTCACTCTCAGTCCACTCTGTCATCTCCTCCTCTCCACGGCTGACTAGATGGGTCCTTTTCTTGCAAATAGAAATGCTTTGCTTACTTGTGGGCTGCAAGGCTGGAGGGGAGGGGAGGGGACAAAGAAAGAAGAAGGGGGTGCAGGGCTTAGGCAAGGAGGGGGCACCTCGTCTCCAGTCCCATAGCTAATGTTGTGTAGTGGGTTAGAAGCATGTAGAAACCACAGAAACAGCTGTAGTGATCAGCATTGTTTACTGGTACACAACTAGAACACCGAACCCCAGCCTGGTGGCCAACTATATACAGCACTTGGGAACACCCCTAGATCCTATTGGTGAGTTTAAATCTCCCACCAAAGTCTCTATTGGTTCCCCAAAGGAAGGTCCAGGAACCTAGTTCCTATTATTCCTAGGGAGTTAAGCTCAGTGGTTACTCACTGGTGCCTAGTGGCAGTCAGCAGACATAACACCCCTCCCCCCATAGTTTGGATCCCCCACCAAGTCACGTACTCCTGAAGGTTTGATGGTTGCCTCCACTCCCGTGTTGACTGCCTGGGGAATGGCATTGGAACCTCAGGGGCTTCTGCTGGGCTGCTCGATGGAGGAGGCGACAAGGCTTCTGCCAGTGTCCCAGTGGTTACAGAAGTGTCCACCTCGGGGGTGGCTGCTGAGATGGGGGGGAGGTTCTGCGTCACTGCAGGCTGTGTCTCTGGATCCCGGGCCTCAGGCAGACTCGCTTCTGTGTGCCTCGGTGTCGGTTTTTCTCCTTGTATAGGCAATATGTGCCATCTCAGCTGGTCAACATGTCTGTGGAGGACTTGACTGCACTCAGCTGACACCTCATAAGATAACGGGCTGGTGGGGCGGATAATGCGTCCAGCAAGCCACTTGGGGCCCTTCCTGTAATTCCGGATGTACACGGTGTCATCCGGAAAAAACCCATATGGAGCCTCTCACTGCTCTGTTAGGCTGCGTGACTCTGGGGCCCTGTCAGGGTGCGGGAGATCAAGAAGGATCGTGGGTTGTCAGCCCATAAGCAGTTCTACAGGGCCTCGGCCACTTGCCAGGTTTGGTGTGGTCCATTGAGCCAGGAGGAAACGGGCAAGGTGGGACTCCCAGTCAACCTCTGTCAGATGGCTCAGTGCCTCCTTCACGATGTGCACCATCCGCTCCACTTGGCCATTGGTGGTTGGGTGGAATGATGCGGACCTTAAATGTTGTATGAGGTTGTTGTGGAGGAATGTCTGGAACTCTTCAGATGTAAATGCCATTCCGTTATCTGACACGATGGTGTTGGGCAAGCTGTGAGTGGCAAAGATCCTGTGGAGAGCACGGATGGTTGCCTGTGAGGAGGTGGCAGAGACAGGGCTTATTTCCAGCCACTTGGAATATGAATCTACGGTGACCAGGAATAGCTGTCCCTGGAAGGACCCGGTGAAATCTATATGGACGTGGGACCATGGGGTCTGGGTAGATTCCCAGGACTGAGTAGGCGCATTCAGTGGGCTGGGTCGGATGGCCTGACAGGTAAGGCAATGTTTCACCCAGGCTTCCGCTTCTGCTTCAATTCCTGGCCACCAAACATAGCTCTGGGCGAGGGCCTTCATCCTCACTATGCCTGGATGTGACTGGTGGTGGAGGGCACTGGGGACAATGACCCTGTCTCCCCATAGCAGGCAGCCCTTGTAAGCCGACAGTTCATCCTAGCGGGCCTTGAAAGCATTGAATTCTGGCTCCTCGGTTTCCGCAGGCCACCCCCTCACCACCCAGCCCAGAACCTGGGAGATAATGGGGTCTCTGGCCGAGCGACGGGCGACGTCTGCCGCCTGAAGAGGGTTGTCAGGAAGCTCCGCCACCTGTAAAACATGGTGTGCTGGTGCTGGGTCCTCTTCCACATCTGGTAGGGGAAGGTGACTCAGGGTGTTGGCATGGCCCATGGCCTTTCCGAGATGGTGCTGCAGCATGTAGTCATAGCCAGAGAGAAACATGGACTATCGCAGGACCTGTGGAAAAATGACTTGGGGTGTCTGGCGATCTGTGACAAAGAGGCCAAGAAGGGGTTTGTGATCAGTGGTGATGGAGAAGGGCCAGCCATAGACAAAGTTATGGAATTTCTTCACACCTGCGACAATCGCCAGCCCCTCCCGATCTATCTGGGCACAATTCCTTTCTGCCGCAGATAAGGTCCATGAATAATAAGCAACGGGCACCTCCCGCCCATCCGGGAGATGATGTGCCAGCACTGCCCCCACACCGTAAGGGGACATGTTGCAAGCCAGGACCACAGGTAACGACTCATTGAAATGGGCCAAGACTGAGTTGGAGATTAGCAACGCCTTAACCCCTTTGAACGGCATTGCCTGTTGCGGGCCCCATTCCCAAGGAGCCTGCTTGTCCAATAGCTAGTGGAGGGGTTCAGCTACCACTGCCTTGTGGGGGAGGAACCCCGGGGCCACACTCACTCCAAACTGCAGCTGCTTCACCCTGAATGCCCCTTGGTGAGTAACTATGGTCTGTACCTCAGCGGTGGCCTCATCTACAGGCAGCTGCTGATAGGCTTGGGCAGGATTGAGCTTTCTGAAGATCCTTGCCCCCGCCAACATTGCCTGTATGTGGCTGACTACGGGGACCAGGTAGGCATGGTCCTGTAGCACCTTGTTGAGCATACATTTAGAGTCCACGCAGATGTGGACAGATCCATTAGGCTTTGTGACCATGACTATGGGGGTCTCCCACGCCACATGAGAGACTAGCTCCAGGATGCCCTGAGCCACTAGTTCTGCATCAATTTTGAGCTTTACCACTAGCAGAACCATCCTGGAGTGCAGCCATATCAGGGCCACTTTGGGGTCCAGGTGCAGCGAGACCGGGGGGCCCATGTAGTGACCTAGGGTGCCATCGAACATGGATGGGAATTCCCGGCAGATGGCCTGGAAGTCGTATGCGGCACAGTGCTGCACCCCTGCAATGGATATTCCCAGGGGCTCAAACCACATGCAGCCCAATAGGCTGACGAGGTCGCCCTCGACCACAATTAAGTCCAATAGTCTGTCAAAGCCTTTGTATTTGACTCAGAAACTCCCAACTGCTTTTATAGGCATACTGTTGCACTGAAAGTCTATGAGCATGACAGGCGATGGGCGTAAGCAGGCCCCCCCCAGGACAGAGTCTTTTGAGCTGGCCTCAGATATGATTGAAGCCGCAGAGCTGGAGTTGAGCTCCATGATACAGGGGGACCCCTCTTTTTTTACCCAGACTTGGATCTTAGGAGTAGGAGATTGGCCAGGGAGTTGCAGTACCTATTCGGTCGATGTGCTGGTAAAGAGGTAGGGTCCTTCGTGGTCATGTCCTCTTCGTAGTGGGAATCTGCTTTACGACAAGGTTGTGGTTGGGTGTGGGAACCTTTCAAGCAGCATACCTGGACAATGTGGCCATTGTGTCCACACCCGCAGCACGTGGCATCCCAGTACCTGCAGGTCTTCTGTTTGTGCTGCTGCCCACAGTTCTCACACTCCTGAACAGATGAGTTGCTTGGGTTGCTCCTGGGGACACAACACCTGACCTGTGCTTGAGTGTGGTAGACCTCTTCATCCTCTGGGACGCCTGAACTGGCGGTGGCCTGGTGAACGGAGGCAGCTGCAGGGTGGGACCTTTCCCATGCAGTAGCTGTGGCAATGGCCAACGTGAGCATGACTGTCTCACCCTCCATGATGTGGTGCCTCAACTTCTCTTCCCAGAGGCCCATAACAAAATGGTCCCGGACAAGTGTGCTCTGAATTTGCACTCAGATGTGAGGTGGTGGAGCTCCATGAGGAACTCTGCTGCGGTTTTGTGGCCTTGTCGATTCTGCTGGTTGAACACCATGTTGGCACGTCATCTCCAATGGCTTGGGTGTGTAGTGGTTCTGGACTGCCTTGACTATCTCTTCAAGGGTACAGTCATCTAGTTTCCTGGGGGAGAGCAGGTACTGGGCCAGGTCTACTACAACGGGCCTGCAGGACCCAAGTAGGAGGCCCTTCTTCCTGGCTTCATCCGTCACCTGGTAGAATATCAGGACTGACTTCAGACCAGTGACCCAGGCTCCCCATTGCTGTGGACGGGCTGTATCAAATGGCAGTACCAGCCCAGATCCCGGAGCAACAGCCACTGTGGCGATTGGTTGTGGCTGCGTGCGGGAAGCTGCTTGCTCATCCTTGGTGCTCATCGGTCAGAGGAGCGTAGGTAGCGGTGTGTTGTCTTCCATCATGGTGCCCCATTGGCGTGGCCTGGATGCTCAGTGGGATTCCACCTTCATTGCCATTGTTGTGTAGTGGGTTAGACGCACGTAGAAACCACAGAAATGGCTGTAGTGATCAGCATTGTTTACTGGTACACAACTAGAACACCGAACCCCAGCCTGGTGGCCAACTATATACAGCACCTGGGAACACCCCTAGATCCTATTGGTGGGTTTAAACCTCCCACTAAAGTTTCTATTGGTTCCCCAAAGGAAGAGAAGAACAGAGAAGAGATTGGATTTATACCCCACCCTTCACTACCCAAGGGAGTCTCAGAGCAGCTTACAAACTCCTTTCACTTTCCCTCCCCACAACAGACACTCTGTGAGGTAGGTGGGGCTGACAGAACTCTAACACAAACTGCTCTTGTTCAAGAACAGCTGTGCCAGAGCTTGTGACTGACCCAAAGTCACATCAGCAGGTGCAAGTGGAGGAGTGGGGAATCAAACCCGGTTCTCCCAGATTAGAGTCCGCACACTTAACCACTACACTAAACTGGAAGGTCCAGGAGCCTAGTTCCTATTGTTCCTACGGAGTTAAGCTCGGTGGTTATTGGCTGGCGCCTAGTGGCGGTCAGCAGACATAACAGCTAACAACTTTTTTCTGGGGGGGGCAATGTTTTTCTCAGGGGGCCTGCCATCAGGAGAAATAAAGCTGGTTAATAAGATTCTTGGAAGGGAGAAAGCTTTGTGTTCCTGAAGTGAAAAAGCTGACCAGGGTGGGGGGTAGGATGGCGAGAACAGCTGAAGGTGACAGTCCATTCATGCCTTAATGGGATCAGGGCTGCCTGCCTTGGCCTGCATGCTTCTGCAGGCTAAGGGCTCACTGGCACCAAAGGACTAAATGGGGTGGGGGGTAGTTTTCAAAGGAGTCTCAGAGTGGCTTACAATCTCTTTTCCCTTCCCCTCCCCACAACAGACACCCTGTGAAGTAGGTAGGGCTGAGAGAGCTCTCCTGAGAACTGCCCTTTCCAGAACAGCTCTGAGAGAACCATCTGTGACTGTCCCAAGGTCACACCAGCAGCTGCGTGTGGAGGAGTGGGGAATCAAACCCAGTTCTCCCAGATTAGAATCTGTGTTCCTAACCACTACACCAAACTGGCTCTCAAAAGGGCAGGGGGAGAAAAAGGGCAGGGGGGAGAAATACGAGGGGAGATGTATGCTTTTGAATCACGTTCATCTTGGGAGCACAGCAAGGAGAAAAACCACAGCAAAAGCACTCTCAGAAATCCTGGGCAAACAGCGAACAGAAAGTAAACTGAGCACTTAAGAGAGGGAAAACAATGGAAAACAGGAAAACATGCACAGTGTAGAGCAATGGGAATGCAGAAGGACAAAGAAAACCTGATGGACACGCACAGTGAGGGCAAGGGAAAATGCCAATATAGGCCTAAGAAAAAGCAAAGTCTCAGTTGATTTCTTCTTTAAAGTTCTTTTGTTGTTGTTTTCCCTCCTCCCTCCCTTTGAAGTTCTTTTGTTGTTGTTTTCTCTCCCCCCTCCCTTAAAATTATTTTCCAACCATAAACAAAGTAATCTTTCAATTCTTGTTGGAAAATTATGTAAAACATAACTAAAAGAAGTTGCAGAAAGTACCACAACGGAAGACAGGAGGGCCTGGCGTGATGTGGTCCCTGGCATCGTGAAGAGTCGGACTCGACTGTGCGACTGAACAACAACAAAGAAAGTACTAAGAGTTCAGTAGCAGCCTTAAGACTGACAAAATTTGTGGCAGAGCATGAGCTTTCATGAGTCACTGCTCACTTCTTTAGATACACTAGAATGTGAGTTCATCTGTCCTTATATCTTGGCAAGTGGAATGATTTCAGATGTCGAATGATAATAGCAGGCAAATGACAATAGCAGATGAATGACAATAGCAAGCATGATTGGTGTGATATCTAGAGGGGTAGTAGGCGAGGAGAAATCAGCATTGGTAATGAGACAAGAAACCTAGGTCTCAGTTCAGTCCAGGAGGATGCATTGTCTTGAGCTTCATTATCAGTTGCAATTCATCAGTCTCACTTTCTGATCTCCCTTTGAAATTCCTTTGTAAGAGAACTGCTACTTTTAGATCAGCAACTGAATGTCCTGGAAGGTTAAAATGATCCCCCAGTGATTTTTGAATGTTGTGGTTTCTATAATTATACTGAGGTTACCACTTTTTGAAACCAATATAAGAAGATGTACATGGGCAGGTACAAGAATAGAGAATTGAGAGAATAATAGAGAGAAAATGTTTTAAAAGGTTTATTACCATAAAAGATAAGCATTTTCAAAAATGTGTTTATCTGGAAGCCTACTGTGTATTCTTTACTGCTTAGATGATTTGAAAGACTGATAAAGAATTATTCCTTTGAAAATAATTAAATTCCAAACCAAGTGATTGAAAAAAGCCCCAAGTTTCACATAAAGTGAAATAAACAACTTTAGCTGCTTCAGTCTTTCCTTGTTGAGAAATGAAAGTTTGACGTTTTTAATTAAAAGATGCAGGTAAATTCTGAGCAGTAAATTATACTATTGGGACAGGCATCACATATTCAAGAAGAACTGCTCAAAACTGAGGTCAGGATAAATCAGAAAGTAGAACATAGATATATTTTGTCGGCAATAAATTGGATGTTCTGTGCCAGCATAAAATGTGTGTTCTCTATAGAATTTTGGTAAAATGTACCATGTGAAATGTGAATGCTTTGATCACTAAGCAACAATTGGCTGGCTGTAAAGAGAGTAAGAAGAGACACCCACCAGATGTTCAATTAGATTTGGACCCAAACCTTCCCCACATGGAGAAGCATAGTACTGTATGAAAAGAACTCTGTCAAAGGAATAAAAGAACAGGTCCAGTTTAGGGCCAAGCTGTTTTTAAGCTGTGTGGGCTTGCATATTCTAACAGAACAAATTTATTTTTCCAACAGCATAGACAAATCTAACACTTCAGCTCCAAAGGTATGCTAGATATTCCACAGCAGGTAATGGAGAAGGAGGTTTACAGGCTTCTTTTCATATGTTGCAGCTCTGTCTTAGATAGATAGTACTGACACAGGTCCCCCCCCGCCCCAGGACTCATTGTAATAGGACTTACCAAGTGTAGTAAATGCAAGCTGGGGGGCCACAAAAAAGCACAGTGAGGAAAGGAAAATACACTATTTGGAAATTTGCCCTGTCCCACTCACACAAATCTCTTCCTCCAAAATGCTATAAATGTTCATGAGCCTGGTGGTGATGGAAAGTGCCATCAAGTCACAGCTGATTTGCAGCAACCTTGTCGAGTTTTCAAGGCAAGAGACATTCAGAGGTAGTCCATGTCAATGACCCTGGTAATCCTCGGAGGTCTCCCATCCAAATATTAGCCAGGGTCGACCCTGTTTCACTTCCAAGATCTGAAGAGAGCAGGCTCACCTGGGCTATCCAGGTCATGGCTCAAGAGCTTAAGTAACCCTACTTCTCCTGTCCCCAGTTTTTACTTTAACTGACTCAAAGTTCCATACATCCCGAATATGATCAGCCCTTATCCAATATGTGAGATTTATTTATTTATTGGATTTCTACCCTGCCCTCCCAGCCTGCATACTTGTGAAGTCCCCCCCTCCTATATGAACAGTTTTAATTGAAAGGATGATATGAGGGAAATCTACCCTATTGTACTTAGGATATTTAGACTGAGAAAACCCCTTGTCAGCCATGAATCTTACTGTGTGACCATTTGCCAGCATCTTTCAGCTTAATCTGCTCTACAGTGTTATTGCAAGGATGCAATTAGGAAGAGATAGTGTTGCCAACTTTGGGTTGGAGAATTCCTGGAGATTTGGGGGGTGGAATTTGAGGAGGGGGAGGAGTTCAGCAGGGATGTTCTGCCACAGAGTACAAAGTTTCCATTTCCTCCGGGGAGAAGTGATTTCTGTGGAGATCAGCAGTGCTTCTAGGAGATCACCAGGCCTCACCTGGAGGCTGGCAACCCTAGGTGAAGACCATATTCACTGTCTTAAACTCCTTGGAGGGAGGATGAGATAAAATACAATAAATAAAAATACTAAGCAGTAGGGTGGCTAAGGGTTATTAATGGATAAATGATAAGTATCTTAACACAGATACCAAAATTCTGGGACAAAATATCCCCCAGATTATGAGCCAAGAAAGACTTGCATTCAACATGCTACATAGATATAAAGATTTTCTTATATTGCTTCACTTATAGAAGCAAAGGCCACATTACCACATTACCTACATATGGTAATGAAGTTGCAAGTTAAGTCCATGTTGAGAGAAGAAGCGCAAAGGTACCTCTTTGGACATTTTTTTCTATTTTGTTTTAATTTCCAATGGTTTTAACAGGAATCACATTTCTACCTGTAAGTTTTTTTAATGCAATCTAATTGGCATGGGATTTTTCAGGGATTTTGCTTCTTGTCCAAAGGGTTTCAGGCACATAATTAAAATGAAATGAAAAGGTTCAATGAATGACTGATGAAACTCTTAAAATTGCTAAAAATAGATGAGAAGCAAAACTAAAAAGTGACAGAAATAGAATCAGAAGTCTAAATGCAGCATTCCAGCGACTGGCATGTAGAGACAAAGGGTCTGACCCAGCTGAGCTCTGAGAAGGAGCAAGGTGTTTGAGCTGCCAGAGGGGTGAGTGGTATTTTTATTTATTTACTTTCAGCTGAGGTGCTTTAGCTGAGAAGGTACTGTGTGGGGGACTGTATTTGGGAGTGTGTGGGTGAGTTGTAACAGACTCCTGGCTGCTGGAGTTGGGGTGTGAAAGGGTCATTGTTTGCCTGAAATTAAGTGCCTGGGTGAAACTGAATAGCAGACTCCTGGCTGCTGGAGTTGGGGTGTGAAAGGGTCATTGTTTGCCTGTCATTAAGTGCCTTGGGTGAATTTGAGTAGCTGCTGGCCACACCCTCTCCTGGGGGACACTTCTGTTTAAGGCAGGAAGCTTGCAAGAGGCACAAGCCTCTGGCACGAGCAAAAGGGTGAGAGCAAAAGGGTGAGGCTCTTGGCCTGTGGCTCTTGGCCTAGGGACTCTCAGCCTAGGGGCTCTGTAAGAAGCCCAGGAAGAGCCAGAAAGCCAGGGACCTTGGCTCCTTGGGTTCCCAGTAAGGTAAGTAGACTCCTACAACAGGAACCATATAAATACAAAGGGTTTTAAAAGGGGGGTTATAGAAAAGTATTTGTTTAAAAATAATTATGAAGCCAGAATGCCAGCAGGGGGTTGGGGGCTATCCAGTGTTTTGCATGGAGTGTCACATGTATGACTATCTGCCCACTGGTCAGAAGTCTTGGGTGTGTGCTCGGTGCAAGGAGCTCCTGGTTCTCAGGGAGCGAGTTTGCTCCCTTGAGGCCAAGGTGGCTGACCTGGAGAAGCAGAGACAGTCAGTTAGGTGCACGGAGAAGACTCTCGGGGACTTGTTAGATATGTCCCACTCTGGATCTGCAGCCCGGCTGCTGCCAGGGAGCATGAGGGTCAAGGGGAAATGGGGCACCATGCTGAGGATAAGGGGAATGTGCCCTCAGAAGGGACCTCTTCTTCAGCTGGTGAACGGGTATCCTTTCGTACCAAGGAACCGTCCCTGGGAAGGGTGGGAGGGGGTGACTCGATCCTTAGGCAGGTAGACAGCTGGGTGGCAAACCCGCATACTGACCATATGGTGACTTGCCTGCCTGGTGCGAAGGTAGCGGACATTACGCGTGTTTTAGATAGGCTGGTAGATAGTGCTGGGGAGGAGCCAGTGGTCGTGGTGCACGTCGGCACCAACAATGTTGAGAAATGCAGTCGTGAGAAATTTAGGCTGCTGGGCAGGAAACTCAAGGCCAGGACCTCCAAGGTAGCCTTCTCAGAAGTGCTACCTGTTCCACACGCAGGGCCGGAGAGACAGGCACAGATCAGGAGTCTCAATGCATGGATGAGATGGTGGTGTAGGGGGGAAGGGTTGAAGTTGTTAAGCACTGGGATGCTTTTTGGGACAAGAGGGAGCTGTACAAAAGGGACAGTCTCCACTTGTCCCGAGAAGGAACCAGACTGCTGGTGCTCAAAATCAAAAAGGTGGCAGAGCACTTTTTAAACTGAATAATGGGGGAAAGCCGACAGGAGATGAAAAGTCTCTGGTTCGGGATGGCTCATCTCAAAGAGATGAAGGGGTAGCTATTACTTTTGTACAAGGAAATGGATTACAATTGTCCACTGAGACTGTGGCTAATGATAGGAACTGTCTGGCAAGGTCTCGAGGCAGCAAGAGGAAGGCTGTGGGCTTAACAAACATGGGAAACTATAAGTGTTTATACACAAATGCTAGAAGTCTCCGAGGTAAAATCGGGGAGTTGGAATGCTTGGTGTTAGGGGGGGAAATAGACATTGTGGGTATTTCAGAAACTTGGTGGGATGAGGAAAATCAGTGGGATACGGTGATTCCTGGTTATAAATTATATCAGAAGGATGGGGGGGAAGGGTTAGAAGTGGGGTGGCTCTGTATGTCAGAGAGGGTATACCGTCCAGTAAGATTGAGAGGGTAAGAGAATTGGATTCGATTCTGGAAATGCTATGGGTTGAAATAGTGGTTCCAAAAGAAGCTTAACAGTCGGAGTTTGTTATCGCACACCAGATCAAAAGATAGAGGAGGATTATAAAATGATGAATGAATTAAAGATAGCGGCTAGACGAAATAACTGTGTCGTAATAGGCGACTTTAACTACCCACACATTGATTGGGTCAATATGAGTTCTAGTCGGGAAAAAAGAGATTGAGTTTTTACTCTCAATGACTATGCTATGGAACAGATGGTCACAGATCCTACCAGGGGAGAGGCGATCCTGGATTTGGTCCTAAGTAACACCCGAGACCTGGTGAAAGATGTAAAAGTGATTGCACCACTTGGGAACAGTGACCATAATGTCATTGAGTTTAACATTTGTACAGATAGGGAGCTGCCCAAAAAGACTGACGCAACCACTTTTAACTTTAAAAGGGGTAACTTCTTTGGTATGAGGGGACATGTGAGGAAGAAATAGAAAGGAACAGTGGAGAAGGTCAAAACCATTGGGGAAGCTTGGAGAGTATTTAAAAATACAGTCCTAGAAGTTCAGAAAAAATATATACCGCAGGTTAGGAAAGGTACAAATAGGTATAGAAAAAAGCCTGCATGGTTAACAAATAAAGTAATGGAAGCTGTAAAAGGTAAGAAGGATTCCTTTAAGCGGTGGAAAGCTAGTCTTAGTGAGGTTGATAAAAGGGAACACAGACTATGGCAAATAAAATGCAAGTCTGTGATCAGGCAAGCAAAAAGGGAATATGAGAAGCATATCGCAAAAAACATAAAGGCCAACAGTAAAACTTTCTTCAAATACATTAGAAGTAGGAAGCCAGCCAGGGAGGCAGTGGGGCCCTTGGATGACCAAGGGGTAAAAGGAGTAGTGAAGGATGATAGGGAAATGGCTGAGAAGCTGAATGCATTTTTTGCCTCTGTCTTCACTGTGGAAGAGGAGAAGTGCTTGCCCACTCCAGAAGCACCGATTTCGGGAGGGGGTTTGAAAGACCTGAATCAGATTGCGGTGACAAGAGAGGAAGTCCTCCGACTGATGGACAATTTAAAAACTAATAAATCACCAGGCCCGGATGGCATTCATCCGAGAGTTCTGAAAGAACTCAAATGTGAACTTGTGGATCTCCTGACAAAAATATGTAATCTTTCTTTAAAATCTGCCTCCATTCCTGTGGACTGGAAGGTAGCTAATGTCACTCCCATCTTTAAAAAGGGCTCCAGGGGAGATCCAGGAAATTACAGGCCAGTCAGTCTGACATCGATACCGGGTAAGTTGGTGGAAACTGTTATTAAGGAAAGAATTAGTAGGCACATTGATGAACAAAAACTATTGAGGCAGACTCAGCATGGGTTCTGTAAGGGAAGATCTTGTCTCACTAACCTGTTAGTGTTTTTTGAGGGAGTGAACAAACATGTGGACAAGGGGGATCCAATAGATATCATTTACCTTGACTTTCGGAAAGCTTTTGATAAAGTTCCTCATCAAAGGCTCCTAACTAAGCTCAATAGTCATGGGATAAAAGGACAAGTCCTCTTGTGGATCAAAAACTGGCTTATAAATAGAAAACAGAGAGTGAGTATAAATGGGAAACTTTCTCAGTGAGGGTGGTAAGCAGTGGGGTACCACAGGGATCAGTACTCGGTCCGATGCTTTTTAACTTGTTTATTAATGATTTGGAATTGGGAGTAAGCAGTGAAGTGGCTAAATTTGCAGATGACACAAAGTTGTTCAGGGTGGTGAAAACCAGGGAGGAGTGTGAGGCACTCCAAAGGGATCTGTTGAGGATGGGTGAGTGGGTGTCAGCGTGGCAAATGGGGTTCAATGTGGCCAAGTGTAAAGTGATGCACATTGGAGCCAAAAATCCTAAATATAAATACACGTTGATGGGGTCTGAACTGGCAGAGACGGACCAAGAGAGAGATTTTGGAGTCGTAGTACATAACTCAATGAAAATGTCTAGACAGTGTGTAGCTGCAATAAAGAAGGCCAACGCTATGCTGGGAATTATTAGGAAGGGAACTGAAAACAAATCAGCCAGTATCATACTGCCCCTGTATAAATCATTGGTGCGACCTCATTTGGAATACTGTGTACAGTTCTGGTCACCACATCTCAAAATGATATTATAGCATTGGAAAAAGTGCAGAGAAGGGCAACTAGAATGATAAAAGGGTTGGAACACCTTCCCTATGAAGAAAGGTTAAAACGCTTGGGGCTCTTTAGCTTGGAGAAACGATGGCTGAGGGGTGACATGATTAAGGTTCATAAGATTATGCATGGGATTGAGCAGGTTGAGAAAGAAGTACTTTTCTCCCTTTCTCACAATACAACAACTCGTGGGCACTCCATGAAATTGCTGAGCAGTCGGGTTAGAACAGATAAAAGGAAATACTTCTTCACCCAAAGAGTGATTAACATATGGAATTCACTGCCACAGGAGGTGGTGGCAGCTACAAGCATGGACAGTTTCAAGAGGGAATTAGATAAACATATGGAGCAGAAGTCCATCAGTGGCTATTAGCCACAGAGTATAGATGGGAACTCTCAGTCTGGGGCAGGTGATGCACTCTATTCTTGGTGCTGGAGGGGGCAGCAGTGGGAGGGCTTCTAGTGTCCTGGCCGCACTGCTGGACCTCCTGATGGCACCTGGTATATTTTGGCCGCTGTGTGACAGAGTGTTGGACTAGATGGGCCATTGGCCTGATTCAACATTGGCTTCTCTTGTGTTCTTATGGTCCGGTCACACTGCTGTTTTGATCGGGATTCGCTGCTGTTTCCTTGGGCATGTCAGTTTCATGTTCACACATGCCAATCTGCCTCCCGCCCGGAAGCAGGCTCACTCGCGCAATGATGTTGGGTTTTCCTGACCCCTGGAAAATCAAGTGTTTTCCTGGCACTTTTGCTTTGAATGCATGATTTTGCCTATCTGGACAGCCCATCTTTCGCAATGATTGCGATTAGGGCCGTCTGAATGCTCTTTGTGCTTTTTTTTTTTTTTTTGAAAAAAGGTTCCAGTTTGAGCACTTGAGCAAACATGCGCTTAATAAATCCAATCAGAAGCTTTAAAAAAAAAAACACAAAAGATGGCCCTGGAGGCGGAAACGAGAGGCGGGGGCTCCGGCAGCCTGGATGGGGCTGGCAAGGAGGATGTCGGAGACAGCGGACATGGTGGAGCCTGTTTTTGTGGGGCAATGGTGGCAGCGGCGGCGGCACCCCCCCCCCAAAGTTTCGGCAGAAGCAGCTGCCCGAGCCTCCCCCATGGCCAGCAGGATCGCCTGGAGGGACAGCACAGCAGCAGGCAAGCGGGTGCTATAAGAGAGGGGCTGCCTGCATCTAGTCAGCCAATGCGAAGAAAAATGTTCCCAATTTAAACAAAGCGGGAACAAAGCACAATTACCTTTGCAATGTGACCAGAGCCAAAGAGAACTGTTATAATAATCAGTGCAAAAAAACAGAAGAGAACAACAAAAAAGGAGAACAAGGGACCCACAAGATCCAAGAAATCAAGGGGAAATTAAAAGCATTTTTATGTATGCTAAAAGATCAACATGGATATACATTAGCTGAACAGGACAAAACAAAGAAAACATGGGAACAAGCCACTGAAGAACTATATAGAAGAGATGAAGGGATGATAGATTCCATCAAAGAAGAATCTTTTGAAGAAGAACCTGCAATTTTAGAGAGTGAAATGAAAGCTGCATTCAAAGCAATTGGGAAAAACAAATCACCAGGAGTAAATGGGATTTCAATAGAGCTATTTCAAGCCACAGAAATGGAGTCCAGCAAAAGCTTAACAAGAATATCCCAACAAATATGGAAAACAAAACAAAGGCCCACAGACTGGAAATGCTCAATCTATATTCCAACTCCAGCTCCAAAAAAGGAGACATCAAAGACTGCAGCAACTATTGGACCATTGCATTAATTTCTCTCACAAGTAAAGTGATGCTCAGAATCTTACCACAAAGACTGTTACCATATATGTAATGAACTGGCAGATGTTCAAGCTGGATTAGTATGAGATAATTTCTGAAAAAATCAGTTTGTTTTTCATAGATTATAACTTTTGGCTGGGTGGATCATAAAAAGTTATGGTTGGTTTTAAAATAAACTTGTGTGCAACATCTAATCGTTTTGATGAGCAACTTATACTCTGAAAAAGAGGGTACTGTTAGGACAGAATAATGAGAAACAGAATGGTTTATGAAATACAAGGATGTATTTTATCAGATAGTGATTTGTTTAATCCATAAGGAAAACTAGATTTGATTCAGATGAAAATGGAGCAAAAGTTGGTGGAAGGAACATTAACAATTTGAGATATACAGATGACACCACATTACTGGCAAAAATGTATGAAGACTTGAAATGGTTACTGATGAAAGTTAGATCAGCTGAACACCAGGAAGACAAAAGTAATGACTATTGAGGAATTACACAATGTTAAGGTTGACCATCAAGAAATTGAAATTATTTTAAATGTTCTATTACTTGTCTCCATCACCAACCAAAAGGAAGAATTCAACCAAGAAATCAAAGGGCAAGGGGGAAGCGCAACTATGAAAGAGTTAGAAAAGATCCTTAAGTGTAAGGATGTGTCAATGGTAACCAAGATCAAGATAACATGTCAGAAAGCTGACATGAAGAAAGTTGCTTCATTGGAGATGTGGTGTTGGAAGAGAGTTTTATGGATACTATGGACTGCGAAAAAGACAAATAAGCCTAAACTCTCCCTAGAAACTAAAATGACTAAACTGAGGCTATTGTACTTTGATCACATTATAAGAAGACAAGACTCACTGGAAAAGACAATAATGCTAGGGAAAGTTGAAGGCAGCAGAAAAAGAGGGGGAAATGTTTATTTCTTCCAGTTTGCTATGCAGCAATTTGCCTGCCTGTTTGCCTCCAAGAGAAGACAAGCAAAGTATTTGCCTTTCTTCCATGCAGTAACTGCATCTCCCTCCAATATCTGCCAAATGATGCAGCAAAATGATAGCAACTGGCACACAGACCCTTTTACGTATAGAAGAAACCCTCAATCTCAAGACTGGCAGAAAGCTGAAACGCTGTGCACAAAAATGCCTACAGAGTGACCCCTCTGGAAGATACTCTTGCCAGGGAAAGTATCAGCCATCAGTGTCTGCTCAGTGCCCCTCCTGCTGCACCAACCTTATGCAGCCATGGAAAACATATAGTGAGGCACCACAATAGAAGGCTTTTCTTAAGATTTTTAGAGAGTACTTTTAAAAAGATAGCTGGTAATCAGAGAGCTTATATTAAAGAATAAAGTTTGGTTTTCATTAGTTAATTCCTGGATGCACATCCTCATTCTCTATGCAAAAGCTGCTACGAATCAACAGTTTTAGTTAGTTAGTTAGATAGACTGATAAAACTGCCCTTCCCTGTGAAACAGGGGTCATGGTAGAGCACATCAATATAAAATATGTACATAATAAAACAATAGTTAAAATCAATATTATAGTACAGTAAAGAAGATAACCTTAACTGGTAAATCCTGAAATCTGAGAGATAGGTTAACACTACAATCCTAAAAACACTTTCCTGGGAGTAAGCCCCACTGAATAAACCTGAGTAGGATTGTGAGTAGGCTTGTTTAGGACTGTTTATCCTCTTTGCAATTTTATCAACCTCTACCATGTCCTGAACTGACTGCTTTCTTTTTCAAACCATGTATCAATGGAAATTTTGCCTGCATCAACATAGCAAGGACCATCCCAATATCTGTGTATTTGCAGTATCTAATCTGAGCCAAGTCATATTCTGGCAGCTTTTGCCCAACCTGTTCATAGTTAAGTAACCTCTGCAGGGTATTGGTTTGTCTAGATCAATCAAAAGCAGTGCAACACCCAACATGATGCCAGGTTCTGTTTGCAGTTTCTAAGGACACCGTTTACATTTATGTGTTATTAATACAAGGGGTTTGGTACCAGGGCAGTAGAATCATACAAACAAAATCTGAAGGAATATTGCCATGGTACAGATGACACATGACTTAAAGAGGAATGTCAACTAGATTTGTGTGTAATAGAAAACAAAAAGTCACAAATGTTTCAGTGGAGAAGCAGACGGGTAATACTCCTTTGTGGAATAAGTTGTGACATAGTGTACCATTAGAAATGGGATACATGGTAGTAATAGATCTAACTTGTTTGCTGACTTGACCACTCAAGCCACCATAAATACGGAGACATAATTCTACTGACCACAGGGAGACATACAACCTAGTCCTAAACATTTGCACTGGTATATTTGCCAGAGCCACAACTGCTGCAGCATCTTCTTTTATGATGCTATGTGGCTTTATGTTGTTGCTTGTGTTGGTCTGTTCCATTTTAAGCAATAATTTGGGGGGACATCATTTACCCAATACTGGGGTGCAGTGTACCACTGGAAATATTGAAAGCATCCTAAGAAGGCCTTTGATTTATTTTAATTGATAAATAACACTTACCACTGCCAATAGAAATCACTTTTCTTCTTCTAATCTCTTCTCTGCAATAGTCCCAGTGAGGGTTGCCAGGTCCCCCCCAATCATCAGCAGGGGATGAGGGGGCAGAGTTGCCAGATCTAGGTTGGGAAACTCTTGAAGGTTTGGGGGCAGAGCTGGGGGATGACAGGGATCTCAGTGGGGTACAATGCCATAGAAGCCACCCTCCAAAGCATCCATTTTCTCCAGGGGAACTGGTCTCTGTAGTCTGGAGATAAACTGTAATTCTGGGGGATACCCCAGTCCCACCTGGAGGCTGGCATCCCTAGTCCCAGTTTATACATATCCTTGTATGATGCTGTATGATGAAGTTCTGCCTTCTAAATAAATGATCAGGTCCTCAGCTTTGAAACTGTTGTTTACCTGTTTGGAAGAGGTGTCTGGATTCACTTCCCACTACTCTACTAGGTATTGTGCATTCATCATGAATATTTGCTGAGTTTAACCCAAGCCCCCTCACATATGAGGTCTCATCTGCACAGGATCCTAGGCTCTGATAATGCTGTCTGTGCACTGAAAACTGAATGTACATATTGTACATAAAGAGCCTACACCTACTTGTTTGTATGTAGGTAAGTTAAAGGCAGAGCCAGAAGCCATGGAATCCTGACATGCATGCCACCATCCACACATTATCTGTACATAAATTAAATGTCAGCACGGGACCAAAGGACAGGTATTTAACTGGTGTGCAAATCGTCTTGGTTCTATTAAAAAAATGCCCTGTGTGTTTCTTTTCTTTTCTTTTTGCTATGCACAACACACCCTTCTGTGCATGTTTGCATCCAGCAAGGCACTCTGTGCTTAGAATCTTTTTTTCCATATGCAGATCACTTTTGTTTAATGAGAATAAATAAAGTGTCAATTAGAAAAATGAAACATGGGGAGATTAAACATTTAATGAACAGAAGAAAACAGTAGCACTTTAAAGACTAACAAAATTTGTGGTAGGGTATGAGCTTTCATGAGTCACTGCTCACTTCTTCAGATCTGAAGAAGTGAGCAGTAACTCATGAAAGCTCATACCCTGCCACAAATTTTGTTAGTCTTTAAGGTGCTACTGGACTCTCTTACTCTTTTCTGCTGCTACAGACAGAATAACATGGCTATCCATCTTGATCTATCTTCATGTATGCACAGAGAGGTAGTCTACATGAGAAACTCTTGTGCTTTTAAAGAAGTGTAACCATACTAAACTTTTTTCTTTCCTTTTTCATAAACATTCAAGTATGGGTAAATTTTATATCCATTTATGTTTTCATTAGTGAGAAATTCACAGCAAGCAACCTCTTGGTTTTATATGTGTATGTTGTTGTGTTTTTTTTTTTACAAAAAGAAAACCAACAATTTGATAAAAGAGAAAAAATCAGGATGTGGCCATGCTATTTACAAAACTTTTTAAAAAACTGTATTATTCTATTATTTACAAACCCATCAAAGTTCATAGATTTAGAGATCAGAAAGAACAGTGATAGCTTCTAGCTTTTCTAAGACAGCAGAAAGTCATGGGTCCAATGAAGCCTAAGCTAGCCAGACAAGACCTTCAGTACTCATCATGAGACACTTTATCAGCAAGCATCCCTATCCAAACAGACTTCCAGTGGACTGAAATGTAGCCACATGAATACAACAAAATCAAACCAGCTGCCCAAATAAGAATTTACATCCCAGTTCTGTACATAACAGGAAAACAAATTTCCTTAATTGCTCAGGCATTACCATTTTGAGCCATAGGCTGCATAGGTACCAGCAGGACAGAATGCCTCACATTTGTGGATCCTTGCATTGTATAGTACTCTGTATGGCCCAGTTGCACATGCAGGTCACTGGATCCCATTCACCATCTTTAGTATCAGGAGATATCTGTCTCATTTTAAACGTTCAGATCTGGAAACTGCCAGTCTCTATGCTTTCTAAACAGGTGCCAGGCAAAGAACAACACAACAATATCTGTAACAAGGCCATTACAATCTGAACTCATCACCAGACAACTGGCATCAAACCTTGACTACAGGAAATTCATGGAGATAAAAGGTTTTTACCTGACATTCCCAGGATACACTTGAATTTATGAACAGCTTGCTGGTTCAAGCCACTTTGATGTGAGAAAGCAAAACTGTAAGAATCAAGATTTTTTTTAAAAAACCAAGGGTCCACTGATGCAAGTTCGTCCCTTAGAACTGCTTCTTACAGCTTAGTTTATCTATGCTGCTATGATACACAGTCAACACGATCTCCCTGAGTATGTTGATGTTGATGCCCTCATTACCTCTAGCAACAGTAAACGAGTTTTTAACAACAGAAGAAATGTAAATTCTTCCCTGATTGTGGCTGCCGTCATTAGTAAGTAAGCTACACTATATGAATTAAGCATCAAAAAGATCATTACTGTATAAGTATTGTCAAACCTAAATACATTTAGCAGACCCAAATGATTTCAGTTGAATGTATTTACAAACAGCTGTTCTTTCAGTCCAGTCCTATCGACATTTACACATAAATAAATTACACTTGTATAGTGCAGATGATAATAGTGCAATCCTATGCAGAGTTACTCCAGTCTAAACTGATGGAAATCAACAAGCATAATATTGCATTGCAAGCTTCATTCCAGCCAAACTATTTTTCCTTCACAAACTCATCTATTTATGCTACATGGAACCTCCATGTCCAAGGCAGCATGCTATCTGATTACCAGATGCTTGAATAAAACAATGGGCATTGATGCCCTGCTTGTGAACTTCCCTCAGTTATATCCAGGTCAATGCTGGAAGCAAAGGGGAAGAGAGCCACAGGACCACTTTTGTTTCTATGATACACTACATTTTTAGCTGTTAATGAGGTAAAAGGTACAACTGAGAGTTGAACAAGGCAGTGAAGATCCATGATCAGATATGCTATCCTCTTTAAATATCCATTAATGGTCACTGAGGGGAGAGGCTGATTCAGATCAGTAGTGCTGAATGAGGAGAATTACCTCATTTATACCCCACTTTTCTCCCCACTGGGGACCAAAGCAGTTGACATTATTCTTGTCCCCTCCATTTTATCCTCACAACCACTACCCTGTGAGTTACGTTATGCTGAGAGTTTGTGACTAGCCCAAAGTCACTCAGAAAGTTTCCATGGCAGAATAGGGATTCAAACCTGGATCTCCTAGATCCTAGTCAGACAGTCTAACCGATAGACCACACTGGAAAATGTTCTTCTGCTTCAGAACTATTCTTTAATAGATTGAAAAAGCATGCTAAACTGAAGGGGAAAGCCAGGGGCCCCCCACCAGCCAGGAGATAGTGTTGCTAGGTTGGGAAATTTCTAAAAATTTGGGGGTAGAGCCTGGAGAAGGCAGGGTTTGGGAAGGGAAGGGACCTCATGGCTGTACAATGCCACTGACTTCACCCTCCAAAGCAGCCATTTGCTTCAAGGGAACTGATACCTGTGATTTTTAAATCAGTTGCAATTCCAAGAGATCTCCAGACTCCAGTTGGAGGTTCCAAGGAATATTCGGAAGTGATGTCATGCTGCTCTAGGAATAAGCAGATACTCTGTGATCACTCTATGTGATGTAACACCATTTATTTATTTTTGTATTTATACCCCGCCCTACCCCACAAGCGGGCTCAGGACGGCTTACAAGAGGACAAAAGGGTAAAAACAGTAAAAAAAACAGTAAAAACCAACAAATATTACAAGTAAAGTGCTCAAATCAAGACAAGATGGTTATTCATTTGAGGTATGCGGTCTTTCATGGAATCATGGAGGTAGGTAGTGTCCAGAAGATGTTAAACTGTCCAGTCCAGCGATACCTGCCCAGCACATGCCAACAATGTTTTTCTCCTTCATTTCCTTTATTCCCCCTTCCCCCATCAGACCACCAAATGGGGGACTGAAAGGAAGGGATCACTTGCTGGCAGGAATTCATAGGGTTCTGTAAAGATTTGCCATCTCTTCACTATACAATGGTCTTCCACATGTAAATTCACTGCACATTTGCTCTCTTCAGACCATGCCACTTCCTGCAAGACAGGATTTTGGCTCCTCTTGCCTCCTTTCTTCTTATGAGTCAAGATTTTGGGCAATTCTGCATCTGGCATTCACTCCACATTTTCTCAACACTGAGGAAAAGGTGCTGCTCAAATCCACATTTAAATACCCCAGGGCAATGCCGTACTGACTGCGAAGTCACCCCTGAATGGCCATAAATCTATGGAGAAGGTACTATAAAACCTGATGATCAAAGAAAGTGAAAGCAGCATGCAATGCAGAGGAGAATTTCTGTTCCAAGGTGGGTTTGTACAACAACAGAGGGAAAAGCCAATGCAGAATCGCCCTTTGTTTCCTTGCCCTCTCGCTTCCAGTGCTTGTAAAGAGCCAGTGCTTCTCAACAGAAAGGACTTGAGGCAGCTGTTTTGTCTCCCTTCCTCTCCCCTCCAAAGGACCCAGGAGCTGGGTGAGCATAGACCTGAGTGTGCCCTAACCCACTGCATCCAAGCCAGGCAAGCATGAACCTGGGCACGCCCTGAGCAGCAATGCCAAAGGTAAGTATTTGGGTGCTCTATGAGTCAATGTGTCCAAACTGGGTGGGGGAGAAGGTAACAGGATTGCCAACTCTAAACAGGTAAATTCCTAGAGATTTGGAAGTGGAGCCTGGGGAGGGTGGGGTTTGGGGTGTAACACAGAGTCTACCTCCAAAGCTGCCATTTTCTCTAGGAGACTTGTTCTCATAGCCTTGAGATCAGTTTTAATTCTGGGAGATCTCCAGATCCCATCTGGAAGCTGGCAACCCTAGGAAGGTGCCAGCACTGCCCTTCAAGCTGGCTCAGTAGCCTGGCAGAGGTAGTAGAGTTGGTGGCTGTTTGTTCTCCTTCTCTCTATCCCTCCCTCAGAAGGGTGGGGGCAAGGAAGGCTGGCAGAGCAAGAAGGCCCTGGGCAGCAGCACTTGCCATCCCTGGTGTCCCCCACTCCTTTGGCATCCTAGACAATTGCCTATGTTTGCCTATTGGCCGGGCTGGCCAGCCTGATACCAGGAGTAGAAAGAAGAAAGGAAGGAGGGAGAAATGTTGTTTTCAAAACAAAGGCCAAGCCATGTGAGAAACTATTATACAAAGCTCAAATGACCAGGACTATTTTTGGGCAGGAACACACAGGAAGGGAGCTCCGGCTGGCTCCTGAGTTGACCATGCCCAGCAGGAACTCATTAGCATAACAGGCCACACCCAACAGCAAAAACTCATTAGGATTGGCTACATTAGGGGTGTGTGGCCTAACATGCAAAGGAGTTCCTGCTACAAAAAAAGCCCTGGGTTTTGACAACAAACAAGGTAAACAGTATGGGTGCGTTCAGACGCGCTGTTTGAGCCGTTTTCAGCACGGCTCAGAAATGGCTCAAACAGCGCGTTCACACGCCCAACATCTGCCCACCGTCCCCAGCCGTCGCTTTCTGGAGCAAACCCTCTGTAAACTGGAGTATTTTGACACCACGTACCCAAGTGGTGTTTTCCTGATTCTCTGTTTCAAGCCGCACTTTTCGCTGTCTGATCGCTCCATCCAGCCACTTCCGGGTGCTTCAACCCCCCCTCCCCTCTGGGAAGCTGCCTCCGGCTTCCGGTTTTAGTCCGCCATTTTTTTTCCCCTTCGCGGTGTGCGCTTGAGCGGAGCTCCGCACTTAAGTTAAATAAAGAAAAGCTTCACTGGTGCCTAGTTTAGGCATTTAGATGAGTCCGGGATCTCGGGGAGGCCAGTTTCGGGGAGAAAATGTAAAAAGGAGTCTTCATTTAAACTTTAAAGGGACCGGTTGAGATCGCTCTTCTGCGCAGGCGCCAAACTTTCTGTTCGGGAGAGGGCTGCCTGTGCGCATGCTCAAAGGAGAGGGGGGAAAAAACCTACCTGCAGGAGGACGGCGGGGAGCTCCGAAGGAGGAGGTGTGTGATCGCGATTCTCCAGTTTAAAAAAACACACGCATCGTGCCGGAGCAGTTTAAACCGCTCCAGCACGCTGTCTAAACGCACCCAATAAGAAGCAAAAGATGGGTGTGGTTGGATGACCACACTTCTGGTAACATGGGGGTGTGGCCTAATAGGCCAATGAGCTGTTCTGTCAGGGGTGTGGCCTAATATGCTAATGAGTTCCTGCTGTTGGGTGTGATCTATTATGCTAATAAGTTCCTACTGGGCTTTTTCTACAAAAAAAGCCCTGCAAATGACTATTTGCCCCCTCAACAAACCCAGTGCCAGCCATATCTGTTTCCAAATCTTGAGCAACATTATCAGACGACCCAGCAACATCAGCCATTGGCATATTCATCTGTTCATCTTTTAATACGGGCAATGCCAGTATTACCTTTTTGCCATTCACATAGACCAAACCAGAACAGCTGAGTGCAAGGCCATCAAAGGACGCAAATAAAAAATGATAAAGATTAGAAATCAGCGGGGAAGCATCATGAGCTCTCTGGCTTGTCTGAATTTGCTTGCTATAACAAATTTGAATTTGTTTCTTGCTTACAAATTGGGATTCTTAATCAGGATGTCTGTGCATTCACTGTGCATTAGATGCCTAGTCCCCATTGTGTAGGTTCCATTAGAGAGTTTGCCAGCATTTGCCAACTGCTATGTCTGCTTTTCCTGACCTGAATCAAACTCCTGCAATTGTATGTTGCCCATCAACTTCATCTCACCCCCACACACACTGCACAGTGTAAAGGTTCAAGTGCTGATATACAGCACCAAAGGATTAATCCCTCCCAGCCTTCTGGGACTGCAGCCACCAGTGGCTGCTTTGGGTGCAAACCCCTCACCCTTGGATGGCTCAGGGTGTTTGCCAACCTAACTAAGCAACAAGGACCTCACCCATGCAAATCCTGCCAACCTCAGTTAGGGCAGTGTAATGTATCCACAGGAGAACATGGGCTCTGGACAGCCATGTGCTTGGACTGGTTCTAACCGGTCCACCATGTGGCCAGGCGAAGGGCCTGAGCTTCGCCCCGAAGGACAATGGACTAGGGGATCCTGACTCCCCTCCAATGGAGGAGCAGGAGTTAATCCAATCAATGTAAATAGCGAATCACCGGGTGTGTGTGTGTTTGGGGTGTGGGTCACTTGGGAATAAAAGCCGGCCTGCGAGCCGGCTCAGTTGTCTTGTCTTGTTCTTCATCTAATAAAGTATGTGAGAGCTGAAATCACTAGTAAGTCTCAGTACTTTTCACTGGCGACGAAGGTGGGATGCCAACTCCCTCCATGAACAACGACCACGAGACGAGCACCGCTGACCGCCCCAATGCCGAAAGCACCGAACGCCGCCGCCGAGCTTCGTGTCCGCCTCTTCGGTTCCTGGGCACCGCACCGCTCCCTAGCACCGCTGACCCCGAGAGCAGCCTCGCTTCCAACGCCGCCAACTCTACGCCTGAACCGCGACCTCCAAGGGTGAGCACCATGGCCGCTAGCAACGAGAGCTTCCCCGCCTTCGACATCTCTCGTCCCGCACACTGGGAGACCTGGATCGAGACGCTGGAGCGTCACTTCGAGATCCATGGCATCACGGATGCGGGTACGAAGAAGGCCTATCTCCTGCGCTACTGCGGCATCGAGGCACACCTCCTCCTGAAGGACCTGGTAAACCCCCTCCTGCCGAAAGACGCGGCCGCCACCTACGACATGCTGGTCAAGGCGTTTACTGACCACTTGGCACCAAAGCCCACCAAGTTCGCGGAACGAATGGAGTTCTTCGCGAGAATGCAGGGCCCCGACGAAACATCTCCGGAATTCCTGGCCGGACTACGCCGCACAGCCACAAGGTGTGCCTTCCCCAACCTCGCAGATACCCTCCTAAACCAGTTCTTGGTGGGGCTGAAGGAGGCGAAGCTGCGCCGCAGGCTCGTCAGCCGGGACGACCTCACTCTGGAGGCCGCCATCCAAGAAGCAGCCGCCTACGAGAAGTCCCACGCAGATCGCCGGCCTAAGACGGTCCATCGCCTCCAGGACTCCGGCCCCTCGGATGACTCGAACGATGAGGAGGTCCTACAGGTGAACCGCCGATCACAGCCACGCACCCAACGCAACAGGGGATCCCCCGCACCACCAAACCAGCCCCACGCATCTGCCTGTGCCAGCTGTGGCGACGCTCACGAGCGCCGGACCTGCCGTTTCCGGGACGCCGTCTGCAGGACCTGCAACAAGGCTGGACACCTCGCCCGAGTCTGCCGCTCCAAGGGCAAGCGCCTGGGATCCACCGCCCAGCTGGACGCCGCAAGCCTGCACACCGTGACGACACAGCGCCGGCAGACGGTATGTAACTTGCCCCCTGAAAGCCCGGACAAGGTGCATGTGACTGTCCAAATAGAGGGGTCCCCCTGCCAAATGGAAATAGACTCAGGGTCCTCATTCTCTATAATTTCCGCGGAGACCCTTAAAACGCTATGCCCCAAGGGGGACCCCGACTGCACAAGCCACGGGGGTTGAAACTGACGGACTTTAACAAAAACCCAGTGGCAGTCCGTGGCTGGGGCAAGTTTCAAGTCCAATTTAAAGGGTTCTCGGGCTTGCTGGACCTGTTGGTTGTGGAGGGGCGCCTCTCAAGCCTCCTGGGACTGTCGTGGTTTGGGCCTTTGGGACTCCAAATAGCAGGAGTAAACCACCTCGGGACCGCTGACTGGGAGGCAGTTTGCCGGGAGTTCCCCAAAGTATTCGATGGGACCCTGGGGAGGTACAATGGGACCCCGATTTCGCTAGATCTGGACCCTAACGTACGACCCATCCGCATAAAGGCACGGCCCCCTCCCCTAGCCATGCGGGAAAAAATAGAGGCCGAGCTCGACCGCCTGGTCGCCCAA
The DNA here is from genome assembly GCA_029375565.1 of Gekko gecko. NCBI lineage: Eukaryota > Metazoa > Chordata > Lepidosauria > Squamata > Gekkonidae > Gekko > Gekko gecko. The sequence continues at coordinate 128,676,208 of JAPDNY010000009.1, forward strand.
GGCGTGCTGGAACCAGTCGCGTCAGCGCGCTGGGAAACCCCCATTGTAACGCCAATTAAACCGAATGGGGCTATACGCATTTGTGCAGATTACAAATGCACCATAAATAAGGCTCTGCAGGACCACGCCTATCCGGTCCCGGTAGTGAGCCATGTCCTGGCCTCCCTGACGGGGGCCAAAGTTTTCGGCAAATTGGACCTGGCGCAGGCTTACCAGCAGCTGCCAGTGGACACAGCCGCTGCGGAAGCGCAAACCATCACCACCCACAAGGGGGCTTTCCGGGTCAATAGACTGCAGTTTGGGGTTTCAGTGGCGCCAGGGATTTTTCAATCTTTCATGGATTCCCTCCTGAAAGGAATTCCAGGGGTCCAGCCCTTTTTAGATGATGTCATCATCGCGGCACCGGACTCCACCGCCTTCACCGAACGGCTGCGTCAGGTCCTGCAGAGGTTCAACGAGGCTGGCCTCAAGGTGAAGAAGGAGAAATGCCTCCTGGGTGTGCCCCGCATCGAATTCCTGGGGTTCGCAGTCGATGCACAAGGCATCCACCCCACAGACGAGAAAATTAAAGCGATCACACAAGCCCCGGTCCCCACGTCCAAGCCGGAACTCCAGGCCTTCCTAGGCCTCTTGAATTTTTACCACGCGTTTCTGCCCCAAAAGGCAACGGTGGCTGAACCCCTCCACCGGCTGCTGGACAAGGAGGCGCCGTGGGCCTGGAAGCCGGAGCATGCGGCAGCTTTCCAGGCGGTAAAAGACTTGTTGGTCTCCAACGGGGTGCTGCACCACTTCTGCGAGGCTTTACCTGTGGTTCTGGCGTGTGATGCGTCGCCCTACGGGGTGGGGGCGGTGTTGGGGCCAGGGTTAGACCGGGATATTGAGGACATTGTAAAAAGGTGTCAACCCTGCCAGGCCTCCCGACCCGCACCCCCGACGGCCCCAGACAGGGCCTGGGAATCCTCTCACCGCCCCTGGTCGCGCCTGCACCTCGACTTTGCGGGCCCGTTCCAGGGGCAGCTGTTTTTTATACTTGTAGACGCCTACAGTAAGTGGCTAGAAGTAGAGCCGGTACCATCCACCTCCTCCCGGGCGGCCATCCGAGTGATGTGGCGGATTTTCAGCTCGCACGGACTCCCCGACACCCTGGTCACCGACAACGGGACGGCCTTCACGTCTGGGGAGTTCCAGGAGTTCACCCGCCAGCACGGGATTCGCCACATCAGGTCGGCCCCGTTCCACCCCGCCACCAATGGCCAAGCCGAACGCATGGTGCGGACGGCCAAAGAGGCGCTCCGTCGGACCGAAGGAACGGACTGGGACTTCAGGCTGGCGCACTTCCTGTTCGGCCAGAGAACGACGCCCCATGCGACAACCGGCCGGAGCCCAGCGGAAGTATTGATGGGCCGACGCCTCACCACCAGGCTAGACCGGTTACATCCCGATCGAGCGCCCGAGCGGGAGCCCTGCACGGAAACGCCAGCGGCGGCGCGAGGGTTCTTCCCAGAGGACCCGGTGTACGCACGGAACTACGCGAGAGGGCCCCCGTGGATTCCCGCCCGAGTAGTCCGGGTCCGTGGCCCCCGGTCCTACGAAGTCTCGGTGGAAGACGGCCAGATCCTGCATCGCCACATCGATCAGCTACGTCGCCGGGTGCTACCCCTGGAGCCGGATGAGGGGGAGGAGTGGGACGAGCCAGCTCAACCAGACGCGGGGGCGGACGCACCTGAGGAAATCCCTGTGGACTTCAACTCCGGACTGACAGCCACCGCAAATGACACACCGGCCGAGATGGTGAGCCCAGCCCCGCCAACACCAGAGCGGCCACCAGTCCCCACAGCCGCCCGGGAGGCTGTCAGTTCCCCCATGCCAGAGCCCCGTCGCTCCACGCGAGAGCGGCGGGCCCCCAGCTATTTGAAAGACTATGTGTGCGGGTGTTTATCGGACCAAGGGGGAGGGGTGTAATGTATCCACAGGAGAACATGGGCTCTGGACAGCCATGTGCTTGGACTGGTTCTAACCGGTCCACCATGTGGCCAGGCGAAGGGCCTGAGCTTCGCCCCGAAGGACAATGGACTAGGGGATCCTGACTCCCCTCCAATGGAGGAGCAGGAGTTAATCCAATCAATGTAAATAGCGAATCACCGGGTGTGTGTGTGTTTGGGGTGTGGGTCACTTGGGAATAAAAGCCGGCCTGCGAGCCGGCTCAGTTGTCTTGTCTTGTTCTTCATCTAATAAAGTATGTGAGAGCTGAAATCACTAGTAAGTCTCAGTACTTTTCAGGCAGTTAGAGCCTCACCAACCCCTCAGAATCAGGCCAGTTGATAAAACCCAACTCCACAACAGATGTAAAGCAGGCAAAAAAGGTTCCCTATCAGGTGGTGGTGGAAAGTGCTGTCGAGTGGTAACCCCCTATGGTTTTCAAGGCAAGAGATGAACAGAGCTGGTCTGGCATTGCCTGCCTCATGTAGCAACCCTGGACTTCCTATCCAAGCACTTATCAGGGCAGGCTGCTTAGCTTCCAAAATCTGACAAGACTGGGCTAGCCTGAGCTATCCAGATCATATAGGGAGATCTGAAATTCCTGGTGGAAGCAAGCTGGGGGCAGAGGTTCCTGGGTTGGGAACATTCTTGCCGCTTGAAATCAAACCACCATGAAGTTGGCTTGGCGTGACAAGGACTTTGGGTACTGCATTTTTTTACTAATTAATTTAAACTTAGCAGGCTAATCAAATTATTGAATAGTTTTGAATCCTACCCTAATATAACTATTTTTGCCAAGTATTTCTTCATAAACCCTCCTAATTGTCACTTTCCCTGACCTGGATGGCCCAGGCTTGCCTGGTCTTGTCAGACCTCAGAAGGTAAGCAGCCCTGGTTAATATTTGGATGGGAGACTGTCATGATCTGTGCAGGATGGAGACAAGGCCTAAAGGCCTAAACTATAGGAGGGGCCTGTCTGGCATTGGAAAGCAGACAGCCTACAATCCCCACAATGCTTGGGGATGGTTTTTAGCCAATGGGAGTGCAGGGATTCTGTGAGGAGACTGTTGCATTCTTGTGGAGGTGTGTCTTAAGCTGGTAGCTGTAGAAAATGGTGTTCTTTCCTCACACAGGAGTGAACTAAAAGGGACTGTGATAAACTCTGTGTGTTATGAGGAAACAGATCTTGCTGTCTCTGCAGTTTTCCATCTCATGGAGTCACTGAGGGAGAAAGGTTGGTCTGAGAGGAGAAGGTCCCTCACTATTCAGAGTGAGTGTACAGGTAGCGAGGCCTGGTAAGAAGGCTATAGGCCTTAAGTAGTAACAGTTAAGGAGTAATAGGTAGCTGCATTAGATTCTGTTTATTTTGCCTTTTAAACACTCTTATACCTTTATGAAGGAGCTGCGGTGGCTCAAGAGGTTAAGACGCTGAACTGCAGGCTGTGGAAGGTCAGTAGTTCAGCAGTTCGAGACCCGAGAGTGCCGCATGACAGAGTGAGCTCCCGTCTCTAGTTCCAGCTCCTGCCAACCTAGCAGTTCGAAAGCAAGAAATTGCAAGTAGATAAATAGGTACCACTTCGGTGGGAAGGTAACAGCGTTCCTTGCGCCTTGGTGTTTAGTCATGCCGGCCACATGACCACGGAAACGTCTTCGGACAGCGCTGGCTCTTCGGCTTTGAAACGGAGATGAGCACCGCAACCCTAGAGTCGGATTCGACTGGCTTTCGAGCAAGGGAAACCTTTACCTTTATACCTTTATGAAGCACCTTGTCTTGTTTTCAGTACCCCAATACTGTATAAATAAACCATTTGTTTAATTGTTCTCTGCCTGGTTATCATGCCTAAGGTTCTCAGCTTGAAAAGAGGCATTTTGGATGGGCTTGAGAGGGTACCCTGGGTCTTCTCAAGGGACCATAAGTCCAGGGTGGTGGCGGCGGAAGGTGGTGACCCACTGGGGTCATGACAGAGACTATCAAGGGCTGCCACACAAAGGCAGGCATTGGCAAACCACCTCTGAATGTCTCTTGCATTGAAAACCTTAGGGGCTCACCATAAGTCCAGCTGCAACTTGAATGTAACTTTCCACCACCACCACCACCATGTGTCACCTACATCATGTGATCACTATTAAATATGTGCTGATATTCACAAAGAAAAAACTTTTCTTGAACAATATATTTGACTTCCTAAGGATGTAACCAATTAAGACAGATTTAAAATAGAAATAATTACTAAGATTCTCATTTTTCAGCAGACATCTGTTTCAGCCATCTCCAGTTCTCCACCTGCACTTGGAAATGATGCATAATAAACACTGCTAATTTGGGCATCATGCTTTTTGTAGCCTACATCAATAAAGGCCCTAGAATTAGGTGTCACTTCAGCTGTGCATAATTAACAACCAGTTTCATCGCATTTTTCCCCATCACACATTACCACCAACTTAATTCTTTATACTTATTTACATAGGCAGCCCCGGCACATATTCAAAAGACGTATCATGTGTTCACGTGGGACAGTGTATTCTCAGCAAGTAAGGGTAAGAAGGAGATTGATAATTGAGACCTACAGTCTGTGTTACATACTATTAAGCTAAGAGCTAGATTTATCAAAAATAGTTTGCAAAAATGTCAGCATCAAAGCACCAATAAAATCTTCCAGGAGTCTCTTCTGCATCAGTTTGGGAAGGGGATGAAGATGAATCCAGGCTAGAGGGCCTCCTATTACCAAAGATCAGGTGGGCAAAGACAAACAAGATGGACAGACATAATATATGAACACAAAAGCTTTGCTTGTGAGCTATGCAGAAAAAGAATCACCAACCCCCTGCAGCTTCCCCCAGTAACAGCAACTAACCCATCCAAGTTATAAAGAAAGATTTAACAACTTGTCTGCTGGAGCCATTTCCCCATATTCCCCATCTTGTTCTTGGTCCTATAAAACTAGGTTCCAGTTTCTATTGTCTATTTCTGTCATTTGAAAAAGAAGGGATATTGAACATACATGAACCTATTTGGTCTACCAAGATCAGTTTTGTCTATCCTAACTGGTAGTGGGCTGTCCAGGGTTTTAGGGTCTTCCATATCATGAACAACCTGATTCTTCTAACTGGAGATGTTAGGGATAGAACCTGAGACCTTCTGCAACTGAGCCAGATACCCTCCCTTTTTTCATAGGATGGCTCCTTTTATACTGTAATGGCTGCAACCTAGTACAGAAACTACGAGTAAGACTGACTATGCAAACAGTGTGGTGTTAGAGGCTCAGTTTCCTTTACCTATGAGCAGTCACAGCCTCTCTTAGTCTGTAGTCACCTAGGGAAACTGTTAGCCAAATTGCCTTAATTTATTAATAAATGTGGGGAATTGGAATATTAAAGGGCAATGGCAAAATAAAAGGGAGCAATAACCTGTGTATACCAGAGTCCAGTTTCTTCAGATCCCCAGAAATAGACCAGGAGACTAGATCTTAAAAATGATTTCTTTTACTAAATAATTCACACACATATACAATATAAAATAAAACAATCTCACACACACTCAAGCAATACAGAACTAGGAAACTAGATAGAAAGGTATAGTGACAGTTGCATGAGCAGGAGGTATACTCTACCTGTCCGATGTAACGTTATGATCCTGCAGTGAAAAATAGGGAAAATACTAGGGAAGGGGTCATCTGTTGACCAGCAGCACATGTGGTAGGCTCCAGACAGAGCTACAAATGGAGTCAGCAAGATAGGGTGGGGTCAGGTAGGTAGGGGAAGAGAGAGCGAACAATGGGCAAATGCTCTTATATATGCTATGAGGGGCTTGGGGCGTGAGCCACCAAGGCATATAGTCCCCAGGAAGATGCTTGAAGCTGCTAGTTCCTTAATGGCTCAAAATATTGGAATTAAGTATTGGGCAATTGGTAAAATGTTTACTAACAGTGAGACCTCTTACAGTGGATGGCTTAAGACAAAGGAAAAGAAAAGACAGTCATTCCAGGTGCTTGGCCAGTCAATGATCCAGTGATCTGCATCTGCACTATCTTGAGGGATGGTGGGTGTGTTTGGCTGCTCAGATAACTTGAGGATGAGTATGTGCAGTCCTTGGTGATGCTAGGAGAAGGTGGGGGGAAAGGATGCCTGCATGTTGGAGAAGTCCTATGGAGTCCTTTGCAGGAACACTGAGGCTTCTGGTGTAAAGCATGGCTTCTGCTTGCTGGCTGCTGTGTATTTCTGGCATCAAGGAGGGCGATTTGCCTCCTGCATGGATGCAGGGTGTGAAGAGCATCAGGTATGTCCATGGGTCCACTTCTGGCTAGCACACTGCTTCAGGGCAAGGCTTCACTCGGCTGGGCACGTGTCTACAGTCTGGGAGGTTGGCACCCTCATCGGGCTACCACATAGTTCAGTCCCTGGCATACTTATTATACAGTTCAGCTCACAGCCATAGTCCATAGCCTTATAGATGCTGTGCAAGGCTCTTGCAGGACAACAAAATATTTATGTCAAGCAAACTGCATGTGCAAGAATTCCAGTGTTACACACAGATAGTACCCAATTCAAAGTAATATCTTACTTGTGGGAAATAACAGATTCAAGGAAAAGGTTTAGCCTACCTTTGTGTAGGCGAAAACGTACAAAGCTGGTTCACTGGTTTTAGTCTTATAGAAATTTTACACAGTATTCAAGAGAGGGTTTTAAACCATTTTTCTCAAAATGGCATTGCTCTTATTTTTAGATATTTGGAAACCTAGACTTACGTGTAGATCTGCCACCAGTGTTATTATATTTTTGTATCTACTTTATATGTCTTTTTTCTTCTTTTTCTTTTGCTCTATTTAGCCGCTGGAATTTGAGCCTTCCCCCTTTTTTCTGTGTTTTCTTTTTAGTATTTTTTTTAATAAAATGCTTTTTTAAAAATGACATTAATACTCAAAATGCCTCCCCAGTTTTTCCATGAATCTCTACTTCAAACTGATATGCTAAAAGCAGAGGTCACATATAGTCACACCTATTACTCTATAGAAACCACTTCTCCAAGATGTCTACAGTGTTGTCCACATGGATATAGTGTGTATGGCTCTGTGTGAAATCACACGCATGGTCCTATCTTGGGTATCTTTCCTACCTGATCAATACCTGGCACAAATTCAACTGGTGAAGCTTAGCCTGAGTTTGGAAAAGTTATATGTGTTGAGTTTCTTCATGCCATTAAGATATTTAAACCACCAGAATCCTGTTAGAATAAAAAGACAGCAATCTTATAAATATGCTCTGTTATCATCTTTACAATCAGCCATGAATAGCCTCTTGGTGATGCCTTGCCTCACCTATGGCATTGCAACTAAGCTGGCACATTAAAACTCTTAAACTGTATTATTGCAGAGGTTCAGTAAAGTCTGTATCACATTCCAGAAACTATATAAGACCTGATTATTCAGGAAAGCATTCTGTGACTTTTGTTAAACAAAGGCTGTGGTCACATACAGTAAATAATCCACTATCAATCCACTTTCAGTGCACTTTCCAACTGGATCTTACCGTGTGGATTGGCAAAATCCAATCTGAAAGTGGTTTGACAGTGAATTATTTAATGTATGTGACCACAGCCAAAGATTTTTTGAATTGCCTTTCAGAAAACCCTTTCAGAAATATTCCAAATTGTTTTGTTACCTAAGGGTTTTCAATACTGCTAGATATCTTTAAACTTTGAAGTAGACCAAGCCCCAATATGAAGAGAAAAAGAAAGGCATATTTTAAAAAAAACAGATATAACACTTCCCAATCACAAATTCAAATCCTGTAATCTGTCATGATTATATTACATTTTCTAGACTCACATAATCTGGTCAAATAACATGCTTTTAAAAAGCTAAACATTAAACTTAACTTCATTATCATAGCTGCCTAAAAGCGTTGCTGTTTGGTTTGCTTTTTTAATCCCTGCAATAGGATTCCTGGCTTACTCAAAACAGAAGCGAGTATTCCACCTGCTGGAGAAAGACAGCAGTGAACTTCTTTCACAGGAAACAGATGTAGCCAATATCTACAATCTACACAATGACAAAACAAAAAAGGAAAATCAAGGCCTCCCTGTCTGGATCTGCTGCTAAGTAAATAAATAAACTAAGGGTATGCAACCATTTGATTAAGAGGACATGAGAAGGCTGTACATTTATCATAAATGTTCTGTGTTCCTAAGACATTGTAACAGGAATTTATCCCACGAGTTTTGCAAAGCAGTGTTTGTAAGGGGAAAACAGTCAAGACAAGAAAATGGTAGCATTAAAAACACCTCCAGATTTCTGGAGCCCAACCAAGAGCTACCACCGGCTGAACAGAAGCACATTATAGACAGAAAGCATCCTGCCCATGTGCTCTTGATAGACAGCCTTTGGTCCAAGATTGGATATTCTACACTGTGTTGGTTTGTGTTCAGAATACAGCCACTGGAGCCCATTAGTATGTAAAATAAATAGCAGACAAATCTGAATGGCTGTATGCTATTGTTTTATTTATTTATTCAGTATAAAACATCTATATGCCCACCTTTCTCCTGAGTAAGGAAACTTGTTCAGAATGTTTGCTTCCTGCCCTCTCTGTGCATTGCTTCCTGCCCTGCCCAATCAAATCCAGCTTTCTGACATAATCTGGTGACCAAAGCTCATTGGCTGTGCAATGATGTGGCATCATTATGTTGCCTCTGTCATCCCTGGTCTTGTTTAGCACACACACAAAAAAGTGCCCAATCATCTGTGAATCAATTACTGAGTAGCATGCCACATCTACCCCACCCCAGTGTTATATGAAAGCAGCCAATCATCTGCCTCCACCCAGACAGAGAATAGAACAAGGGAAGGAACAAAGGCACCCTCTAGTGTACCAAGAGGAGTCCTACAGTGATGACTGCTCAGGGAATTCTGCAGATGCCGTTTCAACACAGCAGACATACAAGAAGTAGGGCATGGACAGCTCCGCAGCACACTTGTCAGTGGAAAGCCTTCATGTCCCTGCAGTTTTTTCTGTAAGACGAAGGTAACACAGATGCCACGGCAGCAATAAGAAAACACAGAACTGCAAATTCACAGAGGCATTTGTTGTCATTGGAGCAACAGCTCACTGAAAAAACATACAGTGAACAGCAGTGAAAGTGTTTGAATTCCACCAGGGTGGAAACTGGGGAGAAAGGCTGAGCTCATAAGAAGTCTATGAGCAGAAAAAAGGAAGCGGAGGCAGGACTAGGAGCCACATTTCACACGGTGCAGAGCACTTTTCTAACCACATAGGCATATGGGAAAACCAGTATCAGAATTACACACACCAAGGTAGAAAAGACTGCCTAGAAAAGTCCTGTGCAATAGCACACAGCCTAAACATTTCTCTGCTTCAGACTGTCTATCTATCTGGTGAGTTGCCAAGAAAAGCTTGGAAAGGACTGAGGAAGGACTTTGAAAACCGCACTGTCAGACAGCAGAATCACAGGGAGAGCTGTTGCTATTACTGCATGCCCATGAGAGGAGCAACTGTGCTGGTTAAGCAACTGTCTGATAAGCAGCCTGCAAGAGTGCAGGTGTCAGGCTACAACAAGAGAGATGACAACCACACAGTAAAGCAGCATATGCACACTGATCCTTGTGGTTGTTGGTCAGGCTGTACACTCAGCACATGGTTGACACTATGCTGTGAATGTGGTCCATCCCCTATTGGGGAGCTGCCATGAAAGAGCCAAGACAGATAAAAACACATGCCAGCATGAGTATAAGCCAGCCGTGAGGGAGCTTGGAATGCCAAACAAGTTTCACAGTTTCTCCAGAGTATCCCGACACTGTTTCTAGTATCGATGCCAAAAAAGCAGCACCAAGCACTGGGTACATTCAGGTGGGTAGCCATGTTGGTTTGAAGTAATAGAACAAATGAGTCCAGGTGCCACTGGACTCAAACTTGGTTTTACAGCACTGGGCAGTCAACACAATACCTTTACTGTGGGAAACATAGCCAATCATTATGAATGTGAATTTCAAGGAGCAAAAAGAGTGTTGCAAAACTAATTGGTTTAGCCATCTTTCAGGAGAAACTCCCCAAAACATAACAAGATGACAACATGCCTTTCAGAGACAACAATTATGTGGAAAAGTTTCATCCAGTGGCAGTGGTACCTTTCTAATGACATTATGTTTGGGGGGGCGAGGATGAAGACCAAATCTGGAAAAACTCAACCCCATGATTATAAGGCATTTCCACTATCCTAAATCAATCCTGTTGGATCTTCTTAATTATCCGTTTTCTTATACAATGGCTCATATCTTTATTGCACATGATTCATAGAACACATTGTTGTTTTGCTTTACTTCCTGTCAGCAAAACATACAACAGTGAAACCTCCTTTTATGCGTTTTTCTCACAGATTAAGTGAACTTTGAATAGATTAATTGTTTTCTTTCAATGCTGACAGTTCAGATCTCCCATACATTTACACACATCTATTTTTAACACAGATTTTATTTTAGAATGTCCCAAGTCTGATGCTAATTTAGAACCATGGTGTGAATTTTATAGAACACTATTTCCTTTTATAAAGGATGTTCACAGCTTATCAGTCATCTCAGGGGCAGACTGGGGTCATAAGGCTAGGAAGCTAAGACAGGTGGGCTGACAGAAGTCTGAAGAGTGGGTTTTCATTGTGCCAGAGCTCATAAATTAAAATTCCCTAGTCTGTTTCTTTAACATTGAAATGCATATTAAGTGAGAATAATACATATAGCTCCCCAGAATTAAATTTTTATTCCATAAAAAACAAAGGTCATTTAAAAAAAAAATCAGGGTTGCTATTTATTTGCTACACAAGCATTTGGAAAACAAGGGGCCTATGCATTTTAATACCAAGAAGTCATAAGATTTTTTGTCCATGTTAAATGTATATTATTTAATGCCGTTCCTGAAAACTTAAATGGACATGTTCAATGTCTGATGCTATAATCTTTAACATCTCTGTGGTTTGATCCACAAACCACTTAAGCTTTGCTAATTTAGCCATATTTACTTTAAAGTGAATAAACAGATCTTATTGTTCTGTGTAACTCATTTATATATCAGGCAGAATTTGGAAGGCTTTCCCTTTTCTAACAGAACGTGTGAATATATGTTTGATTATAACTGATGGGTAGCTTATTTGATTAAAAAAATAATATTTAATTACATTTTTATTCTTAATGAATTTACTTGAAATAAAGTTCCATGGCCTCAGTGGAACTGAAGTTCATTTAAGTGTGTTTTGGACTGGGACACCAATCAGTGAAAAGACAGTTTCTGCTTTTTAGGTGGAACAAGAGGGGACCCGCAACAAAATGTTGCCATCCCTCCTTATTGGCATTTCAGTGCAGGGGAAGAAATGACCAAGCCCACACAGACTCACACTCCTGTAGTCTCTGAAGGAGAAAAGGTTTTCCTCCCCACCCACTCTGTTTTTTATTTTCCCTGTAACAGTAAACCATAAAACTAATTGGCTGGGAGGAAGCGGGGAAACAGGGAAGAGCAGCGGCACTGGAAACTGCTCTCGCCTGCTCTAAAGGGCAAAATCAAAGACATGTTTATTTTCTGCTGGCTTTCCCCCCTCCCTTTTTTTTGGCATAAGTGTGCACTTTCTTCTTGCAATTTCATGGAAAGCAGAAGGAGCTGCCTGAGCAGAGTGAAGGGAGCTGAAAGTTGCTGCGGTTTGCTTTTATTGTTGTTGTTGTTCAGTCACTTTAAAAATCTCGAGGTAGATCCTGTTGTCGGCTGCTGGAAGGCTTGAACGTTTGGTGGAGGGGGCGTGGCCATGCGGGATGACTCAATGCAATCAGAACTACAGGAGGGGGAGGGGGAGAGAATGCTCCTCGTAGTCTGCCTCGGTAAGTCCGTTACTTGCAGTGAAGGCTGATTTACTTTTTGGCCATTTTTAACCTCCCCCTATATTTTTTTACAGTTTTTACATTTTTCTGCACATGTGGGGAGTGGCCCACGTGTGCAGGATAATCACTTTTCCCTCCATGTGTCCCTGATCTGTGGAATTAAGTATCCACACGCACTGGGGACACTTGGCTATTAGTATATAGATTTACTGAAGACAGAAAGGAATGAGCAAGTCCTCAAAGATGGAAAATGAATTTTATGATAGGAGCATTTATTTGAGCACAACTAAACAAGATAAATATCTGAGGCTCAGGCTACCTCTCATTCAGATTTCAGGAAAGGCCAAGAATTCCTCCCTATTCTAACACAGAAGTAATCATTCATGTAAAAACATTTGTTTCCTTGGTTTTATGAACTTTTATCTTCATTTAGTTTTCTGTACTGGGCATTTCCCTACAACATGCTTATCCTATTGCTCCTCCTATAGCAATGCTTTTAAACAATAATTTATTTAATTCAATTTCTAGCCGTGCTCTCCCTGCACAGCAAGCTCAGAGTGGGGTAAAACAAAGATAAACAATTTAACGTAAGTAAAGCATAAAAACACAATACAATTGATTAAAGCCTACAAACTTCAGATACTCAATTCATACTACAAATAGATGGTGATCTGTAGCACAGTTGTTGGGTCCCAACCCTACCTATGTGTGCCATAGTTTGAAAAGCAGATGCAAGGGAGTTGGCCATTGTAGGTGGAACAGGGCAGGGGAGGCCAGTGTAGATGGTTTTCTGCTGCTTCAGCTAAAGGCTGCATTAAGTCCCACAGGGTCCAGGTCTCACTTGGGAGAGTGTTCCACCAGGACAGCATCAGAGCTGAAAAAGCTCTGGCTCTGGTTGAGGCCAGGCGAATGTTTTTTTGGGCTAGGGACACTGCTGGCTCTCCCACTAGGCAAGCTAGGCACTCGCCTAGAACACAGGGCTTGCAGGGGTGCCAAACACCCCCCTGCCCCCCCGCCGCCGCCTCCTCGCCACCGCTGCCAGCGAAGCACCCTGGCGGGGCTCAGGAGGCGGTGGCAGCGGCAGAGCTTGCCTGCTCTCCCCCCACCAGCACTCCCCCTCCCCCCGCCACCCTCCCCTCTCCTCCAAGCTGGTGCTGGGAGGGAAGGGGTGGGTGTTTGAACCCCCACTGCTTCCCTGGCTTGCCTTGGTGCCCCCGCAGCTGCGGAGCCCCCAGGAAAGCCAGTGCTCCACCGCCCCCCCGATCTCCAGACCCCACCGGGAGGTTGGCATCCCCGGTGGGGTGGGCGCCCCAGGCTGTATGGATATGTTATATGAGGAAAATATAAATAAAAAAATTAAAAAACAGATATAGTTGGGTGTCATCATCATACTGGTGACAACCCAGCCCAAAACTTCAGTCCAACTGGGCGAGGGGGTGTATATAGATGTTAAACAACATGAAAGAAAGGATTGCCCCCTGAGGGACACCACATACCAAAGGGTTACATGGTGAAACCCAACCTCTGTCCCCATCCATGGAGAAATGAAGACATCCACTGCAAGACTGTCCCATATATCCCCATGCTGGTGAGATGGTGAGTCATAAGATCATAAATGACCATGTCACATGCCACTGTTAGATCTAATAGTAACAGTGGCACTGACCCACCTCAATCCAGGTGTCGACAAAGGTCATCTGTGATGGCAACCAGAGCCATCTCCGTCCCATAGCCAGGTCAAAAGCTGGACTGGAATAGATCCAGGATAGAGGAGTCCTCCAAAAAAACTGGATCTGTTCAGCGACCACTCTCTCAACTACCTTGCCCAGAAACAGAAGATTTGAAACTGGGTGGTAGTTGGCTGGATCAGTAGGATCCAGAGATGGCTTCTTTAAGAGCAGTCTCAGCACTGCCTCCTTTAAATTCCCTGGAAAGGTCCCAGAACACAGGGACAAAGTGATGATATCCACCAGGGAGACCCATGTTCCATCACTGCTGACTTTAACCAACCATGATGAGTGTGGGTCCAGGGGGCAAGTGGTGGGCTTCACAGCACTGACGATCTTGGGAGAGAAGTGGTCCATGGCCAGGGGGGCTCCAGGTCACATACTGTATCAACAGTGGCCAGCAGGTCATGGCAGAGTGACAAGAATTTATCCACAAAAAAGCTTCCAGGAGCCTCACAGCTGATTACTGAATTTGTATCTTTTTGAGTTCCCTGCAAGAGGTGTGTTAATGACCTAATTATTCTGAACAATTGTGCTGGGTGGGAGCTTGCAGATGTAATGGAAGTTGCATAGTATTCCTTCTTTGCGGCTTTCACGGCCATCTCATAGGCTTTCATGAACATCCTATAAGATATTCTTGCAGCGACTTCTGGTTTTGGTGGCTTGCAAGTGGGTATGCTCCATCACAGTGCTGATGTAAGTGACCTGCAAAACGTGCCGATGGGGAAGGATTCGAGTTGATCTTGGACCCTCTCAACTCCTTGTAGGGGAGTCGTAGCCTGGGGCACATGGGAGTCCTCTTCCAAGGTGGCATGCCAAGGAATTGAGGCTCCTTTTGCTCCGATAGGTACCTGTGGCACGGAGCCAGCAATGGCACCAGAGGTGCACACCAGACAGAGAGCGCAAGAGATCCAAAGAAAGGTGATCTTCCCTACCATCTGAAGAAACATGAATAAAAATGTGAGTTGATCCATGTGCTAGTGAACAATCCACCAAATCGATAATAGTAAAGCCACGCTAAAGTCCCAATCAAGCTGAAGGGGGAGGGAAATGCCCAATCCTGAAAAGACTGAATTTAAAGCGGGGTCTGAGAAGGTGGCTTGAAAGAAGTGTATATTTGATTTAGTGTGACAAAAGCAACAAGAAACTGAGAAATATACAGGCTTTCAGAGACTTTTAAAAACTTTTTTCTTAATATAAACAATGATGCAGTGAGCAGAAAAAATGGTGGCCAAAGGGAAACTTGCAGCAGGAACTGCCAGTGCATCATCTCCGGCCACCAAACTGGAAGTAACTGCAGACTTTCCTAAAATGATGGCTGCGGCTTTGCGCCCTCTACTGGACCAGATGACTAACCTCAACAAAAAGTTTGACATTTTGCAGAAAGAGCTTAAAGAAAATTCAACAAAGACAGAGAAGATAGTAAAGAAGCTGAAAATAGGTGACGTTAAGTCAAAAGAATTTGGACAAAGACTGGAGATAGTGGAAAAAGAAAAAATCTCTGGACATCAGCAATTGCTTCTCCTCCAAATGGAAAAATCAGCGTATGTCTTGAGATTTCAAGGCATCCTGGAACAAAAGGGTGAGAATTTGAAAGAGATTCTGAGCGAAGAATTGGCTCACGTGGTGGGCTTAACAGTGGAAGCTCTGCAAAATGATATTGACTTGGTTTATCTCACATATCCAGAATTTATCAAAAAAAACAAGCTACCCGGGGAAGTATATGTGAAATTCTCTAAAAGATCAACAAGTGATACAACATCGAAAGCAACAAATGGAATACTCCTGAAAATTAAAGGTGAAGAAATTAAAGTACTAAAAAATATACCAGTCGGGATCAGGAAAAAAAGGAGGCAATACAGAGACTTGGCAATGTTCTTATAGCAAAATAACTCACCATACAGATGGATAATACTGGAAGGGCTCATCTTCAACTATAATGAAAAAAAGAGAAAAGACTGACTCTGTTTTCAAAGTGAAAAGGTTCATAAAACAACACCAGAAAGCAACAGAGGGATCTGAAACAGTGGAGGATAATAATGTACCAGAATCTGAAGAAGAAAAAGAGGAGGAAAGTTCTGACAACAGCTCGACAAGCTCAACAGAATCACCTGATTTTGAAGCAGATTTAGGGGCGGCAGCTCCTAAACCTCTAAAAGTTAAATTGGATTTTGATAAAAAGAAGCTTAGAGGAAATAAAAAAGCAAAATAGACTAACTTTGACAGTCTGTTATGCATTTATTGCTAAGATATACACACTATTTTTGAAAGGGATTGGGACTGTTTGCTTTATATTTTATACTTTTATATAATACTCACTTTTTACTATGTGGGCAACAGGGAAACATCAAAATTTTAATCATTTGCATTATGGTCCTTGCTACTCTTTATTTTAGTTTGTATCCCCTCCCCAGACCCTGTAGGATGGTAGTTTAGAAAAGCAAAATAAAAATTATTTTAAAAAAGATGTTCTTGCAGCTTCATCATGAGTCCACTGTTGCACTCAGTCTAGCTGTCTTAGCTCCTGCTTCATCCTTCATAGTTTTGAGGCATACCAGGGGACTAGTCTGGTCCGGGAGTGAAGGATTTTGGAGAGCAATTTTGTAGATGCCTTCAGAGAGATGAGGATGCTAGTTCTCTACCAGCACATCAGATCCTGTAGAGCAATCTGGAAACCAATTGTATCCATCAGTCTCCATGGGTGAGCATAAAACAGCTCTCTGCTTAAGCAGGGAGGGGGCAGGAGACTCAGAAGAGAGAGTCTCAGTGCTGCTGTGGAAAGCACTAGGTCTGTAGACTGTAAGGAGGGACCTGTAAGGACAAGGCCTGTAAGGAGGGGCCTTGTCAGCATGGACATTGAAGTCCCCAAGAACTAAAAGTCTGGGGAACTCCCAAGGCCCAGTCCACTACCATCTCCATCTGGTTTGACAGGATACCTGCTGGTGTGCTAGGCAGTTGGTACATCAGTCAGATAGCCAAACTCTCTTCAGCATCCCACACTAGGCCAACTCAGTCAGTGCTAGCAGTCTTTTGTGTGAGTCTGGCCAGAAGAAGAAAGAGTCCCAAATGAGTATCACCACCCCACGACATTCTGTCTGGGACTGATGGAGGACTGAGAAACCGGGGGGGGGGTGGCTCTTTCAGGGCGACTGTCTTGCCCTCCCACACCTAGGTCTTGGTCATACATGCCAGGCCCACTTTTTCCACCATAAAATAATTTTGTAGTGCTGAGATCTTATTATTAATGGCCCTAGCATTTCAAAGCATCAGTACCAGAGAAAGGTGTATTTTCCTAGCCCCACTACCAACTTGTCTGGGGATGGGGCGAAGATTGGAAGGAGACTGAGCCTAGCCATATCCCTGCCTCCTTCCTTTATAATACCTAGTCCTACTGCCATACTTCCCAAGTCCCCCAGTCTCCCAGTTACTGGGATCCCTGACTCCATAGCAGCTTCCCCTATTAAACTGTAACCAACACTACTTTATCTGTGTCACAACTGCACACATTAAAGTTCTCAATGAGAACCTACTAGCTAACTAATACAATTTTGTTGTTCAGTTGCACAGTCGAGTCCAACTCTTCACGACCCCATGGACCACATCACACCAGGCCCTCCTGTCTTCCGTCGTCCTCCAGAGTTTGCTTAACTTCATGTTCATTGCATCGATAACACTGTCTAACCATCTCATCCTTTGCCATCCCCTTCTTCATTTACCTTCAATCTTTCCCAGCATCAGGGTCTTCTCCAGTGAGTGCTCCCTTCTCATTTGGTGGCCAAAATATTTGAGCTTCAGCTTCAGTATCTGGCCTTCCAGGGAACAGTCAGGATTGATTTCTTTTAGGGTTGACTGATTTGATCTCCTTGCAGTCCAAGGGACTCTCAAGAGTCTTCTCCAGCACCATAATTCAAAAGCATCTATTCTTCGGTGCTTTGCCTTCCTTATGCAATACTCATTGGCTAACTACTCTCTCTGCCTTCCCTTCCTCCCAATAAAATCACAACATTTCTAAACCTATTAGAAGGAACCTGATTAATTCCTGTATATATGTATGTGTATGTGTGTGTGTATGTGTGTGTATTCTAAGAATAGTCTAACCTAATTTAAATTGTCAATAATGGGTGGGTGGTGTTAACTAAAAACTGCCCAGCTGTGTTGCAAAGCTTACAGGAAGAACCTCCAATCAGTGGTAACAAACTCCAGTCAGTGGTATATTTAATTACAATTTGTCACTAATTATGCCCTAAAGATGAATAAACTTGTCCTCTGACAATCAGTAATCTCTAACATAATCTTGAGGAGTATTTTCGCTCTGGAGCCCGCAAGCCCCTGAGCTGTCAGCAACTGCACTGGTTGCTCAATTTACACCTGCTGAGATGGGATCAGCTAACTTCAGTTTGGATAAAGATTCTACTGAGATAATAGGCTACAGTTGCTTCCATGTTATGGTTAAAAAGTCACCCTGGGCGGCCTCAGTATGTTGGTGGAGCTTTTTTCCTCAATAATATGTAATTTGCCTTTAATATACTTTCACTTATTTAAAGGTAAAAGAAAAGAACCATCAACATTATGCATCGGTGGTAGCCACATGTATGCCCAGTTCCATTTACTGTGGCTGCTAAGTAGATATAATACTTTTTCAGTGCCATGGTGTGGAGGTCTTCCATTTGTTCCAGCATAAACCATGAATGAATGATAAAAGGAAGGTAGGAAAGAAAAGGCTCATCTTAATGGGAAAAGGTCAGTTAGATGGTTTTTCATGAAATAAGAGTTCCTTATGTGTCAGTGGAATCAATGGGGTTTTATTTTTTGATATGTGGGAATCATAATGTAGGATGATCTAATGTAAGATATCTTGAGAGACATATGATTGTTGCAAAAAGATCAGACGCAATACAGGCAGAGTTCAGGTTTTGGCTGTCAATGCATCTTAAAATTCTAACTTTATTTTCCTATCAGTTATTATTTATGATAAATTATATCTTTTCTTACATATACATATAAATAATTATGTAATTACACACATATACCATAGATATATCTTTTGGAATGTGAGCTTTACTTTTCTTAATTTCTCTTGGTTCAGAATAAATTGATCATTAATTTATTTAGCACAAAAGGAGAAACACATATAAGAGATATCTTTTTTGAAACATACGTGTGAAGATATTT
Organism: Gekko gecko; assembly: GCA_029375565.1. NCBI lineage: Eukaryota > Metazoa > Chordata > Lepidosauria > Squamata > Gekkonidae > Gekko > Gekko gecko. The sequence continues at coordinate 128,694,959 of JAPDNY010000009.1, forward strand.
GTAAAATAAGATTATTGGCTAGGACCCAAGGAACCATGCAGTGAGTTATATTTTGTAGTGATTTAACTACTCAGCTAAATACATCATATAATGTGTTGCATGGTTCATTTTTTTAACATACATCAATATATGAGGATTTGTTCACTATTGCAATCAGTGGTCCCAAAATTCACTATATAATGTTGCATAACAAGATTGCCTAATGAGCAATTAACTATATAACGTTATATAACAAGAATGCCAAATGAGCTTTGAGTTGTGAAAACACACGTTGTAAATCTTGGGGGGGCGGAACCTAAATAAAGTTCTGTCTCCTTTCTCACCAATTAGGTAAGATCCCCTTTCCTACTCTGAGGGGCAAGCAAGTTATCAGGGCTATGTCTATATACATAGGATTAAGTGTGTTCCATGGCACCATTCTCCTAAAATGTAAGAAGAAAGGCCAACTTCTCAGTGCTACACTTTTTTACCCAAAAGAACCACAGAAAATCTTCATTTTACAAACTTTAATTACTGGGCTCCAGAAGATATGAATGATTCATCCATTCATATTTTTTCATCTGATAGCTTTCCACCTCATACGTTTTAAAAAATATATTTTTCTGTATTTAAAAGAACACTGTACTTCTTTCATGCTCACAACACAAATAAAAATGATTCGTTAGATTTGTCCTCTCTCTGCAGCTTCTTGCATCATCCACAAAGGCACTGCTGAGAGTTAGGGAACCTTTAGGGACAGTATAGGATGCAGCACAGACATCTCAGGTGGGAGATCCTGCATACTGTAGAAGTTCTCCCCCTTCAGCTTATATAGGTACTATGTGTATCCATCCAACCCAAAGGCAAAAAGTAAAGGGAGAGAGAGAGAGTATAAGCTCTAAAACAGCTGCTGAGAACCAGTAAAAGAGCCAACAACAATAGGAACCTGGGAGAATAAAACTGAGTGCCTGACACTGATAACAGTGGGTCCCAGGTGAATTTATATATGGAGGTTCTTTCATAATTTAGACACCATGAAGAGTGTTACTGGGCAAATGAAATTCTCTTCCATTGCAACTAGCACCTCTACATGGTCATGCTATGACCATGAGCTGTGATTGTATTAATATTGCAAGCATCCATTGGTTAGTGTCTTTCCCTGTTTGTGGAAATCTACAGTTTCCAGTTCCAGCTTCCTGAGGATGTGGTATATAGGGTTATCCTCCTATGATTCTTTTCACAAAGTTCGTGTGCTGACTGACAGACTACTAACTTTATGGCTGTGTTCATGTATGGGACAAACGATACTGCACTGCTATGAGAATGAGCCTTGGAAGTCCTTCTCTTATGCTCTACCCCCCCCATACCCAATGGTTATTAAAGACCTGGAGACTATGGTGTGTGCGGTAAAATACTGAAGTCCTCCATTCCTTAGCCACAAGTGAAATGGGGAGGGCAAAGAGGGTGAAATGCATGAACCCAAGAGCATCAGAGTTCACTGTCATATCTGAATGCAGGCTGTGTCTTTGATGCTAAGCTGAAACCTCAAAAAGCAATAAGGTATAATTTGTATCATTTTGGAAATAATATAAAGACCCAGGGCTCTTTTTGTAGCAGGAACTCCTTTGCATATTAGGTGACACACCCCTAATGTAGCCAATCCTCCTAGAGCTTACAGTAGCTCCTGTAAGAACAGCTCTGTACGCTCTTGGAGGATTGGCTACATTAGGAGTGTGTCAGCTAATATGCAAAGGAGTTCCTGCTACAAAAAGAGCACTGTAACTGCCCTGTTAAGAATAATTATTATGCAAGTCAAAAAGTACACATATAAAAACAATGTTAAGGGTGCTGGAGACAATGCCACCACTTCTCAGCCCCCACAAGGTCAAGTCCTGCATCAACCACACCTAATGGGGTTACAAATACATCTTGTAAAGATCTCATGCAAACTAGCTAATTGGTGGCAGCTGGACCTTTATGAGTGAGGCAGCCACTGACAGCTGTCCTTAGCCAGCTGCCTCCCAATCAGGTGTTGGGAAACTCAACCCTGGGAGCCAGGAAGGAGAGTAATGGGGGAAGAAATTGTTTGGATGGCACTATTGGTCCCTCACAGGCTTCACCACGCCCCATATGGCTTCTAGAAGAAGAAGAAGAAGAAGAAGAAGAAGAAGAAGAAGAAGAAATTGGATTTATACTCTGCCCTTCACTACCCAAAGGAGTCTCAGAGCAGCTTGCAATCTCATTTCCCTTCCCCTCCCCACAGCAGACACCCTGTAAGGTAGGTGGGGCTAAGAAAGCTCTGGCAGAAACTGCTCTTTTTCAAAAACAGCTGTGCTAGAACTATGGCTTGCCCAAGATCATCCAGCAGCTGCAAGTGGAAGAGTGGGGAATCAAACCCAGTTCTCCCAGATTAGAGTCCGTGCACTTAACCACTATACCAAACTGGCTCTCTAGATAAAGGGAGAATACTGAGCATGTTTAGACTCTATCCCTCTGTGTCTGAAACGAAGGGAAAGCACTTCAGCTAAACTGGGCCCTGGGATCCTACAAGAACTTTGACTGATTTGATTCCTAGCAAATAACAAATAGATCTGGAAGTCTACAGAACCTTTGAAGAACAAATTAAGTGGCTTATGGTTAATCAGTTTTCTTCAGGAGCCAGGTTCAAAGAAAACTTCATCAATCAATGTGAGTCCTCTGTTTATTTGTATGTGATCAAACAAATACAACAGCAACTGTGATAATAAGCCAGTAATATCCCAGTGATCTAAATGATTATCAGAGTTTTCAGCCAATATCTTGAATTGGTAATATAGTCAAAATAACGGAAAGTCAAACTAATATGAAGCCTGATGATAGAAATATTATATTGATGTAATTGTTTTTACCTGTATTTGATAAAACATGAAGCTCTCAGAAGAACCAGTCTACAAAGATCAAGATAACTTAGTCCCCAATTCAAAATCAGATTTAAAACTTGATCTGCCAGAACAAGGACTGACACTGAAAGCTGCATGTAAGATTTATTTATATCACACACACATGTAGTACTGTAGTGAAAAAGATTTTCATGAATTTGGGGGTAGCAATACACAAGAACCAGAAAATTTCCTAGTTGAACAAGGACATTATCACTTCTGCAAGTTTGGGCTAAAACAGATTATCTGACAAAAGAGGAAAAACTGAAGTATTGCATATCTTTAAAAAAGATCATGCAAATTTCTAATCTTACTGGGAAAAGATCAAAGGTTCACTAGAAACATAAACAAACACATATTCAGTCCTTGCACTGAACAGTGTTTGTTATATAAATGAAAAACACTTTTGTGTTAAAATTTTCCAATGTTTCCATGTTCCTTTGGTTAAATCAGCAAGGCTTAATATGTTTCTTAACAAAGAAAGAAGTTTACAAATGTGTGAATATAATCTTTTTTTGCTATTCAGGATGCAACCTTCCACTGCCAAAACATATTCTAACATGTTCATTGTTGTTTAACGCAGGAAAGCAATTGCTTTAAACAGGATGTGTGATGAATAAATTGTGCTTCTAAATTGCAACAATAAGAAGCTCTGAAGTAAATTGAACAGCATAAAGTAATTACACAATACCTTGGGGGGAAAAAACAAAGAATACTCAGTTCCTAAATATATTCCCTGGAGATAAATTGAAACTAACACCCTCTCAATAAACAAGCAAATTCTCTTTATAACTCCAAGGAATATACCATAAAACAAGTCTTCACTCAATTAATAAAAGGAATGGGAAGATAACTGTATTAAAATCACCACAGGTGTCTTGCACGTAGCTATGATGAGGTTGTTCTAAGTTGTTTCTTTCTTTTTTTTGTACTCAGATCAACTATTAGCACTGGCAAATATCCATATTTTTAATGCTGCACTTTTCCCAGAAGCTGTGATCATGGTAGCATCTGCTGCCTCTTTGTGTGTAAACAGCTGAACACGGGATGCTCTTCTATACCTTCTCAGACCATTGATCCAGCTGTCCCAGTACAACCTTCTCTGAGCAACAGTAACTCCCTAGGATTTCAGGCAGAGGTTTTTTCCTAGGAACACATATTGAAACCCTTTATTCTGCTACCTCGAGAAGCCAGGAATTTTGGTGCTCTTCTTCAGCCACTTTCTTACCAAGCTGAATACTTATTTATTAAAACATTTATATCCTGCCTTTTCTTGTAGTTCAAGATGGCTTTCAACAATTGTGAAAACCACTTCCAGTTAAAAATGCCAAACTCCAGATCTCTTCCTTCTCCTCCCATTAAAAGGTGCCAGCTATTCAAACCCCCTCAAAAGCCAAGGCAAACAGACAGGCCTTGCAGACAGGCCTCCTGAAGATCTCCAAGGACCCCCCCCCCACTTAAGAAAGCCCATTCCGCAGAACTGGAGCCATGATGGAAAAGGCCCAGGCTCTGGTTATTGCCAGATGGGCCATCATCCTAAGTGATGGGACAGTCAACACAAGGCTGCCTGGTGACCATAGTTGGCACACAGGAACATATGGAAGGAGATAGTTGCAAAGGATTTTGAATTGAACTCAGAAACAGGCTGGCAGCCAATATAGGTGTCTCAAAATGGGCAACATATGTTCCTGGTGGCTAGCACATGACAATAGTGGGGCTGATGACTTTTGACTAGTTGTAGTTAGGGATGGGCACGGACCAGGAAAATATAGTTTGGTTCATGGTGGACCCACAAACCAACCATAGACTGCCACATATGAAAACCCACTGGTATGAACTGAACCAGTTCAGGAAGTTTGTGATGTAGCAGAACATAAGTTAACACATGTATTGACCCCTCCCTCCCCCAGCATGCTAGAGAAACCAAGCTTGCACTGCATCTCTAGCTAACTCCTTCTACCTGCCTTCCAAGTTTGGTGAGGATTGGATATATGGGGTCTGAGTTGTACCCCCTCCAAAGAAAGTGCCCCCATAATCCATTTTTCCCAGGGGAGGGGGGCGACAGCAAAAAAGAGCAAGGGTAGAAGCCCAGCAGAACAGAAACAGAATCAAAGTCCCTGAGAATCTTTCCAGTAAAAACTGAAGGTGGGGGGCATTTTTGCCAACCCAGCAGAACCAGGGCAATGTGCACTGAGACCACCTGAGACCCAAACCCAAACCAGAGTGTAATGACATATATGGCATGGTAGCTCCAAGCCCTGAGGAATATGTAGGTGTGGTGGTTTCAAGCCCTGAAAAGTAGAAGTGATGACCTGAAAGCCCAGAGAAGTAGTTAGACCTGGTGGCTCAAAGCTCTGACAAATAAGTAGATGTGGTGGCTTGAAGCCCTGAGAAGGGAATAAGACATGGTGGGTCAAAAGACCTGAGAAGTGGCTAGATGTGGTGGCTTGAAGCCCTGAGAAAGAAATAGATGTGGTGGCTCAAAACCCCCAAGTCCACTCCTGATAACCAAACCCCAAAGCATGACCACCCCTACCCAAGGCTGAAACATGCAGCCAGTACCCAAAACTGAAGCAGAAAGGTGGGCATTCCCAGACTTTCAATGGGGCTCCCAAAGGTACCCCCTGGCAGCTGAGGCACCCACTAGCTAGGGCACAACCAGACAGGTGCAGAGCACATCCACCAATGGGGGTGATTTATTCAACTCTGCACATGGGTCTGTAGCACACCCATCCATCGCAGAGAATGCTTCTACTCTACAGATAAATGGAAATATATGTGAAGCTGGCAGGGCCACCCCTCAGGTCTAAAAAGACAGGTTAGGAGGGGCAGAAGGGCAGACCAGGCACCCCAGAGTTTCAACAAGGCTCCCAAAAGCACCCCCATGGCAGCTGGAAGGGTACAATGAATGTGAGTACTCAGCCAAGGATCCCACTAGCTAGGACAGGTGCAGAGCACACCCACCAAAGGGGCTATTTTATTCAGCTCTGTACCTGGGTTTGGAGTGCACCCATTGACTCACAGCCCCCCCCCCCCCGTGGCTGAAATATGGAGCCAGAATCTGAAAAATCAATGGAAAGGCAGGCACCCCTAGACTTTTGATGGGGGATCCTGCAGGGAGGGTATAAGGGTACTTGGCCAAGGAACCCACAATGACCAGAGGATCTTTGTGTTTGGGCTTGGGAGGCCTGGGAGCACTCTGGGCACGCTTCTTTCCTTGTGGTGTCTGGCTTGAATGCCCGTCAAGCTACCATGATGTCATTGTGGGGAGCCCCCCTTGAAACTCTGGGGTTGCCTGATCTACCTTTCTGTTCCTCGTAACTGGTCTTTTTAGACTTGAGAGATGGCCCTGGCAGCTTCACAAGTCTTTCTATTTATCCACAAAGTAGAAGTATTCACTGTGATGAATGGGCATGCTATGGACTCAGGTGCAGAGTCAAATAAAACACCCCTTTCGGTGGGCGTGCTCTGCATCTATCTGTTTCAGAGGATTCCATTTCCAAAGAGTTCTAGCAACAGCTGGCATCTGGACATTACTAATGCCTCTGTTTCCTCTTGGGAAAGCCCAAGGACAGAGAAGAAAGCTCTGATAGCCCTGGTACTGCTCTGTTGGGGCAAGATTCTGGGGTGGGCTAGGTTTCATGCTCAGTACCAGGGGCCTCCAGTTCTCTGTAGGGGGAGGCCTTCTTCCCTCCCATGAGAAGCACCCCCATCCACCCACTTTCATCCTCATGATGGTCACTGAGTCCCTATGCTTGGTGTGAGTGCAGAAACAAGATGCCAATCCAGTCCCTGAGTTGAGAAACCTCCCAAACCCTGGTGGCAGACAGCAGACAAGATTACTAGAAAAGCACCCAATAACTAAGTCCCTGTGCTTGGTGTGAGTGCAGGAAGAGCAGAACCAGATCTTCAGTTCCAGAAATCTCCCCAAACCCCCCCCCCAACAGCAGAAAGCAGGAGATATAATAGCTGGAGGGGGTTAGAAAGGCACCCAATAACTAATTCCCTGTGCTCAGCATGAGTTCAGAAAGAGTAGAACCAGATCCCTGGTTCCAGAAAACTCTCAGACCCCCACAGCAGAGAGCAGAGCAGACCAATAGCGGGAGAAATCGAGGGAGGGAAGGCACAATAGCTAAGTCCCAGTGCTGAAAGTCAGAGCCCAGGGTCCCACTGCATCCTAATCCCAAACCCCTGCAAGAAACAGCAGATCAATCAAACAGGAAGCAAAGCAATCAATCAGCTCTGCTAGGTCTGTGCCTCTCTTTAGTTTCACCAGCCAACAAAGGAGGGGGAGGGAGGAGAGCTCACTCAATATGTATCCTTCTGAGCTCATGAACTACAATGGGAACTCTGTTATTGGCAGCCAGCAGTGCCTGTTAAGCTTTGGAATGCTCCTATTGGTGGTTTCCAAGGTTGGTGAATTGTTGCCCCCACTATTGCTTTGGAGTTTTGTAAACAATTTAATTGGTTGTCAACAGTCTATCTCCGCTCATGAACCGCACTAAAACTTGGTGAAATGTGTCAGGTAACCCTGCCATAGCTGTGAGTGGGGGGGAGAGACATCTTTCACTGTTCTGGAATGCGGGAGGAACGTAGAGTCTCCAGTCTCTGTAAATTAGTGTCTCTGCTGTGTGTCTTTATCAATTCACCTGACCTTGGGTCCCATGCTGCCTTGGCATGTGAAATTTACTGGTCTAGGTGTTTTTCTTTCCCAGTTTAGCGCACGCGCGAAATGTACTTATTGGCTTGTAGGTAGTTTGAATGGGCTATAATTGACAATGCTTTGTACTATCTGGCATAACATTGACAAAGAACTGGTTCATACAGCTCTAAGACTGGTCTTTAATAAATACCATCGTCTTATGAAGCCTGGTGTTTGACTGACTATCTGGAGAACTTGACAAAATGTGTGATATTGCTTCATGGACCACCTCCACGGACACCACTTCACGGACCACAAATTGCACAAAATTCATGAGAAACTTTAGTTTGTGAGTCGGTTAGTTCCCATGCCTAGTTGTAGTTTCTGTGTTGTCTTCAAAGGCAGCCCCAAGTAGAACATGTTGCAGTAATCTGTGATGTTACAGAGTAGCATAACCTGATTAGCTGAGTCTAGGTAACAAGAGAGCTGGCAAGTCAGGTGCAGCTGATAGAAGTTCCTCTTGGCCACCATGCCAGCCTGGTTTTCAAACGGCAAGACAGGATCCATGAGTACCTCCAATCTCTTAACCTGCTCTTAAAAAGCCAACATCACTCCATCTAGGAGAAGTGGATTCAGTCTCCCTAGAATATCAGATCCCCAACCAGTACTACCTCTGTCTTGTCCGGATTCAGCTTCAGTTTGTTCTGCCTTAGCCACTTGATGACAGCCTCTAAGCACTGGGTCAGAATGAAGACAAACACACCTGGAGGCTTGGATAATGAAATATAGAATTGGTGTCATCTGCATATTGATGATTCCAAGCCACAAACCTCTGGACAATCTATTGAGCATCCTCAAATATATATTGAAGCAGGGGTCCCTAACATGGTGCCTGGGGGCACTATGTTGCCCACCAACACCTTTCTTGGCACTCACCAAATGATCTTAGGAAGCAGAATGGGGCCAGATGGGGCTTTTGGCCCAGCAAGGCTTCTGATTGGCCACAGGAGATTTGATTGGCTGTGCAGATTTTTTAAAACATTGCTTTGGCAGCACAAGGATCTTCACTGTGTGAGTAAAGGTAAGCTTTGGTAGCCATTTTGTGGCTGCACCCACCACCCTATGTCAGAATTCCAAAGGCACCTACGGGTTCAAAAAGGTTGGGATCCCCTGTATTAAAAAGTGGCACTCCAAAAGCTAAATTCCACCTAGTTGGTTCTGCACCTCCACTTTTCTGCTCATCCCAAGTCCAGATCAATTACAAAAACATTTGACTATAACTGATCCCAATATGAACCCCTAAGGCTTGTTTTTCTCCAGTCTCCAAACTATCAATTTACCCCTACTATGTGCAACTTGATCTGACCTGGATGACCCAGGCTAGCCTGATCTCATCAGATCATGGAAGGTAAGCAGGGTTACCCCTCACTGAATTCCAGGGTCGTGATACAGAGACCGGCAATGATAAGCCACCTCTGGCTGTCTTTTACCTTGAAAACCCTCCAGAGTCGCCATACTGACATTTAACTTCTAGGACCTGCTGGTAGTGCTGAAATCAAACTGTTGATGAGCCCTAACACACATGAAGTGCAGGAGTAATTCTTGGTAAGTGTGTATATGATTGCCCCTAGCTTAGGCATAGTTGCCTTCAGCACTGTCAGCCCTGTCAGTACAGCATCCGGGTTCTTCCTCTTTGTAGAAAGAGTAGACCCTAGGTCTTCCAGCACTTTAACATTAATAGGTTGGGCCAATAAAAGATGTGGCCTAGTTTGCTCTTTCCTTCCTTGCTGTGTTCTGATTAATGTTCTGATTTAATTAGATAAGGGGATCTGCTGAGCCAAGGGTAAACAAAGAAATGTGAAATGGGTCCTTGTGGTTTACCTGCAGCCAGGCCATCAAAGACCTTCCACCCCCACCCCAAACCAAAACTAACTTTCCAGGGAAGCCTTTCTGTGCAACTATAGGCCAGTGTAAAAAGAGAGCTCCATGGAGGGTGTAAAGTCTGCGGTCCTGGGCTCCCACTAGAGGGCCAAATGTGCGGCAAGAGACTGCGACCTGATTTCAGGAGCTTCCCGATCAGGCCAATCCCGAGCGCTCGACGGATCGGTTTCATCCGCGTTTTGATGTGGGTGCTGCTCGGCCCCTGCATTCCTTCCCAGCGCAACTAGTTAAAGGCTCTGCCAAGAACCCTGCTTAGAAGCATTTTTGTGTCGATGCCTGCAGAGCTATACCGCTCTGATTTTTCCCGCGGGGGGGAGATATTTCAGAGCCAGGGCGGTTGCTAGCTAGAAGACCGAGAAGCTGATGATGCCACCCTAGCCTTCCGGCGATTGCCAACTACCCGGGCCCTTTACTGCCAGGCAGCGACAAGAAGCGCTCCCCGGATGCGCGCCCCGCCAAGGCAACTTTCCTTGGAGGGCGTCTCCTGGCTGTCGTCTGGTGAGTTGGCTCCACCGGCGGCTCCACCCGACCACACTGGATCTCGTTATCTCGGACTGCAAAGGGTCACTTGAGTAGCTTGTGCGGGTGGTTATTTCGGCCTGAGAAGACTGGGAAAGGGCATTTCCAGGGGAGAGGCGCGTATTCACTGAATCGGGGCGCCAGACCACTTTTGATTCAGTCGATAGTGGACAAAAGAAGCCGTTTTGTGAATCAGGGTTTATTCATTTCATTTTTTCCCCGCGGGGCTTCGTTCTGCTTAAAATGCTTTTTCCCGGAGGCCAGGCCAGGCCAGGCTGCATATCCGGTACACTTCCACTGTGCCTGAAGCCTGATAGACTTCCCTCTGACAGTCCTGAGGGCAGAATGTCCTCTCTAGCCCCTTGAATAGAGGCTTTAGGACGTCCTAATCAGCTGGTGGACTTTTCATGGCATGGAGGCTGACTAACATCTCCTAGTAAATAGCAACCCATGAAGCCTCTGTCAAAGGGACAGGATATTTTGTCTCTCCAGGCAGTCTATTGAGGTCATAGCCACCCGCCCACCCCCCGTGCCCAGGGCTGGAACGTCATTTGTCTGGCTCCAGTACAAATTTTAGTACACGGACTCATCCTATATCATCCCATTCATATAGTCTCCTCAGTCTTGAAAGAGAATTATATTTTATTTCTGACATTACATAAATAGATCAAGTCACTGAAATGAGTCTGTTGTCCGGCTGCCCTCCCGCTAGTGACTTCCACAGCTGCCTGGTGAGTGAAACTTTTAGCAGCTTTATCTGTCGAACTTCTTCCTGTCATCATCATGCAACTGTGAGAGGGACAGGACGAGAGAAACGTGGAAAAACACCTCTGAGCGCAAATTCCTCGGAAAGAAAGTACATGTTCCCTCAAAACAGCAACAACAACGAACGTCCATAAACAAAACCAATTAAATGTTTGTGTTTTACGAAGTCTGAGGTTCAAACCATTAATTCGGCTTTGGTGGCTGCATTCCTAAGGACCCTTTCCTGAGAGTAAGCTCCACTAAATAACAGGGGACTTACTTCCGAGTGGAGCTCTTAGGCTTGTTCCCAATGTTTCCAAAGCTCTTGAGACGAGTTCAGGACTTCAGTCAATGGGACTAACAGGTCGAAGGCTGCCCTGATTGAGTCTCCCGTGGGCTAAAACCGGGAATGTACAAAAACGAATGACAGGACCGGCCACACTCGTTTTTGCGCATCCCTTAAAAGCGAACATCTTCGATGACTTCTCCTCCGACTCTTCCCTTCCCTCCCCTTTGCATCCTTGGGGTGAACGATGCTCTGGGGTGAATGAACCAAAGGCGCTAACAGAACTTTCACTTAACGCTTGCCTGGAAGTAAGTCCTGCCCTGTCGAACTGGATTGTGTCTTGCTTTCAGGTCAAAGAAACAGGCTGCCAGTGGAACACAGATGGATTTCCCTGTACTGTGGTGTGTTTCTGGGAAGAGGACATGCCTTTCTTACCTGTCGGCCAAGGAGAACCCGCAGTTTTGGCAACATTATCAAGAGACTTATAGCTACAGACGCCCAGACCGTTTTCTTGACAGCAGTGGCAAACGTCTGTACATCTGGTCGGCAGAGGGGTCCTAATAATTTCGGAAGGCATAGCTCTGGCTAGGTCGGGAACCCAAGCCCTTCATTAAGGAATCGGGCCCTTCCGGGCATTGACAGCCTTTATGCAAGGCAGAAAGAGCGGTGAGTATTTTTATAAGGAAAGTGCATTTCTCAACTTTCGGCAGAAATTGGCAGAGTCTAAGATTTCCTGTGTCGCTTGAGTTAGAGCATTAACCGGTCGGCTGCAGACACCGACTCGGGAACAGTCGTTCTCGTTCCCTCCCTCCGCCCTTTTCCTTCACTGCAAGGGAACCAAATCCGTCTTGGCTGCATGCCAGGCTCCGTGCATTAAAAGGGGGGGTATCGGGTGGAATTCACCCAACTTTCCATTCAGTCTGACCCTCTACTAGGGCCCCCATACCATCGGCCTTTTGCGCGTGCAAATCCCGTGGTCCCTTTTGGTGATCGAAGGGATCCCACCTTTTTAGATCCCACCCATTAAAGTGAAATGAGCTGGGTAGATATTCTTGTCGCATTTATTTGTCCCCAAAGAACCCACCCACCTCCTTTACAGTGAATGGAACAAGCACCGTCGGCCTTGCATTTGAACGCCAAGGCGATGTTTTCTCCTTTAAACCAACCCAGAATTTGTGTGTGTGTGTCTCTGTGTGTGGCGTATTAACAGATTTACCTACAGATTTACAGATCCTACTAAGCCACGACCACGGCCACACAACCCGGAAAATCTACATCAACTAAAGATTTACCGATGCCTAATCCCTGAGGTGCCGCAAGACTCCTTACCAGGTGTTCTACGCATTTTTTGGTTCGATGATAATCTCTGTTATTTACAACAGAAAAGGAGGGGAAAGACTGAGATTATTGGATAGCACTGATTTTAGCATAAATCTTACGAATGTGTTGGGAATATTTGTTTGGGCTCGGTTTTTCGGAACGGCCTTTTAAAGGGCACTTGGGTAGAAAGTGACCGGAGATTTCCCTCAGTACACCGGGAAGCCAGTACTTCGTTTTCACGAGACCTTCTGGGCGATCTGATGCCGGCGTGGGGCTTCTGATGTTATGACTTCGTCATCGCGCTGCTTCGGGACTTCTCAGGAGTGGGGGAGCGCTCATTTCTGACCTCGCTTGGAAACAGGGCATGGCCCGCATCGTTCCACCACGACACGGGAAACAGAGAGGGAAAGTTACGCTTAAGAAGGAGACAATGAGCGTTTCCAAGGCCTTCATTGTAGCCCATGCTTGAAGCCAGGAAATTGCTCTTCTTATGGCAGGCTTAGCTAGCGCGGACACTGACTGCAAAAGGGCTCGATTTTCATGGGACTGGACTTTAGAAAAGGGCACGGCAGAAACATGGCGTGCGGAAGCTTTGCGTCACCCCGAGCTTCTCAAGAAATTCCAAACCAGTCCCCCTGTCTAATTTGGATGAGAAGCGGTTGATTTCATTTCTCACCTCACCGACACAAGTTAAGGCATTTACAGTGTGGGAGTCGAAGACGGGAGGGGGGACGTTGCAGCCTCGACGCTTCTTGGTCCATCCTTTGCCGGGCAAGCCTACGGGGCTTATCGAAGGCCGTGTCTGTCCAGGGTCACGCGGCCCCATTCATCCCAGGGAGCAAGCTCAGCAGGACAAGCCCCTCACTTCGCCAACAGGACGGGGAGAACCCAGGCAATAAATCTCGGGGATTCGGTGGGATTTCTGAGTAAGCATGCTCTTAGCATCCATTTTAAATATTGGTTCTGGAATAAAACTCTGGCCAAACAAAAGATTTAAAAAGCCATTTTCTCACTGTACACCATTGCCTGTTTTGCATTGAAAAATAAAATTCTGTAGGACTGCTCTAGAATAAAAACGTTATGTTTAAGGTGCTTTGCTTCCCCCCCACCCCACCCCCTAAATTCCCTCACACTGTATTTAGAGCAGAAAATTGGAGTGCTGGAGGCAAATTGTGTGACAACCCTAGGGGGGAATTCTCCTGTGTGAACTAGTTTGTTTTAAATGTATTCATTATTTTTAGAGCCTTTTAGACCTTTAACATCAACTGTTACTGAGATCAAATGTTTACATCTTACATTCTTTGCAGATCAAAGTCCAGAACTTGAGGTACAGTCTTGGCTGTTCAGGATCGTTCCAAAGAAAGTTTAATATGCACTTGCTGGGAAGTCGATTCCACGTAGATATTTCCGGCATAAGATCCCCAATTGAGAAGGTTAAGGGGGCACCTGTAAATTTGTTCCTTGAATACTCTTACAGGCTAACCATTTAAGGCTAACCAAAGTGATACAAAACAAATTGCTGTTATTCCAGTTCTCCAGAACTCTTCATCAGTTTAAAAGGGGGAGAGAAGATACTCCTCTTTAACTCCCAGTTTAATGAAGAATTCTGAAGGACACCTAAGAAAAGCACAGTATTTCATTTTACTGGTCGTAGTAAAAAGGTATAACATTTGTGATTTTTTTTTTCTTTCAAACCACCATGGCTAGCTGGACTCTATACGGAAGAATTTCCGGTTTTGCCTGTAGGGTTCCAGGATGTGTTTTCACAAGGCACTTCTTCAAGCGCACGAAATCATAGCAGATGGACACCCAATCATTACACAATCCCCTGAGTTTTATTGGCGAGCGCCTTCCAACTTCACTGGGGTCCTGACGACGAGAACTCCGCAATCATTCTGTACAACACCCCCCTCCCCCGCAAAAAGCAAAACACAACCCACAACCGTACAAAAGGCAGAGGTCCAGAACAGCCGCTCTCCTGCCCGCCCCTCAGAGCTGTCAGGCAACGGCAGCTCGACAGATTCCGAGCCCTTGGGACCCGGCGCCCCCGCCCAAAAAAACCCCTTCCGCCGCCGAGTTGCAGAAAGCAGGAACCTCTGCCCCCCCGGTCCTCACAAGAGGTCCTCCGCCGCGGCCTCTACCCGCGGCCATCAGTCAATAAATTACAATAAATAGCGCCCCCCGGGGTCCTTCGTCCGCCCTTCCTCGGTCCGCAGGAGCCTCACAGCTCCGGGTAGGCTCCGCCCCCACCCGCGGCTGCGCAGTAGTAGGCGGCGGCAGGGCCGGCCTCGGCGGCCTCGTGGCCCGGGTAGGTGAGCGCCAGCTCCGCCGGCCGGCAGCCGAAGGGCAGGTACTGCTCGAACTCGGCGCGGTCCACGTCGGCCAGCAGCTCCACGTCGTGCGGGGGGAGGTGCTCCAGGCCGCCGCCGCCCTCCCCGCGTCGGCACGGCGGCTGCTGCTGCGGCGGCGGCGGGGGCTCCTGAGAGGGGGAGGCGAAGGCGGCCAGCGGGGCCGGGAAGCGGCTGCGGAAGAGGCTGGCGTGGCCGCCGGCGGGGGCGCTGCCGCAGGGGTACTCGGCCCCGGGCGGCGTCGGGTAGCCGTAGGGGCCCAGCAGGCAGGCGCCGGGGTCCTCCGCCGAGGGGAAGAAGGCGGGCTCTGCGCAGGCGCCGCCGCTCTGCGACTCCGGCTCCGGGGTGGGCAGGTTGTAGGGGCCGAAAGGCGCCCCGAAGGGGGGCAGGGGCGCGCAGTCCCGGTAGTGGAAGCCCCCGCCGCCGGGGAATGCCGCCTGCTCCGGGTAGGCCAGGCCCAGGCCCTCGCCGCCGCTCCCGGCCTCGACGGGCAGCCCCAGCGGGTGGGGCGGGGGTGGGGCGGCGGCGGGAGGAAGCCGCCTCCGCCGTCGGGCCCGCCGCCGTCGCCGCGCTTGAGGCGCTTCACCTGCTTCCTCCGCCGCGGCCGGTACTTGTAGTTGGGGTGGTCGCGCATGTGCTGCAGGCGCAGCCGCTCCGCCTCGTCCACGAAGGGCCGCTTCTCCACCAGCGACAGCGCCCGCCACGACTGCCCTGCAAGGGGGGGAGAGAGAGGGGGGAGTGGCGGTGAAGCGGCCGCCCGGAAGGACGGGGGGCGCCGCCCGAGGACCCCCCGGGACTGACTGGCTGCCCCTGGAGGCGGAACGCGCCGAAAGGGAGGAGCAGCAAGGGGCGCCGGAGTCCCTTGTCGCCCGCGGTTCAGAGGCAGCCCGGTTGGTCTGCAGGAGCGCGAGAGTCGCGTCCAGGAGCACCGTCCCGACTAAGCCGCTTTGCGGGCTGTGAGCTTCGGCCTCTCCCTCGTCCGCCGAAGCTCTGGCTTGTCTTTAAGGTGCTCCTGGGCTCCAGTCTAGCAGTCCCGGCTTCTGGGGCCACCCCGGCAAGGGTCCCTTTCGTGCCCCTTTGCAGTAACTGGACGCCTCCCCCCGCCCCCCTTAAGTACCCCCCGCCCTTTAAGTCACAGCTGCGTCTGGACACTTTGGGGGTGGTCGCGGTAGGCACAGCCTGTGGCTCGGTGGGGTGGTGGAGGGAAGGGGGAGCAGATCTCCTCGGAGGTGAACCCCGCTCACTTGACCGGGGCTCCTAGCTAAAGGGGCGCGATGAGCGCAGCGTCGGTGGGCGCCCCTGAAGACAATGGTGGCGGGTTTCCCAGAACTACAGCCCACTCCGTGTGTTGCTCTAGCGGGGGGAGGTGGGGGGAGAGGGGATTTTACCGCGAAGAGTGGCTTCCCGAGGCGCCCCGCAGTCGTGCCGGATTGGTGCTCCCGCCTCCGCCCTCCCGCTCGGACTTACCCAGCATCTTGCTCAGCTCGGCGTTGTGCAGGTCCGGGTTCTGCTGCGCCAGCCGCTTGCGCTCGTCCTTGGCCCACACCATGAAGGCGTTCATCGGGCGGCGGATGCGGGCCTCGCCTTTGGAGCGGCCGGGGGCGCCCTGCTGGGCTTGGTCCGGTGCCGCTTCACCTTTGCCCTTGCCCTCTGCCAGGGGGCTCAGTGACTCTGCCCACGGGCACTGCATCATGAGCGGCGGGAGCGAGCGCAGTCCGGGAGCCTGGTCGTCGCTGCTGGCGTATCCAGCATCGGGGCTGCTCATGTCCACGGCGCTCTGCCGGGCCGGACCGCTCCTCGTCCTCCCGGGAGCTGAACCGCGGGCGGCGGCGGCTGCTCCTTGCGCGTCTCACTGGCAGCATGTAAAACTTGGGTCAAGCGGCGATAAGTCCCGAATAGCTACGGTTGTCACCGCGCGGCTTGGTTTAAACTGGACAATGGCCAATCGGGCTTGGTGGGCGGGGCCTGAGATAATCGCAGCAGGCGAGGAGAGGACCAGTTCCATCTGCAATTCACCTGTATGGGAGCGAGCCAGGAGTAACCTTTCCAGAGAGGAGTGGATTTTTCCATGACTTTGAGGCTACGTGGAAGTAAATTCCATTGAGACCAATGGGATCTACTTTCAAGTAAGTGTGATTAGGCTCCGAGTGAGAAATGCTACAAGGTGGTTGGCGGGGGGGGGGGGAGAAAGCAGTAATGCAGGGGAGGACCCTGCTTAGTTTCTTTGTTTTTATGAGCACTAGGAAAAATAAAGCATCTTAGACCTGTTTTGTCTGTTTCCTGTCTGCTGAGAAGGTTTCCTGTACCGGAAGTGTCATAGTAAACCCTATCTAAGAAATGCTATTTTTACATCGACCAGGGAAATGTGTCTGTAGCTGCTTCTACTTTCAAATATTACTTTCATATATAATTAGTGTCTTTTAGAAGTATTTCCATTTGAAGTGGAACTGGAACTGGAAATACCTGGTTTAACTTCTATATTAGGATGTTGCAGTGTATAAACTTCATAATTTAAGATATTTGCACTTCAACTGGGTTAGTTTTCTACTTTTACAGCAGGAACTCTCCTTAAGTTGAACCAAGTAGACTTAAATTGTTCCTGATATTTGGTGGCAAGATGATTCAGTCCCCCTTTATTTGGCGGAGCTTACTCACAGGCAACAGCGCACAGAATTGCAGCCAAACAGTGCAATCTTAATGCAGAGTTGCCACAGTCTAACAGGACAATTCTAAACGCTTTCTTGGCAGCCAACCCCAATTGAATTCACCTAGAGATACATATGATTCTGAGTAGACCTGTTTAGGATAGCTCTCTGAATCCACTGACTATTTCCCTGAGTTTAGGTGGAGTAATTCTGTGTGGGATTGCACCGTTAAATACCAGCTGGGTTATCAGATTGAGAGTTTCCAGCCAAAAAAGTGAGATCTACTTTCTTTGCCTTAATTCACTCTGACCAGTTTCCTCAACTATGGCTCTTACAGAATACTTACATTGCTTATTTTCGTCTTTGAATGTTTGCTAGATGTTAACCTGATCCCACACTCAGAAGTGTTTAGCGTGGGAATATCCGGGAAACTGGCTGCCAGCTTCAATCTAGTTACATCTGAGGGTTTGGAGCAGAAACAACTTTGCTGTGTAGTGGGATTAGTTTGTGGCTCAAGCTGACAGGGAGATACTTGGAGAAGCATTTAAAAAAATATGTATTTATTTAGCAAGGCTCGGTTTTCTACCTGTCAGCTACAAAAACATTTTTAAAAATTATGAAACGGTGGAAACGCTGCGGAAAGGGAAGGCTTCGCCATCCCTTTTGCTCTCTCGGCAGAAAAGGGGGGGGAGTCTTTGGGCTTCCCCGTCAAAATATTTATTCCGTTTTATAATGGGACGCTGCTGATAAGCTCAGGAAAGTGCAGTGCTGTCTTTGGAAGCATCTTTGACCCTGGTGCAGATGTGACAGAAACGACTCCGGAGGAAACATTGCTTCGCTGTGCTGCATTTACCAAGTCCGCCCGCCTAACTCCGTCCTCTGGGCAGCCGGGGATGGCTGCGATCCACCGACCATGAAGCCGGGCGGCAGGTGATGCGGGCTTCGACGGCAGCAGGCTGAACCGAACGGCTTCCCGTTACAGCGGAGCGTGAGCCGCACACACTTGTCACTGTCAGATCGCTCTAAGCAAGGCTGTAGAGTCCATCAGCCGCTGGGGTTGCTGAGTGGGAAGGAGAGTCCAGCCGCGCTGAGGTTCGCCTCTTGCCCTGGGAGGAAATCTCGTGGACCGGGGCGGCCTCAGCAAAGGGGGTTCTGTGGCCCTTCTCCTTGTCGGGGGGACACCAAGGCTCTGGTTGTGTTTGAAAAAGGAACAAACCAGAACGCAAAGCGAAAGCCACCCGCACCCCGGCCGGCAGTTCAGCGCTTAGATGTACATTTTCTGCAGATCACTGGTCCGGGCTGAAAGGAAGGAAAGTTGTGTTTTGAACCCCAGCCCAGAAAGTTGTTTGTTTGTTTGTTTTGGAAGGCGGCTGACTAAGATCTAAAACACAGTCTTGGCAAAGCACGAGCCTTTCTGTCGGGGGGGTGTGTGTGCTGGGGGAGGTAAAATTCGTAGGTTTTGCTTGCAGAGATCCCCAGATCGAGACACCTCGAAACCAACCAATTGGAGAGAGCGCCAGTGCTTGTAAGTCCCCTGTGGCCGCAGATTGCACTGAATGTGAAGAGGCTTCTACAAGCGAGTTAAGAGTCGGATGGGCGCGATCCAACCAGCAAATAGCTTTGAAATCCTTTGATTTCAAGAGTCTCCCATCTGTTGACTTAGTAGTAAGTCTCTTTGAGCACCGTGGGGTTTATTCCCAGCTAAAAGCATATAGGCTGCTTGGTACCTGCTGACGTATGCTGTAAAACCTCCCATTAAGGTGGACGGGGCTGGATTGGAACGCGCTCTTCGTGGGATTGTGAGCGCCCGGTCACCCGAGACCGAGTAGCCGGACCACCCTCCTCAGTGCGTCGCTTTCCACTCCCGCCGAAGCCTGTCGGCTCGCTCTCCTTCCCCCAGCCCAGCCCCGGAGTCCGACAGCGAGTCCCACGTCAGGCCGACGGCGCTGGCCCGGAGCGCTCACGTCAGCGACCCGCTGACCTTTCCAACCGGCCCTGAGCAGCCGCGCCGAGGGCGACGACGCCCGGCCTGCCCCCTCGAGTCTTTCTCCACGCCCGGCGTTGGCAGCGTTATCAGAGGCAGCCACGAATGCCACAGGGGAAAGCCGCAAACATCCGGAGCGCTTCCTGCCCGGCCGCGCTGCTTCTCAAGGCAGCGAGAAGACGCACACACAAATTTACATGTGTTTCTGCTCGCCAGATCCCAGGGCAAGAGAACTCTGAAGAAAGCGATTTCAGGACCTCGATCTAGCGGCATCCCTCGCGCCTTCACAGACTCACTCCACAGGTCTCTTTGAATTCGGTGAGGTTTCTAAGTGACACCCGCGCTGCGAGGCACGTTTACTCAAACACCCGCGGCACTTCCTTCTGACGGTTGCACATGGTCGCGGCCCTGGTTTTGCTCCGCTAAAGTCAAATGAAATCTTGAGCGAATCCTGTTCACTGAGGGGAGATGCCAGTCTTGAAAACGGGAACTAAAGCCCCACCACTCAGCTTCCCTTCTGTAAGGCGGAACTAGGCGATGATCTAGCTCACAACCTTCTTGCAAGGGAAATCAGATAAAGGCAGTGGCCGCTAACCTGGAAAGAGGAGAATGACATACTAGCATAATCTGAGGGTGACTTTCGGCCGGTCGCTGTCCAGCCTACCTAGCAGGGTTGTTGTCAGGGCAAGTTGATAGGCGCGAACTCCGTGCAGGCCACCCTGAGCTCATTGGACATATGGGGCAAGATAAATGCAGGCTGCATTTCTAAAAACCTTTTTCCTGGGAGCGAGCCTCCTTGGATAGAACCAAACTTGTTGCCGAGTAGGCCCAGGCCTGCAGCTACAGTGGGGCATCTCGGGACCTGGCCCTCCTGACTTACTGCCAAGGCCCCCTGACTTCCCATCCAGCCCAGGCCCCTCAACTTCCATTTTTTTTATTTGATTTGTGGTGCTCCCTGGGGGGGGGGGTATCTGTGCGGGGTGCCCCCCGACTTATTTAAGGGCCCCCTGAATTGAAAAACCCTGGCTACGGGCCTGAGTAGGCCTCTTTAGGGTTGCTCCCACAGTGAGCCCTCAGGTAGCTAGGAGGACGGGGCTATTCGGGGCTCTGCCCCTCCCCCCACAAGATTTTCTCCAGAAAAAATCTGTTAAAGTCAGTTTTTAACATTTCTTTAAAGGCGCGTGGGGGTGGAGAACAAAGTGCAGGGGGAGCACTCCTTCACCCTTCCTCCCCTACGTTCCTTCCCCCGGCTGAACTCTTTCTTCCTGGAGGGGGGGTTGTGTCATTCCCCTTGCCCCTTCCTCCAATCAGATCCAAGATGGGAGGACGGCAGGATAGACCCCCTACCTATTTCACACGGACGGGAAAATAATGGCTGCCCCGCCAGAAAAAAAAGTTGTCCCACAAAGCCACAGCATCCTGGCTATGGGCCTGACAGTGAGAGACCTTTTATTAGGCCAGCCGGAGGACACCAATATTTTGGATCGTCCCAATAAGAGGCCTCTGTTGGCTTTTGGTTTGGGGCCCATGCGGCCGCCCGCGACTTTCCCCTCGAAGTATTGACAGCCAGAAGCAGGAGCCCCGACCCACACGGCAGATAAATCTTGGTTCGCTGGTTGCCGCTGGGCCCCGGGCAAGAGGCGCCCGCCCCTTCCCCCGGGGCTTCAGAGACAAGGGCTGCTCTGCTTGGGGGAGCTGCTGGCGCAGTATCGGGACGAAAGAGGGGAGCTGGGATGGAGAGCAGCACCGATTTTTAAAGTGCAAGAGGCACACGGGAACATATTTCTTCAGGCCTCACCGGTGGGAGTAGGAAGAAGGCAACCTTCATTGGGATAAAAGTCAGTCATAATATACGTCAACTCTGGCAAGGCAGAGACTCCGAGTCCGGGCGCAAAGACCAGGGCGCTCTTCCACCGAGAGCAAGTTACCTGTGGCTCGACAGTTGTTTAGTCTCTAATCTTGTCGTAAGAGAACATTTCTTCGTACGCCTCTCCAGCCTGGGAGAGCCATGCCCGGCCGGCCCCACTGCAGCACCCACTGATTCGAAAGCGGATTTGGACTCATTTTGGGCCTCAGCCTTTCATACGGCTGGGAGGTAATTTTCATGAACTTAATGGGACTTCCAAGTCAAAGTCTTCAGAATCAACCGACCGATCCGTTTACTGACCCGTTCCCGAGCCTGGTTGTTAGGACACGATCCAAGAAAAGGGAAGCCCGTTAAAGAAAAAACCGAGGACACAGGCGGAAATACTGACAACCTTGAATTTACATTCAGGTGGGGGAGCCGTGTTGGTCTGAAGCAGTAGAACCAAGGTTGAGTCCGGTGGCACCTTTAAGACCAACACAGTTTTATTCAAGATGTGAGCTTTCGTGCGCGAGTATCTGACGAAGAGTCCTTGCGCACCAACGCTTATACCGTGAATAAAACTGTGTGCCACTGGACTCTGCCTTGAATTTGTCGCTTTGTCGGCATGCTACCTAATATTCCGTTTATTGCCATCGCTTCCCTAGTGAAGCTGGGCTTGTGGAATATCAGAGACCTCAGAAGGCAGTCTATGCTACAGGAATAATCCCGCTGTAAATTTGACAACACCTTTCATTCTTGTGCTCATGAATAGCTGGGATTTTGCGACAAGTCCCATCAGAGGCATTGGTCTCTCTCTCTCTCTCTCTCGGCGGCACTGCCGTGTTTGTCACTCATTTGTCCCTGTGGCTTTGGGTTCCCCTCCCCTTTTCCACATGTGTTTTCCTCCCTCTGGGACTACTAGAGAGAGCAAAACACATGGGGGGGGGGACCTCTGAAGCAACAGGGACAAATGAGTGACAAAAATGTCAGTGCTGCTTCTCCTTCCACCGCCCATGAGCCAAGAACGATCTTCTTCTAATTATCTCCAAAAATTTTAATTAGCAGATTCAACTTTATTATTCATTACGTGGTTGGTAATAAATTGCTGCCCAGCGTGTTTTGAAAGGACGTTCAGCATTTGGAGTTCATTCGCAGGTATTTGGCTGAAATAAAACACAGTCTTGGTACAGTCCCCCAACTCTTCTTACTCCCTGTTCCTAAAGCAGTTTGGTTCACCGGAAAGGAAGCGAATGCGTTTAGGCTTATGGGGGTGGTGAAGTCATCTCTTTCCGAGGGGCTGATGGATAACTCATTGTAGTCGGAGATTTTAACAGGACCCAGGAAAACCAAAACAAACGAGGTGAGGATTACAGTACTAAAAATAGCTTTGTGCAGCCAGACCCTGCCCCACCCTACTTAATGGGCCTTACTCTCATGTAAGTAGGCATCGGATTACACTCACACATCCCAAACAAAATAAAAGGCAGGGGCAGGATCCAGCCGGCGGGGGCGGGGGGCGGGGGGCTGTGTCTAGAATGCCTCAGGCCTGTGTGTGACGCTTCGGCTCCCATCCACTGGAGGCAAGGGCTTTTGAAAACGCCAAGCATTTGGTTGGTTTGCAAGCCATCCAGTGACCCTACCACAAAATCTCTCTCCAGTGCCTAACAGTGCGACCCAAATATGCAAAGTTATTCCAGTCTAAATTGACTGAAATTAGTGGGCTTCAACTGGAGTGATTTTGCATAGGATTGCACTGTCAGTCCCAGTGGGGTCCCTTCCTGGATTTAGTAGCAGCCCTGAAATTCTGTTTGAACTAGTCAGTGTTCACAAAACCTGGAAACTGTAGTCATTCACCATAGAGGTGAATACTGAGGAGAGGAATCAGCCAGTAAAGTACCACCACCAATCACTATAATTCCTAATAAGTAACTGATTAATTTGATCCCATTAGTTACTCCCCCAAAAGATGCAAGTCCTCTCTGTTCTGTATCCCTCAGGTCCAATTAGACAATTATTCTACCTTGCTGTATTTTTAAAAAAAATATTTTGACCCATCTATTAAGTTTTAGGTAGATCAAAAATGTCAATACCAAATCAGATGTGAATCAAGGAGATGTTGGAATGTCATTAAAAAGAAGCAAATTTGGTCATAGGAGGATATTAACAATTTTTAATTTTATTAGTTGTGAGATTGGAAGGTAAACTACCAAATTAAGACAAATAGAGGGATGGAGGCTTGAGAATTACAGAGTACAGTCTATAAAATAGAGGACAGTCTACAAAATATCTTGCTTGAATTAGCAATAGCACAAACATTTTAAACTCAGATCTTCTCTTCGGCTTTGATCTGAAATTTTTATTCATTCATCCTGCAAAGAGGGCATACTACAAAAATAATATTTAGGAATGAACATTTGCTTTCATTTTATAGTCTCTGTTCAATTACTAGATTGAGTGGAATTTGCTATTGGACACTGTTTACTTAGAAGTAACTGATTTCAAAGGTAATTTCTGCCAGGGGATGCAATAGCATGAATATTTACTTGAAAGTAAATTCTGTTAATTTCAATGGAATTCACAATTTTGATGGCAATCAGTTTATATCCTGGCATTTCATTTTAACCAGGTTATAGATCTGAGAATCAAAAAGCTGTAAGTACTGTCTGCAAGTAACCAGCATGCCACATCCCAGCATGCCAGTTTGGTGTTGTGGTTATGTGCACAGACTCTAATCTGGGAGAACTGCATTTGATTCCCCACTCCTCCACTTGCAGCTGCTGGATGACCTTGGGCAAGCTATAGTTCTGTCAGAGCAGTTCTGAAAGAGTTCTCTCAGCCCCACCTACCTCACAGGGTGTCTGTTGTGGTGAGGGGAAGGGAAAGGAATTTGTAAACTGCTCTGAGACTCCGAGTGAAGGGCAGGATTAGGAATATAAATCCAGTCTCTCTCTCTCTCTCTCTCTCTCTCTCTCTCTCTCTCTCTCTCTCTCTCTCTCTCTCTCTCTCTCTCTCTCTCTCTCTCTCTCTGCTGTCAATAATTGCTGGGGTCTATGGACTTTCTAAGAGGAGCCCTGTTTGGTGAATTCCATCATTTTTATGAAAAGAAGTATAAATCTATAAACTGCCAAAGTGACTTACACCACAGCACTAGATAATATATAGCTGGAGAAGTTCTCAGACCCGAGACTACCTAGAACGGACCCTGAAGGGTAGTCTTTCATAAGTACAGAGGGTGAGTCATTTTCACACATGAAAACAGGGCCCCTTCAGTTTTCTAAGAATGTGGGCAGGCAGGGACTTTGTTGGGAAATTTTCTGCCCCATATACTTGTATGTTGATCATGAAGTACTATGATAATTAATACTCCACATGTTCTAGGGATGAGCTTTGGCACAGACAATAGCTCTCAAAGTCTATCCTTTCGATCCTGCCTTAAATTAGGTCTGAAACAACAGGATTATATCAATCTCAACCCCTGAAGTTTGGACCAGACTAGAAATCATTCCCTGGCCTGATTGACTGAAATTGGGGAAATGCTATTGTGCCCTTTGCATTATCACTGTTTTTCAGATCTTGACGGTTCCCCTTGAAAGTTGTTTGCTGAAGAGATGGGAGTCAGACAGCAGTTAGCTCTTGGAGGCATGATACAGAAAAGAGGAATCCAAATAAACCTAGGAGGTGGGGAGAGAAGTTCCTTCTCTGACTTAGGACAACCTGCAAGTTCTAAAAAACTAAATGCGCACATCTGCCTACAGACTCAGGTAGAGTAGAGTATGAAGCAGCAGAACAAAGTTTGTGTCCAGACCGACAAAGTTTTATTCACAGTATAAGCTTTCATGTGCAAGCACACTTCATCAGATAGGCCTACAGTTCTCTGGTGCCACAACCACAGTACATCTAACAGTGCAGAAAAGCTGGGTAAAAGACAGATGTAGACCATTTCCAAGTTACCAGGCATGAGATGGGAAGGCAGATGTTCTTGAGGATAAGGTCCATTGAGGCTAGATGGGATCAATTAACCCTATCAGATCTATTGAAGAATTTAGGAGTGGTTCAGATCCTTGCTTTTTGAAAGTGGTGTCATTTTTATTATTATATTTGTTTTTTATTATCTTATGTTTTCAGTTGTATTTTATGTTTCTTGGCTACTTTGCTAGAGGCAAGAATATATATTTTTATAATAAGAAAACCAGGTTAATATACTTTCTGTTTTAGCCAACAGTCAAACATAGAATTACCCTCCTCCTCTTTTGTGCTGCCATTGTCCAGTCCTTCCTTCAGTTTCCTTATCTGTAAATGTGGGAAGTAGTGCTCTATCTGACCTTGGGGGGGTGAGGTACACAGACGGCAAAGCATTGTGCAAATGGTCAGTAATGTTGATTAGTAATACTAAGCAATGGACTGCATGAAATACCTATATCAAGACTGCACATTTCACCATATGAGAGATGGAGTTAATTTCTTTTTAAACATTGCACTGGAAATGTCACAAGCAGATATGAGAGTCACTTATTCTTCCAGTTTTTTCACATTGATAGAAATCTGAAGTTGCTACAAAATGTCTGTCACATAACCTTATAAAGATAAGATAAAGCCAGGTCTTCTGCCAGTATCAGACCATATTCAAGCGTCTGTCTTCCTCAGAAACCTGCAGATATACAGACTAGAGCTCTGAGATTCTATTATAACAAGGGAGGTCTACTAATAGATCGAGCCCTTAAACTTTTTGTTTGCAAAGTAATCTATATGGTATAGAACTTGGGGGTTGAAAGAACAGATGCTTTCTAGTTTGGAGATAATCCAAAACCGTTATTTAAGGCATATCTTGGTACGTCCAAAAGGGACACCAGCAGCCCTATTAAGGGCAGAACTTGGTCTCCCCTCAGTTAGGGCTTACGCTCATCTAGCTGTATTAAAATCATGGAAGAAATACCAGTTGATGCAAACTGAATCTCCTGGTAAAGTTAGCTATTGTTTGTCATTAAGTAAAGATGAAAATTCACTCTGATTTTGTTCAAACATTATTTCCTGTTATACAATTCCAGATGATTTACTGTGCTCTTTAAGGAACAACCACGATTTGAGGCAATGGGTGTTTAATGGAGATGCCATAATAGATTATTCTTTAATCATTCAGTCAAAATTTGCTCCCTGGTACAAAGACATAAAGAAAGATCGTTAGAGCTGCATACCTGGTAAATATTACCGCATACAAGCTTAGATCAGCATTTACAGCATTGCGTTTCCAGACTATGCCAAAAGAATTACTTGTGGGACGATACTTAAAAATATCCCAGGAACAGCATATTTATATCTGTAAAACTTCTGTGGAGGATCTTTTTCATTATATGGTTTGCCCATTGTACTGGGAACTGAGATGTAAATTCTTGACTGCAATAATAGATCAATTGCAGAATTTTTCTGACATCGATAAATTATTTTTTCTGCTGTCAGATGCGGACCCTACAGTTTCCTATAGGGTAGCACGCTTCACCTTAGCGGCTAGTAAAATCAGGGCCAAGAACATAGAAAACCGAAATTGAACTGTAAAATGGCAATGTTTGAAGTTGTGTATGTGTTTCTGGAGATGGGTATCTATATTTAAGATTTTAATTAATTTAAATACTGAATGTGCAGATTTTTAGAGGTTGTTATAATTTAAATCTAATTCAAATTCCAATGTTGTCAGTTGTCTAATTTGTACATTGTTTTAAATTGTAATGGCTAATGGCTATACAATAAATGTTTCTATCTACAGACTAGAGCAACTGATAACACAAGGGCAGTTGCTGAAGAGTTACAGCTTCCATGCTTTCCACACACCTGGTTTCCCAATTGCTTCAAGCAATCGCTCCCGCAGCTAGAACCATGGGTGATTTTGATGGTGGCCCCAGATAACTTCTGTTACAGCCTCACAACTTCACAACTTCAAGCTAGACAGCTTTCATGCCTGCCACATTATAGGCACTCAATCTAAAGCACACAGCCTACTGTCATTTCCTCTGCTTCCCTGCGTTGGGACCAGTGGTAGGGAAATTAGCATTGGACCTCAGACAGCTCTGAAACAGCATTCTTCTTGCACTAGAAATCCCGAAAACTTGCTTGTTGCCCAAAGAACAGGTAGTAGATGTAAAGTTTGTATATTTAGGATGCTGCTCTTAAAGGTGCTTTGAAAACTAAGCTGTATGTCTCCTGACATAAATGAGACAAAGTGATATTACATTTAGTCTGCAAAATGTTGATTGGCTTCCAGGTCCATTTCCGCACAGTGGTGGTGACCACTTGTACCTAACATGCCCTTGGGAGTAGCAATATCTGTCCTGCCATCTCCAGTGGCTCTGCTCTGCATATATTTTATTTGGATTGTGGATGAATCATATTTAAGGGCATTGAAGTAAGGCCTTTTCAGTGATGATGCCAGTTTCCAGGGAGATATCACTTTGTAGTTTCTTATTTGCTGAGGCTATTCATTTTTCATGGCTATAATTAATAGACTGGATGGAGTCAAAGCCGGCCCGTCATTGACAAAATTTAGGCATCTGCCTATGGGTGCTGGCTTGACAAGAGCACCATTCTGGCCTGCCTGCCACCCAGCCTTCCCCTCCCCAAGCGAGAGCTAGGCATGAACATCAGGCTGCTATTCCTACGGTGCAGCAGCAGGTCTTCCGGCAAGGGAGGCAGCCTTCGCCACCAGTGGGGATGCTGTTTCAGACCTCCAGGGACATGGGGAGGTGAGGCGTGGGGACACCTCTGAGGGAAAGCCCTGTCACTTTTGTGATAGATACCAGTTTTAATATTATAGTAAATCTGGACATCCCCGTGAGGTGGTGGAAAGGGGCCCAGCAGCCTGCTGGGCCATGCGTCGCGTGTGGCCACCTCTCCCCTCCCGGCAGCTGCCCTGGGTGGGTGGAGCTTGCTCTGGCCACACTCCTGCTTCAGAGATGTCATGCAAGCGGCCCCATCCTGTGGTTCCAGCCAGGAGGAACTGCAGCAGGAGCACCTCCACCCCCACCCCTTGTCGTGCCCTTGAAACCCGACTGCTGGCACTCGTGGAGGGGATGGGGGCACCAGAAAATTGGTGGGTGCATGAAAATTGGTAGGCACATGGGAGGTGTCAGAAGGGGGGGGCGCCCAGTGTACAAAAAAACCTGGGGCCGGCCCTGGATGGAGTTTACGTAGCTGTATGTGGGGGTTGCTGCTGCAATGATTGGGGGGCATTTGCAGGTATGATAGTGAGGGAGGTTACTTTGTAAACTGCTTTGAACAAGTTCCTCATACTCAAATTAGCCCTTACACTGATGCAAAGCACTGCACAAGCCATTGACGAGATGTGTATGGAGAATCACATCCTCCCTAAAACCAGATTTACTATAATATTAAAACTGGTATCTATCACAAAAGTGACAGGGCTTTCCCTCAGAGGTGCTTATTTGAAAACAGTTTCTTGAGCTGAAAACATTTTATTGTACTCTGTGTTAAAAGAAAACCCAGTAGCTGACATGAATTTTGCAATCAAAACTCTTTTATTTATAATGGGATATCTTAAAACCAGGGGTCTTTTTGGGGGAGCGTGCCAGAGCACTGCTTTGGCAGCTTAGGAGCCACAATAAATGGTGGTGGCAGCAAGCCCTGCCCCTCGCCAGCATCCCTGGGCCACACAGAAGTGCTGTGGCCCAGGGAACGAGCGAAGAGGCCCCCCGCCAGCGTCCCTGGGCCATGAAGAAGCGCTGCAGCCTGGGGGACGCGTGAAAAGCCCCCCGCTGGCATCCCCAGGCCGCGCAGAAGCACTGTGGCCTGGGGGGTGCATGAAGAGCCCCCCTGCCTGCATCCCTGGGCCACGGAGGAGCACTGCAGCTCTGGGGAGGCCAGGAGAGCCCCACCACCGGCTTCCCTGGTTCCCGCCAAAGCAGTAAGTAAGGGATCTGCGGGGGTGGGGGTGGCGGGGGCTTGATGGGTGGTGGTGGGAGAGCCTTCCTCTCTCCATCTCTTTGCCATTTTTCCTTCCTTTCCTTTCCTTTCCTTTCCTTTCCTTTCCTTTCCTTTCCTTTCCTTTCCTTTCCTTTCCTTTCCTTTCCTTTCCTTTCCTTTCCTTTCCTTTCCTTTCCTTTCCTTTCCTTTCCTTTCCTTTCCTTTCCTTTCCTTTTCCTTTCCTTTCTCCCTTTCCCTTCTCTTCCTTGCTTCCTCTCTTTTCCTCCTTTCCTTCTCTCTTTCTTTCATTCCCTCCTTTCCTTCTCTCCTTTTTCTCTTTCCCTCCTTCTTTCCTTCCCTCTTTCTTTCTTTCCCGCCTTCTTCTCTACTCTTTTTTCCTCCTTTCCCTATTTCCCTCCTTCTTCCCTTCTCTCTCTTTCTTTCCTGCCTTCTTTCCTTCTCTTTCTTTCCCTCTTCCTTCTTTCCTTCTCTCCTCTCTCTCTCTTTCCTTCCCTCTTTCCTCCTTCTGTGGCCCAATTCTAGTGAGAATTCTCTCTTTGCCCCCCCCCCTGGCCAGCTGGGGTAGGGAAGGGGAGAATTTTGAAGATGCCTCCCGCCCTTTTGCTTCCCCTTCTGACATCACTTCCGGTGATGTCAGGGGGCGTGTCATATACTAATAGCCTAGTGGCTCATTAGCATACCATATGCTAATGAGCTCCTGCAGCTTTTTTTCTACAAAAGACCTCTGCTTAAAACTCACAAACATTAAAGTTTGCTTATTTATTTATGACTGTCCAATGCTGACAGTCTTTGTGCAGTTTTTCTGTTGTGCAGGAGTTTGCAGAATAATGCTTACTTATACACGTATAAGTATCTGCTGACTATTTGTATGGTCAATCAAATGGACAAAACACTTCACTGAGATGAAAATTAGCAGACTCTTTGGCTCAAAATTTCAGAAATTATTATAATAAATCCAGCACAGAACATTGCCATTGATTTAAATTTAGTGGTCTTCTTTGGATCATCAAAGTATTTAAGGTTATGTTTTAAGCAAGAATCAACAAACCTCTCCCAGTGTTTTCTATTAGATAATCATGTGAAAAGCCTTATGTACTAGGTTTACAGAAAATTTACTTATAATAATAAAAATTAGAACTACTGGACTGCTATTGAATGTAACAGTTGAATAAATTGTACTTTCATTTTTAAATTTGCTATATATGAATACTAATTGTGGATCATGTCAAATAATGTTCTTTGCCAGTATCTTCTCAACTAGGGGCTCAAGCTCATGGAGCCATGCAATGCAATTAAAGTGCTGTGTGGTCCATCCCATACTCCATACTCCTGTTTTGGGCTCATCACCTGCTTCATCTGACGTATGTTGGTACTTGTGGTCCAGCCAGTTCATTGTGCTCTGATAGGAAATGATGGAATAGAACTAAGTTAAGGGGTCTATAGACAGTTTTGGCATGAC
Source organism: Gekko gecko (assembly GCA_029375565.1). NCBI lineage: Eukaryota > Metazoa > Chordata > Lepidosauria > Squamata > Gekkonidae > Gekko > Gekko gecko. The sequence continues at coordinate 128,725,519 of JAPDNY010000009.1, forward strand.
ACAGAGTGGCTGATACATGAATTCATTATGTAAAAAGTTGGAATAACTACTTTATGGGCCGGAGATAGACAGAATATACCCCTTTAAGATTAGTCTTCAGGAAAACCTTTGTTAAAATAGAATGCTTTTCCATGTGCCCTTACCTTTGTCACCTTACTCTTGGAGGATCTATATTATCAGCAGCATCTATCTAGTTCTGAACTTGTCCACACCCAGGCAGCAGATCAAAAACTGCATGAATGGACCAAGTACAGAAAGTGAAGATGTTTCTACAAACTTGGGAGATACTCTGGATTTGCAGAGAAATCTGAAAGTGGAGAAATTTGGGGTGGGTTTTTTTAACCCACCAGAAGGGAGAAGCAGTGTCTGTTTGCATAGACTATGGAACTCAAACAAACAAAAAAATACTAAGTAGTATTTTACAGCATAACACAAGATCTTAGTGGCAATCTGGTTCTCAGGGTCTTCCAACAGAAGTTAAAACCAGCACACTTGTCATTCCAAGCCCCCATCCCCCGATGATCTGTGGGCAAGCTGGCTATCTACATAAACTAGCCTCAATTTTTCCTGGGAGTCCAGCTTTTTTTTACTATATGAAAATGTTCAGGAGCTAGAGAGCTCTTGGTTGCATTGTCATTGGGAATAGGTACTGTGTCAGGACTGATTGGTGGGCGATGGAGTAGTAGAGTTTTAGATTTAAAGAACTCTGCATATAATTTGAATCTAGATCTTGCCAGCACTGTAAAGGGCAGGTTAGTCAGTATTTATTTATTCATTCTTATAGCCATTCTTTCTCACTGATACTCAGTGACATTCTCACTGATATTCTGATACTCAGAATATAACATGATGCAAACAGCATAAGACAATCAATGAACAATGTAATAGGACTAGGATTACAGAATCAGAAAATATCTGCAAAGCATTTCCAAAACAGTTTGGAACCTTCAGGTAATCCTCTTCTTCAATAATATCTGAGTGGTGATTTCACGGGAAGTTCCTTGCACCTTTCCATGTTTCCATCTGAGGTAAGTTGGAAGAAGCTCTGCAGAAAACACAGCATGGGATAGTTTTGGCTAATGAGTCTGAGCAAAGAATAAATCTTAGTGGTTTCCTGTATGTAGACAGGTATAGATTGTGCAAAGTTCATTGTTGCTTCACAAGGAAGATTACATTTAATGCTCTGGAAAAGTTAAATAACCATAGTAGAAGTAATAGCTTTGTAAGAAAGGCAGACTTTAAATGACATAATAGTAATAATAAGTAGTTGGACTTCTCTGTCATCATATTAAAAATGGGATTATCAAATGAAGTTGATTTGCAATACGTTCAGGATCAACACACATCCTCACATACAGTTCATTACACATCCTCACATACAGGATCAACACACATCAACAATACAGTTCATTAACATTTGATGGGAAAATGGCCACTGGTTTAAATATCTTTTTCAAAGGACTGTTGAAAAAAACAGGAGGAAAGAAGCTTTATTGCTGTCTTTTAACATGAATGCAACTTCTACATTTAGAGACACTGTTAAATTATATCAGTTTACAAGTTGCTGCCAGGAGATGGCCTTTACCCTCAGAAACTGCTTGCCAGTAGACACGGGCGTTTAGGCTAGAAATATACTGCCAGACCAAATGGTATGATCCAGCAAGACAATGTTTACATCCTTTTAACATATGGGAAATATATTTCACATTCAGATTCTCTAGAAGAACAATGACTTCTTGGCACTTCCTAGGCGGTAAACCAACCAACCAAAGCCTACTGTTTTTATCCTTAGTGCTGTACTTACATTAGCTCAGTTTTATTTTTAAAATTAAAATATTTGTATCCCACATTTTAGTATGACACTTTCAACTTGTGTGCCAAGAGTTTGATAACTCCGTGCCAATATACACACATTTCAGTTGTCCATCATTTATCTTCCAACCATACCACAGGACCAGTTCTGATAGGCTGATTAGTTGCTCCTTTATTATTTGTTTCCTTCCTAAAGGGTGATTCTTTTTTTAAAATAATATTTTTATTGTTTTTCAGTTGCAAGACTAACACTAATCACAAAAATCTACTGGGCGGGGGAAAAGGGGAAAACTAGCAGACTAACACTAAAACACTACAGACTATACAAACTACTAAGGTAGGGGGAATGGGAAGACCTAAGAAAGTGTTAAAGGGTGATTCTTTTAAAACTAAATGGTACAAGAAACCAAAAGGTATTAATGTAATTTCTTTTTTCTTTTGGGAATGCTTTTCCTATACATATTCCTTAAGATTCTCACAGGATTGCATAAACCTGATTCCTGTGGGAGCGGGGGGCCTAAAACAATTTAGAATCCACATTGCATTTAAGGATTCCTCAGTTTTTGGTTTTGTTTTAAGTAGCAATCAGTTTTAGTGGGTTATTATTAAACTTTGCAGATAATACCATTTTTTATTACTTTCTCATTTTTGATAAGATAGATACTAATGAAATATATTGTGGCTTTTATGGTAACACCCATAGGCTATCATCTTGTTGAGAAAAGCAGGCAATGTATTTTAACCTAAGTTAAAAAAGATAACATCAGGTAGCCTTGTGCAAACTACATAGCCCATTTCTGGTGAGAGATTATTTGCCCTGCAGCCACAATGGCTCACAGGAAGAAAGGCCATGAGGGTAATGGTGGAAGGAAGACCACAAGGGCTGGGACAGGCCCATAGTCAGGGGGGCTGATGAGGGTGACACCCCCTCTTCAATGTGCCCTGACTCTCCAGGGATGCCAGACAACCCCCCCCCCCATGCAGCAAAGAGCCTCCCCCACCAGCAGGCAGGCAAAGTTGCTGACTGCAGAAGCAGGAAGACCTGGCAGTGCCATGTGGCAGCTGCCCATCTCCCTCCCCTCCTGCTCAGTCAGGGTTGCTTAAGTCCCCCTGCAGCTCAGACTGCCATCAGAGTCCTCTGGAGTGAGCTGCCACATGGATGGAGCTGCTGGTGGTGATGGTGGGTGAAGTGCTGCCTGGCTAGGCAAGGTGGCACGGGCAGGTGGCCAGGACTCATGGCAGTGGGGCTCCAAGGGACACCTCTGCTGCCTCCACACCGTCTGACCTCAGTCCCCTGCTGAACTGGGGACCAGGCAGAAACCCTGGAAATTTGCACACAGAATGAGCGAGTAACATGCTCCACATTGCACTACCAAGTGCCAGGAGAGGAGAGGAGCAGCAAGGAAAACCTGTTGGGGACACTGGGGGCGATGCTCTGGTTTTTGGGCAAAACTCTACAGTAGATGCTAATTTCTAACATAGTTTCCCCCAAAATCCAGAGCATTACCCCCCAACATCATTGATGTGCCTGCATCACTTCTGGATTATGTAGGCATGTTGGATTTATTTTTGACATTCCTCCCCACTCCTGGTATTTGCCCCTCTAACAATTTTTTTCTTGCTATGGGACAGGGCTGGGAAAAGGAAAGTGAAATAGCACCTCTCTTTGACCTCCACAGCCACTGAGAAAGAAGTAGCTGCAGTCCATCACAAGGTAACAGCAGAACTGGAAAAAGTCCTTCCACTGCAGGCCTGACCATACATTGCTGACAGTAGCCTATTTGGAGGGGGATGTTTGCTCAGGAGCTTCTGTGCATGAGGCAGCAACGCCAAAGGGTTGAGATCGAGCGTATCACTTTAGAGAGTGTGGTGTGGTGGTGAAAGTGGCAGAGTAGCCAAGTTCAACTCTCTGTTTTGCCATGGATGCTAGCTGGGCCAGTCACCATCTCTCAGCCTCACCTACCTCACAGGGTTGTTGCTGTGAGGGGAAGATGGAAGAGGGGAGAATGATAGGAGATGCTGTTTTGTGTCCTCTTTACTAAAAATTAATACGTGTACACATGTGTACAGTACCTTGGATATGTATACAATGCTAGACATTTTGGTTGTCAGTTACATTTTAACAGATTTTGTACAGTTATACAAAGCAGAGAAATAGCATCTTAATTTTCTACATACATAATACAAAATTTAGAATCTAGACATACATGCAAGCATGGATCTGGCAAAACAGAAGCTGAAGAAGGTCTACTTTTCATGCTTGCATCCTGAGGTTTGATCCAGCCAAATGTCGCCTTTGTCTGTAACCCCCCAGTCTGTTCAGTTCATTAGGAATAATGATCTTTCAATATGTGTTAATGTGAAAGAAAATTGTTATAAAATGATGTATAGATGTTATATGACACCAAAAAAAATTGCTAATATGAACGAGAACATGTCTAACAAATGTTGGAAGTGTAAGAAAAAAGAGGGCTCGTTTTACCATATGTGGTGGATATGTGAAAAAGCGGCTGCTTTTTGGACTGAGGTTCATAACGAAATTCAGAAGATCCTGAAATGTACTTTGAAAAAAGAGCCAGAAATGTTACTTTTAGGGCTTAAAATGGAAGAAATTAATGTGACAAAGAGAACATTGTTATGGTATTTAATTACAATGGCAAGGATGACTTATGCTCAATTTTGGAAACAGGGGAAGACACCAGATAAATGGGAATGGATAAAGAAGATGATTTTTATGGTAGAAATGGACAAATTGACAAAAAAACTTAATGGAAAAGAAGATGAAGAATTTTTAGCAGATTGGAAAGACTTTAAAGTTTACCTAGAACTGAATTGGGATGTTAAAAATAGATTACTTTGCTTTGATGATTATTAAGAATAGAAGTAGTATAAGAAATGGCTTGTATTCAAAATGTTACCTAAGAGGGAGAAATAGAAAAGGAAAATGTTTAAAATGAAGATTTGATTATTGAGTAAGAACTGAATGTAAGAGAATATTCACTGAAATATTAATGGGGGTGGAGCATCGCTGGGAGCCGGGGGGGGGGCGGAGGGAAGAAAACTGTAGAAAAGGATATGTTAAGATTTGTTTATTAACTATGGAACATGCTATTATATCCTGTTAATAAACTTTTTTTTTTAAAAAAAAAGGAATAATGATCTTAAAATGTTATACTTTGGTCCAGGGGTCATTTCCTGCGGGAGCACACAGGAGCAGAGCTCTGGCAGTAAGGAGCCCAGGGGGCAGGTACATGCAACAAGCCCCGCCCCCTGCTCTCAGCAAACCTCAGTCAGGCCAGGAGGAGCAAGAAGCAGCCAGGTAAGTTGCAGCACACACCCCTGCCCACCTTCAGGTACAAGCTCTCCCTCCTCTGTGAGGGCAGATCGGTGTGTTCCCCCCCCCCATAGCTAGCACTCTAAAATAGTCCAGTGGAGCCTGAGCAGTGGGTGTTGCTGTCTGATACACTTCCAGTGATGTCAGGGGGTGTGGCATATGCAAATAAATTATGCTAATAAATTATGCTAATGAGCTCCTGCACCTCTTTTTCTATGAAATGATCCCTGCTTTGGTCTAGCTACAAGTGTTTCTTTTGAAACAGCCCTTCCAGGCAGATCTAAATGCTTTTTGCTATTTTTCAAAATAAATTATAATTTAAGATGGTTGTTGTAGATGATGCTACAAAAGCAAGTTAAAGTTGAACTATAGCTTGTTTTCCTGGTGTGATGTTTTTCTAATGGAAAACAATGTAAATTATTCAAACTTGATTCCCATGACAACTATTTCTCTAAAACAAACCAGCATGTGGTGACACTGTTTTGAGTATATGAGAGGCATAAGAGGTTGGAATGGTACCGTTTGTACAGATATCAGCCTTGAACCCTTTGCTTAGATATGCACATATTTCCAGGTAGTTAACTTTGGCATGGAGCTAAGGAAAGGGGATTGTGCTTCAATTATTCTGCAGTGTTTTAGTATTCCTTCAAACAGAACTCACCAAAGTAAATAGAAGGGACAATAGCAAATTATGAGTAGATGAGGATAAGAACATCAAAGCTTTGCCCAGAGAACTGAACTGTAAAAGATGCTTTGAACCAGAGTTAAAATGTCCCAAGAAGGCTATCTGAGCCCTGCCTTTGTCAGTTTAATGCCTTCAGAAACAGCAAGCGAACACTGGGACAAAGAAGATAAAAATAAGACCCATGGATGAAGAGACTTCAGGGTGTCAAAAAGTGTTGTCTACAACATATGTTGAAAATGACCTTATTGTACAACTATATTAAAAATAGGGATCAATAGCTACATTAAATTAACATGATGATTTCTGCTAATTTTTATAATTAGGGCTGGTTTGATATCTTTCATGTGAATGTGCTTTATTGTTTCTACTAAAAATATTGTGTTTAACATGGGGTGATCTGACTGTTTTTCATGGAAATTAGCTTTGATTAGTTCATTCAGACATTCGGCATGATATTCCTTGCTCTAGAGTCAGTGGTGAATATCTACGTGCGAACTCCCATATCAAGTTATTCACAATGTGATCCCTATTCATCTTTTGTTGATCTCTGGATTCCTCTCTTAGAATGATTTAAATCCTTTAGATTGGGTAGCAAGAAAATCGACCTGTTGGAACAGAGCAGAGAAAGAATGAATTTGATCCCAAAGCATTATTCAAAGTTTGCAAATGTTGATGTTGACTATTCTTCAGGTGTTCTCCAGGCATGGGAACTTCTAATGAATATTTTATATTTGTACTGAAACCCAAGAATCATTGATTTCAGTACTGAAAATTGATGTGCACATGTTATTTAGCATTAGACAGTACAGGTAGGTGATACACAATAGTATTTTTAACCTACAGTCTTCCAGGGACAAATTTTCTCATCAGCACAGCAACTCCATCCACCTGTCAACAGATATGTGACATTATTTGATGGCTGATGTGTAATAGTGTTTACTATCTGAAAGAAATTGATAATGAGTTTGTAAAGATATTGAGGCTAAGAAAACTTTTTTGGGAATAAGGCTCATTTGAATAAATGGATAGACTTCTGAGTAGGCTTACTTAGGATTTCTCCCCTAGTAACCAAGGTAAATTATTAGGGTTTTTTTAGAAAATGTACATGCTGCATCTCCAGAGGCAGCTCACAAAGTAAAAACAAATACAATAAAATCATATAAAGTATAAAACCCCACAAAGTTATCAATATTAAAACAGGACACAGAAACATGCAATATTATCATATGACAGTTGGCAGTTTATGGGATCAGAAGCAGTCTCAGAGATACCAGCAAGTCTAAAGCATGTTTCTCATTCAAAATTGAAGGAATGGATGGTCAGTGTCTGTCAGACACCACTTTCTGGGTGTCAGAGTCTAAGGCAGGTGAGCCTGGGTAGTGCCTCAGATAAGAGAAGGAGGGGGAATTCATGCACACCCTGGACCCTCGCTCTCTCTAGCCCTCTACCCATCTTCTGGCTCTTTTTTCCAGGTTCTCCCTAATAGGAGATTGTCTGGGGATTGTCTGACCCTGAACTTCTCCAATGCCTTGTCTTCAAGGGCAGGCTTCAGTGAATGAAGAGAACCTATGCTAATGGCCTCCCTGGATGAACCTTCCCCTTCCCTGTCCCACCCTCTCCTGAGTTTTTAAGAAGCTGCTCTGCCAGCCTGCACAGGTCCCAGGAGGCTTAAGCTGCTACCAGTCTCCTCCTCCCGCCTGTTCCCGGGTACGGTCTGCCACCTGAGCCCTGCCTCTCTTCTAAGGTGTCTGCTGGGCTCTGTAGCTGCTACTGGCACATTTCCAGGTGTGGCCCCACCCTTGTTCCTTTCTCCACAGTGCCTAGTTGGGCTGCCTGACTAAGCAGGGCCCAGCTGGGGCTGCCACTGTGTGCAAAATAGCATTTTGAGAAAAGCTATAGGCATGCTTCCATTTCCAAGCATCACCTCTATCTGGCTTTTATAAAAGACTGAATGTGGGCTTTAAGTGAGAAGAACAACGTGCTATATCTGGGCCTGTTTGCATAATTCCTGGCACAGAGTCTGCAGGCAGATCCAACCAGTCAGTCCTGCATAAAAGATAAGTTGGTCTAGGCAAACATTCTTTTATCCAGCAATGGAATGTATCAGAAAGAATTCCGAAAGACTTCCTATAGGAGAAGATAAGCTGTTGATTTTGGAGCATCTGCATTAATAACAGCAAAATATATAATGGAAGTTTTTATGGCTCACCTGCCTTACACAATTATAAAGGAATGTTTTGTTTGAAGCAGGAGAGCAAATCAGCCAAAGGAAATGAAAATACAGTTACAATGCTTAGGTCCAAGTGAACAGCAAAAATCCTTTTGTTCACTTGCCTTTTGTAAAGAATTAGTTTTATTTCTCCAACAATTATAGGATGTTGTTCTGAATTTGGCATTTTTGTTTTCAAGCCATAAAAATACATCACAAATATCTCCAGATTACTAAAAAAAAGAAGAAAAAACCCTTCTACTGGTATATTTGTCATTCCTAAATTTCAGACTTGTTACCACAGAATTTCCTAATGTGACTTTCAAGAAATCAGACAGTTGGAAAATACCTCTTTTTGAGCAACCTTGTTCAACTTTCTTCAACAGCAGATAGATCCCTTAGATGGAAGACCTCTTCACATATGATACTTTTGTCACAGGGTTAAAAAATTTTGTGTAGGAAGGCTATTCACCATGGAGACGTCACCAACAATGCAATTCCAGAGTTGGGCTTGTAAGGGTGGAACTATGGCTAGGATTGCTCTGCAAGTGTGACAGATGTACGTACTTGTTTTGTTGCATAGAAGCACTGAAAAATAGAAAAGTCCTTTATTCATAACCTGCTATTTTCCCTTCCTCTCGTTTCTTGGGTTTCTTGTGGGAAAAAAGGCCAGATGTATGGTTCAGAAATAACCTTGTTAAACCTGGATATAGGGAAAGGCCAGTCTGTCCCTGTATCCTTCTATTCTTTATTACTTGTATTTCTCATTCATTTCTCTCTCTCTAAATTTCTACTCATTCACCTAACCCCCTGTCTTCTGCATATTGCCTCAAGTTCTTATTTCTGCTTTTCATTCTGGTGGCTGGGAACCTTTTGGTACACTAACTTATTGGGATTTTAAAGACTAACAACATTTGTGTGGGGTACGAGGTATGCAGTAGCTCAAGTGGTTAAGACACTGAACTGCAGACTGGAAGGTTGGTAATTCAGCAGTTCGAGACCCGAGTGCCGCATGACGGAGTGAGCTCCCGTCTCTGGTCTCAGTTCCTGTGAACTTAGCAGTTCGAAAGCAAGAAATTGCAAGTAGATAAATAGAAACCACTTCGGTGGGAAGGTAACAGCTTTCCATGCGCCTCAGCATCCAGTCATGCCGGCCACATGACTGCAGAAACATCTTCAGACAGCGCTGGCTCTTTGGCATGGAAATGGAGATGAGGACTGCATCCCTAGAGTTGGATTCAACTGGCTTTTGAGCAAGGGAAACCTTTACCTTTACTTATGAGCTTTCATGAGTCACTGCTCACTTCTTCAGATACAGTCTATGTCTGAAGAAGTGAGCAGTGACTCACAAAAGCTCATACCCTGCCACAAATTTTGTTAGTCTTTAAGGTGCTACTGGACCCTTGCCCTTTTCTACTGCCACAGACAGACAAACACAGCTCCCCATCTTGATATTTTTTAATTGGGATTTGTATGATGGCAATTGTGCAAATATAACATGGGTACTGTTGTTGTTGTTGTTTTAAAAAACAGAGCCTTAAAACTTGTGATTCTGGAAAGAAGTACTTACAAATTGAAAACACATGAAATGGAGGAACAATAAAGAAAACAATAAAATGTGACCGAGAACATCAGTCAGAATGAGGTGCTGCACATCTTGTGTGAGCATTTCCTAAGAGTTCCACAGTACATTCCCAAGGATTCTAGTACTTCTTTGCTTCTCGCTCTCTCTTTTTATGCCAGTTCACATCACAGAAGAGGTCCAGACATCTGCCAGCACTCTCCAGGCTGTGGCCCTTGTAAATATGCCTCAGTAATTCAGGGTTGCCACAGATGCTCTTTATGAGAGGTTGGGAGTATACTGATGAAGAAAAAGAGCTACAGACCAGGAAGTCCCCATTTTGATTCTTGCTTCTGCCATAAATTCATTATTCCATATGTCAACATGAACCAAAGATACCAGCAAAGTATCATTTATTCCTACATTTATCCAGCAATATTTTGGAGTACATTATGGACCCATTATTCTAATTAGCAGTTGTCCTGAAATGGTGTAGCCTGGAGTAACTGGCCCATGCTTAATCCCTGATATATATATTTTTGAGGACAGTGGATAGGGTAGCCAGGTGCCAACTTATGGTGAAAGGGCTCCTGCCGGTGCTGCCCTTTCCTCCCTGGACAGCTGGGACAAAGGTCTGGGTACAGATTTAACAGCATGCAATGCATGATATGATATCCATCCAAAAACCCGAATGTGATGTAAGCACATCAGGTGATGCTCTAAGTACTTACCATGGAATTTTCAGAGATAGTTAGAGCATCAAATACATTCATATCACATCTGGGTTTGGGGCTGGATGTGATGTCACATGTCATATGCCATAATTTCCACCCCTTATTCCACCTCAAAAGCTCCCAGGGATGTCAGCCACTGGCCTGGCATCCCTAATGACAGAGCAACCGCCACTTCTTTTTAAGGACCAAAACACACAGGGGTTCTTTCCCCATGAGAACCTCCATGGGTTGGGTGGAGAGGCATTTTCTGAAGGTCACACTTCCCAGGCCTGCACAGCCTAACTTAGTTTGGCACTGTGGCTTGTGGAGAGCAGATGCTTAGGTCTTCCTCCCTGCATCATTTCCCCTATTTGCAACAGACCCAGGGGCTACTATTTTCCCCACAGGTATTGATGAGGCACACTTTATATTTTCATGATGGGGCAAATATTGCCACATGGGCCATTTCAGGACAGGAAAATGGTACAGGAGGAAAGATCTAAGTCTCATCTTTATGTGCATCATGATCCCAATCTGAATTTGTCCACTGTGTGGCTGAGAAGTACAGAATGTCAGCACATACCTCTGCCCCAACCCAAGAATGTTCCTGGGGAAGATAGTACATATTGCTAGGATAAGAATTAGCAGATAATGCACAGTTAACTTAAAGAAATTATGTGTGAGAGTATACCATGATAGTTGCATGTAAACCAGTATTAAAAGAGGAGTTTCTTGAAAAGAAAAGAGTGCACATGATATCCTGAAGCAAACTAGTTAAGTAAACTCATCCTGACCAAGTGGTATGATGTAGCTCTCAAGTGCTGATTATTCAGTGGCAAGCTTGATATAAATCACCATAGTGCTCTAAAGATTTCCATGAACGCAGTTATATTGTGCTCAGTTTATTTCAAAAAAAGGAAGATAAATATACCAGAAAAGCCTTGACAAGCAGGCTCAGCATGATGGGATAACAAAGAACTGCAGAATTTCCTCTCTTCAGCTGACATGTGTGTGGAGAAATATCAGCTGGTAATTAAATCAGACTGAGCTATGTATAGCATTGTTGATTTCATCCCCACTGAGAACACACCCAAAGTTTTGTTTCAAGTGAATAAGGCTAACAAGAGAACCCTATCTAATATATCAGATATATTAGTATATAAGAGATATATTAGTAGTCAAAAAAGCAAAAGAGCTATCCTTCTCAGCTTTAGATACTGGATTTTTACAGTCTTTGAGTTCACTTCTGCAGAACATGTTGTGTTGACAGCACACTGTAATCTTTCTAGAATACATCTATGAACCTCAAACAGTACACTCTGTGGTTCAGCTATGATGGTCATTGCTAGGCAGCAGCTGTGGCCTAAAGCCTCAAGGACTTACCCAAAAGGAGTCTAAATCACCTGGTAACACAAATTCAGTCAACTCCCAAACAACCACCTTTTGTTAAGGAAATTCCCAGAGCCACACAGCAGACAGAAGGCATGTAGGAATAACCTAAGTGATCTTCCCAGGAGAAGATCTGGGCAAACACACACAGGCCACATGATGGAATACTGGGGTTCCTCTGAAAACAAGAGGCAGGGCTGCCCACATCCCTATTGTATTGTCTGTGCACGTGCATTGGTGAGGGAGGGATCAACACAGGGTTCCACTGACCCCAGTCGTCCTCTCAAAGATGCTGTAACAATAGTGCAGAGGGATTGTGCTGAAAGTTTGTAACCATATTCTAACAGCCTAGTTTTCTGTTTGTTTGTTTTTTTAAAAAAATCTTCTTTCTTCCTCAACCTAAAATGTTAATTATTACTTATCAATGCTCCCTCTTGTGGTGCCATCTTGTATTTACCATGCACTGTAGTCCTATACCAATTTACTCTAGCCTAAACCAATTGAACACAGTGGGCTTAGAGTAGAGTAACTCTCCATAGAAGTGCACTCTGAGAAAACAAACTGGATCCTGAAAAAGTTGTTGAGTACCAGGGATTATCTAGCTGAAGCAGCGTAGACCCTGCCAGATAACAGAACAGTGTCCAGAGGCACAAAGGCCGTCTTAGTGGGCTCTTCCAAAGTAGCTCCTACAAGGATGTTTTTTCTCACAGGGAGGTGCGAGTCAAGCAGATCAGTTCTGTCTTTTCTATGGGGTTGCCAACTCTGGTTGGGAAAATACCTGGAAATTTGGGGGGTGGAGCTTGGGAATGGTGGGCTTTGGGGAAGGGGGGGACCTCAACAGAGTATAATGCCATAGACACCACTCTCCAAAGCAGCCATTTTCTCCAGGGGAACTGATCTTGGTCATCTGGAGCAGTGGCATACCTAGCCTATTTGGCCCCCAGGGGGATAATTTTTTAACACCCCCTTCACTTTTTTGTTTTTTTGCTGTCAAGTCATAGCTGACTTATGGTGACCCCATATGGTTTTCAAGGCAAAATACATTCAAAGGTGGCTTGCCATTGCCTGCCTCCATGTTGGCCCTGCTTAGCTTCTGAGATCTGATGAGATCCAGGTCAGGACCCCTCCTCTATATGACAAAAATCATTCACAGTAATAATCATGAAATAAAATGACTAATAATAGTGGCCAGAAAATAGATTCAGGTGCATAGCCATGTTGGTCTGAATCAGCAGAACAAAGTTTGGTCTTAAAGGTGCTACTGGACCTAAATTTTGTTTCAATGGCCAGAAAACAAACTGAAGGGGGGCACTTTTGCAGGCTCAGCAGAACCAGAGCAATGGACAGAGTATCCAGCAATACCAGTGCAATCACAGAGTACCCAGCAGAATGCAGTGCCATTAACAGTGGATAAAAGGAAGTCCTTCTTTACCCAAAGACTGATTAACACATGGAATTCACTGCCATAGGAGGTGGTGGCGGCTACAAGCATGGACGGCTTCAAGAGGGAAATGGATAAACATATGGAACAGAGGTCCATCAGTGGCTATTAGCCACAAGGAATAGATAGGAACTCTCAGACTGGGGCAAGTAATGCTCTGTATTCTTGGTGCTTGAAGGGACAACAGTGGGAGGGCTTCTAGTGTCCTGGTCCCACTGGTGGACTTCCTGATGGCACCTGGTATTTTTGGCCACTGTGTGACAGAGTGTTGGCCTGGATGGGCCATTGGCCTGATCCAACATTGGCTTCTCTTATGTTCTTATTGTGGCAATGCCAGCTGATGTCAAGCACATGATCACCGTCCAAGAAGGGGACGGGGATGGAAGTCCAGAAGAACCAGTGCAATGTACAGTGCCCAGCAGACCCAGTGCCTTCATAATATTAACAAAGGTTTGCTATTATACTACTCATAAATACATTCTATCACCAAGCAGGGTAGGGATGAGAAAGTCTTGAGACCAAGAAATGAAAATGGGGGGAAGAGAAATTAAGAGAGAAAAGTTGTTTTATCTTGCTGCAGCACCCTAACTACTGCTTTGCAAGATCTGGCTGAGCTGAGTGCAAGGAAAGGAAGAGAGAAAGGCTAGACTATTGAACAAAATGAACTGAAGGCTGGCAATTACTACAGCAGCTATAAGCCTGCTAGCTTGGTTGTATGATCTGCGCTAAGCAAGTTGGCTCCAGTCTTGGAGAAAGGAAAGTCTAGTCAATCCTAGAGTGCTTTTTGTTATGCTCAGACTTCCCTGTGCCCCTAGTGGCTGCAGCCAGAACTGCATTATTAAAACAAAAGGAAAGATGGTCTGCAAGATGCAGCATTATGCTGGCTTTGAGGCCCCCCCTTCAAGGGCCTTCCTGAATCTGCACTTGGGGCGGAATGCACCCCCCTGACCTCCCCTTGGTACAGCACTGATCTGGAGATCAATTACAATAGCAGGGGATCTCCAGGTGCTACCTGGAGACTGGTAACCCTACTTCACTACTTAATGAATTTCATTCAGTGAGGGGAAAAATACACCTTGCGCTGCTTTCCCATACACAGAAGACAGCTGTTGTGGCCATTGGAGCTCGGGAGTTTGCCACTGCAAGATCGACACTGTAAATAGGACCAGCTACACAACACCTGGACTAGGAAAGAGGAGGGAAAAAATTCAACAAAAGAAAAAGAAACAATGTTCTGAAAGAAATGGGAAACACAGAGAAAGACAAAAAGCAGACCTCAAGCCAGTCACAGTTCCCTCAGAACTCTCTCAGCCCCACCTATCTCACAAGATGGCTGTGGTGGGGAGCGGAAGGGAAGGCAATTGTAAGCCACTTTGAGACTCCTTGGGGTAGAAAAAAGCAGGGTAGAAAAACCAGGCTTCTAAAATGATGGGTATGGCTTGCCAGATACCCCTGGCCACTGGCAGGGGATGTAGGGTTGCCAGCTCCAGACTGGGAAACTCCTGGAGATTTGGGGATGGAGCCTGGGGAGGACAGTGACCTCAGTGGGGTACAATGCCATGGAGTCCACCTTCTAGAGCATCGGGTTTCTTAAGGGGAACTGATCTCTGTAGTCTGGAGATAAGCTGTAATTCTGGGGGATCCCCAGATCCCACCTGGCATCCGGTATCCCTATTTACATGTCACAGAATATGTTCCACTAGCAGCTGCTGCTGTGATTGTTAGAAGAGAACTAAGCAGGAAAATACTATCTTCTCCTCTTAGGCTGTGTGCAAAGTTGTAGTACCTCTCCCCGAAGAGGGAGTAACAAGCACCAGATGCTCAGATAAAGCTCTGGAATGTGAGGAAGTTTGCTCTGTGCAGGTACAGCTCCTCCTGCATGGAACAGCACAGAAACTGTAAAGTGCTGGGTTCGCCACATGGAGACTCAGACTACAACATGCAGTCAGACATGTTTATTGTACTTTACATAACACACACAACCAAATGGCCTTGCAAGGGCCAATTATATACACCTCCACCCAGTACCCCCATAGTCCCATTGGTGGGTTTGAACTTCCCGCCAATGCCTAATTGGTGGATTCAAGGTGGACTAGGATCCTAGGTCCTATTGTCTTTTTGTCTCTAGGACTTAGGTAGTGGACCCTAGTGGTGGTCCATGTACACAACACCCCTCCCCCCATAGTTCTGACCCAGCCTACATCACATAGTCCTGCAGGTAGGCTGGCGGTCTATGTTCTCTCTGGGAACACTGAGGTGCTGAGATGGGCTCACTTGCGATGGGCTCAGGGTGATTTTCCGGGATGGTTAGTTGAGGTGGCAGTGGCAGCAGTTCCTCAGGTGTCTCTGGGGTTGCTTCTCCTGTTGGTGCCTCTCCGGGGGCTGGAGGGTTTGGCTGGATGCTGGCCTCTGGTGTGTATTACTCTGGTACCCTTGGCTGCAGGGGAGCCTCTCCTTCCACTGGGAGCTGTCGCCTCCGCAGCTGGTCCATGTGTTTTTTAAGGAGTTGACCGTCCTCCGTTGAGACTTCATATGATACAGGACCGGTGGCTCTAACGACCCGTCCCGCCAGCCATGGGGGCCCCTTACCAAATTTTTTGATGAAGACGGGGTCTTCCGGGAAGAAACCCCTTGGAGCCTCTGTTAGCTTCCTTGAGTTGGGCACCCGGTCTGGATGCAGCTGGTCCAACAGGATAGTGGGGCATTGTCCCATCAGGAGCTCTGCAGGGCAGCAGCCAGTGATGGGGTTGGGCATCGTTCGCTGAGTTAGGAGGAAGTGGGCCAGCCAAAACTCCCAGTCCCCATCCGTGATTCAGCTGAGCACTTCCTTTGTGGTGCGCACCACGCACTCCACTTGCCCATTAGTTGCGGGGTGGAAGGGGGCTGACCTTATGTGCCAGATCAGGTTCCTTTGGAGATAGTCCTGGAACTCTGTGGATGTGAATGGCGTCCCATTGTCGGAGACACTCATGGCCAGCAGGCCACGGGTTATGAAGATCAGGTGCAGGGCGTGGATGGCCGCCTTTGTGGTGGTGGTGGAGACTGGACTTACTTCCAGCCATTTAGAGTAAGGGTCCACAGTGACTAGGAAGATAAGTCCTTGGAATGGGCCAGCAAAATCAATGTGGAGCCGGGACCACGATTTGCAGGTGAACTCCCATGGTTGCAGGGGTGCACTTGGCGGGTTTGGTCTGATGGCCTGGCAGGTCTGGCACTGCTGTACCCAGGACTCGATTTCCGCATCTATCCCTGGCCACCAGATGTAGCTCCGGGCCATCGCCTTCATCCGGACTATTCCCGGGTGGGCCTCGAGGAGTGCGGTGAGGACTCTTTGTCTCAAGGCATTAGGGACTACCACCCTCTCCCCCCGAAGAGACACCCCTTGAGAGCAGACAGTTTGTCCCTGTGAGTGGTGAATGCTGTGAATTCTGGGTCCACAGCAGCTGCAGGCCACCCCCTCACCATCCAGCCTAAGACTCGGGAGATGACTGGGTCACGAGCCAAGCAGCTGGTGACATCTGCGGCTTGCAGGGGTGTTCCAGGAGGCCTTTGAGCAGGAGGACCCAGGGGGGCAGGGCAGGGTCAGCGTCTATGAAGGGGAGCAGGAGCTGGCTGAGGGTGTCAGCATGCCCCATCGCCTTACCCAGGCAATGTTCCAGGTGGTAGTTATAGCCTGCCAGGAAGAGAGGCCAATGGAGGAATCAAGGTGAGAACACCTGGGGGAGGGTTGCTTGTCCACCACAAACAGGCCAAGGACCGGCTTGTGGTCGGTAACAATAGTGAAGGGGTGCCTGCACACAAAGTTATGAAACTTTTTCACCCCTGCCACTATCGTCAACCCCTCCCAGTCTATCTGCACGTAATTCCTCTCGGCGGCCGACAAGGTTCAGGAGTAGTAGGCCACCAGGACCTCTTGGCCATCAGGGAAAACATGCCCCAAGATCACACCCATGCCATAAGGGGAAGCATAGCAAGCAAGGACCACAGTCAGGGACTCACAAAATGGGCCAGCACTTCATTCGAGATTAGGAGGGCTTTTATACCTCGGAACACAGCTGCTTCCCAGGGGCCCCATGCCCACGGTGCTGACTTGTCCAAAAGCTGATGCAAGGGTTCGGCTAAAGCTGCCTTGTGGGGGAGGAAGGTGTCGTAAAAGTTCAATAGTCCCCAAAATGCCTGAAGCTCCACCTTGCACATTGGCAGAAGGGCTTCCACGATGGCCTTCACCTTCTCCCTCGCTGGATGGAGGCCTGATGCATTGACCTGGAATCCCAAGAATTCCACCCCTAGGACCCCAAGCAGGCATTTCTCCCTCTTGACTTTCAGTCCCGCTCCATCAAAACAGCTGAGGACTGCACAGAGACAGGAGGCGAAGTTGTCTGGTGTTGCCGCAGCAATGAGGACATCATTGAAAAATTGCATAACTCCAGGGATCCCTTTCAACAGAGAGTCCATTAACTGTTGGAAAATCCCTGGGGCCACACTCACCCCGAACTGTAGGCACTTCACCCTAAATGCACCCTATGAGTAACAATAGTCTGGGCGGTTGCAGTGGCATCATCAACAGGCAGTTGTTGGTACACTTGAGCGAGATCCAACTTTCCAAAGATTTTGGCCCCCACCAAGGTGGCCAATACATGACTCACTACCGGGACGAGGTAGGAATGGTCATGGAGGGCCCCAACGGCACAAACCATGCCCGCCCCAACAGACTGACCAAGTTGCCCTCCACCACAATCAAGTCCAGTAAACCCTCGAACCCCCAGTACATCACCCAAAATGTTCCCACGCTCCAGATAGGAACCTGGTTCCTTTGAAAATCCATGAGGCTCAAGGGCGATGGGTGCAGGTGGGGTCCCCTGTTAGGACAAAGTCTGTTCAGCATTTCCACCAAAATGATGGATGCCGCAGATCCACAGTCCACCTCCATAGTGCAGGGGGATCCCTCTATTTGGACCTGGACCTGGATCTTGCGGGTTGCAGGCCAATTGGGGAGGTGGAGTACTTGTAGCGATTGCTGGCTGGTCAAAAGGTAGAGGTTGTCTGTTTCTGTGGTGGTCTCATAGTGCACGGAGGTCTGTCTGCGTTGTTGGGTCTGGGGGTTCTGGCTCCGGTTACCCTTAGATCTGCAGACGCGGGTGAGGTGTCCCTGTTTCCCGCATGTGTGGCATGTGGTGTCACGGAACCGGCACAGCTTGCGCTTGTGTGCCTCTCTGCAGCTGGCGCACATGGCATGGCTCGCGGGTCTGCTGGGGTGTCCAGGGGTGCCAGCGGCTTCTGGTGGCTTCCGGCAGCTGATTGGGCAGATGAGGCAGATGTCGTCCTCATCTGAATTCTCCAGCACCGGGTTAGGGAGCACAAGGTGTGCTGCAGACTGCGGCTTATCTAGGTGTGAGGCCTTGTATGCAATTGTGAGTTGCAGGGCTTCATTGACTTTCAGATCAGTGGTGCCGATCAACTTCCGGCAGAGCTTCACATCACTGACCCCCCATACAAATTGGGTCAGGATGTTATCTTCCGCCTTGGGGAAGGTGCATTCCATGGCACATTGGTGTAGCACAGCCATATACACCGCAGCCATCTCTCTGGGCTTCTGGAGGCACCCCTGGAATTCCATTCACCTCGCTAATTTCTTTGGCTTGGGCATCAGGTACCGAGTCAAGGCATCGATTATTTCCTCATAAGAACACTCGAGGATGGACTTAGGGGCCAGGAGACTCTTGGCTAGCCAGATGGTGGCTGTGCCACAGGAACTTAGGAGGAGGTTCCTTCTCTTGGCCGTGTCAGTCACTTCATGGTAGGTGAGGTAACATGTTAGCTGATCCATCCACGAATCCCAGAACTCAGGATGTGTGTGGTCGAAGACTTCCCTGTTTCCCTGAGCGGCGGCCATGGTCTTAGTGCGGAGCGGGGAGCAGAGATGGGGAGAGCTGGGCACGATGCAGTGCTTCTCAGGAGCGGTGCAGGGTACGGTGGCTTCCACGGGGTCAGTGCTCGTTGCTAGGCTGGTTCGAGAGTCAGGCCTGCTCATGGGATCCCACCTTCATCACCACTGTAAAGTACTGGGATTGCCGCATGGAGACTTGGACTACTACATGCAGTCAAATGCGTTTATTGTACTTCACAAATGGCCCTGCAAGGGCCAACTACATACACCCCCACCTGGTACCCCCATAGTCCCATTGGTGGGTTTGAACTTCTCGCCAATGCCTAATTGGTGGATTCCGGGTGGACTAGGATCCTAGGTCCTATTGTCTTTTTGTACCAAGATCTAGGACTTAGATGGCAGACCCTAGTGGCGGTCCATGTACACAACAGAAACTGTGAAGAAAAGCTGATGTGTTGTCAGTTCTGTCCCAGCACGTGAGGAATATTGGCTCTCATCATTTGAGGATTTATTCACAAGACATTTTACCATATAAAGCTGATGAAGCATGGCTGTTTTGATGTGCATTGGTTCCTGGTCCCAAAGAACTTGGCATATAGTTGGTTAAAGGATCTATTAATTGCACTGATTGCTAACAAATGACTAAAGGCTGAGTCCAAAAGGATTTATGATGCCCAAGATTGATGGGTTAAGATTATCTTCTTTTTGCAGTGATAGACTAACACGGCTGAATTTTTGAAAAGTTTCAACAACTGTCTGATTTCTATGATTCATTTGAAAATGAATGCAATTGTTAGCCTGAAAGATGAAAGCCTTCGTATGAGTCCTGGTGGACACAGCAGGTCTCTGACTGTCCATTCCCATAGGAACACTTAGGTGATTAGGATGGGACATATCAAGGGATGCCAGGGTAGTATATTTTTAAATGACTATATAATTTGCAGTCAAAGATGGAGAAGCTCTATCCAGTCAGTAAAAACAAGACCTGGAGCTGGCTGTGGCTCAGATCATGACCTACTCATTGCAAAATTCCGACTTAAACTGAAGAAAGTTGGGAAAGCCACAAGGCTATTCAGATTTGACCTAGATTGCATCCCCGATGAATATACAGTAGAGGTGAAGAATAGGTTTAAGGGACTAGATATGATAGACAGAGTGCCTGAAAAACTATGGACTTAGGTTCATGACATTGTACAGGAGGCAGCAATCACCACCATCCCAAAGAAAAAGAAATGCAAGAAAGCAAAGTGGCTGTTTGATGAGGCTTTACAAATAGCAGAGGAAAGAAGGAAAGTGAAAGGCAAAGGTGAAAAGGAAAGATTTACCCAACTGAATGCAGATTTCCAGAGAACAGCAAGGAGAGATAAGGAGGCTTTCCTGAATGAACAATGCAAAGTAATAGAGGAAAACAATAGAATGGGAAAGACTAGAGATCTCTTCAAGAAAATTGGAGAAATCAAGGGAACATTCCATGCAAAGCTGGCCATGATAAAGGACAAAAACGGTAGGGACCTAACAGAAGCAGAGGAGATTAGGAAAAGATGGCAAGAATACACAGAAGAATTATACAAGAAGGATCTTAATGTCCTTGACAACCATAACGGTATAATTACTGACCTCGAGCCAGACATCCAGGAATGCAAAGTTAAATGGGCCTTAGAAAGCATTACTAACAACAAAGCTAGTGGAGGTGATGGTATCCCAGCTGAGTTATTCAAAGTCTTAAAAGAGGATGCTGTTAAAGTGCTGCACTCAATTTGCCAACAAATTTGGAAAACACAACAGTGGCCACAGGATTGGAAAAGGTCAGTATACATTCCAATCCCAAAGAAGGGCAATGCCAAGGAATGTGTAAAGTATCACACAATTGCTCTCATTTCACACGCTAGCAAGGTCATGCTCAAGATCCTACAAGCTAAGCTTCATCAGTATGTAGATAGAGAACTGTCAGAAGTACAAGCTTGGTTTCAAAGAGGTAGAGGAACTATAGATCAAATTGCCAACATTTGCTGGATTATGGAGAAAGCAAGAGAGTACCAGAAAAACATCTACTTCCGTTTCACTGACTATGCTAAAGCCTTTGATTGTGTGGATCACAATAAACTATGGCAGGTTCTTAAAGAGATGGGAGTACCAGACCACCTCACATGTCTGCTGAGAAACCTGTATAAGGGTCAAGAAGCAACAGTTAAAACTGGATATGGAGCAACTGATTGGTTTAGCATAGGAAAAGGAGTACGACAAGGATGTATATTGTCACCTTGCTTATTTAATTTATATGCAGAGTACATCATGAGAAATGCTGGCCTGGATGAATCACAAGCTGGAGTGAAGACTGCTGGGGAAAAGATCAATAACTTCAAATATGCAGACGATACCACTCTGATGGCAGAAAGTGAAGAGGACCTAAAGAGCCACTTGCTCAGGGTGAAAGAGGAGAGTGCAAAAGTGGGCTTGAAGCTCAACATCAAAAAAACTAAGATCATAGCATCTGGCCCCATCACTCCTTGGCAAATAGAAGGGGAAGTCGTAGAAGTAGTGACAGACTTCACGTTCCTGGGATCCCAGATCACTGCAGATGGTGACTGCAGCCATGAAATTAAAAGACGCCTGCTCCTTGGGAGGAAACCAATGGAAAATCTAAATGATAAAAAGCAGAGACATCACCCTGCCAACAAAAGTCCGCATGGTCAAAGCAATGGTATTCCCAGTAGTAATATATGGCTGCGAGAGTTGGACTATAAGGAAGGCCGAGCACCGAAAAATAGATTCTTTTGAAGTGTGGCTGCTGGAGAAGACTCTTGAGAGTCCCTTGGACTGCAAGGAGATCAAATCATTCAGTCCTAAAAGAAATCAACCGTGACTGTTCCCTGGTAGGCCAGATCCTGAAGTTGAAGCTCAAATACTTTGGCCACCAAATGAGAAAGGAGCACTCACTGGAGAAGACCCTGATGCTGGGAAAGATTGAAGGTCAAAGAAGAAGGGGATGGCAAAGGATGAGATGGTTAGACAGTGTCATTGATGCAACAAACATGAAATTGAGCAAACTTCAGAGGACAGCAGAAGACAGGAGGGCCTGGCGTGATCTAGTCCATGGGGTCATGAAGAGTCGGACTTGACTGTGCAACTGAACAACAACAACAACAACTTTGTCTGAACTGTATTGTGGATCAGGCTGTAAAAATGTGCATCAGTAACTTTTTTTTTCTTGTGGATTTTCTTATTGAAGTTAACATTTCAAGTCTAATGAAAAGCCAGAACAATCTGTGAATATTGTTTTAAGAAGTAATTGCAATGCTTCTTTCTCCCTCTTTCATTACTGCTTACATTAACTTGTAACATTTTTACCATTAAAGTCTTACTAGAAATATTTGGGGTGGGCATTTGTAAATGTTAAAGTATGGTTCTTTTATAGACAAATGGAATAGCCTTTGAATACTACGTACTCAGTTAAATGATAATATTTTTGGACTCAACATATTTGTGCACAGAATGAGCAGAACAGTATGTACTGGATGTTATAGTAACAAACTGCAACATTTGTCACCCCAAAAACCTAAATCCAGTTGTTTATTGTCAGTTCTTTGTATCAAACAAAACTCCATATCTCTGCCTATTTTTGCAGCATTTATTCTGCTTTTGTGGAAGAACAAGAAAGGCTTGCAGTAATCAAAAACCTTATCAAATTAATTCCTTCAACTATACTTACACACCTCACCCTAACCTGTAGTTTTCCCTGTGCTTTGCTAGGGGATATTGCATATAAAGGTCTTTCCATTGGACAGGAGTTTGGCATCATCAGCATAGCTTTTGCAGTTCTGCTCACCTGAACAGATGATTGACAGTTTCAGAATAAGCCTATCACCTTTTGGGCAATGCAGAAGAACACACACCTTACATGTGCCATGCTAAATAGGTTTTTTTCTCTCTCCATGCAATGTTCTACAGACATGGTCCCAAAAGTGGAGGAGGCAAAGTTATGGTGATTAGTGCATAGTGGCCATCCTTGAAGCTAGAAATATTTTGTTAGTAAAGCTGAAGTCATTTTACTGTAACAAAAGGTTTGCTTGGCATTTGAGAAACAGCTCTGGGAGCAACACCCTTTTCTCATGTGACTCATTGCCATGTCAATCATGACAGAGGGGGATAAAAATACAATAAGTTACAGCTTGCCGAGGCAGCAGATCCCGAGAGGGAAAGTAACTTTAGACATTTGTTCAGCTTGTCTGGCGACCGAGTGTTGGTGAGTGTGTAAGAAAGTCGTTGGAAAGTGGACAGTTTGTGCTATGACCAGAAGGACAGGAAACATTGAGAGTTTCTGCAGCGGTGGTTAGTCTGAGATAATACCATTGTATAGCCAGGCTGAGCGACCTCTCCCAGTGCTGAGAGCTGAGAGCCTGGCGTCTGGCTGCTTGGCGCAGGGCCAGTCTTGGGTTCTCCGGTGGTGGGGGAGGGTGTGGAACCCTCCCGGGCAGCTCCCCACAAAAAAGCTGGCCACACCTTACCTTGCAAAGGAAATCTGGCTGCAGTTCCAGACTTCATGACTTCTTCTTTATGAGGGCTTCTCTCCCCCCACTACCAGTTCTCTGCCTTTGCTGGAATTTGGTATTCTCCCTGGAATACGAAGTAACTATTTAAAGTCACAAAGGGGGGGGGAATCCAGTGACAGGATTCCTGAAGACACTTCTGCTGTGCTATCATACAGTGCAATCCATATTCCAATCACATTTTAGTAACAAAAAGGCACTGCCACCAATACTGACATTAAAAAAAAACAACCCAAACATTTCAAAATGTCAATTTTCCCAAGCTTAAAAGTATGTTTCCATTATTTGGATCATTTATCAGTTGTTAGTTTCAGGAATAAAATAGTTACAGTTTTGAATATATGAAAAGAGTTAAGGATGGTAACTCCTGCATTTCAAAACATTCAAAGGATTAAACCTTCTGATAAAGGTCACAATCCAGTGAGCACTTTTAAGTACACCCAAAGGACTTGGCATGAAGGTTTTCTTTCAAGACTAGCCTCCTACACTGCATAACAAACTACTTATGAAATTCCCCTAAGTTTCAAATGCACTTTGCTATTAAGAGTGAATAAATGGAGGACCCACAAGGACTTGCAAGAGGCAATTCCTTTCCCCTCTCCCATTATTTCCTTTTTTTGTCCCTGAAAGCCCCCACAGTCTCTCTCATTTTCTTGCCTCCTTTTCTTGTTTACACCTTTTCTTGTTTACACCTACCTTTACCTGCCCCCCTGTCCTCAGCTTTCCATTTCTCCCTGTCCCTGGCATCCTTTAACCAAGAAAAGTATGAGGAAGAAGAAGAGATTGGATTTATACCCCACCCTTCACTTGGAGTCTCAGAGTGGCTTGCAAACTCCTTTCTCTTCCCCTTCCCACAACAGACACCTGTGAGGGCTGAGACTGTCCTTGAGAGGAACTGTCTTTCAGGAACTGTCCTTGAGAGAACAGCTCTGAGAGAACTTGTGACTGACCCAAGGACACACCAGCAGCTGCATGTAGAGGAGGGGGAATCAAACCCAGTTCTCCCAGATTACAGTCCACACTCTTAACCACTACACCAAACTGGCTCAGTTGTGACTCAGTTGAGCAGTGCCATTCATCAGCCTGGACCCAGTTGCAATGTGGGGAATTTGCAAGGACTAGTGAGGGGCAGGGGTCATTGCCTGCTGGAGTGCCCCAGAGCAGCACTTCAGCAGTAAGGAGCCCAGCCCCAGCCCACCGCCTTTCCTGGCCCGCCCATGGAGAGACTCAGGGAGGGGGGGATTTAAATGCCTGGGTTCCCTGCCCTTCCCTTCTCCAGCCAGCCCGCCATGGTGGGTTGGCTGGAGAGGGGAAGGGGAGGAAGGCAGACATGTCCTCCTTTCGCCCTGAGCCTCTCTGCTTTTGCAGAGAGACTCAGGGACGGGGGGATTTAAATGCCTGGCTTCCCTGCCTGATCTTCTCCAGGTGCTCCGCAGCTGCAGGGCACCTGGAGAAAATCAGGCAGGGAAGCCAGGCATGTCTGCCTCCCTGCCTTCCCTTCTCCAGCCAGCCGACCATGGCAGGTTGGCTGGGGAGGGGAAGGGGAGGCAGGCAGATATGGCCCCTTTTTCCCTGAGCCTCTCCGCTTTTGTGGAGAGACTCAGGGAAGAGGGGGATATAAACCCATTTGCATATGCCTTAACTCATTTTAAACATGCCTGTCCTTTGTAAGGGGGTGTGGCATATGCAAATGAGCTCCTATACCTCTTTTTCTAGGAAATGACCCCTGGTGTGGGAAATCTCAGTTTCTCCTGTATTAGCTATGCCACATTATTTTCTCTTTCACTCCTGGCAAACCCTATATTTTCATCCTTCTCTGCTTCCTTTTTTCCTTCCTACTCACCCACCAACCTACCTTTTATCTGCCCCCCATCTTCAGCTATATTTATTATTTATTTACTTCATTTATATCCCACCTTTTTCTACAATGGAGATCCAGAGTAGCTTACATCACAACAGCTCTGTAAGGTAGGCTAGGGCAAGATACAGTAATGGTCCAAGGTCACCCAGTAAGATTTCATGACAGAGTGAAGATTTGAACCTGAGTCTCCCAGATCCAAGCCTGAAACTCTAACCACTATACCACACTGGCTTTTGTGTGGTGGCTACTGTTGAAAACTAGCAATTAGCCAGGCCTGGGTGAGTCATGCAAGTCACATGGCAACAAGTCACCTGATGGTTGATGCTGGCCCGGCTCCTGGCCCCAAGGAATCCTCCCTCAAAAACCAAAACATCCCTGGAAAGGGCCCCGCCCCCGCCCCCTCCTCCACCTTTTACTGACAAAAAAACCTCCAGTGCTGTAGCCAGCTGGCAATATTGTTATACTATAGAGGGCATTCATTTCTTAAAGCTACATACACTGCTTCTGTTATTTCACAGGGTTTTTTATGATTTCATTTTTTTCTGAAAGGTTTGTAGAAAGATGTCTGATCTGTTCATGACTCTAATCAGCGAATTTAATTATCCACAGATGGGACCACATTGATGATATATGCATTGATGATATAATATAATATGGGTTTGTCTGTGGATGTGTGAAGCTGCTTTTGAACACCATGTAACCAAATTCCCACTGGATTCTTGGGTTCTCTGGGGTGCTCATCTTATTTGGTTGTCTTTTCAACATGCAGTTTTCTATTTGATCATTACTGTCCTTGGTGCTACTAGAGAGCTCAGGAGCCAACTTTCTAGGACTCTTTGCCCTGTGACTTTTCTCTCAGTAAAGCCTTAGGATGGAATAAAAACCAGATTATGACATGCTGAGGTCCTAAAATGTGTCAAGCTTAAGGCCAGTAGTTTAACCAAAAATGTGTGTTTTTAACCAATTAGGTAATACTCAAAATTTAGGTTTGGGGTTTTTTTGGGGGGTGGTATTTAGCTGTGCAACTTATTTAGCTTGTATATAAATCTGGCTCTGCTGAAAATCCAAGCATGAGCTCTCTTTTCCTCATCCTAACGGCTGGAAGGTACATTTTGGGGAAGGAGACCAATTAGAAATGGGATAAACTTATTTATGAGCCAAAATAAAATTCAGAATGATCATGACACAGGTACATTCTTCATCATTTCTGAATTGCCTACACAATTTCAAAAGTCAGGAACACTGGTAATTGCTATGTCAAAAGACACCCATACAAGTTAGTTGGAAGCTGCTGTAATATTGTTATCCCTGCCAGAATCTCCATAGTATTTCAAGTAACGTGTGTTTCTCAGTCATTGCAATCTCAGATTTTTTTTTCTGTTGTGTGTGAATGTTAAGTGCCATGAAGTCACTTCTGTCTTATGGTGACCCTATGAATTAATGTCCTCTAAAATATCCTATTGCTTATGTCTTGCAAACTGAAGGCTGTGGCTTCCTTTACAGAGTCAATCTACCTCATGTTTGGGCTTCTTTTTTTCCTGCTACCTTCAACTTTCCCTAGCATTATTGTCTTTTCTAGTGACTCTGTCTTCTCATAATGTGACCAAAGTACAATAACCTCAGTTTAGTTCTTTTAGCTTTTAGCTTCTAGGTAGACTTCAGGCTGGATTTGATCTAGAACGCACTCATTTGTCTTTTTGGTGGTCCATGGTTTCTGTAACACTGTCTTCCAACACCACTTTTCAGATTAATCAACTTTCTTCCAGTGAACTTCTTCATCGTCCAGCTTTCATACCCATACATAGTAATGGGGTATACTATGGCATGAATTAACTTGATCTTGGTTGCCAGCAACACATCCTTACACTTTTTCTGTTACTAGTGTATAAATTGTCTTTCTAATGAAATTGATAAAATGTTAGGATGAGTGTCAGCTGTGTCAAATGCTGAATGTGATTCAAATTAACCTTGCTTACACAGCAATTAAGTTTTTGGAAGCCTCAGCAAAAGTGCTTGGGAATCCTTTTTGTGCTCATTCTAAGGCCCCTGGCCAGCTACTTGGGTACATGTATCAATATGTAGCCCACAACCAGCAATATCACTTCTTGCAGTTTGCCAAAAGCTGATTCCTGCTCATGATGGCAAACATATAACTAAAGAGTTGGTGTCTGTCATATATAGGGGCTTTCCTCTGGCTACCATGTACCAAAGTTGTTGAGTGAATAGGCTCTTGGTAACTGTCTGTGCAGTGACCCTTAAATGATCTTGTGATAATTTACTGATTGTAACCTCTTTAGCACTGATCCACCTGGTTGTCCATACAAATATTTGCCTACACAGACTAAGGAAATTGCATTTTCTGCAGGAAACTGGTAACAAGACACAACTTCTCAGCTCTCTGTGTCAACACTACAAAACAAACAATAGCTGTTAAGGGAGAACATAAGCATTCATGTGACAAGGTGCACAGAGTTACTCATGACCGTGACCTACACACTTTATCACTGTTCAATCTGCATTGTGAAAGCTAGGACTGTGTCAAGGAACTTGGCAGGAGAAGTGGGGGGGCTTTTCTATAATATGCAAGGACTTCATTGCTAAACCAATACCTAAATTCATTTATTGAGCTTCCCACTTTCTAATCTGTTAGCTTTTTAAAAATTAAGTATTGAACCTCATTAAAGAATTCTTAATTCATTTTCAGAATCAGTTCATTTGATTTTATTTGCACCGAAAATCATGCCAAAACAATGTAAGTTTTTGGTTGCATCCTTGATCATGCACCTGTTTTGGGGGAGAAGTGTTGAGTAGGGGGATACAGAAGATGATGGAATTTGAGTAGGAAAGAAGGAATTCTAATGAGGAAATAGCAAGGCTGCTAGCCCTTGAGTTTTATTCACAAGTTTCCTTTTTTTAAGCCTGAAGTTTTAATGTGCTCCCTCAAAAACAGGGTTTTCACATTTAGTTAATCAGATTCATTTTTAAAAGTTTTTGTTAATTAAACATGTACCTGAGTTAATTAGGCTCTGTTAATTATTTTAATACAAAATTCTAACAAAAACTGTGGGTGGCATCATCCTAGAAGAAGCTTTGTCCTCTCACACACAGCAGGAAAAGTCTCTTTTAAGTTGGTGCCTGCTGTGATATGAGCATTCACTATTCAGAAAAACAAAGCAAGTATGAGCTTTTTTTTTACAGAACTATTGTTTTATGCACATTTACACTGATGTGAACTATCAATTAATTGACTAACTCACATTATTAATCAAAAGACATCTTTAATCTTTTACCAGCCCTAACTATTTTTTGCACTGTTTTTACCTTAAACCAATCCAAGTTCCTTCTAATTTCAGCCCAGGTTTGAAAATGTCAAGGAATCTTTTGACAACATATGGAACCTGAGGAAAATCTAGCAAAGGCCATAATCCCAGAGGACCATCTCATGAGCTAAGACATGTGCACTGCACAGCTGGAGCTGAAACTTCTTATTACTCTGGTCAACTGGCTGAAGAGGCAAGCCAATTTTAAAAAGAAAGACACCTGTCCACTTCACCTGGCGATCAACTGTAGCATGAACTTCCAAAACACCTCCCAGTTCATATGCAATTCTTCTTACTACCATCCCCTCGCACTTTGTCTAAGACTGTGGCTAAAAGAGCAAGGGGGATATGTGTGCGTTTTAGTGGCAATAGCTTAAACCGATGACATCACTAGAGCCTTTGGTCTGAGAGGCTTGATGGAAGCACACTGCACATATTTTGCATGTAGAAGGCAATCCTTGGCATCTGAAGGTCAGAGAAGTGCCATGGCTCATAGGTAGAACATCTTCTGTGCTTGCAGAAGATCACAGGTTCTATTTATAGTTAAAGGGTCTCAAGTAGATGTTCAGAAATATCTTCTCTGCCTGAGACCCTGGAGAGCTGTGACCAGTCAGAATAGGTAAAACTGGGCTAAATGAACCAATGTATCATCAAAAACAGTCAGCAAGATGGGGGGGGGATGTGAGTATCTCTTGACACAAAGTGACTAGCTGAATATCAAGAGACAGAAAAAGAACTGTAAGATAAGAAAGATGTTCTGATTCCATGTTCAGCTTATATATTAATCATTGGCAAATAGAATCCTTTCATCTGTGACCTTTCCCTCCAAGTAAGCCTCTGTGTTATATCTCAGGGTGTATAGTGAGACACCCCGCATGGTAAGTGTACATTCAGCTGGAGACAGGAGTTTGGAGATCAATAGACTATGGTGGTTGGTAGCCACAGTGTTTTCAGAAGATGCCAAAAGGAGGTGTAGAAATCAATACACTGGTCTGCAAAAGATAGGGATAATTTTGCCTTTCATCACAGACCCCCAAGCTCTATGTTTGGATGAGCAGATAGTTGAGGGAATGTTGATGGTTTGGAGTGAAGGTAGCAAAGCCTGAAAGCATTGGAAGAGAAGAGTTCTTGAAAGTTTGGGAAATGTTTGGCAGTTTGACAGATCTTTGTAGAGGAATGGGGTGCTCCCTGCTAAAGACATCTTCTTGCTGGCAGCTTCAACTCTTTGCTGCAGATAACCTCCAAAGGGGTCTTAGAATGGAAGTGCAGTTTCTGCACTGATGTCTCCCTCCTAGCCTGACTGAAGGCTTAAGCACAACAGTCAAAGCTTTGAAAAAAACACACCTTTCCCCGCCAAAATCAATTTCCCATTTTTTTTATATCTCTTACCCAACCCTGCCCATCCCCACAATCTTCCTAGTACTGCAAGTCGATTGACCTATGATGGTCATGTGATGCTTCTGCAGATCAGCAGTTCATATAGCACAATACAAAAATTTTCAGCAGCTCCAATGAACACTTGGCCAAAGTAATAGAGTATTGAATTTGATATATAGGTTGTTTCAGTTTGTCCTCTGAAAACTGTGCTGGGAACTGAAATACATACTGACAGGAGTTTTCATTGGTGCAGTTGAACTGGTGTCCTATTCCCCCACACACTCCAATTTGGGTGTCAAACAACATGGAAACGATGGTGACACACTCCAGTCTTTCAATGTGGCATTGCTTCAGTCAGCAGCATGGGGGTTCCATTTTAAGTACACAGCAAGTACATGAGATATGCAGAATACCTCCCCATCCCCTTCAGTTATTTTCTTCATCTAGGTTCCAGATTCCTACATGGAGGAAATTGCTGGAGAGGTGATTACAGGATGGGGAAACTGGCATATGTGGTGAGGAATCAACACTCTACACCCATGATCCCCATTTGTGCCCAGAATCACTTCCCATTCTCCACTGTATCTGTGAGGGTGCAATTCTGACCCTTGTTCTCCTGATAGGTTTAATGAACTGGTACCAAAAAAGAGAGAGAAGAGTGTGACTAGTAACTTTAAACTCAGAAGCTGTCATTTAATACATAGGCATGATGCTATTTCACATGGAATACATCTGTGCATCATCTGATCCTATTGTGGGGTGGATCCAACCATTCTCCAAGTAGACTTCCTCCAGCCTAAGGAGACTTTAAGGGAAGAGCTACTCATTGGAAGAAGGCTCCTGAGATTGGAGGAAGGCTTCAGATATGACCCAAAAGGAAGGGTGGGGTATAAAAGTTTTATTAAACTAACAAACTTTGCTCAGTGGAGTGGTAGAATAGGGGTAGGATGCACCCCAGCATTATAAAAAAGGTAAACCACAATAATCAACAGCAGTTTATACCAACTGAGAACAAATATTTATATGTCACCCATACACTCACAATAAAAGCACAACTTCCTTACTTTTAAAGATACATGTGAGTATCTTCAAATATGCAGTCTTCACTGGCAGTCTTCAAGCAGTGGCTGGATGAACACTTGTTAGGGATGCTTTAGGCTGATCCTGCATTGAAGGGGTTGGACTAGATGTCCTGTATGGTCTCTTTCAATGCTATGATTCCATGCATTCAAAGTCTATATTTCATGGCAAAAGACTGGATTCAACCAGTTTGCATTGGTGCAAAGAGGAGCAAAGAGTTTCCTTTGACCACCAAACCAGCTATGCTGGGGATCATGGGATCTGAATGGAAAAAAGCCAGATGGGACATGGGTTGTAGCAAAGAGGGAAATCAGCTGAAATGGGTTGAAAAAGCTGGCTGGATCCAACCCAAAGGCTGCAATCCTATGCAACTTGGCTGGAAAGCCCATTAAAAACAGTGGGTTTAAACTCATGCATAGGACTGACTGGTTGGTTAGTCATGTGTTCGGCAGCAGTTAGTCATGTCTGATGTGCTATGCTGGAGAACATTTTCTCCAGTGCAAGACTTCACAGTTAAATAGGCCCATAACTGCCTACACACATTGTAACACAGAGAAATGAATATGTATGTCTAGAATGAAGTGTCTGACTAATTGTTAAACATGTATCCACACTGTAGGGATACATAGATACAAATACATATAGAAGTTCCTCTAGTTCAGTACAGTTGCTGATTTCTCCTTATCTGTACAGTGGAACCAAGAAAGTGGAAAGCTGATTCACACAGAGTTGTTGACAGCTATGGCAGCACCACAATGTAAGGAAACAAACCAGTCCTCAGCAATTGCTGGCTGTATGCAGCAGTCATTCAGACTCTTCCTGAACCTTAACAGCACCACAGATGGGATCCTACGACCACCCAGAAGAGACCTGCATGAACAAAAGGCATGTGGAACAGTGGCCTCTAACAAGAAAGGGAACTGAGTAAGACTGAGTAAACAAAATCTGTCTGGATCCAATCCTATATCTTTTTGAGTCTTTCAGGAAAGAAATTAATTTTCAGTTAACTGTACATATGCTACAGATTGCCCCATCATAAAGGGTGAGTTAGTTCAAAACCATGCAACAGACAGAAAAATACTGATATCCCCTCACAAAGTTGTTTAATCTTGGGCACCATAACCATTGGGCATATGCAAAAAAAAAAAATCATTTATACATTTATTTATTTTTTGTTTCATTTGGTGTCTTGATTCATTTTGTTGGCTTGCTTCAACCGTTTGCTGCATTTCGTACCCAAGTTGCTTCATTTCAATTTGATTCATTTTTAATTGATCCTCAAATGGATATTCCACTTGACTGTAACTCTTTATTTCTTTTCAGAATTAAACAAAATTTGCAATAATATGAGGGAAGAATGCTAGATAAATTTCATTTGGACAGATTATTACATTTTATAATTTAAAAAGTCTTCAGCCATGTATATCTTGTGTTTAATCTGCATGACACTCACAGGCAATATAAAGGTCCCTCTTGGTAAGCTCGCTGCAGGTGCTATGGATTCAGGAATTATTCATGAAAAGAATTTGAGAGATCTGAATTTATCATAATTTCATTTTTTACCCAGTTAGCACCATAGTCATAAGAAGCAGACACTAGGGAAGTTCCTTGCAAAATTTCAGAAAAGATAGGTGCATGGGTTCCCAAGAGATCACTATTGAATGCGAAAGTGTATAATGCAGAGTCAAAATGAAACTATCTCAGGCATATCAATATTGATTAGAAGACATGGAATGGAAAAATAACAAGTCCTAAACATACTTCATAGAAATACAACCAATTGCTTTTCTTAAAGGCCAATATTCAAAGGGCCAACCATTTCCAGATTTGCACTGGGCAGAATGAGTAGGAATCCTATCATGGTAACTGCTAGTAACAATCCCACAGTGTGTACAAAATATATCTGTAATCTTATTTCAGTGTTTGCCAGTCCAGCTACATTTAACAGTTTAACTGTTACTGTAGATCATGCCTATATGTGTTCCTTTTTTAAAGCCATTGCTGAAAAGTGGTCCTCTTTGACTATATTAATAAGTGTATTGTCTTCCACTAATACTCTGTTATCCATGGAAGCGTTACTGGAACACAGCTGTTGGAACAATACTTACCATTTCTATCAAAATTATGTCTATCTTGAAAGCCAATGCTTATTACTCTAGATTGATCCATTATGTCTTATTACTTGGCTGGCTGCTCCAAGGCAACAATGAAAGTAATGGTGGAATAAATTTTGCTTTATAGTCAAGGCAGTGTAGATGCTAGACTTTGGAGTCTTTGGTCAAAAAACTGAAGCCTGATATAAATATGAAGCTAGCAGGACAAACAAACTT
This sequence comes from Gekko gecko, assembly GCA_029375565.1. Classification (NCBI taxonomy): domain Eukaryota; kingdom Metazoa; phylum Chordata; class Lepidosauria; order Squamata; family Gekkonidae; genus Gekko; species Gekko gecko. The sequence goes on from JAPDNY010000009.1 coordinate 128,759,065, forward strand.
ACCTCTGTGACTTTGCCAATATCCAGCATCTTGTTTAAATGGGGCTGCTATGTATGTAAAGCAGTTATATGTGAAATATTAGCATGCCTACACAATACCCACCCAGGCAATGGATTTCCAGCTTGCTTGTGTACTGACTCAGTTTAAGTGAGAGGTCAGACATGTGCAAAGTCACATGGGTAAAATTTTCATCCTACTATTTAAATCAGGCCTGGGTTATTATTTGATAATGCAGAAAACAAATAATAATAATAATAATAATAGGAGCATATTGCTAAAATACAGGATAATGTACAATTAACAATTCTTTAAATAATCCAGAAACAGTAAACCAGTCAGGGAAGAAGCATGTTACTATATGTGCTTCCTTTCACATGTATTGACATGTGGACTTTCTAACTTGGGTTTGGGACACTCACCCAGAACCAGAAGCAATTTGGGGGGAATTAATTTCAGTGCCAAGGGTAATCCTCTTTCTGCTTTCACAGCCTGGTTAGCTTGGAAAACTGACACACTCATCAATTAAGGGAGAGCAGAACATGGGATTTAGGGACCTGTATCTGGATAATGGGCAAGCAATGGAAGTGCCTCTAATAGGCTACCATTAATCATGAAACAACCAGACCTTTTCCAAATCAAGGTTTAGAATTTATTGAGGGAAATATAGGGCTACAGGAACTGAAAAGGTACTCAAGCATGAGAACAGTGAAATTATGTCCAGTAGAAAAGAGCAAGAGTCCAGTAGCACTTTAAAGACTAAAGAAATTTGTGGTAGGTTATGAGCTTTCATGAGTCACTGCTCACTTCTTCAGTGTTCAGAAAGACATGCATATGAAGAGCTGCATGAGAAAAGGGAAAGTGAAAGAGAGCCAGGCCTCAAGCAGTGTGAGAATTCTGTACCAGGGAATGGCCATGAAGAGAAGTGGGAGAGAGGGGGAAAGGAGAGTTGTTATGAGAAAAGGAGTGAACAGAGGAGGAGTTTACCTATCCTCAGTCTACTGAGGAGGGTAGAGTAAATTGTCTATTTAGATGATCCAGAGATTCAGGGAAGGGGATTTTAAACATCACTTCCAAAGGCCTCAAGAAAATAGTAAGAAGGTATGCTGGCTCCAGAAGAGAGGAGTGGGCAGCCTCTGAGCCAGCAGAGGGGGAGACTGCACAATTTTGGTTGACAGAACAATGATAGTTATAGGGGGTCACACAAAAGAATATCAAAGAAATAATTCAGGGTGAATTCAGGGTAAATACAAGATGAGAATCCATGGGTTTTGTGACTTCGATCGAGTTAGGAAGGGGAATTTCCTGAAAGATACCAAAAGGTGGTTTCCTCTAGGCAGAGTGGACAAAAAAGCTGGGGGGGGGGGGCTTCACCTAAGAAGACATTCAGAAAAGGTCAGTAAAAGTAATCAAGCCCACCTAGTTACTTAACAGTACTTCGATTTTGTTCTCAGAAAGACTTGCCCTTGCTGATAAAATTACAATGATAGACCAAGGTGGGTGCCTGGCTTTGCAATCCCCTGCGGCATGTAGATGTCCCATCAGAGAACCAATTTCCCACCTAAAGTTCTGGCAACTTATTAGCATAGCCAGAGGAGAACTTTCACTTCACGGTCTCCAAAGTATGGCATTGGTAGCTCCAGGGGTCTTTTCGTAGAAAAACAGCTGCAGGAGCTCATTAGCATATGGTATGCTAATGAGCTATTAGGCTATTAGCATATGCCACGCCCCCTGACATCACCAGAAGTGATGTCAGAAGGGGAAGCAAAAGTGGGGGAGGCATCTTCAAAAGCCTCCCCTTCCCTTCCCCAGCTGGTCTGGGTGGGGGAGCTAAGAGAGAGGGGTTTAAAGTTTAAACTCCTTCTCATGAGAGTTAGACCACAGAAGGAGGAAAGAGGGAAAGAAAAGAGAAGGAAAGGGGGGAGGGAAACAGGGAAAGGAGGAAAAAGAGAAGAGAAGAAGGTGGGAAAGAAAGAAAGAGAGAGAGAAGAAAGAGGGAAAGAGGAAAAAGAGAGAAGGAAAAGAGGGAATGAAAGAAATTTGGCGGCAATTCGGCCCCATTATATCCTATGGGCCATTGAAGTCAATGGTGAAAACATAGGGTATATTCTGGGGGCTGGAGGGGAGGGGTTTGAGGCCCCAAACTCACAGGGTAGCTGATGGAGCCTCTCCCCAAGATACCCACCAAGTTTCAAGAACATTGGACCAGGGGGTCTAATTCCATGGGCCCCCAAACAGGTTGCCCCTATTCCCTCCATTGTTCTCTATGGTGGGAAAAAAACGTGCTTTTTTCCCACCATAGAGAACAATGGAGGGAATAGGGGCAACCTGTTTGGGGGCCCTTAGAATTGGACCCCTGATCCAATGTTCTTGAAGCTTGGTGGGTATCTTGGGGAGAGGCTCCATCAGCTACCCTGTGAGTTTGGAGCCTCTCCCTCAAACCCCTCCCCTCCAGCCCCAGAATGTACCCTATGTTTTCACCATTGACTTCAATGGCCCATAGGATACAAAGGAGCTGAAATTGACATTCGGCTGCCTGAAAGACTCTCCGGGACGCCGGCTGGGGGCGGGGCTTGGCTCCTGAGCTCCCGGAGCTTCGCTCCGGTGCGCTCCCCCCAAAAGACCCCTGGGTAGCTCCTAAAATGGCTGCCAGAGCAACTTTAGCCAAGATGGAGTCGGAGCAGATAACACACGACTGGGAAGGGAGTCCCTGGTAATAAGTGGTTTGACAGTTAGATTACAAAAGTGTATGAGACTAACTGAAGAAGGATAGAGTGAGTATGGAGAAGCTGATTTATTTATCTATTTATTTTGCTTTGGCCTTCACTGCAGAAAATGTTGGGTACATAATATGCCTGATCCATTTGGGGGGATGCGCATTAGAAGAATTAAGGCCCCGGTCACACGGGCCAGATAACGCGGGGGGGAGGCATGGCTCTTTGCGCCGGCTCAATTAGGCCCACCAGAATGCAATCAGATGCAACAGTGGCACACCGCGGTTTCATCCGTCAGCATGTGCACATCAAGGAGGACAGCCGGGGGGAAAGCCACACGCCGGCATGATCACATGGAACGATTCTGTTGGCAGCCCATGGCAAACCATTTGCTAGTACATTTGTTGAGATACTTTTTAACTGCGCAGCTAGGGCGGCACACCACGGGTTGGCCATGTTAGCGCTATGCTTCCCAGATGTTGCGGTGTGATCACACCCTGAAACTCCACCTGACATTTGTGCCTTCCGCACGACAAATCCTCCATGTGACCGGGACCTAAGTTCAATAGAATTGACTAGAAAGAGAGTTCAAGAGCTAAAATTAATAATAATCCTGCTGAAGAAGAATCAGTATGGCTTCTGTAAAAGAAGTCCTGCATTACCAGTCTTTTAGAAGTTTTCAAGAGTGCCCATAACAGGGCTGGCTGCAGTCTGCGAAGTGTCTGTCAGCAAGATGCCATTTAATGGATCCCCCTTGTTTCCTCTTTCTTCCCATTTGTGCAAAAAGCAGATGGCAGTCCTTGCAACCACCAGTTGCCCAAATGAGCATGCCATGCTGTTTTTTTTGCTATGAGTGGAATCAGTCCTTCTCTCACTTACCTTTCTCCCCCTAGTTGCCCAGGTGGGCAAGGTGACTAAGCAAGCTTCTTCCTTCCCTCTGATATCTAGTAAAAGAGTGGGAGAGGGAGATAAGGAGACCCCTGAGCTGCCATTACAGGCAGTAGCACATTTACTATGGCAGGAGAAAGGGAGTAGTCCCTTCACAGGAGCCTAGTCCTCTGATGCTTCCACTGCAGTTGCTACCCCAAGGGAGTGTAGCAGGTGAGCAAACAGCAGCAGTTGCTCCAGCCATTGGGCTTGATCACTCACCCATGCAGAACAATGAACAACCAAGCCGCAGTGGTGCCTACTAATTGCTGCTGTCACTTTCTCTCTGTCTGCTTGGCTACCTGTCTCTCTCTCTGTGGTATCCCTAAGCCACCATTGCAGGTCATGCAAATATCATGTTCAGAGCTAGAAGTTATATTCATCTTTCTGTTCTTTCAGTTTCTTTTCTTCTTGGATAATGGCTTTGAATGCCAGTTGGCGGGGCGGTGGAGGGAGGCAATAAGGGAGGGCTGCGGCCTCCATAGCCTGCTTGGTGATTTCTCAGAAGGATGTGGCTGACCATTGCTGAAGATAGTGATGCTGGACTAGTTGCACCAGCAGGGCTTTTTTTAGGCTATTGAGCATTTTGTTTTACTGCAGAAATAAGAGAACTTCTCTAACCATGGATTCAGGCTCTGCTGATTACTTTCTCCCTGTTAATCGTTAATGGTGTCCTTGTGGTTAGATCCTTGCTCTCTGCTCCAAGAACAGGCTTTGGTTTAAGCTTTCTTATCACTTTAAGCTTTCTTATCAGCATGTTGTGGGTAAGTCTCAAAACTATTTTGATAGGGGCAGCCAGTGTGTTGGGGACTTCAAGGCTGATTTTCATGCCAACTATACCACATGGCAATAAACAATACAGTAAAAGAAAATATTCATATGAATTCATTTTGAGCCAGGATTGTATAAGCATGTGCTAAGTGGGCAATGCTTGCGCAACAGAGCTTAGGAAAAGGCAAAAATAGCCCAAGAAAGCTAGAAAAGAAATGGAAAGAACAGAAAGTGGAATATAGCTTCTAGGTCATATATGGAGACACAGAGGGATGGTATAATTGCAGCAAGTGGCAAGGGATCACTGTATGCTTGTGAAAAAAGGATAGGGCACACCTAGTTCAGTTTATTTTTAAACCTGAGTTGTCATTGATTAATTCTGGAGTACAAATCCAGTTATAAATTATCAGCAGCACTGCCAGTTTCATGAAAAAGCAAAATCCTAAGAGTGGCTCATAGCAAGCTGGGCATGCTGACATTCTGATGTGGTTCACTAATTTTTCTTCATGGAGTCCATAAATCCAGCTTGTTATAATTACTGTCAATAAAATTAATGAAATTGCAGGCTGTTCAACAAAAGGAATATCAATCTGAAGCTTTTTATTAGGTCAGTAAGACCTTCATTTATCACAAGTCCATTTTGTGGAAGGCAGGAGTTTGGCCCTTAGTTTGTGACTGTTGCAATTTTTTGAACTGATGTTCCAGAAACTCAGAAGTACCCTCAGATGCCTATTCCTTGCCACTAAAAATAGGGGTGTGTGTGTGTCTACAACTGAAAATAGAAATCCCATGAGCTGATTTAACTGTAGATGAAAAGTATAAGTTGGTAAATCAGAATAATTGATTGGTTCATTAATAATACACCGAGGGGCCCTTTTGTATGTGACTCCAGCAAGGAGTTTAATACCTGGACATCATGTACAATATATTGTAGAAATGCCCATGCTCCAGATACATGCACATGTATTTACAAAATGCATTTTATACATTTTTCTAACACAATCTTATCTCAACATGGGGAAAACATGAGAAGACTCTAAGAGACAGGTAATCAAATAGAGACATATTGGCTGAGCTGGACTCGCTGAGGAATTGTATTGTTGGTGGTGTCTGACTCCAAGATCCCATTTTAGAAGATAAAGAGATATGGAAAGGTGGTGTCTGTTGTACTTGTAACAGACTTACTAGAAGGTCACTTTAGCTGATGAGATCAAGATAATCAATAGATGCCACATCTTGAAAGTGGTCAGGAAAACTAGTTGCTGACTAGGGTATTAAGATGAGAACTTTAAAAAGAATTGTAATCAGCAGTTGCTGTGAAGTGCTGTTCTATGATAAGTAATCATTCTACATATACTCTCTGTTTTTCCTTCTTCCTTTGGTATGCAATCTCTTGGATCAATGTTGCTTATTTATGGTGTCTTGACTTTCTCTTTTCTCATTTCTCTCTTTGACAATATGGATTCTACCTCTGCAGTCCTTTGAAACTGCCCTAACTAAACCCACTAATGATCTCTTCATTGTGAATCCATAGAACTACAATGCCTGCAGCTTCCTTGACCTCTTTGGTAAATGCTGTGACTTTCTTCACCTCCTAGGTTTCCATAACCCTATCATCGACTTGTTTTCTCCCTACCTCTATAAGCATCCATTCAGTGTTTCCACAAGGGAACACTCTTTCCTGTGCTTTTCAGTTCTCAATCTAGGTCCTTCAGGGATCTGTTCTTCCCTCTGTTATTCTGTCTCTACACGCTTTAGTCTGAGAGAACAGGAAACAGGAATTAGAAGGGAGGAGAACTGGCAAGATTTGTCAGTTTGCTTTATTGGGTAATGCAACAGCTGTGCCTGCTTCAGTTTACAAAATAAACCTATTTTGGAACTTGTAACTCAGTTGCTTGATACAACCATTGCTTCATCAAATACCATAGCTTTCTAGTATCCCCTATATACTGATGACATTCAGCTCTACCTTTCCATCCAAGAGCTTCCCCTTTCATCCAATCTTGTGTCTACTCCAGGGATGCCACAAATTTTGCACTAAACATGTTCAACAGTTACCATGATACAATCACAGCTGATTACCCAGCATGTTCGGTTCACACTGAATATTTAAAATGTCTGCTTTTTAAATCTTCATCTCTTTTCTTCAAAACTGAGCATAGAGAAAACTGAGCATAGACAAACACCAAACAGCATTTTTTCCACCACCACCCCAGTATTTATTTACAACTGATTAATATGATTTTAACCAAATTAGCTGTCTATGGCTGCATCCAAGACAGCCAGGCAACATTTTCCTCCACCATACAATGTTTGTTTAAGGACTTAAAAAACAACAACAACAGTAATTTCTATTGCAGTAATGGCTCAAGTGGTTAAGATGCTGAACTGCAGGCTGTGGAAGGTCAGTAGTTCAGCAGTTTGAGACTCGAGTGCGCTGCAGGACGGAGTGAGCTCCCATCTCTAGTTCCAGTTCCTGCCAACCTAGCAGTTCAAAAGCAAGAAATTGCAAGTAGATAAATAGGTGCCTCTTTGGTGGGAAGGTAACAGCATTCCATGCGCCTTGGTGTTTAGTCATGCTTGGCCCTATGACCACGGAAATGTCTTCGGACAGCACTAGCTCTTCAGAGATGAGCACCGCAACCCTAGAGTCGGATTCGACTGGATTTCGAGCAAGGGAACTTTTACATTTACCTTTAATGTACTATTAATCTATTGCCATGATCTATGAATTCCTCAGCATTCATTCATTTAAAATAAATAAGTCTCTAGCCCTTTCCCTTGCCTTTCCCCTTATAACTTTGTAAGGAAAAGGGATAGAGAATTACATTTTTTAAAAGAAAGCTGGGAATTTAGAGATAGTGGCAATAGATTGTGAGAACATTAGTATGTGCTTTCTCAATAGCAATTACTATTTTTTTTTAAAGAGCTTATTCAAAAAGTCCTCTTGTGGCGTGGCAGGGAAAGCAAGGTAATAGCATCAGGGAAAGCCATTTGCACTATGCAGCACTGTTAGGAAATTATACAGCTAACCAACCTGCCAAACAGCCATAAACAGGTCAGTGAATAGTTGAACCAATCATTGAAAAATCAGCTCCTTGTTTGTAGCTGCTGACCAGGACATGACTGATATGATGGGTGTTTGAGCATTCCTAATTTCCAGCAGCCTCTTCAATATTTCTAGCTGGAAGTTTCCTTGTCATGTCCAAAACCAACTTCTTAAAATTTTCTCGTCTATCCAGCCCCTTCTTGTAAAACATTGCAAAAATATGGACTTCTGTTCTTTAGTAAAAACAAAACAAAACCCCAAAAACACTTTATTTGTTAACTTTAGTCATCTCACATCTTGACTGCTGCAGTAGCCTTCTCCTCTCTAACTGTTGCCATGGTCCTCTCTTAAACCTCTGTTCATAACTCTGGCACAAGAATAATTCCACCCAGTTATTACTCAGGGATGGTGGTGTTCATGGTAGGCCTGAATGGGTCCAGACTACCTAGTTATTATTATCTTGGGGTCACAGTTAATTTTTACTTCTGTTGGATTCTCAGCATTTAAAACTGTGTTAACAGAAAACGATAGAAATATTTAGAAACTTCCATTTCAGTTTATTTTTTTAATGAAAAGAGTGTATGTTTGTGAGTTAGAATTCCAACTCCAGCTCAGACGATGTGAATCCCTGTGTTATGTCTCCACACTAGGGCTGCCAGATCCAAGTTGGGAGACTCCTGGAGATTTGGGGAAGGAGCCTGGGGAGGACAGGGACCTCAGTGGGGTACAATGCCATAAAGTCCACCTTCCACAGCAGCCATTTTCTCCAGGGGAACTTATCTCTTTCATCTGGAGATCAGTTGTAATTCCAGGGGATCCCCAGGTCCCTGGAGGCTGGCATCCCTACTCCACACAGACTTCCTGTCTGCTTCTAGATCTAGCTGAGACTCCTCATTCTTACATTTAAAGACCACTGTGGCTTTGGCACTCTCCATTTGTCCACCCTTATTACCTGATTTGTCCCTGCCTGTTACTTTCGCTCATCCAACTTCACAATCCTCTGCCCTCTGAAGGCCTTCTTATGACTAAGTATGACTTAGCGCGGTGGCACCACTGAATGTGTTCTTAAACTGCACTTTATTTTTATTGCCATCAAAGTCATGTTTTAAATTGATTTGTCTTGTGTTTTAAATGCTTGTTGTATTTTATTATGTGTAAATTGTATACTGTGTGTCAGTTTTTGGAAGCCGCCCTGAGCCCACCTTGGCAGGGAGGACAGGGTAAAAGTTAAAACAATAAATAAATAAATAAATAAATAAATTCTGATCCCTTAAACAACTCTGTCATTTGCTGCCCTATTTGCCTGCAATGCCTCCCATGTGATGTCTTTTAACTACCCACACATTGATTGGGTCAATATGTGTTCAAGTTGGGAAAAAGAGATTGAGTTTCTAGAAACTCTCAATGACTGTGCCATGGAGCAGATGGTCACAGAACTTACCAGGGAAGAAGCAATCCTGGATTTGATCCTAAGTAATGCCCAAGACCTGGTGAGAAATGTAAAAGTGATTGCACCACTTGGGAACAGTGCCCATAATGTTATTGAGTTCAGCATTACATTTGTATAAATAGGGAGTTGCCCAAAAAGACTGACAAAACCACTTTTAACTTTAGAAGGGGTAAATTCTTTGATATGAGGGGACATGTGAGGAAGAAACTGAAAGGAAAAGTAGAAAGGGTCAAAACCACTGGGGAAGCTTGGAGACTATTTAAAACTACAATCCTAGAAGCTCAGAAAAATATATAACACAAGTTAGGAAAAAGCCTGCATGGTTAACAAATAAAGTAATAGAAGCTGTAAAAGGTAAGAAGGATTCCTTTAAGCGGTGGAAAGCTAGTCTTAGTGAGGTTGATAAAAAGGAACACAGACTATGGCAAATAAAATGCAAGTCTGTGATCAGGCAAGCAAAAAGGGAATATGAGAAGCATATCGCAAAAAACGTAAAGGCCAACAATAAAACTTTCTTCAAATACATTAGAAGTAGGAAGCCAGCCAGTGGGGCCCTTGGATGACCAAGGGGTAAAAGGAGTAGTGAAGGATGATAGGGAAATGGCTGAGAAGCTGGATGCATTTTTTGCCTCTGTCTTCACTGTGGAAGAGGAGAAGTGCTTGCCCACTCCAGAAGCACCGATTTCGGGAGGGGGTTTGAAAGACCTGAATCAGATTGCGGTGACAAGAGAGGAAGTCCTCCGACTGATGGACAATTTAAAAACTAATAAATCACCAGGCCCGGATGGCATTCATCCGAGAGTTCTGAAAGAACTCAAATGTGAACTTGTGGATCTCCTGACAAAAATATGTAATCTTTCTTTAAAATCTGCCTCCATTCCTGAGGACTGGAAGGTAGCTAATGTCACTCCCATCTTTAAAAAGGGCTCCAGGGGAGATCCAGGAAATTACAGGCCAGTCAGTCTGACATCGATACCGGGTAAGTTGGTGGAAACTGTTATTAAGGAAAGAATTAGTAGGCACATTGATGAACAAAAACTATTGAAGCAGACTCAGCATGGGTTCTGTAATGGAAGATCTTGTCTCACTAACCTGTTAGTGTTTTTTGAGGAGTGAACAAACATGTGGACAAGGGGGACCCAATAGATATTATTTACCTTGACTTCCGGAAAGCTTTTGATACAGTTCCTCATCAAAGGCTCCTAAGTAAGCTCAATAGTCATGGGATAAAAGGACAAGTCCTCTTGTGGATCAAAAACTGGCTTATAAATAGGAAACAGAGAGTGAGTATAAATGGGAAACTTTCTCAGTGGAAGGTGGTAAGCAGTGGGGTACCACAGGGATCAGTACTCGGTCCGATGCTTTTTAACTTGTTTATTAATGATTTGGAATTGGGAGTAAGCAGTGAAGTGGCTAAATTTGCAGATGACACGAAGTTGTTCAGGGTGATGAAAACCAGGGACGATTGTGAGGCACTCCAAAGGGATCTGTTGAGAATGGGTGAGTGGGCGTCAACGTGGCAAATGGGGTTCAATGTGGCCAAGTGCAAAGTGATGCACATTGGAACCAAAAATCCTAAATATAAATACACGTTGATGGGGTCTGAACTGGCAGAGATGGACCAAGAGAGAGATCTTGGACTCGTAGTGAATAATTCAATGAAAATGTCTAGACAGTGTGTAGCTGCAATAAAGAAGGCCAACGCTATGCTGGGGATTATTACGAAAGGAATTGAAAACAAATCAGCCAGTATCATCATGCCCCTGTATAAATCATTGGTGCAACCTCATTTGGAATACTGTGTACAGTTCTGGTCACCACATCTCAAAAAGGATATTATAGCATTGGAAAAGGTGCAGAGAAGAGCAACTAGAATGATAAAAGGGTTGGAATACCTTCCCTATGAAGAAAGGTTAAAATTCTTGGGGCTCTTCAGCTTGGAGAAACGATAGCTGAGGGGTGACATGATTGAAGTTTATAAGATTATGAATGGGATTGAGCAGGTTGAGAAAGAAGTACTTTTCTCCCTTTCTCACAATACAAGAACTCGTGGGCACTCCATGAAATTGCTGAGCAGTCGGGTTAGAACAGATAAAAGGAAATACTTCTTCACCCAAAGAGTGATTAACATATGGAATTCACTGCCACAGGAGGTGGTGGCAGCTACAAGCATGGACAGTTTCAAGAGGGAATTAGATAAACATATGGAGCAGAAGTCCATCAGTGGCTATTAGCCACAGAGTATAGATGGGAATTCTAAGTCTGGGGCAGGTGGTGCACTCTATTCTTGGTGCTGGAGGGGGCAGCAGTGGGAGGGCTTCTAGTGTCCTGGCCCCACTGCTGGACCTCCTGATGGCACCTGGTATATTTTGGCCGCTGTGTGACAGAGTGTTGGACTAGATGGGCCATTGGCCTGATTCAACATTGGCTTCTCTTATGTTCTTATGTTCTTATGAAAGGCATTATGACCAAGGGGTAAAAGGAATAGTGAAGGATGATAGGGAAATGGCTGAGAAGCTGAATGCATTTTTTGCCTCTGTCTTCACTATGGAAGAGGAGAAGTGCTTGTCTACTCCAGAGGGGTGTTGAAAGGGGTGGGGTGTTGAAAGATCTGAGTCAGATTGAGGTGATGAGAAAGGAGGTCCTATGACTGATAGACAACTTAAAAACTGATAAATTACCAGGCCAGGATGGCATACATTCGAGAGTTCAGAAAGAACTCAAGTCTGAACTTGTGGATCTCCTGAAAAAATATGTAGTCTTTCATTAAAATCTGCCTCCATTCCTGAGGACTGGAAGCTAATGTCACTCCCAACTTTAAAAAGGGTTCCAGAGGAGATCCAGGAAATTACAGGCCAGTCAGTCTGATGTCGATATTGGGTAAGTTGGTGGAAACTATTATTAAGGAAAGAATTAGTAGGCACATTGATGAAGAAAAACTATTGAGGCAGACACAGCATGGGTTCTGTAATGGAAGATCTTGTCTCACTAACCTTTTAGTGAACAAACATGTGGATAAGGTGGACCCAACAGATGTTGTTTACCTTCACTTCCAGAAAACTTTTGATAAAGTTCCTCATCAAAGGCCCCTAAGTAATCTCAATAGTCATGGGATAAAAGGATAAGTCCTCTTGTGGATCAAAAACTGGGTAATTAATAGGAAACAGAGTGAATATAAATGAGCAATTTTCTCAGTGGAGGGTGGTGAGCAGTGGGGTACCACAGGGCTCACTACTGGGTCTGATGCTTTTTAACTTGTTCATTAATGATTTGGAGTTGGGAGTAAGCAGTGAAGTGGCTAAATTTATAGATGACATGAAGTTGTTCAGGGTGGTGAGAACCAAGGAGGATTGTGATGCACTCCAGAGGGATCTGTCAAGGATGGGTGAGTGGGTGTCAACATAGCAAATGGGATTCAATGTGGCCAAGTGCAAAGTGATGCACATTGGAGCCAAAATCCTAACTATAAATACACGTTGATGGGGTCCGAACTGGCAGAGACAGACCAAGAGTGAGATCTTGGAGTCATAGTAGATAACTCACTGAAAATGTCGAGACAGTGTGCGACTGCAATGAAAAAGGCCAAAACTATGCTGGGGATTATTAAGAAGGGAATTGAAAACAAATCAGCCAATATCATAATGCCTTGTATAAATCGATGGTGCGGCCTCATTTGGAATACTGTGTACAGTTCTGGTCACCACACCTCAAAAAGGATATTATAGCATTGGGAAAAGTGCAGAAAAGGGCAACTAGAATTATAAAAGGGTTAAAACACTTTCCCTATGAAGAAAGGTTAAAGTACTTGGGGCTGTTTAGCTTGGAGAAACAACAGCTGAGGGGTGACATGATCGAGGTTTATAAGATTATGCATGGGATATAGCAGCTAGAGAAAGTAGTACTCTTCTCCATTTCTCACAATACGAGAACTCGTGGGCACTCAATGAAATTGCTGAGCAGTCAGGTTAGAACAGGTAAAAGGAAGTACTTCTTCATCCATGTGACTAGGAACACATGGAATTCACTGCCACAGGAAGTGGTAGTGGCTACAAGCATGGACAGCTTCAAGAGGGAATTAGATAAACATATGGAGTGGAGGTCCATCAGTGGCTATTAGCTACAAGGCTGCCTTTGTTGCAAATCTGGAAACTGCAGCTAGTGCAGAATGCAGCAGCCAGGCTGTTGATGGGTCTCCCTAGGTGGGACCACATCTGGCCTGTGCTGAAGGCGCTGCACTGGCTGCCAATAGCATACCGGATCCGCTTCAAAGTGATGGTTCTTACCTTTAAAGCCCTTTATGGTCAGCGTCCGGCATACCTAAGGAACTGCCTTTCCCCATATGTTCCCCCAAGGGCACTACGGTCGGGGAGGCAAACATCTTTTTATTATGTCAGGCCTCAGGGACGTCAAATTCGCCGAGACTAGGGCCAGGGCTTTTTCAGTGGTGGCTCCTACCTGGTGGAATGAGCTCCCGGAGGGGATCCAGGCCCTGCGGGATCTGGAACAGTTCCACAGGGCCTGCAAGATGGAGCTCTTCCGCCAGGCTTTCGAGTAGGAGCTGCCGCTGCTACTTTTCCATCAATGCAGCATCGCCAGAAATTGGCAGAGATACCATCTGGGTGCAAGTGGGCCCTGGGAAGAAGACTAGCTATCTACCGCTTTGGAACTTACATTGTTGGTCCGGATCCACCCTACCAGAACCCATCTTGGAACTGGGAATATCAGAGCACCAGCACTTTGTTGTATTATTGTTATGTTTTTATCTTTTTTAAATTGTTTTAATTATGGCTTTGGCCCCAACTGTCAGCCGCCCTGAGCCTTAGGGGAGGGAGGGATATAAATCGAATTATAAATAAATAAATAAATAAATAAAATAAGGTATAGATAGGAACTCTGGGGCAAGTGATGCTCTGTATTTTTAGTGCTTGGGGGGGCAGCAGTGGGAGAGTTTCTTGTGTCCTGGCCCCACTAATGGACCTCCTGATGGCACCTGGTATTTTTGGCTACTGTGTGACAGAGTGTTGGACTGGATGGGCCACTGGCCTGATTCAATATTGGCTTCTCTTCCTTCAAAACCCTCCACAGAATTTGTAAAGCCTTTGACGAATGCATTATCTCTCATACTCCACTGAAACCAACTTTTGCAACTGAACGGAACATGTATTCTTCTCCCTGTATTGCCTTCCCTTTGTTGTATTTTAGATTGCAACATTTCTTTGGAGCAGGAACTTTTATTAGTGTTGTTTCTCTGTAAAGCTTTATGCACATTGATGGTTATATATAATATTCATCCTTAAACACTCGCAATTTTACCATTTATAAAAAGAGTTTTTGTGTATTCTGTATTAAGTAATCAAGAAAAAAATGTTAAATATCCTCTATCTATTACTTGGTTGGAGGTAATGCACTGTTACATAATGAAATTGTTAAAATGAAGGCAATATTAATAGTGATATTGGCCAAATCTTTTGACACTTAAATCTAGTGACTGTAGCCGTGAACAAGAAAAACAGATTTTTCTACACAACCAAAAAGGACTCCAAGTTTGCAGAAAAATATGAAATATTTTTTAAAAAAACTGAAAATTGAGGGTTTTTTAAAAGACCCAAATTGATAAAAGGAACATCTATAGTTTTAAGCAATGGATTTCCTCAGTGGCTGTTGCTAGGCAACCACAGTATTCCAGGCAATTTCTGTGAGTAAAAAGGCTGACGGGGAAGGCTTATTTTGGCCTTTAAGGGAGGACTCATTGAGGCCAGGCCTGACTTCAGGCTGGAAAATTCCTCGAGATTTTGTGGTAGAATCTGAGAAGGCCAGGGTCTGAAGAGGGGAGAGGCTTCAGCCCAGTATAATGCCATAGAGTCCACTCTCCAAAGCAGTCATTTTCTCCAGGGGAACAGACCCCTATCTGGAGCTCAGTTGTAATTCTGGGAAATCTCCAGGTCCCACATGGAGGTTGGCAACCTTAGGCCTGGCAGCAACCTCTCAGAGACTTGATACCACCCAACTTACATGACTTAACTAAGCCTGGCTGCTTGTTACTATTTAAGAGTGCTCACCCTAAGGAAGCCAGAGTGGTATAGGTTCAGATCCTTATCTTGCTGTGGAAACTCAGGAGGTGATTTTGGACATCTTTGCAGCCTAGCCTACTTCATAGGGTTGTGGTAAAGATAAAGAGGAGGAGGAGAAAATAATATAAGCTTCTGTGGTTCCCACTGTGGAGAAAGGTAGAGTATAAATGAAGTAAATAAATAATAAATATTGCTGAAGATGGGAGCTATGTTCCCTCTAAGCTGAGTTAGTGTGAGCTAGCTCACAGGTTTTTAGCCTCTGGCTCACACATTTTTGTCTCAGCTCAGGAAGGATGGCTCCAGAGCACTCTAATTTATGCAGTAGTCAAATCACTCGCTCACAACTTTAGTGCCAGTCGCTCATAAAGTAGAATTTTTGCTCACAAAACTCTGTAGCTTAGAGGGAACAGTGGATGGGAGGCAGATGAAAGGTAGCCTGTTTAATGGCTGAAAAGGTAAGAATGAGGCAGGGGCAAGGGAGATGATATGGGGGTTGCCAGGAGGGGGAAAGAGGAAATAGTGTGGGGAGGGGGATACAAGGAAATTGAGGGGTCCTTTCATGCAAGTGGGCCTGGCCCAGTAGCCAGCACCACAAAACTTGGCCACAGTTTTCCTACGTAGAGACTGCTGGAGTGGTGGTGGGAGACAGAAAATTAAGACAGAGAGGCAGATAAAGGTGGGTTGGCTGTTGGGTGGTTAAGGAGATAGGGTTGTCAACTCCAAGTTAGGAAATTCCTAGAGATTTAGGAGATGGATCCTGGGGATGGTAGGGTTTGAGGAAGGGAGGGACCTCAGAGAGTTATGAAGCAGCCATTTCCTCCAAGGGAAAAGATCTCTGTAGTCTGGAGATCAGTTGTCATACTGGTAGATATCCAGCCTGAAGGCTAGCAACCCTAGCCTGGCCATATGCTATTCTCCCCCTTCTATTTTGCTGGGATCATTTTTCTCTGTACAGAGCAGAAAACTGGGCTACTAAGATTCTACCATTCTAATCTACATCCATTCTTCTCTACTCTATGTGACTGGGAACCCTTTAAGCTATTTCAAAAAGTGCCAAGGCCAAGGCATTCTGAACAGGGCTGGAGCCATTTCCTCCAGGGAGAACTAGGGTTGCCAACCTCCAAGTGGAGACTGGAGATAACCTTGAGTTACAACTGCTGTCCAGAGATCAGTTGTAACTCAAGTTCCCCTGGAGAAAAAGCTACTTGGGCTAGTGGAGTCTATGGCATTATACTCTCCTGAGGTCACTTCCCTCCCCAAACCTTGGCTTCCCAAGGCTCCACCCCCAAGTCTGCAACCTGGAACTGGAGGAGCTGATCTCTGTAGTTGCGTGCTTTGTCATGATTCCAGGAGATCTCCAGGCCTTACCTGGAGGTTGGCAATCCTAGAAGGAGAGGAGAAAGCAGGGGAAAGGGAAGAGGCTGTGGGGGCTTTCAGGCAAGGGAAAGAGGAAATAGTGGGGGAGGTGATAATGAGATGCTTCCCACAAGCTCTTATGGGTTCCCACTTGTTATTTATAATCATCCACCTAACCATGTATGTAAGCCACAGAACTGTATCCTGAATAGCTCAGTAAGAATGAACTATCCATTAACAATCACTTCATTGAAAGAAGAGTCCGTTTGTTTATACAGTATAATGAGTGTATGTTTTCTAGCAGTCAGGGAAATAAAGCAGTGAAGCAGACAATATCACCTATACTGTATTATGTCTTGCTTCCTTTTTCCTGGATGCAGCCGTTTTACTAGCATTCTTATGCAGAACCAAACTATATTTAAGAAAAGGAAACACAATCAGTACTGGTTTTGTTGTTTTCTGTGAAGAAATGAATTTTCTTTCTTTAATGTGTAAAAACATTATTGAATAACCTTTGTACAAAAGAAAACGGAATTAATAATTTCTCTGAGTACATATATATTTTCTCTTTCAAAATTTCTCTTCCAACAAGCTTTTCTGTACTTCTGTTTTGTTGGCATTAGATTTTTTAATTACTGTTTTTTTTAATCAAATTGATTTGACTGCCATTTTGCTTTGTTAAGAACTTGATGATGAGAGCTGCAGGCAGAGCCCAACTACGCATTTCTTCATCCGGTTTGCGGCTTGCTGCTATGTATTTTGCCTGTGTCAATAGGGATTATCAGAACTAAAGATAGGAGTGTTTAAAGCTTTATAGCCCTTCTAAACAAATGTCTATGGTTTCTGTGAAATCAGCTTTTGAGCTCTCTGTGTTAATCACAGGGAACACACATGAAATGTGGTTAAACATGCAATGATAGAAATGTACAAGCCTCTCCCTGGTTGTAGATGTTAACTTTGTCCTGGCTTTGCTTTTAACTATGGTGTAAAATATCACCTATCATCTTGTAATTACGCAGTATTTCATCAACACACCTAACAGCATTCAAAACAATCCTAACCCAAAATAAAAATACCTCCAGACTTCAGCAAGGCTAAACAGGCACCATCTCATAGCTTCCACTGAAGTTCTAAGTATTCTTCACAACTGTAGAAGTGAATCTAAGGGCAAACTCTGTTTTCATAAGACACAGTTCAGTTAGCCTTTGTCTCATATAAAAGCATAATGATATACTACTCTTCTGCATCATAAATACAGAAATGCTAACATTATTGCACATTGAGAAATAGGATTCCTATCATTTTCTAGCATGAGACAACACAATGACATCCTTCTCTGCCCTGGGGAGAACTTGGGTGCCATGTTTTTCTAAAACAAAGATGGTAACCGATGGATTCATATTTAAGAATAATAAATTTCCAATAAACAGAACTATTTGTCTATAGTTCACTGTAGTAATATAGGGTTTATAATTTAGATGAAAAATGTTGAAAAACAGTTTCATAAGTGAAAAAAGAACTAATGTACACACTTAAATCCTGCCTTTCCCTGCATAATTAGGGAAATTGATGCATAGCCATACAAACTCAGTAAATATTAAAATATTTTTTTAAAAAGTCAATAAAGGCGTATGAAGCAGTAGAAATATATATATATATATATATATATATATATATATATATATATATATATATATATGTATATATATTAGATATGTAAAATTATATAAAATATATAAATTAGATCAGTGTTTTTCAACCACTGTGCCGTGGCACACTGGTGTGCCGTGGGAAAAATTCCAATTTCATCCGTAACATATGAACAATTATAAAATAAAGTATTATTATTTCATAATAAAGTAATTATAAAATAATTTCTTTGTGTTTATTTGATTCCTATTCAAGAGAATTACTTTATATATAGTCAATATAGGCACAGAGTTAAATTTTTTTAACATTTTCTAATGGTGGTGTGCCTCGTGATTTTTTTAATGAAAAAAGTGTGCCTTTGCACAAAAAGGTTGAAAAACACTGAATTAGATGGCATAGTAGTTAAAGTATCATACCAGGGTTTGGGAGATTCAGGTTCACATCCCCCACTCTGCCACAGAAGCTTATGCTGTGACTTTGGGCCAATCACATAGTCTCAGCTCAGTTTATCTCACGGAGTGGTTATTGTGAGGATAAAATCAAGGAGGGGGAATTTTGGAAGCTGCTTTGGGTCTTCACTGGGGAGAAAAACAGGGTATAAATAGTAAAATAAATAAATAACACCCCTAGGCCCAGGACAGACTGGCAATTTGCCCCGGTATCGAGTCGCGGCACAAAAACCCGGAGTAAACGATACCGGGTTTTCCCGTCCACACAGCCGGGGCCTCTGCCGGAAGATACGGGACGGAGGCGCGCGGGAGCATACAGACTGCCGCGCCGGAGGCGCGCTATATTCGCTGTTTCCCCATTATTTCAGCTGTGGGCGTATGTGCGCATGCACGCTTGAGCGCTCATGCGCATAAGCGCATTTTGGCAATTTTTTTTTTTTGCCCTGCAACGCTGGCACCGCATTGGGCAGTGGAGCGGAGCGCAGGCAATCACACCGCTGCTGCCTCATGCCCAATGCGGGTTGCTCCCGGCTTTTCGGCTGCGCGTTCAGACTCCCCGGAAGCAGAGAAACGCGCGACAAACGCAGGCTTCCAAGATTTGCATCGGCTTTTATCAGGTGTTTTTTTACTCCGGCAGTGAAGCGCGAGAGCACCGGTAGGCTACGGGTGGGGGACGCCAGGCAGATGTGCCTG
Organism: Gekko gecko; assembly: GCA_029375565.1. Lineage (NCBI taxonomy): Eukaryota > Metazoa > Chordata > Lepidosauria > Squamata > Gekkonidae > Gekko > Gekko gecko. The sequence continues at coordinate 128,778,192 of JAPDNY010000009.1, forward strand.
TGTGAACATTCCATTTAATCCGATATTGAGTCGTTGTCAGCCCGGGTCCCATCCCGCGGCAAATTGCCAGTCTGTCCTCGGCCCTAAACTAGGGTTTCCAGATATTACCTGTCTGCTGACAGGGGGCTCCAGCCCCGCCCCTGAAGACCCCTGTTGCACCCAATGTGCCTGGTGCAATGACATCACCCAGAAGTGACATCATTACACCAGACATATCGTGCAGGCAACCATAGAGTTTTTAGCCAAATACTAGCGCATCCTCTGCGCAATGTGCCCAGCATGATAATGTCACTTTTCTTTCTTTCTTTCTTTCTTTCTTTCTTTCTTTCTTTCTTTCTTTCTTTCTTTCTTTCTTTCTTTCTTTCTGTCTGTCTGTCTGTCTGTCTGTCTGTCTGTCTGTCTGTCTGTCTGTCTGTCTGTCTGTCTGTCTGTCTGTCTGTGATGATACTCCCTAGTACTGAATATTGACACCTTTTTCGGGGGCTGTCCCAAGTTCAGAGAGGGGAATTGGTGGAGAAAAAAAAAGCATAGGTACTACTAACAAAAAGCCTCCTGAAAGAAAGCTGCTTTGCAATGCTTTCTAAAAAATCAAATGGTCTCTGGACTTCCTTGAAAAATCTTTTCCCGAGTATTTACCAAAAAATGAAAAGGCCTGAATCCAGTTTGAAGACAATAATACAATTCTGTGGGATGGCACAGTAATAAAGGGGTGCTGAGTTGGATCTAACAGTCTGTCAACGGAAGGCAGGCACTGATGGTCATGGATCTTCTCAACTTTCCCCTCCCCCCACCATTTTTGTCTCTAGAAAAATTGATTCCCAGGGTTCAGTGGCTCACATGGAGTAAGAAGCATGTAGTGTGATGGGCTACAATGATGAGAAGGAAGGGGACAAATTCATCCTTCCTTTTCCAATGCAGGACTGGCCTCTGGAGCTCTGCTGGGTGAAGAGGGAGACAGAAGTGATTTCACCTCCTTCCTCATCCTCAGTTCAGTCCTCTGACCTACATGGCCCTTACTTCACATGGATCTTGAAACTCTGGGAATCAACCTTCCTAGGATTGGAAGAGACTGTGGGGAGGGGGAAGGGAAAGCAGGAAAGATCTACAAACCATGAAGAATTCAAATTTTCTGAAGAGTGTTACTTTTGTAGAAAGCCACTTCTCCATAGTGTTCATCTATTCAGGCATTTTCTGCGCTCATCTTACTCCTGATTTTCTTGGAAAGCATTGGAATTGTTTTGGGCATGGCTGTTCTGTATGTCTGCCCTCCCTTTGCATTTTCACAGTTGTGAGGTCAGTTTATTTTCTTCTGCATGTGTTTTAAATAATCAGGATTTCAAGGGAAGGTGCTAAGTGCTATAAAGTCACTTCCAACTTATGGTGACCCTATGAATTAATGTTCTCCATAATGTTCTATTGTCAACAGGCATTCTCAGGTCTTGCAAACTGAGGGCAGTGGCTTCTTTGATGGAGTCAATCCATCTCATGTTGAGTCTTCCTCTTTTCCTGCTGCCTTCAACCTTTCCTAGAATTATTGTCTTTTCCTCTTGTCTTCTCGTAATGTAACCAAAGTACAATAGACTCAGTTTAATCATTTTTGCTTCTATGGATGTTTCAGGCTTGATTTGGTTTAGAACTCACTTAGGTAGTGGTGGAAAATGCTGTCATGTCGCAGATGATTTATGGCGACCCTGTAGGGCTTTCAAGGCAAGAGACATTCAGAGGTAGCTTGCCATTGTCTACCTCCATGTCCTGACCCTAGTATTCCTTGGTGGTCTCCCTTCCAAATAATGGCCAGTGCCTACATTGATGAGCTTCTGAGATCTGATGAGGTCACAGTACCCCCTTTTATTTGTTGTGCATACTTATATGGATATAGTGATATTGTGTCTGCATTTTTTTAAAGGCATTAAAATATCGATGTATTGTATACTGCTGTAATGATAGTTCAAGCAGGTTCTCTAAATTTTGAGTTTTCATTTTTTTTTTAAGGAAGTCTCTAGTCTCTTCCCTCATGGAGATATAAGGGAAAAGGCAGATGTTCACAAAGGAAGCAGATAGAGAAAGAAAGAAAGAAAGAAAGAAAGAAAGAAAGAAAGAAAGAAAGAAAGAAAGAAAGAAAGAAAGAAAGAAAGAAAGAAAGAAAGAAAGAAAGAAAGAAAGAAAGAAAGAAAGAAAGAAAGCTGGGAATTCAGAGGACCTGCTTCACCTGTCATTACAGCAATATATCATATACAGCAATGTATATAAATATTTTAACACCTTTTTTTAGGATGGAGAGGAAGACAGAGAGTGGTTTAACAATGACAACAGTCCAATCATTGAAAAGGTGTGTCAGACAAAGAAGAACTATTTATGAGGGAAAGGGGAACTCAAAACTGGCTTCCAGAAAAAAATCGGGGTAAAAGTGGTCTCAAAGGAAACAGAAAAAAATGGGGGGAAATGAACAAACAAAAGAAGTGAAAACTAAAGGCAAAGAAATGTGTGCAAAAACCAGGGAATAAACTGAAGCCATATGGGGCCAGAACCAACAGAATAAAATATATATGCAGAGAAGCCCATATTGTAGTCAGTTGATGATCTGAATTATTCCAAAGTAACTTGAAAACGGAAATAGAGGCAAGTTGTACTTCATGTATAGAGATGGCCACAAGATCAGAATCAATTTGTAACATTAGGAGAAGAATGACTGTACATTCCTCTGTGGCTTCAAGCCTCATTGTTATAATGGCTTACATTATTAGCTACATTGACCAATAGAGGCTGATTGGGAGGGATGGAAGAGGGTCCTGTACTGACTTGTATTGGAAGGGGAAGGAAAACAGGAAGAGGGCCTGCCTTCTGTGGGGCAGGGGCCACTAGCTCACAGTGGCAGCTCCTGTCTACTTCATAGAGGGTGGGGGTTGCCAGCTTGCAGTGGTGGTAGCTCCTACCCATCTCAAGAGAGGCCACCCTAGGGTCAGGATGGCCCTTGTAGGAGGAGTGATCAACAGGCCACTGGTTCACCAAGATTTTTCCCAAAAGCCTGAATGGTCAATCAACCATGCTCAGGGCCAGCTCGCTCACTAGGTGAGCTAGGTGCTAGCCTAGAGTGCTGGCCCTCAGGGGCGCCAAACAGCACCCCCGAAAAGCCCCCCCCCCACTGCCCTAACCGGGTACCCACCACCACCACCACCACCTCCCCGTCACTGCTGCCAAGAGCACCTGGCCGGGGCGCAGGAGGCGGCGGTGTGGCTTGCCTGCCTGCATGTCCACCCTGGGGGGGAAGAGGCAGGGTGGCATGGCAGGGGGGGGACTCTCCCCACTGCTGCCGCCGCCGCCAGTCTGAGCACCCGGCCGGGGCGCCTCCTGAGCCCGGGGGGGGGAAGAGGCGGGGTGGCATGGCGGTGGCCAGCAGGAACTCTCCCCACCACTGCCGCCTCCAGTCCTGGATGCCCAGCCGGGGTGCCTCCTGAGCCCTGAGGGGGGAAGAGGTGGGAGCCACTGCTGTCACCCGCCCACGCCCAGCGGCTCCGAATCCGCCAGCCCCACCTCTAGCTGCTCTGACGGCAGCAGTGCTGCTGCGGTAAGCACCGCGGGAGGAGGAGGAGGAGGGCGGGCAGCCAGGGGAGGGGCTGGGAGGCAGTGGCTGGCCGGGGCAGGGGTGGTTGGGGGCCTTCGCAGGCCACTGGTGGTGCCTTCCTTCCCCCTGCAAGGGTTTCACCAGGCCGGGCAAGGAGGAGGGGCGGGGAGGGATGTGGCAGAATGTCGCCGTCCCCCTTCTTCCCGGGAGCAGCCTGGAGGTTGGCAACCATGTAATTGGTTGGCGCATGGGGGGGCGCCAGAAGGTAGCCTCGCCTAGGGTACAGAAAACCCTTGGGCCGGCCCTGACCATGCTGACCAATTAGAAAGGAGATGGGCAATGGGTTGGATCCAGCCAGCTTTTCTACTTAAATTCACCTAATTTTTCTTTACTACAGGCCTTGTTCCACATTGCTTTTTTCATGCAGGTCCCATAACCCACAGCATAGCTTTGTTGTGTGGTCAAGGGGATACCCACTTCCCTTGTTCAACCATGAAAATGCTGGTTGGATCCAACCCAATATTTTTTGTGCTGTGTTGACACATTCTCCACTTTCTAGATAACACATAAACAAATGGCTTAACCAAAAAGACAGCATGGCTCCACTGTTAAGTTCAGCACTTGCCAACAAAGCAGGGAAATGAACATCTTAGATTTATTTACAAAGCCTACGTGCTACAAATGATAGAGATAACGACTATTCCCAGAGGGTATTCAAGGAGCATATGAACATGTAGCTGGGCTGTTTCCTTTGCTACTCTGCTAAAATATGTGTATGAAACCCTAAGTAGCTATAAGCAGACAAATGCATAAGATGTTTCATCATGTTTTACTGACCATGGATAAGTGATTCAGCTTTTTTAAAAAGTGGGTGTCTCCAATATAAAGACAAATAATATATAGCACAAAAAGGCTATTTTGGTAGCACATTTCATGGCAGAGCTGCAGGTTTGGAAGAGTTCAGTGGTTAATTTTTTCTGACCATTTAAAAACAAAAAACAAATTGTAGTGTAGGGACTGTGATTTAAAATGTATTTATATATTTAACACATTTTAATTCCATCCAGCTTCTAAGGAAGTCAGAGAGGCACACATCACTCTTTCCTCCTCCATGTTATCCTCACAACAACCTGTGAATGAGCAAGATTCTTTCACTGAGTGGGAATTTGACTGTGATTCTCCTAGACACTAGGATGATATGTCAGTAAACTGTGATAAAGAACTCTGGGTGTACAGCAGCTAACTCTGGGTGAGTTTGATTCATCTCTTTTTCTTTGTGCCATTTTCCCAGGTAAAACTGCTACCCCAAAACTGCTGGAGGAAAAAGAAAATACAAACACCTGTAAATTTTTTTTACTGATGGGGTGGCTGGTGGGGGAGACTTTTGCACGACAGGTTTCAGCAGAGAAATGGCATGAAAAGTATAGCACCTTCTCTCCCCACCTACTCCAGTAAATCTCAGTCTCCTCATGGATTGATTTCAGAGTGCAACAATTCTGCATAGGATTGCACTATTAATTGATTTAATTGTTAGAATGACATGTTTTAATGACATTAATTTGTCTTAGTGAGCAATCAACAGAGCTGAAATGGAAGAGATAACAGTGAGAAAGGTATGAAAAGGCTAGATTTCATTTTTCCCTGTGCCACATTTTATGAGAAAGTAGTATAATGATTACTTTTCTCCTTGACCAAAACTGGAGTTATTTTGCAATTCTGTCTTCCCATCTAGCAACTTTCTCACCTATAGGGTTGCCAGCCTCCAGGTGGGGCCTGGAGATCCCCCACATTTACAACTGATCTCCAGCTGACAGAGATCAGCTCTCTTGGATAAAATGGCTGCTTTGAAGGGGGGACTCTATGGTATTGCACCATGCTGAGGCCCCTCCCCTCCCCAAACCCCTCCCTTTCCCAAATCCACCCACAAAGTCTCCAGGTATTTTCCAACCCAGACCTGGCAACCCTATCACCCTACCCTATTTCACAGGGCTGTTGTAAATAAAATAGGGCTATGAGACCATGTACTGTGTTCTCAGCACCTAGGAGAATGGGTAGGATAATCTCTCCTATATTATAAAGCTGATCTGGGTTGGCAAGATTCAATTCATGCCAAAATCAGTTGGCCACCTTAACTGCCACTCAGAATGTCGGATGGTCATTGGCTCCCTTGACTCAGTCCCGCCCACACAAGCAGCACCCGCGAAAATTTGCCTCATACTGTGCCTGGCTCCCTCAGATGACAGATGCTCCAGCCTCACTCTGCTCATTTTGGAGGCTGCACTTCCCTGTGCCGCTGCCGCCTTGCCCAGGAAGGCCACAGCCTCTGCTTTGGGGGATGGGGAGGGCCTTGCCAGGCTTCCCTGCACTGCCCTTGCTGGGCTAGTCAAGTAGCCTCGGGGGGGGGGGGAGAACCGCGCCGCGCTTCCCTGCGCCACCATCGCCTGGCCCAGGGAGGCTGCAGCCTCCACTTCAGGGGTGGGGAGGGCCTCACCGGGCTTCCTGTGCCACCCCCACCCTCGCTGGCCTGGTGCTGTGGCCCGACTGGCCTTGGGGAGGGGGGAAAGGACCACACTGCACTTCCCTGCACTATGGCCTCTGCTTCGGGTGGTGGGGAGGGCCTCACTGAGCTTCCCTGCACCACCCCTGCCCTCGCTGGGCTGGTGCTGTGGCCTGACTGGCCTCGGGGAGGATGAAAAGGACAGTGCCACGCTTTCCTGCACCACCATCACCTGGTCCAGGGAGGCTGTGGCCTCTACTTTGGGGGGCAGGAAGGGCCACACTGGGCTTCCCTGCACTGCCCCTGTCCTCGCTGGCCTGGTGCTGCGGCCCGACTGGCCTCGGGGAGGGTGAAAAGGACTGCACCGCACTTCCCTGAGCTGCCATTGCCTGGCCCAGGGAGCCCGCGGGCTCTGCTTTGGGGGTGGGCTTCCCTGCACCACCCCACCTCATTGGCCTGGCGCCATGGCCAGACTAGCCTTGGGGAGGAAAGGTCTGCACCACACTTCCCTGGCCCGGTGCTGCCTGGCCCAGCAAGGCCATGGGCCTTGCTTCAGGGGGGGGGGCCTTCCCTGGCCCGATGGGGCCTAGCCCAGGGAGGGCATGCAGGTCTAGCCAGGGCGGCAGCCACTCCTTTGGGAGGCTGGAAGGTCCACTCTCCCTCCTGCCCTTCTTCTTTCTATTCCTTCCTTCTGTCCTCCCCATCTCTCCTTCTTCTTTCCCTCCCTCTCTCCCTTCAGTGTCCTCTTCTAGTTGTTGTTGTTCACTCGCACACTCTACAGTCCACAGGGGGTTGCAATCTCCCATCTCACCCGGGAAGACCTGCGACCAGGCACACACACCCAGCCTAGCCTACCCCACAGGGTAATATCGAGATGTAGTAAAACTGTTTACCTGTTTAGGGTAAAACTGAGATGTAGGAAACTATGCCAGCCACTTTGGGTTCACCTTGGGGAGAACAGGGTCAGCTGCAGGGAACCCTGGGTGGGAGTTGAAGGCTCAGATTCAGGGGCTCGCCCAGGCTCACCTTGCAGGCTGCTCACACAGCACAGTGGGAACTCAAACACAGCCTCACCGCATCCAGCCCACCTTCTACACTACAGTGGGGGCCACACTGGAAGGCCTTCTGGAGTTCTGCCCTTGCTGATGTCCCTCCTGCTGGCACCTGGGTTTGGGCCACTATGCAGAACAGAGTGTCAGACTCGATGGTCCATTGCCCTCATCCAACATGGCTTCCCATATGTTCTTCTGTTCTTATGCAGTGCTCTCGCCATGGCCCTCAGATGGGACTGAATGGGGGGGGTCCCACTGCTGCAGGCTGGCGCACTCTCCCACGCCCTCTATCTAGTGCCTGTTGCATTCTTCTCTGCAATGGGCCTTATTCCTAGTATCCTAATAAATAAATGAGCAAAACTGAAGTATGTTTCTGTAGAAATTATCTTCACTGGGATGATCATCTACTTAGTTACACTCAGTGACCTCTTTCAAAAATACCTTGAACTGTTTCTTTTGTTGATGAGACTTTCTAAAATTATACTAGAAGCTATACAATTCTGGCTTGTGCCCATTTTCAACACAGCTTATCACTTGGTGCTACAAATTGTTATCAGATAACCCTGTGCTCATACACAAACACTGCCACTATCAAGCACAGACAGACCATTGCCTGGCAATTACTCTAAGACACAGAAACAAAAACAATGTGAAGAGAATATTAATAAACCTGAGGAAACTGGCATAGACTATTATTGAGAACAGGTTTCAAATGTGTTAAGACTGAGTAAAAGGAAATTTCTACACATAAAAAAAAATCAGAGCAGATGGATCCTGTGTTCTGCCTCATTCAGCAGCTGTGTTTTCAGCCCCCACTTGCGCTGCAACTACCAAAGTGGAAGCCTACTTGTGACAATGGAGCCAGCATCATATAGGTCTGCTGCATCTACAAGACAATTTTCCTGTCATCTAGACTTGTGTATTGGAGTTTCTTTTGTTTCTTTCATTTCTGTTATTCCGAAAGGAACTGTTTCGTTATTGGGCCACTTTGTATGGTTAATTATTGTTTCTTTCTGTATTTTTGTTTCATTTTCATAATTCTATTCTTATTATTTCCCTGGTTTCTATGTAAGACCCCCCCCCCCTCACTGTCTTTGGTCCGGCCTGGGCCTTCATGGTTATGCATCCAAACTGAACAGACCTCAGGGAGACTGCAGTATTCCCTAAGGTCACCCATGCTACTAAATTCCAGACAGATAGCATAAAGCCCCCATCCCTTTTTTTAGGTAATGAAAGGCACCCATGTTTAAAATTAAAGTCTATGGAAGAATTGATAGGAAAGTGTAATGTACCCATCGCAGAACGTGGGTCCGGGCCAGCCATGTGCTCATACCAGTTCCAGCCAGTCCACCACGAGGCAGGGCGAAGTGCCTGAGCTTCATTCCTGAGGACAATGGACGGTCGGATCCTGCCTCCCTTCCAATCGGGGAACTGGGATATGAGGGAATAATGCAATCAATGTATATAGGCCAATCATGGGTGCTGTGTGTGTTGGGGTGTGAGTTTCCTTTGGGCATATAAGCCGGCCTGTAAGCCAGCTAAAGTTGTCTTGTTCTTCACCTAATAAAAGTATGAGAGCTGAAATCACTAGTAAGTCTCAGTACTTTTCACTGGCGACGAAGGTGGGATTCTACCTTCCATGAACAATGACCATCAAGAAGAACCGAGCCTCACATCGCATTGAGCCCCAGCACAGAGATCGCAGCACACCACTCTGCTTCATGCCCTGCTTCTACGGTAACAGCTCACCGCACCTCTCCAGGCACCGCGAACACACCCGCTGACTCTGAGTGCAGCCTCACATTGCCTCAGCCTGCCCCTGCTGCCACACCCGAGCAACTGCTGCCTCCTGCATGTGCTGCTACAATGGCTACCAGTGGTAACGAGAGTTTTCCCAAGTTCAACATCTCTTGCGCCACCCAATGGGAGACGTGGCTCGAAACTCTCGAAAACCACTTCAGAATAAATGCCATCATGGACCCGCAAGAGATGTTGAAGAAGGCACACCTCCTAAGGTACTGCGGGATCAAGGCACTCCTCTTGCTGAAGGACCTGGTGGCACCTCAGCAAACCAAAGACGTGGCGGCAACGTACGACGTACTGATAAAGGTATTCACAAACCACTTGGCCCCTAAACCCACCAAGTTCGTGGAAAGAATGGACTTTTTTGCGAGGGTCCAGGGGCCAGATGAGTCATCCTCAGAGTTCCTGGTGGGGCTACGTCGGGCAGCTACCAGATGTGCCTTTTCAAACCTCATGGAAGCTCCCTTGAACCAATTCCTGGTAGGTCTCAAGGAGCCCAAGCTACGGTGTAAACTTGTCAGCCAGGATGACCTCGACTTGGAGAAGGCGATCTGGGAAGCAGCAGCCTACAAGAAGTTGCATTCTGACCACCATGCCAAGGCTGTCCACCTCGTCCAACATGCTACAGGCTCCGACGTCTCCAGAGATTAAGAGGTACTCCAAGTAAACCAACGCCTGTCTCAGCACACTCAATGTGGAAAAGGTCGTCCTCATCCAAAGCACTGTAACCTGCGGCCTGTGCTAGCTGCGGCAACATTCATGAGTGCCGGACTTGCAGTTTCTGCACCACCATCTGCAGGACTTGCAACAAGGCTGGGCACATAGTGAAGGTCTGCTGTTCCAAGGGGCAGCACAGCTCGAGGCAGCAGATCTCCACACCATTTCGGTCCACCACCAACAAACAGTATGTAACTTGCCCCCAGATGGCCCGGACAAGGTGCATGTGACTGTCCAGATCGAGGGGTCCCTCTGTCTGATGGAAATTGACTCAGGCTCATCTTTTTCCATCATCTCGGCTGAAACCCTCTGTTCCCTATGCCCAAAGGGGGGGCCCTGGTTGCACAAGCCACAGGGTCTCACGTTGCGGAACTTTAATAAAAACCCTGTGACGGTCCGAGGCTGGGGCAAGTTCAGGGTCCAGTTCAAGGGATTCTCTGGTCTGCTGGACCTGTTGGTGGTGGAAGGGTGCCTCACCAGCTTGTTGGGAGTATCTTGGTTCAAGCCCCTGGGCTTCAAGATAACGGGAATTAACCAGATCCAAATGGTGGATTTCAACACCGTTTGTGGGGAATTTCCCAAGTTGTTTGATGGGACTCTGAGGAGGTGTACCAGGGCCCCCATTTCCCTGGACCTTGATCCAAACATGCACCCCATCTGCATCAAGGCCCGAGTCCCTCCCATCGTGATGAGGGCCAAAATAGAGACAGAGCTTGATCGCCTTGTCAAGCAAGGGGTACTGGAGCCAGTCGCATCTGCGCGCTGGGAGACCCCCATTGTCATGCCAGTTAAACCAAATTATAAGTGCACTCTTAACAAGGCATGCAGGACCACACTTATCCGGTCCCAGTTGTGAGCCACGTCCTCACCTCCCTGGCGGGGGCCAAGGTCTTCGATAAGCTAGATTTGGCACAAGCCTACCAGCAGTTGCTCGTGGATGCGGCCACTGCTGAGGCCCAGACCATTGCAACACACAAAGGGGCCTTTAGAGTAATGAGGCTGCAGTTTGGGGTTTGTGTAGCTCCCAGGATTTTCCAGTCATTCATGGATTCCCTCCTGAAAGGCATCCCCATAGTACAACCTTTTTTAGATGACATGATCATCATGGCACCGGCTCCACCTCCTTTGCAGACCAGCTTCGGATGGTACTCCAGAGGTTTGACACCGCCGGCCTCAAAGTGAAGAAGGAAAAATGTCTCCTTGGGGTGCCCCACATCAAATTCCTGGGGCTTGCAGTGGACGCTCAAGGAATTCACCGCACGGACGATAAAGTGCGGGCAATTACGCACGCCCCCCCTCCCTCGTCCAAGGCGGAACTGCAGGCCTTCCTTGGCCTGCTCAATTTTTATCATGCTTTTCTGCCCTTGAAGGCCGCTGTGGCTGAACCACTCCATCGTCTTCTGGACAAGGACGCGCCTTGGGTCTGGGGACCATCGCATGTGGCTGTGTTTCAGGGAGTCAAGGACTTGCTGGTTTCAAACTCTGTCCTGCACCATTTTACCAAATCCCTTTCAGTGGTCCTCGTGTGCGACGCCTCACCCTATGGGGTCGGGGTGGTTTTGGGCCACCGGTTGCCGGTTGGCTGGGAGTTTCTGGTCGCTTACTACCTGAGGACCTTGTCTTCTGTGGAACATAATTATGCACATATAGACAGGGAGGCGTTAGCGATAGTGGCTGGGGTGAAAAAAATTCACCACTATCTCTATGGTTGTCCCTTCGAGATGGTGACAGACCACAAACCTCTCCTGGGTCTCCTCGCCCCCGACCATCAGACGCCACAGATGGTCTCTCCCTGGGTCCTGAGGTGGTCTATCTTTCTGGTGGGATACTCTTATGCCCTTGTCCATCACCCCGGAAAGGCCATGGGCCATGCGGATGCCCTCAGCTGCCTGCCTCTGCCCGTCATGGACCCCAACCCAGCACCCGCACACACGGTCGCCCTCTTGGAAATGCTTCCCAACTGCCCAGTCCATGTGAGGGAAGTGGCCTGCCTCTCAGCCCAGGATAAGGTCCTCTGCCGTGTCTTGGACTGGGTGGGGAGGGGGTGGCCTGGTTCACTCCATTTGTTACTAGGAAAGATGAACTGTCGACTTATAAAGGGTGTTTAATGTGGGGAGGTTAGGTGGTGATTCCTGCTCTGCTCCAAGAGCGCGTCTTAGAGGCTCTACACAAGCATCACCCTGGGGTGGTAAGAATGAAGGCGTTAGCAAGGAGCTACATCTGGTGGCCGGGCCTTGATTGGGACATTGAGGACAAGGTAAAAAGATGTCAGCCCTGTCAGGCCTCACACCCCGACCCACCGCGGGCTCCAGAAAGGGCCTGGGAGTCCTCCCACCACCCCTAGTCTTGGCTCCACCTGGACTTCGTGGGGCCATTCCAGGGGCAACTATTTTTCATTCTGGTTGAGTCTTACAGCAAATGGCTTGAGGTCATTCCAGTGCCATCCACTTCCTTGAGATCTGCCATCAAGGTCATGTGGCGGATCTTCAGTGCTCAAGGGCTCCTGGACACCCTGCTAACAGACAATGGCACCACATTCACATCCAGGGAGTTCCAGGACTTTACTACCTACTATGGGATCTGGCATGTGAGGTCAGCCCCATTCCACCCTGCCACTAATGGCCAAGTGGAATGGATGGTCCAAACCACAAAGGATGCACTTCGCCGGCTCGACTCCCCGGACTGGGAATACAAACTGGCCTCCTTCCTCTTTGGGCAATGCATCATCCTGCACACCACGACGGGATGGAGTCTGGCTGAACTACTCTTGGGTCTCTGCCTCACAACCTGCATGGACTGGCTACACTCAGACCGGGTCCCAGAGCACAAGCCATGTACTGAGGACCAGGAAGCCACCCAAGGGTTCTTTCCGGAAGATCCCATCTACGCAAAGAACTACACCAGCGGTCCGTCGTGGATCCTGGCACGGGTGGTAAGGGTTAAGGGCCCCCATTCATACAAGATCTCCTGCAAAGATGGAACTGTGCTCCACCGACACATCGACCAAATCTGTTGACGTGTGTTGCCCCTGGAACTGGACAACTCTGAGGAGTCTGAACCCTTTGAGGCCTGGGAGCAACAGCCCTTCCCAGGGTCCACCCACCAATTGGAGACCACAGTGGAGGCACCCATCAACCAGGTCCCAGGGTTCCCAGCTGCCATGAACGAGCCCCTGGAATCAACGCCTACTCTGCCAGCACTGAGCAGCTCCCCACTGAGAGCAGCGGTGCCAGCTTCACCACCAGCCCCTGCACCATGCCACTCTATGAGGGAATGAAAGCCCCCGGCTTACTTAAAGGACTATGTCTGCGGGTGCTTTTCCGGACCAAGGGGGGAGGGGTGTAATGTACCCATCGCAGAATGTGGGTCCGGGCCAGCCATTTGTTCATACCAGTTTCAGCCAGTCTGCCAGAGGCTTCGTTCCTGAGGACAATGGACGCTCAGATCCTGGCTCCCTTCCAATCAGGGAACTGGGATCTGAGGGAATAATACAATCAGTGTATATAGGCCAATCACAAGTGTTGTGTGTGTTGGAGTGTGGGTTTCCTTTGGGCATATAAACTGGCCTGCGAGCCAGCTAAAGTTATCTTGTTCTTCACCTAATAAAAGTATGAGAGCTGAAATCACTAGTAAGTCTCAGTACTTTTCAGAAAGATTTCAAATACTAACACAGACAACACTGCAGCCACTGAACTTGAAGAAAAGTAGCACAAGAAACAGGCAGACTGACAAGGGAAGGGCATTTTGTGACACAAGGATGGTAAGGTTTGTGGGCAGGCAGGCAGGCAGCAGAGGGACGGCTTTGAGGCAGGTTCACTTGGAAGGGGGATAAGGTTTGAAGAGCATCAGACAGGCAGGGGAATGAAGATGGCAAGGGAAAGTTTGGCACAATAGCACAGGCATTGGGAGGAGAGATGAAGGCAAGGTTCCACTCCATATCTTTCAGGACTGGAATACCTCACACACAGATGTAATGCTAGCAGCTACAGCTTTCAGTTATTCAACAAAGCAGCTGTTCTGCCTCCAATGCTGCCAGCCTTGTAAAAGCGGAACCAATAGCAACAGAGATTGCAACAATGAAAGAAACCAGAACAAAACTAAAGAAAACCATGAGGGTTTTTTTTTTTGTTATAGGTTGTCTAGGTGGGGAATTTGTTTTGTTTTTCTATTAATCACTATAATTGCCAAACACCCCCATTTTTTATTTATTTATTTTTCAAATTTATATTCCGCCTTCTCCATGAATGGGCTCAGGGCAGATCACAACAAATTTATTGTAATTAGTAACAAAACAAAGGCACAAGTCCATTGTTGCCCATGTTATGACTCGAAGAAGAAGAAGAAGAAGAAGAAGAAGAAGAAGAAGAAGAAGAAGAAGAAGAAGAAGAAGAAGAAGAAGAAGAAGAAGAAGAAGAAGAAGAAGAAGAAGAAGAAGAAGAAGAGGAGGAGGAGGAGGAGGAGGAGGAGGAGGAGGAGGAGGAGGTTGGATTTGGATTTGGATTTATACCCCGCCCTTCACTTGGAGTCTCAGAGCGACTTACAAACTCCTTTCCTTCCCCTCCCCACAACAGACACCCTGTGAGGTAGGTGCGGCCGAGAGAACTCTAACACAAACTGCTCTTCCAGGAACAGCTGTGCCAGAGCTTGTGACTGACCAAGGTCACATCAGCAGGTGAAACTGGAGGAGTGCGGAATCAAACCCGGTTTTCCCAGATTAGAGTCCGCACACTTAACCACTACACCAAACTGGCTCTATTAAACTGTTATATTCTTCCAGGAGAATTTGGTTGTAGTCACAACATTGACTAACTATTCCAGGCCCCAAGGATGCCAGGCTCGCAGCTACTAGGGCCAGGGCCTTTTCAGTGGCAGCTCCTCACTGGTGGAATGAGCTCCCAGGGAAGATCAGGGCCCTGAGGAACCTTGTCCAATTCCTCAGGGCCTGCAAGACAGAACTCTTCCACCAGGCCTTCAACTACGAGCTGCCCACCATCATTCCACCATCAACCATGGTCATTACTAACATCTATGACAAAGGTGGCCCTGTGTGGAGAACGAGCCCTACCTTTGCGGGAGGCCAGGATATCACTGAATCTGGATTTAGAACCATATCTGACAATACGCCATCTTAATTCACTAAAGGATGATCACTACTGTGAGCATTTTAAAGTATGACTTGCCTATTGTTTAGTTGTTTTAACTGTTTTTAAGTGTTTTATTGTGGATTGGTACATGTTGCCGATAAATGTAAGCCAACCTGAGCCCGTCCGCTGGGAGGGCGGGATAGAAATATAATAATAAATAAAATAAATATCCAACCAACTTTTTATGGAACTTTACTCATGAAGTGGATTTTCCCACCTCCCACTGTATGCCTCTGTGCTTCTGAAACACTATCCCTGACATTCAGGGGACAATGAGGGGGGTATCTGCATTTTGAGGGGAAACTGGCAAATGTTGCTCTTCTCTACCAGGGGAAGTGCTGTTCTACCAAGTTGGGCGGAGGGGGAGAAACACTATGAAATTCATTCCCTTGACATGAAACTTTACAGGGACCTATGGCTGAAGCTCAGCCCAGACTGGACACCCTCATCACCCTTGCTCACTGCTGTATTGTATTCATTACACCCCTCCATCCTTAGGCCTTCCACCAAAGGCACAAATCCCTTTTCTTACTAAGAAAAAATAATAATATGTATTGATAGCTTGATGTGTATCAATAGTTAACGTGGAATATAAAAAGTAATCCTGTGCATATATTAAATCAGACAGCTCTTTGAACCTCTTTATTTTATTCTTGGTCTAGATCTTATTGCATGCATTCCACTGAAACTACTTTTCCTATATCCTGCTTGAGATCTGAAACAGTGGCTCTAGCATCTGTGATTGTAAGCCATTTGTATCAAGAGTAAGCAGGTACAGGAAAGTATGGAGTGCCATTAAGAAAGTGGCACTTCCCATCTCCCTTAAGAGAAGCAGCACTGGTAAGAAATGTAAGTTACTGTCATCTCCAGTTTTCAGTCTTCCAGAACTGTTTGATCAAAGAATGTTACACACTGTATTTAGCACAGTAACTACTGTATGAACAGTACGTGTTTGCACTTATATAAGTCAAGTAGTATTTCTACTTCCCCCTCTCCTATTAAAGAATTTAGATTTGTACAACCATTTCTCAAACTGGTTTATATTGGTACTGCCAAACAACAGTCCAAAGCTTATAAAAGGCAGATTTTCTACCATGACAACAGTGATGGTAAAGTTTATGCAGATTTGCCACTTAACACAGATTTTTCACTGAACAACAAGAATCTGAACATTGGTAGGAAATAACAAAGTGATCTCTATAGAGAATAGCTTTTTTGCAATATGTAAAAAGCAAAAGATTTCCATTTATGGAATGTAAAAGCGCATTCCAAGTGGCATAGCCAGGATAGTGTCAAGTTTTTTGCCGCGATAAGACTTGAAGCAGGAAGCCATGAGAGGTCAGGAAGGAAGTACTATCAGGCCGGAGAGAGGGACTGAAAAGTAAAGAGAGCAGCACAGGCCCTTGGATTCAGGCTGCATAACAACTGCACTATTTTTCAAAGATAAACAAAGTTACAAGTATAAAATCTGTACAGCTGTCACTCGCTGCTGCTGAAACTATTCCTCCTTGCTACACTTGTTGTTCTGCCTCTGTGAGCTCTGCCAGGATTGCAAAGAAAACACAGTTCCTCCAGCATCGGCTCTAGGAAGCAAAGCAGTTTGTTTATGGCAATTCAGACTGACCTTGAACATATTGAAGGAAATGGATTTAATACCAAAATTGCTCTATTATGCCACAGCTGAAAAGCTCAACTTTTGATGGCGCATTTCCAGCAACCACCTGCTTGTCCCTAGAGCATGGCCTGATGGGAAATACATCATGTCAAAGCAAGAAAGGGAAAGTTTTTCTTGGTGTGTCCTTATACTAAAGAGTTAGAAAAAATTGGTGCAATGTGACTTTAGAGAGTCTAAAAAGCAACGTAGTAACCTTGACCTTTAAAAATGAATATTGCTTGGAAAACATTTGCTCTAACCTTTTCAAGACTGCAAACATCACCTTTTGTGTATTATAGATGCAGCTTTTAAAATACATATTCTGATGATTATCAGACTTCTGGTGAGAAATTTTATGGTGAAGCTACATGAATATTCTGATGGGGTAAGTTCTCTATCATCCCAAACCCTGAGACTCATTGAGTGGGTCCTGATGATGCCATGATGTGGGCCAGTGATGTCATGGGCAACCTGGTGGTCACATTAGATAACAGTAGTAATAGCAGTACTTTCAAACCACAGTATCACCTGCTGTGTATGAACATCAGTAATCACAAGCATATGGTTTTGAAGAGATGGGTCATTCATCAGACCTTTAAAAATGGAAATGAAGTATGTGCTAAATGTAAAATGTAGTTGAACTGCTATTACCAGATTATTGCCTCCCATGTCCCATCTGCAACTTAAATGTGTAGTAGTTAACAAGCAGTCATGCATAGGAGTCTTGAAAGAAGCCATATATATTTGTTGTATGGCAGATTCCCTCTGGCCACTGGCAGGTGTGATAAAGTTGGAACACTCCAGATCCAGGTTGGGAAACTCCCTCAGATCTGGGAATCGGGCCTGTGGAGGACAATTCCATGGAGTCCACCCTCCAGAACATCTTTTTCTCCTGGGGAACTGATCTCTCTAGACATGAACTGTAATTCCAGGAGATCCCCAGGTCCCACTTGGAGGCTGGCATCCCTAGTAACCCACCTCCTTGTTCAACCAGGCTGACCCCTCCATAGCAGCTGCTGAGAACCTCAGAATGGCAGGCAGGCCTGGGACCTCAATTGGGGTTGAACGCCACCATACTGTCGCAGGGCAGAGAGGATGGTCCAATGCACCTGCAGTCAGGGGCGGATTAAGGCTCACTGGTGCCCTAAGCACTGAACAATCTTGGTTCCCCCCTCTTTTCCACACTGACCCAGTCCATTTTAGTTGTTGACCTGTCTGACCAGGTCGCAGCAATACAAAAATTTATTCATATGATAACACAATATACTGTACAAACTAAGCCAAGCTTTGGCTACATAAAGTTCTACAAAAATGCAATACATCTATTTTAATATTTCACAAGTTAAATGTATCAAAGTTCCAATATTCATGTCTCAAAAGGCATTTTTCTACATTTCATTTTCACAAAATCACTGATAACATCCTTGAAATTAATACTTCTCAAAATGTCTACTTCAATTGTTAATATACACAGTGAGTTGAGTCTTTCTTGAAGCATAACTGATCTATTTGGGTTTTTTACATGTTTCAGTTGTGAGAAAGACCTCTCTGTTGTGAAATTGGTGACCATTAATGTTAAAAATATTCTTAAGGCAATTTCAACATTTGGAAAGGCACTCTCTAGTTTGTCTTCTGTAATTGTGTTGTAAAGTTCCATGTGAGTGAAAGATGTTTTCTTGGTTGTTTAAAACTTATGAAGAACATATGAATGGAACTGCTGAAGCTCCGTAGACAAAGTGTTGTGCATGTCATCTGGATAAGCATCAATGAGTGTCTGACAAGTCTTCGAGTACCTTTCACTTTCTGATAATTGGGAATTAGCACCTTGTTGGGTGGCATTAGGAACATCTGTCAGACAAGAGAATCTGTCTGCTATTTCAGTGTACATCTTTCATCTCCTCCTCATTTCTGTTTCTAACTTTTCAACAATTACATAAAAAGTGGAGATACGGAATTTGTCTCTGGCACTGAGAATGACCTCTGGTGCATTTCCATCATTGGGCATTCTCTTTCTTATACGCTTACGCATTTGAGTTGCTTTGTATTCTACATTAGGGAGCATGTCCTTTGCAAGTGATTCAGATCTCTCAAACTCATCTCTTGATGTGTGCAACTGGTCTGCCAGTGATGAATACAAATTTGCACATGTTTGCAAGATCACATTTTCACTTTGAAGAAGTTGACTTGTTCTATGAAATTTTCCTAAAGTTTCATTCCAAAAATTCAGCATGAACACAAATTCCAGTTCTTGCATCTTGTTTGCAATATTGTTTGCCTCCCTTCTAGTGCCACCTTTTTGCAACTGGTCATCTGATAAATCTTCCAAAGCTTTAAGAATCTTGAAGAAAGAGTTGATAATTGCTGCAGTTGCCACAGCATGTGCTTCCCATCTGGTGTCTGAAAGTGATTTCAACACTTTTTCATTTCCAACGCAATCTTTGAGAATTCTCCACCAAGCAGTTGAAGCTGAAAAGAATGTGTAGAGCAGTTGTACAGTGGAAAAGGAATCAACTGCAACTTGACAGCAATCCACAGCACTTCATCCAACTAAATTTAGTAAATGAGCTGCACAGGGTACATAAATGGCAAACTGATTTGCATCTAAAAGTTTTTGCTGCATGCCATTGTAATGTCCAGACATGTTGGCAGTATTGTCATATGACTGCCCTCTGCATTTAGCAAAATCCAATTTACGATCATCACATAAGTACTTCAACACCTGCTGTGCCATAGCTTCACCAGTGTGGTTTTGTAATTCCAAAAATGTGATAAATCATACAACTGGCTGTCCATCTTGCAAGTATCTGAGCCCAATGCTCAGTTGGTCAACATGCAAAAGATCAGTCATTGAGTCCACAGACGGACTGAAGTACCCAGAAACATTAATTTTGTCAATGATGACAGAGTGCACTTTCTTTGCCATTAACTCAATAAATTCCTCACATATCGTTTTGGACAGGCACGAAGGGTTGCCTTTCCCAGCATTGCCATACCATGATATGTGAGCAGCCAAGAATGGATCAAACCAACTTATCAATTCGAGTAGCCCCAAATAATTCCCATTATTGAGAGACCACATTTTTTTCGGAATGCCAATCCTCGTTCAGCCAGTGTGCAAATGACTGCTACAACAAGCCGAAGCACATTCTCCCAGTAATTGTACTCCAATTTGTTTTTCCAGTGGCTGTGTCAAGCCTAAGCCTTGTTTCCAAGTTAAATATGTCAACATGGCATCTCAGTGAGTTGTACTTTCTTCATGGTTGTCAATTACAGCAGTGTTTCGCCAATCATTGAATCCCTCATTTCTAGCAAAATGCGTTGACCCTTTGGGCGCAAATAGTTTACAAACAAAACAGTAAACTGATCCTTTTGAAGGAGAGTTGTTGTTGTTCAGTCACACAGTCGAGTCCGACTCTTCGCGACCCCATGGACCAGATTATGCCAGGCCCTCCTGTCTTCCGCTGTCCGCTGAAGTTTGCTCAATTTCAAAGGAGTTTGCTCAATTTCAAAGGAGAGTACAACAGCCATTCTCTCTTGTAGTGTTCACCATTGGCTTTTATTCCAAAAAATATCTTCTGTGAACAGTATCTCTTTGGATTCCCACTGATGAAATTGTGACAAAAGGAGCTAATCTTACTTTAAAAAATGGAAACTGAAAGTTCAGAGGTGGGGCAGGGGTCATTTTAGTAGTATTGCCCCCATATACCTCCTGTAGCTACAGGTCTGTCAACATTACAGTGGAGTAAAACATGCTGAAAATAAACAAAGCTTTCCTCACAGTTATTTAACACTGAACATTTTAAATTAATGATTTTATTTACTGTTCAGAAATTTGATCAACTGTGGGGCCAATAGCAGTTCAAAAAGATTATCTCACTGGGCCAATGCAGATTTACTTTTTCCTTTAATATATTTTGAGGTATGATGATTCACTTGGAGTATGATCTATGAAAGAGTCATTTAAGGAAACTGTGGGCTGCATTTCTTTACATATATTTTTATGCTGACTCAGTGTTGAAGCCAAAATAGAGCTATATACAAGTCCTTCTGCTTGTACACTGCACCTGTGTGGCTTTTTTGTGTAATTGTTGTTATCGGGAATAATTAAACTTCCATGCTAAAGAAAGAGGGCTGGGTACTTTGTTTCAGGAGGTCACTCCACACAGTCACTTTCCTCTCCACTCTATAGTATAGCATCTGATCCATCAATTACTCTCACTGTGTGGAAGTCACCAAAACTGGTATCTTTGGTGGCAAGCTTCCAGCCCTCATCTAGAACACGAAGCAGCTCTAATATTGCATGAATTTGGGTTATCCCCTATCCCCATTGGAGTGTGGCATTTTTAACCTATGACTTCAATATACCGTGGGTATACAATGTATTCCCATTCAAATTCTATTTCAGCTGTGAAACAAATCTACTTTATGGGTGCATGGATTTATCAACTAGGGATGAGCATTAGAAAGATAACACTTCTGTTTAAACTTCAGTGTTTAAAAGGCTTGGCTTATAAAGTTTTAAAGTCATGGAGTCCTTCACCTCATGCTTTGTTGCAGATAGGACCACTACCTTCTACCTAATGTGACCAAACTGGTTTGATGGTTTGATCTGTGTGTCTAATTTAAATGAATTGCTTACCTGTGTGATGAAGAAGACCATAGAAGCTGTTCTTCAATGGGATCAAGAACAGCAGAACCAAGGCCCAGAGCCCAGGACAGGAATTGGGAAAGATGGGGGCACCAAGGTTGCACAGGAAGGTTGCATAAGACTCAAAGCATCAGGCAGAAAGTAAAAAGAAAGGACAACCATCTTGTATGAACAGAAAATATCTGAGATGGGTGAAATCAGAAATGCTCAAATTTAGAGATGTACTGAAAAGCACTGATCTCCTGTTTACATAACTCCAGAACTACAACTTGTTAAGCAGGTACAGTTGAAATCCTCAAAGCTGAAATCTTCAAAGCATCAATACAATAGCAACACAGGTGGGAACCAGAGATCAGGGTCAGAGACCATAGATCCGGTGGGCCCAGATGATCCAGGCTGCAACTCTATAACCATGAGGGAAAAACCTGGGACTAAACTGTAGATTATGATTGATGTCATATATGGAAACACGTGCTTTTATGACTTGGAGTTTATGGGGTGTCCAGATCTTTTGAGATTTGCTGGAGCCAATGAGAAGCAGTGTTAGAGTAGAACAAGCAATATCATGACCTGAACAAGGAGCTGTTGGACCAGCCAAATTTCTTTGTACAACAGAGAGTATTTGTGCAGTAAAAGTAAAAGTTGCAATGTGAGTAATAGAGAACTGTGTGCTTCTTTATGTGCCATACTCTTTTGAGAACTACCAGTCCCAGAATTCCTTGTGCATAGGTTGAGAGGATGGACAGTTGGTGGGAGGGACAAAGCAGTAATAATCAGGGACATTGACCCCTGGGACTGCAGGAACCAATGCAGACTATTGGTAGGACACCAGCACAAACTATGTATAACAATCACCATTCACACACACATACAAGGAGATTAAACAAAGAGAACTAAGAGAATCTAGAGAGTACCAGTCAGTCCTCTACTTTTCAAAACAGACACAATCTTTCTGACTTGGGCAACACATTGACTAGAGAAGGAGATGAAGGAAAACAGGATGGAAATTATTTGAGTGCAGACTTTACCATTGCCTGCCTCTGCATCATGACCCCTGTCTTCCTTGGAGTCTCCCATCCAAATACTGAACAGGGCTAGCCCTGCTAAGATTTGATGAGATCGGGCTAGCCTAGGCTATCCAGGTCAGGGCCACCTTAGTTTTACTTTAGCATGAACTTAGTATTACCTTAGTATAAACAGTGGAACAATGACAGA
The DNA here is from genome assembly GCA_029375565.1 of Gekko gecko. Taxonomy (NCBI): domain Eukaryota; kingdom Metazoa; phylum Chordata; class Lepidosauria; order Squamata; family Gekkonidae; genus Gekko; species Gekko gecko. Next base: position 128,800,484 of record JAPDNY010000009.1, read on the forward strand.
CTTTCATCCCTGAGGTACAAAGTTTATGCTTTTGTGCCTCTGCTTCCCAGATGTGGGATTTGTTGACCTTAAAACATTTTGATCAGCAAATGCCTGAAGGAAAAGATTTTGATCATAATGACAGAAGCCATGGGATTTGGCACAACATAATGAAGATTCTCTAAATGGCATCTATAAGAAGTGGGTTGAGATACTGACAGCATTGTTTAGAGAAATACCATCATTCCTTTTTACCCAGTTTCCTCTTTGAAATCCAACAATCTGTTTCTTTTCCTCTACTCAGGAATTTGGAGTCCATTCAATTCCATTTGATCAGAGAAATTCAAAGAGAGGGAGGAAGGGGGTGGGGTTTCTCACGTCCGCACTGTCACTTTTGTCACTCCTTTGCAACTATTGCTTTGGGCCGTCCCCCCCTTTCCACGTGTTTTTTTGCTCCCTCTGGGACTACTCGAGAGAGCAAAACACATTGGGTGGGGGGGAACCCTGAAGCAATAGGGACAAACGACTGGCAAAAATGACAGTGCAGACGTGGCCAGTAGTGTCTTCCCAAACCTTTCTAGCCTCCTGCTACTGTGGCATGTGACATAAAACAACTGCAAGGACAGAAATTCTCAAAGAGTGCATTGATTTCTCTTCAAAGATTAATAAAAGAGAAATCCTTATGTTAAAAGAGGGGAAAAGAGAGTAATTGATGGCTATATTTAAAATAGTGAATTTTAGAAAAGTAATTCCCCTCCACATAACAATGCAAGATATTAAATAAAAACTTTTCAAGAGACAAAGCCAATTTTCAATTTTTCTTTGGTTTACTTCTGTTCGCTCTGTGAAGGATGTGTGTGTACAACACTGTCAAGTCACAGCCAACTTATGGGTGACCCCAGCAAGGGGCTTTCAAAGCAAGTGAGAAGCAGAGGTGGTTTGCCATTGAATTCCTCTGCAGAGTCTTCTTTGGTGGCCACCCTTCCATGTACTGACCCTGCCTAGCATTTGAGATCTGACGAGACCAGGCTATGCCATGCTGTCTTCGCTCCCTAATCAAATATGTCCTGAGAAAAATCCTGATTCATTCTAAGGATTCCACAACAACTTTCAGAAGTGCAAGTTTGTTAGTTTTGCATGCTAGCTGCCTTTTACGTATCATTCAGTTACACTCTGTCTCTTTGAAATTACCCTTTGACTAACAATTGAATAAGTTATTTTTCATTGTGTACCTTGAACTTTTGTACAGGATTGCCAAGTGCTGTTAAACAGTGACTACGTATAAGCCGTTCCATGGATGGTTGCATTTAAGAGGAAAATGAAGTCATCTCAGTTTGAAAGCCCAAAGGAAAGGGGTAATAGGAATACTAAGAAATCAGCTATACCTCAGGTTAACATTGTGGTAGCAGATTTATTTATATTGCACTTTGTAAGCTTGTTGCAGTGGTTTTACACTAGGGATGCCACCTCTAAGTGGGGCCTGGAGATCACCTGGAATTGCTGTTCATCTGTAGACTACAGTGATCAGTTCCTCTGGAGAAAATGGATGCTTTGGAGGTAGGGTTTCCAGGTCCCTCCTGGCAACCAGCGGGGAATGGGAAGGATTTACCAGGAGAAGGAGGGAGGTCCAGGTGATGTCACCGTTGATGTAGCTATGTCACTTCTGACACACACAGGAAGTGACATCATCATGCTGCTATATCAGGGCAGTGCTCTGGTATTTGGGCAAAAACTCTATGGTAAAAAATGGCTTCTACCATAGAGTTTCCCCCCAAATAGAATCATAGAATCATAGAATGTTAGAGTTTGAAGGGACCTTGCAGCTCATCTAGTCCAGCCCCTGCACTCTGCAAGAGCATAGCCAAAAGATAGCCCGACATACCTACAACATACCCAAAAGATGGTTGTCCAGCCTCTGCTTGGAAACATCCAGGGAAGGAGCATCCACCACCTCCTGAGGCAGACTGTTCCACTGCTCAACCACTCTTACTGTTAGGAAGTTTCTCCTGATATCTAGCCGGTAATGACTCCCTTGTAATTTCCACCCGTTAGATCTAGTCTTGCAATTTGGAGCAAGAGAGAATAGGTCTGCTCCATCTTTTACATGACTGCCCTTCAAATACTTGTAGACTGCAATCATGTCCCCTCTAAGTCTTCTCTTTCACAGGCTAAACATACCCAACTCTTTCAGCCTTTCCTCATAAGACTTGGATTCAAACCCTCTCACCATCCTGGTTGCCCTCTTCTGGACAAGCTCAAACTTGTCAACATCCTTCCTAAAGTGTGGTGCCCAAAACTGGACACAATGCTTTGAAGGGGGGACTCTATGGCATTGCACCATGCTGACACCCCTCCCCTCCCCAAACCCCACCCCCTCCTGGCTCCACCGCCAAAGTCTCCAGGTATTTTCCAAACCAGACCTGGCAACCCTACAGCCAGCTGATCAGTGTCAGGGGCAAGGGTCTGGCAGCAGGAGACCCCTACCTCTTCTGGGGGAGCTGGCAACCCTATTTGGAGGGTGGACTCCATGGTATTGTAGCCCACTGAGGTCTCTGTCCTCCCCAAATCTCTAGGAGTTTCCTGATCTGGACCAGGCAACTTAGTTTACACACAGAAGACCGTTGTATTGTGAGGAGGCAATAAATCTGTACACAACACCATTAATTCCCTCTATTTGCCCTCTTTCACTCTATCACAGGCTTCAGGTCTGTGCTGCCAGTTCCCAGCCAATCGGTGCATAGTCAGAGAAAGCAGTGAAGGCAGTAGGCAGCTTCCCTGTGGGAAAACACTTGCTTGCAATTAGGCCACATCAGCTTTTAAAAGCTAAGCAAGACTCAGGGTCTCACTAGCTGTGCAGACACATGACCACCAATTTGCCTGTGCAGTAACATCTTGAGAGGACTGTCAGGGAGCTCCAGATTTCAGAAGAGGAGTGTTGTAAGCCTATCTTTGCTTGATTTGCATTATTGTGTAACCACCACCCTGCTTATAACGTGGTTAAACCTTAATAAACATAATTGCTGCAAGAAGCAATTTGCTCTCTTTGTGGGTATTCTATGAACTTAAAAATAAGGTTTGGCAGACCCTGACTCTAAAGAAGAACACTTACGTATTAGATCAAGCCACTGTGTGTTCCTCTAGTGTGTTTAGACACTATAGTGTATTTTGTCTCTTGGTTTTTAATGCAATTATTTATTCTTGTCATGGACAAGTTTATTTAAAAGCACCTTCGTGGACATACTAATATGTAAGGAATCAGGGCCTATGTAATGTACATTATTTTAAAATTTGTTTTAAAATATTCAGAGAAAAAGGATTTTAATGAACAGTTAAAGAACAGGATACAGTTCTACACTTTCTGAAAAGCTGTTTTTGAAGTTGCCATTTGAAATGTATGACGACTCACCAGTCCATTGGTCCATCTAGTCCAGTATAGTCTTCTGTAGTGGTCAGTAATTCTCCAGCCATGTCATTCAGATACCTCCCTCCACAGCTCACTCAGATGTCCATGACTTCTCCCATGCAAGGATTTGTGTCCAAGGCAGTGTGGGGATAATGACCTGAGGAGCAGCTTTTTGCCAAGAATGGAGAGAAAACAGGGAGACAGGGAGAACACACAGCTGTGCATTCACAGAAAGCATTCCTGTCATCTTCCCAGTCACTCATTGGTGGAGACCTCACCAAAGAAGAAGCTGGCAACAAAGCAAAGTTTACCTTCTCTACTGCTTTCTCTGGGCGATTCTGCATTGGCTTTTCCCTCCATTGTTTTACAAAACCACATTGGAACAGAAATTCCCCTCTGCATTAAATGCTAATTTCACTTTCTTTGATCATCAGATTTTATGGTACCCTCTCCACTGCATGCCACTTTTGCTTTCTTTGATCATCGGGCTTTATGAGTATCTTCTGCATAGATTTATGGCCATTCAGGAGTGACTTTGCAGCCAGTACAGCATTACCCCAAGGTATTTGAATGTGGTTTTGAGCTGTACCTTTTCCTCCCAGTTGAGAAAATGTGGAGCAAATGCTAGATGCAGAATTGCCCTCCACCTCCCCATGTTCACTGTCACACCCTCTATCTCACTGGCTCTCTTCTGTCTCCTCCTCCCCCACATCAACTGTCTCTCTCATATACATTTTCTCTCCTTCCCTCTCACCCATACCAGCAAATCTGTTAAGTCTTGAAGGTACATCAATACTCCTTTTTTTTACCACAACAGACTGATGACACTGTCCACTGGAGTTTGAAGACAAGGACTTGAAGCTTGCTGTTTCAAATGAAAGTAGATATTGCCAGACCACACAGACAGCTTTCACACCTTTCAGATGTTGCAGTGCTTTCACCTCAGTTTGTAGAAATAACCAGAGAATTATATATTTTAATATGTAATACATTGGGATAAAATGTTGCTAGCAGTGCCACTCACAAACATCTTTAAATGAAAGATGCTGAATGACAGATACCAATAACAATGGTATGAATGCTAAAAAGTGGAACTGAACATTGTTATTTTCTAAACTTTTTTAAAATATATATTATTGATCTTTATATTTATTTGTTTGAACAAAGAAAATGATTTTCAACATCTGTATTTATTTCAAGTGAAAGACAGACAAAACCAGCTTAGATTTATGGAGAAGCACTTCAAAGCTCAGTTTAATTGTTTTACATAACACCTGTCTGAAAAAAAGCAGAAAAGATGAAAGAAAAGCTAATCCACTATTAAATGTTTTCCCCCTGCTTATAAGTGCATAGCCACACAATTAGAGATAATGTGGGTTTGGCTTTCTAAGAGAGAGATGTGGATTGTTTGGGGCTGGACTTATCAAACCCAATTAAAGCAGTCCTATCAGGTGCCAAAACTCTCCTCTTTTGTTTGTAAAGCAGCAAACAACCAAGGCTTTGTGATGCTCTCAGATTCAATTGTGCGCTCACACAGTGATGGGACTATGAAACACCAACACTTTTTGAGCACACATTTGCAAGAAATGCTGTCCTGTCTCATGATCATTGCTGATATGTTAGTGAAGAATTCATTTCCAGCTGTGCTAATCTTATGAACAAAGAACATTAGTTTTAAAGAGCCCAGGAGCTGATCAGGACTGTCCAAAATGAATTCTTAACAATGTCAGTAACAGAGCCTTTCCAGCTGTATCCTGCACAGTTCTTCTCTTTCTCTCTCATATAGCATATTTGCCTTTCATAATCTTTTCTCCCTCCTGATAGTGGCCCTGATCCAACTGTGCATGTATACCACACTTTTAAAATCCATTTACTATGCTGACCATTGCTAGGGAAGGTTGGAATGACAGCCAGTGTATAATAGTTCAAGTGTCAGAGAGGGGATCAATTACATGTGAAATTGTTCTGCAAATGAAGCTCCTACAGGGTGTTTTTTCCTTTAAAAATCATATGGGGGATCAGGGTTTTGGCATGAGGAGAAGGGTCTTAAGCCTTAACCCCCTTCCCTCAGTGCTGTTTTCCAGATTGAAACAGTCCAGAGAACTGCTATTTGCTCAAATGAGGCAAGCATATAGAAATTGCTGTAGGAACCTGCATTATACCAGCTTCCTATGGCTGTTTTTAGATTGAAAGCTCTGTTCATGGAACATGTAGATCTGTCCCTGAGACTGGGAAGACCTAAATTTAAGTCCCTGTTCAGCCATGAAACTCATTAGGTGATCTTGGGTCAATCACTACTGAAAAGTACTGAGACTTACTAGTGATTTCAGCTCTCATAATTTATTTCCAGTGTAGAACAAGACAAACTTCCCGGCTTGCAGGCCGGCTTACATGTGCAATAAACCCCACACCCAAACACATCCCATACTTGTGATAGGCTATAACAGTGGCTGAGAGTTCTATAGGCTTACGTCTGGGAGCCTAGCCCTCTGAGTAGCTCGGGGCTATGATCCGCTTGGCCATTGTTTCTGGAAGCCAAGCTCAGGCACTTCGCCTGACTGCGTGGAGACCTCACCTCGCACTTGGTCATAGATGGATACATTACAACTACCTTTCAGTCTAACCTACCACACAGAGTTGCTGGGAAGACAAGATGTCAGGAAGGAGAACCAGTTACCCTGAATTTCTTGGAGGAAAATTGGTATAAAAATGTGATTGGCAGACAGACAGATGGAGACTTATTCAGGGGGACATTCTTGTAGAGCAGTGATGTAAGGTATCAGCTTGAGATGTGAGCTCCATTAGGGATAAGGTGCCTCCCCCTCCAGTTATTCAGTCCCAGTCCCACTATATTATGTTGTTTGACTAGGGATCTTTGCTGTTAGATTCAAATTTTGTTATCATTCAAATCTTATATTTTGTAACTGGTTTACTGATTAACTGAATAATTCTATTATACTTGTAATCTGTCTTGAGTTCCCATGAGAAAGGCAGACTATAAATGAAAAAAGAAAAGAAAATAGCTAAATCTCGCCTTTAAATTCAAGTGCTTCTCCACTACCTGATCCCAGGGCAGCCCCCAGTTGTTTGTTACTTGTGTACATGCTGGAAAAGTCTTATGCTAGGATTACTGGACATTTCTTTAGGATGGACATGCAAGTTTCTACAAAACATCATCAAAATGTGGGCTCACACACAAGAGAGAGAAACCCCCCGAAGATTTTTCACATAAAAACTAGACTTATTTTGATACAATAATATAAAATGTAAAAAGAGAAAAGGCATCTGCCTGCTGTGCAGGAAAAACACATTTTTATCTCATATACTGGTTTATTTATTTATTTATTTATTTATTTATTTATTTATTTATTTATTTATTTATTGTATTTATACCCCATCCTCCCCTCCAACGGGCTCAGGGCAGCTTACAGTGGTCAGTACGATGTACCTAGTCTACATAAAACTTTTAAAACATTTTAATACGGATTAAAACAATCATACATTTAAAGTGCTCACAGTAGTGGTTAAATTATGGAACACCTGATCAGTGTGAAAGATGACCCTGTAACTTTGCCAGGGCCAACAAGCCATGGCAATCAACTGAGAAAGGTGAAAATGAGGCATTAGTTGCTTTCATTATTAACTTTATTTTGTGCTAGATCCAAGTGGGCAGCCGTGTTGGTCTGAAGCAGTAGAACAACATTAGAGTCCAGTGGCACCTTTATTACCAACAAAGTTTTATTCAAGGGAAGTGTGCATGCACACGAACGCTCATATCTTGAATAAGATTTCGTTGGTCTTAAAGGTGCCACTGGACTTCGTCCTGAATGTGTAACATGATCCCATGAAACCCTTGCACAGACACTCCCCCTGTCTCTGTCTTTCTGTGTGTCTGTCTCTGTGTGTCACTCAGCTGAAAAAATTGGGATTTGTTTTCTTCTTTTACCTACCACTAATCAGGGAGGGAAGGCCCCATGGTATAGCCCATTCTTATAAGATCTCTGAAGCTAAGCAGAGTCAGAACTTGGAAGGAAGACTTCCAAGGAAGACTCTGCAGAGGAAGGCAATGGAAAACCATCTCTGCTTCTTACTTGCCTTGAAAGCCACTTGCTGGGGTTGCCATAAATCAGCTGTAATTTGGCTGCATTATACACACACACCCCAACTCTGATAAATGTCTCAGGATGAGTTCCAGTTTCTATGAGGAATGCCACAAAGAACACCTCTTGCCCAGGGATAAAACCCTAGACAAAGAAGTAGATGTACAGAAATAAATAAGAACTATAAATCAATGAGTGCGGTCAGACGGTGTGGTGACCACGGTTTAAATTGGTCCCGTCCCGATGTGATTTTTTTTATCTGGATAATTGTGATCACACTCACCTCCTTATCCCAGCTCACCATGCAGTCACATCGCTCCTCACTGTCTACACTACCACCACATGGGAGTGTGTGCCAGTGGGTTTTTCCCTCAGTTTGCGCATTCACAATCTGTAGAATTGGAATCTTCTCACATGCACAGAACAACTAGTTTCCCGCCAAAAGCATGTCTCCAACCGCTGTAACAGAACACTTCCCTTTAAACTTTTGACCTGAAACTGGCCTCTGTGAGATCTCGAAGCAGGATTGAGCAGGATTGGGACGGGAGGCAAATGCTGACTGTGTGGTCATGCATTTAAAATCTGTTATTGAACAGTCACAACACCAGATCAAATGGCGCGTCTGAACACACCCAATAAGTTGTTTACTGGTCAGCTACATATGGCTTTTAGCTAAGACTTCGGAAGACTTCAATAAAGCCAAATCAGATCTTGGATTTGAACCCCTGCTCTGATATTTATTTCCTCTGCAAAACCCAAACCCTGCTTGTGCAACTTTAATAAGCAGCAGATTTTAAAAACTTTACCAGATAGCCAAATTCAAACATTTTTCATTGTACATTTGGTTTTAGGGTACATTATGACATTTCCAAATAAATACAAAGAGTTCTACATGCATTCTGTTTATTATATAAGTCTAGATATTCCCTTTTAAGGAATAAATGCTAGATATTCCCTTTTAAGGAATAAAAGTGTAATCTGCCTGTTTTAATTACAAAACAATAAGTAAACAGTTCCCAGGAAAGCATAAATATGTTTCTGTGCAATAGGAACACATGGAGCTACAAAAGAGGGTGGGATTTGGACATTGAATTTCATGGGTGTGAACCCCCACCCAGCCCATTTTGAATCAGGCCAAAAGACTTTTGGAAAATCTGGATTGACACAGAATATGCTCATTTCATCTGACCCACTGTGAGCATTCCCAATGGGAGGCTAGATTAGAATGAAGTTCTAAAGAATTGCTTTAAAATAACAGTATTAATTACTCTGAATCATTCAGTGTTGGGGTGGAAGAGTTTGTCCATCACTAAAGTACACAGGCTTCTCCAAGTATATTTGGGTATTGAGGTAAACCTTTGGGGTGTAGCAAAGCCTTTATGGCCAGGGACCTGCATACCTTTCCCCAAATGTTCCCCAGAGAGTACTGCAATCTGGGGCCCAGAACCAACTGGCCTTCCCAAGTCTTAGGGAAGCCAGGTTGGCAACAACCAGGGCCAGGGCTTTCTCGGTGGTGGCTCCATTTGGGTGGAATGAGCTCCCTGAGGAGATCAGGGCCCTGAAGGACCTTATGCAGTTCTGCAAAGCCTGTAAAACAGAGCTCTTCCACCAGGCTTTTGGAGCTGCCGCCACCATTAACTACCATCGTTAACCACCACTGTTAACAACTAACAACTGATAGCTGAAGGTGAGAGAGCCTTTTGTTTCCCTGGAACTCTTAATAACAGCTTGAGTCAGCCGCCAGAAGGACAATTAAAAGAAGATCGAGGGAACCAACTAAGAGAAGAGTGGACTGAGTAATCACAGCCATCAGGAATTAATGCTACTAGCACTGTATTGAGTTCTATAGTTTAATGATTTTAGAATTGTTTAAATCTAATTAGATTCATGTTTTATTGTAAATTATGTACTGATTTTATGTAAGCCACCCTTGGCTGGGAGGGCAGGGTAAAAATCCAATAAATAAATAAATAAATAAATAAATAAATTTCCCTGTTCTGTAATTCTACTAGTCTTCCATTCAGTATTATGTCCCTTTAATCTCTTTAACTCACTGACATTTCTGTAGTGGAGAGCAGAGTCATCTAGGTAACTGGAGAACATGGCTATGTGATTCAATAGATACAACTGTCCATTTACACGTTTTAACTGAAAATCAGAAGAATCTGCCCAGAATAGATATGCTGACAGCTTTTATGACCATCATAGTCAATACATATATCCCCCATGGACAATGTTGTAAAAGGGATGAAAAATAATGTGGTGTCAGATTAGGAGAGAAGAGAGCCTGAGTTCAAATCCTCACCCAGCCCAGAATCTAATTGGATAATTATGGGCCAGTCACTATTCTCTCACCTAGCCTACCTCATAGAATGGTTGTGAGAAGAAAAGGAGAAAGAATCAATGTATATTGTACTACATTTCTTACAGGAAGAACAGGATAAAAAGGGAATAAATACATGCAAAGGTTGCACCCACCTTTGAAAATAGTTGGTACTAAATTACAACTAGAGTGAAAGAGCCAACTAAGGATTCAAGACCTCTACTGTTGTCAGCTCCTATCCTGAATGTATATATGCAACACTACAATTATTAGAAAAGTAATTGTAAATTTATTGGAGAATATATCCATAATGAAAAATGCTCTGATACCATCACTAAATAGCAGCAGCCACATTAGCAACTTTTGTTGTGCTCTATTACTTCCAGTGCTGATGCCTACAAAGCAGTGTAGCCACAACCAGTGCCTCTGATTAGCACTAGTGGCATACCATCCGTGATGAACTTGCTGCAGCAAATGCAGTGCAGTTAAAACTCTGTAACTTAATTTTCTAAAAGTTAACTTTTCCTAATAAAGGTGGTGTACCTTCAAAAGCTGCCTGATGTAGAAATTCAACATGTTCAGCTTTAATCCGTGGACTCCATTGTTGGCATTTTAATACTGTTTAAAACCATGAATGGGTTCTGCCTATTTCATACCAAAGCCTTTTGCCTTTCCCCCAGATTGCATTCCCTAACTTTTGAAGAAGGTTTTCTCAGGGACAGAATTATTTGGAGTGCCACAATAAATTGGAGTCTCATGGCAACTTAAATACAAACAAATTTTTATTCTAGAGTAAGCTTTCGTGGACTAAAGCCCACGACTACTACTACCTCATATTGTTGTTGTTAGCCATTTGGTTGTGTTCGGCTCTTGGCGATTCTATGGGCCAGCTCTTTTCCAATCTTGTACTGTTTCTCTGAGTTGTCCATACTCAGGCTGGTGTTGCTTTTATGCTGTCTAGCCACCGTGTTCTTTGGCAGCCTGATTTCCTTTTGCCGCTAACCAATTCAAACATAATTGCTTTTCCTAATGAGTTCTTCCTCATGACATGGCCAAAATAAGTCAGTCATAGTTTTGTGATTTTTCCTTCCAATGGCATGTCTGGTTTTATGTATTCGAAATACTTGCTTATTTGTCACCTTTGCTGTCCAAGAAATGCACAAGAGCCTTCTTCAGCACCACAGCTCAAATGAGTCAATTTTTCTCCTGTCTTGCTTCTTCATGGTCCAACTTTCGCAGTCATAGGTTGCTATGGGGAACACAATAGCACAAACTAATCTGCATTTGGTTGCTAGGTTGATGTCCTTGATCTTTCATACTCAATTCATGCTCATCATTGCTGTGCGACCCAGCATGATTTGACGTTTTATTTCTGGACTGCATTCACCATTTTGGTTGATCTGTGATCCTAAGAAAGTGAATCCTTCCACACATTCAGTCTCTTAATTGGCAACTGTTATTTTGATGTTTCTATTCTTCTCATGGTCATGAACTTGGTCTTTTTGATGTTTAAGAAGAGGCTAAACCTCTTACTTTCTTCTTTGATTTTCTTGATCAGGTATTTCAGGTCTTCTTTAGTTTCCAAGAGGAAGGTTGTATCATCTGCATATCAAAGATTGTTGGTACTCCTTCCTCCAATCTTTACCCCAATTTTTGACTCTTCCAGCTCTAAATTCCTCATGATTGTTTCAGCATACATTTTGAATAGGAAATGCAAAAGAATGCAACCTTGTCATACTCCTTTCTCTATCTTGAACCAATCAGTATCTCTGTACGGTGTTTGCACAGTGGTTTCCTGGTTTTTATACAATGATTGTATCAATTTGACCAGATGTGCTGGCACCCCAGGTCTTGTAAGGCTCTCCACAGTTTGTCATGATCGACACAATGGAAGACTCTCTTGTAATTAATGAAGCATAAGTAGATAACCTTTTGATATTCATGAGATTTCTCCATGATCTTGCACAGATTTGCTATATGGTCACAAGTGCCACGCCCCCTTCGGAAGACAGTTTGGACATCTGGTAATTCCCTTTCAATGGTTGGTGCCAGGCATTGCTGTATCATTTTAAGCAGAATTTCACTAATGTGGAGGATGAGAGCGATTGTGCAATAATTGGAGCAGTCTTTGGAGTCTCCCTTTTTTGGTAGTGGAATAAACACTGAGTGTTTCCAGTCCCTTGGCCATGTGTTGGTTTCCCAAATTTTCTGACACAGGGCTCTGATGATTGTGGATGGTACAGGCCTCAGCAATTCTGCAGAGATGATGTCAACACCTGAAGCCTTGTTGCTTGGTAGTTGGCTCATTGCCCACATGATCTCTTCCTCAAGGATGGCTGGTTATTTCTCAGCATCCCTTTCCCTTTCCTCATACTGCTTCTTAACTTCCTAACTTCTTAGTTTAAAGCAGATTACTAAAATATAGAAAAAGCTAGACCTCATTTGAATGGCTGTGAAAATCAATCACAGAGGCATAAAATTTCTCAGCTAAAAGAGTGATAGGTCTGCTATTATCTTCTAATAAAAGAGGTAATGCCTCCATATGATCTATATTTTGGTGCAAGGGAAAAATTAAAAGATTTCTAGGCTCAGAAAAATTACTTAATTCAAAGGTCACATGATACAGGGTGTCTGTAATATCTGTGCCACAGTCACATACTCTGTCACAGTATGGTCTCTTAAGATACCTCCCTTGCAATACCCTAGACTGTAGGGCATTAAGGTGTGCCACCATAAAGTCATGCCTATAATGAGAAACAGTCAAATATGTGCAGTAATTGGGGAGCTCTCGAGTTTGGTGTAGTGGTTAGGCATACAGACTCTAATCTGGGAGAACCAGGTTTGATACCCCACTTCTCCACATGCAGCTGCTGGTGTGACCTTGGGTCAGTCATAAGTTCTTTCAGAGCTGTTCTCTCAAGGGCAGTTCTTAGGAGTGGTCTCTCAGCCCCACCTACCTCACAGGGTGTCTGTTGTGTGGAGGGGAAGGAAAAGGGATTGTAAATCACTCTGAGACTCCTTCGGGTAGTGAAGGGCAGGGTATAAATCCAATCTCTTCTTCAGATTCAGTGCATGGCTTCTGATTAGGGAGAGCTATTATAGAAGAAGTATGTGGTTGCCAGCTACCTGGAGTAAAAATCTCTTGTCCCTGTAACTGAGGCATGGTAGGATGCTATTTACCAAGTGGTATTTAAAGGTAAAGGTTCCCTTGCTCGAAAGCCAGTCGAATCCGACTCTAGGGTTGCGGTGCTCATCTCCGTTTCAAAGCCGAAGAGCCAGCGCTGTCCGAAGACGTTTCCGTGGTCATGTGGCCGGCATGACTAAACACCAAGGTGCACGGAACGCTGTTACCTTCCCACCGAAGTGGTACCTATTTATCTACTTGCAATTTCTTGCTTTCGAACTGCTAGGTTGGCAGGAGCTGGAACTAGAGACGGGAGCTTACTCCGTCTTGCGGCACCCGGGTCTCGAACTGCTGAACTACTGACCTTCCACAGCCTACAGTTCAGTGTCTTAACCACTTGAGCCACCGCAGCTCATTTAGTGGTATTTACCTCTACATAAGTCTTTAGCTGCCCATTTTGATGCATTAATCCTGTACTAAAGGGACAAGACAGTTTTCTCCAGGACTGTTGGAAACCCATAAGAGGCATGCATGACTAAATAAATAAATGAACAGTAGGATCAAGGGGCCAGGAGCTGCAGAAAGTTCAAAGTAGAATGTAATTATATATATTTCAAATCTAATCAACAGAAGCACAAGAGAAAAACAAGAGAGTTTATTTGTTTTGAGTGCCACAGTAACACATGGCAACAAATCAGCCCACTTGTAGTAACATGGACATTCAGTTTTTCTTAAACCACTCTGCTTTGCATTCCAGTACAACTAAGGGGAAGTAAATTATTCTTAAAGGTTCCTTTATTCAGTCCTGCCTCGCCTGGAAGGTGACAGCATCACAGATCAGCAATACACAAAAGATCAGAACCTGAAGCAAAGGCTTGGATAATTGGTTTAGACTCAGAACTTATTTCACAGTGGTATAGTAGGAATAGCCAAAGGATAGTTTCTGCAGAATCAACATCATGCAGCAGATAAACTGAGATGGAAGTGAGAAAAACAACAATCAATAGTCCCTTACTAAATCCCAATGATGTTTGCAATTTGGTATAACTTTCAGCTTCTGTGTCTTGCAGCTGGCTTGGGGTAGCCATTAAGCCCTAAATGGCAAGAAAGGTGGGGAAAATGTTTTAATAAATAAAATGTTTGTTTCTACTAATGTTACATGTTTGATATCACTTCTGGTTAATGAGAGACATTAAGAGCAATCACCCCTGCTGGTTTAAAGCCAAGTGTCTCAACACATAGATAGGATATGCAAAAGGGTAGAATATACTGTTCTCTCCTGTGTTAACCAGGATCTCTAATTTTGACCAGCCCTCTACTAATATTTTCCTCCTCTGTACATGCTGTAAGATTTCTATTCATTTAAAGAAATGTTAGCAATAACATTTGAGTGCTGTCCAAGGGTGAGCATAGGATCATGAAAATTCCATTTGCCAACAAAGCAGAAGTTAGGTGAAAGAGTAGATTTTGGTGGCACTGAATCATCTTGTGGTCACATTGTATACGGCCAACATAACTGCTATACCAGCAGTACAATTCCACCTCAAGGGGAAGAATGGAACTTAGCTGTAATCTTGTGTTTGCTTACACAGAGCTCAGTTGTGCACAAATGATGGTCCAGTATAATGTTGTGTCAATAAACGAGGTTGGGCAACTTTCTTTACATGCAAGAGCTCATGTGGGAACACACACAGGTCTCATAGACCTCGCTGGAATCTTTGGAATCCAAATTTTGGAGACAGAGTAAAGTACTAGAGTTCAGTTCCATGAGGTTCTGCCTCAAAGCTATGTTGAATGAGTGTTCCATGAATTAAGAAATGGCTGAAAGGAACATGTCAGCCAGGTGTTAGGCCAGTTAATACCATTCTTGGGCACCACATATTTACCTGGAAGAGAAACTTGTGGTGTTGCCAGTGTGTTTGCAACCCTGCCAAGGTCCCATGGAACACTCTGGTTATATGAACTGGAACAACCTCCATGTGGTGGATTGGGGACAGATGGATGCTGTGATTTCGTCAAACTTGAGTCTCATTTGCCATGGAGTTCTTAATCTCCTTTGGTTCTGTATTCCTCTTGTCTTGTGTCATTCTGGTTGGGAGGGGGGAGTCTGTGAATGTGTGGGTTTGGGGACTGCTTTGCTAAGTGTCGCGAGGGCTTGTAACTGCATTAAGCAGAGCCTCCCTTCTCTGGGAAGAATGCATGCTTGACCTTGGATGCCAGACACTGCTAGATACTCGGCTTGCAGGTGTTAGGGAGGGCTAACAGTGCTCAGTAGATTTTGGCGGACTGGATGTGTTGGTGTGATTGGCCAGGTCACAGGAGGGGGCTATTTGAACTCTGTATAATATCAGAACTGGTGCCAAAAGGGTCAGTTATGACACAGATAGGCTGAGTTCAGACTGGCAATTTACCCCGCTATAGCAACTTTTCAGCTGTGTTTCCCAAGCGGATTAAAGGGGGCGTTCACACAGGGACATCTGCCTGGCGTTCCCCACCTGAAGGCAACCTGTGCTGTTCCGCTTTGCTCCTGCATTAAAAAGATACCTGACAAAAGTGGTAGCAAATCCCGGAGAGCACCTTTATCCCGCATTATTCCACTTCCCGGAAGTGTGAACACAAAGCCAAAAAGCCAGGAGCAACCCGCTTCTATAGTGTGCGCCGGGTCTTTCCGTGCATAAAGCAGCAGCAATCGGATTGGCTGTGCTCTGCTCAACCACCCAATGCACTGCCAACACAATGGGGTCCACTCCAAATCAACCAGATGTGCTTATGCGCATGAGCACATATGCGCCCATGCACCATACACACATAGAGGAAAAAGCCATTTACAGCCGCGCCTCTGGGCCAGCAGTCTGAACGCTCCCGCGTGCCTCCTCCCAATATTCTCCTGCATCTGTCGGCCCCGTGTGACCAGGAAAACCCAGAACAGTTTATTCCAGGGCTTTTTTGCCATGACTGGCTCCCGCTGCAAACTGCCAGTCTGAACTCAACCATAGTCTTAGCTTGACACATTCTCATCTCTCAATAAACAAATCATGAGAGTGTTGTTGGAAGTAAGTTTGTTCAAGAGTCTGACAGATTTGCACAGTCAAGACACAGAGGTGCTGGTCTGTACAATCTAGGGATGCCAGCCTCCAGGTGGGACCTGGGGATCCCCTGGAATTACAGCACATTTACAGACTACAGAGATCAGTTCCCCTGGAGAACATGGGTGATTTGGAGGGTAGACTGTATGGCATTGTATCCCATTGAGTTCCCTGTCATTTCCAGGCTCCATCCCCAAGTCTTCAGGAGTTTCCCAGCCTGGTTCTGGCAATCCCACCCACCCCATCCCTACTAGTGTCTGGGGTGGGTGGGGGGGTGCTGGCTGGCTTACACAGGAAACTTGCTGGTCTGCTGGCAACCCTGCAAGCAACCACATGAATTCCAAGAGTCTGAACTGGGTATTTTTTGCTTCCTTTGTGCCAGGTGTTTTTGTTCTGTAACTTATCAAGTATTTCCAGTGCTGGACTTTTCTTACAGCTAGGAGATGGTGATCTTTGGAAGTACCCAGAACTTTAGTCACCCTCATCTGAGGTGCCTGAGAGAAAGAGTGAACAATTGGAAGGTGGTGGAGAAGCCAGAAAGGTCCAGATCTGGTATTGGCCCCATGCTAGTGTTGTTATTTTTCCTGTCATGTTTGTTGGGGTACAGCTTGCATTATTTGTCTTACAGCAAGGCAGGAAGGCCAGTCTGGAAAGAATACAGCTCAGATGTCATCAGCAGTTTCTTGGCAGTGCAGCTTGGCACTGGCCTGCTGACAGTCTCAAGGCAAAAAATGGGTGAGGCCCAGCTGCAGCCAACAAGGGAGAGATCAGAATCTGAGTCAGCCTCTCCCCCCCTCCTCCCAAACTATCCTTCTCCCAAGGGAGTCCTGACGACAATGCCACACAATTGGCTATTTTTCTCCATTCTTTCAGGAACCTGCATTCTGAGAGCTTGTGATGTAGTAAGAACACACCCAGAGGCCAGGAATACTCCTGAATGTTAAGGTCCTATCTTGAAGGCTCCAAAACATTTGATTAAGTGTTCATGAAAAATCCAAATAAGCAGCTTTTAAAACACAACAGATTCAAAGCAACATCAGTTTGAGTTCAAGCTCAAACTGACAAGTTCAAACTGAAAAGTATTGTGCCACTTCACACATTATGTTTTTTGGTATACATCAATATATTTTTAGTATTCATCCCAAAATATATTGTAAAACAACTAGGTGCTTACAAACGTGTGTCACACTTGTCAGAGAACCAGGGTTGTCTGCAACTCCCAGTTTAAAGTCCCTCAGTGGCAAGTCCCTCTGGGTCTGCTCCCATGTAAGGAATGAAGTGGCCCTTATAACAGTTCCAAAAGATGCTGACTAGGACTTTGGTGAGTTTCAAGACAATGAGACTCCATGATATTGATATTTTCATCACAAATGCTTTTCATTCTATTTGCACATAGCTCACACAATTCACTTAATACTGTATTCCTGCTATATATATATATATCTTGGCAAAGGTAGTAAACAATAAAGTAAATTACACTCAGGATTGCCAACTGTCTGGAGGGGAAAAAATGACTTGTCCCTTTAATAAGGGGCCTAATAGGATGTTGTTTACCAGATGATAGTAGTTACCTCCACACAATGAAAAGTTTCAGCTGTCTACTTCTACACAGTGTACTAAAGGGACAGGACATTTTTCTCCTGGCTAGTTGTCAACCCTAATTATTTCCTAGAAGCTGGCTGTGTCTGAGGAATGGGAGGCATATTCTGTGTACCAGAAAATGGGAAAGGGCATTATACCTTTGGTGTTTACAGGATTAGAAAAGGCTGCTTTGGGGGATCCTCATGTCTGAAAAGAACCCAGAAAACTGGGTTAATGCCACTGGCTAATTTTGATAGTCTTAAATTAAGTAGATGTACTGATTCAGAATATAAGAAAACAACTCCTAATGTTGTTCTGTTCTGCATTTTGTTTCTCTGTGGTTGAAGGCAGTAACAATTTTAATTCTGTGTGTGTGGGTGGGGGGCTTACTGGTAAGAGGGATGTAGAAGTCTAAGCTTAGAGCTCCCCCAAGTCTATGTTAAACTATAGGGTTGCTAACTTCAAGGTTGTGTCTGGAATTCTCCTGGAATTACAACTGATGTTCAGACTACAGAGAAAATGGCAGCTTCAGAGGGTGGACTCTTTGGCATCATGTCCTTGCAGCACTCCCTCCCTTCCCTGAACTCTGTTCTCCCCAAGCCCCCCCCCAAAAAAAAATCTTTATCATTTTCTCAACCCAGAGCTGGCAACCCTGGTTATGACCCTACTGAAAGGGAAAAATGGAGCAGGAATATGGCTGTGAACTCATACTTTCATCTAGAAGGGCAATTGCACAGGGAGAGAGGTTGGAGCCAGGCCAGGGGAAATCCTGGAGGTGGTTGAGAACAGGAACTTTATTCAATTTAGAAAATTTCATGCTGCCTCTCCAGGAACCCGCCCAAATTGGCTAACACAATAAAATAAAATTCAGCATTAAAACCCAGCCCAGCATAAAAACATAGACCATAAAAACAGACATGATGGGTTTGAGTTGTAAAGTATAGGTTACACACAAGAACATTTTTCAAGAGATTTTGAGTATGTTGATAATGAAGTACCTTTGGAGGACAATCCTTAGCAGGTCTATTCAGAATCCTGCTCAAGTCTATTCAGTTCCCAGGAAAGTGTTCTTATGACTGCATACTGTCTCCGAGTGCGTAGTGTTATAAACTATGAGAACACTAGTTTGGATCTGAATTATGTCTTCTGTTTCCATAGCATGCCCTCCATTATGAAGGTGGTGTTCCTTTGTGGAGTGTATTCTAGGTACTTTCTGCTCATTGAAAGATGCTGAGAAGAAAGAATTAGCACTGGAGAAAAGCACTCTACAATGGAGTGCCACTTCTACAAGGACCCCCCGTAGAAAAGGAAGAATGGCTTGTGATACCAGACACTGTTGTGTATGATAATGACTCAGCTGTGGTCATGTTAGCCCTTAGAGAAATGAATACTGAGAAAAAACAGTTGTACTTTAACTATTTTTTTTTAACCTATGCTCATGGATTATTAGCTACTTTATTTGATGCCAGTAAGACTATTACCTGCAAACTGTTGTTATATGATACATTTAGGGATGCCAACCTCCAGGTGGGATTTGGAGTTCTCCCAGAATTACAACTGATCTTGAGACCTGAGATCCCCTGCTGAGGTCCCTCCCCTCCCCAAACTCCCCTCTCCCCAGGCTCCACCCCCAAATCACCAGGAATTTTCCAGCCCCAAGTTCACAACCCTATTGTAGTTCTCTGTGTTGGGACTGTTGTGTCTCTTATCTTTAAAGCTGCTTATCTGAAGATTGCTTGGAGCTTGTGTATCTCAGAAAGGCTTCTGTACATTGTAAGTAATAACTGTGCCCATAAAAGTAAGAATGATCTTATTAACAAGGGCTGAGCTTGCTACAGAATTTTAAAACATTCTCTGTAACTCAGGCTTCTATTTCCCCCCCATGACTTCACTCTTTTTTAAATCAAACCTTCCTATAAAGCTGAAACACTAGCATGAATTAGTTTTATGGTTGTATAAAGACAATAAGCACAGTCTTGGAATAT
This sequence comes from Gekko gecko, assembly GCA_029375565.1. Taxonomy (NCBI): domain Eukaryota; kingdom Metazoa; phylum Chordata; class Lepidosauria; order Squamata; family Gekkonidae; genus Gekko; species Gekko gecko. Next base: position 128,820,065 of record JAPDNY010000009.1, read on the forward strand.
GCCCAACATCTCACAGCACTCACATCAATGCCTGGAAGTGCACTGTTACCACAGTTATCCTGCTAGACTGAAATCACATTGCCCTGAACACGCACAATATACTGTCAAAGCTTCTATCAAGCATAAAACCGCAGGCCACTAGATATTTTGCATGTGATAGATGTGTAATACCTTTATGCTAGAGATACTGTTGGACAATCTGCCACCTGGAACCAATCCTACATAAGCACCTATGTGTAGGATGGTTTGCATACAAGCAAGCAAACCATCCTACACATTGGTGCTTATGTAGGATTGGTTCTGGGTGGCAGATTGTCTAACAGTGAAGCAAAGCTGATCCCTTAAAAAAAAAATGCACAAAGTGGTTATTGCCAGGTCTCGATGAGGCCTCTATCCTTTGCACGTTATATACAGAACTTAAGCACAGACAGAATGTTTGAGGCCTCCAAGCTTAAATGTAATCAAAAGTATGCAAAAACAACAGCACCATTTTGTTTCTATGCTAATATAAAATTCTTTGACTCACAAAGTGTATCCATAACATTGTGCAAGCAAATTGCCCACCATTTTGGAACAGGAAGAAGTGAATGAGAGGACAAAAACAGTGACCCACCAGCAGCCTTCCTGTCCCATGTGGTTCTGCTTCCCTTCCCAAAATCAACTTTCCTGGGGTCAGAGGGAACTTCTTTGGGAAGGGGAGCACAAGAAAGATCCATGATCCTTGTACCCACAGAGTGTAGGATCCATATGTGCTCACAAAAATTGGTTGGATATATAAGAACATACAAACATAAGAGAAGGCAATGTTGGATCAGGCCAATGGCCCATCTAGTCCAACACTGTCACACAGTGGCCAAAAATACCAGGTGGTCCAGCAGTGGGGCCAGGACACTAGAAGCCCTCCCCATTGTTGCCCCCCCAGCACCAAGAATACAGAGCATCACTTGCCCCAGACCGAGAGTTCCTATCTATTCCTTGTGGCTCATAGCCACTGATGAACCTCTGCTCCATATGCTTATCTAATTCCCTCTTGAAGCTGTCCATGCTTGTAGCTGCCACCACCTCCTATGGCAGTGAATTCCATGTGTTCATCACTCTTTGGGTGAAGAAGTACTTCCTTTTATCCATTCTAACCCAACTGCTCAGCAATGTCATTGAGTGCCCATGAGTTCTTGTATTGTGAGAAAAGGAGAAAAGTACTTCTTTCTCAACCTGCTCTATCCCATGCGTAATCTTATAAACCTCGGTCATGTCACCCCTCAGCTGTCGTTTCTCCAAGCTAAAGAGCCCCAAGTGTTTTAACCTTTCTTCATAGGGAAAGTGTTCCAACGCTTTTATCATTCTAGTTGCCCTTTTCTGCGCTTTTCCGAATGCTATAATATCATTTTTGGGGTGTGGTGACCAGAACTGTACACAGTACTCCAAATGAGGTTGCACCATTGATTTATACAGGGGCATGATGATACTGACTGATTTGTTTTCTATTCCCATCCTAATAATCCCCAGATATCTAGGCAGGGCAATACTACAATAAACATTGACAAGGAAAGCTGGAGTAGTATATTGGCTAGCATATAGAACTAGGACCTGGGCAATTGGAGTTCAAATCCCCACACTTCCAGGAAGCTCACTGGGTGTCCTTGGGATACTTAGATGCTCTTAATCTAATTTATCTCATAGGACTGTTGTGAGGATAGAACGGGGAAGGGAGACCCAAATATGCCACCATAAGGAAGGGTGGGATAAAAAATGCATCAGACAGATAAAAGACAGGTACATAATGGGTTAGATCTTACAGATCTTTCACCAGCAAAAAGGGTGTGTTCTGCTGAAGACTCCTTGAACCAGAGGAAGAATCCATTGTTAACAGAACAGAATCACAGGATCAAACCCAATTGTATTTATTTGGTTAGTGCGCTTGTACTGATGGAACAAAATTCATCAGGGTAGGATCCAGGTAGGGTCGACACCAAGCAGGAGATGGAGGGTGGGAGGAACATGGGGGCACTATTGGTGTGATAGTGTGACATCACTTCCAGGGAAAATCCAGAAGTGATGTCATACTACTCTAGGAATTGTTAGTGATTCCTAGAATTATGTGACCACTTCTGGGTGACACGGTGCCATTAATTTTCATTAATCTCTCCTGCTGGCTGAACAAATGGTAGCAGGAAACAGGGGTTGCTGCTGGGAGACCTGGCTACCCTAGGTCTGGTTGAAGTGATTAGAGCAAACAGTAGAATTCCCTACACAGAGAGAAGCAAGGATAATAGAATTTATGGAGTTAAGCTCTTGATACTTCTCATGAAAAGAGAGTAAAATGCATCTAGAGCTATGTTACTCCACAGCTTGCAGAGAGAGCCACAGTGGAGTTCAGTACTCAAAAAAGTCACAAGAACCACTCAAGCCACTGAGTGAGCATCATTGATCTAGAGACTAAAAACTCCCACTGAACCAATTTGTATACAAGCAAAACAAGTGAACAAACCAAAAATCTCTGACAATTACCATTGCCAAAAATGGTATTTTATTTCCTATTAGTACTGTACAGTGTTTAAGATTAAAACAAGCACCTTATCCAGCCATCCCCAAAGATGCCATTCTGTGCCCTGATCATGTTATGTATAAATTGATTGAAGTTTATGTAGATATGAACAATATACATGATACATTTTGTTTCTCTGTGGTCTCATTTGAACATGACTAACTGGGGAAATATAATTCCTGAAGAATCCCTTGTCATTGTGATCTTCTGTAGTCTCCCTATTTGCAAAGACTTTTGAAATCAGAACTTCTAAATGCTAACTAAAGATGCCTAACAACTGTGGGACTATGTGCACATGAGTGCAATGTACTGAGATGGAAAAAAAGGCATGGGAAGATGCATTCATTCCATTCTGATCTCCTTGGATGAAGGACTAAGATTTCAGAGAAGCTCCATTGGTAACCTTGGGCAAGTTGTTTTCTATCAGCCTCTAAGCTACCTGGCAGGATAAAATGGAGGATGAGAGAATAATGTTGTAAACTACTTTGAGTCTCCACTGGGGAGAAAAGCCACCTTGGTGGCCCTTATAAGGGCAGAAAGGTGGGGTATAAATTTTGTAAAATAAATTAATTAAATAAAAAGTGAGATATAAAATAAGTAAATACATGTACCCTGTGAGAGAATCTATAATGTAGGCTGTATTTTCCTTCCAGAGAGCATTATGGATAGTCCATATGTTAGACCCCTTGATTCTCCAATGATGTTCTAGAACATGATTCTTGATAATGCCTAATAGGAGAGAATTGCACAGGCCACCAGGTCCCATTGTTGGATCTGCAGAACAAAGAATAGTGACTGTGGTCCACCCCATGGGAAAGTTCTGGCTTCTTATGTAGAATGCATTCAAAATGCTGATCTGGCAAGCTGACATTTAAGGTGTTACTGAAGACTTTCTAATGACAAGTACAGAGGAGCACATTTTGTTCTTGTATATGCGTAATTAGAACAATTTACTTGTACTGTGCTTTCAGGGCTGTTTGCAAAGAACAGGAAGAATTATTAAACTTGTACCTCATGAGTGCAAGAGCTGCAGAGGTGAGAATGGTCTTGGTTGCCAAAGGCTCAAGCCGACCTTACCAAGTTCTCAGATCCAGTTTAAAGAAAGTCTTAACAGTGCGATCCTATCTTCAAGTTACACCTGTTGGGTGCAGATAGAATCACTACTAAATCCCTGACCCTGGCAGAACAAAATGTTATGCTAGTGTAGTGAACTTGTACTGGCAGGGTGTTAACATTCTGCCAGGGTTTTGTTATGTTGGCAGAGCTGGAATGTGGTGGGGGAACGAGAGGAACCTGGTCAGGATTGTGTACATACCCAGAGGGAGGTCCCACAACTGCTGTGGTGTAATGTTACCAAAAAGAAAAAAAGAAAAAAGGCAGAGTAAGTTAAAACACTCTCATTCCAGACTACAGACAGCCTCAGTCTACATGCCACCCCCCATACACCGCCAACACAACAAGTTCAGTAGACAATTACAGCCAGTCATCTGGGCTGTTTCACATGGTGATGACTCCAGCTTTCAGGGCATTCACAGTGGCAACAGAGCATCCACACGGCAGTTTTCCCCTGCATTTTCCTTGCCTCTGCCTCCTGCAGCTTCCATATTCTCCCCCCAGGTGCCCCCCTGGCATTCTAAAATTATTGGCAATTGACATATTGCTATAGCATTATAACAGCCAATCTTCTTGATTGATAAAATTCCAGGCATGTCTAATGTAGAGGTGTTGTCGGTAGTGTTGGCTGGTGTGTGCCAGAATGGGATATCGAGGCAATGGCTGTTGGTGTTTGTTTGTTTGTTTGTTTATTGCACTTATATCTTGCCCTATCCCACAGTGGGCTCAGGGCAGCTCACAACATGAATACAATGGAATAAATATATAATTAAAACCCAGTTAAATAAAACAGGATGGCAGCTAAGAAACATACATTACTCCAGAGCAATCCAATACACCTCCTGTTAGACATTAGGCAGCTGTAGGCTTACTATGGACAGAGGAGGCCAAGATGGTGGAAATATCCACTCCTTCAGCCAAAGGCCTGGTGGAACAGCTCTGTTTTGCAGGCCCTGCAGAACTGTAACAAGTCCCACAGGGCCTGATCTCAGTTGGGAGCACATTCCACCAGGCCAGGGTGACCTTGGTTGAGGCTAAGCAGACATCTTCCAGACCAGGGACTACTAGTAGAAGTTGGTCTGCAGTACACAAGGCTCTCTGGGGCATATATGGAGAGAGATGGTCATGAAGGTATGCTGGTCCTAGGCCTCATAAAGCTTTAAAAATTAACACCATAACATTGAAGCAGATCCAGTACTCAACTGGTAGCCAGTGCTGTTGGCATAGCACCGTCTGAATGCACATCCACACAGACATCACCACCAGCAAGTGCACTGCTGCATTCTGCACTAGCTGGAGTTTACGGGTCAGGTACTAGAGCAGCCCATGTAGAGTGAGTTACAGTAATCCAACCTGAAAGTGACTGTTGCTTGGATCACTGTAGCTAAGTCCTGGGAGGAGAGATAGGAAACAAGTTGCCTGACCTGCCACAGATCATAAAAGGCAGACCTGGCAACAGTGGCAACCTGGGCCTCCATTGAAGTGAGGCATCCAGCATCACCTCAAGACTCCTCACCCTCAGTGCCCCACCAAAGATTGGGAGCTGGATTCTCAGTCCAACCACCTATGTCTCAGGTACAGGACATCCGTCTTTGTTGGATTTCATCTCAACCGGTTCTGCGGTTCATCTCAACCTGCCATCCAGCCAGGACCCCTAATGCCCTATCCAGTGTATCTGGGGCATTGGTGTTGTGTTGTGGCACTGGTGTTGGCGTTGTTTAGTTTTCAACTTGGCTTCTGGAAGGGCACAGAATCACAGTGACATTATGTGGTCACAGTAGCCACCAGCACAGTGGGAGCATAGGATTGGGCCGTTACTTTACAAGGCTTGTTTTTATGAGCCTGGCCAAGGATTGCCAATATCGAGTTCGGAAGTTCTTGAAGATTTGGGGGCACCACCTGGGAACAGCAGGGTTTGATGAGGGGAGGGACATCAGAGAGGTATAATGTCATAGAGACCACCCTCCAAAGCAGCCATTTTCTCTAGGGAAAATGATCTCTATAGTCCGGAAATCAGTTGTAATTGTGGTAGATCTCCAGCCTGAAGGCTGGCAACACTAGCCTGGCCATATGTGACTATTCTCCTCCCTTCCCCCATTCTCTTTTGCTGGGATCATTTTTCTCCGTAAAGAGCAGAAAAGATAACCTTTTCCATCAATCAACTGGGTTACTAAGATTCACCATGCTAATTTATGTTCATTCTACTCTAAGTGACCAGAAACCCTGTTAAGCCATTCCAGGGAGTGCCAAGGCCAAGGCATACTGAACAGGGCTGGAATTTGTGGAAATGAATTGCTAACACTACTAACACTCCATTGTTTTCAGCCATGCCCTCTTAGACTTCAGCAATAATTCAGCTATGAAATAAACAGGGTTGATCAGATAGCTATGAAAATTAGATAAAATATACAATAGCTGTGAAGATATGAGCATTTTGTGAGGAGCCATCTATCAGTTTCTTCCTGATGTTAGTTCCTTACAATTTCTCTTTCTCAATACCTCATATTAGTATGGCGACTCAAGGAGAATATGAAGTATATACATTGCAGTGGGAGGGGGCTATTTTGGCCTGTGTGGAAAAATGAACATACAAATATTTGTCAACTGAATAGCTATTAGCCATTTATCTTTCAAAAATTATGCTGACTTAAAATCATTCTTCTGTTTGAGACTATAACAACATACTCTCCTCTTTGGTAAAGAATTAAAAAATAGTCTGGCTTGGCTGGTTTCTACAGTGACTTATACTGAAATAACTTGTGTACCTTTAAATGTTTGTATTTTATGGAACAGATTTTTCTGATATAAATGAATAATGATGGTGATCTTGTGGATAAGAAGGTTCTGGGCTCTGGAAGCCTTCAGGTAAGACACAGTACATAGAGATTTACTGTCCAAATTAAATCAGCATTGGCCACACATGTTTATTGACTTTACTTCAGTGTTCCTCTGGCCTCCTTTTCCTCCTCACAACAACCCTATAAGATAAACTAGGCTGAGATTTTGTAACTGGCCCAGCAAGCCAGTTATAACTCCCAGCAAGCTTCCATGGCAGAGTGGGGATTCAAACCTGGGTCTCCCAGGGCTGAAATAAAAGTTATGGCACCATTTTAAAAGAGCATTTCATTTTAAAAGTACCACAAGGACCTGCAGCATGGTGGCATTAGGCAATCTTGATCCCCCCCTCCCCCATGCCTTTTCAGGCTGTTTTGGCATTTTAAAAGGCATGGTAGAGGGGACCACAAGATCACCTGGTGCAACTGTGCTACAGCTCCTTGTGGTATTTTTTAAATGGTGAAATTCTGCTCTAAAATGCCATTGGACTTGGGCTGCTGTAACATTAAGTTTTGCTCCCATTTTCTAGTTTGTCTACCACACCATGCTGACTCTCACAGTTTAGCTCCACAGCTATGACAGCCAGAAACTCAGAGCAGGTACAGAAATGTAAGCCAACCACTCTGTCAAAGGGAACCACATTTCTGAGTGTGTGACTTTTTTATTTTCCATTCTGTTTGGATGAAATTATCAGGGAGGTTACTGGGGCTTGCTCACAGTGCTTAGAACAGGGGACCTGAGCTTGGGAGTTCAGCGCAGGAAGTCAAGGGGGACCAGGAGAGAACCTGTCTAGTTTGAGTTTCCTGAGAAGGGACATACAAGCTCCACATCAGCAAGGAGTACTGCTGTATGGTTCCTGCTATGGAAATCTGCACTAGTTCAGGAAATTTCACTCTAAAAGGCTGCAGTCACACACACTAAATAATCCACTTTAAATCCACTTTCAATGCACTTTCCAACTGGATTTTGCCAGTTCACACAGTAAAATCCAGTTGGAAACTGCATTGAAAGTGAATTATTTAGTGTGTGTGACTGCAGCCTGAGATACCTTTAAACGACTAACCAGTTATAAAGGTAGAAAGCCAGCAGGGGAGCAGGGACTGCCCAGTGTTTTGCAGAGTGCTACATGTATGATTATCTACCCACTGGATGGAAATCATGGGTGTGTGCTCTTGGCTCTCAGGGAGCAGGTTCGTTCCCTTGAGGCTAGGGTTGCCAACCTGGAGAAGCTGAGGCAGAGAGAGAGGTTTGGGGAAGAGACCTTCAGGGACTTAACTGAACAGTCCCATTCCTGTGCTGACAGCTCTTCTGCTGTTGTGGAGACCGAGAGTCTTGTGGTGTAGGGTGTCAGTCTGAGGAGGAGGGATGTGATCCCTTAGAAGGGACCCCTTCCTTGGGCAATGAACCAATATTCTCTCATTCCAAGGATACCCCTCTGGGATGGGGGGAAGTGATTCATTATTAAGCATATAATAGTGGGTGATTGTGGGTGGTAGTGGGTGATTCAGTTATCAGGAATATAGAGAGTGTGGTCTGTGAGAGGTGTTTTGACTGCATGGTGACTAGCCTACCTGGTGAAATGGTTGTGGACATCATACACTGTCAAAATAGGTTAATAGATAGTGCTGTGGAGGAGTCAGCAGTCATGGTGCACATTGACACAAATGGCACTGGAAAATGTAGTCTTGTGGTCCTGGAAGAAAAATTTAGGTTACCAGGCAGAAAGTTAAAGACCAGGATCTCAAAGGTCACATTCTCAGAAGTGCTGCCAGTTCCACAGACAGAGCTAGACAGGTACAGATCAGGAGTCTCAATGCATAAAGAAGAAAGTGGTTCCAGAAGGAAGGGTCTAGAATTGTTAGACACTGGGGAACTTCCTGGGACAAACCAAAGAGATGGGCTTTACTTGAACCAAAAGGGAACCAGCAGCTTTTAAACTAATGCCAGGAAACCTGATAGGAGGTGAGGAGCTTCTGGTTTGAGACAAGTCAGTCCAAAGGGATGATAGCATAAACCCTCAGGATAATATTGATAGGAGCATAATAAACCTTGACAGTGAGGGTAGGATGGCAATTCAGGGGCTGAGGGAAGTGAGGGTTGCTGGAGAGGGAAACACATTATAGATGTCTATATGTCAATGTGAGGTCTCTGAGCCAAAATGGGGGAGCTGGAGAGCTTGGTGTTCAATGACTCTTTAGATATAGTAGATATCTCAGAAACATGGTGGAATGGGGGAAATCTATGGGATACAGTCATCCCTGGATATAAGTTCTATAGGCAGGATGGGGAGGGTGCATTGTACATCAAAGAGGACATAGAATCCAATAAGTTAGAAAACATAAGGGAATTAACTCCCCAACAGAAGTGTTATGGGTGGAAATACTGGGCCTGAAGGGTTACCTAAAAGTGGGGGTGTACTATTGGTCATCTGATCAAACTCTTGGGGCTGACCTTGAGATGGAAAAGGAAACATGGTAGCCAGGTGACTAAAGCAGATAAGGTTATTATACTGGGAGACTTCAATTACCTTCACATTGACTGTGTAAACATGTGCTCGAGTCATGCTGTAGAAATGAGATTCCTAGACATTATAAATGACTGTGCACTGGAACAGTTGGTCATGGAGCCAGCCAGAGGGGTAGTGATCTCAGACTTGGTTCTGAGTGAGTCTCAAGATCTGGTGAGCGATGTAGAGGTTGTTGCACCAATTGGGAACAGTGACCACAATGCTATTAAGTTCAGCATTCATGTCAATGGAAAGTTACCTCCAAAGTCTAAAACTGTAACATTTGATTTCAAAAGGGGGAACTTTACAAAAATGAAGGGAATAATGAAAGGAAAACTGAAAAAGAAACACAAGGGAGTCAAATCCCTAGAGCAGAGGTGTTGAATTCATTTGTTACAAGGGCCAGATCTGACATACATGTCACTTTGTCAGGCCAGGCCATGTGTGCCATAAAATGTAATGACACGTATCAGAGATATCAACTGTATAAAAGACAGCAGAAGGTAAGCTCCGAGTTTTGGGAATCCTCACTGCAAGGCCCCAAGGGCTGGGAGGGAGTGCAATAGGGTTCCCAAGTACTTACCATATTTTGGCGGGAGACACACAGTCCCCAGTTGGAACATTCCCCTGGGCAACACCCATGCCATACGATGCCATCGCCAGGAAGTGACGCCAAGTGACGCTCTGGCAATGGGGCTGGAAACCCAATGGGACCAATGAGTTTCCATCCCCATTGCCAGAGCATTGCCCGGCGTCACTTCCTGGTGGCGGCATCGTGTGCGCATCTTTCCTTCCCCTGGGGATGGTCCTGCCAGGATGTATCCGTCCCCCACCAGTGTATGGTAAGTTCTTGGCAAGCCTGGGGTGCAAAGGAAAACCCACCTGGATGAAGTGGAAAGTCAGTGGTGCAGCACTGAGCAGACACTCCCACCCTGCTTGTCTGCTGCAGACAAAGTTGTTCCACCATGCTGAAACCATAGTCGGAATGGCTCTGCCCACTCCTCCCCAAGCAGTTTCCTGTTCCCTCCCTTGCACTAGTTGCTTGCAGGCCACATAAGAGCCCTGGATGGTCCAGTTCCACTTCCCGGGCCTTAAATATTCTCTCTAGACCTCTGCCCGAAAGAATGCTTGGAAGCTATTTTAAACCACACTAATTAAAGCCCAAATAGAATGCATTCCACGGGTTAGGAAAGGCACTGCCAAGACTAAAAAAATGCCTGCATGATTAACACTGCAAGTCAAGGAAGCTATAAAAAGTAAAGAGCTTCTTTTAAAAAGTGGAAAGTCTGCCCCAATGGCAGAAGAAATGTAAGTCAATAATTAGGCATGCAAAAATAGATTTTGAGGACCAGGTTGCTAAAAGCATCAAAACAAACAATAAACATTTCTTTAAATATATCCAGAGCAGGAAACCAGCCAGAGAAGCAGTCGGGCCTTTGGATGACATAGGAATAAAGGGATTTCTAAAAGAAAATGGAGAGGTGGCAGAGAAGCTCAATGAATTTTTTGTTTCTATGTTCAGTGTGGAAAGTGTGGGGCATGTACACGTGCCACAGCCCCTAGTTTCAGGAAGGGAGTCTGAAAAACTGAGCCAAATCGAGGTGACCAGAGATGGAGTTCTAGACCTATTGAGGAACCTGAAAACCAATAAGTTTCCAGGTCCTAATGACATATGCCTAACAGTTATTAGGGAACTCAAATGTGAGATAGTTGATCTAGTATGTAATCTATCACTACATTCAGCTGCTGTAGAATAGCTAATGTTACACCAATTTTTGAAAAGGGATCCAGAGGGAAACCAGGAAATTACAGGCCCGTCAACCTAATGTCTGTCCCAGGCAAATAGTCGAAACTGCAGTCAAAGATAGAATTGTTAGGCACATAGAGGGACAAAGCCTGCTGAGGGAAAATCAGCATGGCTTCTGCAAAAGGAAGTCATGCCTCACCACTCCTTTGAAGTTATTTGAGAAAATGAACAAGCATTTAGACAATGATGATCCAGTAGAAATTATATACTTGGACAGGCTTGACAAGGTACCTTACCAAAGATGCCTGAGAAAACTCAGCAGTCATGGGATAAGAGGATAGGTTCTCTTATGGATTAAAAACTGGATAGATGAGAGAAAGCAAAGAGTAGGAATAAATGGACAGTTCTCACAATGGAGGGAAGCAGGGGGATTTTTTCTGGGGGAATGCATTGTAATGGAGTTCCAGAACCTCTTCAATCAAATTCTTTAAAAAATGTTTAAAAGTTCATGACTTTCCATTGACAGATTAAAAACTACACTTTCCTCTTAAGAGTTCCAGCACCTGTTTTTTTAAAAAAGCAAGCCCTGGAGGGAAGTAAGCAGTGGGGTCCTAGAAGGACATTAAAAGAGCCCTGCTGCATCAGACCAGTGGTCCATGTAGTCCAGCATCCTTTCTCACACAGTGGCCAACCAGCTCCTTTGGACAGCCAACAATAGAGCATAGAAGCCAAGGCCTTCCCCTGATGTTGCCTCCTGGATCTGGGATTCAGAGGCTGACTGCCACTGAATGTGGAGGTCCCGCTAGTAGCCATTTATAGACTTATCCACCATGAATCTAAGAACAGATAGCCAGTCCTCCTGGCTGACAAGATTTTTGTGTAACTCTGTGAAGTGGTAAATGTTTGCTGAATCACTTTCTCCTTACTCTGTCCCTAGGCTTTCCAGGCCTGCATCTGCAACACCTGGGAGACTGGGGGGAGGTGCTATGTTCAGCTCCAGAATTGACATAACTTTCATTTGGCACTCTAGGAACCCACCAAATCTCTATGGTAAGGGGGGCGGTGTCGCTAGATCACTACTTGAATTCAACATCACTTTGGGAATTGAATGCCATTCCCTGCCCTCTTTTGTCCCACCCTGACCATTAGTGGCAGTAGGCAAGTAAGCACAGCAGCAGAGGCAGGAACCTAGCAAGCCTATCTGTCCTCTCACTTTAACCTTCTTAAACTCTAAACTAGAAGCCAGGCATGGGACGAGCAGCCAGATCCAAATGTTTCTGAAAATAATAACTGTAATCAATGTTCTACTTTGGGTTAGTTATAACAGTATTAAAGAACAGGGTGCACTTTGTTCAGGATATTAACCTATATAACCTATATACCACTATTGCTGCCTTATACTGAGCCACACTATTGTTCCATGTATTTGTTCAGTAATATTTGCTGTGATTGGCAGTAGCTCTCCAGGTTCTCAGGAAGAGAACGGCATTTTCCAGTCTCTTCAGAACAAATGTAGCCACTTATCTACCTTGTCCCATTTTTCACTCCAGTTTGCTAGGCTGGGGATAGTAGACATAACATCTGGCTACTGTGTTGTGCATGTTCAACAATAACTTATCTCTAGGACAATACTGTTCCCATTTAGCCCACTTCAAACATCAGATCCTACTGCATTGGATTTCTTGCAGGATATTTGGATAGTATGTTTAAAGAGATATGTAAAGTATACGAAATGCTTTTTTGGAAGTCCCATTTTGGCCTCCCCCCACCATGAATTGCTCAACACTAGCTATGCTACTGCAACTATATGAAATCAAAGAGATGCAGCCAGTGTTCTTCATAGAGCTAAGTTACTGTCATCAGGATGCTTCTGATATCTTGCTAAGATGCAGTGGGATGTAGGACGTGTTGTACCCTATAGCTTGCCGTAAAACAGCAAACTCTAGCTATCACCCTAAGTAAATTATTCTGTTTGCATTTCTTGTTCTTATCAAAAGTAAATAGGTTTAGGGTTCTGAACTTCTATAGTCTTTCTAAAAGTGTTCTCTGAAGACTACACTGAAAGCCCTTTGATGTTAACAGGAGTCTCTCCACTAACTTCAGAGAGTTTTCATTGAGATCATTACTCATTACTTCTGCGATGGGATCAGCAAATGGATAAGGGTCTGTTTAAATGGTTCCTTCTAATGTTTTGAGGTTTAAAATACCTTATTTCTATTGCTGAATAAATTAGCAGCTGTGCTATGACTCAGAGCTAGCTCACACATGCACATACATCACTTGATTGTATTTGAGCTAGGGCAGCTTGAATGTGTGAAATGACCCTGTGGGAAAGCCTTGGATTAGATGTCGGAGTTTCCACATGTGTTCTGCATGCTGAAGATAATTTGTTCAGCCCATGATATCTTCCACTCAAGGATCTTTCAGGCAGTGCTAAACTGCTCTACTTAGAATCCTACTGAAGTCTGAGAAAAGTGTTCTTAGAATTGTACTGTTAAGCTAGCAGCTACTGAGGAAAAATCTTTCTCTGCCTAAGAGCCTGGAGAACTATTAGTGGTCAGAGACCAGGGGTACAAGGCTGTTTAGTATTCCATAGAAGCTCTGCTTTATACCCTGCGCTAGAAAATTATGCTGGAAGTGTGGAATTAAATCTAGTGATCTTCAGCTTGTGCAAGAGTTTATGTAGCCTCTAATACAAGTGGAAGTATCAGGACCACTGTAGAGCATACCTGTTATAGCTTTGGCATAAGTTTTTGAGGAACTGTACTAGCTGTTCCTTCTGCCCATGGTTTGTTGGATACAGAGTATGAAGTGATATCAAAGTTGCATTGGGAGTGTTATATCAGTGATAGTCCATTCAAATAGATTCAGGCAGGTAGCTGTGGTGGTCTGAAGCAGTAGAACAAAATTTGAGTCCAGTGGCACCTTTAAGACCAACAAAGTTTTATTCAAGGTATGAGTTTTTGTGTGCACACACACCCCCTTCCTCAGAAGGAGGTGCACATGCACACGAAAGCTCATACCTTGAATAAAACTTTGTTGGTCCGTTCAAATAGGTAAGTCGCCATCTAATCAACATGTCCATGTAAACCAAGGCATGGGCTTTTGTATGAGGGTCCCAGTTTCAGTGCAAGGAGAAGACATATTGCCTGTCATTGGAAGTAGGGCCCAGCCACAGCCTTTGATCTGGTGCTTCCTCTCAGCCCTGTTAATAACAATCTATGAGTCTAAGGTCTATACGGCTCACATAAGTTATAGTGGATCAAATGCAAGTGTAATGGGAAGGATTGCCTGGCAAACTGCATTTTTCTTAAGTGGAAGGGACACAAATCACTGCTGGAATCACAGCAGCTTCAGCGGATATAACCGTGGCCCCGTTCACACGGAGCATTTGCCCCGCTGAAGGCACGGTAGCCCTGCGGAGTTTCCGTGCATGATCACACAGGCAAATATGAGAGACGTAGCACTCCTGTGGCCAACCCATGGCTTCCCTCCAAAGATGCGGAGTAAAAAACTACCAGGGACAAAGCACTAGTTTCCGGAAACCCCGGGGGCAAAGGCCGGTGCCTGATTGCGGGACCACCAGTATCCCATGGTATCCAACGCCCACCCATGTCCCGGGGTTTCCGGATGTTGTAAGTTTCCATGAGATGCGCACCAATGCCAAATGGTGCATGTGCACATACAAGATGCCGACAGTGACCGCCCCCCCCCCACGGCATATGCGCACCTTACACCAGCACGGCTTGCGTGCTCTGCTGCACCACTTTTTTGCCACACTGCAGCAGCGCGGTGTGATCAGCGCTCAGAGCTAGAGCGTGGCACCCCGGTGGCCTGTGTGATCAGGCTACTGCACCTTATTTTGCTATGGGGCGAACAGCCACGCCTCACCCCCGCGTTTTCTGGCCCGCATGACTGGAGCCCGTACTGGGCAACTAAGATGTATGTTTTTTTGCTAAACTGAATGAATTAAGAACAAGCAACCATATTGATAGATGCAGTAACCACCTGTTGTTCTGCTTGAAAATGCAGTGGACTTCACAAGTGCTTTCCAACACAAATAATGTTTCACATAATTATTTCATACAAATTCAAATAATTATGGCTTTTAGGATTGCAGGCAAACAAGCGTTCATGTTGATGTCTTTACCATGGTGTATCTGTTAATGGGAAGCACAGAAATCTCTTCTGGATCATGATCACAAACACTCAACGCTGACTATGTTAAGTAAATAGGTATCTGAAAGTAGAACACAAGTGGGTGGGGTCAGACTTAAAGGTGTAGCACATGACTGTAAGGCCATTGGCTATTGCCGTGTTAAGCAGATATCCAATAGGAAAACTGGAAGAAAAGCCAGCGTAGAGTAGTGGTTAGAGCGTCAAAGCAGAAGAAAAAGAGAATAGTTGGTTTTATACCCTGCCTTTCACTACCCGAATCACCTTCCCTTCCTCTCCCTGTAAGGTAGGTAGGGCTGAGAGAGCTCTGAGAGAACTGTGACTGGCCTAAGGTCACCCAGCT
Organism: Gekko gecko; assembly: GCA_029375565.1. NCBI lineage: Eukaryota > Metazoa > Chordata > Lepidosauria > Squamata > Gekkonidae > Gekko > Gekko gecko. Next base: position 128,835,330 of record JAPDNY010000009.1, read on the forward strand.
GGCTTTATGTGGAGGAGTGGGGAATCAGACCCAGTTCTCCAAATTAGAGTCCACCACGCTTTGCATCCCTTACTGGGTGATCTTGGGCCAGTCATGCAGTCTCTATTTAACCTACCTAAAATGGAGCAGAGGAAAATTATGTAAACTGCTTTGGGTCCCCATTGCAGAGAAAGATGCAGTATAAATGAAGTAAACAAACAAATAGTTTATATAGATTGTGGTACTATGTTCCTAACTAAGATAAAAGATTCCCTGGAAAGTAATGAGATTTGGTTCTAAATAAATTGTTAGTATTTATTTAGTGGTATTTATTTATCTATAGTATTTATATCCTTCTTTTCAACTATAAACTCACCAAAGAAGCTTACAACAGCTTATAAAATATGTTAACACTTTCTTCCCTTTCCTCTACCATTGTCAATACTTTATTCCTTGTTGCCTGGTGAATGCTTTTGCCCCTTTTTCCCAGGAAGGGAGATCTAAGCTAGGATACAAATGTAACAATGAGAAATAAAGAAATCCAGCTGACAGTTTTTCTTCTGTACAGACAGTTTTTCTCGGCTTCTACACTCTGTACCATTGTCACACAGGATGATTTATGCACAGGTTGCCTGTTATTTCCTCCTTAAGGATGTGGAAGGAAAATATTTGAAGGAATTTTGTAACCAATGAAGCTGTCCTATTAATACGTTTAAAACTCTACACATTCCTGATGTTGTTGTTTTTTAAAGTAAAATAGCAATTTTTTAAAAAAGCTGAAATCTTTCATGGCTTACATCATTCATTTCAAGAATGAATGAAATTCCCTGAGCTACAATTTGTCTCAGTGCTCTTGCTTGGGAAATCCTTTAAAGTAACTGTTAAAGCAATTAAACTGGTGTCCTCAATTTAATCTTTTAAGGTTTAGCACCAGCCCTAAGTCACAGCAGTCTTCTAGGTCAGGAAGGAAAAGAATTGACGTCATTTCAAAATGCCACTGCGTAAATATCCCTGGAAAAAAAAATATGGCAGCCCAATGTTGACAGGTAAACCAAATGGGAATTGGAGAGATGGTGGGGATGTACAGGTGAATTTTGGGAATTTGATATTTCAGATTTCAAGTACGTTTGTTGTTCTATAAACAATTTTCAAACATCCAAGACATGGTTTCTCTGATATAACACATTTAACAAGATGTTAGGAAGGATCTTTTGGCACACAGTATGCTCAAGGGACAAATAAGGTAAGGGATGTTTCTCACAAAGAGGCTTCAATAGATAGCCAGGCTAAGGCTAGGGAGCAAAAATAAAAATAATAAAAAGTTACCTTTTAACCTTGAACAATTAAAGCTGTTTTCTAACAAAACAGGGATAGCCAAAGCAGATGTTGAGATAGTCAGTTTCAAGTTAGTGAAATTTTTACTGTTTTTAGAAGCAAAACAACAAGGCAGCTATAATTATGTCTCTTTCCAGCATGCAGTTCCTTTCAGGATGCTAGAAATGAGGCAGGCTGACAGGTTGGGCAGTCATCAGGGAAAATCTGGCCATTGCTATGCCAGGCCTTCCACTGGTGTAACAGTCCTACACCTCCCCTTTCTCCCAACCAGCAGCAAAGTAGAAAACACAAACATTGCAATAAAATTGAAGGCCAGGATAGCAACAGCTACTCCCTCAAAGTCTCTTGCAACTCCGTCACTACAGACCCCTGTCTAGGGTGCCCCCTCTCTTTAACCATGCACAGAAGATCCTGATTGATGCACAGCAGTGGCAGGAATGCCAAACTGTCACTGCAGACCTCATCCATGTCTGTGCTCACACACAGTGCACACCCCACCTGTCTGCTGGGTCACGTATTCCCGAAACTAACTCCTGCCGTCCTATCCCCAGGAAATTCCGAGGTGACAGTCACAATGAAAAAACTCTTTTGGCTGAATTAGTATAGCCAGTCAGTGAGACTGCCACCCTATGGTCTAATTGCATCTCTCAGGCATTTGTCTAGTTCCTTCAGATTCTCCGAGATGTCTTTAGTTTCTCTCCATCCTCTTTATCTCATCTACAGCCACTGAGTTAAATGTCAGTAACCAGAGATTATTCTTCCGGTAGACCTCGTTATCTCCAGATTGGGGACTGGTATGTGTGATTCCATTAGGAACGTATTTGACTTACCTCACCACTTTTAAGGTACAATGCTAAGCCAGCAGAGGAAGCAGGGCAACTTCTGAAGAACTAGAGAATTGTAACTAGTTCACTACTTCAACATGACATCCCAGACTTTACCTGTTTTCCCATATGCATGGGTGATATTTCACCAGTGTAAGGCTTCCGTCATTAGAGTAAAGCTATCACTGCACAAGAGAGGCATTTATTTATTACATTGCTGTCTTGCCTCTCTTCCAGTATGAAACTCAAGGCAGTATATTTACAGTACAATCTTGAACAGAGTTACCCTCTTGTAAATCATTTTTTTAAAGCAATTTTTCTCCAGGCCAATTTGGCTGGAGATCCTGGAGGTTTTTTTCATCTTCTGGGCATGGGACAGCAGTCACTGGGAGTGTGGGGGGAAGGTATTTGTGAATTTCCTGCATTGTGCAAGGGTCTAGATGACCCCGGAGGATTAGATGACCCTAGAGGTCCCTTCCAACTCTATGATTCTATGAAATCCAGTTTAGAAGGGCATCACTCTAAGATTATGCTGCTAGGCTTCCCAGGAGATCTCCCACTATCCAGACTCTGACCAGACCTGGCCTGCTGAGTTTCAGCAAGATTATTGTAATGCACTTTTTCCTTGGAATGACTTTGTGTCTCTCCAATGCATGAGGTCTTTGGTTACACCATGAGCCTAACTCAAGGGTGGACTTCTTCCTAACATTAAATCTCAGTGCTGATATTCAAATGAATTTGTATAGACAAGAGGGCTGATACACACAGACACTGTAAAAGAGGCAGAGGTGTTGATTATTAATCATTGGCAGCTTTTCCCCACGGTAATTACAGCAGAAATTCCCTCCTGAGGAAAATTCCTGTTAGTTTTCAAGACCCCTTCTTCCACTGTGTTTCAAACTCATGTATCCAAGTACGAAATGGACTCATATCCCCTGTGTTTTTTTCTAATATTACAACGGCATCAAGATTTACTTGTTTAAATATTCATACCCAGTTTGGCTTTACATCATTCTCTTCTCCTCCATTTTATCTTCACTGCAACAACCTTGTGAGGTAGATAAGACTGACAGTGTATGACTGGCCCAAGCTCTCCCAGCAAGCTCCCATGACAAAGAGGGAATTCAAACCTGAGTCTTCCGCATCCTAGCCAAACTCTCTAACCATTACACCATACTGGATTTCTATAAGTATGCACAATAAAAATGACCTATTATATATTCTCAAATATTCTATATGCCTGAATATATGCCTGACTACAAAATATAACATAAAAAGTATACTCTATCTCCTACATATAAAGGATACTGTAAGACTTTGCAGTGGCTAAAAACCCATGACAAAATTACCCCCAAGGTACATATCTGTTTCTGTTGTTATTTTTTGTGTTATTTCTTCCATTTTTGCTTGGATTGGTTCTATTTCCTTTTTAATCACTTGTACTATACTTTCCTGGATAAGATTTTTTAAATCTTTCGCTGACATTTGGGCAACACTCATTGTATTGAATTTTAATTGGCTTTGTACTCCTGTCTGTCCCGATGAAGTTATTGATGTTTTCCTATATCCACTCCCTCCTGTGGCCATTTAATATTGTTAGTTATATGTCTCAGACTATTATTCTGTCTTGCTCTTTAGCTATATTCTGATAGTATAGCCTTAATATATCTTAGACTTCTTTCAATTCTTTTAGCTAACAATTTAGTCTTATCTATTTCTTCTCCTTTCCTTCTTTAATTGTCTCTTGTAAGTCTATCTAGTTCTTTCACTATTTGTCCATTGCAAATCCTTCTAATCCATTCCAGATTTTTGCAATAGCTTTCCTTCTCCACTTTTTGCACTTCTCCTCCTCCTCTGGTCTCTCGGCATACATGTCACCCTGTTCTTCTCGTCATTCCGCCTAGTCCTGTCCGGTTGCTCTGCCACTCTCTTCCATCCTCGCCATTCATGTTGCTCCATGTCTCTGTCTCCTCACAAGTCAGGTCTCCTCGCGTGTCTCTCCTCCCGGGTCAGGCCACCTCCACTCCCTCTCCTCTCAAAGTGAACCTTCTCCACAATCTCCACCTCCGCTACCACTCACCCTCCACTTCATCTCGATTTCCCAGGTATTGGAGTATGATAGACAAAGAAAGGGATAAGTCTTGCGTTAGCGTGTTAATATATAATAATACTTTTTCTTTTAAGACTTTTCTCTGCCCTCAAATTTGCTCTACTAAGTTAAGAACATAAGAACATAAGAGAAGCCAATGTTGAATCAGGCCAATGGCCCATCTAGTCTAACACTCTGTCACACAGCGGCCAAAAATACCAGGAGGTCTAGCAGTGGGGCCAAGACACTAGAAGCCCTCCCACTGCTACCCCCCCAAGCACCAAGAATACAGAGCATCCCTTGCCCCAACCAAGAGTCTCTATCTATACCTTGTGGCTAATAGCCACTGATGGACTTCTGCTCCATATGTTTATCTAATTCCCTCTTGAAACTGTCTATGCTTGTAGCTGCCACCACCTCCTGTGGCAGTGAATTCCATATGTTAATCACTCTTTGGGTGAAGAAGTACTTCCTTTTATCCATTCTAACCCAACTGCTCAGCAATTTCATGGAGTGCCCACGAGTTCTTGTATTGTGAGAAAGGGAGATAAGTTCTTCTTTCTCAACCTGCTCAATCCCATTGATAATCTTATAAACCTCAATCATGTCACCCGTCAGCCGTCGTTTCTCCAAGCTAAAGAGCCCCAAGCGTTTTAACCTTTCTTCATAGGGAAGGTGTTCCAACCCTTTTATCATTCTAGTTGCCCTTCTCTGCACTTTTTCCAATGCTATAATATCCTTTTTGAGATGTGGTGACCAGAACTGTACACAGTATTCCAAATGAGGTCGCACCATTGATTTATACAGGAGCATGATGATACTGGCTGATTTGTTTTCAATTCCCTTCCTAATAATCCCCAGCATAGCGTTGGCCTTCTTTATTGCAGTTACACACTGTCTAGATATTTTCATTGAGTTATCTACTACGACTCCAAGATCTCCCTCTTGGTCAGTTTCTGTCAGTTCAGACCCCATCAACGTGTATTTATATAGTTAGGATTTTTGGCTCCAATGTGCATCACTTTGCACTTGGCCACATTGAACCCCATTTGCCACGTTGACGCCCACTCACCCATCCTCAACAGATCCCTTTGGAGTGCCTCACAATCCTCCCTAGTTTTCACCACCCTGAACAACTTCGTGTTATCTGCAAATTTAGCCACTTCACTGCTTACTCCCAATTCCAAATCATTAATAAACAAGTTAAAAAGCATCAGACCCAGTAGTGAGCCCTGTGGTACCCCACTGCTTTCCACCCTCCACTGAGAAAGTTTCCCATTTATACTCACTCCCTGTTTCCTATTCATAAGCAAGTTTTTGATCCACAAGAGGACTTGTCCTTTTATCCCATGACTATTGAGCTTACTTAGGAGCCTTTGATGAGGAAATGTATCAAAAGCTTTCTGGAAGTCAAGGTAAACAATATCTATTGGGTCTCCCTTGTCCACATGTTTGTTCACTCCCTCAAAAAACACTAACAGGTTAGTGAGACAAGATCTTGCCTTACAGAACCCATGCTGAGTCTGCCTCAATAGTTTTTGTTCATCAATGTGCCTACTAATTCTTTCCTTAATAACAGTTTCCACCAACTTACCTGAGCAAACCCTTTTCTAGCCACTTTAAAGGGGCATCTTCCCGTCACCTTTAGCTCTTTATACAGGCAGAAAGTATCTTTTAATTGTAGTTCTAATAAAGATACAAGCAAGTTACGAGCAAGCTGGGTCTCTGTTTTCCCTTCTAAGTAATTCTGTATTTATTGTTGAACAGAAACATTACCTTTGGTCTTTATATATCCTGTTGTGTAATCTGGGCTCCTTCATTCTCCTGGTTTCAGTGTGAGCACAGCGTGGAACACTGGGCATCCTTTCTAGCCTCCTGCTTTGGAACATACCCCCCCCCCCCAAAAAAAAAAAAAAAAACCCAAGAGAGCCACTGCTCGTCTTTGTTATCGAGTAAAGTTCCTTGTCAGTGATCTCTCTTTGGGAGAGCACTTATAAAGGTGGAAAAAGAAAAAAATAGAAGGCTGTAGGAACAGTCTAGGTGAGCGGAACTCCTCCACACACACCTTCAATCACTGGGACTGGAACCGGAACCTCCCCCCTAGAGTCAGATTCAACTGGCTTTTGAACAAGGGAAACCTTTACTTATCATGAGGAAGAGCATAGTTGCCACCATTTCAAAGGTCCTCCTTAGTCACCAACTAAGAAAATGGCTGGTGATTGTCAAACTGGATACACCAGTTCATAACACTGTTATTCCATAGTTATGAAGCATGCTAAATGTGTCATCATATACTTCATCAGCAATGGGACCTCCTTTTTTTCACATGCAGTAATGTAACATCATAGCATGTTAAAAATTCAGATCTAGTTTTGGGGAGGCAAAAAGTTGTGTGGAAAGTTTTACAAACTTTGATTATTTAAGAATGCTGATCTGGACATTTACACTTGTGCGGCAATGGTCTGTGTCTATCTACATACTATCACTTGGAGCACTGGACTCATATGGGATCTGTCATCGGGGATTTGGTTTTAAACTTCTGTTTGTTTTCAAGACTTTTACTTACTTTTTGATCCTCTAGGATGGGGCAGGAGCAGAAGACAGTGCACAGTTTAATGGATGGCCATTGGCTGATTGCTGGTGTGTACCCAGGCACCTGTGGGTTGCTGGCATTCTTGCAGACAATGCTAGACTGGATAGATTTGTCAGATACAGCAAAATACATCTTTTGTTTATAAGCATAATCATTTAACACAGATTACTTGCGCTCTATTAAAAGAGTCTTGGATAGTATTCTTTGTCAATGTAAAACATGTTGATGCCCCATAGAAATTGGGGAGGAGTACATATAAGAGCAGATAGCTCACCTTTGATTTTTTAAATGTAAAAGGCTGGTGAAATTAACAGTAATGGCTTAATCCTATGGATCTGTAGTCCAAAAGAGAAGACATTCAGATTCTGAAGGAAAGGAAAATTGAGATTCTGGTGCTATGTCAGTGATGATAGAAGTGAGAACCAAGCAGGAAACATTTAAGTATCATAGTAATTTAGTTTACACTAGGATTTGGATTTAAAATTATTGCAGGGAACAAATACCATTCTGAACCTTCCGAATTAAGAACTACTAGACAATATGAAGCATGTCCACATACCATATAATCATTTGCACCTCATTACCTGTTAGAATTTTTTTCACCAGTGCATACTGACCAATGGTGAAGATTTGTAAAGCAAAGGATTAGCGATATCATTGAAGTCAGGGCCTGTTGAGGCTACTTTTTAAAGCAAAGAACAGGTAAGCCCATTGGAGACCTAAATAAAATAAGAGGAATGAGTTCAGCAGTCTATCACTTTGTTGCATTGTGTACAACAAAGGTAAATTTGAACTGAGGATGTTTTTAAAGGCAAGTGTGGAAAGCTGAATAGGTATTATGTCCTATCAAGGACTCATTGTTTAGCAGATCCTATGACCAACAATGGCTCATTGTTATGGCAACAGAGATCAGTGTATTAAATACCCGTGTTTCAGACCCCCTTCACATTTTCCATGTCCTCTTGTGCTAGACAGACTAGGATTTTCCTTCTACAATTATATTTGGGTGCTCATCTGTTGGCAGATTTGGATAACGAAGCTCCATTGAAGGACAGCTCATGATGGTTGCAACTCAAGATAGAACAAGAACTCTCACCACTGGCTTTCTCATTCCATCAGTTCAGTTCCATTTAATATCAAAGAGGATGCATCTCTTCTGAGAAGATTTTGCCCATATGGAATGCTGCTTTTGGAGTTGTCTGTTCTACTTGGTCACTATGAAAACTGACGGGAAATTGTGGCTTTGGCTATGATGACTGATGAACATGCATATAAGATGCTCAGTTTCTGAGAACCAGATGCCATTTGAAACAGCAACAAAGGAACTTTGCTTATTTGTACAGTGTGTTGAATACAGCAACAGGCTGCTTAGAAAGATTCCACCATGAAAGACATTCAGGGGGATGAAACTGATGTATTTCACTTGACCAGTTCTGACATCAGAAAATGCCACTGAATCAGAAATGTGTGGAATCTGAAGGATCCATAACAAAAGACTGTGTTTAAAGACTGCAGTACTGGTTTGTTTCATCTGCCACTGAGAAGGTGAGAGATACTACCAAAAGAAAGAATTGCAGTGGATTTTGATCTCCAGAAAATTAGATACGCTGTGGCATGGGATATAAACAGGGCAGGCCTAGGACAGTAAACTATTGATAAATGTTATTTTTGATGTGGGGTTTCTATCAACAGAACTGAAAACACACACACTGTGTGATAACTACCAAGACTGTATATTTTATAAGTCCAAACTAAATTTGCCTGACCCAGTTCTCATAATAAGGGCTGGAGCCCTGTTTTCTATATGGTCTGAACCTGGGTGTTAGGAAATAAGGAATATTCCCTTTAAAATATTGCTCACTGAGCTATTAAACCTGGGCTGTATCAGTTTGCGAGGGGGTGTGGTGGGGTCACATAATTTATTTATTTATTTAAATATCTATATCCAGCTTTTTTGCTCAATGGGGACCAAAGTCAGCAAACAAGATCATAATCCTTTCATCTCTTCCATTTTATCCTCAAAAGAACGACACTATGAGGTAGGTTAGCTGTGACTGGTGCAAAGAACCCAGCAAGCTTCCATGGCAGAATTCAAACCTAGTCCAACCACTCTAACCACTATACCATGCTGTCATCCAAAGCATTGCTAAACTTGAAGGAAGACTCATTAGGCTAGAAGAAGGTTTCAAACAATGTTGCTGAGTGGAGTGGCAGGATACCAGCCACTATCTCTGTTGTCATCTATCATAGCCATTGTCAATTAGATTGGGCTCATGCCACTAAAAGGAAGGGGGATCAGGAGGGAAGGGTTATTTTTCACTGTAAGAGTTTTATAGATCCAGGAAAATGCAGAGAATGGGTGTAAATTATGGTTTTATAAGAACGCATTTCAATACAACCAAACGTTGCCTCTTTTCCCTGAATTTTCCTAGGCTTATAGAAAATCTTACAAAATTCTCTGCAAATTATGCCAGAATGTCATATTGACTGCTGTCTTCTACTTCAAACTGACTTTTGCAATCTTCTGAGATGATTATGGTGAGAAAAATTCTTTTCCAGGTTTGATACTTCATTGCAACCAATCAATCCATCACAAATTTGGTTTGCCCTTTGCAGGGTGGCTGGGAGCAAGTCATGTGTTCTGCCCTTTCAGCAGAAAGGTAGCCTGACACTGCAGGAACATTTTGAAGAAGGTGCTGTTTTACAAATGAAAGTGTGGCTTCTGTGATGTTTCATATAAATGATAGCACTCTATGCCTTTTGAATGTTCATTCTTAATTTGCATTTCAGTCCAAGCTGCCCATAACATACATGTGAATTATCAGAACTGAACTACTGATGATCCATAAATTTTGATATAATAGTAGCCCCAAACAGCAAAAAACTGGCCTGCTGAGCATTTGATATCCCCCTAGTTCTTTCAGTCCCAGGCAAAACAGCAAAACGAATGGTTGTGAAGCCCTTGGTGGTACCACCACTAGCCATAACAAATGTATGCATATGTCAATTGTTTATGTGTCTATTGATCATCCTGTGGTGGGAGAAGTTGTTTGTGTGAATTCATCCTGACAGAACAGTAATGATATAAGTAGGCAGGTTCAGATGTAAGTGGTCAGATCACTTTTCTGTTTTTTATATCAATTCTACTTCAGTATTTTTCTGTGGGAACCTATTCCATGTCAAAAGTTATTTGAAGAATTTCAGCTTTGATTTCTTTCCATTTTTACACAGGGCACTTTTCTGTACTGGTGTGCTTACTGGTTTAGCTTTATATGTAAATGTTGCTGTTTCTCTTCAGAGTGAACATGAACACATTCCTTAACTATTCTCAGTTTCCATGCACACAGCTAAACTGTACACAATTGATTACAAGTGAATGATCTCACAGTGAAATTCTCATATTGCTCAGTTTCCAGTATTTTTCTCCCTTGCCATTCAGTGATCAAATGTTGGCAAATAAGTATGAAGACTTACTCCTGTTGAATCCAGAAGCGGTGGCAAAATTTCTGGTGAGTAAAGGATTTGGCCTAAATCCCCTATAAAAGCAAAGTGCTCATTTTAAAGCTCCAACCTAATCAGCAATGTTTTGACAGGATTTAAGTTTTATTGCAATTTGACAAGTTGCATGTGACTCTGGGCAGCATGATAAACATTTCAAAATTTAGATGCTTTGAGGAGAGGGTCATTTTCCTGAAGTCCGCATCACTATCAGCAACAGTACACAGGGACACAATGGAAATGATACTGGCCTGACTGCAAACAATGCCTTTAAAAAAAACTTCAAACCATTTCTTAGTAAACTATTTATCAGCATAATTACCATTTTCTAATCTGGAGTTGTGCTGGGGCATTGTTTCAGGTAATGTGTGAATCACGGCAGAGGATTTGCTGTTGTGGTCCCCACCAGGTTGTCTAAGGGAAGAGAGTCTTAGGGTGGACACCTAACCCTGATGAAGCATTGTACTGGCACTGCAGGTTGTGACTCCACCGCTTGCTGCCTCTGGAACACTGGCAGCACAATCTTAATTGTAGTTATGCCCTTCTAAGTCCATTGAAATCAAGGGGCTTGGAAAGATAGAACTCTTTTTAGGATTGCACATCAGCTCTTCCCATCTCCTGCTGGCAGTTTACTAACTAATTAGCAGGGACTGGAAATACTTTGCAAAGGACTTACTAGGACTTGCCATCAAGCTTTCAGTCAGACTCATTGTCTGGTTGGCTCTGTGACTGCACAAGGATTGCTGAGCTGAAGCGAGAATATCTTTCCAACTTGTGACCCAGCTGGAGAAGACAAATAAGGCTTTGATGCCTTTGGATTTGCTAATGCACAGCCATTGTTAAAAGCTCAGGGAGATTATTTTCACATATCCTTCTTTAGCTGAGACCCAGCATAATGAAGTGGCCATCAAAATCCACCCCACAAACTGGGATGTCATAGCTAATGAGGCTAGGAATGTAAGGCACAGCTGAATAACCATGTCAGTTACCCACTAAGGTTAATTTACAAAACAACCAACTTCATGTGGGCAGACATGGATTCTGCTGTCTCTCTCTTACATTATGCACATATGATAGCTTCTGCTAGATTCCTATCCTGATTTCTCTCATTATTTGTCTTAGTCTTGGTTATTTACATACTGCTTGGGATTGTTGTGATTAACAAAGATTTCATTACACATGAATTTGCCTAAGATAATAATTAAGGAGAACATCTGATGAAAGAAAAGTGTGATGGTGACAATATTTAGAAAACCCTTTACAAGAAGTTTGAACAATCTTACCTCCTTTTTTTGTCTCTGCTTTCAAGACTGGGCCTAGGTGAATCATATGACTAGGTCAGTCTATCACATCTCATCCTGATCTCTGGAGCCACACTGATTTAAATTTGCACTCTTGATGATAACTCTATGGTCTACTAATACTATTTACACAAGTTGCTGTCCTGTCTCTACCCCTATCTTCAAAAAGTTTTTCCCACATCATGCCTTTCCTCATCAAGTAAACATTTAGTGGCCTCACACTTCCTCTGCTCAATGGTTGTTCTTTTCAATATGAGGAAGAACTAAGAGCTGCATTACTCTCTTGCTTTTCAGATATTGAGGCTCAGGAGGGATGTGGCTTTTATAATGTGTGAATGATGAAACAATTCTTGGGACAATGTTTTTGGTATGAGGAGGATATACATCAGTAACATGCTCATTATTGTCACTATAGGGTCGAACATAATATCTCTGGACCTGGCACAAATTTGTGTCATGCACACATCATCCTATTCAATGCATGCAATCTCATAAATCATGAAAGAAATGTTTTTATTTTTGAAGTGGCACTATATGGTGGTATTGGGCTTTCACCTAGACCAGGTCTGGTCATCTTGACCCCAGTAAAATGTACTAATTCTATGGTTACGAACACCAACATGGAGCCTGGGGTCCTCCCAGAATTACAACTGATATCCAAACTATAGAGAACAATTTTCCTGGATGAAATGGCAGCTTTAGAGGGCATATTCCAAGGCATTACATCTCTGCTAGGCCTTTCCACAGGCTGCAATCCCCCATCAGTATCCCTAATTTGAAGGCATCTCCCAAGCTGAAGTTGGCAAGACTAACTGCCTTCCCCTGCAATCTTGGAACTTGCTGGCCTGTCAATAGCTGGACCCTTGAACATTTGAAGCTGCATTCTACTACATCTGACACTGGGGTCAGTATTCCCTACTCTAACAGTATGGTTACCATCTCCTGTCTGGGGAATTCTTGGAGATTTGGGGGTGGAGTCTGATAGGGCATGGTTTTGTAGGGGGCCTCAGCAGGGTATAATGCTATACAATCCACCCTCCAAAGCAGCTATTTTCTCCAGGAGAACTGATCTCTGTAGTCTGGAGATCAGTCATAATTCCTGGAGGTCTCCAGGCCCTACGTGGAGGTTGGCAACACTATCTGACAGGCAGCAGGTGACTAGATTTTCAGATTATCTATTACATGAAATCCATTAATTGGAGCTGCTGGGGCTGAACAAAGTTTAATACAGTGATGTAAAAAGGTACCAGGACATAGGATAACTTGAATTAAACTTTATGTATGTAAAGTATAAGTCTGTGACATTGGTCTGCCATTTTCAGAAACAGTCTTGTGATTTTTATAATAGATGTTTCAAAAACAATGTTATCAATATCTTTTCTAAGGGGAGGAAATAGTTTCTTAGCTCATACAAACTTATAAGCTGTTCGCTGCAAATCTCTTTTTCAGTGTAAGCAATAACCAACACTGCTCACTGATTTTGACAAAAAAAAAAAAGATTTAATCTTTAAATTAGCAACTTTAACAAATTTCTTGACTTCTGCATAATGTATATTTTAAGAGACACTACTGCAGTAGATGGAATATATGTTGGGAATTTCCAGTCTCTGACAAGTTGCCTAACCCCTATAACCAGTGCAGCAAGCAGTTTCTGAAATACAATGGAAACCCTGCCACTTTGAAGATAAGCTCTCTCAGTTTGCTTAAAACAATAATTCTGTACTTTCTTTCCTGTTTCAAGATTTATTTTAAGTATTAGTATAAAATATCACAGAGTCTGATAGCAGCCAGATCAGTTTGTATTTTTTTTTAAAAAAAATCAAGGGCCTGTTTGTAGTATATTACAGGCTATATTTGACACAGGAAAACACTTAATCATGAATGCTATCAACACACCACACCCACCTTTGTAAAAGGCCTTAAAAGCGAGATTTATCATTGTGAACTTGAACTGGGGAGAGACCGGGCATCATGAATCTTGTGGGCCCTTAGTGAGGAGTTAGGGTGAAGGGGCAACTGTCCACAATACATCTGTAACAGTCCATGTTCCGATGCCTGATGAGCGATGCTGTTGGCTGCATGGAAATGGTTGGTTTTGTAGCGAGAGATTCCCTCTGATATCCAATGAGCTCTTGACTAGTGTGCAGACTCAGCAAGAAAAGGCTTAGTGGTATCAGAGCTACCACTACAGTTTGATAGAGAAATCTGAGTCAGTGATAATCAGCATTTAAAATATTGGATCTCTCTTTCTCCTAAGAATATATACCACAACTAAACAGAAGTCTCATGCAGTGTTCCCTCTAAGCTGAGTTAGTGTGAGCTAGCTCACAGTTTTCTAGCCTCCAGCTAACACATTTTTATCTTTGGCTCCAGAGCAAACTAATTTCTGCAGGAGCCAAATTGCTCACTCACAACTTTAATGCCAGTAGCTCACAAAGTAAGAATTTTTGCTCACAAGACTCCACAGCTTAGAAGGAACATTGGTCTCATGGCACCTTAAGAACTAATAAAACATTATTCCAACATAAGCTTTCATGAACACGACCTCACTTCTTCAGATGCTAGCTAATGGATACAAGGTCTCTAGTTGACAAAAGTTTATGCCAAAAGACTCCTCTATTTTTGCAGCAGTGAAGTAACACGGACACCCCTCTGAAATTAATGCACCTAGAAATCCATAAAAATTCCAAAGAGTAAGTGGGGGAGGGGGGCTTGCTATTTAGTGGCCCCTCCTGAAGTTGCTAGTATCTGCCCCCACACTAGGGTTGCCAGGCCTGGGTTGGGAAATTCCTGGATATTTTGGGGTGGAGCTGGGGAGGATGGGGTTTGGGAAAGGGAGGGACCTCAAGAAGGATATAATGTCACGGAGTCCACCTTCAAAGCAACCATTTTTAGACTACTGAGATCAGTTTCCCTGGAGAAAATGCTGCTTTGAAGAGAGGAAACTATGGCATTAGATCCCACTGAGTTCACTTGCCTCCCCAAATCCTCACTTCTCAGGCTGCACCCCCAAATCTCCAGGAATTTCCCAACCTGGAGTTGGCAAAACTAAGGAATAGCTCTTTTTTAATGCTGAGCAGGATTTAGTTGGGTTAAAGGACCCAGGGAGTCACAGTGGTCAGCTGACCAGATTTCTAAGGGGCTGGGGGAGCATGCTATAGCCATGGTATAGCCAAGGCAACATGGTATAGCCCAATCTCATTATATCTTGGAAATGAAGCAGGGTTGATACTTGGATGGGAGATCACCGAGAAGGCTCTTCAGAGGAAGGCAATGGCTAGCCACCTCACTTGCCTTGAAAGGCCTGTGCTGGGATTACCCTAAGTTGGTTGTGACTTGATAACAGCTAGGAATGTAAGGGGCTAAGCCCTGGAGCACCATTCCTTTTCAAGTCTCTGTATCTGTCTCCCTCTCCTACGGACACACCATTTACTTTGACTGCTGCTTCTGTCTCCTGCTTGCCAACCAAGTTTACATCTTGTGCCCACTTCTTTTTGCTCCTTCAAGATGCATGTGTTGAAAAAAGTCTTTAACAACATGATCATTCTTTCTGTCAAGTGTGTCTGAATTGACTTGATGACACTCCAGCATAAATTCACTACACAAGCATAACATTTAGCTCTGCAATTCAAAGAGATTTAAGCAACAATTCTAACCTCCTCTGATTGGCATAATCTCAGGATGGGATCATGTAAAGTTTCTGACTCACAAAGCAGACCACTCAGCATAGTGTTTCAGTTATTTTTCTGGATCTAGTCAAGAGCCTGAAAGTAGCCCTGATCTATTGGACTCTCGTATCTGACCCATATAAGCTGATATCAGTCCTCTCTCTTTGCTCTCAGGTTATGTTCACCATTCACTTTCTTTCTGAAGTAGCTCATTTTATTGCTGACAAAGTTAAAGCAGAGGGAACATTACTGAAATGGTAGGTTTTGCTTTTTTTGTACTAAAAGCTGACAGATTACAGAAATAATCAGTTAGAAAAATGGATATAATTTGCAAACAGACTAATTTATGTCATATCCTAACTATCTGCATTCCTTAGGTTAATCATCAATATGCAAACTTGTGGAGAATTCCATTTTCATCCATACCCTTAAAATAGCTCAGCACTAGAACACATGAAAGTTTCTAATAGTTCTCCACTTTATTTATCCTTCTTTTTGGTAATCAATATAGTGGCAATAAAGGCTTGTTTGCTGTTCCTAATCAAAGCAGAGTATGTGATTCCCTATCAAGAGGTCTTAGAGCAGAATGTCATTCTACATGCCTTCCCTGTTGAAACAGATATTTCTGTGGTCCTCACTATGGTAAAGAATTCCGGGGGCAGGGCTACTGGGTTTAGTTGGCTTTGGAGGAGGGAGCACCAAAGATTTATGGCATTTTTGTAATATTTACTTTACTTACAAGTAGAGCATAGGTGAAGGCACTCTTCTAAGGCAACAGATCTACTACTCATCATCTGAGCGAGCAAAAGGGGGAAGAAGGAGACCTTGAGGGCTCCACCAAGTGCTTCACTTTTAATCAACTCACCATTTGCTCTCGGTTCTCCCTCTCTCTTTCCATACATGTCCAGTTTCCAAAGTGTGGGCCTTAATAGTGATGACCCAAAAACAAGACACAGTTGTGCCCCAAGTTGATTCAGCGCTTACATGAGGAGGTCACTTAAAAGACAACAGAAAAGCTTGTGCTACATAAACATTTAATAAGAATTTGGCTCCACGTTGAAAAGAATGTTATGAAATGCTGACTAGGGGGAAAAATGGATATAAGAGTAATGTCAATTTGGAAATACATTCTATTTGTATTTGTATATCCCATCTATTCATCTGTTATTTTTTAATTCCACCTTTTCGACACACTGAGGGTAGCATACATGGCTCTTTCCTTTATTTTGTCCTGACAATAATCCTGTGAAGGCAGTTAGCTGCGGAGAGAGTAACCAGCCCATTTTGCTTCATGGCATAGTGATTGCTGGTCTCTCTAGTCTCTGAAACTTACAGACAGTTCCCACGGCATTTGCAACAGGTATAATTTTCCTTTTAAACAGAATGGGGTTTTTTTTGATACTACAATATGTGTATGTTTCTCTTGATGCATAACACACACAATAATTAGATTGGGGTTAGGCTCAGAGGATTTGAGTGCCCTCTGTAAGAGTATTTTCTTAAATGCTAACCTAAAGAACAAAGCGCATACCTGATTTTCAGTTTCTTCATAGCAAATAGGCTTTGGGCACTGCTGAGTCACGCAGGCATTCTCAGCATACCTATCCTGTTAGTTACATTCCAGATATGCTTCATCCTTCCTGCAGAGAGCCACCTTAGGTGCCTGAGCAGGATATAAACCCTCACCTTTCTGGAGTTTTTGAAATACTTTTCGCCATCATACTGCTTGGGGAGAGGATGTTGCAATTGTTATTTATAATTGGTTTCTAATGTGTTTTTTAAATGGAGTCTCTTTCTTTACCTTGAATACACTGCTTTACTCTGACTGTAGGGGAAGCAGGCTGTCCCTATACTTACAAGCATCATAGTCTCTAGGGCTTTTCCCATGTCTTCTCAAAGGTAATTCTGCATGCTCACAAATGCATGGTGGTCAAGGATCCTCACCTGCAGAACCAGCAGAGCAATGCAAGAGGAACAACTTGGTTCTAAAACACTGAATTGGGGTTCCTAGACGTTTTGTTAAAGATACTAGGAAGTACATTAGCAATGATGGTCTTGACCTCTCATACTATACGACAGTTGGAGAAAAGGAGGTCACAAGAACTATCCTGATAAGCTCCTGTTTAGCCTTCTGTGCTACCATTTTCTCCAATGGCCACCAACTTGGTGGACCCTTCACAAGGGTCCTGTGATCCACATATATATGATATCTTACTGTTTGGGAACAACCTGCTGGTTTATATCAGACTGTTAGACTGAACTCACTGCAAGAAATATTTTTAAATGAATTGCCAGAGTAGTACTTTGATTCAGGGCATGCTGTCATTGTGCATATACTGATTGTTGGAGAAATAGTAATGTGAAGTTTGCAAGGGGTTTCTGAAAGCACTTTAGGATCTGATCAGATCTATGACCGTCACAGGGTAGTCCAGTAGATGTACTTCAGTTCTAATGATTTCTTTTAGCCTCTGCTAAAAGTTCCAGTTCAATGTACACTGCACCAAATCTTAAAAACTTGGGAAATCATAGGCAAGCTGTAAGCTAAAAAATGACTACAGTCGGTTAACAAATCTACCATGAATACATATACTGTGACAAGCACCAGGAGCTTGTTTCTGAGTGGTGTCCTTGGAAGTTGGGAGTTTAATTGTCCTGATTTGCCAGTGACCTTTCCCAATAAATGTTTATTAATTTCCATGAATTGTTGCCGATGGAAGGAGCTACATAGTCACTAGAAGAAGCTGACAAACTGCCAAACGAGATGCCTGAGAGCATATTGTGATTACAACCACTTCCCCCCTCCTTCTGAGTCTAACTGTAATAATGGGATGTGAACGAAGTATTCTCATTTGACCTTTTATTAATTTTATACAACTTGCATTTATAATCATAGAATGGATGTGGCCAAATCTGTGGATATTAAATCCAAAGATCAGAGCTATGAACATATAAAACATATCTTTCTACAAATCCCAGGTTGGCAGAAAAATCTGAAACCTTTTTAAAAAATGTGGGAGGGGGTAACCCCCTCCAAATAGTAGAAGCAGCTTTAAGGAACAATACCCTCTCAGCAGCCATTCTGAAAGTTGCTAGGCAACCACATGAGTATTGCAGGAATTTAGGCCTTGGTTTCTAACCATAAAAGGCAGGAGGAGGGGGCAAGATCCTTATCAAGGCTTTTTTTTTTGCCTTTGAGAGAAAATGTGTAACAGCCAGGCCCGACTACAACCCCTGGATGACTTGATACTGCATGAGTTGTATGACTCATAGGGTTGCTAGGTCTGGGTTGGAAAAAACCTGGAGACTTTGGGGGTGGATCCAGGAGAGGGTGGGGTTTGGGGAGGGAATGATCTCAGCATGGTACAATGCCATAGAGCAAGGGTGGCCAAATTTGCTTAACATAAGAGCCACATAGAATAAATGTCAGAT
The DNA here is from genome assembly GCA_029375565.1 of Gekko gecko. NCBI lineage: Eukaryota > Metazoa > Chordata > Lepidosauria > Squamata > Gekkonidae > Gekko > Gekko gecko. The sequence goes on from JAPDNY010000009.1 coordinate 128,854,046, forward strand.
GTTTGAGAACCACAAGGCATGAACAAATATCACACACACATTTAATTTGCTTTTTATTAACATTAAATGAGATTGCCAAAAACAAAAGGGGTAAAACAGATATTGATAATAATATTTATTCGTCCAATGATATTTGTTTGTGAATGATATTTATTTGTCTAAGAGAGAAAAAGAAAAGAAAGAATGAAAGAGGTAGAGAGAGAGAGAAACAAAGAAAGCAAATAGATGGGGAGGGAGGGGGAAGGAAGGAAGAGAGAGAGAAAGGAGGAAAGACAGGGAGAGAGAAAAAGAGAAAGAAAGGTGGAAAGAAAGCAAATAGATGGGGAAGGAGGAAGGAAGGGGAAAAAGAAAAAGAGAGAGAGAAAGCAAGCAAATAGATGAGAGGGGAAGGAAGGAAGAGAGAAAGAGAGAAAGGAAGGAAGGGAGAAAGAAGAGTGAAAAGGAAGGAAGAGGTGGAAAGAAAGCAAATAGATGGGGGAGGGACGATAGGGAAAAGAGAGAGAAAGAGAGAGAGGTGGAAACAAAGCAAATAAATTGGGAGGGAGGGAGGGAGGGAGGAAGGAAGGGAGAGGTGGAAAGAAAGCAACTTCAACTTTAAATATTTTCCAGCCCCCCCACACACACATACACCCTCACACACACAGCTTGGCTTGGAGAAGGAATTTAAAGAGACAAATGTCTTTTCCCAGCCAGTTGACAGGGCCATAGGGCAGGGGCTTGGAGAATGCCTTTAACTTTAAACCCCCCATCCCCTCTGCCACGCTGACTTGGCTTGGACAAGGGGTTTAAAGAGATGAATGGGGGGGGGGACTTTGAGAATGCATTTAAAGTTGCTTTCTTTCTCTGCTCCCCACCACACTTCAAACATACCCAGGAAGGGGAACACTGGCTGGGAAAGGGCAGACCAATTGGGGAGGCATGCCTCCCCTTTGCTTCCCCAGCCACCCTGCTGGGAGCTGCACAATATGTGGGAAAGAGCTGCACGCAGCTCCCAAGCCACAGTTTGGCCACCCTTCAAAGCAACCATTTTCTCCAGGGGTAAGTCCTGAGCAATTTACCTGAATAAGGTGTTTCAAGGATAATGGTATTTTCAACCCAAGGTAAGACCAATTATTGGTGATCCATCTGTATGGATATTTTTCTTTGATAAAATGTATCACATGGGTTGATAAATTAATAGGATATAGAGTTGTTTTAGATGGATTGACCAGTAGGCCGAATATGTCTTCAAATTGTTGTAATATTTTCTCTTGGCCTTGAAAGGATAATTCTGGATTTGATATACATAGTACGAAGTCGTCTGCAAAGAGATCGGGGCGGATCAGCAGTGCTGTTGTTGTTAGACTTGTCGGCAGCATTTGACACAGTCGACCATCAGCTACTGGTCCAGCGCCTCACTGACACTGGGGTCCAGGGGCTGGCCTTGCAGTGGCTTGCCTCCTTTTTCCAGAGCCAGGGACAAAGGGTGGTGCTGGGGGATCAACTATCTCAGAGACACCCACTGGATTGTGGAGTGCCTCAAGGGGCAGTGTTGTCCTCAATGCTTTTTAACATCTACATGTGCCCCTTGCCCAGATTGCTCGGAGGCATGGGCTGGGATGTCACCAGTATGCAGATGACACCCAGTTCTATCTGTTGTTGAGCTGTCAGTCCGACTCCAAATCAGAAGATCTAGACTGGGTGTTACAAGCTGTGGCTGGTTGGCTTAGGATGAGCCGGCTGAAATTGAATCTGACAAAACTGAATCCTTTGCCTGAGTCAGGGCAGTTCGAGGGTAGAGATCCTGCTCCTGACCTTAGAAGGGGCACCTTTTGTGCCAGTGCCAGAGGTTAGGAGTTTGGAAGTGCTCCTGGACATCTCCTTAACAGTGCAGGCCCAGGTAGCAGTCACTGCCAAGGCAGCCTTTTATCATCTCTGGCTGATTAGGCAGATTAGGTTCCCTTCCTCGAACACAACGACCTCACAACAGTGATCCATGAAATTGAGATTGGACTACTGTAATGCTATCTACATTGGGCTGTCCTTGTCTCAAATCTGGAACCTGCAGCTGGTGCAAAATACTGTGGCCAGGCTGTTGATGGGACTCCCAGTCCAGGAGCACATCCAGCCTGTGCTTAAGGCATTGCAGTGGCTGCCAATAGCATACCAAATTCATTTCAAGATGCTGATTCTTACCTTTTAAGCCCTTTATGGTCAGGGACCTACATACCTAAGGGACTGCCTTTCCCCACATGTACCCCAGAGAGCACTGCTTTCAGGGGCCCAGAATCTACTGGCCCTCCCAAGTCTTAAGGAGGCCAGGCTGGTGTCAACCAGGGCACGGGCTTTCTTGTTGGTGGCTTCATCCTGGTGGAAGGATCTCCCAGAGGAGATTAGGGCCCTGCCAAATCTATTAAAGTTCCACAGGGCCTGTAAAATGGAGCTCTTCCACCAGGCCTTTGGAGCCACCGCCACCTTTTAACAACTAGGATAAGAAGCCCTGCTGCTCTGGAATTTATATTAACAGCCTGTGCCAACCATCAAAAAGGCACCTGAAAGACATCTATAGAAGTCCTACAAGCCAGCCATGGGAAGAGAGAGAGCCAATGGTAGCCATCATGAACTCTGTAACAGCACACTAGCACTTATTATGGAATTGTAATCTGTTTTAATATTGTTTTAAATGTTTTATTGTACTATTTAAATGTTCCTGCTGATTTTATGTAAGCCACCCTGAGCCGGCCCTGGCTGGGAGGGTGGGGTACAAATTTGAATAAATAAATTATAAATAAATTATACATTTGAGCACCAATTTTGACTTCTTTAATAGAATCCGATTCACAGATCATAATTGCTAATGGCTCTATTGACAGGGCAAATAAAAGAGAGGACAAAGAACATCCTTGCCCTGTACCTACTGATAGCCTAAAGTCTTGAGAACTGTGACCATTTATTGACAAGTATGCCATAGGAGTGTCATATAATGATGTTATTGCTTTTGAAAATTTGTGTCCGAAGTCCGTGATGTCAATGACTGCTTTTAAAAACTTGGGTTCAACTCGATCGAAGGCTTTTTCAATATTTAAAGCCAGGATACACACATTTCTGCTATTTTTTTACTATATTGTATTATGTTTATTGTTTTTCTTATAGTATCTGTAATTTGTCTGTTTGGAATAAAACCTGTTTGATTAGTATTAATATAAAATCCAATTATCTTATTAAGTCTGCTTGTTAGAATTGAAGTGAATAGCTTATCATTATTAAGAAGAGAAATAGATCTATAAGATTTAGGATTTGAAAGGTCCTTTTCAGGTTCAGGAAGGACAAAAATTCTGGCCTGTTTCCAAGTTGATGGTTTAGATCCGTCTTCTAAGACCAAATTGCATAGTTGTGTAAGGTAAGGAATTAGAGATTCTGTGAGTACTTTATAGAACTCATTAGGCAGGCCATCCCTGCCCGGGGTGTTATTGTTCTTCAAATTTTGGATGGCTAAAGATACTTCCTCAGCTGTTATTGGAGAATTTAAACAGATTTTATGTTCTAAATTAATTTTATTAACCAAGTGATTATCTCACAAAAAATGATTAATGTTTGTTGTATCTGGATTTTCTGTTTGGTATAAAGAAGTTTTAAAGATTTTGGATGACAGTACCAATACTTTTGTCTTAAGATTATCTTAGATTTATAACAAAATGGTCACCAATAATAGAGAAATTAGACCAAAATACTCAGGGTATTAGCTCTTTTAGAAATCATAAATATTTTTAATTTATGCAATTTTACTAAAAGTGATGGGTTATCTATATTAAGCTGTCATAGTCTTAGCCCATAATTTTTAAAGATTTTATTTTCTTAAATTGTTAATACTATTTCAAATTTTATAATGTTGTAATTGTTGTCTACATACTGTAATGTGTCCAACTGTGTAATTAAAAAAAGAAAAGAAAATGTTCTATTTGGACAATCAAGGGAAATGAAGAGCTGGCAAAGCCCAGCTAGAGAGAACAATTTCTATCCTCTCTTCTCCTATCCTGTTGTCTTATGAACAACTGTCTCATACTGAATCCATTTGGATGAAGACTGATCCATTTAGCATAGCATTAGATATGTTGACTGCTCGTGGTTCTCCAGGGTAGTTTCCCCCCCTCCTACTATTTGAGATCCTTCAATGGAAATCTCAAGGACTAAGCTTGAAGTCTTTGCCCATAAGTACACTTAACTCCAGGTCCCAACACATCGACAGTAGAAGATAGACTGGCTGATAGCCAGAGAGACAGAGAGAGATGATGCATGGGGGAAGAGGACAGGAAGCAAAAGCAGAACTGGAGCTGGGATTGGGGAGAATTCTTCCTGAAATATGAATGGCTAAATAGCAGGAGGGTTGGGTTAAAAAGGCAGGGGGAGGGGACAGGGCAGTTTCCAGGCCTATTTTAGAGTCAGGCCTGGGGCTAGGATTGCCCGCTCCAGGTTGGGAAATTCCTGGAGATTCTGTGGTGCAGTCTGAGGAATGCAGATTTTGGAGAGGGGAGAGGCCTCAGTTGGATATAATACCACAGAGTTAGGGTTGCCAGGTCTGGGTTGGAAAATACCTAGAGACTTTGGGACTAGATCCAGGAGAGGGTGAGGTTTGGGGATGGGAGTGGCCTCAGCATAGTAGAATGCCATAGAGTCTACCCTTCAAAGCAGCCTTTTTCTCCAGGGGAGCTGATCTTTGTCAGTTGGAGATCAGTTGTAAAAGTGGGTGATCCCCAGGCCCCACCTGGAGGCTTGCAGCCCTACACAGAGTCCACCCATTTTCTCCAGGGGAACAGATCTTTGTTGTCTGGAGTTGTAATCCCAGGGGATCTCCAGGTCCCACCTGGAGGCTGGCAAACCTAGGCCTAGCAGCACCCTGTGGGTGACTTGAGAACACCTGACTGGCATGGTTCAGCTAGGTCTGGCTGCTTGCTACTGTTTAACAGCAGCCACCCTATGAAAATCAGTGTAGTATAATGGCCAGAGCTTCAGAATAGGGTTTGCAAGACCCAGGTTTAGATTCCCATCTTGCTGTGGAAGCTCATTTGGTGATTTTGGACCAGTCACATACTTTCAGCCTAACCTACCTCATAGGATTGTTTTGTGGATCAAAAGGAGGAGAGAATAACAGGATTGCCAGGTCCCTACCTTCTGCTGATGGGGGGGTGGAGCTTCCTTTCCAAGAAGTAGAAGGGAAGTGATGTCATTCCACTAGGCATGTCACAACAGGGACACTAGCATTTGGCCAGAAACTCTATGGTACCATAGAGTTTTTTGACCGAGTGCTAGAGTGTCCCCCTGATGACGTGCCCAGTGCAATGACATCACCTCTGGGTGATGTCATCACGCCAGGCATGTTGACGTGATCCCGGCACATTGGCACAATCCCAGTGGGGGAATGGCAAACCTAGAGAATAATGTAAACTGCTTTAGTCCCCACTGTCGAGAAAGACCATTGTTTTTCTCAGTAGAAGCTGCAGTGGGAAAGGAGATGGAAAGCTGAATACAGAGGGGCAGATAAAGGTAGGTTGGCTGTTGGGTGGGAAGGAGATAGGGATGCCAACTTCAGGTTGAGAAATGTCTGGTTATTTGAGGGGTGGAGTCTGGGGATGATGGGGACTGAGGTAGGGAGGGACTGCAGAAAGATATAATGCCATAGACTCCACCCTCCAAAACAGTCATTTCCTCCAGGGGAACTAATGTTGCCAACCACAAGGTGAAGGCTAGAGATCCCCTGGAATTCCAACTGATCTCCAGATGACAGAGATCAGTTCCCCTGGAGAAAATGGCTGCTTTGAAGGGTGGAGTTTATGGTATTATACCCTGCTGAGATCACTTTCAGTCTCAAAGCTCATCCTCCCAAGGCTTCACCCCCAAATCTCCAGGAATTTCCCAACATGGAGCTGGCAACTCTAAGAAGAACTGATCTCTGTATTTGGGCAATCCATTGTGATTCCTGGAGAGTGGCTGCTGTCACTGCTGCTGGGGGGCGGGAGTAGGTGGGAGGCCGGGGGAGTGACAAGGGCAGAAAGAGTGATGGGGTGGACACAGAAAAGAAGTGACAGGCATGGAGGAGAGAGAGAGAGAAAGAGAGAGAGAGAAGGGGTGTCAGGAAGGAGAAAGCGTGTGAGAGAGGTTAGGGGAGAGGAGAAGAAGCAGAGGTGGGAGAATGGCATAGCTGCTCCTGCAAGTTTCTTGTGGGTCCCCACTTGTATCTGATAATAATAATCTTAGCTGCTAAAATGAACAAGACATCTCTTCAGCCCATTGGTTTTGGTAGTCGAGGTTTGTAGACTTGGGCCTGAGCGAATTAATTCAATCACTGTTCCACCATGCACTCTTTGTGTGGCCTCAGGCACATACCAGTTCTTTGACTTTAGTTCCTTGCATTCAGAATTAGAATTATTATTGTACCCCACCTCACAGGATGTATAAAATGAAGATTAATAAAGTACTACGCTGATAATTATGAATAAGCATCTTTATAAACTGTTGTGTTTTCCTGCTCTGGTGTCACTGACCTACAACTTCCTCCCTAGCATCAAGAACAGTGATTATTTGGTCGAGTTACCAAGTTCTTCAAAGACATGAAGCCTAAATAGAATCCCAAAGTACCTTGTAGGAGACAAAGCACATCCTCTAATACATTTCTTTTCTTTCTTTTTTTGTTTTCAACAAAGCTCAGCACAATAAAGACTCACTTGACCTTTGTCCCTTCTATAGTTCATTTTAACATTGTTTGAGAAAAGATACCCTTTGGATTTTGCAAGGCACAGGTGCTCTCTTCCACTGTGAACATGGAGCCTCCATAGCAAGGATTTCAGAGCAGCACTTTTCTTGCTAGCAGCTGCACTCAGGAGACTGCTTTTGTGGGCCACCAGGAATTTCCTGTGATAGAATATCAGAAATCGACTGGTGAGTCGTAGGAGGTGACTTCACAGGGCAAAAGTTCCCCTTCGACAATAAACATTCTCACTGTTGCTGTGTAGATTTCCTCCACACACTTGACAGCAAAAAGCAGCTTGTCATCTGGACACCAATTACTCTGGGGAAAGAAAAATTGCTGTTCTCAAGACAGCATCACACTGTAATCTATTTTATATCTTCTCTGGTGTCTGTGTCAGTGGCTAACATATATGCATTAGAAAGGATTGCTAGAACTCCTGCTGTTTAAAGTTTGAGCTTTGCCCTCTGTGCATGTGATCAAATTTATTTTCAATACAAATAAGAATATTGGTTTGAATTAATTCCACCAGAACTTCCACATTTGGAGGCACTGATCCTCTGAATCCCAGAGCCAGGAGGAAACGTCAGAGGAAGGGCTCGGTCTCCATGCCCTGATGTTGGCCCCCCAGAGGAACTGGTTGGCCACTGTGTGAGACAGGATGCTGGGCTACATGGTCCACCAGTCTGGTCCAGTAGGGGTTTTCTTATGTTCTTATTTCTGCAGATGGGAGGCTTTCTGTCCATGTAACCCTATTTGCTAACCTTCCCCCTCCTGCTTCAATGCAAAATGCCCCCCAGTACTGCTCTTGGGAGGACAGTGGGACCCAGTGACTAGCATGGGGGGTGGGGGTCAGTGGGAGGGGAATGGTGAGAAAGGTAGAAATCATTCTATTCATGGAAATGTTCCATTGGATCCAAGCCATAGTGTGCCTCTGTTGGAAGTAGCTGCAATATGCCTTTGCCATTTTAAAAATAGGTATCTAAATGATTTGCAAAGGCAATTCCTTGTTTCCCTGATATAATTCTATATTTTGATCAGCCCATAATGTTCTGGAAAATACAGTTCATATATGGAGGTACTTATCTCTTGAAGTGAAAGTTAGTTTGACTTTATTGTTGGGCATTCTGTACTTGTATTTATAATGCTGTTGCCTTTAGGGCTGTGACAAAGAAAATATACAAGCTATTGCATTTCCCCTAGACACATTCAAGAATTTCATCTAGAAAACTTCGAGCACCTGTTTTAGTTTGTGTTGCATGGAACCATCCATTCATCAACACTGCAGAGATCTATCCAATTCAGCCCAAAATTTGCAGTAAGCAACATTCTGTACAAAGGTACTCAGTGCAGAGAATATTGAGGTTACCTGGAAGATTGTTAGAAGTTCCTCAAAGGCAAGATCAGTAATAGTAGGCAAGCTTCCCTGAAAGATAGCCCATCACTTTCAATCTTATCCTTGTAAAGCACTGTGCTGGGTTTGTTCTTTGAGCCTTAACTCTCAAATAAAGCAATTGTGAGGCCACTCATTTATTGAATATGCCCCAAAACTGTCTTCAACTTGGGGGTCTGTCAAGTAGGTTATGCAGGGATTGCTCAGCAGATAAGTTGATATGTGTAGAGTTTTCTTAAGTGAAAAAGTTTGAAACCTATTGGTGTATAGAAAAATGCTTTAATCCCACCCACCCTCAGATTAGTAGTTTATAAAATCAGACTTTTGAAAAGCTATTCATTGAGCATATCCAATAGAAGGGCAGCACACCAAAGTTAGTATGTGACAGATCCATTCTTTGATCCACACGGTATTCACAATGGCACAAATTAATTAGAAGTCCGTCTTTTCTAGGAATTCTAGATATTATACTGGACTAGCAGAAGGTGGGTATGGGAAAGTGGATGGTGCTTTCATGTATGCATGAACACATCTGTTGGATTTTCTAAGTTTCAAGCATCTTATTGCTATAGCTCTGAGATAGTCATGAGACAACAGAAATGAAGATCCCCAATCTAGAATACAAAAGCAAAACAGAGAAAAGGAGGCAGGGGGAAAGAAGCAAAAGAGGACTTGCTCATGATTAAGCCTGATGTTAACAGAGTTCTTTTAAAAAAACTCATCACAATAATTATCACCCTCGTTTCACAATGCCACTGTTGAGAATTTATATTTCAATACATGCCACTTTATCCATATTTACATTTTCTCTATAAGCAGACCGGTCTCCTTTTTTTTGTTTTAATGGAAGCTGATCTGGAAGAAACAGTGTCTGCATTCCTCAGATTTCTATAGTGAGCATAGATTTCGCTGTTCTGGAAGGAACTAGTTTCACCCCAAGTCTTCCAGCAAGTCACACATTGATTCATCCACTGGTGGAAGTGCCCTTCCAGTCACAGGAATCCAACCCATAGTGGGTGGGTTCAGGTCAGCCAGTAATCTTCTTGGCAGATGTGAACTGAAACCAGGGATCCATGATCTTGGTCTGACCCTGTGACCAGCGGCATCATTTAAAGAGTAGGAGGCATGCAGGAGACCGCCACCCAATGGGATTCTCCAGGAGCAAAACCTAAGTCCTGCTTTGGGAACAGTCTTCCTACACAAGCCCTCAACATGACATTCAATGCAATACAGCTGCAATTGCGCCCGTGAGGAGAACAAGCATTAGCAGGAAAATGGAAGGGAACTAATCTTGGCCAGGGGAAAATGAGATGCAGTCCATCTGTGTAGACTTGTGGAGGACACAGGCTCAGCAGATGAGATCCAGGTTTGGTCTCTGTCTATAGATCCTTGGGGGGAAAGACAGAGAGATATTTACATTCATCTTTGCATTGCACTACTATAGCCAACCATGAATCTTATAAGCAAGAAGACTGTAGTCATAAACATGCACTGAACTCCTCTCCTTTCGCCAGCTCTAAATCAAGAAGTCTACAGAGTTTTGAGGTAGAACTGCAGTGTTCAAGGAGTACAATAGATTAGCCCATATAAAAGGACAAGTCCTCTTGTGGATCAAAAACTGGCTAGTTAATAGGAAATAGAGAGTGAGTATAAATGGCCAGGTTTCACAGTGGGGGGTGGTAAGCAGTGGGGTACCGTAGGGATCAGCACTGATCTGATGCTTTTTAACTTGTTCATTAATGATTTGGAGTTGGGAGTAAGCAGTGAAGTGGCTAAATTTGCGGATGACATGAAATTGTTCAGGGTGGTTAAAACCAGGGAGGATTGTGAGGCACTCCAAAGGGATCTGTCGAGGATGGGGGAGTGGGCATCAAAGTGGCAAATGGGGTTCAATATGCCCAAGTGCAAAGTGATGCACATTGGAGCAAAAAATCCTAACTATAAATACATGTTGATGGGATCCAAACTGGCAGAGAGACCAAGAGAGAGAGCTTTGAGTCGTAGTAGAAAACTCAATGAAAAAGTCTATACAGTGTGCAACTGCAAAAAAGGCCAACGTTATGCTGGAGATTATTAGGAAGGGAATTGAAAACAAATCAGCCAGTATCATACTGCCCCTGTATAAATCTATGGTGCTACCTCATTTGGAATACTTTGTGCAATTCTGGTCACCACACCTCAGAAAGGATATTATAGCATTGGAAAAAGTGCAGAAAAGGGCAACTAGAATGAAAATATGGTTGGAACACTTCCTTATAAAGAAAGGTTAAAGCGCTTGCGGCTCATTAGCTTGCCTTGGAGAAATGACAACAGATGGATGACATGATCAAGGTTTACAAAATTATGCAAGAATTATTACAAGATTATGCAAGATTATTACAAGAAGTACTTTTCTCCCTTTCTCACAACACAAGAACTCATGGGCACTCGGTGAACTTGCTGAGCAGTTGGGTTAGAATGGATGAAAGGAAGTACTTCTTCACCACCCAAAGAGTGATTAATGCATGGAATTCATTGCCACAAGAGGTAGTTGAGGCTACAAGCATGGACCGCTTCAAGAGGGAATTAGATAAACATATGGTGCAGAGGTCCATCAGTGCCTATTAGCCACAAGGTATAGATAGGAGATCTCAGTCTGGGGCCAGTGATGCTCTGTATTCTTGGTGCTGGCGGGGGGGGCAACAGTGGGAGGACTTCTAGTGTCCTGGCCCCACTGCTGGACCTCCTGATGACACTTGGTATTTTTGGCCACAGTGTGACATAGTGTCGGACTGGATGGGCCATTGGCCTGATCCAATATTGGCTTCTCTTATGTTCTTAATCTATTCTGCCATAAACAGAGAGTGGGATATTACACCTATATTGCCCAAGAAAGCATATGTTGCCAAATGCCATGAAAGAGGTCTCCTTCACCAACCCAAACCATTCTTAATCAGTGGCCATTTTACAAACCTTCACATTTACAAGTGTGCTGAATGTGAAAGCAAAACTAAATTCCTTCAGCTTTTTATCATGTCTGCAATATCTAAACCTATCCCTGAACAATAACTCTCACACACTTTAAGGTGACACAAAGAAAAATATTGGATTTTACAGGAACAACATTGTTCACCACACTAGAAGGCCATCAGTATGATCCTTCATATATTTACTTGGTCCATTTGTAAAACTAACAATGTCACATTTTTCATAGTTATTTGAGATACACATATGGCATGAATAAACAATATGTGCAAAAGAATATATCAAAATTTCCCTATAAAAAGAAAAGTGGACAGTTGCTTTTACAAGGAGCAATTTGGAGAACAGGAAAAAATGGGTTGGATCATTCAACAGCATCCCACTAATAGCATTACTCTGGAGCAAGGAATTGTCCCATGGAGGAAGAACCTCTGGCACTGGGAGCGAGGGTGGTACATTAGCATATGGCTCTAAGAAGATCTAAAGCAAACCCTTGCTCAGTCATGAAGTTCACTTTTGTCTCACAGGCTCTAGTGAGGTGCAAAGTAAGGCACCCTGAGCTCCTCAGAAGTGTGTCAGACTAATGTTCTTGATGAAACACCAAATATTTCATTCAATGGTTGGTAAACTGAGTTAATTTAAAGAAGATTTTTGTGTTTTCAGAATAAGTGCCTTTTTGAGAGTCTGAAGGAAAGCTTTCTTAAATATAATTCACAATACAGTAAACAAAGACTGACATGGATATTTAGAAGGAACATCTTCAAACCATTCTGGGATGTACTGTAATTCTGATTAACTCAACTTTTGAGTTTTTAGTGTAATATCGCCCCCTGGTGCTCACCTTGACTACACTTCTTTTACCAGGTTCTCATTTGTGCAAAGCTCCAGGCAGATATAATTACCCTGTAAAAAGCTTAAAATTATTTTCATAGAACATTTAGCAAATGTCTAAGGTTCTGTTTTTTAAAATGAACTTCACATCAATTTCTTATATGCAAACACACAAAACAAAAATCCCTAGTGCCTATATAAAGGAAGAAGAAAAAGAAGAATTGGATTTATACCCTGCCCTTCACTTGGAGCGGCTTACAACCTCCTTCCCTTCCTCTCCTCACAACAGGCACCTGTGAGGTAGGTGGAGCTGAGAGAGCTCTGAGAGAACTGCTCTTGAGAGAACAGCTCTGAGAGAACTGTGACTGACCTAAAGTCATCCAGCTGGCTGCATGTAGAGTGGGGAATCAAACCCTTTTCTCATAGATTAGAGTCTGCTTCATTTTGTATTCAGAATCATATTGGAACAGTGACCTTGTAGATGATACGTAAACACATCAAGAGAATGAAACACAATTTGCCTAAAGGTGCACAAATAAAACAAATCTGTCTTCCTGGCTGGCAGAACAAAAAACAGATTGTGACAGATGAACCAGATGCTAAGATTGTGAGAAGCACTCTGGCTTTCAGATGACACAGAATGTTTAACTCCTGTTCTCAGTTCCTGAAGACTTCTATTTGACTCAGTAGTTTGCTTGCAGCAATTTAAATGGTAGTTGATCCAGTAAACTCTAACAATGGAACAACAATGTGGGGCTGTTGTGAGGATTACAGAACTATTGCTTTGAATATTCTAAATAATGCAAATTACTATTATTAAGAGACTAGGAATAAGGCCCATTGTGGCAATAAATACAACGAGCTCTACGAAGAGGCTCTGGGAGAGTGCCCTGGCCTTGGGCACTCAACGTCAATTTGCTGTGGCGACCTCAGCAGGGTATTGACAGAGAGTCCACCATTTTCTCCTGGGAAACTGATCTCTGCCATCTGAACAGCAGTTGTAATTCTGCGTAATCACCATCCCTCCCCTGGAGACTGGCAATAATGGTTCCCCATGAAGGAATGGCTGGCTTGGAGGATAGAGTCTATGACACTGCACCTGTCTGAGGTCTCACCCCTCCTCAAACCTCACCCTCTCCGGGCTCCACCCCTCAAATCTCCAGGAATTCCCCAACCTGGAGTTGGCAACCCTATCTCCCTCGTCAGCCTACCGCTATCTGCCCCCTGGCTTCAGCTTTCCATCTCCTCCCCCCCTCCTAGAGTGCAGATGTAATTCTGAGTGTTCTCCAGCCCCCCCCCGGGAGTTTGGCAACAATGGTTCCACATGAGGGCTGGCTGGCTTGGAGGGTGGAGTCCATGGCATTGCACCAGTTTGAGGTCCCACCTCTCCTCAGACCTCACCCTCTCCAGGCTCCACCCCTCAAATCTCCAGGAATTCCCCAATCTGGAGTTGGCAACCCTATCTCCCTCCCAGCCAACTGTCAACCCACTGTTATCTGCCCCCTGGCTTCAGCTTTCCATCTCCTCCCCCTCCCTCCTAGAGAGCAGGTGTAATTCTGAGTGATCTCCAGCCCCCACCTGGCGACTGGCAACAATGGTTCCCCATGAGGGATGGCTGGCCTGGAGGATGGAGTCCATGGCACTGAACCTGTCTGAGGACCCACCCCTTCTCAAACCTCACCCTCTCCAGGCTCCACCCCTCAAATCTCCAGAAATTTCCCACCTGGAGTTGGCAACCCTATCAGGACTCACCCCAATGAGTTTTCTCCCAAAGGCCAAAACAAGTGTGGAAAGGGCCTTTTACTGTCAGAACCTGATTGCCTAGTAACAGGCAATGAGGGGAAAGCACAGTTGCCACCTCTGATTAGGGAAATACCTGGAGATTTGGGGGGTGGATCCTGTGGAGGGTAGCATTTGGGTGGGATGGAATAACTCAGCAGGGGATAATGCCATAGGATCCACCCTCCAACGCAGCCATTTTTTCCAGGGGAACTGATCTCTGTCATCTGGAGATCAACTGAAACAGCAGGAGATATCCAGGTCCCACCTGGAGACTGGCAACCCTAGGGGAAAGTCAGCAACACAGCAGGGGGATGAAGAGAACGGTTTGATGGTCACTGGCCCACCTCATTAGCCAGCCAGCCAGCCATGGTTGAGCCAAAAAGGAGAGAGAGCTGGTTTAAATGTATTCTGACAGGAAAGTAGCCAAGATGGCAGTGGGCGGGGGATGGGGTTATGCTGAAAGTCCTTTTTTTTTTTTTTTTTTACTGAATGAAGTTGGTTACCTACCAAGAGCCACTGAGGGGACAGTTAGTCACAGTTAGGCTCACAAAGAAGCCAGGAGCCTAAAAGGAGAGAGTCTGGCATTCCATGAGCCGCAGCTCGATTCCTCCAGGCCAGACCCTCCCTGGCACTGCTGCCACTGCTGAAGGAAGGTGGGGGAGCCGTTGAAAGGTGCTGGGCAGCCTTCTCTGTGGTGCAGCCCGCTGAGCTATCACCCTGACAAAGCGCTGGCCTTGTGGCCGAGGGAGAGAAGCCGCGAGGGGCAGTGAAGGTGAGTTCTTCCCCTTGCTGCTGCTCGCTAGGTCTGCCTCCTTCTCCCCCTTGGAGGGGTTGCTGCTCCCTCGGCAGAGTGTCCATCCCCTTCACCGGCTCCCTCCAGACTGACAGCGAAATGCTGGCTGCCAGCTCTGTGGGCGGGGCCAAGCCAACTCAGTGAGGCAATGCAGCCAGGGGATTGGGAGTCCACGAGACAGGCAGCTGAGCGGGCCAAAGGCTGTGGAAGCGTGTCCAGGAGTCACACCAAAACTCTATTATATATAAGGACAGACAGTCTGACTTGCCAAGGCAGGTGTCGTATGCCATTTGTCCAAGTCACTGTCAGTCTGCTAGTGGCAGTAGAAAGGTGTTGAGTCTCCTTGTTTGGCAGCCATGTCTCTGTTTTTTCTCAGGACAGATATCTCCATTAGAGGACTGATAAAAGGAGCCAACAGTGCCACCAAAAGCACAGTTATGCACTCCTGAGTCCATTGAAGCCAATAGGCTTAAAAGGATTTCACTCTGCTTAGGATGGCAGCATTAGGTGCAGCAGAACTTAAATGAAAGAAGTCACTTTTGACAATCTTCTCAATGCCACAAAGCTAGCTGCTAATGTCAGTGGGACATAAGCAACCTGCTATTATCTACAGAAGTCCTGACCATGGTAGGTGAGGGAAGCTCCTTTCTTATTCTACTAGAATCAAAAATAGTAGAAACAATTATGGTCATTCTCACATTGGGGAAAAACCCTATATAGTCAATAGAGGAATGGTACAACTGTTCAAAGTGAATAATGTTCTGTAGGTGGAAAGGGGAAACATAAATTATTTGAAATCCATTTTTGTAGGCAAAAGCCTGTTTCAATGGATGCTTGGGCCTGCAGAAGAAAGGAAAGGCCAGTCATTCAGTGAAAAGAAATGGAAGGTATAGCAAAGTTAGGGATGGACATGAGTCTAAACAATCCAGTTCAGGATTCAGAATGGCCCCTGAACTGAGCAAAAAGGCCTGCATCCAAACCGAGCTGGTCTGGCGAGTTTGGTTCCCCCTTTCTCCCAGCCGTAGCTGGGAGGGAATCAACTGGGAAGGGTTAAATGGCTGGCAGCCATTTAAGCCATCCATTTCACTTCCACCCCGCTTCAGAGTCTATGGGTTTAATGGCTCACAGCCATTTAAACCTAACAGGGTGGGTGTGCCCTTCAACTATTATGCTGAAATGGCTTGCAGCCATTTCACCAGTCTGTTTTGCTTCCCTGCTCTCCAAAGTGGGCAGAAGTGAAATTGACAGGTGAAATGGCTCACAGCCATTTAAACCTCACTGCTTAGTTGCAGACCCAATGCTGCTCAGCTGTTAGGTTTAAATGGCCCCAAACAGCCAAACCAGACAAAAGTCCGGTAAATGTTCGGGGAAGGCACCTTCCCCAAACATCAGTTCGGGGGCTCTGAACTGGTCCAAATTTGTTCTGAATTTTGGCTTGTGAGTCAGTTAGTGCCCATTCCTAGATGTGATCATTTGTGACAAAGCACAGGAAACAATGTTAACTGAAATTAGAGTTCCAGAAAAATTGTGCCTTTTCCTTTAGCATGATTACTCGGTACAATTGTTCTTTCATATGTATTTGTTGTTTATTGACATATTTATAGTCTTATACCCTTGGCATATTTATACCCTTATCTCCTCACCAATGAGAACCGAAGCATCTTACAACATTGTTTGCTCCTCTTCCATTTTTGGCATTCATTATTCAGTATTTATTAGTGTGGTGTTTTTTTCAGAGTCAAATAGACACCCAAAAAGTATTTAACAACATTTATACACTACATGAAACAGAAAACCTAGAGCACGGTTTCTAACAACACTCCTGAGTATGCTGTGATTGAAATATGTATATACAAATAGCATAGTTTTGGATGGGTCATTGCAAGTCAAACAAGTGAAAATATTGCAAAAATTAATTCAGGCCTTAGAAAGAACTGTTTCTCTTAACAGAATTGACAACATGAGAAAGGAACAGCAATGACATACATTGCTGGATGCAGAGACCATGTTTAAGAGTTTATCAAAGGTGTAATTATCAAACAATTCCTGTCACAGTTGCACAGCAAAATGGCTCAAATATGAAGTCCATATTTAAGAGATGAATCAATATTTGTTTCAACTAAGTAGTGTCTGCTTAGTTTGCCTTATCTTTTTGTTGCTCCAATTACAAAGAAAGCCATGAGAATTTCATATAAACTAGAAGAATGCAATTTTTCTCATCAAATTGGAGAAGCCTGACAAACTGATATTGCTTGCATAGCAACATTCTTTTCAGGTCCCAAGCCCCAGCATGGCATCATTGCTTATCAGGTCTTCCAAATGATTTGGTAGCTGGGGAACTGTACCTGACTTACCTGTTGTGGGGGTCGAATGGCCCCAAACCACCTGGGGTGCAGATAACTGAAGGAGCATGTCTCCTAGTATGCACCTATGCACTACTTCCAGCCCTCTTGGAGCTCTCTGCTGTTTGCACGTTCCTTTAAATTTATTAAATTGACTACAGCTTGGTTGGGCTTTTTTCCACCGTAGCATCAGCCCTTTGGAGAAGGTTCCTAGAAGAGGCTAGGAGGGGCCTACACCGGAGCCTCCTAAAATAAGCACACAGTTTTGGTGGCACTGTAAAGCCCTTCTGTTTAAAAGGGCATTCAGTGGAGGAAAAAGTCTTTTTTCCTGCTGCTGTTTCAGTTGTGGGTATTCTAGGAAACTGGGAGGTTTGTTCATTTATTTCTGGATTTTTATTTCTATGGTTTCATAGTTTTGTACTGTGCATGGTTAACACTAGTTTTTGAGCCACAATGGATGATGGGGAAGAGGGAGTATAAATATTTTAATTAATAAATTCATGCCTCCCTGTGCAGCATAATTTTTTTTAAAAAAACACAACCTTGAGGGTTATACTGGATATTTCCATTAGGCAGCAAAGAAACAGAACACCAAACAAAGACACCAAGGAGAAAATATAAGAAAACTGAATTTTGTCAGTTTCATCCTATATGTTAATTTCAGTTCCCCATTTGCAAGACAACTGGGAGTAAAAATGATTCCAAAAAACAGACAGGAAGGACATGAAATACCACCACAATGCAACTGACCCTCCTTAGGTTTTATGAATATGCAGAACATAAAGTCGTAGAAGACTGGAGAACATGCTTTATTACTTCCCCCAGTTCTCTGAATTAATTTGATTCCACTTTTCTGGTGAGGCATTTAAGCCTCCCATTTAGACTTCAGTTTAAAAGGAGTGCTCCCCCTCACGTTCATATTTCAGAACGCATCCTGATTAAAATGCCACAGTTTTGAGCACATGTACAAACTCCAGTCCACTAAAACAGTTTCTTTAAGGAAGCCACAGGGACCCCGTGCAGATGACTCCTTTGTATCTTCTCTATTCTGCTGCCTGAGATTTTATGAGATAATAAGTAGGAAATCCTTTTTACCCTTGACAAACTGTAAATGAAACTGTAGCTAGCGCTGATACTGGAAAGTGTAGAAAAGGGGGGGGAGAGGCAGGAGGATTGCATTTTTAGACAATCTACAGGCATTGCTGTGCCCGCCAATTGCAATTGATCATAGGATTACCTTTATAAAGTAAAATTACTGGATTTTGTGGAACGTGGCTGTTTTGGCTCCAAACTATTGATACTATTATAATATTGCTGTCAGGATACAGCTGCCTTGTGACTAAGATGGTAATTGATAAATATGGGCCATCCAATCAGCACACGTCATTAGACATCTGTTTCCTGTTTTCATTCTTTTCCAGTTATCATTTTGTCTGAGTTTCCCTTTCACCTGAGGTTTATTTAGAATGCAACATTAACCAAAGTACACTGTTCTGCTTTTAAGGATATCGTATGTACACACAGAGTGAAACCAAATTGTTCATCCTATTTTCAAAAAATAATTGAATGGAAATAAGTCTTCTGTTGGAATATACAAGTATAAAACACTTTTGTCTTCTCATTAAGATGACTAATTTCCTCTTCTGTTGCCAGTTAAGTAGCTTTCCTGTTGTGTGTCTCCATATCCAGAATACAATTGTGAATTGATTTATTAAAAAAAACAAACCAGAAATACTGTTGCACAAATAAGGGAAAGCAATAAAATCACTCCCCTCCACATCCCCCCAAATTAAGCAAGTAACACTTAAACAAGTATTCCTTATTAACCCAATAGTCCCCAGGATACAGAATAGGATTCTCAGAAGTAAAATATGTAAATATATGTCAAAATATGTAAATATATACTTCGCTAACAATAAGGTTTTTGATAAATTGTACTATGTCTGTCAGTTACCTACAGATACACATATTGTGTTCTGGCTTTATTTGCCAGCTTTTCTACTGCAACAGTTCAGTTAACTTTGACCACAGGGCCACTTTGATCTAAGAGATCCAAGCCCCTTTCAGCCTTCTCTCCCCTCCCCCCAAGCCCGCAGGAGCCAATGGCAAAGCTATGTGTAATGGAACAGTCTGCTTTTCCCTTAATATCTGTGTGATTTAGTTTGGTCCTCTTGGAGCTCTTGTTTCACTTTTGTTTTTATATGCTGAATGGACCTGAGAATTGGTGGCTGAGTGAGTACTCTAGCCTGGGAACTCACAGCCCAAGGGGGACATTTCAAATGTAAGTCTTCAAGCTCCTTTTTAACTGCTGGTGGGGTAATTTAGAACTTGGGGAAAGCAAACATACACAGAGGCTTTCGTTTTCTTTCCCTTTCTTTCCATTTTTTCCTTCTCCTTTCTTTCCATTTCTTTGCTCCCTTTCTTTTCTTTCCCCGCATTTCTTTCCCTTTCTTTCCTTCCTTCCTTCCCTTTCCCCTTTCTTTTCCCCCATTGCTTTCCCTTTCTTTGTTTCCTTCCCTTTCTTTCCATTTTTTTCTTTTTCTTTTCCTTCCTTCCTTCCTTCTCTCTTTCTCTTTCAGCTAATGAGTTAGGCTATAACCAGCTTAAATAAAGATTAACAGTCAATAAACATAAAATGTGCCAAACAAAGCCTGAGTCCAGTGGCACCTTAAGACCAACAGAGTTTAATTCTGGGTCTAAGCTTTCATGTGAATAAACTTTGTTGATCTTAAAGGTGCCAATTAACTCAGACTTTGTCTGTTGCACTGGAACAGATATTCTTAATGAATGAAACATTGAGCTGCTATCCTACCTTAAGCATGTGTGGACAGAAGATGTTGAGTCTACCCTAATAATTTGTTCAAGTAACTTTGTGAAGTCTTTTGTACAGTGTAACCCTATTGCCTGTGTAGAAGAGCCCTCTTGAATAATTCTGGTTTGCATAGATTCAGGTGGGTAGCTGTGTTGGTCTGAAGCAACAGAACAAAGTTTGTGTCCAGTGGCACCTTTAAGACTAACAAAGTTTAATTCTGGGTATAAGCTTTTGTGTTCATGCACTCTTTTTCAGATACATTGAAACAGAGTCATCAACCATTACATGTAGGTAGCAAGTGAGGAAGGTGTTGCCCATATCTGTAGACTTCTGCAAATGCGGGAACTGTAGCCTCTTGTTCATAACTGGGTCACTGGTCACTTCTTCAGCTATGAAGTATCTGTAGAAGAGAGCAGTGGCTCACAAAAGCTGATCCCCTGCTACAAATTTTCTTTGTTCTTTTGAAGCAGTTTTTCTCCAGGTAGGCTCACCAGCTGAGTTGGGAAATACCTGGAGTTTTTTGGGGTGGAGCCTGAGCGGTGGGTGTTGCCTTCTGACACACTTCTGGTGATGTCAGGGGGTGTAGCAAATGCAAATAAGTTACGCTAATAAGCTCCTGTACCTCTTTTTCTACTAAATGACCCCTGAATATCACACACATCCTATTATCCATCAGAAGTCTTTAACAACTAACACAATGCTCTTGTACTCTGTATTAGCATTTCATCAACTTCCTGAGGGTATGCCATAAGCTTTCCTGAATTCTGGCATTTGACTCTGGTACAGTCCAATTACAAAGTACATGGCTTATTAAGCATTTGAAACCCATTTAACACTATTATACCTAAAAGGAACCAGCCAGAGTATGACTAAACTACTCTTCACATTTAGAGCTCAGCTGTTTTCATATATTTATTGGAGATACAGGAATTCCTGGATCCAATCATCCATGCACAGAAGGCATACTGAGTTAAATTCAAAATTTTATTTCAATACAAAATCAGCTCTGGAGAGTCAGCACTGCAGTAACAGTAAAAGAGGTTACTGGGACTCAGTCAGTCACTTGCATAACCCACAAACCCCAAGGCAAAATTTGGCAATTTTATTAGTTATCTCCTGGGAAGAGTCTGCAAGGAGAAACATTAAGTTGTTTAGATCTTCCTGGTAAAGTTTACACGAGTGGATATACTGAGATCAAATGTCATTATAGAATAAGCACACATGTTCCCTGTATGAGGGAGTGGGACACAATCGTATCTGCCTTCCCAGAGGGCTGAAGGTAGGGCATTAAAGCATGCCAGGGTAAAGATTCTCCAATATTTGGAGATCTCAAGGGATTTAAGATAATCTGCTGGCTGAAAGCATTTGGCATACTGCAGAGTAATTGGATATTTCTGTAACTGTGCCCTGTTTAAGGCAAAAAATACAAAAGAGAATCACGGTAACAAACAGGTACGATAAACGAAAAACAGAACCATGACAAAAAAAGAGAACAAAAATGTATTTTAAACTACATAGAATTGTACTAAGCTGTTATTAGTTTTTTTGTGAAAATACAAATAAAGTGTGTAACAACTATTGTTTTGCAATTGATGTTCTCTAATGTCTGATTAATGAGTTTCTGGTATACAATGATCATAAACAAATAAATCCATGACATATAAAATGCAAGATCCAAGTCCAAATCTACTTTCAAAATATTACTGTGTAATCTTTAAGTATGCCACCTATTCTAGATATGAGGATGTACAGAAGATTCTCCTGCGAAAGGAGGCTTGGTAGATTTTTAAACATAACACGTTGACACAAGGTTTAATTAAAAAAACCCTAGATTTTACATGTTATTTATGATATAAACACAGTAGTATTTATGGATGGTAAGTCTGTGACAATGGTTACTATGTAAGTTTCATTTTCTCTATATTCAAATAAGGATGTCACTTTAACTAGCATTCTGAGCCAACAGCTGTAAATGATTGGTGTACCAATCTTGGTCTAGGTAATTGACAAAAAATATGAGCATTTTACTATGATGGCTTTATGATTGGAGGTTCACTTTGGATTTGGATACTGTCTTCCAGCATTGGTTTTGAAGTGGATTAAATCCTTTCCAAAGGTCCTCGAAGTATAAATTTTAATTCCAGTCAGCTTGTTGGCTCATCCTGTTGTTTCTAGTTGTATAATTAGTTGTATGTTGTTAATTACTGTATGTGGAGTAATGTTGTCCAAGCTATGCCAATTCTGAAAAAGGGCGAGCTCCGAAACTGGTGCAAGTCGGATGCCTGTTGCTGGGCAAGTCCTTCTGAAAACAGCTGGATTTTTGGAACTTTAAAGTTGAGCATGTGCAATTAAGAACAGCTGGAGTTTTGCAGCTAAAAACAATTGGTCAAGTACTTTTGAGAACACCTGGAGTTTTGTGACTTTAAAGTTGAACACATGCAATAAAAAACAGCTGGAGGTTTGGTACCAAAACTGGACTTTTGAAAGTAGATTTGGACTTGGATCCTGCATTTTGTATATGGTGGATTTATTTGTTTATGATCATTATATACCAGAAACTCATTAATCATACTATTATAGACCATCAATTACATACAATAGTTGATTTACACACTGTATTTTCATTAAAAACTCTTGTAACAGTTTAGTACAATTGTATTTAGTTCAATATATGTTTTTGTTGGCAATTTTGTCATTGTTTTTTTTTATTGTACATATCTGATTGTAGGGCATGATCCCAGAACCACTGTTTATTTCTTTTGCTTTTTGACGCTCAAGATGCAGTAAGACTTTGGGGGGGGCGTGCTCCTGGAGTTTCCCTTCAATTGCTCTTTGCCAGGTTGAATGGTGGCTATCAGCAAGGATCAAGGGTATTATTAGATCCATCGGACTGAAGATGAGTTTTAACCAGTAGGTGGATGCAAGTAGCCACATATCAGTCTCCAAGGATCATTCAAAGGAACTTGGATTGTACCACTTCCAATGAGTACCTTTCTTTGTAAATACAGAGCTAGGAACCGTATAAGTGCTGGGTGACCGCCTTTCCTTGGAAGACCTTGATTGCTGCAAGGATAAAGGAGGCTCCTTTTGTGAAGATGAATCTTAGAACGGCAGAGGATGCTCTGTAGGCAGTCTTTGTGGCATGCAGTGCCTGAGCTCTCCAGTGTCCAGATGACTATACCAAGATATTTAAAGGCTTTTGTTTGTTCAGTATTGTGGCCCTTTATTTGCCATCTATGGATTCAATTTTTTTGGGGTAAAGATGAGGACGTTTGTTTTTTGGTAGTTTATTGCAAGCCGCTCCTCTTTACAGTATGCAGAGAAGTGCTTACCTAAGGCGAATAAGACAGAATTAACAGTATCATCTGTGTACAGTAAGGCAGGAATAGTTTTATTAGCAAGCTTCGGAAAATGGAAACTTGGGTTTCTTAGATGTTGCACCAAGGAGTTAATATAATAGTTAAAAAGTAGAGGGGCCAGAATGCAGCCCTGCTTAACTCCTTTGCCAAGTGGGTGTTATTGGAGAGATGGCCTTGAGGACTGTATCTTACTTTTAGGAAGTTTCCTTCATGCAGCGAGCAAATAAGTACAGTGTCTTTGGTCTATTAAGTTCTCAAACTTTGTCCACAGCCTATTCCTGAGGATGCTGTCAAATCCTTTGAAATCCACAAAGGCAGCAGAGAGTGCTCCATTAGGCTTAGAGCTGTACTTCTCCATGAGATGGTACAAGATCAGACATTGGTCTATGGTGGAACAGCCAGCTCTGAAACCTGCTTGCTTGTCCATCAGTACATTTTCTTGTTCTAACCAGTCAAGGAGTTTCCAATATCTTGCATGTAATTTACTAATGATGCCAAGGAGACTAATTGGTCGGTAGTTGGAGGGGTTCAATTTTTCCCTTTCTTGTATATTGGAACAATATTTGCAAGGCTCCAGCCTGAGGGGATATGGGACAACAGATTAACATGAATAAAGACTGCAGTGAGCATTGGGGCCCATCAGTCAACATTGAGTTTTATCATCTCTGGAGATACCATATCATTTCCAGGAGCACACTGAGCTTTCCCACATCCCCCTCCAACCCCTGCAAAGGATTGTAGGCACTATGTGGAATAGCCAAGTTGATTGGTGGACTGGAATGAGGGAGGACAAGCAGAAGCATTCTTTTGGAAACAACAGTTATGTTACCTCACCTTTCCTCACTCCAGCCCCTCAAGACCTGTATGGTTATTTCTCCACTTATGTCCCATGACCATCACAATGATTTTTCCAGGGAAAGGAAGAAGCTACAGGAACAGAGAAGAATGCAGAAAAATTCTGTGGCCTACGCAGAGTGTTCTTCCATGCAACTGCACGGATTCCAAAGGGATTTGTTGTAGACCTGGATTCCTCATACACTGAAAAAAACATGCACAGCTAAAGTCTATGGTACCGTAACTACATGGCTCAAGAACCAGGATTAGATTAATTCAGATAAGTGGGGGGAACGATAAAACATGGGTATCCAATCTTCTCCAACTCCATATCCAGCTGGACCAAAGCCATAAAGCAAAAACAAATAAATGGAGGGAACTGGGACAGCACTAGAGTCTGTTTCTAACTTTAGAAAACACTACAGTGGTAAAAACAAGAGACCAGGTGGCAATAAGCAGCAGGACAGCAAAGCTGTTATGATCTGCCATGTTCCCTCAAAACTGGAAAGATTTGTTGTTTACAGTGTGCCAAATATATATTGCAACAGAGATTACTGCTTTACACACAAGGCTTCAAACTTGAACCAACATATGGAAAGAAATAAGAAAATAAGTTAGAAAGAGTGGAGGAAAAAATGGCAGATACCATCACTACACAAAAAGTAAACTATACGTATAAATGCATTTCACATATGGAAGAGCTAAGGTGGCCATTTAATAGATAACTAAAAAGGAGACCCATTATATCTGATGTTTTATCATTTTATTTGTATTGACTAATTCGAAACCAGAGATACAACTTCTAATTATTCAATACTCTGAGAATTCTGGTAAGACCTAGCATTTTTCCCCATTTCCAATACTACATTCATGAGCTGTAGTATTTCAGCAGCTTCTCATCTGTTGGTTTCAGAATTTTCTTTTCTGACAAGTTTACTACCCAGCCTGGAGCAAGGCCAAAGAAAATCTGTCTAGGGTCCTTGCGTGTGCTCAGCATTTGGAAGAGTTCATCTTTTGCAATATCTGGTAGCACATAACCATATTTCTTGGAAAGTTCCCGCCTGGCTTCTGGAATCTTGGACGGATCTGCCAAGTACCCACGATTCATCGGATCCGTATAGTAACGGACAAGATCTTCAGGAGGAAGCATACGCTTTGGAATAGGCTGGCCTCGCAGAAAAAATGGCACTGGCTTGCAAAGAATATCTGGGCACAAACACAAACCAAACACAAAACAAGGGAGACACAGAATTAGCTATTGTGCAGAGAAAACTATTTCTCTGAAGGACAAGAGAAAAAATACAGGGTGGATCCAATCATCCTCTAAGTAGCCTTCCGCCAACTGAAGTGGCTCGTTCTTCAATGCAAGACCTACTTAATTTGGAAGAAGGCTTCAAACTTGAGCCAGAAGGAAAGGTAGAGTATAAATATTTTAAAAGACAGATAAATGTTGCTCAGTGGAATAGCAGGATCAGATGGGATCCACCACAGTATTTCTGATCACAATATGCAGAAGATGAACCATTAATGTTTTTCCAACAATATATTACCACCAGTATTAGAAGTTCTGTGACCTAATCTAGAAGACTAAAATTCCTGGAAAACATGTTCAGCTCATTTAGGCCCATTACCTTTGCAATTCTTTTATTTTTAGATTACAACAGAGTTGTGTAATTTGACTGGCATTTGTCAAGAGCAACTACAGGATATGAAATCTAATATCTTTTCTGCAGGATAAAAAACCTGGCCAAAATGCCTGAAGCTAGAAATGCAACAGGTGAGGGTGAATAAACTAAAGTTAAATCCAGACAAGGCACAGCTGTTGAAAATAGGTGGGCCAGGTGATATGGAAATTGGGGGCATGCCTGTTCTGCAAAGGGTCACAATCTTGCTTACAGAACAGACTTATAACATTGCAATACTCCTGGATCTCACATTGCTCCTGGATATCCAAGATGTGTTTGGCAGATACACCAGCCATCCACTGTCTTGCATGCTCTGGTAAGTTTTCAGTTCATCCAGTGTGGCCTTCACTGGTTACCAGGTTGTTCCAAGCCTAAATTCAAGATACTGTGTTCTAACTTTAAATACCTAAATAAGCCACACCTTTAGGCAAGGTCATGGCAGACTTCCTAATAGTCCTCACATAGGAGTCACAGGAGCCTTATAGCCTGGGGCTCCTGTGCTTACATGTAGCTCTCAGGGCATGTCTAATCTTTCTTGCCCATTTTGCTTTCTAGGAAATTCCCTTTCTTGCAAGGGAGGCACTGCTTGGGGGGCTCCTTGGAAATCTTCAGGAGGCACTGCAGGGGCTGTCTGTCAGGGCTTTTGAGAGGGTTTGAACAGCAGGCATCTTTTAGGGGGAAGGGGAGAGAGATATAGGGTTTGCTATTATATTTTTTATTTTATCAGAAAATGTTTCTAATGGTTATTATAAGCCACTATGAACCACAAGAAAAAGTGAGATATAAAGGTTTTAACAGAATTAAGGACATAATAACTTACAGATTCAGTCATATTCTCATGAGTCAAAAATGCCTTATTTCAGAAGGAGAACACAAGCGCCAATGTCACTATGTGTTATGAAATGACTTCTTTAGAGCCTTGTTGATAAGGCTAAGGGCAAAAGAAGTTCTACTTATTGGCGTGTTTCTGTCCACGGGAAAAGTAATAATATAACATGATTATCTGCTGTCTGCACAAAAGCCTTTATTTACTTCTTAACTTCAAAAAGTGCATGAGTGGTTTATAAAAGATAGAAACTTTTCTTCTTCTTTTGAAAAAAAAAAGTATTTTCCACAAGAGTCATCAAAAGGCTGTATTTACAAGCTAATGAAAAGGACGTGATATAAATGTTTCTTACCCAAACTTCTTGGATCATAGAAGGCTGTAGTTATAACACCACCATTTTTTTCAACTGTGGCAATGGCTAGTTCAGAAGCCATCTGTACTTCAATATTTATTTTTGCTGCAAAGGTATCAGCACCCTACAAATTAATTGAATAGTTATAACACATTAAAATCTACTAAGATACTTCTTTTTAGCTATTATGCACCACAGTGTGCAGTACAAATATTTTTCCAAGGATATATGAATAATAACCATTACCATTCATCAAAAAGAAGAACAATACACATCACATTGCTTAAAAGAAGAACTGTAAAATTCAGGAGAACATTGAAAACAAACTCCTAAGAGATTTTTTCTCTTTTAAAAAGAGTATGCCTTTTAATTCTAAGTTTCTCACATTCAAAATATATAGCTTAAAAAAGTAGGAGGACTTCCAATTTTTCCAATGGAAAAAATGAAAGATTTTGAGGGAAACGGGGAGGGGAGGGGGGATCCTGCTGTAGACATATATAATATTTTCAAGATTGTTTTATACAAATGTAATGATTTGATGACAATTAACAAGCTATGTTTAATGATAATACAGTATTGCATGGTCTAGTGTTTTCATACAGTTAATACCCAAATATGATGAACATAAGCCATGTTGGATCAGGCCAATGGCCCATTAAGTCCAGCACTTAGTCACACAGTGGCCAAAATCCACATGCCATCAGGAGGTCCACCAGCAGGGCCAGAACTCCAGAAGTCCTCGCACTGTTGCCCCCCGAAGCACTAAGAATAGAGAGCATCACTGCCTCACACACAGTGTTGTATCTATAAAGCAAAGGTAAAGGTTTCCCTTGCTCATGGACCTGTTTCATACATTTATCCAATCCCCTCTTGAAGCTGTCTATGCTTGTAGCTGCCTCCACTTACTGCAACAGTGAATTCCACTTGTTAATTACTCTTTGGATGAAAAAGTGCTTTTTATCTATTCTAAGCCTATTGATCATTAATTTCATTGAGTGGCCATGAGTTCTTATATTGTGAGAAAGGGAGAGAAGTACTTCTTTCTGTATCTTCTCTATACCATATTTAATTTTGTAAACCTCTATCATGTCACCCCTTAGTTGTCATTTCTCGAAGCTAAAGAGCTCTAACCTCTTTAACCTTTCTTCACAGAGGTGGTGTTCCATCCCCTTAATCGTTTTAGTTGCCCTTTCTACACCTTTCCCAATGCTATATCTTTTCTGAGATGCGGTGACCAGAACTGTACACAGTATTCCAAATGAGGCCGCACAACAGATTTATACAGGGGCATTATGATACTGACTGATTTGTTTTAAATCCCCTTCCTAATAATCCCCAGCATTTGCCTTTATTTTTTCTATTACTTCATTGTAAAAGAGAATAGAATAATAACAAATGCAAGAAGTTAATCAATCCATACATCCCAGTACATATAAAATTCTATCGAAGATATTATTACATTAATAAAAATGAAGGTCATATAGAAAATAAAACTACAGGGAGAAAAAACCCACACATTTCTAGTTAACCCACCCCCAACTACATTTGCCTTTTTTATTGCAGTCACACACTGAGGCGACATCTTCAGTGAGTTATCTACCACAATTACAAGATCTCTCTCCTGGTCAGCTACTGACAGTTTGGACTCCATCAACATGTATTTATAGTTAGGATTTTTGGCTCTAATGTGCATTACTTTGCACTTGCCCATGTTGAACCTCATTTGCCACACTGACACCCACTTGTCCAGCCCTGACAGATCTCTCTGGAATGCCTCACAGTCCTCCCTGGTTCTCACCACCCTGAACAACTTAAGTATCATCTGCAAACTTAGCCACTTCACTGCTTTACTCCCAACTCCACATCATTAATGAACAAGTTAAAAAGCACCGGACCTAGTACCAAGCCCCACTACTGACCACCTTCCACTGTAAGAACTGCCCATTTATACTCACTCTCTGTTTCCTGTTAACTAACCAGTTTTAAGCCATAAGAGGAGTTGTCTTTTTATCTCATGACTGCTGAGTTTACTTAGGAGTTTTTGATGATGAACTGTTTTCTGTAAGTCTAGATAAACAACATCTACTGGGTCACCCTTATCCACATGTTTGTTCACCCCCCCTCAAAGAACTCTACGAGGTTAGTGAGCCAAAATCCTCCCTTACAGAATCCATGCTGACTCTTCCTCAATAGCTTTTGTTCATCAATATGCCTGCTAACTCTATCTTTAATAACGGATTCCACCAGCTTACTTGGTATTAACGGTAGACTGGCTGCCCTGTAATTTCCTGGATCTCCTCTGGAACCTTTTCTTCCCCCCAAGATGGGGGTTACATTAGCTACCTTCCAGTCCTCGGGGATGAAGGCAGGTTTTAGTGATAGATCACATATTTCTGTCAGGAGATCCACAAGTTCACATTTGAGTTCTTTCAAACTCTTAGATTTATGCCATCTGGGCCTTGTGATCTGTCAGTTTTTAATTTGTCCATCAGTAGAAGAAGAAGAGTTTGGATTTATACCCCGCCCTTCACTGCCCAAAGGCGTCTCAGAGCGGCTTACAAACTCCTTTCCCTTCCCCTCCCCACAACAGACACCCTGTGAGGTAGGTGGGGCTGAGAGAACTTCTGACAGAAACTGTCCTTGAGAGAACAGCAGTGCCAGAGCTTGTGACTGACCCAAGGTCACATCAGCAGGTGCAAGTGGAGGAGTGTGGAATCAAACCTGGTTCTCCCAGATAAGAGTCCGCGTACTTAACCACTACACCAAACTCTCATCACTTCAGTCTGAGATCTTTTGACACCCTTCCTGAAATTGGTGATTGTGGAGTGGGCAAGCACCTCCCATCTTCCACAGTGAGGATAGAGGCAAAAATGTATTCAGCTTCTCTGCCATTTCCCTATCATCCTTTAGCATTCCTTTTATCCCTCGGTCATCCTGGCTGGTTTTCTGTTTCTAATGTATCTGAAGAGATTTTTAATGTAGATCTTTATGTTTTTTGCAATATGTTCCTCATAGTCCCTTTTTGCCTGTCTGATTACAGATTTGCATTTTATTTGCCAAAGCCTGTGTGCCCTTTTATTTACCTCACTCAGACTAGCCTTCCACTGCTATGGCAGTCCTACCTACTGTGACTCTATGAGAGTGTCTGCCCATATAATATACTTTCTTTTGTTTACTACAAAATTTACTTCCCCTTACCTCTCAGATGACAAAAACTAAAGATAAATGTGATATGGTAGCATATAGTGCAGAGTTTTGCAACTCTTTCTCTTTGCAATGCTTTCTATTTTTCTGCTAGAAAATGCACATTTTTATACTTTTAAATTCCTTAAATATGCCAAATAATTTATTTATTTATTTATTGTTTCAATTTATACCCCGGCCTCCCCACGAACAGGCTCAGGGCAGCTTACATTAATTGGTACCCAGTACCATAAAACCATATACAAAAGTTAAAACATTTAAACATTAATATTAAAACATTAAAACAATCCAATACTTAAGAGTGCTAGTGATGTAATCGTCTTTCAGTAGTTAAGATGGCATACTATATTATTTTATATGCTGACTAAGCCATAAATGATGGGTTGTATGTTGTTTGATCAATACAAGAAGTTTAGATTTGACAGAAAGTATTGCATATATTTCAATTCTTCTCAAACGCCCCCCCCCCAAAAAAAAAACATCGTCCCCCCTTAAAATCAGAGGGGAAGTTCTGTGGCTTCAAAATCTCCAGAAATGTTACATCTATATTAAACACACACACCACCTTGTCAGACTGACAGGGTGCAATATTAGTTTTCATTTAGAATAGCTGTAAGGTTAGAATTAGGATCTTTATCCTCTGAACAACTGGATCTTATGAATTCATTTTATTACATTCACTTTGGGAATCTTTTAAGTGTTACCTGACACATGTCAATTATATAAAGAATTTCAATCATTCACAAACTGTAAAACAAGTAAACATTTCCTCTATCTATTTATAATTTCTTCTATGTATGTTTGCCAAAAATATAATTATTTTTGATATTTAAGTCCTATTTCACCCAGTTGATTACGGAAAACAACTGAACATACCCCAATTTTAATGAGTGTATAGTGCCCTCTACTGAACTCACTATAAGGTTCATAATTCTAAAACAAATGGCACCTTTTAAATGATTATTCTAAATGGCTCAAAACTAAACCACACAGCTGCATTTTCAAAACTAAACAACATGGAATATCTTATTTCCAAACTTACCTCCTCCACCAGTTGTACACCATAATCTCTTTTGTGTGGCTGTATTGTTACACCTCTGGCATTAACAAGCTGTGTCAAATCTAATGGTTGTGTGGGATCAACTCTACCCAGGTCAATCAGATACTGCAGTCTTTTGAGACTGAGGGGCTGATACTGACGTCTGAGGCTGGAGAAAAGATTAAAGAACAGAATTCAGATTTGAAAATGACTATCTAATGGAACTGGGCAAGAACCCTCCTGCTAGACTCCTTCACATGCAGCTGCTAGTGTGACCTTGGGTCAGTCATAAGTTCTTTCAGAGTTGTTCTCAAGAGAGCTCTCTCAGCCCCACCTACCTCACAGGTATCTGTTGTGGGGAGGGGAAAGGAAAGGGGTTGTAAACCGCTCTGAGACTCCTTTGGGTAGTGAGGGGCAGGGTATAAATTCAATCTCTTCTTCTTCTACTGTCCCAAGTATCCTGACCAGGAAATTAAGTTCCACTGAAATGAGACCCACTCTGAAGTTAACAGATTTAGGACCTAACTGCATAGCTTAAGTCTAAGCAAATTAAACTTTACCACTGAATGACTCCCAATGCCAAGAATACTGGGGTGGATCCAAAATACTAACAGCATAAGGAGATAGAAAGAAAAGAATTCCCCCCCCCATTTCCTGTCATTTGAGAGCAGGCTCTGAGCACCACAAAAGTGGTGCCAGAAGCTGGAGGAGCTACATGGATAACAGCCATGCTATGCTGGAGGTGGCAATGGAGTAGGAAAAGTGGGTGAAATTGTCCCTCCTGCCTATTCTGCCTAGTGGCACTTCCATTGGTGCAACAGGCTACACTGGAGAAAGAGGAGGAGAAGAGCAATTTCATTCACGTTCCCCTTTTCAATGAACCTCCCTATGCTGCAGTGTTTCATTCACATGGGTCTCCTTAATCCTTGGCATGGCCTCATTTAGGCATATGGGTAGCTGCTGGATGAAGGGGAAAGTGGGAAAGATTAATCTCTGCCAGCATTTTCTGTTGATATTGCATAGAATCTAACCAACTACCTCATCATCTATTCTTCTATAGCTGTTCCAAAGAATTTCCTTTAAACAACCTAGTCACAGATCTGGTACAAAGGCAAAGGGGAAGAGCAGTGTACAAACTGATTATAAAATATATCACCTACTTTGTGGCCACAAGTACCTGCTTCTGCAAAGGACAAAAAAGGAAAGGAAAGGAAAAAGTCTTAACCCAGATACTTTGGCTGCAGTCACACACACTAAATAATCCACTTTTGATGCACTTTCCAACTGGATTTTGCCAGTTCACACAGTAAAATCCAGTTGGAAAGTGCACTGAAAGTGGATTATTTAGTGTGTGTGACCGCAGCCTTTGTTTCCCTTAGTTAATTAAGTACATGGAATATTATTCTTACTGTTGAAATAAAACAGCCATCCAGTGCCACGTTAAAGACTAAAAAGATTTATTCCAGCATAAGCTTTCATGAGTCAGAATTCAGTTCGTCAGATGACATGAAGAAGAAATTATATTCCATGTTAATGAAAAATTTAATAGAAAAGTGGAGGCAGATAAGGATTTGGTATGGATCTGACCATAAATCCTGTTTTCTGGGTAAGGGACTGGAATGGATTAGGCTGATACACATAATGAATGAAGTCAGAGGTTCCATCCTCTCTTTCATGTGGTGTAAATAAACAAAAATGTAATTAAGTAGGATATACAAAAAATAATTTAAAAAGTAGTCTGTAGTATGGGGAAAGTAACTGATTTCAGTATAGGGTTATAGTATGATACAGCATGTTAAGACAACACACCTGGGTTTCTCCTCTTGTTGACAGTATTCTGTTCCTTTTCATTTCAATAGTACATGACTATACTGTACCTCTAATGATCTTACTTTTGTAGGGAAAATAGCACAGAATAAGGTCACATAAGTTTACATAGCTCCCACTGTTAATTGGAATGCCAAACTGTATCTTCCAATCTCTTGCTTGCTACTGGAGAAAATGTAACTTCAAGCTACTCATTTGCAGTACAGTCAGGTTCAGGCTTAGGGAAAACTGGAGTTATTTGAACAAACAGTATTTGAAGTTCCTCCCCATCCCATAGCTTCAGACCAGGGCAAAGATTGGAGAGAATTCACTGTCTCCCCCCTCCTTCCTTCCTTCCCCTAGCTCTTCAGCAGTGGCTGTGTTTTTCACAGTATTTCCCTTTTGTTTTCCTCAAACACTGCATAAAAATCCAACAATTTTAATGCCATCTCCCCCAATGTAGAAGACACTGTTTTAATAAAAAAATGACTCCTTATTGTTATCTGAGCCAAGTTCAAGCACATTTTTCTAATAACTGCATGTATGTGCATGAGAGCAAACATTTACAAATGAATACACATATCTTTAGCGGTGTGTGGCTATGCAAGAACACACAATTTTAAATAACCCCTCTAGTGGATTTACAGTTGGCAATGTGGGCCATGGATCAAAAAGAGAAAAGGTACTTAAGCACACAAAACATTAATTTGGACTACAGAAAATGCAAGCTGCAAAAGACATTTCACCCAGCATAATCACAAACTTACCTATGTCCTTCATTGTAGCCATATTTTGGAATAACCAGATAAAATGGAGTCTGACCTCCTTCAAAGCCTAACCGAGGCCTGGTTCCTCTTTGCCTTTGTCCTTTGTGACCTCTGCCACTTTTTCTACCTCCATGCATCCCACGTCCACGTCTTTTTTCCTAAAAAATAATCTTACATCAGTTTGTTACAGAAGGTTACTTGTTGGAAAGTACTGTCAAGTCACAGCTGACTTCTGGCAACACCATATGTTTTTCAAGGCACAAGATATTCAGAGGTGGGTTGCCCACTGCCCGCCTTTGCATCATAACCCTGATATTCCTTGGAGGTCTCTCATCCAAATACTAGCCAGGGCTGACCCTGCTTAGCTTCCTAGATCAGACTAGCCAGATACTTTAATGATTCAGCTCATTTAGCCTACAGACCTTGAGCATTGTCACACTAGACACAACACATTGATTGTGATCACAAACACTAAATAATGCACTTTCTAACTGGATGTTACTATGTGAACGGGCAAAATCCAGTTGGAAAGTGGATTATTTAGTATGTGTGATCACAGCCATAAGGTTGCAGTTTTCCTCAGGATGTCCACTAGATGCCCTGACTAACTTCCCTTCCTGCACTTATCTGACCCACTGTGGCCCCGGTCATACGGGCCAGAAAATGCAGGGGGGAGGCATAGCAGTTCGCCCCGGAGCAAAATAAGGCGCAGTAGCCCAATCACATGGGCCACCAGGTTGCTGAGCGCTGATCACACAGCGCTGCTACAGTGCGGCAAAAAAGCAGCGCAGCAGAGCACGCAAGCCACGCTGTAGCAAAGGACGCATGTGCCGTTGGGGGGGCCACTGTCGGTGTCTTGCGTGTGCGCATGCGTCATTCAGCATTGGTGTGCATCCCATGGAAACTTACAACATCCGGAAACCCCGGGACATGGGCGGGCATCAGAAGCTGTAGGATACTGGTGCTCCCACGATCAGATGCCGGCCTTGGCCCCGGGGTTTCCGGAAATTAGTACTTCGACCCTAGTAGTTTTTTACTCCGCATTTTCCATGGGAAGCCCCGGGTTGTCCACGGGAGTGCTACGCCTCCCAGATGTGCTGGTATGATCAGGCACGTTAAGTCCACAGGGCTACCGTGCCTTCAGCGGGGCAAATGCTCCGTGTGAACAGGGCCTAAAATGGGCAAACACCAGTCTTCAGATAGGATACCATTTAGTCATTAACACATGCTTCATATTGGTCTGAAAATGTTAAAGGAAAAACTACACATCTCTTGCTGTAAGCATTTGCAACAGGTGTATATCCTGTCTCATTCAATACCCTATTGAATACCTCTATTACTGAAGCTCTATTTGTATAACACAGTCGCCTAAGCAACAAAATGAGCAGCCTTAATAGCATGAGAAAAGCCATACATTAGGACCATTCTGACAGAACCTCTCCTCCATATTCTGATAGGGGCAAGAATGCAGAGGCACCTCAACCCCACATGCATCTTTGAACACTGACCACAGTAACCAGGGAGAGAAGGAGAAAATTTATATTACAAAAAAGAGTGTAAGGCACGTATCCCCTGATTAATGGCTCCACTGTACTCCAAACCGGATAGTGTTATCTGTGTTATCTATGTGTGCTTCTGTCTGTCTACAAACATGCACCACTTTTGAGACTACACTTCAGAGAAATGCCTTTTACCAGAACAACTTGTACCACAACAAACCAATAAGCTTTTAAAACACAGCAGGATTCTTTGTATCAGCATAGCTGAATAAAAGAACCAATCATGCTTATACGGAAACAAATGCAATCCCTAAAGACAAAAGCCGAGGCATCCTTTAAGCCTCATAAATAACTCTCAATTTATGAACTGAAATTAGGAAAGGTCACTGAATCCCAGTTGGTGCAAAATAAGGCTGGACTTGCTCCCTTTCCTTTTACACCTTTAACAACTATACGACAGGAAAAACTGCTCGCGCAGTAATTAAGAGCACAGTAACCCTATACGAAAGAGAAGTTAGTATAACTCCCAGAAAGGCGGACTGGTGAAGGAGAGTCCGGGCCTCTGGAGCAGTCAACAAAGAGGCAGGCCCGGAGCTGCATTGCATCATAGAAGTCAACTCACCCGTTGCCTGGCGCCATCATTAGGCCGCAGGTTGACGAGGCTGACCCTGGGCAAAGTACGCAGCAGCTCTAAGGCCTTGCTTCTACTGCCGCCACCAACACCAGACGCTGCCGCCATTATTACCGAAGCCGGCAGCAGCAGAGGGCAACGAGGTAACGCCACTGCTAAAGCAAGGCGAACTAGTGCACATTGCGCATGCGCAACATGACTGGCGAGCTTCAACCATAAAGTGCAGATTCAACCATAGAGTGCAGTTATTGGGAGCAAGCCTAAACCGCCCTACTCAGATGCGACTTTCTTCCAGCAACGTATTTTTAGGGCTGCACTATACATCTATTGCAGAGAAAATAAGCTGAAGACCTGTGGCGCCCTAAATAGGCTCTAGACCACGAAAGTTTATGATAGATTTTTTTTAAAGTTAGTCGTCTTTAAAATGCCAGAAAGACCAGAGAAGTTTCGGATTTTCATTTTATATTATTATCGGCATGCAACTGAATAGGGTTTAAACGGCGTCTGCATTCAGCTGAGCTCTAGGTTGGGAGGAGCAAGTTGATGGACATGATAATTCAAGCAATGCTTTATGTAAGCTCTCTTTTGCCGCACTGTATTTTCAGTATGACATGACTATATGATGATTCCCGACTATTTACAGCGCGATCCTATGGAGATTTAATTCTGCCTAAATCCACTGATTTGCATAAATCTGCATCTGATTGTGATGTAAATTTTAATCGCCTAGACATACTGAAAGCACGCAGTGCATCAAAAAAACCCACAACACATATCCAGTCGACACCCTATTAGTATTAAACCCATTTAGATTACGTTGATAATGGATGTTGTTAATGACGTCTGCGTAGATATTTTAATGTACTATTTCTTCTATTTTCCGTCTATGTATTGATCAAACAGGAGTACAATACGTAGTATGAAGACATGCATCTGTTTTCTGTTTATTTCGCTAACAAAAAACGAGTTGAAGACAACTCTTAAAAGCTTGGGTAGGAATTATTTTGTACGTAACAATCGATCAATCGCGGCCCCAGTGAAATGTAAATCATAATAAGACGTGTGTGTGTAAACTCCAATACGAGGATATATTAGTGGACTATTACAGCACTGTCGTAACTGACTCTCGTGCAACACGGGTCAATAATATCTGCTGCGCAAGAACTGCAAAAAAGTCACCGTGTTCACTCACACATTTAAACCTTCACGAATGACTATATTTACTTTTATTGGGGGGAGGGAGAAGGGGAGATCGCTGCTTTGAAATCACAGCAAGAGGTAAGATCGCTTCTTACATCTCGCCAGTTGTCACTTCTAAGGACAGGAAGCAAAACATGATGTCAGACGTCACAAAGAAATCTTGACGTGCGGCAACAAGACCCTCTGTCCCTATGGTTTGGTAGACAAGTCCCACAATGCCAGCTCCAGCCGTCCATCAATGCTTGAACCAACCAATGGGAAACGTAGTGGGCAGTCGCGCGCTCGAAGACGTGCGCGCGCCCGAGTCTGTCACCCGCGCCACTTTTAACGGTTCTTCTGGCGCGGAGTTTACGCAAGCTAAGCAGAGAGAGAGGGCGGGGTAGCCTTTGCGGAGCTTCCTCCCCGGCTCCCGGCTCCCTCCCTCTTCCCTTCCCTTCTTCCAATCCGTTCCTCGCATCGCCCGTTTCTCCACCCTCCCCGACCTTCCTCCTTCTCTCCCCCCCCGCCAATTTCTCACTGGTCGCTGCGGAGAGTCCAGTGTATGTGCGGTAACAACATGTCCGCCCCGCTCCCTGCTATCGTCCCGGCCGCTAAGAAGGCCACCGCCGCGGTAAGTGGAAGCTCAGCGAACCCCTCGCGGCTTTCGTCCTGTGAGGGAGGAGAGAAAAAAGCTCGGCAGGGCGGGAAGAGTCGAGTTGGAAGCCGGCCAGGGAAAGCGCGCGTCTCCCACTGCTGCCGCCGCCCCTGAGATGACGGCCTGGCCGGGGAAGCCTGTGGCGCGGCCCGTTCGGTTGCCCCCTAGCGGCAGTGCTACCCTCCCCTCTTCAAGGCTTTTGCTCGGGACGCGACACTTTTAGCGCTATTTTTGTACAGCGCCACGCATTGCAAGCGCTTTCGAAGGAGCAATGCGGACGAAGAAGCCGTGCTGTGTTTCCCTCCCTTCTTGCCCGCCTCCTTTTAAAGTCCCTGGCAATACATGCATGACTGGGATCTCCTCAGGCCCTGACGTTTTATAACTGGTTCTTGAAAAGGCGGCCTTCTGTCAGTGGAATGCTTGACGCCTTGTTTAGGCTTTAAAAAAGAGTGTCCGCGTGGTGTCAGAGCCTCTTTCGTAGGTTGGTGGTCTGTCTTTGCTTTTGCGAAGACCATGCGAATTGAGCAAGTTCTTTGACAGTATTTTGTTAGTGGTGTTCGCTCGCTCTTTGATTGTGCCAAGTAAAAGGGCTCTGAGACACAGGGTGGGGTGCGTTGTGGAGGGTTTGTGTCTGCAAAAGCCACATATCTGCCAGTTTTGGTTCTAATCAACTGGATCTAAAATGTTGAAGAATTCTGAATGAGTAAATATGCTTATTATAGGACTAGTTAGTAACCTTGGTAGATGATACCTGTTTTTAACACAATTCCTCTGCCACTGAAGGATTTTTATTAGCTTCATTAGCTTTTCAGTTGTAGTATTGTGCAGTCCTAAGAATGCTCACTTCAGTGTAGTTAGTGGTATTTCATTTTAATGTAGCACTGAACTCAGAATACCCTGCCAAATGAACTAATGTTTAACCTGCATGCTAAACAATTCTATAAACACTAGTTTTTTCCCATGAGGATTTCATTTATATGTTCATTGGTATGACCAGTTCAGTTTTAACCTATAGGAGTATGAACAACGGTTAATCTTTAGAAATGATCACACAAAGTTTTCCTATAGTTGGGCATATATTGTAAATAAAAACACAACATAGTAACATCAGGCATTTATTGATTACAGTTAGAATTATGCTTCTTGTCGGTTTCCTCTTTGCAAGTTGTTGTCCTATGATTATGGGCAAGACCTAAAAATATTTTTTTTGGCCAAATAGTGTGACTGTCTTATTGCCAAATTCATTGTGTTCATCATGGTAATGAAATTAGAGAAATGATTGTAAAAGACCTGAAAAATCACAAAATGTTAATATTTTTTTTAAGTAGAGCTTGTTGCAACAAACTATCTTCTTTAGCTGTCTCCTTCATAAGTATCTGAACATGAGCACTTGCATTAAAATAACTAACAATGTGAATAACAGCGAAGAGTTATTTTAGTGTCAGTTACCATGCAGGAATGTTCCAAATAA
The DNA here is from genome assembly GCA_029375565.1 of Gekko gecko. Taxonomy (NCBI): domain Eukaryota; kingdom Metazoa; phylum Chordata; class Lepidosauria; order Squamata; family Gekkonidae; genus Gekko; species Gekko gecko. The sequence goes on from JAPDNY010000009.1 coordinate 128,892,988, forward strand.
ACAGGATCAGGAATTCATCTGCTTACGGCTCAGTCTGAAGCATGTTTACTTGGCTCTGTTATGTTCAGTGGGATTTAATAGGATTGATGGAAATAATGTTAAATAAATGCTTTGAATATAGTTGTAGTAATTACCAATATTTATGGTTATTTTATTTATTAATTTGAGCAGTGCAGATTGTTTGATAGCTGTTGGCATTGTTGTAGGCCCTTGAAGACTGTACTCATCATTCAAGCAGAAATAATAATATACTTGTAAAAAAATCATCCCTCCCAAGTATATGCCCAGTTTCACTCCTCAGTTCTGTGGCCTGCTGGGGAGTTTCACCCTTGTTCCCATGCTTGAACTGCAAGGTAGAAGACAGCAGTATTACTATAGCTTTGCTTTTAATAGCTTCTTTGTTTCTAGCGGAGATATGAAAAGCTGGAGAAATTTGGGGGGGGGAACCTTTTCCAAGGCTTATTTTTTGAGTAAAAAAATAGGAATTTGGGGGGAGTACTGGGGGGAAACCTCCTATGAAATATTTTCTTTTTTAGAACAAGTGAAAAGCTTTTAAAGAAAAAGCTAGGTATGCTGAAGTCACAGCTTTTAAATCCAAAATGCATTTCTGCACCTAGTAGGATACCTAATTTTCATGAGGGGCTTTCATTGCTTTTCATCTGTTGCATACTTTCTGTTGTCATTTTGACCTGACTTGGGGTTAACCTTTTCACCTCTCCCTCATATCACTGTGATACATAGACCTGCAGATTGGGTAAAAGGTAGCTTATTGCCCTGACCTGCTGGAGGAGAAAAAAGATCAGAAGTGGGCAGAAAGTGCACCAAAGCCTCAGAGAAACTTTGGAAAGTTTAACTGAGGACCGAGTGGTCTCTAACCATATAGCAAAAAGTAAGGTATATGTGCTTAAAATAGCATAGATTAGAAAGTATCAGCTTGCAATTTTCTCAAGTATTGGGTATATTTGAAAATTTGCTTGTATAAAACTAAGGCATTTATAACTCTTAAAATCCATAAATGTCAAATACAGGCATTTTGTATTCTAAGTAAATTATGAGTTTTATATTGTTAAAGCAGTAAAATTAGTTTAGGTTTGAGAGGATAGTAAGTATTGCATATATTTCAATTTTACTCTGAATTCCCATTTTTTCGGGGGTGGGTGGTGGTGTTGCTTTTTCCCAATTGTTTTTTCTCATAGTTTGAAAATTTTCAGAAATTTCACATCTCTGCTTCCTAGAAATGTGCCTGTGAGACCAACCATGGCATTGCCAGTACAGGGTAACAGCTGCTTCACATGATGCTGCTGCTATATGAAGTTTGCTTGAAATTGCCTCTGTTAATGGCTGCTCTACCGTGTACTGGTTTTCTGCATTAGATGCCCCCACACCATGCAATGTATCCTATTTTTAAAATGTGAAGCACAATCCTTTGCATGTTTCCTTGGAAACAAGCTGTACTTCAGTGCAGCTTGCTTCCAGGTAAGAATGCAATGGTTGGTGCACATTTTTATAGGGAATGATGCAATGAGGCAATTAAGCTTGATCTACACAGTGAGCCCCCACACAGAAAATATACAGAACAGTCATGATGCAGAAGCAGTTTTGAATGGTATTTGTAGCTGCATTCTGCAAAAATAGAAAACAAAGGAAATTAAGAGAAAAATGTAAAGGGGGATTTTTTAGGAGCACTGAAGCTTCAAATGTGGCTTAACAAATGAGCAGTATTAATACATATACAAAAATTAAGTAAAACTTTATAATGAATAATACTGCTAAAAAAATGCAGAGTACAGATGGATGTAACCAGAAGTTATTGCTATGCAAGAAATAAATATTTTAATACTAATATGAAGATTAGGCACGGGATTCTTTTTAAAAGGACTGTTAACAGATTTGTAAAAGAGTATAATAGTATAATAACCTTCCATAGTCTTCCAAATACAAACAAATGTGAAGAAGCCATAAGTTCTCCAGTGTGGTATAGTAATGTAGAGAAACATATGACTTTTGATATATTGGTGAAGTTGTGGTTGGGTTGTAGTACTTGTGAGAGGGCCCTTCTGCTTGCAGCAGGATCTTCACTTCTGATTACATGAGTTTCCATGGGTATTTAAATTGGCTGTGTTCTCTTATATTTATATATGGAGTGAGTCTATGATATCAATGCAGCCATTAGCTTATCTCAAGTAATTTTGAAAATAAATATTCTAATTCATATGTTGTTGACTTCTAGGTCATATTTCTTCATGGATTAGGAGATACAGGGTAAGAAGTACATTTCTTAACACATGATATCAGCCCTTGAAAGTGCATTTTGCTATTGATGAATTAGGAGGAAAAATTGTAGCTGTCTAATTTGTTAGGGGCTCTGCTATGCTGTATTTTTTTTCTTCATGTCAGGTGTTCTCAGTTCATCATGTAGATTTTTAAGTTAACTAAATCTCCTGAATTATTAATTTAGGGGTTGGCCATAGGAAGGAATCAGTACTGACATTTTGGCCTAGTTCATATTAAGCGTTCAAGGATGTACTGGGAGCCCTGTGTAACTTTTATAATGATGTGAACATATTGTTGACTAAGTTGCAAATGGTTAAAATAATGTATGTAAAAGACATGAACTCTCTCAAATCATTTTTAACTTAGGCTTTCTAGTAATTTCTATATAAAGAGGTTATTTTATCGCTGGTTCAGTATAGCTTGTTGCCAAAAGCAAAATACTGTTTATGGCAAATATCACATTCAGATAGAATTCCACAAAAAAGGTACCTTATAACAAGTCAGACCAAAGTCCATACAGCCTAGTACTCTGTCAGTGGTTCACTGAGAGTGGCATAGATTTTCCCACCCCTTTTCTTTTAATTACATGTGTTAAGAGAACATTTTGGAATCTTTAACATGCAAGGTGTTTTGTAACCTACTAAAGGATGGCTTTTCTTTACTTGACCTTTTTCATCCTCCTCCTGCCCCCTTCCAAATTACTTTTTTATGGCCTGACTTCTTACCAGCTCCCGTTTGATATAGTGGTTAAGTGAGTGGACTCTAATCTGGGAGAACCGGATTTGATTCCCCTCTACTGGTGGATGATCTTGGGCCATAGTTCTGTCAGAGCTGTTCTTGAAAGAGCAGTTGTCTCAGCCCTACCTACCTCACAGGTGTCTGTTGTGGGGAGGGGAAGTGAAAGGAGATTGTAAGCCACTCTGAGTGAGGGGCGGGGTATAAATCCAATCTCTTTCTCTTCTTATCAGCTTACAGTTTTTGAAACCCAGATGGCTATATAGCATCAGCAAATAGGATCAAGGGACCAAGCTGGCACAAAGCAGTTTCATAGGGGAGAAGTTGCAGTAACTTACCTCACTGCCCAAGTAGTCTGTTTCTGTTATGTTTTTAGTCTGCCTTCTTCTGTTCATTCCATCATGGGACTTTGGGACTTGGTTATTTAAAATGATGGTGGCTGTTTGGGGAGACTTATTTTCTCATAACTATTCACATCTGCTTGTGGTTAATGTGATTTTCTTAAGGGCTTTTTCCTATTACTTTTGCTAGCTTTCATTAGTTTGAAAGGCATGCTATGCACAGTCCTTTAGGGCAGAGGTGTCGAACTCATTTCTTACAGGCCCCAGATCTGACATAAATGTCACTTTGTTGGGCTAGGCCATGTGTGCCATAAAATGCAATGCCAGGTACTGGAGATATAAACTTTATAAATGACACAGGCAAACCCAATTGATGATATTTTTTTACTCAAAATACAAACATGCATACAAATGCCCTCCCACTTCCACTGCCCCTTACTCATTAGCACTGGGAGAGTAAACAAGGACAGAATACACAGCTTCTGTCATCTGGCAATAAAGATAATGACCAGTGGCTCATGGGCTGGATAAGAGCCCAGGATGGGCCAGTTTCAGCCCATGGGCTGTATGTTTGATCCCTGCTTTAGGGTCTGCTAGCATAATAGTTGTAGCCTGCTATTGCTTTTGATTTTTCATTTGGTTTTCTCAACTTCTCTCAGCTTTTTCATGGGTACGTCCAAATTTTATATAACAGAGAATGATAAGTTAGTAAGGAGAGAGAAAGTTGGTAGAATGTGCATCAGTAATGAAAATGTTAAAAGTGTTTGACAGCAGAGGATCTCTGAATTGAGCCTGTCATATAACAAGGCAAAGAACGTGCAGCACAAAGGAGGAATATGAAGTATATTTTACGTAAGCTAAGAATTGATGGTCAGTTCCAAGTGTTAATTGGTTTTATTTTTTATCAATGGAAAATGACTACAGTTGTGTGCCAGTTGTCATATCAAATTATACAGAGCTTCCATGTGGATTTCTGTGCATGAATGTCTTTATCTTTATCTTATTCATTTACATAAAGCATTTTTAATTTGCCTTTTCACCCAATTTAGGGTTCCCAAGGCAGTGAACAATAAAAACATTAAAATAAGATTAAAAATGTGTATCAGTAGAAGCAATTAAAAATAAAACAGACCACCTAAACATGTGACCGGGAGGAGGGGTCAGTGAGAGAGCACCAGAGAAAACAAATCTTTACATGCTGGTAGAAAACAATAGAAGGGGTCAGATTTATCTCTCTTGGGAGATTACCTAATTTGGTACCACAGCTGAAAAGGCTCTTTCACAGTTTTTGTTTCTGTCTTTCTAGCCAGACCTAACGTTGACTCTCATTCCATACATGTTTTTTTTAAATTGATGGACAATAGGAAAATACAGTACTTGTGACTGAAATCCACATAGCCACAAGTAAAGCTCTAAGGGAACTTTTCTGCCTTCCTCTGCACCTTCCTGAAGCTTGCTGAGCCCCTGAATTACGCACCTGAGGGGACAAGGATCCTCCCAAAACACCATGGAGTGCAAAGTAGACAGGAGACAAAAAATAGTGCCCCCATGTCATCATGCTGCATCTAACCCACTGAAAATATAGTCATCGATACAGTAGACTATTGTTCTGTTCCTTTGCTCAAACATTTCTCTTAGTTCTTTCAAGTGACCTCCTGTCTGACACACCTATGTTAGGAACCAGGCTAGTTAATCTAAATTTGCAATTTTTATATTTTCTTATGCACAAACTCCATGATTGCTGATGGTCCCACTCTGTTTCTGCTGCTTTGGGGGTTTTGTGAAAGCAAGGCCATGAAAAATAAAAACTTTCATTTAGTGGTTGGTAGGGTTGTTGAACAAAGTATAATAAACTGTTGTTCTTTGTGTTCCAATAGGCATGGGTGGGCTGAAGCATTTGCTGGAATCAGAAGCCCACATGTAAAGTACATTTGTCCACATGCGTAAGTATGGTAATCTTTTTGGTTAGTCTTTCATATTTTCCAAAGCTTTCAATTTCTGTTTCATAAAAGTAACAATTAATAGATGTCATTACTAATACAATATTAGGCAGCATGGCAGTTCAAAGTTATAATTAATATTTTTCACTTGATTATCCTTAGGAATTGTGTGGGGCAGTATATTTACTTTTTACTAATTGGCAAACCATGGTATGGAGTGATAAAACCACAAATATACACGTTACCCAAATTTTAAAAATCAAGTTACGGATTCACCTGATTGGCTGTGCAGGTCAAATCAAAAACCAAGGTTAAAATTCTTAGGTGTCTCATAACACATGGAAGGGATATAATCATCAGTCTTACACAGACCTAACACATAATGCAAATGCCAAGGTACCCCACTGACCTCCGTGAACAAGAGTTAACATTATGTTGAAACAGACAAGTAAGACAACCATGTCCGCAGTGCATCGTGCACTATTCATTAGGTGTGCTAAAAATTAGTGCGTCAACAGTGTCCAGTGAGGTTTTGTCCCTTACATTTGTAAGTGAAGGGGATGTACATGCTATATTGCCTTTAAATTAGCAGTATTATGCTAGTAAAAATAAGTTCTTCAAAAAATAAGTTCTTCAGTTTGTTTCAGCATAATATATAAAACACATTTGATCAATTGAAATCACATATTTTTCCTGGTCAGGTATTTCTTGCTATTGGGGCATAAAATTAACATGCGGTACTTCAAAAATTGTTTACTAAATAAATAGAACTCAAAATAAACATAGTAAATCAGATCATGCACTGTGTAGGGCTTCAGATAATTTTCTGATTTTACAATATCCAGAAAGCTCAAATCACTCTTTCCAGTTTAGATAGAGTTTTGCTAAGAAAATGTTGGGGATTTTCTGTGGAAACAAGGAGTTTTGTGTATTGCATATTCTTGGCTCCCACAGTTATGAGAAATATATTTACCTGTAGATATTAATACATATCAAGTAAGTTCAAAGAACTTTCAAGCTTACACAGTTTTACCAACCTGATCACAAGTGTTGATTTTTAAAAACTGCTGTTGCTCAAAAAGATTTTTGTGTGTGCATGCACTGAGTAACCATTAGATTACACATTCACTTAGGGCTATAGAGACCGTTTTGTGAAGCTGTGGGCATTGAGCGCAGTAGTCTGGACTTGCCAAATTCAGTACTGTACAAGAACCCTGTGATCTGGGCCTTGGCTGCATTGTGAAAAGATCAGTGTTTTGCCATACTGATATCTGAACCCAGAGTAAGGTAGTAGCGTAGCACAGGCCCTGGGTAGTCTTGTGCTTGAGTGGATAGGATTTTTCCAAGGCCATCCTAACTGACCAGGGCACCAGCTTCATGAGCAAGATGTTGCAGGAGCTGTGGAACTAGAAGTTCCATGTGCCAATGTACTGCTTTATATATTAGCAAAGGAGGCAGAGCCCAACCATTTCCTCTACTCAGTCTCTGTAGCAGATAGCTTCTGAGCAGTAAGGACACCAGTTAGCATTGCCAGGTCTTGAAATAAATATTTTTGTGTACTGGTGAGATCTGGAGGAGCTCTTTATAGGTCAAGCAGATTCAGGGAGGTACAGTCCAGCAGCTTATGCAGGTTTGTGTGTGTAGCGCAGTGCAAAAACTATTCATCAAGTAAAAGATTTTTTTAAAAAATAATAATAGGGGCAGCTTTATTCCTTGATTTTGAGGTGACAAAAAACATAGAAATACTCTGTCTAGTCCTTTTCTGATCCATTGGTAAAATCAACTGAGCAGGAATCCCAGATAACATAATTTTATTCTGTCCCATGGAACTTCCTTTAACTCAAAAAACAACATGACAAGTGTGTTGCAGGAGTGACAAGGAATATTGAACTGAGTTGAGTTGCAGTCTAAAGCAGCCGTACTATGATAATTGCATAGGTCAAAGTGAAATATATAGTAATTTACTATGTTTATGATTTTATGTATTAATATACATAAATTGATATAAATTTATTTGATTATGTATCTTATAAGTGTATATGGTTTGTGTTTTTGGCCAGATTCCCAAGTGGTGGTTTAGGGTACCAGGAGGACTAGAAATTGGGAGAACTACAATTCAAGGAGTAGAGGTTTTTGTAATAAAGTGTGGGACAGAAAGGTGAGGTCCCAAACACAGAATCTTCATGGTAAATATTAAGTTTATCAGTTGTCATACCTTTATCCTTTTGAGGCAACCAAAGTCAGGCAAAATAATTCAGGAACAGGGAAAAAAAATCCAAGTCTTGGCTAAGAGTGCTCTGTCCCATTTAAGGCAAAGTAGAGGGGAAGAACAGACCTTATTGTATGATGGAAGTAATGCAAGAAAGCAAATGGTACTTCACTTAATGAACACAGATGGAGCAGTACACATGGTTCACATTGCATTGGTTAAAACAGGCCTTGACAAATTTTCTTTGGACCTAGGAGCCAAAACTCATCCATACAAAATAAAATCTTTCCTTTGTCACAGTAAATTTAATGCTGTCTCTATGTTATAAATGGGGTTGCCAACAGGTCATTTCCCTTTATTAGAGGATTAATGGGATGATGTCACTTACCTTCTTGCTACAAAATGCTTCCAACAGTCCATTTCCACACATTAAAGTTTCTATGAAAGGGACAGGACGTCTTTCTCCACACCAGTCGGCAGCTCTAAAATCAGTAGGTCAGACTCTAATTCTACATTAGTTAGTTGTGAAGAGCAGGGCCTTCACTGCAGTTGTTCCAGGTCTCTGAAGTGTCTTCCTGGATAAAGTGCAGAGTTGCTTCTTCCACATCTTTCAGATGGGGTACAAAATATTGTGTATGTAAAGTTGCTTTTCTGAAGAGACAAAGCCCAGGAAAAAGCTTTGGAAAACTTTGGCACAACCTCTTAGTTTCACTCCCTGCAAGAGCTAAACCCATATATATGTCATTGGAATGAACATACAGTCTTACTCAGTTTTGCCTCTCCATCTTCTCTCCTCTATTTTTACCGTCTTCCTTATGACACATTTTAGTAAGCTCCTTGGGGTTAGGGGCTTGGCTTCTTGTGTTCTGTAAAGCATCATGCAAACTGACTGTTCTGTGTAATAAAAACCCTCACCATTTGATCCAGTTGAATGTAAACAAACTGAGCCTAAACTAATGGGTTCCAGCAGGTATAACCATATTAAGTTTATGTCAACAAAAACAAGCCTGTGGCACCTAAAAGACATGTATTACAACATAACCTTTTGCAAACTCGGGCTTCTTTAGTTTAAGCTAATATTGTAAAGCAGGCCAACTGCTATCACCAGACTGCTATGAAATTAGAACAGAAGGAAAAATACCCAAGAATTATTCTCTTTTCAGTTCAAACATGGAGTCATTGTGGGGAGAATAGATTTCAGACAAGAACCCCCACTTCTGTGATTCAATAAACCTAGATGATAATCCTGTGCATATAATACACCAAATCGGAGTATAAAACTACTCATCATCTACTCTGTTATTTGCCTTCTGGATGGTTCCAGCACTAGTGAAAGTTGGCTTGTAGACTAACTTGTTGCTTCCTCTCCAGGCCAGGTTTCTCTGCCCCTACTCCCGCCCTTTGGAGAAAAGTCTCTTACTTTTTCCCACCCCACCAAACATTGCCACCTGCTTTCATCTTTCTGGTGGCTGGTGGCAGAAGAGAACAGGAGTTCCCAATAAAGGCAAAAGTCATCCTCTTTCTATGGGGGCTGCTGGCGATGGTGGTGTTATTGCTGCTGCTAAGCAGGCTATGAGAACCAGCAGGGACTGAGTTTTGTGCTAGCAATTTTGTAGGGCATTCCTTTTAAGGGTTGACTCCCCCTTCCCCCCTCCTTTTAAACTCTGTAAGGCTGAGGGCCATCAGAGCTCTAGGCACCAGAGCAAACTTCAGGTTGCAATGGGGTCCTAGCAACCAGAATTGTCAAGGTGGGGTTTACAAAGCTGTGGGGAAGGGGAGCATTATATTTTTCAGGGCAGGGCAGTTGAAGATACATGCAAATTATTCAGCATTAGGAATAGGGCTTAGGGAATAGTTTATATTGTCCCTGGTACCTGCTCAGATTCTGTTCAAGGAGGTCTTCCTGATATAAAAACCAGTCTGGGACTTAGCTACATAAACTAATAATTTCAAATGTTCTCTCTTAGTATTTCTCTTTTTAAAAAGTTTTTTTTTCTCCCCCAAATTTCCAGGCCAGTTATGCCAGTTTCACTAAACATGAACATGGCTATGCCGTCTTGGTAAGTAATAATTTGGAAATAAATTTGTGAAGTTAGCACTCCTGCAGTACAATCTTAATTAGAGTTGCAGTCTTCCAAGTCCATTGACCTAGGATATTCTTAGAATTTATTTATTTATTTATTCAGTTTATGTATTCATTCAATTTATTTATGTGCTTTATACCCCGCCCTTATACTCTCCCCTATCCCAAACAGGAGATAGGGTTGACTATCTTTTTTTACATCTCTGTGAGGGATGCAAAAAGCAGGTGTGTCCATGGCTGAGCTGGATTTTGGGGCCAGATCAGCTTATAGTATGCATGTCTGCTAACTGTGGGTTTGGGGCATGCACTTTTCTTCCCGTAGAGAGAGATCAAGATGGGTAGCCATGTTAGTCTGTCTGTAGCAATAGAAAAGAGCAAGAGTTCAGTAACACCATAAAGATTAAGAAAATTTGCAGCAGGGTATGAGCTTTTGTGGTCGATGCTTACCTTTTCAGATACAGATAAAATGTGAGTCCATCTGTCCTATATTTTGGAGAGTGGTGTGATTTCAGATGTTGAATGACATTAGCAGGAAAATGACAATAGCAGGCATGATTGGATTAGGTGTGATATGCAGAAGGGTAGAAGGCATGGAGAAATCAGCATTGGTTAATCTTTAAGATGCTACTCTATTCTTGCTCTTTTCTTCCCTTGTTTATTCACTGGAATTGATAGTAATTTAGCAGTGCCATCCTAAGCAGAGCAACACCCATTTAAATCCATTGAAGTCAATTGGCTTGGAAGGATGTAACTCTGCTTGGGACAGCACTACCAAATAGTATATAATGGTAAGACTTAGAGCTCCGTATACATGTGTAGTCTATTGTATGTTGGTAATCCGAGAAAAGCATAAATGTGGTTTTTCTGTACTTTGCATTTTTTAACATTACATTACTAGAGTCTGGAATAAATGGGGTTTAAAAATAAGTAACCTTCAACATTGTGCATCTCCAGAGAAAGAAAGGAGAAATTTCTTGACAAACTGAACACTTAATATTGAAGGGAGTTGGTGGCAGATTGGGATGCTTGGCAAAAAATTATTGAAAGCCCATATTGGAGCCCGTATTAACTTGCTCAAGTGACTTAATTTCACATAACACTTAATGTACAAGTTCCTTTTTCTGAACTGTAATGCATAAAGAGAAAGATAGGTGAGGCAAGGCCTAGAATGGACTAACATTCCACTTTACTTTGCCACTTCTGCAGCAGTGACAACTGATCTTTGGAGGGCAAGACCTGCAGTCACAACAGGAGGGAAGAGGGCAAATAAAAGCCTAGTGCTGCAACAAACCTTGTCGGTCTGTCATGTCAAACAGAAGGAACCTGGATGTATTTCCTCAGGCATGGCATAGAAAACAAAAAGGTTCTCAATTGAACATAAGTTGAGAACTGTTGCTCGCTCTGCAATAATTTTGTGAATATATTCTGTGAAACCTGGTTCCAAATACTGCTTGGGGCTCCAGTTAGTTTTGAGAACTTCCTGATTCAGCCCAAGTTGAGAACTATTGGTCTGCAATAATCCTGTAAAATGGAGCTGTTCCACCAGGCTTTTAGCTGAGGCGGTGGAATTGGCCTCTGTGCATAGAAGTTTTCCTGACTATTTGCCTTGTGTGGAGTTTGGTACTATATGAACCTGATACGGCTCCAGTACCACCAGTCCAGCTTATTGGGAGGGTCTGAATCGCTATATTTAATGCACTGTCTTTTAATTGTGTAAGGGTTTTAGCTGTTTTAAGAATTAATTATATTATTGGTTTTAATTGTTTATATACTTCGTTATTAATTGTTTAGGCACTTTGTTGTTACCCACCCTGAGCCCATTTGGGAAGGGCGGGATATAAATTTAATAAAGAAATAAAAAATATTTGGTGAAATCCGGTTCCAAGTTATATGCACAGCCGCTTTGATCTGAGAGGAAGATAGACTGAAACGTGGGCATACCTAGGAAACACATATGGCTGTACACCAGCTGCACATGGCTGCATAGGAAATTTCCGCCTTATATCAGTGACATCTTTGTTATGGGAGGTCTGTGGACACCTTTTGCATGTCATCTGAGAGCATAGTGTAACATCCATACATATGTATTGTGTCATGTTCTATCTAGAGCTATTATTTTATTTATTCAAATTTATACCCCGCCCTCCCAGCCAGGGCCAGTTCAAGGGGCTTACATAAAATCAGTAGAAAACATTTAAAATAATACAATAAATGATTTAAAAGTATTAAAACCAGATTGCAATACCATAATACCATAATAAGTGCTAGCTTTGCTGTTATAGAGTTCGTGATGGCTACCATTGACTCTCACTTCCCAAGCCAGCTCGCAGGTCTTCTGTAGTTGTCTTTCGGTGTCTTTCCATCAGCTGGCACAGGCTGTTAATATAAGTTCCAGTGGCAGTAGGGCTTCTTATCCTAGTTGTTAAAGGTGGCGGCGGCTCAAAAGTCCTGGCAGAAGAGCTTCGTTTTACAGGCCCTGAGAAACTGTAATAGGCTCTGCAGGGCCTTGATCTCCTCTGGGGGCTTATTCCACCAGGATGGAGCTGCCACCTAAAAGCCTGCGCCCTGGTTGTCACCAGCCTGGCCTCCTTTAGACTTGGGAGGACCAGTCGGTTCTGGGCCCCTTGATGCAGTGCTCTCTGGCAAATATGGGGAAAGGTGGTTCCTCAGGTATGTAGGTCCCTGACCATAAAGGGCTTTAAAAGTAAGAACCAGCATCTTGAAACTAATTTGGTATGCTATCAGCAGCCAGTGCAATGCCTTAAGCACAGGCTGGATGTGTTCCTGGATTGGGAGGCCCAATAACAGCCTGTCCGCAACATTTTGTACCAGCCGCAGCTTCCAGATTTGAGACAAGGGCAGCTCCATGTAGAGAGCATTACAGTAGTCCAGTCTCGAGGTGACCATTGCATGGATCACTGTTGCCAAGTTGTTGTGTTCGAGGAAGGGAACCAACTGCCTAATCACCCGGAGATGATAAAAGGCTGCCTTGGCAGTGACTGCTACCTGAGCCTCCATTGTTAAAGAAGCATCAAGGTGCACTTCCAGACTCCTAACCTTCGGCTCTGGCACCAGAGGTGCCCCGTCAAAGGTTGAGAGTGGGATCCCTACTCTCGGACCACCTATTGTGAAGTGGTGTCTGGAAACGTACTAACATTATGAATAGTAACTGTTGGGTTGTGACCACCAACCTCAGTACAGAATTAACACATTAGCTTGAAATAGAAATATGCAACAGACTGTTGCTGAATAAATTTATTTTTATTTTAGTACAGAATACATTCATAATGTTGGTGGTTTTTCCTTAACATTTCTTCCTTTTTGCATACTATACACTGAGGTTCCTCCTTTATCGTCTCTGTATGGCATAGAAAACAACACAGAACCCATTTGCAGACAAATGAGGTGGCAGTGATAATTGCATCCAGCTTAATTGTTTAAAGTGGTTTGTGACTTGATAATATTTAGGTTGAATGCTGTTAATGATATTAGCAGTGACTTGTGTGTGTGTGTGTGTGTGTGTGTGTGTGTGTGTGTGTGGTTGTTTGCTGATAAAAATCTGTCCCATCCATTCTGACTTGAAGACAGAGTTGACAGTAGATCCATTATCAGAGGTTCCTGAAGTTCCTGCTTATCCTTTAGTTATGAATAGTTTCAGATTGATCTTGCCAAAGGATGCTGCAAGGATCCTTGGGATGTAAGAGCCATCCCTTGCGCTGTTGATCTGTGCCCATCTTGGCTTCTAATATGCTGGGAAAAGGTATTGGAACCTTTGGTTAAAACTTTCAATGCCTCATTTATTGAGGGGGCTCTCCCTAGACCTTTGAAGGAAGCAGTTATTAGATGTTTTGCTTAAACCTTTATTGACTGAGGATGAAATGGCCAGTTAAAGGTTGGTTTCCACATTTTGGTGAGAAGGTAATAACAGCTTGTATTGGTGGAATAGCTCCGGGGGGTCCTGGGTTACACATTTGCCCTTGACCCATTTCACTCTGCCTTCAGGCATGTGTTTGAAAGCAAGACTGCTTTAGTAGCAGTGGTGGATGATCATTGGAACTTGGACAGATGACAGTCATCCAGGATGATATTGTTAAATCTATCAGGAGCTTTGATCCAGTTGAACATGTCATCCTTATTTATTATTTGGAATGTGGAGTTGATACTGGTGCAGCAGCACTTTAGTAGCTTTGGTCTTTCTTGGTACAAAGTTTACACGATAGGAGCAGAATCAATGGGTTGGGATTTATCCTGTGGAGTGCCTGAGTTCCATTCTGTCACCCATGCAATTCAGTATTGATGAGGACATTGAATGACATCATCTGGTGGTTTGGGGTTGCATGCCATCAATATGCAGATGACATCCAGCTTTATATTTCATCATTTGCACTTCCAGATGTGTCTGTCTGCTCTGAACCAGTGCTTTGAGTCCATGGTCAAGTGGCTAAGGCAAAGAAAACTGACTCCAGACAAGGCAAAAGTAATGTGGATTGGGAAGTCTGATGGTTTGGAGGAGTTGAATCACCTCTTGGTATATGGAAAGGAGTTGGTATTTGCAGAACAATTGAGAACTTAACATTGCTTAAGAACCCAGCCTCGCAGTTTGAAAGCAAATTGGTGTAGTGGCCAAGAGTGCCTTTTAATCAGCTGCATTAGTGCACTAACTCTCCCTTCTTAAACTCAGCTGACCTGAGCATGCTAATCCATGCTTTTGTAACCTCACCGTGAGATCACAGCAAGTTCTATGATGTATTGCCTGCAAGACGACTCAGAAACTGCAAGTGGATTTAGAATATGACAGCCTGTTCATAGCTAGGGGTAGCCTTGTGGGAGCATGGCACTGATTTTAAAACAGCTACATTGGTAGTTAGTTTGGTTCTGAGTTCAATTTAGGGTGCATGCTATGACCTATAAAGCCCTTCGTGGTGCAGGGGAAGACCCACATATCTAAAGAATCATTTCTTTCCATATGTCCCTGTGCATCATCTACAGTTTTCAGGTTACCACCTGATCCCCTGCTTAAGGTGGTTCATCTGGCATCGACCAGAGCTTGTGTTCATTTTTCAGTCCTAGCTTCCACCATATGGAATGAGCTGGGTTACCACCTCAGGAAATGTTTAGCAAGTGCTGCAAAGCTGTTTTGCTTGCCAGGCCTTTTGATGGTAGGCTGCAGGCATTTGAACAGGAGGGGCAATTGGGGGATATATGGTACCTTGTTTTTTTTACATTTGATTTTGTAAGCCACCTTGATTCAGAAAGGAAAGATGGAGTATAAAGATTTGAATAAATTAGTTTTGCCTTGCATTCTTTCATCTGCAGGAGATTTTGCTGTTCAGAATTTTTCCTTCTAAGCATCTCTTAGAGAGGGGCACATCCTGAGGTTTGGGTTCTGTCAACGGTGTTCCTCAGTTCACTATTCACAGCCCTTTGGCTTCTAAAGGTCCCTTCCTTTGTAGGCTTGTCAGCTTTTTCTGGCCTTATTTTCATTCCATTTAAACTACAAACATGCAGAAATTAAGTTGGTAAAAGTTTTCCCATCACTTCATCTCCTTGCTAGTAAAAACTTTACTTACTGTGTTGGAAGGGATTGTTAAAGATGTGCATTTCATAGATTATTCTCAGTCTCTCCTTGATACAAGACTGAACCACTGTGCTTTATTTAATACCTAGTCTGAATACTGCTGGGGTATAGAGGCTTGGGTAATATATTGTTTCTCTTAAGGTTCGATATCATTGGACTCTCTCCAGATGCACAGGAAGATGAAGCTGGTATCAAGCAAGCAGCAGAGAATGGTATGTTCAGTAACCCTGTATTAAGTAATGACAAGAAGGATGAATTGTTTTTGAGAATTCTCCCATGTTCATTCTCATTTGGAATTGTAATATTCTCCAGTGGTTCTACGTGGGACATTCCTCACGTCTGGGATAAGCTCCGCCCTCTTTCCTCAGGGTCGGTTCCAAACTTTGATCCAGGCAGGGAGGGGCTTATCCCCTTGGAGGCGAACCAGTTCCTTTGCCGACCCTGCTTCAGCAGGACGTGCTCCGGAGGTGCGGAGACGCGCCTATTGAAAGAAGAAACGAAACCACAAGGAAGATTTACAGCCTGACGAGGCTGTGTCTGATTGACGACGGGCTTTGTATAGGGAGTGCTGACGCTTCCTTAGCCCTGCGACATTCTCTCCTCTGCCGGTCTGACCCGTCCCTGGGACGGAGGACCTGCTCCTATTACAGAGAGTGGAGAGAGAGACAAACGGCGTGCGAGTGCACACACACAGTCTTCTACCTTCCCGCCTGAATCGCGGTAAGCAGAAGCAGGCAGACAGTTTTCTACCCTCTCCAGTATTCCTGGAAGAGGCTGAGACATTGCCTAAGGAATGCAGAGGTCCGTTCCTTATAACCCCGGGAGACAGAGCGGGAAAGGAAAAAACCTCCGTGGCGTTTTTTCTTCCTCAAAACCCCGCGAATGCAAGTGGGGGAGGGGGGGAGTTTCCAAGCCGCTCTCCGTCCCGGGGAGGGAAATCTTGGCGGGAAACGCTGGGAGCAGCCATTTTAGACCCACAAATAGATGGGTCTGTTGTGCATGATCTACACTCTCCAGGGATCTGGATGAGTTATAATCATGGTAAATAAGCTAGACCAACCTGTGGAGAACTAAATAGTTGAACACTTCCTCTAAAGCCTTTAATAGCTTTTGCACAGAATGAACCCCAGAACCTCAGTCGGTTGGGGGGGGGTCTTCATTATCATGAATCTGATTCCAGATTCATTTACACCCCGCAGGTTCTGGTAATGGCTGAGAAGGCATCCCAAGATTGGGGCTGTTCCTCTGAGGATAAAACACAGGTGGGGCCATCCACTTCTCAAGACTTTAGGGATACCCCAGGTCTAGAATCCAGGGAGCCCATTTCGACTGATATGCTAAATTGGTTCAGAGGAGAAATGAGAAGGGAGTTTAAAGAATTGATAAAGGAAACCATTCATGGCTCCACACCACACGATTCCTTAATGGAAAGAGGTAGATCCCTCAAGAGGAACAGAGACAGGACGACCAGCGAGTCTAGGTCACCTGTAAGATCAAAACATGGCAGACATATGTCTAGAGAGCAAAGTCCCCTTCTGGGACATGTGGACTCTGAACCAGATTCCTCCACCTCCTCTTCTGGTAAAGAAGAAGGGGAGCTTTCCGCGGAAGAGGATGAGGTGGTTATGCCTTCAGTACCATCTAGACTTTTTCCGCAAGAATTATACTCCCGCCTCTTGCCTAAAGTCTTAAGGACCCTAGATCTCTCATCTAGACCTCAGGAGGAAACAGTACAGGAGCCAGAATTTCAAAAAGGGGCTGGAAAATTAATGCCTAAGGTATCAGTTTCACAAACAGGGCTGCCTTTCCCCGCTTCATTCTACAATATTATGAAAGCGGAATGGGAACATCCGGCTAAACCCAAGGCAAATCACCCACTGTTCTCTAAATTCTATTCTCTTATGCCAGAAGCCACAAAGAAGTTGAAGCTTCCCGTGGTAGATGATCCCGTGAACAGTTTGTATTCCAGCTCGGTGCTTCCAATGGACGCTGATGGGATGCCTAAAGATCATACAGATAGAAGGGTGGAGCAGGCTTTGCGAAAAAATTTTGAAGCCTCCTCTTCCGCTATCAAAGCCTCTACTGCTGGCTCTCTCTTTGCCAGGGCTGCGTATGACTGGGCAGACAAATTGGCTTCAGCAGACAGTGAGGTGCCAAAGGAGTTCAAGGATGAACTGAAGAAAATAGCTCTGGCAATTGCCTTCACGGCAGATGCCACACTAGATGCTATGCAGCTGTCAGCCAGGGCATTAGCATGCAGCGTGACAGCAAGACGCAATAACTGGCTCCGTCACTGGGATGTGGACTCCTCTGCACAGGCAAAAGTGGCAGCGGTCCCTTTCAAAGGTACTAACCTATTCGGAGATGGTCTGGATAGGTACCTAGTGGAGGATAAGGACAAGAAAAAGGTCCTCCCCTCCAAAAGACGGGACAACAGACAGAGAAAATGTTTTCAGCCATTTCGCGACCAGAAAAGAGGACAAAAACCCTCCTATTCAAGGTCGTTCAAAGGAAAATGGCAACCTAGACATCAAGGGGGGAAATCTTTCCCCCCCACGAAAAATGAACATACAACGGCCAAAGGTCCCAAGAAAGGATCTTCGGCATGACTATATGGCCTCCCCGGGAAAACAGAAGATAGGGGGAAGGCTACAGGCATTCTCTCAAATGTGGCATGCAACAATCTCAGATCAATGGGTATTAGAGACAGTATCACAGGGGTACAAACTGGAATTTTGTTCCATCCCCTATCGAAGGTTCATCAGAATACCAAAATACAGAAACCGGTTGAAACACCTCCAAATCAAGGAGGCGATACTTCACCTCCTGGACATAGGGGCGATAGAGAAAGTACTTGTGTCCCAACAGGGACAGGGCGTTTACTCTATATTCTTCGTGGTGCCAAAGAAAAACGGGTCCACGAGAGCCATTTTAGATCTGAAATGGCTCAACAAACTCATTCGAAACAGAAAATTCAGGATGGAAACTCTGAAGTCCATTCTTACATCCATCCAGGAGGGAGATTTTCTGACATCTTTGGATCTGTCAGAAGCTTACCTCCATATACCCATTCACAACTCGCACCGGAAATTTCTACGATTCAATTATGCAAATCTCCACTTCCAATACAAAGCTCTCCCCTTTGGCCTCAAGTCTTCACCCAGGGTCTTCACAAAGGTACTGGTGACCTTGATAGCACATCTGAGATTGAAAGGGGTGAGTCTTTTTCCATATCTAGACGACGTCCTAATCAAAGCCCCTTCAGAGGTGGAATGCTCTCAGGCCCTAAATCTGACTATTCAGACATTAGAAGCCCACAGCTTCATTGTGAATCTGGAGAAAAGTCACATGATACCCACTCAGAGATTGCTCCACCTAGGGGTGGAGATAGACACGAAGTTAGATAAGGTGTTCCTGTCCCAGGAAAGGGAATTCAAGATCAAGTCTCTGATGGACCAAGTTCTTCAAAAGTCAGAGACACAGCTAATGACCTTGGTCAAACTCCTAGGAATGCTTGTCTCCTGTCAGGAGGTAGTGCAGTGGGCTCGATTTCATGTCAGGCCCCTGCAATTGTTGTTACTGCCCCACCAAAAGGCGATATCACACAAGAGAGTAAAACAGATCAGTCTTTCTTCACCGGTCCGGAATATGATAGCCTGGTGGCAAAATCCAATGAGGTTCAAACTGGGAGTTCCTCTCCGAGACCCCTCACGATCAGTAATGACGACGGATGCCAGTCTCTCAGGATGGGGTGCACATTCGGGAGACCAGATGGTCCAGGGAGAATGGTCGGTTGCGGAGACGACAGAAAGCATCAATCTGCTGGAACTGAGGGCAATACGCCTCGGGCTTATGAAACTAGTAGATATTCTGTCAGGGACCCATGTTCTGGTACAGACGGACAACACTACAGCAAAAGCGTACGTGAATCGACAAGGGGGAACCAAGGTTCGCTCCCTTCATGCGGAAGCATCTCTGATAATGGCATGGGCAGAGAAACATCTATTGTCGATAAAAGCCATTCACGTAGCAGGAAAGGACAACGACTTAGCAGACTGGCTCAGTCGGAAACGAATAGACCAATCGGAATGGATGCTGAACACGGAAGTCTTCGAACAGATCTGCAGCAAGTTCGGCAGAATGGTCATGGATCTGTTTGCCACAGACCTAAATCGTCAAGTACCAGAGTTCGTATCTCGTCAATGAAACGCTCTAGCGAAAGGGACAGATGCTCTAAGCTATACATGGCCTCCAGGGCTCCTCTATGCCTTTCCGCCCCTACCAATCATGCACAAAGTCCTACAAAAGATTCGCATACAGAAAGCAGAAGTGGTACTGATTGCCCCTTTCTGGCCGCGTCAAACCTGGTTTCAGGAACTGCAGTCTCTGTCAATAACAAAACCATGGCACCTGCCTCTTCGGGTGGACCTACTCACGCAGGGCCTGACAAGGCACCCACGGCCGGAACTTCTTCGGCTGACAGCATGGAGATTGAGCGGAAAATGTTAGAGGGAGCGGGGTATCAAGATAAAGTAATTGATACCATGTTGGCAGCCAGAAAGGTCTCTACCAACAAATCCTATGATCACACATGGAAGGTTTTTCACTCATGGAGCTTGGAGCGGGGACACAACCCGGTTACGGCTTCAGTTAAAATAGTCCTGGCTTTCCTACAAGACGGGCTTGATAAAGGCCTAAGTACTAGCACTCTCCGTAGACAGGTATCCGCCATCTCAGCCATCCAAGGGACCAAACATGGAAGGTCTCTGCTTAGGCATCCTCATATTAAGAGATTTTTGAAAGGGGCGATGTCCATTAATCCCCCACAGGTTCACAGGTTTCCCACCTGGAATCTTAACGTGGTTCTTAGGGCCCTGTGTAAATACCCTTTTGAGCCAATGGCTGCGTGTCCTCTGAAGGAACTCACCTTCAAGACTCTTTTTTTGGTAGGTATCACCTCAGCTAGGAGGGTTTCGGAATTGAGGGCCTTGTCTATTAACAAGGAGCTCTGTATTTTCCACCAGGACAAAGTAGTCCTTCGCTTAGACCCAGCATTTATTCCGAAGGTGAATTCGATTTTTCATAGGTCAGAAGAGATTGTTCTTCCCTCTTTTTGTCCCAATCCTACACATGAAAAAGAAAAGGAATGGCATTGTTTAGATGTTCGGAGGGCCCTTAGTTTTTATATTGACAGAACTAAAGGGTGGAGACGATCGGAGACACTGTTTGTATCATTCAGAAAGTCCTCATTGGGAAAACAAGTCTCCACTTCCACGCTGAGTAGGTGGATTAAGGGGTGCATTATCCTAGCCTATAAAGCCAAAGGGTTAGAGATCCCGGCCGGGGTCGTTGCACACTCCCTTCGGGGGACGGCTACCTCGGTAGCGTATCGTTCTTTTCCCTCATTAGAAACCATATGGCGAGCGGCAACGTGGCAGTCGGTCCATTCTTTTACTAAACATTATAGAGTGGACACACTAGCTTCAGCGGAAGCGGCATTTGGTCGTAGGGTGCTTCAACACACTCTGTAAAGCTGGGAATGCAAGCCCACCCTGTAACATAGCTTTTGTACGTCCCAGACGTGAGGAATATCCCACGTAGAACCACTGGAGAATGGAAGGTTTCTTTCACTTACCGTGAATCTTCCTTTCTCTGTGGTTCTGAAGTGGGACATTCCTGCCCACCCGTTTGTAGGGTGCTTCCCCTCTTTACAGAGTTTGATACGGGGGGCAGTGGCTTCGAGAGGCCACGCTGTTACTGTTATGTTTTGTGGGCTAATTTCCTTGCCCTATTGTAGTGTTTGGGCAGTTGGTACCCCCTTTGTTGGGGGGGGAAATGTTGTGTTTTCTTCTAGTTCCTTTCCGGCGGGGAAGATGAGCGGGCTTGAGAAGGACTGGTTCGCCTCCAAGGGGATAAGCCCCTCCCTGCCTGGATCAAAGTTTGGAACCGACCCTGAGGAAAGAGGGCGGAGCTTATCCCAGACGTGAGGAATGTCCCACTTCAGAACCACAGAGAAAGGAAGATTCATGGTAAGTGAAAGAAACCTTCCATTCATATTCTGTAAAATTAACTATGGCTTGCATTAATGTCATAGAGCAGTGAAGTTTTAATAAACTGACAGTATGCTATATACTTATAATTTTGCATAGAATGTTTACATTAAGTGGTGACTGTTCAGATTTCTCTGAAAGGTGGATTTTAATCAGTATTGCTAAGTCTGAATTTGCATATGCCTACTGATTGAATGAAATGATCCTAAATCGCTGTTTGGAAAACCTGGTGTCTGATCTCTATTTATTTCTCTGAATAATGATACTAATATACTTGCACAATAGGAGATTGTGATTTGTATAGGCATTTGAGTGTCTCAGGGTCCTGTGCTGAGGCTAATTATGCGTCTCCCTATCCAGTTTCGAGAGCCAAGTGGCAGTACTCTGAATGGAATGAGTTTTACCACACTGTCAGTGATGCAGCACTATAGTCTGAGCGCTTCTGCTATTATCATTGTTAGTCAGAGTTCCCTTTGCCCCCTTCATTGTAATGTCACTACCTCGCAATATAGTTTTTTTCCTCTTCTCTACTTTCAATTTAAGTCTCAAATATATTGTTTGTTTCTGAAGAGCAACTAGATTTTTGTAATGCATTTAATCAACCTTATTCTTTTAATTTTTGTGTGTTACTTCTAGATTCCTCTTTCAGAGAGATCCTTGATTTGTTTTTCAATTTCTGACTTTTAATGCACTGGAACCCGTAGTGGAAAAAATAAGAGTTGCATAGGAAAAAATAAGAGTTGCAGGATTTTGGAATGAGATCCTAGTCTAGAAATCTGACATTACTTCAAGGGCAAAGGAAGACCGGGCATGTGTGTATCAGACTGTTTAGTTTGAGGGAGTGGCTGGAAAAGGGGGAAAGGTGTTTGGGGAGACTAAACAGGAGGTATTGGGGGTAATTTTGAACAGAAGAGGTGTTGAGGATCCCCCCCAAAGCTGGCAAATAGTGGTAGTAAGTGACACATCAACAGCTGTTCCTCTGAATCTCAAGGCTGTGAGCAGAGAGAGGAATCTTGTGATTCATTCCTACTTTTTTAGCTTTCTTCAGGTTACTTGGTCATTACTATCTTATTAATCACCAGGCTTCCTTTGCAGTGAAATTGCTTGTAGAGCAAGAAGTAAGAAATGGAATTCCCTCACACCGAATAATCCTGGGAGGATTTTCTCAGGTAAAAATAACTCCTTATTGCTACTTGGCTGTATTGCTGTTGAAGGTGAAGCCCTGCTCTTTTGAGGACAGTAATTTAATTAGTCAATTTCAAAAGGCATGTGTTCACTGACGTTTCCCTATGCTCTACCTATAATGATGTAATGTGGGTCAGAATGACAAATTTTATGATGTGTGTAGATGTACTGTATTTTTATTTAAATCCATAGCATGCATTTTCCATGAGGCTCAGCATGAGCAATGATTTTAAAACCAAGAGAATATTCTAAAAATAAGCCCTTATGTACTTGGTGATAGTTCAGTGTTCCTTCAGATGAATATCATGTAATTTATTGAAAAAGTCTGGCTTTGGAAAAGCTCTCTAATTAGGGAGCTGCCAAATCCCTCTGGAGAGAAAGTCTTAATGCACTTTCAATATTTGTACTTGGTGTGTGAAGGTATCATTAACAGGTTTACAGCCAGTCATTATCTGACATGGGGATGAAGCAGTCTCTTGGGGCTGGAGCTGTCATCAAAGGATATGCTTAAAGAAGTGAGGAATTACACAACAAACTCTGTTAACTGACACTTCCTATATTATGACAGTTTAAGCCTCCTTGTATGTAACATAGGCAAAATATTGGAGGACTAATAATAAGTTTGCAATAAACTATTTCACAGCCATCTTAGTATTCTTATCCAGAAAGTAAAATGGACTTTTCATTCCTTCCACACCCAAGCATGACTTGTTAGCATAAAAATGTACTATCCTCAGAAGTTATGCCATGTGGAAGGGAGGGAGCAGGATCTAGACCAGGGGGTAACAAATGTGTTAGTCAGTGCAAGAGGTTGGGATGTCACTGATCAGGAAGTGAGAGAGGTTTAACATTGACCAAAATGAGGTTTGCACTTGAAGAAATAAGAAAAAGAAGAGATTGGATTTATACCCCGCTTTTCACTTGGTGTCTCAGAGCGGCTTATGATCTCCTTTCTGTTCCCCTCCCCACAACAGGCACCCTGTGAGGTAGGTGAGGCTGAGAGAACTCTGACAGAACTTGTGACTGACCCAAGGTCACGCCAGCAGCTGCCTGTGGAGAAAACACGCTGCATCACATTTTGCAAACCAATGATTTAAACAGTTGATACTGTATAAAATGTTGCACTTGCATGAATGTTAATTGAGTAGTTTCTAAAGAAGCTTCATTGAAATTTCAGCATTTTGTATGAGTGGATGTTAAATACATGTAATTAAAAAGATAGTAATATGTTTGCTTTTGTTTTCATTAGGGAGGAGCTCTAGCACTGTACACAGCTCTCACAACACAACAGAAACTAGCGGGTGTTTTAGCGCTCAGCTGTTGGCTTCCATTACGGACTACATTTCCACAGGTGGTGTGCCTGGCACAGAAGCTTTCCTAAAGTTCAAAATTACACTTGAATATTGTTTTCCTGTTACTAATAATATTCAGTATGCATCAGTGATCAAAAAACTTTGTAGCTTAAGGGCACATTACAGTAATTTAGAGAATCTCCTGTTGGGTCCCTTATCCATGTCTTTCACCATTTCAAAGTATATGTAGAAACAGATAACAGCATTCCATGCATTCATGAGTTAACTCTAAACAAGAATTGTCTATTAAAATAGTATTTGGGTTTGTCTTTAGGATCTTTCACACAGCACAATTAAGGTGCTTTGTCAATATTTTGTACAATACCGTAACTGTGGTTAGACAGTCCTTGTTTCAACATACAGGGAGGACTGCTTAGTTTTAGGTTCTGGTTTGTTTTTAAAGCCTTTTAAGAACTTCTTTTGTGAAACTCTTCTAAAATGTAACATCAGTGTTACTTAGAAACTCTTGCCTTGTTTGCTTCATCCAATGATTCAGTGCAGTGAGGCATGTCTAGGCATTCAGAAAAGACCAGAGAGAATAATTTTCTATTTAAATAATAGGCTACTACTGATGTACAAGTGAAGATTTTAGAGCTATCATAGAATTTTAGCATGTTTATGAACATAGAAAAGGTTACTTCTCCTTCTGAGAGGAGGACATCTTGATGGGTGTTTCCCACCCTATCTGTAGGGAGGCAGGAACCAAAACTTCAACTTCCTGTCCTCTTGGTGGGAATGCCCGTTTCTCAGTTCTGTTCCTGCTTCGATAGGGAGAGCAGCACAAATTAGGTTCGTGCCAAATTTTTTCCACCTATTTTCTATTCCTTCTTCTTTTCAATCCTTGTGGAGGTAGCTTGCTTCCCTCCTGCTTCCACTCCCTCTCCAGTTTTCCTCTGGTCTTTCCTTTCCAATGCCTCTGGATTCTCCCCCCCCCCTTCTCAATGCTCCGGCTGGAGTGGGAACATGGCTGATCATGAGGGCTCTGATGATTTCTTGTCTGAGGGAGAGAAAGAGGTCTCCTTTGCTGTGGCAAATGCCACTGCTCCCTGAGTGATGCCAGGCACGGTGAAATCCAACACTTCAAGGGCCCAAGCCGTGCCGAAGGAAAAGTGTGTGAAGAAATGGCCCCATTCCCCACCCATGTCTCACACCGCGGGCAATATCTTGGATTCACAGAGGCCCTCAGAGCGACAGGGGAAAGGCTGCAGGGCAGCTCCGTTTGCTTCCTTAAGCCACATTGCGAATGCTGACGACAGGCAGCAGATCCCTAATGCCCAGATCGCCACTACTGACATTCCCAGAGGTGCAGATTCACATTTGGGATTGTGAGTCACCCCGAACGACAGGGAAGTTCCATGATTTCAGCTGAACTTGCGCAGTTCCTGAGACAAACTGTGAGGGAAGAAGTAGCTGGCCTTTGTCACCCGTACCCGGCTGGGGATGGTTCCCAGTCTCTCTCTTATTCCCAAAGAGATTCCAGGCACAGGGATTTAGATATTGTTAGACCCATGCCTGAGGAACAGAGACCCTGTTGGCCAACTAAGGCTGCTAGAAAGGACCACTATGCCAACAGGGCTGACCATGCCCACTCGGATCCCTTACATGAAGTGGAAAGTGTCATAGAGGACAGAGAGGAAGGGGAATTTATGTCAGATGAAGAGATGGAGGAAAAGTTAGAGGTACCTACACCCTCTATGAGTTTTTTTAAACCAGAATTTTACCAATATCTTCTTCACAAGACCCTTACTGCCCTAGAGCTGCAACCTAAGGTTCCCACAGAGTCTCTCAACAGCTCCAATCCGTCTGACAAATCCAGACCGAGGGGGAGCAAAGATTAATTCCTTAGAACCCCTGGTACAGAGAAGATTTTTCCTTTTCCTGAATTTCTAGACAAACAGCTCAAAAATGAATGGACTAAGCCTACAGCCAATAGACATTGTCCTCCTAGTATTAAAAAGTTATATGCCTTACCAACCTTTACCAATAAGCTCCTATAGGTCCCTCTAGTGGATGCTCTTGTAACAGCGCTTCAAACGGCTGGCCTGCTTTCCAAATATGGTGATGGCTCTGTAAAGGACAGCCTAGACAAGAAGGCAGAGTTCATCTTGAGGAAGACACATGAGGCCACTGCCATGGCCATCAAGGCATCCACCATGGCGACCACGGTGGCAAAAGCGGTGATTGCTTGGTCCAGGAAAATACTTCAGCTCATCCCTGACTCCAACAGACGCTTGGCTGAGGGTGCAAATAGACTACTCAAAGCATCGTGCTTCTCAGCGGATGCGACCCTAGACACAATGATTTTCTCTTCCAGAGCCCTGGTCTCTACCGTAGCCACTAGAAGAACGCTTTGGCTCCGAGCCTGGCAAGCAGACCTTCAAGCCAAAGCTATAGTTACGGCGTACCCATTTCAAGGTGACCACTTGTTTGGGGACTCCCTAGACAAAATTCTCATCAACACCAGGGATAAGAAAAAGGTGATGCCCAGATCTCTGGGCAGACCAGACTGCAGGGACTCTGGCAGCTACTCCTTTCGTTCCCAGAGGACACTCCCAAGGTTCAGTAGAGACTGAAGACAATCTTGGGGACTAAATAGACAAAATTTTCAAAGAAACCCCTTCCATAACAGCCAAGGAAAATCTTTCTCCAACAAGGATGACAAGCCTGGAAGAGACAAGCCCTCCAAGGCATGACTGCATGTCAGCTCCAGTGGGGGAACAACTGCTTCTGTTTCAGCAAAGTTGGATCAGATCCAACACAGATGATTGGTCTCAGAAAGTCACCTCCAAAGGTTACTCCATCGAGTTTCTCACGAGACCCCCACATCGTTTTGTCCCCTCACCGGTAGCAAAGAACCAAGTCAAGCTTCATTGCACCCTAGACGCCATTCAGCATCTATCCAGCATCCAGGCCATAGAATCGGTGCCCTCCCTGGAGAGGGAGCGCAGCATCTACTCAATCTTTTTCACGTTTCCAAAAAGGAACGGAAATTGGAGGGCAATTTTGGATCTGAAGTTTCTGAACAAGTTCGTAAGACTACGTCATTTTCAGATGGAGACCCTAAGATCCATCACACTCTTCAACCAGGAGAGTTCCTGACTTCCATCGATTTGACCGAGGCTTACCTGCATGTTCCCATTTTTCGGTGTCACAGACAATTTCTCCGTTTCTGCATACAGGACCAGCATTGGCAATTCAGAGCACTTCCCTTCGGGCTCTCAACTGCCCCTCGGGTGTTTTCCAAGATACTCATTCACCCAGTCATCTTACTCTGAGAGCAAGGCATACATTTACACCCCTATCTCAGCTACCTCCTGATCTGGTCCAGCTCGGCAGACAAGTCCAGGAGGGACACCGAAAGCACTATTCAGTGCCTACATTCTCATGGTTTCCTTGTAAACATTCAAAAGAGTTGCCTATACCCCTCTCAGTCCATCAAACACTTAAGGGTGATTCTGGATACAGTTCAAAATCGGATGTTTCTACCAAGACCCAAGGCAGAAAACATCCGTACTCTTTCTCAACAGATCATAAAAGCCCGACAGTCCCCTCTGATGACACTCGCCAAGTTGATGGGACTGTTTATCTCTTGCCTTGATTCAGTTCAGTGGGCCTACATGCATGCAAGATCCCTACAACAGTTTCTTCAACCATACCAATTCAGGATCATGACAAAAGAAGACTCCATTGTCACGGTTCCTCACTCGATGAAGATCAGCCTAGTCTGGTGGTCCAAGACAAGAAATCTGCTACAGGGCTGTGCATACTATGTTTCAGGTTGTGAACAAATAATTACAGATGCCAGCTTCCAAGGCTGGGGAGCAATGCACTTGAACCCACTGGCCCAGGGAGTGTGGTCCAGGGAGGAGTCCAAATTCCCCATCAACCTGCAGGAGCTCAGGGCCATTTGCCTTGCCCTTCTTCACTTCAGCCCTCTGATCTCTGGTCATCATGTCCTCATCAGGACAGACAACGTTGCCGCAAAAGTCTATGTAAACAGCCAGGGGGGCTCCAAGTCTTTGCTCCTCCACAGGGAAGCTTACAGGATCCTGATGTGGGCAGAGCACAACATAGCCTCCATCAGGGCAGAGCATATAAAGGGCTCCCTGAACACTCAAGTGGATTGGTTTAGCAGGTGGCAGCTTCAGGAAGGGGAATGATCTCTAGACAGAGCTGTTCGACCTCACAGTGAGTCGCCTCATCTGTCCAGTGGTGGACCTTTTTGTGTCACCAACCAACCACAAACTGCCAAGGTTCTTTACCAGATTTCATCATCACAGGGCAGAGGCAACAGATGCCTTGACATCTCTTTGGCCCGCGGGTCTCATGTTTGCTTACCCTCCAACTCCGGTCCTTCTGAAACTCCTCAGGAAGATCAGGGAGCAGAAGGCGGAGATCATAGTGGTGGCTCCATATTGGCTCAGGAGACCATGGTTCTCCAGGCTAAAGAATCTTGCACTTCAACCTCCAGTCAAGCTGCCAGTGTCACCAGATATGCACGTCACTTCAGGACCCTCTGGTCTCCCACAGATTCCCCACATGGCGGCTAAATGTGGTACTCAATGCCTTGACTGTGCCACCTTTAGAACCTATCAAAGAAATTTCTCTGAAGTGGCTCAGGATGAAGACCCTTTTCTAGTAGCAGTAACTTCAGCCAGAAGGGTCTCAGAGCTCGGAGCACTTTCGGCTAACCCAGAATTATGCGTGTTCCACAAAGATAACGTGGTGCTCTTCATGGACCCCATCTTCTGTCCGAAGGTGAATTCTCGTTTCCACAGATTGCAAGAGAGATCCTGGCACTTGCTGGATGTGAGACAGGCCCTAAAGACTTTTCTTTACTCCAGCAGCGGTTTCCGGAAAACAGAATCTCTATTCATCTCAGGCTCCCTCTCAAACAAAGGGAGCAAGATGTCGAAAGCTTCAATAAGTTCCACACTGAAGGCATGTATCACGGAAGCATACAAGGTTCAGAAGCTAGTTCCCCCTCAAGGGATCACGGCTCATTCTATACAGAGCACAGCTGCAAACGCTGCCCTGACCAGTCAGGCCTCAGTAGAAGAAATCTGTAAAGTGGCCACGTGGTCTTTACCCTCCACCTTTGTCAAACACTACAAAATAGACTTGTATGAGTCAGCCGACGCAGCATTTGGGCAAAGAGTTATGCAGCACGTCCTAAATGACCATGATGATGACCCACCCGACAGATGAGGACACTGCTTTGGGAGGTCCCATCAAGATGTCCTCCTCTCAGAGGGAGAACGGGCCATTGGGTACTTACTGAGAAGGGTCCTTCTCCTCTGAGATAAGGAGGACATCTTAGCCCTCCTGCGTCATCATCAGTCTATCAGTGCTGCTGTTTTCCATCCTGCTTCCTAGTTCACTCCTTCCTTCCTGTCTCTGAATCTCTCTGGTTCTCTCTATATTGTTTTTTCAATACTTTTAGCCTGTTATGGCTTAGTTGTTATGGTTCAGTGTTATTACTGCTTTTGTGAGTTCCAGAACTGAGAAAATTGGCATTCCCACCAAGAGGTCAGGAAGTTGAAGTTTTGGTTCCGGCCTCCCTACAGATAGGGTGGGAAACATCCATCAAGATGTCCTCCTTATCTCAGAGGAGAAGGACCCTTCTCAGTAAGTACCCAATGGCCCGTTCCTTCAATCCTGGTCTGTATCTTGTCTGTAGCATCTTCAAGAACCTCTTTGGTTAGAAGCATGGCATATACATTGTTCAAATAAATGAGTCATTATAACATAGTCAATAGAGTTTTGGACTTGGATGGGAAAATTGAGTTTGAGTCCCTTACTTTGCCACCAAGCTCACTGTGTGATCTTGGGCAGAATTTCTTCATCTCTTTCAGGTTAATCTACTCATAGAGTTTTTGTCAAGGTAAAATAAATACACTCAGAATTATTGTGAGGATACAATGAAGGAAGAAGAGGCTTTTATGTTGCCTTGAGCTCCTTGGAAGAAGAGTGAATAAAAACAATAAAAATTAATATGAAGCAGTCAGAAACTGCCAAGATAATTAAGAAATTTACTGTTCCTTGTTACGCAATTTTGAAGTTATGAAATAAAGCAATTGTATTTAAATGCTTTGGCAACTGATTTTTGTACCACCTCACAGATCATGATCATTAATTCACTATCAGTGTTTGTAATAAAATATGCTATGCCTTGTCCATACTTCATACACTATGATCCTGTGAATCTTTACTCTAAAATATGTTACTTTTTTTCTAAAGCTGACTACAAGTGTTGTGAATATCCCGAAGCAAGTGTGGATATAGCTTTACATTTTTTATCAAACAATATACTTGTAATTTTAATTACGTGAGAAATCTTGCTTTTCCTCTGTAATATACTAACATTTTGTACCTTTTTGTTAGGGTTCCATTAATGGTACCAACAAAGATATTCCCATTCTCCAGTGCCATGGTGACCGTGATCCTTTGGTTCCACTGATGTTTGGATCTCTTACCTCTGAGAGGCTAAAGACCATGTTAAATCCTGCCAACATAACTTTCAAGACTTATTCAGGCATGATGCATAGCTCGTGTATTGAGGTAATGATTTCAAAACTATGCTTAATTTAGTTTTCTTACTTAAGGTACAAACAATAATGTTCTTGTGTGTCCCTGTAGAGGTATATTTTTGTTTTGCAATCAGTGGAGGAGGGCAGATGTTATCCCAATTTTCAAAAAAGGGAGGGAAGACTCAGGAAACTACAGGCCAGTCAGACTAACCTCTGTCCCAGGGAAGATAGTGGAGCAGATTTTTAGGGGATTGATCTGTGAGCATCTAAAGGACAACTTGGTGATCTGGGGAAGTCAGCACACATTTGTCCCCAACAGGTCCTGCCAGACCAACCTCATTTTCTTATTTGATTGAATGATGAGGGAACGCTGTTGATGTTGTTTACCTGGATTTCAGTAAAGCTTTTGACAGGGTTCCCCAGGACTGTGGACTGGACTCTAGGATAGTTAGGTGGATAGGGAACTGGTTGGAGAACTGTACTCGAGTAGTTGTCAGTGGCATTTCATCTGAATAGAAGGGAGGTGTCCAATGGGGTGCCACAGGCCTCGGTTCTGGGCCCAGTACTTTTCAATATTTTTATCAATGATCTGGAAGAGGGTATGGAGGGGCTAATTAAATTTGCAAATATCCAATTGGGAGGAGCAGCAAATACACCAGAAGATATAGAATTCAATGAGATTTGAACACACTGGAAAAGTGAGGGGAAGGGAACAAGATACGATTTAACAAGGATAAGTGCTGAGTTCTACATCTGGGTAACAAAAATGAGGAACATGCATACTGGATGGGGGATACGCTTCTGGGTAGCAGTGTGTATGAACAAAATCTTGGGGTACAGGTAGGGACTGTAAGTTAAATATGAGCAGCCACTGTGATGTGGCGACAAAAAAGGCTAATGTGATCTTGGGGTGTATCAACAGAGGCATAACATCCAAATCACAAGATGTGATAGTCCTGCTGTACACTCCATTGGTCAGGCCGCACCTGGAGTAGTGTGTGCAGTTTTGAAGGCCTGACTTCAAAAAGGATGTGGACAGAATGGAGTGTGTGCAGTGGAGAATGACAAGGATGATTGGGGCCTGGAGACCAAGCCCTATGAGGAAAGGCTGAGGGACTTGGGAGTGTTTAATCTGGAGAAGAGGAGGTTGAGGAAGGAAATAATTGCTCTCTTTAAGTATTTGAAGGGCTGTCACTTAGAGGAGGGCAGGGAGCTGTTCCTGTTGGCAGCAGAGGATAGGACTCACAATAATGGGTTTAAATTAAGGGTGGGAAGGTATCGGTTGGATATTAGGAAAAACTTTTAGAGTATGAGTTGTGGAACAGTGGAATCAGCTACCTAAGGAAGTGGTGAGCTCCCCCTCATGGGCAGTCTTTAAGCAGCAGCTGGACAAACACTTGTCAGTGATACTCTAGGCTAATCCTGCATTGAGCAAGGCGTTGCACTAGATGGCCTGTAGGGCCCTTTCCAACTCTGTGATTCTGTTATTCTATTGCAGGGGTGTTGAATTCATTTGTTATCTGACATAAATGAGACATTGTTGGGCCAGGCCGGGCCTTGCCGTGTGTGTCATAAAATGTAATGCCAGGTAGCGGAGATATAAACTTTATAAAAGCCACAAACACAAAAGATTTTTTAATTTAAAATAAAAACTTGCCTAAAACATTAGCTCTGTAAGCTGCAAACCTACTTTTGATTTATTGACATTCACCACAGAAATCTCATGCTCAGAGTTCTGAGTCTAGGGCCTAGGTTAAAACATGAAATGGCTGAGTGATTAAGAGAGTCTGGCAAAGCAAGCTATGATGCAGCAGCAGAACTGGAAGCAGGAGATGGCCAGTTCCACCGCGGGCCTGATGGAAGCCCACCGGGGGCCTGATCCAGCCCCCGGGCCACATGTTTGACACCCCTGTTCTATTGGGTGGCATACTGTATGCTTACATAGATCCCAGCGCAAGGTGGGTTGTAAGGAGCAAAGGGATTCTGATATAAATTCTCCATATATGCCTTATTTATTTTCCTTCAGTTGGGTAGCTGGGATGCTGGTCAACTGACAGAAGATACTATCAGTTAACCCCCTCTTGACAGAAATTTGTGGTCAAAAATGCCTTTGCAATAAAGAGAGATCCTGCATACTACACAGTTGTTTTTCTTTTGTCCTGTTTCTTGGCTGAAGCTCTCAGTGTGGCTCACTAGCTAAAAACTGGCAACCTCCAAAGTGTTTTGAGCCTTTGAAAGCTTTGTAGGCCTGAGAACCCAGGTATTCTTGCACGCTGTTACATTTGAGGCTATCACTCTAGCTGAGCACTGGATCATATTCAGTGAAAAATCTGTAAGAATTGGCTGAGAGTGAAGTCTCTATGCCTTTAGACCTTCTGAGATATTCATCTCTGCTGAGGATAGAATATTAGCTGGAATTGCTCTAAAAAGCATGCTTCGGCCATTGATATTTTGAGCAAAGTTGGTTGTCAGAGCTAACTCTATCCTTTTACCACAAGGTCTCAGAAAGCCATCCAATTCTGATAGAATAACTGGTTTAGAGCTGCCACTGGGACATCAACCAGAGGCATTCTAAATCATTCCATGACCTCAGGAGCAGAACTTTGGCACTAACCAGTGAGTGGCCTTGGCCCACTTGATCTAGACCAGGTGTTTTTTTCTTTGTAAACATGATAGCCAATATAGAAGTCGACTTGTGGACCAAGCACTTATGTTAGGTGATTGGCCAAGTAACGCTAGTGTGTTTCTCCCCATTGGAACGGGGAAAAACTTGCTGTTGGCCTCTGCACTGCTGTTCTTCTCTGTGTGCGTGTGGGGGGGAGAGTGAGAGGCACAGGAAGCTTTGCACTTGCAAGGAATTTTGCTAATTTTGTAGCTCCAGGCTATTATTACAGGCTGACTGCATGTCTTGTGGTGGTAAATGCCATCAAGTCGCTATTGACTTATGGTTTCGCCATAGGGTTTTCAAGGCAAGAAATGTTCAGAGGTGGTGTGCCATTGCCTGCCTCTTTGTCACAACCCTGGTAGCTCCCATACAAATTCTAACCAAGGCTGACCCTGCTTAGCTTCTGAGATCTGACAAGATCAGGCTAGCCCGGGGTATCCAGGTCAGGACATTGCATGTCATACTATACCAAAATTAGGATGTTTTACAGGACTTTAGTGGGGGGGGTAGTAGAATGAGTGAAAATTACAGTGTAAATTGCCAAACTGCATGCTCTGTTTTCTTGTGTATTATTCCTGCAACTTTACCATAAATTGTTTTTTATTCTTGAATAGGAAATGATGGATGGAAAGCAGTTCATAGATAAGCATCTACCTCCAGTTGATTGAAACGTCTTGAGAGGCCTTCTCTTTAAATGCACCAGCATCATCTGTACTAGATTGTTACTTTTCATGCAGCCAATTATGAAGCATTTCTGTGCCTACAGTGTTCACTCTGTTGTAAATGTACCAACAGCAATGACTAGATAGCATAACTTTATGAGGAATAATGCTCTTTCCAAACTTCATTGGCCATGGTATAGATGTAAGGCAGGGAAAATATGTTTTGGAATATAATTAAGCATACTTTTGCATGCTTAATTGCACCAAATTTAAAATTTTCCATTGATAATGGAAAATCTCTGGTTTTAATGAATGGTTTAAATGAGAACAATCTGATAACATACAAGACCTATTTTATTACTGCTTGTTAAATTGACATTCATATCACACATGCAGTATGTAAAACCAATAAGCATGCAGTAGTAGAATAAGTATTCTTAATGAGAATTAACTCAGAGGTCAAGTTTAACCAATATTATTGCATGTGTAACAGAAGACTTCCAGTCTTCACATATCCTTTTGCAGCAGTGTAATTCAGTGTCATTTCCTACTGTGTGCTGAGCTTAAAAGCAGTATCTAATCTCTGGAGAGAAGATTCTCATGTAACTGCCCTTAAGATAAATTATAGTATCTGTGGCAAAAATAATGGTAAAATTCAGTATGTTGAAATCCCTTATTGTAGATTGGATCCTCAGCTTTCATTGGTCCTGCCCCCTACCTGCAGTTTATTGGCCTTGTCATGCTGTTTATAAGACCACCATTTGCAGGATCATTTTGGGTCTCAGTGGAAGGGGGAGTCAAGGAAGTCTTGTTCTGTTGATCGAATACCTTCCATCAGTAGAGATGGAAAGGGCACATATTTACTGAAGGACCTAAGCCCATTTGAATTCTTACTGTGTTGCAACATTTCAATCTGCAAAGGTTTTCTGGTGAATTTCTTAGTTGATGTACTATGAAGTTAGCTATGTGTTTTATGAATTATCAATGAACAAGCAATGTGTCTTAAATTACTCTGTATTCCCCCACCCATCCCAAACAAAAACAAATAGCAAATGTCAGACAGAAGTATTCTGTCTCTTGTAACTTGCCAAAATGTATGCCATCAGATTCTTCTGGTGTTACTCCTTCCCTTAATAGCTTGGATAAAATGGGCTTCAAAATTTTCCTGGTAATATGATATCAGAAACAGTGTTGCAGATTTGGTAATATGAATTTTGGATATATGTGTGGCAAGGGGAGGACATCCTGCTTTGTAGGCCAGCATCATGGTCGCATTTTGCTGATCACCTTAACATTACACTGCTGTTACATATCTAATTACCTTAGTGATGTTGCAGTTATTGTTCATTTTATTTCCTATTAAGCATACAATCAATCACACTGGGGGCTGTTGCTAGTTTTTAATTAGTGAGAGTAACAACTGGGTTAAGATGCTCCCATGGACTTCATCTTGCCCCCAGATTGGTACTTCTAACTCCTCTACGAGTTTTGTTCTGCTTTGGGAATCACATTCCTTGAATTTTCCTAGGGTTTGTGTAGCCTTCTAAATTGAGGCCACTCTGACATATCGGCAGAAGCAGTTGACTCATGCTCTGTACTGCTTCAGATGTGGGACTCAAGTTTATGCTCTCTTATATGTAATTTTTTTCATTGCTATGCACACACACAATGAGGCTGTCAAGGTTTTGGTCTAGCAGTCTTAGCATGCTACCTTCCTAAGTATGACATGGGATGGAGGTGAATGGAGGAGGAATGAAACATGCAATTTCTCCAATTGCAGTGGTACAGTTCAGGAACTGTTTGACCATGAACCTGCTGGGTATATATATATGGCTGTTATTTACAGGCAGTAAATGTTTTTGTAATCAAAGCCTTCTCCAATATCACAGTATTTGGACATGTGCAGGAGTTGACATACACTTGAACATGGAACCAATGTGACTTTCCTCAGTGCTTGTCCTGTTTACTGATGAATGACTTTTCTATATAAGTATTGATTTCTAGAGGAGGAAGGCAATCTGGTATTTAGCAATCTTCTATTGTTATGTGAAAGACCTTATTTTCTAGAGTGCTTGGCATACTCAAAAGTATTAGAATATTCACTTATCAGTGGTGATTCTTAAATTAGTAATGCAAATAGATGATCTGCTTTATAGAAATTTATTGCTTTTACCAACCTAAAGAATATGAAACTACTGAAACCAAAATAGTAATAGTTTATCCCACAACAGAAGAGATGTTGATGTCTTCTGTATTTTGCCTAAAAAAAATTGAAAGTCTAAAAATCAAAATATGATATTCAGTATTAATGCTATTTGGGTGAATAACTGCCAAGCTGATGATGAACAGTTTTATCATAGCCCAAATGTTGTTGCAGCATAAGAAAAGCTACTGGCTTCACCGGGAGTTTTATCCCTGATAGGATATAGCCTCTAGCTTTTCTTTCTAAGTATTGTATAACGTTAATGCAGTGAATTGCTGCAGGAGTACAGCACTCTAACTTGCATTTTAGATCTGTTAATTAAATGTTTGCCTTAATGAAGTGTGTTGTACTTCATTAAACTACAAAATGCATCTTTCTGTAAATAGGTGCTATTGAAAAATAAAATGAATATAGTTTTAAGGATGTATTGAATAGGATGTGGACAAAGCCATATGTGTAGGCTGGAGTATTTTATAAACATCTTTAATTTGGCTCTCCTTTATCCTAAGGTGTATAAATACATAGTTAATATAAAGATCAAGATGTTACCTTAAAGTTTATGGTAGCAAATCTGTTGTTGAAATTGCTTTCTTGTAGTTCAGTTGTAAATCTTTCTGTTAGTGTGAAATAAATTCTGAACAATCACTGTCTAAGTTTCATACAAGCCAGTTCTTTAAGCACATTCCTAGAATATGTTTTAAAGGGGGTGGGAATACTGCAAGTATATTTTTATGATATTTTGCAGTTAATCTTATGTGGTAAAGCTTTACTAGTATAATTCATGGATAAAATGGTTAAGTTGTCTTTAAAAGATATCAGTATCAAAAATCTATGAAAGTTATGTTGAAATGCATGAAATAAGTATCTGGTATCATTGTTACTACAATAGACCTCCGTGTGGTGGCTCTTACCTTGCTACTGACACATTCTTTTATATACTGGGCCTGTACAACTTTTGATCGACCAGCCAAATGATGCATACCAGTCATATATTCTTGTGGGATGCTTGACTACTCCTTATTTAAGAATCACATTTTAATAGCACAAATGAGTGTTTTTTCTACCTGTTCACAGTTTAATTACATGCTTTCAGCTTGGCTGCTTACAATTTGTGCCTGTTTTAGGTGATCTTATATGCACCTGTTACCATGTGGTAGTAGTGCAGTATAATAGATTGAAGAGATTCCTGCAAATTTAGTAGTTTCAGCAAATACTGATATCAGGCAGGTTACAGTTGGGCAGGGGAAAGGGGTGCTTTGAGAAAACAGTAGAGGAAGGTTTCCATAGTCAGCTCTGAAACGCTGCAATTTCTGTATATGCTGCCATGCTGTGGCAGGCTCCACCCATCAAGCTGTTATTTTGTGATGGGTAGCTCCCAAGGCTCTTGGGAAAAAAATTAGCTCCAGAAACTTAACTGTCCACCCTTGCATATAGTTCTCATGGAACTCTCCATTAGTTCTAAGGCTTCTGAGTGCTCACATCTATCTTAAAGCAGTAGAAAAGAGCAAGAGCCCAGTAGCACCTTAAAGACGAACAAATTTTTTTGCAGGGTATGAGCTTTTGTGAGTTACTGCTCACTGTATCTGAAAAAGTGAGCAGTGACTCATGAAAGCTCATACCCTACCAAAATTTTGTTAGTTTTTAAGGTGCTACTGGGCTCTTGTTCATTTCTACTGCTACAGACAAACATGGCTCCCCATCTTGACCGATTTTAAAAGGTACTTCTGACCTGATTCTCCAACAAAGCTACACAAAAACATTTCTTGGATAATGGTTGCAGATAAGTTTGTCACAAAAAGTAATGCTGTCTAAACTGCACAGCAGGTAGCATAGCTGTACAATGAATGGTACCTCTCCACCTGAGTTCTGGAATTACATTTTATGCAGTGAGGACTAATAAATAGGATGATTACAAAATACTGCTGTTGTACAACTAGATGGGATCAACAGCTCATCTCTTCCATGTGCGTGTTGAGATCACACACTGTAGAAGATCCCTCCATGGCTCTGACCCTTGGTTATTCCTCATTACAGTATACCTCATGCTTGGCTTGTGTTTGCTACCTTCAGTTCTCTTGGTCTGCTACCCACAATCCTGTCTTTGATGAGGAAACTGAGGGGGGCTATACTTTGTTTCCTGTAAACTCTTCTGAGGAAACTGGAAGAATGGAACAAATACAGTAAACACCTATTACTTTTCCTGTCATATGGCTGACATCAGGAGACTTATAGTTTAGTGTCACCCATGGTGTTGCCTAGAGTTTAAAGGCAGACTCCATGTCTGGAAAAAGACTACTACCTTAGAGTGCCCAAATAACTTCCCATACATTTCAGTACTTTCTGCAGCAATAGTTTTCAAACTTCAGCAGAGCCCTCATACCTCCCTCATTGGTATCTGCCATGTGCTGGCAAAGTGCATGGTGTGCCTCATGGAGACTGTTCTCCTCTCTCTCTATATATAGAAACATGAAATTCAGGGCGAGTGCTCTGACCATAACATAGGTGCTCACTAAGAAGGGATTTTTAGAAATTCGACCCCTAAGGAGTCAAAAGGGGTAAAATGTGCTCCCCTCATTGATTCCTATGCGGCTGCCAGGCTGCTGCCTCCTTGTACCTCCCACTCTGACTGGTCAGCTGCAGAGCTCAGCGTTCTAAGGTTTAAAAAAACAGTTACAGGAGACTGCACAGAGCTAATGACAGCTGAGGAAATCAGGAATGGCCAACCATCTGTGAGGTGCAGCAATGCTGCTGGCCCAGCCTCTTCAATGGCTGTAGGCACACTCCCACCCACTATGGAAATATACCCCAATTTTATAGAAAAGTAGTCTCCTGTATTCAGTTACTTAACTTCTCACAGTGTGGGTTCTAGAAATTGAGCTTGCTTAATATTTGATTGCTTGGGTGTTTTGAATACGTAGTTATGTCCCACTTGTTAAATGTAACATAAATGAGAGAAATTTTTGTTATATACGTGTGTGTGAAGAGAGGTCAGCAACGGGTGGTGCAGGAGAGATCGCATGCCACCCGGCCCTCCCAGCGGGTGCAGAAGGGGGTGCAAAGACAGGCCGGCATGGTGGCAAAGGAGAGGCTGCACACCGTCCAGACAGCAGGGGGGCAAAAACAGCCTGCATGCCAACAAAGGACAAGGGCGCACAGCAGCCGGCCCTCCCGGATGCTATAGAAGCAGGGGGGGGAGATGGGCCAGCGATATGTGGCACACTGGTGAATGGAGAGGCTGCACACCATCCAGGCCTCCCAGCGGCTGCAGAAGTGGGGGAGGCGGGACAGTGACGTGGTGTGCTGGGAACAGAGATGCCTGACACCACCCGGGCCTTCCAGCATCTCCAGAGGGGGGTGGCAAAGACGGGCCAGTGGAGAGGCTGCAGGCCACCCGCCCCTCCCAGCAGCTTTAAAAGGCAGGGGGTGAAGATGGGCTGCTGATGGGCGGCATGGCGGGGAAGGACATGGCCCACACCACCTGGCCCTCCTGGAGGCCTCAGGTCAGGTGGCGGAGGCACTCCTGGCATAGCAGCAGCCCTGCCACCGCTTGGTCCTTGGCCACTTGTGAGCCCGCTGGGGCCCTGTGCTGTTGCCCTGTGGCATGGAGCGCTTGTGGGAGTGGACAGGGGCCACATGAGCAGCTTGGCCAGGAGAGAAGAGGTGGCAGCCTCCTCCTCAGGGCTCTCCATGAGGGAGATGGAGGCGCGAAAGAGCACCACTGCTGTATTCGGTTCCCTCGCAGAGGACGACGCGGGGACATCGGCCACCCTCCGCCGGGACTTCCATATCACCTGGGCTGGCGTCCCCCAGGCCAGCCAGTGACCTCCGTGAAGTGTCAGCGAGCGTCCAGCCCCTCCATCAACTCCCAGGACACTGAAGGCGAGAGGCTGCGCGGCGCGAGGAAAAATACGGAGCCAGTGGTCAGGGACCCATCTTTGAGTGGCAGTTCACGGAGCGTATTGCCACACATCGAATCTTGCCACTCCAAGTGACATATATATATATATATATATATAGGAATAAGGCCTGTTGTGGAAATAAATACAACAAACTCTAGAAAGAGGCTCTGGGAGAGTGCCCCGGCCTTGGGCATTCAGCGCCAATTCGCTGTGGCGACCTCAGCAGGGTATAATGACACAGAGTCCACCATTTTCTCCAGGGGAACTGATCTTTCTCATCTGGAGATCAATTGTAACAGCGGGAGATCTCCAGGTCCCACCTGGAGATTAGCAACAATGGTTCTCCATGTGGGAACTGGTGGCTTGGAGGGTGGAGTCTATGGCATTGTACCTGTTTGAGGTCCCACCCCTCCTTACCCTCTCCAGGCTTCATCCCTCATCTCCAGGAATTTCCCACCTTGAGTTGGCAACCCTATGAGGATAGCCCCCAATGAGTTTTCTCTGAAAGGCCAAAACAGGTGTGGAAAGGGCCTTTTAGTGACAGTAACTGGTTGCCTAACAACAGGCACTGAGCAAAAAGCACAATTGCCACCTTTGATTAGGGAAATAACTGGAGATTTGGGGGGTGTATCCTGTGGAGGGCAGGATGGGGGGGATGGAAGGACTCAGCAGGGGATAATGCCATAGGGTCTATCCTCCAAAGCAGCCATTTTCTCCAGGGGAACTGATCGCTGTCATCTGGAGATCAATTGTAACAGCGAGAGATCTCCAGGTCTCACCTGGAGATTGGCAACCCTAGGGGAAACTCAGCCAAAAAGCAGGGGGGTGAAGAGAATGGTTTGATGGTCACTGGGCCACCTCATTAGCCAGCCAGCCAGCCATGGTGGGGCCAGAAAGGAGTGAGAGGCGTGTTAAATTATTCTGACAGGAAAGTGGCCAAGCAAGGGAGGGGGTTGTTTTTTTACTCAAAGAAGCAAGCTTGGTTGTTGGGTTGCCTACCATCAGCCACTAAGGAGACAGTCACAGTTAGTCTCACACAGGAGAGAGTCCAGCTTTCCAGGAGCCACAGCTTGTTTCCTCTAGGCCAGACCCTCCCTGGCACTGCTGCCACTGCTGAAGGAAGGCGGGGAAGCCTTTGAAAGGCACTGGGCAGCCTTCTCTGTGGTGCAGTGAGCCAATGCAGCCACAGGATTGGGAGGCTGTGAAAGTGGCATCTGAGCAGGCCAAAGGCTGAGGAAGCGTGTCCAGGAGGGACACCAAAATTCAAATATATATGAGGATAGATAGATAGATATCCTTATACTATTTCCCAGAGGGGTTTTTTTTGTGCGGATAACTATTTCCACCAACAGGGGGCTCACTCTCCCCCAACAGCTTTTCCTACATAGTCAGTAGACTTCCTGGGTTTGTAGAAAAACCCAAAAACTAAAAAAATCCCTTCAGGGATGGTTGAATTCCCCCCCAAAACCTTTTGAAATGGCCTCTGCAGGGACCTAACTCCAGGCATCAACGGTGAGAGATTAGAACGGTGGGGGGGGGGGGGAGAGGCTTCTAACTGGCTCTGTCCGTAAAAGGGTGGGGAAAGGGCCCTTTCTTTCCAGGCCTCTTTCGGTCTTGGAGGGAGGGAGCCTTGGGGCCAGGCTGGGGAATTTGGGGCAGGATTTGGGGAAGGGAGAGGCCTCAGCTGGGTATCATGCCACATAATCCACCCTCCAAAGCAGCCATTTTCTCCAGGGAGACAGATCTCTGTTGTTCACAGATCTCTGGAGTTCACTCTCCAGGCCCCACTTGGAGGTTGCCAACCCTAGGCCTGGCAACAGTCTTAAGGTTGCCAGGTCCCCCCATGGGCACTGGCAGGGGATGGGGGTAGTGGGGTTGCCAGCTCCAGGTCTGGAAACTCCTGGATATTTGGGGATGGAGCTTGGGGAGGGCAGGGACCTCAGTGGGGTACAATGCCCTAGAGTCCACCCTCCAAAGCATCTATTTTCTCCAGGGTAATTTATCTCAGTAGTCTGGAGCTGGCATCCCTAGGCAGCACCCTCTGGATGACTTGATACCACCTAATTTGCATGACTCAACTTGGCCTGGCTGCTTGCTGCTGTTCAGCAGCCTCCCTATGAAAGCCAGCAGTGGTGCAGCAGTTAGAGCTTCAAAGTAGGATCTGCAAGACCCAGGTTCAGATCCCCATATTGCTGTGGAAGCTGACTGGGTGATTTTGGACCAGTCACATACTTTCTGCCTAACCAACCTCACAGGGTTGTTGTGCAGATAAAAAGGAGGTGAGAATAACGTAAGCTGCTTTGGTCCCCACTGTGGAGAAAGACTATAATTTTCCTTGGTAGAAGCTGTGGGGGAGGGAGGTGGAGACGAAAAGCTGAAGACAAGATAAAGACAGATAAAGGTAGGTTGGCTGCTGGGTGGGAAGGAAATAGGGTTGCCAACTCCGGATTGGGAAACTCCTGGACATTTGAGGGGCGGATCCTGGGGAGGCTGGGGTCTGAGGAAGGGAGGAACTTCAGACCGGTATAATGCCATAGACTCCACCCTCCAAACCAGCCGTTTCCTCCATGAGAACTACCATTGCCAGCCTCTGGGTGAGGGCTGGAGATCACCCAGAATTACAACTGTTGTCCGGGTGACAGAGATCAGTTCCCCTGGATAAAATGGCTGCTTTGGAGGGTTGAGTCTATGGCTCTACCCCCAGAAGGGAGAAAGAGTGTGCGATAGGTAAGGATAGAGGGGAGGAAGCAAAGGTGTGAGGAATGGGATGACCATCCCCCAAGTTTCTTGCAGGTCTGGACTTGTGTGTGTGTGTATATATATATATATATATATATACACACACACACACACACCAATTCAATACCCAGGCTAAACCCCTGCACCAAGAAACCCCCATTACAAAGAGATTTCTGAGAAACACAATCCCTAAGGGGGTAAAAAAAAGGTCTACATGTGTTCCTCCAACTGTTTTCCCTGTGCTTGGCAGGCTGCTGCTTCCTTGCCACCCCCAACTTCAACTATGTAGCTCAGAGTTCTAAGGTAAAAATCTCCCTGCTTGCACCCACCTGCTTTGATTGCTCAGCTGTGGCTCTAAATGCTCTGAGGTAAAAACACAACACGTGCCTTCATGCCTGGCCTCAGAAGTGAAAACCCTATCAGAACTAACAGCCAGAACTACCCTGGTATTATTGCCAGTATGGAAAAGTCCATGGATAGCCTGTACAAGCATGCCATTCTGACCCCCAAGAAAGACAGGGCTAATATCATTAATGAAACTCTACTTAACTCCTTCGAGGGGGCAGATCTGTGGACTCAGTGGTGTAAATGGATGACATGTTCACTACCCCGTAGAGTTCCTTAACACCCTCAGCCCTCCTGGCTTCCCAGCCCACAACCTTCTCAAAGTGGGGGCTCCAGTGATGCTGCTGAGGAACTTCAACCTACCCAAACTCTGCAATGGCACCAGACTGCAAGTGAAGGCCCTGCACAGGAACATCATCATCGAGGCCACACTGCTCACCGGCAGTGCTCAGGGAGAGTCCGTGCTCATA
Organism: Gekko gecko; assembly: GCA_029375565.1. NCBI lineage: Eukaryota > Metazoa > Chordata > Lepidosauria > Squamata > Gekkonidae > Gekko > Gekko gecko. The sequence goes on from JAPDNY010000009.1 coordinate 128,936,248, forward strand.
GCTTGCATACCACTCATACCATCGGCAAAACCCCTTTGAGTTCAAGAGGCTGCAGTTCCCCCTCAAGGTCTGCTTTGCTATGACCATTAACAAGCCAGACACTTAAGGTGGCAGGAACTGACTTAACAGATGACTGCTTCTCACATGGACAGTTCTGTGTGGCCTGCTCCAGAATGAGCTTAACAAGCAGCTTGGTGATCCTAGCATCTGAGGGCAGAACCACCAATAGTGTGTATGTCTCACTTCATTTTTTACACTACAGTCTTCTCCATTAGAATTCCTACAACAAATGTTACATTTCAAACTTCACATCATCAGTATTATAACTGGATTTCCATAACATAGACACTGTAGCAAAGCATAGGTATCAGGCAAGTAAGAACATAAGAAAAGCCAATTTCGGATCAGGCCAATGGCCCATCCAGTCCAACACTCTTGTCATACAGTGGCCAAAAATACCAGGTGCCATCAGGAGGTCCACCATTGGCGCCAGAACACTAGAAGTCCTCCCAAGCACCAAGAATACAGAGCATCACTTACCCTAGACTGAGAGTTCCTATTTAAACCTTGTGGCTCATAGCCACTGATGGACCTCTGCTCCATATGTTTATCCAATTCCCTCTTGAAGCTGTCCATGCTTGTATCTGCCACCACCTCCTGTGGCAGTGAATTCCATGTGTTAATTACTCTTTGGGTGATTATCTCTTCTAACCTGACTGCTCAGCAATTTCATTGAGTGCCCATGAGTTCTAATGTCTTCAGAACAATATAGTGACAACCACATTGGCCAAACTTTAAAAACAAGTCAAAGGAAAATGCCTGTGTTGTCTGTTCAGGTCTCTGATGCTCTGTGTTTAATAGAACTTTCATTCTTTTGCCAAAGTCAAATGAGGAAAAGAAGAGGTTTTGCAATCCAGCTGCTTGGAAAGACCCTTGTACCTCCATGCAGTACCTGAAGGTACCTCCCCCCCCCTTCAGAGAAGTAAAGATTCAAATTAAATCTTATCACATATGCTCCAAAATAGCTTTCTTGTGGGCTTGTAATGAACTTTTCTAAATCTTGGTGGTCTGATGCCTTTCTTAGTCTTGTCAGTTACTGATAGAAATGTTTTGCTGCACTGGAAGTTGAATAACAGTTTATTTCTGGCATGATTCCCCCCCCCATTTCCTATGTACTTTTATGTAATGTTTGGTATGTATGTTTGACAATTTATGTAATGTTTGGTATGTATGTTTGACAATTTATAAAAAAATTAAAAAACCTCTCTCCTCACTATTCAAAACAGGGCCGTGTGTAATCCCAGTAATCACTCACTTAAGTTTTTACAGTAGGATACTTCCTTATCTATGGAGGCCCAGATAACAAACGTTGGCAAGCTGGTGTTCTCCTATCTGTGCCAAGGGCAGCAAGTGGCCCCTTTCCTGTCCCGCCCCAACCTGACCACAGTAATCCATGCAATGGTGGGCCACCTCCAGATTGGATTACTGTAACTTGCTTTATGCTGGCCTTCTCTTGAGACTGATCCAGAAACACCAGCTGATCCATAATGCAGTGGCGTGAGTCCTAACAGGAATGCCATGTTCATCACACATTTGATCTGTGCTGCACCAGCTGCACTGGCTTCCAGTGGAGTACCGGATCAGATTCAAGGTGTTGGTGGTACTGACCTTTAAGGTCTTGAGCTGTCTGAGACCCACATACCTTTGGGACTGCCTCCTCTATTATGTCCCCCAAAGAGCGTTATGCTCTGCCAAAAACAACTTACTGGTGGTCCCCGCCCCAAAAGACATCTGGCTGTCCTTGACCCGGGCCTTTTCAACCCTGGCCTCTGCCTGGTGGAACTCTATTTAATTATATCTGTGCCCTGCGGGACCTGATGTAGTTCCACAAGGCCTGTAAGGTGGAGATATTCCGCCAGGCCTTTGGTTGAGAACAGCGATGGGTACTATCTTGGCTGGCACTCCTTTTCCTTCTCTCCTCCACCCCCTCCTTTCCTTCCTGGTTCTGTTCCATTTTTCATAGGAAGCAGTAACGCAGTTGAGAAATTGACAACACCATCTGTGAACTGTTTTATTTAAACTGACTATTATTGAACTGTTTTATTTTGATGTATTTTATCTTGATGTAAATTATTACTGTTGTTCATTGCTCAGAGCCTTGAGCATTCAGGGGTAGAATGATACACATATCAAAATTATACATAAATAAATAGAATGATTAAATTTTAGGGTATAAGGGTTAAAAGGCACTGAGCCAAGTTCTTCTAATTAATCTCTTCCCTTGGATGGAAGTGAATTTGTGCAGAAGACAGAAAACAATTTCCTTGCTGATAACTGAGCTAGCAGCAGGCTGAACAATGGGGAGCTCTTCACAGAAAAAAACCAGCATCCCACAACACATTTGGCATTCAATTGCAAACAGTACTTCCCTGTTACCATCTATAGAAGCAGAATGGCGTGTCTAGGCTGAGATTAAACTGTTTACATTGGAAAATAGAGTGAAAACCAATTTTATACTGAAAGTCACTGAGATGACTGAATTAAGACTACCTTCCTGGAGCTGCTATGCTAATTAATTTTCCTTAGGCTAAAATAGGATCCTGGCAATCATTCAGTGTGCTCTGGCAGCTGTATGATTGCCTGTGGCAGCATATCTACGGGTTCTTACCCTTTGAAAGGGGGAGGCAGATTCTACCCTCTTCCCCTTAAGTAGAGTCCTTAGAAAACAGAGGTTTCCATTTATTGCCTTTGTGGGATGGGTGTGGGAGGAGTGCATTCTTTATATGTGAAAAGGTCCTGAGGGCCCCATGGAGTACCCTCAGACCCCTGGTCTGAGAAATGCTGCTGTGGACATTCAGGCAGCCTTTAATCACAGAAATATCAGCTAAGAGCTCCTAGTTCACAAGTCAGTCTGTTTGATACTAATTTTGATTGTACTTCTCTCAAACCAATTATGTTACAGGGCTGATTCAAAAAAGACCAGTATGACTTAGAGATACATACATTTTGTTAGGTCCAGGTAGGCAGCTGTGTTGGTCTGAAGCAATAGAAGAAAGTTTGAGTCCAGTGGCACCTTTAAAACCAACAAAATTTTATTCATGGTATGAGCTTTTGTGTGCAAGCACACTTCTTCAGACACAATGAAATGGAAACAGAAGTAACAGCCATATGTATAGAGGGTGGGCAGTAAATTAGCATACAGAATAATGAAGATTTTTTTAACAGATTAAATGAATAAGAAGTTTAGTAATATGGCTATCATCTGTTTGGGTTGAACTCTTGGGGAAAAATAGCAAGTAAATAAATATGTCAGAATTGGAGATTGGTCTTTCTGTAGGTTCCATCCATCTCCTCTCAAGTGTGAAGGTGACCTTACAGGATCTTTTCTTTGAAGTGGGGCAATTGGATTGCCCCACTTCAAAGAAAAAGATGATATAAGGTCACCTCCATGCTTGAGAGATGGATGGAACCATAGTTACAAACTTAATACTTTAAGCTGCACTTGTACAGGCAACTGGGGCCATGGCTCAGGGGCAGAGCATTGCCTCTGTAGGCTGTAGATTCCAGGCTCAATTCCTGGTATTTCACATAAAAGAAAGAAACAGATAGTCAGGGCTGGTTCTAGATTATGGGGGGCCTTGGGCAGAGTTCCTGGGGGCCTCCTCCCCTGTTGGTGCCTCCCTTTGGGGCTACTCACCATGTGACCTCTACTTGCCAGTACATTCTTCCTATGTCTTGCTTGCAAGCTCTCTGGCTGCCTATGCTCACAGTTGCCTGCAGTGCTCACATATGTTTCCCTGATGGTGCTGGGCAATGCATGCAGCTGTGAGCATGAGCAGAGGAGCATATGCAAGTGAGCAGGCAGGGGAAAGACATGGAGGGCTGACAGTGGTGGGCCCTCTCAGGAGTCCCAGGCCCAGGCAGCTGTTCCACCTGAGAGTATGCTGACGCCTGCCCAGCAGGTTGTAAAGTAATGTATGTCCCTCTGCCAGTGGCAGGGGATTGGAGGAATAGGGCTACCAGATCCAGATTGGGAAACTTCTAGAGGTTTGGGGATGGAGGGAGGAACTTCCGTGGGGTACAATGCCTTACAGTCCGCACTCCAAAGCATCCATTTTTCTCCAGGGAATCGGCTCTTGTAATCTCGAGATGAGCTATAATTCCACGAGATGCCCAGGTCCCACCTGGAGGCTGGTATCCCTACTACGGGGCCGCCATAAGTCAGATGCAACTTGACGGCACTTTCTTCCATCACCTCATGATGGCGGGACACATGCAGTCGATAAAACAAGCATAAGTCTACCATAATTCATCCAGTTATCATCAACTCCACGCCGACTCTTGGCCATCCCCAGTGCGCCTGTGCCTTTTGCCAGGCATCATAAGAGAACATAAGAGAAGCCAATGTTGAATCAGGCCAATGGCCCATCTAGTCCAACACTCTGTCACACAGCGGCCAAAATATACCAGGTGCCATCAGGAGGTCCAGCAGTGGGGCCAGGGCATCGGTGCAGGAAAACCCTGGGCGGACTCTGGGTTGCAAAGAACCACACTCCTTCCGAAAAGAGCCCTTCAGCAGCTCCTCCTCCTTTCCCTCCCATTCGCTCAGAGAGGCGCAGGCTCTTTCCTCGACGTGCAATCCCAAGCGCGTTCAGCTAGGGGCCTAGGGCAACTCTCTTATTGCGGGGCCAGCGGGGCCCCGCCTAAGCCCGAACTTGGGAGGGAACACTCCCTTTATTTCAAGTACCGACCACACTCCTCCGTTTCCGCTGGGCGGCCGCAACTGGTAATGCAGAAGCTCCACCTTCCCCCGGCGCCTTCCTCTTCACGCCTCGCGAATCGATGTTTTCGGCTGGCCGAAGCAGGGCCTTGCTCCTTTCTCCCGGGGCTTGATGAGCACGGCCTGGCGCCGCTGTTGCCGCGCTGTCGCTTCGAGGTCAGGCCGGTGGGTGCGTGTGTGTTGTTCAGCGGCCTGGCGGGAGTGTTGACGTCCTCTGTCTCCTCTTGACTCCAAAAGCTTCAGCCGTTTCTGTTGGCGGAAGCAGGTGATACTGGCAAGAGAGTTGTTTTTGCCCGCCCCGCCGCTGAGGTCGGCGCCTCAGTCGCCATGAGCACCGAAGAGGAAATTATTCGCATCGCTAAGAAAATGGACAAGATGGTGCAAAAGAAGAACGCGGTGAGAGGCGCGGAGAGGGGAGGGGGAAGAGAGAAGAGGCAGCGGCCCCTCGCGCGCTCGGCTTGAACTACTGGCCGGCCAATGAGCGGCGCCGCCAGCTCAGCTGGGCGCCCGCCTTCTTCTTGAAGGGGAGCAACGAGGGGGACTTTATTCGCGTGCGGCGGATCTTTTGTGAGGCTTTAACTGTCAACCGCGAGGAGGTGCCGGGAGGGGGGGAGACGCCCGACGTAGCTGTGGGCCCCAGTGCCTTGTGTTGTATGTAATGAATGGGCCGAGGATCTGACGTCACACTCAAGTCAACAGGCCGAGTCTCTTTCACTTTCAGCGATATTGATCTGGTGAGCAGCCAAGTTTCAGAACGTATGGATCAGGGCTTAAAGTGTCTCATGGATTTCAGTAGAGTCGGGTACTCGGCTGTCTGTATTCACGTTCAGCGCTTTTCTAGGAAGCGCCCGTTTCTTATTTCTTCCCTTTCTAAGCTAATGGCTATAGCAAGTGTAAGCGAAAATATTTGACCCTCAAAATATTACTATCTCTGCACCCTGCCGTCTCCTTTTGCATTTATCCTGTGGGTTCTCTGGTTGCAAACATTAGTTATTGTTAGGAAATGTTTGTACATAGAATGGAGAAAGAGGAAAACATTTTTCTGATCAGTTTTATAGGTGTGGGGGTGTATTTATCAAAATATTTGTACCCTGCTTTTCCCTCGTGGTTTACAAGCTGAAGATTAAACATGTATAAAACACAATACAACCCCATGCATCTTAAACCCCATTAAAAGCCTTTGCAAGTAGAATTGGAGTACAGCACCTTCTAAAAATTTCTGATATAGATTCATATTTTTTTTTATTTTGCAACTTAGGGGACTGGAGCATGTATTTTTGGAGGCTTAAGGTTAGTTTAGATTTGGACATCTTTTCTGTGAATACACACTGGATGTCATATCAGAGCATAATTGCTAATTTTACAAGATTATAATATATTGCCAATGAGTGTGAGAATTTGCATTGCAGGCTCTTTTAGGAGAAGGGCGTTTCCCGTCTGTGCACCTCTGCTGATAAGGCAGTAGCATCAAGGTGTAGTGACAGATGTGGGCAAAACACAAAACTCATTGCCACCACGAGTCCCTCTCTCTAACTCTTAGCTGAGGAACCAAGTCTCTAACCTTACTGGGTACTAATCAAGAAGTCAGCCCTGCAAGGTAGGATACTTGCAAGCTGAGTTCTAAATTGTTTTGGTAGCTGTAGCCAAAGTACTGGGTTTAAATTGAAGCCCCAAAACCCAGATAACACCACAGAAGTATAAATAATAAAGTTTATTCAAAGAAATGTGCAAAAATGTGCAAATATAAGAGTAGTGCAAAGCAAGGAAGCAACTAATAAAATCTAAATAGTGACTTAGACTTTTTGGTCCTCTGATCCAGATGTTACAAGATCAGACTGAAACACAGACTCCAGGTAACGTTTCAGAGTTTAACACAGAGTGCATGTGAAGTCCAGGCGCAACCTAGACAAAAGATGACCCAAAGGATAGGTGCCCAGAAGGGTTTGACCGTAAGGTACAAACTAGAAAGAATGGTTTTCCTTTATGTCAAGCTGTCAGCAGCTGACCACATTCTGGTTGACCACTTAGGTGTGTTGCTAATACACATGACTATGTACTTCTGCAGCTAGCATATACTCAAAGTCAGTCAATTCCCTCACTCTACCCCGGGTGTTCCTTGTGCTAATAAGATGAATTGCAAGGGCAAAACTCTCTCCTGGTCCTTGGCCTCGTATCTCTTGGGTTCCATGATCACATTTGCACTTGTGTCTGACTCCATCCTGTTCCTTATCACTCTTGAAACTGCAAGACTTTAAAGAGAGACACCTCCTATAATTTTAGCGTGCCCCAAAGCCTGAACTAGAGTTTTGAGAAGTCAAGAAATGACTAGAGAAAGGCCAGTCTCTTGACAAGTAGTGCACCCTTGTCAAGTGTGCATAATTAAAATGATACAGTGTAAAGTAGTGCCTTCCCGGAAGAGCACATCATTTGTAAGGTTCCATGCCAATAAGAAATGATCTGTTAGTGTAACTGGCATGTTCATCTGTTGGGCTGTATCCTGCAAGTGGAGCTTATCCCTCATGCTGTTCCTGGTGGTCCCTGTACCCCATGGGCAGCATTTGGGGAGGCATGTGGGGCTGCAGCAGAGGTAAGGAAGTTGTGCTCTGCTGATGAAAATCCTGTCAGTGAAGATGTTCAATGGGATCTAAGCCTGTGTGTGTTTTCAGAGTTATAGGTGCATATGATATACGCCTGTTGATTAATTGAAGGAGGTTTGAGAGATTATCTGATCTGTCTTCTGAAAACAGTGACCAAGGTCTAACCTGTTTCATGCTCAGTGATGTACTCAGAATTAATGAGTTGGATCCAAAGCTGCTCTTCTTCCAACATATTTGCATTTAAATTTGAGGAATGACAATTCAGTTTGAACCAACATATGCTTGATGAGTATTACCTGACTCACAGGAGGGGATACCTTTATAATGGTAACACTAAAAGAATCCTTCTTGCATCTTAATATATCTGTATGCTACTTAATAAGATGAATTGATGGCAGCTTTATTTAACCTTATTATTTATATAATAATTCTAGTTTATAAAGTATTCATATAATTTGACTATTTGTGTATTAAACATATGAAAACAGTTACACCTGAAGCACACTTGCTGCTTGGCAAGCTTTTAACTACTGCTGTTGAATTTGTAAAGTGCCTTTGCTGAAAGTAAATACTTTCAGTTGCACAACATACTGATGAAATAGCAACAAAAGTGTGCTAACATTTGTTTGGACTTATGTGACAAACTAACCATTTTAGGTCCAATACAGTTGCAATTTGCATCCCATCTTTCTCCTAGTTCTGGTGCTGTTCTACACATGGGAGTTTTCTGCTGGCTTATGCCCAGTGTATACTAAAACAGTTATTGTTCAACAGAAGTTCAAGTGAACAGTGTATTGTTGCATTGAGCCTGTAAGTACTTTATTTACAAGTAACTATCAAATGCTTGGACTGTAGTGTAAATAGTGTAACAAATTACCTTATTATGTGATGAATAGGTTCAAGTTGGCAGAGGTAATATTGCACATGTGGATTTTCAAAAATCAAGAGCAGTTGAGTAAGATTAGAGAAGAAAAGGTAAGCAGTAGTTTTTCATCTTACTAGATACTAATTTCAGCTTTAGTAAATGGAAGAGAGTATCTGCAAGCACCTTTCTTTCTGTATTAATATGGATTGCAAGCATTGCTATTAGACCATGGCCTCAAGTATTTAAGCATGGAGCACTCTCTAAACTGTGGTAGACTTTTAAAGAAATTCCGAGCTAGCTACTAGGGATGTACTTTCAGGTCTACCTGAGCTGAAAATCTACCCACAAATAGCTTACCAGTATTTTGGGGTAGATTTTGGCATCTCAAATATATCTGGGATTTCTCGCGAAAACCAGGGGGGAAATCCTGAAAAAATCCTGGATATATTTGGGGGTTATCGGACAGATTCTAAAACCCCAGAGAGGCAGTAGCAGATTGCTCCTTCCTCTGAGCTGTTTATTGGGGTTCTGCTGCAGTCCCTTTAAAGTTTAAAAGGACCACAGAAGACAGCTTGAGGACTGGCCATGCCGGTGGGGAGTAGACTCTTCTTACCAGTTCAGCTTGGGGCTGGCTTTGCAGCCCAGTTAAACCAAGCTGTAGAAGAAGCCAGTCCCAGGATCTGCTGTGCCACTGGGAATTGATTGCTCCCTGCAGGCTGGGCTTTGCTCTGACTTCTCCTGCAGCCCAGTTTAAACCAGGATCATTGTGCTTCCTGCATCACAACAGCTCCTGGGGCTCACTTCTCCTACAGTCCAGTTTAAACCGGACTGCAGGAAAAGCGAGCCCAGCAAAGAATCTCCTGTGCTGCCGGGAGCAATGTGCTCCATGTGGCATAGCAGCTCCTTGAGCTCCCTTGTCCTACAGCCTGATTTAAACTCTTCTGCAGAAGAAACAAGTCCAGCTAGGATAGGCTGTGTCCACAGGGAGCAGATTGTTTCCCACCAGCTCAGCTTTGTGCTGGCTTTTTTTTTTAACCAGTATTTTTCTTAAGGCTATTGGGATCTCCCCCCCACCCCCCAAAAAAATAAAAATAAATAAATTTGGGGATTTCCAAAAAAATCCCCGATTCGAATACCATACTGGTATTGGGGTTCAGGAGTTTTCAGAAATCCTGAAATTTTGGGGGGTGCTATAAATCCAAGCTGAAAAATGCCAGTTAATTTTTTTTTTGCACACTCCTACTAGTTGCCTCTTGTTGTTTTAAGAGGCTTTTCTTACTTACTGAAATATGTTCTAAATCCTTACAGAATGTAGACCAACTTTTCCTAGGTATAGGCAGCATATTGAAGTTTCATACTGCCTAGTTATAGCATTGGCTGGGCCAGAATTGGAAGTTACTTTGGTAAAATGTTTATCCTTTTTAAAATTTTGTTGTAGTAGCTGAGTCTTATCCTAATCATGTTTACATGGGAGTAAGACCCACAGAATTCAGTGGACCGTGGTTCCTGAGGAGTATGTTTTCTTTAGGTTTTTTCGAAGTGTGACTTTAATTATGGGCATTTGGCTTTCCTGCTGCCTTTACTTTTAACTATGTTTATTCAGGATTGAAGCCTGAGTGAGGTTAACAGAATTTTTTTCAGAAGTTTGTAGAATTATAATATGGTTTATTTCTAGAAAGTTCAGCATATGAATCTGTTCACCTAGTTTGAACATATCAAGCTTCCTTATCCTGTTAGACAATTAATGCATCTACATCAGCAGCTCTCTCTATTCTCAGGTAGAGGAAAATGTTTCATATTATGCAGCTTCAGTTTGATTTCTTTTTGGCATTACACAAATAAGTGTTTATAGTTTTCCATTCATTTTATTTAACAAGTAATGTAAAACAAAGTAGTTTAATTTAGTCTTTAAACAGTGCAGTCCTAAGCACAGTTATACTCTACATTCTAAGCCCATTTAAATAAATGAGGATATCTCTGGTCTAAGAGTATCTCTGTTTGGGGGGGGGTTTTGGCGGGGGGTGTTAGTGACAAATAGGATGTTACTGACACTTCTGTGACAGTTTTTAAATTGGGATTTGAGGACTGGGCAGAAGTTTTAAATTCAGATTCTGCAGTAAGGAACTTTGCAGTAAAATACTTCCTTACCTGCAGGAAGTAGTTTATTTTGAAAAACCTTAATGAAAGGCATAATGGCAATAGTGGCATTTATAATATATTTAATTGGCTCTGTAGTAATAGGCACCATAATATTGTAGAAATAATATGGTAACTGGTATTGATTGAAGTATGAATATCCAAAGTACACGGACAATCATGTGCACCACTTCCCTTCCCATTCTTCTGTCACATGGCTATTAACCAAACTATAAGCAGTAATCTTTCCTAAGGCCAGAAGAGAGTCACAATCCAAATCAAGTGAGTTCAGCTTGTCTATGAGCAGACAAACCCACTGAGGTATAAAAGAATCTAATACTGACAGTGAAACTAGTGATTCCTTACTTTCTAGATTAATTGCAAGCCCATATTTAATAACTGTTAACCAGGCTATAAGAGAAATTGTCTTTTGCCCAATTTCCATTAAAAGGAAGGATGAGGTGATAGCATCTAGGACATGCTAAACTCGATCTAAAGAAATTTGTCTGGATTATGTCTGGGCACGTACCCAGGCTACCAATCCACACCTTAACAGCATACAAAAGTGAGGGTTTCTCCCCCAAAATGCATCCAAAGCTGCAGGGACAAATTGAGCAGCTGTGGTGAAAAACAAATCCTCAAAATTGCAGCCAGAGTCTTGTTTTGCATAGATATCTCTTTAGTGTGCAAAGCCCAAGAGAGTGAACATTGGAATGTAACTCTCAGATATTTATAAAATTGGACTTTTTCCATAATGTGATCTGAGATATTCCAGTGTAATAATTTTGGCGTACAAGATCTAACAAAAACCTAAAACCTTGGATTTTTCAAAATTAATTACCAGGTATTCATCAGCACAGTATTGAATGAAGATCTCAATTGATTGACGCAGTCCCACCCTGGTTACTGACAACAGAACTGTGTTGTCTGCATATAGCATGACCAGAATCAGATGAGTCCTTATCCATGGGGGATGCAAAGAGCATATTCAGTCTAGGGGCTAAATTGTTAATGTAAAGATTAAACCAGGAAGGAGCAAGGCACAACCTTGTCTTACGCCCCTCCTGACCTCTATGGGAGCAGAAACAGCCATTTACACCATAATGGACTTTAAACTGAGTATTAGAGTAAAGACAGCTAATTAAAAAAGTCACCTAACTGGTATATTTGTCCTGCATAGCTTCACTCAGAGTCTATCCCAAAGGACCATATCAAATGCAGATTTAGGTCAAAGAAAGCAACATATAACCTACCCTGTTTGGTTCTAGTATATTTCTCAGCCATATCAGCAAGGAGCACACAATGATCAGTTGTTGACATACCTCTTCGAAATCCAGCTTGTTCTGTTCCCAACAGATGTTCCGAGTCCATTGACATTTTCAACTTAGTGAGTAAATGATTTGCATAAAGTTTACCAAAAGATGACAACAGGTTTATAGGTCTCTGGTTTGGGGATTTTAAGGATTAAAAATCAGGTTGTATATTAAGATAAAACAAAATGGGTTTAAGACTCTGAGGTTGGCAACCATGTCTCATGTACTGGGTTGTAAGTCCCTCTACAGCAGGGATAGCCAAACTTGTTTAACATAAGAGCCACATAGAATAAACATCAGATATTGAGAGCCACAAGACATGAACAGATATTACATGTTTTTATTGGAAAATATGCAAATTTGCTTTTTATTAACGTTAAATGAGACTGCCAAAAATAATAACAAAAGGGGTAAGAGTAGATATTTATAATGATATTTATTTGCTAATGATATATAGCTTCCCCAGCCACCCTGCCAACAGTCACACAATGCATGTGAAGGAGCCGCATGTGGCTCCCGAGCCACAGTCTGGCCACCCCTGCTTTAGAGCTGCCTTTTGACAGAATCTGCTGTTAGTATGCATGCATAGAGAGCAAGGGTACCATGGTTTATGCTTCTTTTTGTGCCCATGCTGTGAGAGGCAGCACAATGATGAGTTCCTTCGTGGCTCTGATCCTTAGGTTGTTTTTCACTATGGTGCACCTCCTGCCCTTCTGTCTGTTTCCAGTCAATTGCTTTCTTGGTCAGCTGTCCATAGCCTAAGCTTTGTCACTGTTGGGTTATAACTCTGTCATGTGCTTCTGATGTCATGTGCTTTTGGCTCAGTGGGTCTTTGATCAGGAAAGATTGAAATAAGGTCCCATTGCACAGCAACATATTCCTTCATACTTTTGAGATATGCTTACTTTGCTTTACTGTGCTGAAAAACATCGGGTTGGATCCCACAATCTGTGGATGCAAGAATCACAGCTGTTTCTTGTGGTCCCTTCCTCCCACTTGTCCTTTTTGACTCTGAAAAAAATTAATTAATGGGGTTGCAGGGCATGCATAATGAATAACCACACAGGTTGGGTGCCTACAGGAGGTGAGGTAGGAGAAGAGGGCAAAGACCTTACTTTCATCCTGGCAGAAAGAGAAAAACACTTTCCTATGATCCAAAAGGACTGCTGTTGCAAGCAGAATATGGGAATGATCTGCAACCACCAGCACCTTCCATTGATTGATCAGTGGATATAACCCACTATATGTGACTGTAAAAAAATGTGTGCCTTATTTTTGTAGACTCAACGGGGCTATTAATGCAACAGCCATTTGCAAGAATACATAAAAACAAGAGTCCACTAACAAATTAAAAACATATAGATTAAAAATGTAGCCAAATCTGCCAAAGCAGTTTTCCCTCCCTGAAATGCTCACTGAAATAGAACTGTCTTGCATGTCTTCCTAAATGTAGCCAGTTACGGCACTCTCTGTACACACCCTTGTAGGCCACTTCCGGAGGACTATACTCTGACCCAGAAGCTCAGTAGGGATGACAGCTCCACACATTCACTGAAATGTCTAGAGAGGAGGAGTTGGCATGCATATTCCCCCTCCCTTGTGATCTGTGATGTTGCTTTCCAAGTGTTACTGATAATGAGGAAGGAGAATATGTGTGGCCACTTACTCTACATGGTTGTGCCTTGCAGATGACCAAGCGATCATGCAGTGGCAGGGGGAAGGGCTAGAGCATTCTTGCCTGTTATTGCTCCCCACACGTTTAGTGAACCTATGGGATTGTTGTCTGTACCAGGCTAGAGAAAGCCCCTAAACTAGCTGGACAAGCAATCCTAAGAGAGGGCACAACAAGGAGAAGGCTGTTTTGAGGAACACATAAGTGGCATGTGGGAGTATATTGGGAAGATGTGGTTCAGTCAGCTTGAGGGCCCTTGCCATAAATTGTTCATCGTTCTGTCTAGTTTCACTTTTTCATCTTCCCAGCTACCTGTGGGGCCAATTCAAGCAGATTATATTCTGTCCAAAGGATTAGAGGTGCCAGAGAGTAGGATGGGCTGGATTCCCTCCAGACTGTTCCCTGTAGTTCTGCTATATTTTCACTTGAGTGTTTCTGAATCTTTAGTTATTAGGATGTGATCTTTATATATCCTAGCATACAGCTCACCTGACTCGGTTGCAACCCTACCACAAATGTGTTAATTTACCTCTGAATCCTGTACAATGTTTTTACAGGCTGGGGCTCTTGATTTACTCAAAGAACTGAAGAATATGCCTATGACACTGGAGTTGTTACAGGTATTTTTTCCAAAGCTGTAATGTTTCTTTATATATGTTGTATGTTTTGAGGATCAAGATTCCAAATCCATTGATAAGTTAATTGGGTTCCTTAAAAAGAAAAAGAGATTCATTAGAAAAGTTGCTGGCCGAGCAGTGAACCATATATTTGTTATTGCAGTGGTGGTAATGATGAAAATAATATAGTCACTTCTAATTATTGCTCAGTCATTGTAAATATAATAGGCTTGGACCATTCTGATAGATTCTTTCTCCATTATAACTGAAATTAAGCTAAAATTTGGTATACATACAAGCCAAGATGTACTGATGATTAGAAATGTCTGAAATTGGTCATTTTTACATCTAATGATTGAAATTTGTGAATATGTAGTCTGCCTCATAATATTGGCCTATGGTGAATAGGGCAAGTCCTTCAAAATAAGAGTGGAGGAATGGGGCCAGTTCTCCCTTTGTACACTTTAAACCATGTGATTGATCAGGGAAGATACCTAGTGATAGTCAAGAATATATCTAGATTTTCCAGACTGGAAGATATAACTTTTCTCTATTATATTTTATTGGTAGATATATTTTTAAATATCCCTGATCAGTGAGTTGAATGAAAAGAAGACCTTTGAAACAATAGCAGCTGGTGGGAATACAACACTTTTCCTTATAAAATCATATAATATGAATTAATGTTCACAAATTCAAGCTGATCCAACTCCTGCCCATAGCAGCATTGCTGGTTAACTAGCTGCCTACAGACCACCCTATGAATGCAGAACACAGTATTTCACAAGCAGAGAATAGGTACATGGCAAAACAGTGCTTACAGGATAATTACCTTGGAATGGCTCTTGACAATGAGCTGTAGGATGCTATAATAGGAAGTTTGATCTTTAGAACTTGGTTGTGTTGCATTGTCCTAATGATTGCAGCAGTGAAGGATCTTGGGGAGGGTTTAGTTAGTGTATGGTGTTAAGACTGATTCTGATGTAGTATTGTGATGGTTGCTCAGGCCTACCTGTGAGGGGACATTAATTTAAACAGTCTCTTGGAGATTAAAATTTCTTTAGCTGAATTAAGCCAGTGCATTAACCATTAAATCACACTACTGGTTGATGATTGAATACTCCCTTAAAATGTTGAATCCTTTTAGGGTTTAAGGGTCAAGTTAAGATTTATTTACTCCAGGTTCAAAGTGAAAACCTTGTATTTTCCAGCCAATATATTAATTAAAATTTCTATTTAAAATAATCTGATAACTTCACATCAGATTAAATAAAACATTATTAAATAGCTACCCAGACTACTGGCGTAAGGATGAACAGTACATATCTTCATTTCAGCCAGAAAGGAATCATAAGATTGTAAATTTTACAGGAAACCTGAAAAAATCTGTAAGCGAAATGCAGCCAAGCCTTGCATGTTATACATATTTATAAATCTAGAACATAAGAGAAGCCATATTGGATCAGGCCAGTGGCCCGTGCAGTCCAACACTCTGTGTCACACAGTGGACAAAACCCAGGCACCATCAGAGGTCCACCAGCAGGGCTGGAACTCCAGAAGCCCTCCCATTGTTGCCCCCAAGCACCAAGAATAGAGAGCATCACTTCCCCGGGCATAGTGTTCCGTCCATACCTTGTGGTTAATAGCCACAGGTAGACCTCTGCTCTATCTATATATCATCTGTATATTAACTGCACAGCATATATGATCAGTACTGAATTCTATCATAGTACTTGCTCTCCTTGATGTATTCCATTGAGGCAAATAAAAAAAATTAGTTATCTTGTTCTGTTGTCTTTTCGCAGCCACCCTGGTTAGACTTGGAATTCATTGTTTACTAGTCTGCTTATGTTTTAGACTCTGTTGTTTATTTGTAGAACATAACCTGTAAGGAAATAGTGCACTTTAATTTACAAGTGGTCCATTCTTCTGAGACAATTCTTGACAAAGGTCTCCGTGAAAGCAGCTGATCACAAGCTTTATGTATAACTAGAATTATACAATCCATAGTTAAGTTCCAGATATGTTCTAGAGTTTATTTTTTATTTAGTTCTGATATTTGGTTATGGTTGCTGTTAGGTTTGAAACAAGCTGCAAAGCAAACCAGTCTGTGGAAGACTCACAGCCGTTTAGGGTTAAGAAAAGGGAAATTCTTTTGGAAATGCAAATTGTGGCCAGCTTGTTCAATTGTACAAATGCATTTATATAATGTTTTTCTTGTACAGTAGATGGCAGTAGAGTAGTTCTAATACTCTGCTTGAAGGCTGCTCCCAGGGCTTAAACCAACCCATTTAGTGATAACTTAATAAAAGATAAAACAGTTTCTAGAAGTCTTTGTAGTCAGGTTTAGTTTTTTCCTTCATATTATCAGAGCTTTTCAAAGGTGCTTTCTGGCATCAGATTAGGACAGCATTCCTAAAATTAACATTCAGTGCTGAAGACGTAAAGTTGGATAATATTGAGATAAGTTATTTGCAATATGCCTGTCAAATTCTAATGGTCATTATCAGCACAGAAGTATGTCTGTTTGTAATACTGATAACCTTTGCTTTTGATGGGGTCAGAGTGGCTAAGAATTAAAATCAGAACAATACCCCTGCCATTTAAAAATAAGAATACTAAAAATGTACCCCAGAATAAAGAACTAGGCATGTTTACCCCATCACAGCTTCTACTGTCCACCACATTATAATTCTGTTAACATCCATAATGACAATGCACAGCATTCAGAGTTTCTTAGGACCATATCCATCAGCAAAAAAAATCCTGCAAAACATTCAGGTTTTATAAGCTTTTGGAAAGGCTAAAAAGGAACGGACCTAGAGGATAGTTTTACAGAAGTAATTCCATAATGGGGGGATGCACTGAAACAGCCCAAAGGTTAGCTAGACTACACAAAATGTATAGTAAAATGGCTACTTAAACAAAGAGTATTTTGGTACAAATTTGTTTTACTCATGATGTCAAATTAGAGTAGTGTTTGAACTGGAGTCCCAACAGCTAAAAATATTTTGCTTGGTAACACCAGGTTAATTTAAATGTGGCTATAATGGCAGTAAATATAAAATTAATATTGGAAACTGGTATTTCCCCCCGATTCTCTAAATAGCTTCAGACTGAAAAGCAATTTCAAATTGAATTCAGCTTAAATCAAGCATCTCCCTCTCTTGAATCTCTTGAACAATTTTTTCCCTCTCAAAGAAGAACAAAACATACTATTCTGGTACCCTTTAACGCATGGTTCATAATTAGCCAGGTAATTTTTTGAACAGTTGGTTACCCACTTTTTTCCCCCTGTGGCAACCCAAAGTGGCTTATAGTACTCTCCCCTTCTCCGTGTTATCCTTGCCATAACCCTGTGAGGTAGGTTAGGCTGTGAGTGTGTGTGTGTGGCAGAGTGGGGATTCAAATGTGGATCTCACATATCCTAGTCTTACACTCTTAACTGCTATACCATGATGGCTTAATAAGTGGAAGAATGGAAATGCTTTGAATGTTGTAGCTGTGGCTTTAAACAAAGTATGCTGGAAATCTGATTGCAATTTTATACTGCTCTCTGATGACTTCATAGAGATATAATTTTGTGTGCTTTGCACTGTTTCTCTGGTATTGTCAGATAATATTTTTGTATTTTTGTATCTGTTGGTACCTTTTTTGTATCTGTTGGTACCTGTTTCATAAATTCTGATACATGTTTTTGCAGTCTACAAGAATTGGAATGTCAGTGAATGCGATACGCAAGCAAAGCACAGATGAAGAAGTTACATCTTTAGCAAAATCACTTATTAAATCATGGAAGAAGTTATTAGGTATGTCTGCAGTAACCTATTAATTTTTTTCCCTTCTCCAGTTGAATTTCAAGTAATGTATTTCAGGCTTTTGCCCATTTCTTTCTGTCTTAGTGAACCATTAAACTTTGATAATTCATCTTTAATTTTTGTTTGCCTTTGACTACAGTATAGATACCTCTCAGTGGGGCAAGCAACACAAGGTCTTAAAAGTGTTCTTCCCTACTCATACAACACTATTCTAAGAGACAAAATGCCTATAAAGAGCAGGGTGTATGGTTTGTGATGGAGAGCTCCTATGCAAGCTTGGCATTTTGAGAATGTTTCCCAGAGTGCTAGCTAACAGTTTATGTTTGGCAGTTTGTAATGAATGAATGGTGGAGAAAGAACAATGTGAAATCTATTTAATTTTTAAAAATACTGTCAAGTTAGGCATCAAGGCTGGTGGTGAACATGCTGGGACTTGGCGGGGGGGGGTCACATAATTTCCTCCCTGTATCCCTTTTTCCACAGTTTTGTTTTTCCCTCCTCTTGGCAACCCCCATATCCTCACTTTCCCCGCTTCCTTCTCTCCTTCCCACTCACCTTGTATCTGTGCTCAATTTTCAGTTTTGTTTATTTGCTTCATTTATACCCTGCCTTTCCCTAAAATGAGGATCCAAAGCAGGTTACACCATTCTCCACTCCTCCATTTTATCATCACAATGAGGTAGGTTAGGCTGAGATAGTGTAACTGGCCCAGGGTCACCCACCAAACTTCAATGGATTTTAAAGTCAGAAGGGGGGGGGGGCAGTAAAAAGTGGATGAATGGAAATAAAGAGACTGTGAGGGCTTACCGTTTTGATTAAGGATCTCCAGAGGCTTTGACAAACTTTTACAAAAAGTAAACAATCCTCAAACATGGCACCGCCGAAAGACTCTAAGGACAAACTAGCGAAAGTTTATTTATTTATTTATTTGTTTCATTTCTATCCCGCCCTCCCGTCTAGGCAGCTTATAACATCATAATACCCATATACATTACAACATAAGCATCTCATTTAAAACCACTGACTAAAATGCAATAAATAACAACATTCCTATACAATAAAACATATGCAATAATTACCAACATTCCTATACAGTAGAACATAGTCCCGTAATGGCGCGATGTGGCTCAGCTGGCATGGCATGGATCTCATTGGTACGCCCTGCGGAAAAGCTCCGTCTTCACGGCCCTGTGAAATTGCTGAACATCTCGCAGGGCCTGGATCTCACTGGGGAGCTCGTTCCAATACATTGGAGCGGCCACAGAGAATGCTCTGGACCTAGTTGTTGTCAGCCTGGCCTCTTTGGGGCCAGGAAGGCTCAGGTGATTTTGTGTCCCTGATCGCAGTGCTCTCTGGGGGACATACGGGGAAAGGCGGTCTCTCAGGTAGACAGGCCCCTGACCATATAGGGCTTTAAAGGTCAAAAACAGCACCTTGAAGCGGATCCGGAATGCTATTGGCAGCCAGTGCAGCGACTTAAGGACAGGCTGGATGTGCTCCCGTATAGGGAGGCCCATCAACAGCCTGGCTGCCACATTTTGCACTAGCTGCAGCTTCCAGAGTTGCCCCAAGGGCAGCCCCATGTAGAGAGCATTACAGTAGTCCAACCTCGAGGTGACCATAGCGTGGATCACTATTGCCAGATATTTGCGTTCGAGGAAGGGAACCAACTGCTTGACCAGCCAAAGGTGGTAAAAGGCTGCCTTAACAGTGGCTGCTACCTGGGCCTCCATCATCAAGGAGGCATCCAGGAGCACTCCCAGACTCCAACTTCCTCAAGGCTGAGTCGTTCGAAATTATTCAGAATGGGACCAGAAGGTGCGCATGGAACCTTGAGTTCACTCACTGTATCAAGCGTGGCTGGCAAGTCGCGGCGGAGCGACAGGACTTCATCTGCAAAATAGCTTGCAAAAGCCTCACAGCCGATATCCAATTCCCTAACATTTTGCCTGCCATGTGGCTGAGCTGTCTAAGACCAAATTGTTCTATACAATTGGGCTGGGTGTGAGCTAGCAGACGCAATCGAGGCCGTGTAGAAATCCTTCTTCGCAGCTTTGACTGCCACCTCATAGGATTTCATAAACGTCCTATAAGATGCTCTTGTTGCTTCGTTGCGAATGCGCCGCCACTGTCTATCTAGCCATCTAAGCCTTTGCTTCATCAGCCTTAGCTCCTGGGTGTACCAGGGAGCCAGCCTGGCGCGAAGGCGCAGAGGGCGTCTGGGAGCGAGCTTGTCAATGGCTGTCGAGAGTCAGTCTTGCCAATCCTCAACTAACTCATCTAGTGAGCCTCCAGGGGGCATTGGATCCCGGAGAGCCATCTGAAGCCGCATTGGGTCCATTTGGCTCCGCGGGTGAGCTAAAATACACTCGCCACCCAAATCGGGTTGGGGTGACGCATTCGCCCAGACCCTCAGGGCATAGTAGTCCGACCATGGCACTGCCATAGCAGTGATCTGGTCCACCATAACCCCCGCCGTGAAGATCAAATCAAGCGTGTGCCCAGCTTGATGCGTAGCGGCCGTTACATATTGGGAGGGTCCCAGCGCCACCATGGACGACACCAGGTCCGTCGCCCGCGCAGAAGCCACGTCGTTGGCATGGACAGTGAAGTCACCCAGGACTATCAGTCTATGGTGCTCCAACACCCAGCCCGACACAGCCTCCACCAGGGACGACAGGCTGTCAGGCGGTGCGTTGGGTGGTCGGTACACCAACCAAACAGCCAAACTATCCCCGGCTTCCCACACAAAGCCGGCACACTCAATGCCCATGATCCTCGGCGCCAGGAGTGCCCTGAAGGTGTAAGCCTCCCGAATGAACAGAGCCACTCCTCCCCCCTGCCCCTTAGTCCAAGATTGGTGAAGGACCGAGAACCTAGGCGGGGCTAGCTGGGAGAGTGCAACTGTCACAATGCCAATGTCGGAGCAGAGTTTCTGATCTTTGCCCCACTGCCTGCCACCTTTAGGAAGGAACAGAAGCCTTCTTCAGGAAGTTCCAGCCCTTCAAGTTCTGTGCCTAGACAGGGCTCGACTGCGGAACTCCAAAGGTTGCTGTCGGAGGCTCTGCACCCTCTGCTGGAGAAAATTACAGCTATTGATAATAAGCTGGACACAAAACAAGCACAAATGGTGTTAAACACACAGAAAACCGAAAAAGCGGAGCAGGAGCTTAAAGAGATTGGTTCCAGCTCGAAAAAGTGAATAAAAAACTGCAGGCGCTTGAAAAGAAGTGCCAAATCAAAGAGTCTCGTGTGTTACAGCTGCAAATGGAAAGGGCAAACTATGTCTTGAGACTTCAAGGGATCAAGGAGGAGAGAGGGGAGAATCTGAGACAGATTGTGGGTGACTTGTTGGCTCCCTTGGCAGAGGTGACGTCGGATCAACTTCAAAGTGAAATAGATATGGTCTTTAGATCGTACTCTGAATTTATCAGAAAGAATAATCTGCCAGGGGAAGTTACAGTAAGATTCTCCTGAAGAAAAATGAGAGATCAACTACTGAAAGTGACCAACCGAGTTACCTTGAATTTGAAAGACAAGGAGATTAAAGTATTGAAGGACATTCCATTTGAGATAAGAAGAAAGAAA
The DNA here is from genome assembly GCA_029375565.1 of Gekko gecko. Lineage (NCBI taxonomy): Eukaryota > Metazoa > Chordata > Lepidosauria > Squamata > Gekkonidae > Gekko > Gekko gecko. The sequence goes on from JAPDNY010000009.1 coordinate 128,957,634, forward strand.
AGGAAATACAGAGACTTAGTGTTATTTTTACAAAGCCACAAAGTTGCCTACAGATGGTTGGTACCTGAGGGACTAATCTTCAGATATGCAAATAGCAAAGAAAGGATAGATTCTGTTGAAAACGCTTGTGATTTTCTGTGTCAGCATGGTCGGCCATCAGGAGAGGGAGAAGGAGCCACCGATGGCACCAAGGAGAGTGAAGAAGGAGAGACTGGATCTTCTAATGAGGACTCAGACTCTAAGTTGGGGGCAGTAGCCCCCAAAACAGGCTATCATCTGAGAGGGGAAAGAGAGGAAAAGTAGACTGTTATTGTTCTCTGGAGTACTTAATTGTGTTTATTACTGAGCACAGCTCTTTAAGAAACTGGGATTGCTGGGGAAATATTGAAATGTTTTATTAGCATTATTATAATGGTTAAATACTGTTTAGGTAATTGCAATTTATGGTAGTAATTTGTTGAAGATAGCAAGATAACTCCACTGCGCTTAATTACATTCCCCAGCTACATTTATAGCCAGTAATGCTTGAGAACTTACTCCTCAAATGGTGCATTGTGGAAGTATGTTTCAATAGCTGCATTGTGGAAGTATGTTTCAGTTATCGTTTCATGCCCCTCTTAGTGACCAGGTTTTTCTCTGTTGCTGTAGAGTCAGTGATTAGTGCACCGGAACAGGAATATTTAACTTTATTTTCTGCTTAAGTCCATCCTATTCCACAGGGAATTTCTTCTCTTTTCTAACCTGCAGGGAGAATCTGTGTGGTTTAATGATTAAAGTTTTGGGCTATGATCAGGGCAGCCTAAGTTCAAATCCATATTAAATATGCATAGAAAGAGCTTCAATGCTGTATCCACACACCTCTTCAGTCTTCTGTGGCTCAGAGTGAAAAATCTGGGAGAACCGGGTTTGATTCCCCACTCCTCCACTTGCAGCTGCTGGGTGACTTTGGGCAAGCAATAGTTCTGTCAGAGCTGTTCTTGAAAGAGCTCTCTCAGCCCCACCTACCTCACAAGTTGTGGGGAGGGGAAGGGAAAGGAGTTTGTAAGCCGCTCTGAGACTCTGAGTTAAGGGCGGGGTATAAATCCAATCTCTTCTTCGTCTTCTCTCCTGTGTCCACTAAGCTGAAGTGATGTGAACAGCACCATTTTCTTTAAATGAAGAGTTTAAAGCAAATATGTGATACCTATTCCAAAGCCTAAGCATAAGAAATGGCACTAACTTAGCAATGTTTAGACAAGAGCTAGCTCTTTTCTTGATGTAATTTCATGTAAGGTCATGGGGCTAAGGGCCATTTTACACAAGATTTATGTACACTTAAAATATGAAGTGTAATGTGACTTCTATGTTGCAAGTGTTTCTGTCAAAAATTCCAGATTGGCTATAGGTTCCTGTAAGGGGTACACTCAGTGAGAAACATGACATTGCTGCCGTGTAACATGAGGTAACTGAAAGAGTGTGAGCTGAAAAGTCTTTTCAAATCTCATCTCAGTGGTAACTCACTAGATAACTTTTGGCAAGTTACTACTTTCAGCCACCCAGTTTGCAGTATGATGATACTGATCTACTTCATAGAGATATTCTGAGAACTGAGAGAAGCTGTGTATAATACTTCAATGTTTCATATATGCATAAATGCAAAATTTTGCTGCTATATAAAGTTTATATGTTTCAGATGGACCATCAAATGATAAAGATTCTGAAGAAAAGAAAAAGGAAACAGCATCTTCATCACAAAATAGTCCCGAAGCAAGAGAAGAAAGGTATTTAATCTTTTAGGCTGATAATGTAAGAGTTATATCAGTCACTTCAAGTTGTTGAAAATGAGGGGAAAACAGTTGCCTGCAAGATTAATTGGGCTGTACCATAATGGAATGGTCTGGGAAGTTCCCTTATAAAGGTTGTGGACTATGCTACTGTGCATAGGACATATAATCTCTTTACTGCACATATTATCCTATTTGTAACTGCATTATTTTCTTCTGGTTACCATTTTCCTTCATTGTATCTGCTCTCTGCATCATGTCTAATATGCTATGTTTGCTCAGGTTTCTGTAATCCTAGCACGTGGTTTGATAGATGTCTCATCATATTGGTTATATTGATTTTTATTGTGTAATCCACTTTGAGCGTTAGTGAGAAGGGTAGGTTGTCAATATGGTCAATAACTATGGGAATCTCCAAAACTGAAGAAAAGCTTATAAATTAAGTATTTCCGTTTATTGTGCAGATGTATCTGATTCTGGGCATGACTGAAAACCTCTGCCTGTAGACGGGGAAGACCTGAAAGAAGGATAGTGCAGATTGATCACTGATATAAATATTTATAGCCTGTTTACCTCTTAGTGCAGAATTGTACAGTTAATATTTTTAATGGTGTAGTACATATCAGGCTGTGAGAGTTGGTACAGTTCATGTAGGAATTGGTTGAATATAGATCTTGTGTCATGTCAGAATGTAAAGCAATTGCATACATTAGTTTTGAACTTAATGCTATTTATAAGATGCACACATGAAGTCCCACAGTGATCTTTACAGCTATGTCAGATAAGTTTTGTCTGTTTGGCCTCCCCAGTTTTTCAGCACACAAAATACCTTAGGCAATAGACAACCATATGGTTTGGTTTGTGTCTAGTTAATGTATTCATACATACCACAAGGAAATGAACCGCCAAGATTAGATATAATTTACAATCTTACATATTTTTTTGTGAGCATGAAAATCATGGGGAAAGATCCATGATCTTCATAATGTCACCATGCAGCCACACAGCATAAAATGTACAAATCAGTTAACACCTTGTCTGGCTAATTAGATCAACACTTGTTTTTGGTGTATTTGTATGTGTTTGTGACCACTGCAAAAGGCCCATAGGGCCAAAACACCGTTGGTCTTGTTTATTGTGACTTTGTTTGTGGACTGTCAACTTTGAGATACTGGTTGGGTCAGCTTTAATGTGGTCTTATTTGTATATTATCAGCTTCGAGAAACAGACTTGTATGTATTGTATATTGAGGACTACTCAGTCCAGTGGCTTTCAGTCTAAAAGCTAAATTCAAGGCCTGTGATTTTCAACTTTGTATTTTAAGCGCATAATTAATTGATTTATTTTTATATTGTTTTCATTCAGTCTTCATGATACCTAATTGGCTTGTGTCTCAACAGTCCACAGATTGGCGGGTGCTGGAAAAGTAAGATTTTTCCAGGTAGCCAGACCCAGACTAAATTGGCAGTTTCCACTGATTTCTTCCTTCCTGATGCAGACCCTCTTCATGTTGTTCCTCTGGGAGCAGTGTTTCTTGGAGCTCAGTGGAGTGGGGGGGGAGATGCAGGAAAGTTTCATTCTGTCATTGAAAATTTTAGTGTGGATCCATCCCAGTGATGTGAAATGCCACCTTCTTACTACCATTTGCAATGAATGTAAGAATAATTGATGATGTTGAAGGCACTGCAGGTATTTTGGTTTTGTGGCTGAAATATCCTATCTAAAGAGGATGTTTAACTTTGAACAGTGATTAATGGGACAGCAGCCATTACATACATCTTTTTGTCCATTCAGCAGTTCCAGTAGTAACTCAAGCAGCAAGAGAGAGGAAGCTAATGCTTCCTCAGAAACTTTTATCTCTTCTTTTCCTCGGGCTCCAAGTACATCTGATTCTGTACGAATGAAATGCAGAGAAATGTTGGCTGCAGCTCTTCGAACAGGAGGTAGGGGCTGTGACGTTTCATTCTATTATGCATTTCCTTTCTGATGTGTTTTAAATCTTATAAATAAGCAGTAACCCCATGATAAAAACACATCAAGGTAGTATCAATATGGGGGTTTTGGCATTAACTTCACCCATTTTGCATTTCAGAATGTCTCTCTGTTTTTGGAAATTAGGTAATTTTTTTTCTTAAGCCTTTATGTAATTTTGTCATATCTCTTTGAGAGATGTATTAAGTTCAGTTCTACATCAATAATTGCAACTGTATCTTCCTACTGACTTTCAAAGGAAATACTCATTAATCCTGTTTCCTGCTGCTGTCAAGGGAGAATATTCCACCAAGGACTGAGTTCTACCACCTATTCAGCCCCATCCTCAGGCTGCTGTTCTTGTTATAATGTTGTATTGTGATTTTTAGATTGTGGTTCAGTTTTGTTTGCTTTGTAAGCCACTGAGTCCTGGTTCACAGGAAGAAAACATGAGAATTTTAAAATAGATAAATACTCCATTACAAATGTTTCATAATAATAAATTTTAATTCCTTTCAAAGCAGCTAATACTCCCACAGCATCAAATTGTCTTCTTTGTTATCCAACAGCAGATTAAATGTATAAGGTAGCATTTTGATTATTTGTTTGTATGTTGTTATCCAACAGCAGATTAAATGTATAAGGTAGTGTGTTCATAAGGTAGCATTTTGATTATTTGTTTGTATGTTATTGTTCAAAACCCCTCCCCTTCATTTTGGTCCCCACTGGAGAAAAGCAGGATGTAAATTAGTAAGTTTGTGTGTCTAGGTTTGGAGGCACTTTCCCATGCCAAGAGAGGAGCTCAGCCCAAACCCTACCCTGACAAGACTCTTGACACCTGGACTCAGCCAGGACAAGCCCCACTCACCCAAGCATCAAGAAAAGCTCTTGGGTGTTCTGGAGGGAGCTGGGGTGATTGCACCAGTGGCAGGAAATTGCCAGAAACTACGGGGCCCGCTCTCAGCCTGAAGGGAATGGGGGACCAAGACAATGGAGTCCAAGAGGCATTGACAGTTTGAGGAAAAGCCAAAAGGACCCTGCCCAGCAGCAACAGCCTTGGAGGCACAGCTGCAGCAGGATGGGAGGAGATGGGTAAAGCTGATGGCTGGACACAGGCAGCGGGGTAACTCCAAGTGACCCCAGTGCCAGCAGCAGTCCCCAGTGTGAACCTCAGGGAGAGGAAGCCTGCTTCCACTCTGGACCAGTAGCACTCCAATCGCAGAGCAGCAAGGGATAGGTGACCCCTCAGCCAAACCCAACAAGCAGCAGGAGCTCTTGGCCCCACCCCCTCTTTAGCCAGGGCTCATGTCAGAAAGGGCTTGGCCCACTGACAGGAGAAGGCAGCCTGGGAGGAGATGCTGGCACACAGCTCATTGGGAATGGGCCGACCAGCTGTAAAGGAGTAAGAAGGTCCAATAGGAAGCAAGGAGATTAAAGGGGCAGGAAAGGGAGGGGTATAAAAAGGGAACTCTTAACAACAGGCTGGAGAGGAAGGTGGGTTAGCAACCCTGATTGCAGTAGGGGTTTTGTCTAGCTGAGAGGAGGAGGACAAGGGGTGGTCCAACATCGCACCGCCCCCCTTTGCTTCCCCCAGCTACGTGACGACGGTGGAAGGTGGCAGCACCCCAAGGGCAAACCCTGATCATGACAGCATGCTTCATAAGATCTGACCTTAATCTAAAATCTTGTTTATTCATTTAATTCACTTGTACCCACTTCATTCCCCAATAGGAACAAAGTGATTTACAGCATTCTCCCATTTTATTTTTATCTGTATCAGTTATCTTATGTTATCTGTATTAATTCTCTATGCCTAGGATTTGTTCATATTTTGAAATATGTGTGCTGATTATAAAACTGAAAAATACTGGCGCTCTATTTGTTTTAGCAATCAAATTGTTTCTTCCATACTTCCAGGGTTCCAGTATTTGATTTTGCAGCAAACATTTATTCATTACTAGGGACTATGACTATGCTAGAATAACTGGGGAAATGTTATTGAATATTTTCAAATTTTGATGGTTATTAATCCAAGTTCTTGAATAATTTATAGTCCTGCTTGTGGGGTGAGGGCATCTAATACATCTCTGATGACTTATGATAATTTTGGAAGGTTTGTTTTCTTACCTTCTTTCCAGTCTCCTTTGATTGCAGTATTGAGCAGTAGTGACAATCAGGAGGAAATCGTTATATAAGAGCCTCCTTAAATATTTTAATATAATAGATCTCATTACTCAAGAAGATTCTTCGCTAAAATACTTAGTTCCTGCCTTTGTATGCATTTCCTTTGGATTGGACTATGATCTGTGAATATTAGAGAGTGAAGTTATGAAACTTAAGTAACTCAAGTATTTAATCTTTTAGCGCTAATACTGTCAATTCTGTCATGTTCTCAAGGTGCGTTTAACTTCTTTGCTTTCTAGTGAGTTAACACTAATGCAGCTGCCTTTTCCCATTTCAGATGATTACATTGCAATTGGCACTGATGAGGAAGAGCTAGGTTCTCAGATTGAAGAAGATATCCTTTTGTACTCATAGTTGACTGATGCTCATTTATAGCTCCCTTTTGAAATGCTGTTATCCTTTATACTTCAATGCTATCTGTAATTGGTTACCAAGTGATACTTAGCACTTTGGGTGTGCAGTCTTTACAACAGTTATGTCAGATAGGCCAGTTATCATTAACAGTGTATTAAATTGACATTTTTGCTATTTTTGTTGGATTGCCTTTGAATCTGGAAGATAATATAGCTTTAAATTAGTAGTGCTCTTTTAGTAGGATATTAGTATAACCAGGGCTACTTTTGGGCAGGAACTCACAGGAACGGAGTTCCGGCTGGCTCCTGAGTTGGCCAGGCCCAGCAGGAAATCATTAGCATAATAGGCCACACCCAACAGCAGAAATTCATTAGGATTGACTACATTGGGGTGTGTGGCCTAACATGCAAAGGAGTTCCTGCTACAAAAAAAGCCCTGGGTTTTGACAACAAAGAAGGTAAACAGAATAAGAAGCAAAAGGTGGGTGTGACTGGATGACCACACTTCTGGTAATATGGGGGTGTGGCCTGATATGCTAATTAGCTGCATGGTCAGGGGTGTGGCCTGATATGCTAATGAGTTCCTGCTGGGCTTTTTCTACAAAAATAGCCCTGAGTATAACTGTTTCAAAACTGGTGTATGTACCATCTTAGCCTACTGCTCTACTAACAGCATCATGGTTCCTGTGGTGCAGGAGCATTTCATTAATAGACAAGTGTTTTTTGCTTCTAGAAGGGGCTCTTGTGAGGGAAGGCATCCTGGGCCAGCAGAACTCGTTGTTGGTTTATTGTGAAGAACTGTGTATGAATGCAAACTTTACTATGCAAAACATTCTGCTTTATGGGGGAGGGCTGGAGAGTTAAGTTAGTTATCTTTTTGTGTAGGTGTAGTTAAAGGAAACAGTCACCAATAGGCTATTATGACATAGAACTGTCTTGCTAATTAAAATCTGAATAAAATTTCATGTGATAGTTATCAAAATAGCTTTCATAATAGTGAATTCAGCCCATTCTTCAGCACTATATCTAAAATGAGCCCGCATACAGGCTGGAAACTTATGAGGAGTTCTGATGATGTTGGGCTTCTTCTAACTTGTCTTGGAAAGGTTAGGTGCTTCATGTAGAATACTGATTGTCTTAAATTATGTCCAGAGTTAAACTATGTGATTGTTTCCTTCTTTTAATAATGAAGGCTCCATTCTTTGCCAGAAGTTTACTATATTTAGGCTCTCATCTTTCACAGTGCCCCAGTTAAGTTCCCGTTATTTTATCAGTAGCACAGATTTGATGTATCCAGTTCCGCAGGGTACCCTACATCAAAACTATGAAATATGACTGAACAGTAATAAATACATTAAAATAATACAAAACCCCAATAAAAACATTCAGCAATAGGCATCTCAAATAAAGCTATTGTATAATTCTCCCAAACCTGGCACAATAAGTTCTTGAAACCATTCTCTTAACTGGCATAGAACTGCCCAGGTGAGCATCTCTCATAAGAATAAGCTGTGTACGTGAGAAAGCACTGTGTACAGAAAAAATTTTGAGCTGTCAAGTGTTCATTTTGAGCTGTCAAGTTCTCCTGAGAACTAAAGTTCTCCACTGCAAATCGTACAAGGGGGATGTCCTAAGATAATCCTCTACAACAGACCATGTAGAAATATTAGAAATCAATCACTGAACCAGTATATCTGGTTTGCCGTCATCGTGTCTTAATTCTTTCTGTCACAAAAATCACAGTTAATTCTTACTGAAAGGTAATGATACTGTGTCTGGTCTCTGCAACAATGGTGGTCAAAGACCTACTGGTACATGATGTTTTTTATCTAATAAATATTATGTTCTAGTAAGCCTCTAGCTCCCTTTGTTGCAGAGATATGCCCTTTCCCCTTGATATACAGATTGTTACAACATTACAACTATATTCTATTGTTGTTGTTTTTAAAAAAGGAGGCAGTGGGCATAGGGGCACAGAGAAGGGCTGCCACGTGGGTGGGAGTGGGAAAATCCCAACTTTCATGCCCACATGAGAGCCATCCAGGCAGCAAAGCAGGTTTGGGAAAGACTGGAGAAAAGGCAGGTCCCTCAGACCAGATTGTGGTGTTAGGCTCCAGCATCCACAACCCTCCCGTGCGCTAGGATATTTAGATGTCAGGTGAAGGTATATTCTTCATTGAGGCAAATCTTTGCAAGACAGATGTATTGTTGACCAGGACAGCTTATTTATTAATTTATTTATTGGATTTATACCCCGCCCTTCCACATGGGCTCAGGGCGGCGAACAAGAGGCAGCAAGCCATATATTGCCGATAACACGTGGGGACAATGACATATAAATTCTGTGTCCATCTATTATCCCTGACTGTTACGGCTTTTATATCACTCACTTGAGACACCAACAGAATAACAAATTTAGTTAACTAGTCAGCATAAAAGTAACTGTGAGCTGAGTCTGAAAAGTGTATACATTTTCATTTTGAAATCTTTGAGAGACTTACATTCATAAATACAGCAGTAGACACACTTTTCCTTTTAACTGTTTTGAGAGAAGCAGCACTCAAACCCTACATATCTGCTGATTCACTGACTGAACTCCCAGCCTAACCCCTGTCCCTCAAAACTCACTCTGTAATCACCTCCCTGAGTGGTCAACAATTAAACTCCATTTTTTCCCTAGCATTCCATTTGTCCTTCCACCACCACTCAAAGGTGATTGGCTATAGCTGGAGAAGGCAAAATCTTTCTTGTCCATCACAGTAAAACTTACTAGTTTTGGTTAAATGTCTGTAAAAGAATAGAGTGCAAAACTGAGTCATTCATACTTTATTGCTCTTAACTCCTAAGCACCTATATTTCAGGAGCTAAAAAACACTGACATGAAATACAAAAATAGGGTGCGCAGCAGGATAGCAAATCTTAAGGACACAAAGAACCCTAATCTAAGGAAAAATGTTTTATGTGGCAATATACCTCCTGACAGGTTTGCCAAAATGACAGCTGAGGTAAGTAATTTATTCAGTACATTGTATCTTTGGGGGTTTGACATCATAACAAAGATGTAAGTATAGCTGAGTGTATTTTTTAAATATCCTTGTATTGTCATATAGCAAAACCTAATCAGCTAGCAGCAATGATGTAAGCTCAGAAATAAAATCTGAACCTTACTGCCTGAACCTTAAGAGGGACTGACTATGTTCACAGTCTCTTATATGTTTATTATAAAATATGAGTATTGTGTGCTTATCTAATGGCATTTGCTTATATACATTTTTGTTTGTTTCCTCAAGGCAATATTATGTATTTAAACCTCTGTAAGAATCAGCAATTTTTTAGAGTCTTGAATAATAAAATGTTAAAATGGCTTTTTGTGAACACAAAATGTTTCACATCAAGTGTTTTACCCTCCCCCAATAATTTTTTTTCAAAGTTGCATTGAAAGGCAGTGAAAAACAATGCTTCTTGAATAAGATTTGTGCGCTTTCTGTGACATCTAAATGTAGCCAAATCTGGTTGTCCATATATCATTGTAATAACTTTCCCATCACTAAATGATTTCTGATTGGTTACGGTAATCCATATGACTAATCCCTTATGCATTGCCCGCCCTCTCACTTGGCTTTGTGTACTCTCAGTGATCTCTCAGTGTAGCCAAATCTGACTGAGAGGTAGACAATACTTTATGAGATAAATCATAGGGCTGAGCAGGTGTGACTTAATACTAGTACTATTCGGACAGAATTAAGAAATGCTGTCATGCATTCTTCCTATTCCTGAACTTGATTTGTGAAATAAGAATGTTCTGTTGAGAAGTTTTTGAGGAATCATAAATTATCCTAGTAAAGAATAATGTGGTCAATAGAACTCAACCTAATTTTGTAAGCATTGCTGATTAATGTCATCTCTGCTGCATTCACTTGGCTCAGTGATGACATGCTGAATACTGAAACCATTGAGTAGCAAGTGGCTTTAAACTATTTATGTACTTATTTTGTATAAATCGATATTTGAAAGCTGTAACCAACTTGAAAATACTTAAAGCCAGTATGTTTATGTCTTTGCCTGCACTACAGGAAATGGCAAGTGATGAACTAAAAGAAATGCGGAAAAATCTAACAAAAGAAGCCATAAGAGAGCATCAGATGGCTAAAACAGGAGGCACCCAGACTGATCTATTTACATGTGGTAAATGTAAAAAGAAGAACTGCACTTACACACAGGTATGTCAAGTCACATTCATTCTTAAATATGTGTATAAATGTATATAAATTGTGGTTCCTTTTGTGTCTCTTCTGAAAAGATTCCACACTAGAAATATCTGAATGGTTTTATTGATATTTCTTGATTCCAGTATGGCTGCCAGTTTCTCTCTCTCTCTTTCTGTGTGTGTGTGTTGAATGAATAAAAGCATGAGTGTCTTGTTGATAAAATCTTGTAGAAGACAACACATACCAGTGCTTATAGTAGTTCAGAAAGTTTGAAAATATTTAATTGCATCCATGTTTCTAAAATGAACACATTGTCACCCAGATAATGGGTGGAGAGCGTAAAAGCAATACAATCCTAATTGGCTACCTCAGCATTGCTGCTTGGGTACAGTGCTGGCAAAAGAAATAGTTAGGACTGTGCCTCCAGTCTTCTGAATTGTTCTACTCTAAAACACTATCTTGAAAAGTAGCTTCTGCAAGAGGCCAGTAACATCTTAGATGCCATCCCAGACATTTGAATAAGAAGTGATAAAGTAGAAGAGAACAGTAACTACAGAAGGGAGGGGGGGGGAATGGGGAAGCAAAACCAAGTGAGGGGAAACGCTGAAGAAGGAGCACGTTGCTGCTTTCTGTGCCCAGCACTCTTCATATAGAATTTCTTGTGGGTCAAGATTTAAACTTTAAGATTGCATAGTTTATGGGATGATGGTTTTGTGTAGACAAATGGTACAACATGTTCTTAGAAAGTTAACAGCTGCTCTCATTTTATTTTCTGTAGGTTCAAACCCGAAGTGCTGATGAGCCTATGACAACATTTGTTGTGTGTAATGAATGTGGAAACAGATGGAAGGTAAAAACAATTTGATTTTCTATATCATCTATACAGAAAATTTCCTCTTTTTAAATACAACTTCCAATATGTTATCTGTTGCAGCCTACCTGGTTGAAATCCCAGGCAGTTTACTAGATAGATGTTCACAATAGTTGGATGTTTACAAACATTCCATGAAGATTACTGTTTTACAAATCAGCCATCCTTTCTGAATAAATCATAGGGTTTATTCATAAATCAGCAAGGGGGTTTGTATTCTTATTTAGTACTAGGCACCCTCCTGCATGCAGTTCTTTCCAGAGAGCTTCTGGTCTTTCCAATCATAATTAACCTGCTTGCCTTTGCTTTCCCTGCTGGCCTTGTGCTTTAAATAAAGGCATCTCAGCATGAGAACATAAATTTCAAGAAGAAGCAAGTTATCAGTTAAATCACAGTAAAACAGTCAGAAGTGCCCAGGAGTCAGGTCTACCATTGAATCCTTTGAAAGTATAATGGGAAGGAAGGAGTCAACTGTTCAAATTACAAGATGTTAAGAAGCATCTAATTGTTATAAAGAAATGGCGGTTTAAAATGGATTCGTAGCTAATTGGGGGGAGCCCTGTTTGTCTGATCCACGGCCAGCCACATTGACCAGAGAGAGAATGAAGACTAGTGACAATGAGGATTTAGATAATGCGACCCTTTTTGGAGAAGAAAAATAAATAACAGGTTAGCTCACAAACCTAAAAGTTTTCTAAGTTATTTAAAATAGCAGTGTTCCTCATCTTAATCCCAACTCCTCTAGTTGAGTTTCTCAGATTGGACTACAGTATAGCAATTCTCCACATTGCTATTACTTAAGATCTCTTGTAGAAATTATCTACTGTAAAAGAAGACTTGGTTTGTGCTGTTAGCAAGCATATTCTTCAGAAGTACAAATTCAATTGTGACTTGTCTACACTGTGTGAAGTAGTGATATATTTTTTTTCTCATACACACCAGACTTACCCTAACAAAATCACATTTTGAAGCTTCCCTGCCAAACAAAAACCCTGAGGGGTATCTGCAGATCTATCACCTTCAGTGCCACTTCTTTCCTCTGTCCCTCTCAACTAGACTTTAATGATAAATAAATAAATAATAAAAATAGGGTACTAAAGATAAACAGTAAAAATTAATAAAAATAGAGCAGTAGAGAAACTAACAGCTTGTTATGCAGAGGAGTATTTAATGAACCCTCTCCAGATGCCAATTATATTTTCCATCACAAAGATAAGATTTAATCGCTGTGCAATAAGAAGGGAAGGAGTGGCAGAGAGTAAGGAAATACCTGCCTTCTGGGTATAGCTATACTTCGCTCCATTGCAAGTTAAGGAGATGTGTTTATCCTAGAAAGGCAGCTTCCGGAAACACTTCCATGATTTCTTTGTAGAGGTAAGATTAGAAAGTATCAGAGTGGCAGACTGAGATTCATAGTATGTGTGTTATCTTGAAATACTTACTTACTGTGCAATCCTGTGCAGAATTGCCCCACTATGAGCCCACTGAAATTAGTTGGCTTAGACAGGAGTAGCTTAAATAGGGTTGCACTGCTGGCATATTTGTCTAGATAGTCCCTTCCACCAAGATGGATCCTACTCCCTTCCAAGTCATCCTCCAACAAAGAATTGCTTCAGCAAATTTTTTTTTTAACCAGAGGAAGGTGTTCTCCATTAGGAAGAACCATTCATCATTGGAGGAAGTCTTTCTCTGGTGAAGGAGGATCCAGCCCTTGGTGACACATCTTTACTACAAGGGATCTGTGTTCCAACACTCACATTCAAAATTACTTCCTTTTAATTCACTGATCAGTAACTTTAATAAGAACTTATTGTCCACCTACAAATATAAGAACTTATTGTCTGCCTCTGGGAGGTGGGAGTTCATTGTTGTTCAGTCGCACAGTCGAGTCCGACTCTTCGCGACCCCATGGACCAGATTATGCCAGGCCCTCCTGTCTTCCTCTGTCCGCTGAAGTTTGCTCAATTTCATGTTCGTTGCATCGATGACACTGTCTAACCATCTCATCCTTTGCCGTCCCCTTCTTCTTTGACCTTCAATCTTTCCCAGCATCAGGGTCTTCTCCAGTGAATGCTCCCGTCTCATTTGGTGGCCAAAGTATTTGAACTTCAGCTTCAGGATCTGGCCTTCCAGGGAACAGTCAGGGTTGATTTCTTTTAGGATTGACTGATTTGATCTCCTTGCAGAGGGTCCTGCATAAGCCTCAAGGTCCTGGCTGACAAAACTGCAGCAGGGGGGCCATCCTGACAGTGCTGCCACAGCACAGACTTAAGTGGGTGGGAGGGAAAGGCTATGTGACAGGCCACTGTCCCCCCAGCAAAAGCACAGACTGTAGACCCATAAGCTGCAGGGCCACCCCATGAATCACCTTGAATCACTTGGAGGGGGTGTCCTGGGGGTGATGCACTACCATGGCAGCAAGCACAGATGCAAATGCTCCCTAATGGATCAGTCATGGCAGTAGTCCTAGGGCCCAGGGTGGGGGGAGCGAGGGCTAATGACCCATGGAGGATCTCCTGTGCAAGCGATACTGTTGGTTTAGGGGGTTGCCACCTCACTGAAGCTTAGTGGGTAGCATTCCGCACTGCAGAGCAGAGATGGCCGGTTTCAGAGGGCA